>CM062818.1:338556624-339982609 GCA_031772625.1 Pinus tabuliformis | reverse complement strand
CAAAACCAACGATTTGGAGGTTTTACACTAATTTTTTCAACATCGAGTTACTTGCGGCTTGCACCACCGGGGGTTATTAGTAAGAATCTCATGAGGTTTGCATAGCCATGATTATTAGAATCAAAATAGTAGGATTTGCACTTAAAAAACAGTTCATAGTGCTTTCTTGCTGGGGAGAAAATCACAAGTTCAACTTGCAGTGCAGAGCATCGAGAGCTCGTAAGCTTTCCTCAGCAATCCACCTCGTTTGGAAAATGTAGCCTGCCTGCTGGCGATGATCTCAATCCTCTTCCTCTGCATATTTCCCCTCACTATTATTGTATGTCCTCTTTCATTTTTCCCTCCAAACAAACCCTCTCAAATTGAGAAAGCAGAACAACTCACTCGATGAGAATCCGAAATCCAATTATCACTTCTAACAATAACCCAATACGATACAGAAGTGATTACACAAAACCTCATTGACTCTTCATTTGTTTGGAAAAGAGCCAAGAATATACTTCTGACGAGGGTTTCCGTCTCAAGTCTGGCTCGTAGGACGTCGCTTAGTCAATTGCGAGAAAAGTTTTCCACCTGCCTGTCACATACGGTTTGTCACACTATATATTAAATAAGGTTGATCATACTAACAATAAGGTTGTATAGTTTAAAAGGAGGGCTCTCCTGACTGCATTTGGTTGGTTTATAGAAAAGATTGCTGGAATGTGTAATGTGAATGCTCTGCTAACTGTTTTTTAAGCATTTGGAAGTATTAAAACCCCTAGGATAATTAATGTAAACTGTTAATTAATGTGTAAAGATGGCTATTGTCCTTAGGCTAATTTAGCTGTTCGTGTTTAGTGATCTGTGGTATTATTACTCCTCAAGTCACTATTAAACCATGAGAACCATGCCCAGCAGACTAGTGTGACATTGTGGATGAGAACCAAGACTAGACTCCTATAACCTCCTTTTTTCATCCCTTAATTGCAGAATTAACTGACTGTTCTAGTAATCGTTCTTGAGCCCTGAAGATGTGCACCCTAAATAATAAGAATAATACCCTGTAACATATGAATAGTCCATTCTGTGCATGTAGGATATGCACATGAGGTCCAATAAAATCACTACCAGAATACCAGGTGTTATTTAAGCCTCTACAGGGTAATTGCAATAGTTTTCATTTCTTATTACAAGAGTTCCAATAGATAGGTTTTGAAACAGCTAAATTAGTTCCATAGACATTGGTTACATAAAATTACAAGTTCCAATGCTCGAGGAGAAGTCTTAGCTTACCCATAATCTCCCTACATATACTTGTACAAAATTTTTATTGATCCCACCATATCAGAAGGCCATATACTCTGCCCATTGTTTTCTTCTATCTTTTGTGTTTTTTCAAATATACCATTTCAATTGCTTCACTTGATAACTTCATTTATTAGACAAACACAATGTGAGGCTTGTCAAATATTAGCTTCTTTTTATAGAGCTCTACCCTTATTTTCTGGCTTACCTCTTCTAGTATTCGAGGTTACAATCTTCATGACATTGTTAAAGAGAAAAAAACGTTTTATTGACTTCTGGTGTTGGAATTGTAGCATCAACCTTTTTAGATGTTTGGGCTTTCGAGTCCTAACAAGGATTTTTTCGACTGCTTCCAAGTTCCATTTGCATAATCCTTGATAGACTTATTTGTTTTTTAGTTATCTGGTGCACGATAATCCCATTCACATGGTTTCATGCTTCTGCTAAATTGTCATCCACAAGTGATGTTTTCCACCAAGAAAAGCATGTGTTATTTTGGGCTTGATGATTAGGCATGGAATAAGGGGCACCGGTTCAGCTCTCTTCTCGATGCATATTTGGTAAGAAAATGGGACAAATTTTCTTGTGAATGAAAATTGCAATCCCTGTAGTCTTGAAATGCAAACCTTGACATAATGGGGCCTCTAGCTGAAAATAGGGCAATATGTGTTCTCCTTATGCAACATCGACATATCAGTGTTTTTCACTTTGCCCGATTCTCAGGTGGGTGATATGAATTCCTTGTATATGGCTGTTGACAATCAAGTGACCCTTGCATGTTTACCCCCATGATGTACATTCAGTTGTAACCTAGCTTGGAGATTAAGCTAATCCAGATCCACATTTTTTAGCATACATTTGCTAAAGAACCTTTCAACTTGTAGATAATTCACTATATCTCATCCACATGTTGTCAACTTACTGAAGATTATTAACTTGCACATTCTCTTTGTTGAAGAGAATTTGTGCTCGTCCATGCATGAGCTAGATTGGAAATATTCTGGAAAGCTCCTAGTAGTCTCTGTCCATGCATTCTGATTTCTGTCTCATGAAGGTGTCAGATCTGTGTTAGCTATCCAAGACTTCGGTTCATCCTTTGACTTTGTTAATTCAAACTTCATCTTATAATTTTTAATACGATGTATTGGGAAGTGTTCTCTCTCTGATCTGATTTGTGCAAAACTAAGAAAAACTATGAGAAATTACTAATTAGCCTAAGGTCACAGCTAATTACTCCTCTGTTTGGACTGTCATTTCTCCAGTCAGGAGGGTGTCCCTCGTGTTCATGCACTTTCAGCACTTGGAAGCATATGCTTGGTCAATATGAGTGATCAGCACAGAAAGTAGTTTTCATTGATATATGTGTAAGCATCCAAGGACACAAGAAACTTATAAGATCAAATAATATGCAAAATCCCAGTCCACGACCACCAAATATGAAAGAAGAAAGATGGTTGTGCACTTTTAAGTGATAAAAAATCTTCAAAGTACAGGAACTTAGGTCATTCACACTACTGCAACATACAACACTGTTCAACCATCGAATTTGGAGAGCTGTAAAGAAACTGCATGGTCAAACTCCATCATTGTATTAGTCAAAAGATTGTTTTCATCATGGAGATAAAATATGAGAATGATTGCAATAGTATGCACTGCATAGAGATGTAGGTAGCAATGAGAGAAAGGAAGGATGGAAGAGAACGTTGACTGCTCACTGAGAAAACTCTAGAAAATAATGCCATTCAATGTTCTCTTATAGCTCCCCAAATTCCCAAAGGTGGGTGGCCTATTCATGCAAAATCTAACTGTTGTTGAGTGGCTGAAGTGAGGAAAATGCTGCAAAATTGCCCGATAACAACCATACATATGGCTTCCACTAAACCATTGCTATAAGTGGCTTGATCTCTTCATAAGTAAACAAAAACTCATGCAATTAGCTAGAATTCCATTACTAAGTAATTTGTCTCAACAAATAAGAATTCCAAATCAGCTTTCTTGTTCAATAATAAAGTTCCATCTCACATGTAAAGTTGCAAACTAATCAACGGGGTCAACTTTGTCAAAAATACAAAATAAACATTTCCCAAACTTCAAGTTTTCCAAATTTAACAAAGAGGAATTTTAAAATCACCCAAATTAAGTTAGGCAGCTCCTTTGCACCTCCTTTCTAAAAATGGTGCTAAGCCGCCCACTGAAAATAGAACTGGAGTCATGAAAAACCACTTTTAGCTAACTACCAGATGTACCGAAGGAAGGGCACCTAGGGTATTCATGATAGGATTTCCTTATACCTCATAGGCAAACATACATTGTCCCTTCTATAGATGAGCAGAATAAGTGCTTGGTTCTCTACACTAAATAAAGACAAAGTATAGTACTTATTGTTGACAAAATAGGATTTAAATCGCGGTTCAATTGCTTGACATTCAGCTGGTCACAGAATTGTAGAGTGCATAATCATAAGTGATGTTGCGAGCCTCATTGCTCAAAGTCTAAGGGTCTTGCGAGCCATAATCACATCCATGTATGGCATATCTTGTGATTATGGCATTTTATGAGGTCAATTCTTGTGAAGACATTTCAGTTTATAATAAATTTTGAACCTCAACAGAGTTTTGGAAAGACCTGGCTGAGCTAGGACATCAACAACACAGCTGATATGAATGACATAATCTAGCCTCAAGAGGGAGCCTCTTTCGTTTCATCACTCTAACAATCTATGAAGTGGTGGAAAGCATAACAACTTCCCGTTGAATATGACACCTAAACTGAGTACAAATCCTAAATGATGCAACCCTTGGTGCATGTCTCTCAAAGTATCGATATTTCAAATGTTGAAAGCTCTTGTGCCCATTTGATATGCATTCGATTGCAGTCCCCCTCAAGAAAGAATCTTATAAAGGCGAGGCCATGGCCAATATGTTAGCCATATCCATTGGAGTTGCCATTGCTTGACAACTTTAGTGTGATCAGTCCCACCATGATTCACATGGGCTTCTACTCAACACTGGCTGTCGCTATTGTAAGAGTCTTCAAGCTCGTTGAACCCATAGTATTGATAAGTGTATTTTTTGGGTCTCTGGTTTTCAAATTCTGCATATGTTTTCCTCTCAGTATCATTATTTCAAATGCTGAAAGCTCTAATTCCCATTGCTGTGTATTTGATTGTGGTTTCCCTGAAGAAAGAAGCTTATAAAGGTGAGCCCGAGGCCAATATGTTGGCCATATCCATTAGAGTTACTATTTCAGCTTATGGGGAGGCCAAGATGAATGCATGGGAGGTGATTGTCCAGTTAAGTGCAGTTGCATGTGAGACTACCCAATTGGTTCTCATACAAATTCCACGAACATCAAAAGGGATTAAGTTGAATCCCATCACATCTTTGTTGCTCCTTGTTGCCTTGTTTTTCTCAGCACCCCCTGGGCCTTAGTAGAATACCCATTTCTCATAATCAGGGTCTCTTCCTTTGATTTGGATTACATGACATTTCTGCTTGTGCCTTGGCTCTTAATATTGCAGTGTTTCTTCTGATAGGAAAGACTTCAGCCTTGACTATGAATGTTGCTAGTCTTGTCAAGGACTGGCTGCTCATAACATAATCTTTGTCTGTAATAAATGAAAAGGTTACAATCATAGACTTGAGTGGGTGTGGACTGGCTTTTCTGGCTGTCTGTTACTATAATCATTTGAAACTTCAAGCTCTCAAGTCCAATGACAACCAACCAAAGTACCTCAGAAGTGCAGCTGATGCCAATGATGAAGGAGAAGGTTTGATAATGGCGAGTGGGAGATTCTCAATCAGAGATTCAGAACCAGTAGAGAAAAATCAAACTCAAGCTTCAGGATTAGGTATTTAGATCATTAATATTGTCTTGTGCTAGAGATTATTGTTCTTGGATTGGCTCCTCTATGCCCAGATCTATTTGCAGGGAACAGGCCAGTCATTCACAGTGAAGAAGATAATGACAAGATTAGTGTATAATGATGGACAGGATGGTGCCATGGTGCCAACCTAAATCTCAAGTAAGGAGACATCTGTTCATCAATTTGTCAAGAAGCATGGCCTACAATTCAATTTCTCTAAGCCTATCACTTCTTCCACCTGTCAAATAAATTGTTTCCTATTTGTTTAGTTGACTATGGTTCTAATAAATATACTATTGTTTGATGTAAAAAGACAAAAAAAAACAGAAAATGTGGAAAGTTGTGACCCCATTTTCTAACTACAAATTGAAATCGGATTACCATAGTGACCACCTCTGCTTATTGGAATCAAAAGGGGGTGGGTTAAACCAATACGATACCAGAAGTGATTACAACAAAACCTCATTGACTCTTCATTTGTTGGAAAAGAGCCAAGCATATACTTCTGACGAGGGTTTCCGTCTCAAGTCTGGCTCGCAGGATGTCACTTAGTCAATTGCGAGAAAAGTTTTCCACCTGCCTGTCACATACGGTTTGTCACACTATATATTAGAATAAGGTTGATCATACTAACAATAAGGTTGTATAGTTTAAAAGGAGGGCTCTCCTGACTGCATTTGGTTGGTTTATAGAAAAGATTGCTGTAATGTGTAATGTGAATGCTCTGCTAACTGTTTTTTAAGCATTTGGAAGTATTAAAACCCCCTAGGATAATTAATGTAAGACCTGTTAATTAATGTGAAATATGGCTATTGTCCTTGGGCTACCTTAGCTGTTCGTGTTTAGTGATCTGTGGTATTATGACTCCTCAAGTCACTATTAAACCATGAGAACCATGCCCAGGCAGACTAGTGTTACATTGTGGATGAGAACCAAAACTAGACTCCTATAACCTCAATTTTCATCCTTTAAATTGCAGAATTAACTGACTGTTCTAGTAATCGTTCTTGAGCACCTGAAGATGTGCACCCTAAATAATAAGAATAATACCCTGTAACATATGAATAGTCCATCCTGTGCATGTAGGATATGCACATGAGGTCCAATAAAATCACTAACCAGAATACCAGGTGTTATTAAAGCCTCTACAAGTTGATATATATGAATGTTACAGTGTGCAGGAGTATGATTCAATTCCATACGAAAATACAAAACATCTGATAGGATTTCCTTATACCTCATAGGCAAACAACCATTGTCCCTTCTATAGATGAGCATAATAAGTGCTTGGTTCTCTACACTAAATAAAGACAAAGTATAGTACTTATTGCTGACAAAATAGGATTTAAATCGTGGTTCAATTGTTTGACATTCAGCTGGTCACAGAATTGTAGAGTGCATAATCATAAGTGATGTTGCGAGCCTCATTGCTCAAAGTCTAAGGGTCTTGCGAGCCATAATCACAACCATGTATGGCATATCTTGTGATTATGGCATTTTATGAGGTCAATTCTTGTGAATACATTTCAGTTTATAATAAATTTTGAACCTCAACAGAGTTTTGGCAAGACCTGGCTGAGCTAGGACATCAACAACACAGCTGATATGAATGACATAATCTAGCCTCAAGAGGGAGCCTCTTTTGTTTCATCACTCTAACAATCTATGAAGTGGTGGAAAGCATAACAACTTCCCCTTGAATATGACACCTAAACTGAGTACAAATCCTAAATGATGCAGTCCTTGGTGCATGTCTCTCAAAGTATCGATATTTCAAATGTTGAAAGCTCTTGTGCCCATTTGATATGCATTCGATTACAGTTCCCCTGAAGAAAGAATCTTATAAAGGTGAGGCCATGGCCAATATGTTAGCCATATCCATTGGAGTTGCCATTGCTTGACAACTTTAGTGTGATCAGTCCCACCATGATTCACATGGGCTTCTACTCAATACTGGCTGTCGCTATTGTAAGAGTCTTCAAGCTCGTTGAACCCATAGTATTGATAAGTGTATTCTTTGGGTCTCTGGTTTTCAAATTCTGCCTATGTTTTCCTCTCAGTATCATTATTTCAAATGCTGAAAGCTCTAATTCCCATTGCTGTGTATTTGATTGTGGTTTCCCTGAAGAAAGAAGCTTATAATGGTGAGCCCGAGGTCAATATGTTGGCCATATCCATTGGAGTTACTATTTCAGCTTATGGGGAGGCCAAGATGAATGCATGGGAGGTGATTCTCCAGTTAAGTGCAATTGCATGTGAGACTACCCAATTGGTTCTCATACAAATTCCACGAACATCAAAAGGGATTAAGTTGAATCCCATCACATCTTTGTTGCTCCTTGTTGCCTTGTTTTTCTCAGCACCCCCTGGGCCTTAGTAGAATACCCATTTCTGATAATTAGGGTCTCTTCCTTTGATTTGGATTACATGAGATTTCTATTTGTGCCTTGGCTCTTAATCTTGCAGTGTTTCTTCTGATAGGAAAGACTGCAGCCTTGACTATGAATGTTGCTGGCCTTGTCAAGGACTGGCTGCTCATAACATAATCTTTGTTTGTAATAAATGAAAAGGTTACAGTCATAAACTTGAGTGGGTGTGGACTGGCTTTTCTGGCTATCTGTTACTATAATCATTTGAAACTTCAAGCTCTCAAGTCCAATGACAACCAACCAAAGTACCTTAGCAGTGCAGTTGATGCCAATGATGAAGGAGAAGGTTTGATAATGACGAGTGGGAGATTCTCAATCAGAGATTCAGAACCAATAGAGAAAAATCAAACTCAAGCTTCAGGATTAGGTATTTAGATCATTAATATTGTCTTGTTCTAGAGATTATTGTTCTTGGATTGGCTCCTCTATGCCCAGATCTATTTGCAGGGAATAGGTGAGTCATTCACAGTGAAGAAGATAATGACAAGATTAGTGTATAATGATGGACAGGATGGTGCCATGGTGCCAACCTAAATCTCAAGTAAGGAGACATTTGTTCATCAATTTGTCAAGAAGCATGGCCTACAATTCAATTTCTCTAAGCCTATCACTTCTTCCACCTGTCAAATAAATTGTTTCCTGTTTGTTTAGTTGACTATGGTTCTAATAAATATACTATTGTTTGATGTAAAAAGACAAAACAAAACAAAAAATATGGAAAGTTGTGACCCCATTTTCTAACTACAAATTGAAATCGGATTACCATAGTGACCACCTCTGCTTATTGGAATAAAAAAGGGGGTGGGTTATGCACAATCCTTAGTATCATTTGCTATTACCAGAGATAATTAAAGCCGCCCTAAACTCAAGTCTTAACTATGCTGATAGGGTGTTTAGAGAGGGGGATCCCTTACCAACCCACTATAATCTGCACAAAAGCATCCTAAGAACATATGCAAAATCAACCCTTCAATGAAATGATCCAAGAATATAGGTACTCAAACATTGATTTTATCAAAGAAAATTACAAGACAGAAAGAAAAGATCATAACAAGGATTAGAAGAGTCTAAGAACAGTGCTCACTGTCTACAGAGCCAAGACGAATGCAGAAGAGTTCTTCCTTCAGTTCCCCATCTGAGAAATCAGTTGCATGCCAAACCCAAGTTTTATCACTACCTGCGTGCTCCTGAAGTGACATTGGGGAATGAACTGCAAGGCAAAAAAAAAAAACAATATAATCCAGATAATAAGGATCAACACAAATTCTCGGCACAGAAAGCCTCTTAAAACTTGGACGTAAGATAAGCTATTACAATCTCAGGGGGGAAATTACACAAAAAAAAACAAACAAACAAATTTACATACTTAAATGGTTTGCACATATTTTCAATGTCTTGGATTGCCTCATGACCAGCCAAACCTTTGTAGTATCCTTGTGCTTAAGAAACTTTACTGTTCCTACACCACGCTCCTTCCATTGATTCCCATCCTTGTCAAACCTGTACAGCTTCGCCTTCCTGCAGGGTCAAACATTAAAAAAGAATGGAATATTAATAAACAATGAAACTGCATTAGGATCATTTTAAGAGCCCATGGCATCCATTAGAAGTAACGTCCGCAATATCCCACCATATCAAATGCATTCAAATATAAATTACCAACAACCTATTAAAAACACAGGAGATATTCCTTAACATTACCGAAAAGGATCCCACAAAAAATCTCAATAATAACATCAAACATGTAAGAATACAAATCATCAACTATTTAATAACAAAAGAATGCTCATCCCATACATCCCCATAAAGTACAGAAATGATCAACAGCCTGTTCAAAACATCATAGAAAGTCAACGAAAACAGTTGACAAAAGACCAAAACAGACATATGCCTGAATCATACCACCTCACAACATAAAAAGACAAATCACCCTAATGCCAATAACCAAAAGACAGATTATCAAATAGGCCCAATTCAGTATTCAATGGCTAATCCAAAAACCAAAAAATACGAAACCCCGTATGCTTAACAATAACAAATGACCATCACACCCCCCACTAAACCAGAATAACAGAGAAACCATCATAGATTCTTCAAAGACATTGAAAAAAGGATGGCCTATAGTTCAACAAAATATAAAAAGACTCATCAAAATACAAAACCCCCAATGATAACAAATAAACCATCAAATGCATCCCTGAAAAAATCTTCATCGGCAGCCTATCAACATAGGAAAACAATTATTACAGACCATAATGAGATAAAAAAATGTTGATCGAAATATCAATGGGACATCAAAACAACAAGAAACTCACAAAATACACAGAAAAGCAAAACCCTCAGCCAATAAGAGAACGCATACCTGCATTGACACTTGTAACTTCCGCCGCCACAATGAAATCAGCCATGTCCTCATAGTCCATGAAACCGGTAATTCAGTAATTTAATATAAAACATCTTCCTAAAGATCAAATAATCCATGGTGAGATTCTGCATGATTTCAGAAAGTGCTGGGAAAGAACTGACTAAACATTAACTTGAGATGCATCTAGACTTATCAATCTTTAATTAACCAAAATACAAATGCATAAGAAATATAAGAATATAAATGGAAGTTTGAAAACTTACCAAGTGAATGTTTGGATTCGTCACCAGTGAACCCTGCATCCAAACATGTATATTTATTATTATTATTACCAATTTTGAAAGGACCTCATAAAAGCAAGAGATGAACAGAATTTGATGAATGTCAAGACAATTGTTCATATTATAATATCAACCGTTTACCCATTCCCAACTGATTTGCACAAGGAGGGGTTCTAGATGATTTTGGAAAAATGTTGCTCCTCATCTTCAAAAATAAATTTACCAACCTAAATGCCAAAACATTTATGCTGTGTGTTTCTATTTTGGAAATATTATGCATAATGCTTGGGCCCAAGAATAGGGTTCTAATGGCACATCTGAATGTCCCAACAATGATCAACCCTCTTACCACAATCCTTATTGCGAAAGAACTCAGGGTTGTGAGTCTGCTAAGCCAGTCAACTCCAGTGATTGGGGTGTAAATTCAAGTTTGACCCCTAAATTGAAGGTATCTAAGGAAGCGAAGACAAGATTTAACATGAATCAAGCTGCAGAACCTGAAGATGCGCATGGAGATTCTGTTTCTGTTCTGGATGAGGAATGGAAAATGGCTGAAATGGGCAAGGGAAATGGTTCACTTGCTCAAGTAGAATCACAAAGGAATTCAACAAATTCAAGTGATAATAATCAGACAATGGGTCTGCCTAAAATTTACCATGAAAATCATTCTAAAGCTACATTGTTAGAGGAAGCAACCAATACTAATGAATTCGGCACGCCCACTCGAAATGAGGTGGAAGTTGTACCTTTTGATTGTTCACATCCTATAGTTCCTATCAGCATGTGAAAAGGGGATGATACAGGGGTTGGAACTTTGAGAAACTCTCATGCAAAGCCTAATGTTAACTCTGAAAACTGAGCTATGAACCAATCAAGGAAGTCCCAGTTGGTGAACCACAAATTGGCGGGTCAAGGAAGAGAGTTTTAAGCAGACATGATGTACATGATTGTGATAGGAATGTGCCTAATGGTGTTCAGCTGTCCTCACCAGATTTAACTGGTTCTTTGAAGAATAATTACGAGTATTGTGTTAAGTTCATTCGTTGGTTGGAACGGGACTGTCATATTCAGAAAGATTTCCATCAAAAATTCCTGACATGGTTCAGCTTGCGAGCAACATCTCAAGAGGGGTTTTTGTTGACACCATGTCAGATGATCTAGTTAGCTTGGTTGGACAATTGGATGATACCTTCTAAGAACGTATATACATATCTACAGCAAAGAGGGCACCAAATTAAAAAAGAAACATAAAATTACACATTCCATCATAAATAATTCTTGAAAAAAATTTCTTGAAATTGAAAAAAGAAAAAAAAACAGACAGGCAAACTATACCTAAACATGCCTCATTTTTCAATGTTACTAGAAACCTATTCACACATTCCATTGCTACTAGACATTCAAGATTTCCTTGTAAGACTAAGCAAACTATTTCCTTATCATAAAATGTGTCCAATTGACGCAAAAAATGAAACATACACAGTCGTTAAGCAAATAGTAAATGTAATATTCAACCACTGATCTATGCACAGTAATGAACCAGAGTTCATGAGACAAAAATTAACAGGTATTGCACATAGCAACAGTTTCAAACACCCATTCTGTCCACGAGCAAGATATCCAGAGGTATCTCTCACATGAGACAATGAAGTAACAGGTATTTGAGATAACAGTAGTTTCAAAAATCGATTATGCACATGAGCAAAATATCCAGAGGAACCTCTCACATGAGATAAGAATAATGCATACCCAAAAAATCAATTCAAAACACCCATTGATCGATACCAAAATAGTACTTTAGAAAATACTAAATCTAAAACCTTAAAAAAAAAAAAAAACCTTTATAGGTATCTTGTCACGAAACAAGATTTTCCAGTTATTTAACAAGTGAAATGACTTACAACTTCTTTTGGTTGTTAATATAAATAATAAATATCTTATAATAATATAATAAGCTAAAAGCTATGTGGTTCAATAAGCTAAAGGCTACAGAGTGAGTGGCCTCGACATCCACTAAATCTATCAGAAACCAGAAACCACACAAGTTTACTTCTCTTATTTTCAGTTTATAAGATTAATAGTTTCTCTATATGTTTATCTTTCAAAATTAATCTTTGTTGTTTTAATCTGAAGTATAGTGTGAGAGCAAGTATACTATGTTCTTTATCATCTCTTGATAAGGTCTCTGTGTTCATTTGAGTATCTTTCATTATTCAGAATCATAAATGCTACGTTATACATGTTTTGAAATTACTTGCACTTTATTTTGGAAATGTTGATATCAATCTAAAAGAAAAAAAGAATTATTGCTAAGATTTCACTGGTGAATGGCAACAAATAAGCTTTTGGGAACATCTTGAGACCGGAAGCATGGATAAACCCAACAAGTTATTTCTATGACTACATAAATAAACATTTGGGAGCACGTTCAGACCAGAAATATGGAAAGCCAACTAGTTATTCATATGACTACACATGTATCTCTCACATGAGACAATGAAGTAACAGGTATTTCAGATAACAGTAGTTTCAAAAATAGATTATGCACATGAGAAAAATATCCAGAGGAACCTCTCACATGAGATAAGAATAATGCATACCCGAAAAATCAATTCAAAACACCCATTGATCGATACCAAAATAGTACTTTAGAAAATACTAAATCTAAACCTTAAAAAAAAACCTTTATAGGTATCTTGTCACGAAACCAGATTTTCCAGTTATTTAACAAGTGAAATGACTTACAACTTCTTTTGGTTGTAAATATAAATAATAAATATCTTATAATAATATAATAAGCTAAAGGCTATGTGGTTCAATAAGCTAAAGGCTACAGAGTGAGTGGCCTCGACATCCACTAAATCTATCAGAAACCAGAAACCACAAATTTACTTCTCTTATTTTCAGTTTATAAGATTAATAGTTTCTGTGTATGTTTATCTTTCAAAATTAATCTTTGTTGTTTTAATCCGAAGTATAGTGTGAGAGCAAGTATACTATGTTCTTTATCATCTCTTGATAGGGTCTCTGTGTTCATTTGAGTATCTTTCATTATTCAGAATCATAAATGCTACATTATACATGTTTTGAAATTACTTGCACTTTATTTTGGAAATGTTGATATCAATCTAAAAGAAAAAAAGAATTATTGCTAAGATTTCACTGGTGAATGGCAGCAAATAAGCTTTTGGGAACATCTTGAGACCGGAAGCATGGATAAACCCAACAAGTTATTCCTATGACTATATAAATAAACATTTGGGAGCACATTCAGACCAGAAATATGGAAAGCCAACTAGTTATTCATATGACTACACATGTTAGGGATGTGAGGCTCACATTCCTCGGGCAGATGCTAAGCAGAAGGTTTCAGGTTGCTACATATGGATATAGCAAGACATAATGAAAAACCCTAAGATGACAATATATTTATAAATTGTTTGATAACTAGCTAGTTGCAGAGGAACATAGCACCAATTCCTCTAAGAAAAGTTTATATCCATTCAACATCATACCATATAAAAAGGAGGAGGCGGTGGTTGCATTATGCTCAGAAGAACAGAACACTACAGCAATTCCTCCAAGTAAAATCGCATACCCATTCAACAATATAAAATATAAAGGAGCCTCGAAATGCCAAAAAGAAGGGTTATTATAACCACGAGCTCATCCCGAGTCGTACTATGTAGTTTGATGTTGATATTTCTTTGTGGACTAAATAAATAAAGTAAAATCTCTAGTTTCAGAGATAGTAAGTCAAATTTCTTTCCAAGGAAACCTTTGAGGGATCCTTCGCCGTCAACTTTGAATATCTGTATGAGGATGGCTCAACTGCCACAGTAGTGGCTGACAAACCCGAGGGGATTGGCTGGATTTGAACCTGTAGCTTATAAATTCCCTGTCAACAACATGTCTTATCGGTTGCAAGATGATTCAACCAGTCGAGCTAATGCTCAGGGCTGGCATAGTAGATCAAATTTATTGGTGACACCCCAATCTTCATTGGAAATTAATTATGATGCCTCTGTGCCATATATCTAGCATTGAAGTCAGCTGAATTTTGCTTATTCATCTCTTTGGTCTAGATTTGACTATGCACAGTTGTGTATGAGCTCACTGATTGGCTTGATCTATCAATTTCAAATGTATTGCAATTTTTCCTTTTTCCAAAGAATACTATGAGAGATTCCCCCATTCCTTGGAATATTTGGATGGAGGGCAGCTGATCTGCTAGCCACAATAGAGGCTGGTAACCCAGAGGGACTTGACTGGAATTGAACTTGTGACCCATAAATGTGGTATTTTTAAGCACAGTTGTGCAACTTAAATATCCACTATTTTTTGGGTTTTTCCTGCTAAAATTGGCATATACAATACATATAGTTGCATATTGGGGATTTCAGCAACATTGATAAAAAATTCGCAAGAGTCCAGAAAACATGTTTTTCGAATTATTCTTGAAAAAATCCACAAGCATTAAAAAATAAAAAATATTGTTTTCGCATTTCCGGATTTACGTTGGATTTCAATGCTCTTGCTTTGAAACTTCCCTTAAGGTTAGGAAAGATCTCATGATAGATTTGAATTCAACAATAATTCCCTCAATTTATTGCAACCAAATTCATTATTGAAGTACAATAAGGTAACCATGTGGTCAACGATTTATTCACATGAAACCAATTCCACAATACATAGAGAGATTAGGACCAGTCCTCTCAATGTTTCGTTACAATCCAAAACCACAGTGATTTCTATCACAAATCCTACTGGGCTACTTAATTTGACCTTACCTGTATCCTTGGTACTTTGTACCTCCAACTGCTCCAGATTGCGTGAGATTATCTCAAGGTTGTTGTTGATACCAATCTGGGCTTCCATTGCTTCCAAACCCTCTCCACCATACCTCGCTGCCACCATACCTCGCTACCAAGAGGAATTTAGCACACCTTCTTTGTTGTCACAGGATTAGGCCGCTATCGAACAGGGCCTTTGGAAATAGGTTGCAGCCTACCTCAATGCCCTAAAATCTGTCTGCTGCTACAGTTGGACTCCTGAAATCCTTGTTGCCACAAAGGGGTGATATGCTGCCCAAATTTATCCTCAAATCCCTGCGCTGTCCCATGTCAATGCCTGGAAAAGTGTTGTTGTCTCAGATGGTGGACATAAGATTCTTTCTTTGCCCCCAATCCCCAAATTTTGTCTTGTTTCAATGCTGTTGTGTAGCTTCCTTGTACTTTAGTGCTTCTAACTGAATCCAATGCTAAAATCAATGGGTTCAGACCCAATTTTGAACCAGTGAGGACTCTCAAACCAACAGGTTGTCAAATTTTACATGCCACTGCCAACCACAGGCACCTCTATGCTTCCCTGAAGAGATTTTGTTCTCTGTCACCAACATGGGTGTCTGTGTATTAATCCATTGATCGTTCTTCCAACAAATTGCCATTTAGGTCAATCTGTCAAGAGCCGAGTCCATTCATAGGTTGCAGAGAGACCCATCCTCGAGTTATAAACTAGCCATATTCTAAATACCTTTTTCCCGCCCACCATATTCAAATATCACCAGTAGGCTTGCAGATAATCCAAGACTCATTTCAAGGCCAGTCACAGTGGCCAGTAGATTCAAGCAAGATGCTGAATCACACAAGTCCTTGCCACTCCATCGTAGAACAGTGTTTCAGAAAACCTACGAAAGAGGTAACAGTTAGAATGAGAACCTTAATCTAAAGGTGGTGAACATTTTAATCGTCTAACATCAAATCAAACGAATCATAGTAAGACCGTAATACAACAGGGGAGTTTATTTCAAAGGGAATGCCTTACCGCGTAATAAGTATTGTTGTGGTTGATCCATGATAAGTTGTAGGGTAGTTGGTTTGTATGGGGTTTAGTTGTTACGAGGTCTTAAGTTCAAATGTCATGGGGAGGGGTTGAGAATGGAAGTCATTTTGGGGGCATCAAAACTATTCTAAGGGGCATCTTCCACTGAGCTTTACACAATCCTCGATGTTGAGGATGAAAGTAATATGAATATGCCAAGCTCACTCTACAGCCTAGTATGGTTACAGCCATGTTTGTCCATCATTCCAAGGGGCATCTTCCACTGAGCTTTACACAATCCTCAATGTTGAGGATGAAAATAATATGAATATGCCAAGTTGAGGATGAAAATAATATGAATATGCCAAGCTCACTCTACAGCCTAGTATGGTTACAGCAATGTTTGTCCATCATCAAAGTTGAAATTTTTCTAGTGTCGGCCAAAATAAATTTAAAAAAAAAAAAAAATACAAAACATTTAAATAATGTTTGCTCATAAAAAATAATTGCCAATGAAGAAATTTGATCCCTCTCCGCTCATATTATATCTATATTTAAGATGGGTCTATGCTAGTGGATAACAAAAAAATCACAAAGTGAAGAAGAGTTTAATTTCAAGTCAAAGCAAAACTTTGGGACTAGCGCAATTCATCTAACTTCTATTGAAATGCGGTATTTATACGTGTAATGTGATCTATATATATATATATAGTGTAATTGCTATTATGTTGTTAAATGGTTGTTTAATTAATGTTGGTTATTCGATGGCAAGATGGTTTTGTAACTCTTAATGATGTAATTGTTCATCTTCTTGGTTGTAGTGTGCCATATTGTTGACATACAAATATTGTAATGGAGCCAAAAAAAATGACAGTAAAGCATAGTTGGAAGTTATAAGTTTATCCTCCTGGAAAAGCAAAATTGTGGAGTTAAAGAACTACTTCTAGGAAATCAATTTCCATCACATCGATAGGGAGCTAAATACAACTGTAGATTCTCTCTAAAAAGGAATTATTTGTCTGGAGCAGGTTACCTATATTATGATGAATTAGTTGGCAACCCAGTTCAAAGTTCTCATTCGATGCCCATATACTAATATGGATCAGCTTTAAGTCAAATTTTCAATTAGTTATCAACTAGCTTACTATAAATTTCAAGTGAGTCTACATTCAGCTTTCAATTAGCCTCAAATACAATGTCTTTCTTTTTCTCTTGACAGGGTCCTCTTCATGGTTGTATAATACACTTTCGATAATTTTTTGTTACAGGCTAATGTCATTTCTAGTCATTGTCTTCGTTTTTCTCATAGTAGGGCCCTCTTCGTGGTTGTATAATACACTTTCTACAATTTTTGGTTTCATGCTATTGTCATTTCTAGTCAGTCTTATAATTTGCAGAAGAAAAAAAAGTTGCAAAACCCTGGTTTTACAACAACTTATTTTTCTCTTCTTCTGGGTCGTGATGCCTTGTCTTCTGGCAACCCATTGTAATGACAGAAGTTACAATCTTTTTGTCAATGTTTGTGCTTTTTTTCTTCCTCGTGAATAACAAAAGGGTCCTTTTTTCCTATAGTAATAAGAAGAAGAAGAATAAGAAGAAAGATAGTGTAATGGTTATGTCATGGTTGGCATTCCTAAATATAAGTAGATATAGGATAAGCATGCATGCATATTAGAACTTGGTGCGCATGGATGGAATTCAATGTGCCAAATGATGTAGATGTTTCACAAGCATGGGGTGTGACATTTCAACCCTAGTTATCAATAGTGATGAGAGGCCACCAAGGACAATACCCCTTGGACCCTATGATAAGTGTTGCACATTTTGGTGTTAGGAGTGGAAGGGTAAGCTTGGTTCGAGGAGGTTGGTTATGGGATGTTTTTTGGTGCACATGAGGTTGTGCATCAACTACCATGGCTACACTTGAATTAGTGGCTCTTTACAAAAATAAAGTGGGAGAGTTAAGTTTTTTTAACAAAAGTAGCCTATGGGTGATATTTGCATTGATCACTTGTGTTAGGAACCTTTTTAGGAAAGTTAACTAATACTTGGAAGGTGTGAACCATGTAATTGAAATAATTCAATAGTGTCCTCCTTCCTTCAAATGAAGAAACAAAGCCAAGAATGTGACGATCAAATAAATATTAGCCCCCTATTGAGCCCTTGTTGCACATTTACAAATTGCTCAGACATTGATGTCATGGTGTTTCACACTAAGTATATCTAAGATTACATGTGATAGTATATGCCTCATTTTAGTACTAACAACTTCATTAGTTTTGTTCTTATATATTACATACTTTTTTTATTTGTGGTTGTTATGTATGTGATGTTTATAATTATTACAAAACTAACTATGTGAAAGCATCCCTAACATAAATTTTCATTTGGCACTAATAATATTTTCCTTACAACCCCCTTCCTTCATTGGCGGTGGGAAGGAAGCTGATCCTTCCTTCCCCCCACACCCCCCTTCCTTCCTTTGGAAAGAGAGGTAAGAGCAAGAGTTGGAAAGATGTCGGAAAGAATGCCTACCTTTGGTAGTTGTGTTGTCATATCGAGAGAAAGAAAGTCAGTTACCTGTCGTCCTCCCTTCGGTAGATGAATGCCTACCTTTGGTAGTTACCTTCAGTAGGAGAGAAAGAAATTCGGTTACCTACGCTTCGCTTCGGTTGCCGTATCGAGAGAAAGAAAGTCGGTTACCTACGCTTTGCTTCGGTTCGGTAGGAGAGAAAGTCGGTATGAGTACTTTGGGTGTTGTTGGTTGTTCTTTTTTTTCGAACAACTGTTACTTGTTTGAAGAAAGAAGTCTATCTTACTCTAAAAGAGGTAAGGGGCGGCACCGTAGGAGAACGGAACGCTCTCTGGAGGAGCCATCAAAGGTACGAGTTCAAGAAAAAAGATAAGCGGTAAGCGATCATAGGGCGAGGATAGGGGAAGGCACGCTTGAGGGCCATCCGGGCGAGGGTGGGGTACGGGTAGGGAGAGGGGGGAAAGGACAGGGGAATAAGAGAAAGGAGAAAAGAAAAAAGAATAAGAGAGAGGAAATAAGGGAAAGGAGAAAGCAATCGACATTAAATTCAACAACTAAAAAGAGGCTCTTTGAGCCATGGCTAGCTCTTAGAGAATTTCATTCTCTTCGAGCTCTATACATATTATACTCGTCTAGACATATGATACTCACATCTCTACGTTTCACTTCTTTACTCTCTTCTCTACCGAGATAAAGATCTAGATCTAGTATAACTTAGCCATTCCAATAGCCAATAGTCTTTAGTCCTATTTAGTACCCTTCTAATATTCCCCTTGGCATAGTAGGTAGATATTGATTCCTTGTCCATGCATGAAGTTCCATAGCAAGAGATTAGACCCACTTCACCATTGACCTTAGCATATGGAAGGATATGGTTTCCATTAGCGGTGTCTCGCTTTTATGGATCTTTTTATCCATTTGCGTAGGCTTATCTCATAAAAGCTCACCTTTCTCTCCCATGAGGATTTTCCTCATAGAAGATTGCCTTTCTCTCCCGCACAACTTTTATGTTTTTCTCAATGGATATTTATCTCCAATCCATCCAACTTATCTAGAATTAAATCGAGAAGCTTTACCATGAAAGGATTATCCTTTCCCATTCACCAATGTGATTTGGCAAGAATCTCATCTCTTGGTGTCTCGCTTTTTCAAGTGATTAATTTATTAATAATGTATTTACTTTTTATATTACACATCATATCTAACTTTTCTCAGCTTAGGTTTGCAAAGTTTGACACGCAAGGGAGGGGTGTTACATTTTGGATCCCTCTCTTTCCTTAAGATCCCTCCAACTGCAGCTAGAGTTCTTAGATGACTGTAAGGAGGAAGCCCCTATTGGAAAGGGACAGACAATTTGAAGGTGTCTATCTTGTTGGTAATTCCTATATCGAAAAGTTGTATTTTCATAGTCCAGGGGTTGGGAATACACAATTCCCATCCACTTGAGCTCAATTTTATCTCGCAAAACTTCATTGGGATCTACCTAAACACATATGCAAACATAGGTGAAAATTCCTTTCAAAAGTCTTTCCATGTCTACTTTGACGAATCTTCCAATAAAATTGTCCACTTTTTCTAAGAGATCTAGATGGGTAAAGTGAATGGGAAAACTGGGAATCTTACCCATACTAGAGTAGTCATCGGCAACATAGTGAGAGGATTGAAGTTGGGAAACCATGGCTTCACTAGAAGACCAACTCATCCCCAAAACCATGGACCTTGGTCAAGGATTTTTTTCTTATCCTCAAGACATTTGAAGATCACCACAAAAAAACATGCGTCTACATCCACCCAAACTGGCGTTCATCCAATCCTATCATAATCGAACAGAAAAACGCTACTTTTTGAATAGAAAATGGGGAATAAAAGTATCACCCAAGGATAATGACCATCGCATCAAGCGCTCGATCATAAGGGAGGAGCAATAATTTGACAATCACACGTCCTTGATTTCTGTTGATTTAACTCTGAACACTCACGTAATATTCTCTTGCTTGGCGAATTAAACACCACTGCATGGAATGGACGAGGATTGAGCCAAACCCTGGATGAAGCCCACTTCATTCTCATCTAAACACAAAACTATATATACGTCAAAGCTATTACAATAGATTCTAACTGTCAACACCTCGAGGTTCTGTTTATATGTGGCTATCTTTTATGGTTACTATTGAATGTGTGATTGGCAATAGTAATGGCAACTTAGGGCTGCCAAATTTTCTTCGATTCCCTGACTACATCCTAACGCAAATAGTTGTTCAATGCCTTGGTTGTCTTTCAAAACTGGTAGGTAGCGTCTTCTTTGATATTTCTCGATGGTTTTAATTCCACTATAATCACAACTTTCATTTACATAAACTTCGTGTTTTCGTACGAGCGACGATTGTTCCAAGGTGAAATGTCACTTGGATGGTTTCAATGTTGTTGACCCATCATAACTAACTAACGGATATTCCCATTACAATTTTATACCACCCCATTATCAATATCAATTATGCATGGGAACCAATTAAAGCAACTTTTCACATTAATTTTATATGAGCATGAGAACATGTGTTAACAAGCAACCCATAAAGCCTCATTTTGAATGCCATAGTCACTTAGAAGGAATTCCTCTTGTAGTAGCATCCTCCCTTCTAAACTTTTCTAGTGCTAACATTAGAACCACCATTACAACAAGATATCTTTCTAGTGTTGACAACACCATTATAGTAAGATACCTCAAGAGAGACAAAAAATTTAAAAAGTATGATAGTAATACATATCTAGAAGATGGTATTGAAACTAGTAATTGTTCACGAATCCATAAGATTGTAAGGTCATTCTCATTATCATAATCATTGTCATCATCATCACCATCATCCTTGTCATTGTTATTGCCATCATTACATTATCATCATAATCACCATTCATGCCATCATCATCATCATTATGGACATTGTTTGCAATTGTTCATAATTGTAGATGTTGTAAGAAATATCATCAACCCAAAAAATGTGATTAGTGCTAGAAAAGGGTTGTTTAGGACACATTGATATATGTAAGAGAAATAACAACTCTATTTTTGACAGATGATCGATGATGATGATCATCACCACCATTATCATCGTCATTGTCATTTTTATCATCCCCGTCATCATCATTAATGTAATTTCTATCGACATTGTTGTAATCATGCATCATCATCATTCATGCCATTATTGTTTTTGATGATGACCTAGATGAAAATGATGATCATGACACCAAATATAATGCTTATGATTATGACAATGACAACATCTAAAATTGGGAAGATTCGCCAACGTCATTAGCATCGTCATCATCATAATCATTGCCATCATCATCATTGTCATTGTAACCACTATCGTCTTTATCATCATAATCACAATTCATGTCATCGCCATCATCTTGATTTTCATCATTGTCAATATTATTGACATTGTCATCAATTGTTCATAATTGTTAATGCCATAAGGAATATCATCAATGCAGAAAATATGATGAGTGTTGGAAAAGGGATGCAAAAGCGAACATAGAAATGGGGGCAACAATATAAATAAAATTGGATGAAAAGTGGATACAACATAAGTAGATGCACAACAACATGAAAAACCTGACACAAAAGTGGATGCAAAAGTAGATGCAGTTGTCAATGCAAACTTGGATGCAAACATGAAGGAAAAAGTGGAAGCAAACATGGGTCCAATGGTAGGTGTAAAACTTGGCACAAATTGTGGTGAAACAAATGTGGATGCAACAACGGAAACGAAAGTATATGCAAAAATGGATGAAACAAAAGTGGATGAAATAGGGGATGAAAACGTGGAAGCAAATGTGGTTGCAATGGTAGGTGCAAGATATGGTGCAACAAAAGTGGATGTAACAATAGACAAAAAATATGCAGAATAAGATGCAAAAATGGATGTAAAAGTGGAAGCAAACATTGATGCAACAGGCAAAACAAAATTGGATGCAAAAAATGGATATAATGTAAGTAGATACAAAACGAGATGCAAAACCCAATGCATAAACCTGACATAAAAGTGGATGCAAAAATAGATGCAATATTTGATGCAAAAGAGGATGTGAACATGGATGCAAAATTGGAAGCAAACGTGGATACAACAGTGAGTGCAAAACATGGTGCAAATTGTGGCATAAC
This sequence comes from Pinus tabuliformis, assembly GCA_031772625.1. Taxonomy (NCBI): domain Eukaryota; kingdom Viridiplantae; phylum Streptophyta; class Pinopsida; order Pinales; family Pinaceae; genus Pinus; species Pinus tabuliformis. The sequence continues at coordinate 339,959,867 of CM062818.1, read as the reverse complement.
AAAAGTGGATGTAATGATAGATGCAAAAAAGAATCAAAGTATGATGCAAATGAAGATGTAAAAAGGGATGTAAAAAGTGAAATTTAAAATGGGTGCAACAGTGGATGCAAAATTGTGTGCAAAAGTGGATGCAATAGAAGTCGATGCAAAAGTAGATGCAAAACGAGACACAAAACCCGATGCAAATCCCGGTCCAAAATTGGATACAAAAAGGGATGCAAAAATAGATGTAGTAGTTGATGAAAACCTAGACGCAAATGAGGATGCAAACGTGGATGCAAAATTATAATCAAAAGTGGGTGCAAAAGGAGGTGCCAAACTAGGCGCTAATTGTGGCACAAAAATATAGATGCAATAGTGGGTACAATAATAGATGCAAAAGAGGATGTAAATATGGATGCCAAACAAGAGGGAAAAGTGGATGCAACAAAATTAGATGCAAAATTTTATGCAAAACTAGACACAAAACACGATGTAAAACTTGGCGCAAAAGGGATGCACAAATGGATGAAAAAATGGACGCAAAAAATGATTTAAAAAAGGATGCGAAAGTCGATGCAAAAGTTGATGCAAGTGTAGGTGCAAAAAGTGGATGCAAATGAGGATGCAAAAGTATGTCAAACAAAATTAGGTGCCAAACTTGATGCAAAACCTGGAACAAAACCTGGTGTAAAGGATGACACAAAACTTGGCATAAAATTTGGTGCAAAACGTGGTGCAAAACCTATTGCAATAGCTGGTGCTAAACTTGGTGTAAGATTTGGTGCAAAACTTGATGCAAATTTTGTGTCAAGTTTTGCACCATATTTGATAAATGGATGCAAATAGTGCCAAAAATGGGCTCTAGATGCAAAAAAAGAAGTAAAAAGGGACGCTAATCGCTGGTTTTGTTGTAGCGTAAGTCCATGGCACAACCCATCACACTCTAAGATGGTTCTAATTGTCTCCTCAAAACTAGGACATAACACACCTTAAATGCCAAATGGTTAAGTCATCCCAAATTTGTGGGATTTTTTCCTTCATGGAACACATTCTAGCTAGTGTTGATCAAACACAATGCACTAACACCACTAGCACACACTAAAAGTCCTAGATACCCTTACGCTGTGGCACGCACCCAAGCACTTCGACTGCACCTCCATAAAATGCACCTTCAACTTTGGATGTCCCAAAATAGTAATATCCTAACCCAATATGGCCTACTTGTTAGATTTGTGTAGTTCCCTCCTTATCAGATCCTTGCACCTCCTTGCACTCCATGGTAAATCTACTCTAATGGTCACCTTCCAAGTTCCAACACTTCCTTTCACATCATGACATAACCACCGATATACATTACAACAACCTTCAACTTCTTTAGTGGGTTGCACATCTATTTCACATTTCTTCTCCATCTTACAAAGTGGTAGTGCCAAGGAGAGAGTATCAAGTTGAATCAAGGATTGCTCACTTAGTACCACTACTAAGTTGCCTTCGTGCAACTTGTCAAATCCCTTAATTTTGTTTCACAACTTCTCATAGGGCTTAACTTTCTTGTATACACTTCTAAGTGAGACTACAATCCCCCAACCTCTCCTCTGCAACCCTTGTTAGAGTCTTCTTAGACATGCAATCATGCCTCAAGCTGAATATAGCACTAGCATCCCAAATGTGCATGCTCATTCCATCTTTTAATGCTTCGCTGAAACCACATTATGACACTGCTTAAAATGAAATGTTTACATCTTAAGAAAATGTACCTACTTTGCTTATGACAATCTAAACTATGGAAGTGGCTAAGAGAGGACTATATTTTCCCAGGATGAAAATATAGGGTCTTACAACCCCATTCACACAATAATTTTAATATATTTCACCCGAAAAAAGATACATACCCTACTCCTTTCAAATTTATCATATAATTTTAAGAAATTAACACTTTTTATTAACTATTAAATAGACTTACTATATATTCTCCTTTGTTTGCACCCACCTTATATGTAAAAACATATAAATATTTTCAATACAACCAAATAAAATCATATTTTTCCATTTAAAAATTATTAAATTGAAATTAAAAAAATTACCCCTAATAAACTTAAACAACAACCATAAAATTATATTATTATTATTATAAATATTTTCTAACCTAACCAATAACCAAAAACATTATATAGTTACTTCTTTAGTGATGTGAAAATAAAAAAAATGTATTTATTGTTTTAATAACACCTAATAAACTTAAACAACAACCATAAAATTATATTATTATAAATATTTTCCAACCTAACCAAGAACCAAAAACATTATATAGCCACTTAACTAGTGATGTGAAAATAAAAAAATGTATTTACTGTTTTTCACTATGAAATTAGCATTTTTGAAAAAAGGTAAAGCTTGAAACAAGAAGCCCGGCATTGAGCTGGTAAAAGAGTGTGAGAAAACCAGCCATTTTATTACTTTTCACAACCTCAGATATACTTCTCGAATTCAGCAGCTGGAGAAGGAGATTTGTGGCTTCGTTCAGTGCCAAATGCCTCCCCATATATTGCTTGATTTGAAGAATCTCATAACAAAGCTCAAGAGTTTTCACCATTTGTACGAGGTGGGGTCAGTGGATGAGAGCGAGATGACTGAAAGAATGTGCAAATATGTGGCCAAGGTCAGCAATGATCCCCATGAGAATATCATGATGCTTCAACAAATGGGAGTAGAAGACCTGTTTGATGGAGCTGGTGATGAGGCTCCCTGTAGTTATAAATTATCAATAAAGTCTGATTTTGTACTGGGGTTGGAGAAAAGCATTTCGAATTTGAAGAGAATACTGCTCCAGCAAGAGGTGTCAGTTGTTGGGGTACAAGGTATGGGAGGGCTTGGCAAAACAACTCTGGCGTTAGCTCTCTTCAATGATCAAGAAATTAAAGGTAACTAGGGTTTCCATCTTTTGAAACCATTTTTCTCTCCTAAAAGGTACTTCGTTTTTCCTTTGGTTCCAAGGTAGCTGCTGCAAAAGCCAATATCTTGTTCATATTTTCTTTTACTCTCGTTTTTGCTAAAATCTGATACTTATATTACTAACAGAAGCAGATCCAACCAGGTCTGAGATGCACCTAGAGGTTGTGAAGTTGGAAGTTGCATGTCTCTACGTTGAGAAATGCATCCTTCACAACCTCAGACCTGTGTTTAGATAGGTTTGTGTTAGTGTCCATGTTCAATACAACCAATGCTCTGTCTAAATTCATTATACTATCACACAGACACATGCAAAAGTTGATGGATCACCCTTACCCCTACCCAAACTGTAGAATGCACCTCTCTTTTGTCCCTACAACTAAAAGGGATATGATTGCTATCCCTGTAAGAGTACATAATTAGTTATCTTCACATCAAATAAGCCTTCCTCCTACCCATCAATGCAAGTAGAGCAAGTCCATGAGATCTTGCTCCTTAATGTGGCTTTTCACAGTAATTTCTTATGGCAATCAGATGCGTTGAACATTGAATCACTTTTGAGTTCAAAATGAAGAATTTACAAATTTTAGTTATTCTATCTTTGACGAATCTTCAAACGTTTTGACACACATTTTACGCCATAGGTAGTAGAGAGTGAACATCCTTACCTGTGAAGCACTCCAGATAGGGTTGTGGTAACATCCAGGATCTCCGGAAGAACGCTCTACCAGTAAAATTGTGGCATAATATACATGTAAAAACTCTTTCTAACCAAGACCAGACCTTCTTAACAAATTGGCACGTACAAGAAACATAGCCAACATCTTCCGAATCCCCATAATAGATGCAACTTCTGTAAAGCCTCTTTTATGAAGTCTTTCTTTAGTTGAGACTACGGAAACCTGGGTATCCCAAATGGCTTGCAGTTTGTTGTGGTATTTATATTTGTTGTTACCAAGAGTCCATATAGATACAAAACTCCACTGAGTCTTCCAAACGCTCCTAAGTTTGACTTCTCTTGACCAAAAGAGAGCCAAGTCGAACTAGCCATTGAAAGAATCAGTTAGATTGGTCAAAATTGGTATAACTCGACAAGTTTATATGCAACTTGGTCGAGTCCTGTAAGACAATGCCGTACTTGGTAAGGTCCATCTATAGAATTTCCACTTATAGTTGTTAATGTATGAACCACAGGTGCAAGCAGAATGTAAAGGCCTTCCACTTGCTTTGAAGGTAATCGGAAGCTCTTTGCATGGTCAGCCTCTCCCGGCATGGGAGAGAGCCAAGAACAAGCTCTTAAATGGGGAACCAATCTCAGATTATCACAAACAAGGGCTTCTTAGAGTCTTGGAAACTAGTATTGATGTCCTCGATGAGGAAACAAGGGTTTGCTTCTTAGACTTGGGATCATTTCCAGAGGATAGAAAAATTTGTGCTGAATCATTATTGGACATTTGGGTTTATGTGCGAAAAATGGACTGGCAAGATGCTTTCGTCATCTTGTTAGAACTTGCAAGTAGAAATCTGTTGAATTTGACAAGCAATCTCAGGTAAGTGCCTTTGCAAGTAGAAATCTGTTGAATTTGATAAGCAATCTCGGGTAAGTTCCTTCTCGACTATTTGTTGTGCTAGGCTCTTTGATCATGGCTTCCTTTATCTTATACATTGTGTTTTCTTCTTAATTGGATGTAATAGCAGACCAACCATCAATTATGGAAGTGCCTCTGAGCTGTACTTTTCTCAGCACAATGTAATGCGACATTTGGCCATATATTTGGCTTCCCGAGACAATATAGTTCATAGGAAGAGGTTGCTTATGCCTAGTCAGGGGCACAGTTTGCCAAGAAAATGTAAGCTGCCTGAGGATCAAGCATTTGATGCTCAAATAGTTTTCGTTTCCATAGGTGGGTGATTCTAGCAGCCTGCTTAAAGTGTATGTATTTATTTGTTTGAAGCATTTGGAGCCAAAAGCACTGCATTCGGAATTTCTGTTTCTTTTCCCTAGACCTTGTGTTTCCTGCTAAGCAAGAAGTTGAACCAACAAACGATGCAGGCAGGCTGTCATGGGCTAGGCCTAGAAACCAGAGAACCTTGTGAATAAAATATTTTGGGGCTGTTTATAATGAAGTTTTTATTTTCTAAGCATTTCCTACCAAACTGCACTATCCAATCACCAAATTCTCTAAAAGCTTCTTCTAATATTTTTATGTTTAATAACAGTTTTTTATGTTTTCAAAAAGATATATATGAACCAATTAATAATGTACCTTGGATACTTGTATTATCTGCTTTCCTTTTATGCAAAACACTACCTAGCAGTGTCAAGCAATTAAATTCAGGGTAAAACATTTATTGTTGTTGATCTACCAGCATATAAACGACCTGCATTCACATACAATATTTAGTTTGTGCTCAAGATTACACGTCCATGTCACTTGCGAATCTTACCTTATAATCAATAGCTTATCACTGCGTGATCTACATCTAGTGATCACAAACAAATTTCTAGGTGTTGGCCATTATGTAAAAAATCTTAGAAAGTGATTTCATAGTATGTTCAATAACCCATATGTTCTAATTGAACTTTGCATGTGTGGTTTATCTATGTAGGTGCCATGGAAGAGACTCAGTGGTGCAATATGAATTTCTCTAAGGCAGAGGCTTAAATTTTACACTTTTCTGCAAGCGAATACTTTCTTCCACTGCTTTTCGGTTCTATGAGAAAACTGAAGGTTCTCATAGTATTAAATTATGAGTCCAAGAGAGTCATAGTGAAGGGTCTACCAACATTATCTTCTCTCACTTAGCTTAAGACTATCCACTTAGAGAGGTTAATTGTTGCACCACTTCAAGAGCACAGTCAAGCCTTACTGAACTTAGAGAAGCTATCTTTGAGCTTATGTGAAGGGCTTGGAAATATGTCCAGGTTCAACAGTGCCCAGTCAAGCCTAGAGCTTCCCCTGATACTAGATTTTAACTTGGACCATTGCTGTGATTTGGAGGAGTTTCCTGCTGGAATTTGTGACATGACTTCACTTCAAAAAATTTCTATCACTAACTGTCACCTCCTTGAAAAGTTACCTGATGACTTGGGAAAGCTCATATATTTAAGAATGTTAAGGTTATTGGCTTGTCTAGGTCTGAAAGAGCTTCCAGCATCTATTGGAAAACTTGGGAAGCTGGAATATCTGGACATTTCGCTATGTGAGTGCTTAAAAGAACTTCCAGAGGAAATAGGACAACTAAAGAAACTCGAGGAGCTTGACATGAGAGAATGCTCTCACTTGAGGAAGCTGCCTGAGTCAGTTGGAGGACTGAAATCTCTAAAGCATGTTCTCTGTGACGAGCAGATTGGGCAGCAATGGATGCAGGTCAAGAGCTCTGCTCTCATGGAGCTGAGAGTTGAAGTTGTAGAAGCACACTTCAGCTTGGATTGGCTGGATGGTTGATATCCTACCTAGATAGAATGCAGATGTAAGGAGTTTCAGCTTATACTGATAAGAGATCAAGACAAGCTTGTATTTTCCTATTATGAAAACTTCGTTCTCAGATGATGTTCAAACTGTAGGTAGTTTCATTCTAATTATCCTTTGATGTGTTGTGTATGCCAAATATAAGATAACCGATAGCAACCCTCTTCAATAACTATTGATAGTGACAAATTCAATTGCCTTGGGAAGTAAATAACAGAAACCTTGATTCTCGTACTGTCAGAATGTTGTAATTTTGCTAGTTATTAGCGCCAAGCCATCCAGCCAGACATACTTACACGGTCAACCCAATGGGTTTGAGGCAGAATTCACCGTGAAGTCTCTGGTTATAGTCTATTTAAGATTAGAGTCTGGTTATTAGGGAGGTCACAGATTCCAATCGGAGCAAGTTCTATGAAGTGATCAGCTACTGTTGCGGTTGTCACCATCCTCCATGCAGATATTCTCGGGAGGACGTAGAAGTCCTATGAAAATTTCCCGTATGTGTGTGCACAACAACCCTAATTATCAACAGCTCTGGTAAATTCTTCATCTCTATTTTGGTAATATATATTTATTTTTATAAATAATTAAAATAGTTATTTTTGTTATGGCCTTGTCTATGTGTGAATGAACTCAAGAAATAAAAATTATATGGATATTTACGCCATAAGGCGTTTCCCTCTGAAATCAACTCCCCTAATTGCCTTTCTTTCTTAATTCTAACCGTCAGATGCATTTTTAGACGATTCAACAATCAGATGCCGTCCAATTTAATTAAAAAACATTAAAAAAACTTTTAAAATAAAATTGGTTAATTAAAAATTTAATTAATTATGTTACCTACCAGCCTCGTCCGTCGTGTTTTTCTTTGCCGCAGGAGGATGAAGAGGGTCGATTTCGCAGGAGTTTGAGGTTGGGAGGAGTGATGGGAGGCCGCGGAGGAGTGAGGGAATCCCTTCTTTGCTGCAAGATGACGACTCAGGATTGTTGAGGCATGGTTAGGGTAACGACCAACGAGAAGCAGCGAAAACACCGCCATTTGCGCACCTTTTTAGAATGAAATCCAGATCTTGTAAAAATCTCTGCACTCATTCTATCTCCATGGTACATTTGTAGAGGTAATAACCATCGTCAGGGTTTCCGCTCATTCTTAATGATAAATTGGTTTTGAAAGAGATCCCCTTTTCAGGTAAGGGTTTTTCATTGCTTCTCCAGGGCCTTCCATTTGTAGGTTTACGGGTGAGTTTCCTTTTTTTTCTTTTTAAACTTCAAAAAATGTTTCTTCTCTATTGGGGTTTCTGCCTGATCTTCACATTTGAAATTTCCTTCTATTGGGGTTTCCGTCTGATCTTCACATTTGAAATTTCTTTCGAGTTCATTATTGTGCTGGTTAACTAGATCATGGAGGCCATTTCCATGGCAAGGCATTGCTAGTGTTACAATGGCTATTTCCAATCATGGTAAGAAACCCCTCCCACCTATGCTTGTCCTCATGGGGATGGAAGGATTGCTGGCTTCAGCCCAAGGCTGAAGAAAATCCTGTGCAACTGCAGGCTATTAGTAATTTTGTCATGATGATGTGCTTCTCTCTCAGTAGTTGGGCTTGTGGATGATCTCTGTGCAGGTGGATAGTAGGAACAAGCATGGCATACTTCTTGAAGTGGTCCAACTTTTGACTGATCTAGATCTAACCATTTCGAAAGCATATATTTCTTCAGATGGTGGATGGTTTATGGATGGTAAGCTCGCTCCTTTAGATCTATCATTGAACATTTCCCTTTTCATCTCTGCAAATGCTGCTGTGTGGACATTGCAGGGGACTCAGCCAATTGTTTGATTGAATGATTCAAGTTTTACTTTTGTGTTAGCGTTTCATGTGACAGACCAGCTAGGGTATAAACTTACAGATGAAAGCATAATTGAATACATATAGCAGGTAGCTTTAGCTTGACGTTGGAAATTAAATTATTTTAACAAGAGGATGCTGTGCAGATTGTTGGTATATTGGATTTGTTGGAATTGTTTATGAGAATTTACTCATTAATATTTGTTGACTTTCGTGCTGCAGTCCTTGGGACCAAAGTGTGTCACTTCTAGTAGTGAGGTGAAGACTTGTTTAGGCACGATTGTAGGTGTACAATCCATTGGAGAATACACAACAATAGAATTGACTGGGACAGATCGCCCTGGTCTTCTTTCAGAAATTTTTGCAGTGCTTATAAGCTTTGGTTGCAATGTAGTAGCAGCAGAATCTTGGACCCATAATATGAGAGTAGCATGTGTTGTATATGTAACTGATGAATTATCAAACCGGCCTATAGAGGATGAAGTTCGTTGTCTACCATTAAGGAACAACTTTCAAATGTGCTTAAAGGGAATGACAATGGCACCAAAGGAGTCAAGACAGAGTGTAGTCCACAGGTCTTGCAGATTCAGGGCAATATTCAGCAACCAATTTTCAACTACAAGTTTAGCCGCGACAGGAATTCTAGATCACAGTTGGTGCTCTGATTCTTAGCTACGCATTATTTACTCTCAACTACATTGTGCAGAATCTCTAGAGCTTGGTATATAGGATTTTCTTTTGAATTGAATGAAAAAGGACGCTACCGTGAAATTTAAATCCCTTATTTGTTTTCACAATATGCTTTCTATTATCAACCATTAATGTGTGGCAACCATGCCTTTACCAGTTTGGCAATATTACAAATGACTTTCTATTGTTATCATTATGTCTATTGTTATCATTGTGTCATTGTGTGGCAAGTGTACATTTTCCCAATTCTGGAAATATTTCAATTGAATATAGATGGCTTAGAAATTCTTCACCTAGGTGGGTACCTTATTCTGCCAAAGTCACCCAAACATGCAACTGGTCTTAACCACTTGAAGCAACCTGCTTACTTGAGCAAGACAGCCCATGAGGGATGACATTGAGTCGGATGACAGGGATATGAAGCATTCCCACTTCAACATCTCTAACCAAGCCCTTATATTAGACACACAAATGTCCCCATTTCCAGTGAATTTTCTGATCTATAAATTCGGTGGTCCTCTCCCAGTCAACCCATAACTTTAAAATTTGAATAAACTACTGGATCAGGTTGAATGTTTGTTGTCTTCTGGCATAGATTGCGGGTAATGGGGTGTTTAGAGTGCCCATTATCAAACTTCATGAAAAATTGGTATATATGCTATCATATTTAATGTTAGACTGTCCTGCAGTTTAGATTATATTTTAAGAGCTAAGCACCATAACAAACCCGGTGGTGTCTTTTTTCTGTTTGTTATTTTGCTATATTTTTTTTAATATAAAATTTGTGTATGCTATTGTAGGTTGTTTGTTTAAACTTAGAAATTTGAATTTCTTTAGCAGATTTTAAAGAAATGGGGTGTTTAGAGTGCCCATTATCAAACCCCATGCGAAATTTCTATATATGCTATCATATTTAATGTCAACCTGTCCTGCAGTTAAGATTAAATTCTAAAAGCTAACCACCATAGCAAACCCTGGTGATGTCTTATATATTATTTATGTAAAATCTGTGAAGGCTATTGTAGGGGGTTTGTTTGAAATTTGAACTGCTTTACATAAAAATTTGTGGAGGCTATTGTGCGTGGTTTGTTTGAAATTTGAGTTTGTTTGAAATTTGAAGTTTGAACTGCTTTAGCAGATTTTAAGGATTTGTATCATTAGAGTGTGTTTTTGTTGTCGAAATAGTTTGTCATGTTTTGGATCGTATGAAGGGATTGTTGTTTGTTTTTTGTTTTTCCTTTGTATGTAGCTAGAGATTGGTATACATGATTTCCTTGTGAATTGAATGAAAAAGAACGCTAGTGTGAAATTTAAATCCCTTATTTGTTATCACAATATGCTTTCTATTATTGTTGCCATCAATATGTGGCAAGAGCACCTTTCCCAGTTTGGAAATATTACAATTGACTTTCTATTATTATTGGTATCAATGTGTGGCAAGTGTGCATTTTCCCAATCTGACAATATTCCAATTGAATGTAGATGGCTTAGAAATTCTTCACCTAGGTGGGTATCTTATTCTGCCAAAGTCATCCATACATGCAACTGGTCTTAACCACTCGAAGCAGCCTGCTTTCTTGAGCAAGACAACGCATGAGGGATGACATTGACTCGGATGTGAACCTTGACAGGAATATGAAGCACTCCCACTTCACCATCTAACCGAGCCCTTATACTAGACACTCAAATGCCCCCATTTCCAGTGACTTTTCTGATCTATAAATCCAGTGGTCCACTCCCAATCAAACCATAAATTTAAAATTTGAATAAATGAGTGGATCAAGTGGAATGTTGGCTGTCTTCTGGCGTAGATTGTGAGTTATGGGGTGTTTAGAGCACCCATTATCAAAACCCATGAAAAATTTGTATATATGCTATCAAAATTAATGTCAGACTGTCCTGCAGTTTAGATTGAATTCTAAGAGCTAACCACCATAGCAAAGCCCGGTGATGTCGTCCTTTTTTTTTTAAATTTGTGTAGGCTATTGTAGGTGTTTTGTTTGAAATTTGAAATTTTAGTTTCTTTAGCAGATTTTAAGGAAATGGGTTGTTGAGAGTGCCCATTATGATATTTAATGTCAGACTGTCCTACAGTTTAGATTAAATTCTAAGAGCTAACCACCGTAGCAAACCTGGTGATGTCTTATATGTTTTTTTTATGTAAAATTTGTGGAGGATATTGGAGGTGGTTTGTTTGAAATTTGAAATTTGAAAGTTGAACTGCTTTAGCAGATTTTAATGTTTTGTACCATGAGAGTGCGTTTCTGTTGTGGAAAGAGATTGTCATGTTTTGGATTGTATGAAGGGATTGTTGTCTGTTTTTTGTTTTTCCTTTGTATGTAGATGTTTCTGTGGATGGTTGCATGTTCTTGTTCTGTTTTATTAGCAGGGGTTTAGAGACTGTTTTTGTATTTGTTGATTTCTTTTGATTCTGATTACATCTTTTTATCTGTCACAAATCGATCCAATGTGACTCAAGTAATAGGGGCTAGTTAAGCTCCTGCAGTAGTAGTTGGGAGAGAGGTATAAGGGTACGGAAAGGATGGTTGGTTATGATACATGATCTTTCTGGGTCTCCAGTTGCAGCTGCATCAATGGTAACTCCTTTTGTTCCTTCAGTTGGTACAGATAGGGTTAGCCGCTCTAACCCTGGAGCTTGGCTTATTCTTAGACATATGGGAGAAGGTAGTTGGACGCCATGGGGTCGACTGGAAGCTTGGAAAGAATGCGGTGGTAGTGACGGTTTGGGCTACAGATTTGAGCTTGTGGCAGAGGGCTGTGGATTGGTTGGCATGAATAATGGGATATTGCTTGCAGAATCAGTGATCAGTTCCCAGAAGGGAGGGAAGTTTCTGATTGACATGGGTAATGGACGGTCAGGATGTTCATCCCTCAATTCTCCTGTTGCAAGTCCTCACAGCAGTGGAGATTTTTCTTTCAGCCAGTTCCCCTATCCTGTTTATAAAGGCTTTGTGATGAGTTCTACTGTTTAGGGAGAACGTCAATGCAGCAAGCTCGTTGTACAAATAGCCATGAGACATGTTAATTGTATGGAAGATGCTGCAGTCTTTGTGGCCTTGGCAGCAGCAGTAGATCTGAGTATGGATGCTTGCCAGCTAGTCTCACGGACACTGAGAAAGGAACTGTGTCAGGAAGATGGGATTTTTTAGTTGTGTTAGACGTTGTATAAACAAGTTTTGATCCTTATTTTGATTTTGTCATGGGATAGCACCATGTTTTCTGCATTTGGGCTTTGAGATTTTTCCACAAACACAAAAGCATATTGTTTGTTTGTTTGCTGCTATTTAGTTTACCACATGTTATTGTGAATTGTACGTGGTGTTGCTGCCAGTTATAAGCATTTATCTGTGATCATTACTTGAGATCATCGATATACTTTTCTTTGCAGGTTCGTTCTTGGAGCTCTATGGAAGATTCTAAGAAGGGCAGCAAATCCCACTCTACATATAGTTAATCTGATAATTGTGATAGGGAGAGAGGGGGCTTTTCTGTATTTAATATAATGTTAGGCTCTTCTCCTCCTATTTCACAGATGATGAAGTTGGTTTAGTTAACAACCAAAATTAAATGGAGGCTGAAATGAAAAAAATCATCATACAATCTTCATCGGTGTTGCAACGAGTGTTCTTTGGTTTGTGGTGACCTTTTTTTTTAAATCACCAACAATCACTTTTAACCAGCGTAACAATTCAGAATATTTTATTTTTAGTTAAAGTGAGGCTCACAGAAAGCTAACCTATCTAACCCATAAGTTATGAGAGGTTAAACATGACCCAAATTTGGTTTTGTGGTTACTTCCGTTCGATGCACAAAATGTGCATTTCTTGCAGGGAATTTAAAGTTTTTTTTACTTCTAAAAGGATCTGTACAAAGTTTTAAATGAAATTCCGAAAACTTTTATATTAAAAAGCTTTGCTGGGTAACGATTTTTAATGAAAATTTCCAAGATTTTTTTGATGGGTAAAAAATACCCAGCTTTTTGTATTTAAAGTGTGTTTTATCGTTTTTTTTTACCAGCAAGAAAAGGTTCATGCGTTTTATTTATTTTAATATCATAAATAACAGTGCTTGTTTAATTTAAAAATTTATTTTTTCCATAAATTTAAAATTATTCACCATACTAAACAATGATATAATTGATCATTTGACTTAGTATATATGAAAGTTCACTATGCTAAATAATGATATAATTAGTCATTGAATCTAGTAATGATATAATTGATCAATGGAGTAGTCTACCTAGGCGGGTAGAATGGCCCGTTTTCCATCACGGCCGGAAAATCGTCGGCTCCGGCCACCAGGAATGTCTCCGTCCTCCGCCACCCTCCCCTAGCTCCGCCACCCTCCTTCTCCACTTCTCCGCCACCCTCCCCTGGGAAAACGGGCCATTCTACTGCCTAGGTAGACTACTCCTGCAAATAATGGTGTAAATTTGGGATGCAAACTTGTGTGCAAAAAAAGAAAAAAAAAAAGATGTAAGAAAAGACAAAAAACAAGATGCAAAATGGAGCTGAAAAAAGGTGAAACCAAGGATGCCATATTGGATGTAAAAAATGATTCCTAATCACATGCAAATTTAGGCTCGAACTCAGACACAAAATTATATGCAAATGTGGACACAAAATGAGGAAAAAAAAGATGCAAATTTGGACGGTGAAAATGATGTAAAACTAGACACCAAAAAAATGCAAAATTGGATGAAAAATTCGGTGTAAATAATGGTGCAACATTGGACACAAGTAGACATAAAAAATGGTGCAAAAAGGGGCATAAAATAGCTTAAAATTGGATGCAAAACTTGGTGCAAAAACAAATACAAAAGTAGACGTAAAAAATGGCCCTAAATTGAATGTACCATTAGACACAAAATAAGATGCAAAGGTGGACACAACACATGACTCAACATAAGATGAAAATATAAATGTGAATTTGGATGCTCAAAATGATGTAACATTAGATGCAAGAGATGGTGTTAAAAATGATGCAAAATTGGATGAAACAAATGATGCAAAATATGGTGCAAAATGAGATGGGAAAAATGGAGACAAATCAAACATAAATGTGGATGTAAAAAATGGTCCAAAAAAAGATGCAAAAATGGGCACAAAAATGTATGCAAAATTTGGTGCTAAATCAAGTTCAACACATGGTGCAAAGATAGGCACCAAAGCTGGTGCAAAAATAGAAGCAAAAACTAGTGTAAGACTAGATACAAAACCTGGCATAAGACTAGATGCAAAAACTGACACAAAATGGATGCATAAAAAGACGTTAAATTGGATTCAAAATATAGTGTAAACTTGATGCAAATGATGGTGCAAAAATGGAAGCAAAGAATGACACAAAATAGGAAGCAAAAGAGAATGAAAAATAGATGCAAAAAATGACACAAAACTAGAAGTAAAACCTGTCATAAAATAAGATGCAAATTTTGGTTCAAAATTTGACGCAAAAAATGATGCATAGTTTGGTGTAAAAAATGATGCAAAATCTAGCGTGAAAAAGGATGCAAAATCAGGTGCAAAAAAGGACGCTTTAAAAATTGTACAATAGAGCCAGATTTAGCGCCAGGTTTCTCATCACAATTACAAAAAAAATGCACTAAAATCTGGCGCTAAATCTGGCGCAAATCGCAGGTTTTGTTGTAGTGTTTAGGTGGATATACTAATTTGAAGGAAAAGACAACAAATTTAGAAGATATGCTTATTTTTTAAGACTTTGCAGACATATTTCCTAAAGATTTCCTTGGGCTACCCCCTAAATGCAATATCAATTTTAAAATTTAGCTAATTCCAGGGGCTGCTCCAGTATGTAAGGCACTCTATTGTATGAGCAGATCTGATTTAGCACAGGAGTGAGCACATGTACTTGAGTTACACATTTTAGAAAGGTGAGGGAATGTTTTGGTGAAAAAATGATGCTCACTCAAACAATTTTAATTGCTCAATCAATTAATTTTTAAATGTTCAATCAAGTTTCTTAGGGGTTTAAAAATAACTTGATCGAGCATTCAAAAAATCCCCATATTGAGATCATTTCTAAACTTAGTTAGAAGCTCGATTGAGAGTTAGGGATCAATTAAGCTATATGGTTCGATCAAGCTCTATGGCTCTCTCAAGAACTATGGGTCAATCAAACCCTATTTCTTATTAAAAGCCCCAAGTTGTGGTCTGCACAAACAATTTTACGTCAACTATGAGGAAAAAGGAGTTCGACGAAAGTCTTATAAGCTCAACTGAGATGGAAGAACTCAATCTAGTGGCCCATCAACCATGCCAATGACCTAGAGGCTCAAGGCAAGGTAACTTTTCTATCATTTTTGTCTCTTTTATTTTTTTTCTTGTAAAATAAGATAATTTAATTGGTAAAAATAAACTTACCATACAAAAATTGCAAAACAAAAATCACCAAAACCACCATAGAAAACCACAAAATACATTAAGAAAACCCTTCAAAACCATAAAAATAATCCATGAAAACCCTTGAAGGCCAGAACAACCTAAGAAAACACCAAGAAAACCCTTGAAAACCACAAAACACCTATAATTTAGGTTTTTTTTTTTCATTGTATTTGTTAAAGTCACATGGACAGCACAAACATATGAAAGATAAATCAGTGAGAGTATTTTTATTAACAATAGATATACATTTATAGTACACATATGTGACTCTTGGGATTCAGATCCCAAGGTCTCTTGGACTGCTTTGTCCGTTCAACTTCCATGCTAACCCATTAGGATTAGGTGTCCAACATTCCCCCCCTTAATCCAAAGGGTTATGTATGAGTCCAAGAAGAGAGCTGTAATACAAAATGTGCAAAAGATGCATGGCAGCACTAGGCTGAATGTGCTCTATGAAATGTTGGTATAAAAGGGTGGTGGTTTAAGGATGACCACCAACACTGGAACGCTTAGTGCAGTTCCCGGAACTCTTCCAAAACTGGCAAGAAACTGTAATTTTCTGCTAGAGGAAGTGTTCTCAATCTGTGATGGTTTAAGGATGACCAACAACTCTGGAATGCTTAATGCAATTCCTGGAACTCTTCCAAAACTGGCAAGAAGCTGGAGTCTTCTGCTAGAGGAAGTGTCCCAGATTGCCAACTGACGGCATGTTCAGGCATCTTTGTCTCTGCTACAACTCTGAAACTGGTGTGGCAGCTTGTGGCTCAGGCTCGCTTGATGTGACTTTGAAGCTTGTAGATGACCATCATTTCCCCCCCTGTCAGATACAAGGTGAGAAGATGGAGAAAACTCAACTGCAAGACTGTTCAATACTCTGGAACAAGTTCTGACATGTGTTTGGAATATCTTCTTGGCTGTTGATGCCCATTGCCAAGAAGCGATCCATCCAAGATGAATCTTTGTTCTTGCAGGGTGTTTGTTTCTGAAGCATCTGTTTGAAGAATGGCTGGTTTTATGACAGTGCTTACATGGATGAAGATCAAAACAGTGATCTTTCAGATGGCCAACTCGGTCACAGTGTTGGCATTTCACGATCTGTTGTTGTTGTTGTTGCGGAAGAGGGGCAGATTCTGGAACAGCTGAAGCTGAACTGTCATGAGAAGCAGGTGAACTGTCATCAATGAATCCAGCACTCTGAAACTGAATGGGCTTGGCATAGTCTGGAATATGAAAGGACAAGTCCTTGTCATATCCAAGACCAGTTCTGTGCTTTTTGTGGACAAGTTTTTCCCAAGGTCTGATGATGGGCTTGGGAAGTGCAGACTGAGTTTCTGCATCTGCATGTATAACTGTTGCTTTATTTGAATGAACAGTGACATTATTGACTTGCTGCTGATGGGTGGTTGCCTCAATGTTCTGAACAAAAACAGGTTCAGAATGGTGTCTATTTTGATGTAGCTCTTCTTGCTGTAGCTGTGATTCAATCTGTAAAAAATCAATCTTTTCCTGTGCATTATATAAGCATGTCTGAATTTCTGAGAGAGATCCTTTGCTGATTTGTAATGTGTCATCAACAGTAGATTGCATAAGAGTTTTCATGAACTCTAATACTTCACTGATTCTGGCCATCTCTCTTAATGTAGAAAAATAATATCTACTCACAGTACACAACAATATCCTTTATAAATGTCAGCAAATGATCAATGTGCAGCATAAAAGATTACAATCAGCTCACCAAAATCTTTATAAAGCAGTTGAATCAAGGAAACAATGCACTATAGTGAGTTTTAAGTACAATTCCACAATTGGGGCAGCAGCAACTGCAAACTTGTTTGGATCCTTCAAGTACTCCTTCACTTTCAAATCAGCATCAGCAAAAAAAACTTCTATAGCTGGCAATTTCACAACTGTACCATTTGCATGCGGAAGCTTATCTTTCATGTGGTTCAAAATCATTCACCATTGATTTCATACTTTCATTAAAAGTCATCATATATGGAATTATCTCAATTCCAATATCTACTCTTTAGCAGGCAAATTCATAACTTCTTAAACCCACTGACTCAAATCATTCAAATGCTCATCAACCCAATAAACATCATTCATATATGACCAAAATTCAATGAAATAATGTGCCCATTATTTTAATCAATGAAAGGCTTGGACTTGTCCTTACTCAATGCGCCCTTGATCTTTTAGCATTGGTACAAATGATCCCCAATGAATCTCAGCCCCCTTTTACATACAAAATCAAATTGCTGAAACTGCAAACACTGATATATCTCATCCCTCCAGGTTACAAAATCAAAATATTGAAATTGTAAATTGTAGTCAATTCAGTTGAAACTTATATTTCCAAAGCAAGTTCTTTGCATTAAAACTGAAATTATAAGCCCTCGGACCAAAAGAGAACTCTTACTGCTACTAGAAACTTACTGCTTCTTAGATTTACTTACTCTACTAGACACCGGTCTTCAAGAAAAGAATACAGAGATAATAAATAGCATCATACTGAGAAGAAAAATTCAAAACTTCCCATGTTAACAAATGGTGATCTCACCCAAAGTATTTAGTTGGCTGCAGAGGCCTTGCAGTAATGAGCAGCCTGCATAGTTCTCAAGTCAATAATCAATAAAAATGAGAAGCCAGCACACTCTAGCACGGAGCTTTGATTTAGGAGCAGCGTGACAGGTTAAATTCTTCTCCCGGATGAACTATAGGTACGACATTGCGGCCACAAACTGTAATATATTGAATACTAAAATACAACGTGACGCACACATTTGGCCTCTTGATTATTGTATGATCCAGGTTCTTTCTCCAGCAAGGCACGTTCAGCTCAGCAATCTTTTTGAGAGTAGCGGCCTTTATACACCAACAGAATAAGCCAGATTTGGTTTTTTTAGAATGGTACGCAGTCCAGAAGTGGCATTACAGCAGCCTCCGTTACAATTAAGAACTCCATTGAGAGGAACGCTCTCCTACTGAGTTAGCCCATATACATCCCAGGCACATCCAATAAAAATAAGAAGACCACTAATATTTATTTATATATCAGTCATATAATGAGTAACATGTTAATACTTCAGACGCAGATGATAAAGACTTCTGTCATGCCCAACAAGAATAAGTCGAGTCTCTCCAAGTCCAACGTTTTCTACTATAAGCAAAGGCTATTCAACGCATGGACAACTATTCCCAACGCATGTTGAGACTGTCTCACCGGTTGTTTGCAGTTCCGGTTCACCTCACAAATGAGCTTCACCATAGGCGTACACAAGATCGCAAGGGTTTTGACCAAAATTTAAACAACAAATGTATTCACAAAAATGAACTCAGATATTCGATGCTCAAATCAACCACAGTTGTTTCATTTTCACGGTGGTATCAACGTTACTCTGATCAATGCAAAGGGACAAAGAGGAATAGAGAATATGGTAGAGAATGCAGGAGTAACTTACTGAAAAAGATAATTTGGGATATGAATCTGTTTTTTTTTCCCATACCAAATTCAATGCTCCATTTCATAAACTATTCAATGCACAGAAGTAAACCCTTTGTATTCCTTGACCAGCGTAGATTGCACAAAACTCAATGTGGTGCAAATATAGTCGAGGGATAAATCCACTGTTTAATATGCAATGCAATCGATTCCACCTTCAGTTTTCCACCATTCATGACATTCAACGCCTTCAATCGTGGTACCTGAAATCCTACACAGTGATGAATGTATCTCCAAACTTAAACATCGCACTGTCTTCCAAAATGTTTAACATGAGCTGAAGTCGCTCCGAGAGATCTGCTGAAGCCGTAACAAGTGCATTGCGATCTTCATGATCATATAAAATTGATAAATACTGCGTCACAAAACCTAGCTACGGGGACTGGATCTCGCCACTGCCACTCCTCTGAAACGAGGCTTTAATCTTCGCAATCCCATGGAACACCCTAGCCGAGATCTTGTTGATGAAGGCATTCCCGTCGCTGTCAAACTCCGAGGAAAGCTTCACAGCCGCGTGTTTTCTCCAATTGTGGTCAAATTTGATCTTGAGAAGGTGTATAAAGCGGGATTTATACATTCGGTGGCATACAGTCTCAGGGCCTCGCCTACGAAAACGGTGACCTTGGGAATGTGGGCGCCAATTCAAAGCAGGTATAACGCATCAAAAAATAAACCAGCACACTTGAAAGAATTCCTCTGATTTATGGAGTTTGTACACGCATTCGGAAATTTACAGTGGTTTTGTGCCCATCCATAGAGGCATGATCGATCCTATTTAACGAAAAGGATAGATCATGACAATGTAACGCGCTGCGAGACGAACCAACCCACTTCGAACCTTGGCAGATTCCTCAGAGTGCTGCAGTAAGAATAGTAATGGCAGAGAGCCCAGGGTGCAGAAAATTATGCATAGAAGACACGCAGAGAGGCAACGTTTGCAGCAGGTTTCTTGACAGAGGGCGCAACCAATATAAAAAACGTATATGACAGTGCCAGAGGTCAGGTAACGTTCAACTAACAAAGAATTTCATAATGGAAAAGCTGCCGGAGGACAGTCCAACGTTCAATCGAATATAGGCCGAGGAGGCGATATAGGTCAGGCGTTAACCAAACAGCAAAAGTCATAAAAATTTCGACATTTGACACTCAATCATGCCATTCTCGCAACAACGCACGCAGTCTGATGCGCTCAACTTCAATTTTTTTTTAGGTTGTCAGGGGTGTTAGGTAGTCAGGAAAGTTACAGGTAATGAAGACCAGGCCAGCGCTATTCAAGGCAGCTTAGACCAGCTGCTCAGGGAATGCTCAGGGAATAATCAAGAGAAGAGCATTGGTTTACAAAGGCCACAGAAACAGGTGGCTCACAATGGAGCAAGGCAGGAGATCGCCCGCTCTGATACCATGTTAAAGTCACATGGACAGCACAAACATATGAAAGATAAATCAGTGAGAGTATTTTTATTAACAATAGATATACATTTATAGTACACATATGTGACTCTTGGGATTCAGATCCCAAGGTCTCTTGGACTGCTTTGTCCGTTCAACTTCCACGCTAACCCATTAGGATTAGGTGTCCAACAGTATTAGTTATTTGCAATGGTACTATGTTTACTATGAATATTTTCTATTTTAAAAGATTTATTTTTTAATTATTCTAGGTTTAATATTTTCTATTTTAAAAGCTTTATTTTTTAATTATTTTAGGTTTTAACAATTTTTTTTCTTTAAGGAATTTAGTGAAATAAATTTTCAAACAAAAAAAATGTTATTTAAAATGCATTTTAAATTTCAAACAAATTTGACAGAAATATGCCCACAAAAATTCCAAAACATAAAACAACTAAAATATAACCAATAAATAAATAAAGTGGGAGTTGTAGATTCACATGATGAATATGTTCAAATTCAAGCTTCTGTGATCTATATTTTGATTTGAAAACAATTTCGTAAGAAATCACATTGGTAGATTTAGGCCGACATGTTTCGAACAAACTAGTGTGGTTTTGAACCAACCAGTGATGAACCACACTGGTTGGTTCGAAATGCATCGGCCTAAATCTACCAATGCGATTTCTTCCGAAAATGTTTTCAAATGATGAATATCCTTGCTCATGGCAAATCTCTATTAAAGCAAATAAGAAATTTTATTTTATCTCTTATTTTAAATTAAATTAATTTATATTTCAAATATTTTTTTTAATAATAAGTATAGTAATTTGTTTTAAAAAATTAATTGTACTTAAATAATATATTAAGTAAATTAAAAGTCCAAAACGAGAATTTTTTGTTATTTAATTAAATTTTGTTATATATATATATATATATATATATATATATATATATATATATATATATATATATATTATATATATATATATTATCACTACATATAACATCTAGTATATAACATAACTATAACTATATAGCCTAGATCCATCTTAACACTAGATTTATCAGGCACCGAGAGGGATCCAATCTCTCAAGGTGAAAACCTATTTTTTAGTGAGAAATGAGGAAAGGATTGCACTGAGAGGGATCCAATCTCTCAAGGTGAAAACCTAATTTTTTAGTGAGAAATGAGGAAAGGATTGCACCTCGAGGGATTTTATCCCTATCGATGCTTGATATATCTGTGTTTAAGATGAATCTAGGCTAATTATATAATTCTATATAATATCTATATTTTTATCTATGTGTCTCTTTGTTATTATCTCTCTCTATCTCACCCCCAAAACATACAAATTCTCTCTCTATATCTATCCATCTCTCCCTCTCTCTTCTCCTTTCTCTTTCTTCTCCTTTCTCTCTCTTCCCCTTTCCTCCATCTCTCTATTCCCTCCTACTCTCCTCTCTCACTCTTTTTGCATTCCTCCCTTGTCACTCCTCTCTCTCTCTCCACCTTTCTCCCTTTATGTATTTCTTCTTCTCTCCATCTCTCTCCTCATTCAACTCCAACTCTCTCTCCTTATCTCTCTTTAATCATCTCTCTCTTCCTTCCTCTCTCTCCCTTTCTCTCCCTCCTCGCTATATCTCTCCCCCATCTCTCTCTCTCTCTCTCTCTCTTCCCTTCAAATCTATCACTATCTTCCTTCCTCCCTCCCCTCCAACTCCCTCTCTCTCTCTCTCCAAAATTATCACTATCTCCCTCCCTCTCTCCATCTCTCTCTCCCATCTATATTTTTTCCTTCATCTGTCTCTTCCCCTTCTCTCCCTATCTCTCTCATCTCCCCTTCTTTTACTTCCCCCCTCTCCTCTCTCCCTCACTCTCTCTCCACCTCTCCTTTGTTACTCCCTCTCTATCTCCACCTATATCTCTCTATGTATTTGTTCGTTATTCCCTCTCTCTCTGACACCCCACCCTCCTCTCTTAAATTTGATCTCATTGTATTGTGTTTAGAAAAGTATCTAAATTAAAAAAAAAAAAATTGGTTGTAAAATATTGAACCTATATTTTGGATCAATCATGTCAACTAAAATACAATAATGAAATACTTAAAAAAAATCATGCCATGCACTATATTAGTCACTTTTCTTTCTCTCATCGCTTAGAACCTTAGTTAGGATGGAACTATACTAGTTTTTAATAATATTATTTATATTATATAAATTTCACATCTTTATATATAAAAGTATTCTCATTTTTAACTTTATTAAAACCTTAACTTAATTTCTATAGGAATATTTTTAATAGTCACGAGGATACAAGGTTTACATATTTATCTCAAAAGTAATTATAACTTTTTTTTTTGATTCAATTAAATAAATGTTATAAGATTAAATTAAATTAAAATATTGCTAGTGTGAATTAAGTTATGTTTTCTTGGGCAAGTGGTATTGATAAGCTATGGTATTGGCCTATGGTATTGTAACAAAACCTATTTACAAGTTAATAATATCCCTGGTTAAGAATATTTTCATGTTATAAAATAAATAAGTTATTTGTTTTGGACATGTGGTATTAATTACACATGGTATTGGCTCGTGGTATTGTAACAAATCCTATTCAAAAGTATCAATGGAAAAAGCGGAGGTCAATATCTATGCTTAAGAATCTTGTCATATTGCTATAAAATATTTTGATTATGAAATATGTTTTTTGGGCATGTGTTATTGATAAGCCATGGCATTGTAACAAATCATAATTACAAGTTAATAATATCCATGGTAAAGTGGGGGTGAATTTCCATGGTTAAGAATATCTTCATATTGTTATAAAATATTTTGATTCTGAAATAAGTTATACTTTTTAGGCATGTGGTATTGATAGGTCGTGGTATTGATAAGCCATTGTATTGTAATAAAGCATATTGCAAGTTAATAATATCCATGGTAAAGTGGAAGTGAATATCCATGGTTAAGAAATTTTGCATAGTGAAATAAAATATTTTGATTGTGAAATAAGTTATGTGTTTTGAGCATGTGGTACTGATAATCCATGGTATTGGCCCATGGCATTGTAAAAAGGTCTTTTTTTACAAGTTAATATTATCCGCTATACAGTGTGGATGAATATCCATAGTTAAGATTCTTGTATTGTTAGAAAAACTTTTGAAATAGGTTATGATTTTTGGGCATGTGGTATTGACCCATAGTATTGTAACAAAGCCTATTTAAAAGTTAATAAAAAAATCAAAATATAACAAATTGAATTTTATTATGTTTATTACTTTAACTTTTTATTATGAATTGAGCAAACATTTAAATGCTTTTTTTTTTCTTAATTAGACTAATTCTATTAATGTAACAAAAGTAGTACAAGGAGGCACCGACCTTTGCAGAGAAAGCCCCAAATTATGCCATGTTTAACAAAAAAAAACTTTAAAGAGATTCCCACATTGGGGAAACCAGTCCAAAACTATAAGTGTTTGCTGCCCACATAGGGTAACAGCCTGTAGTGCCAGAGTGAAATAGTTTTCTGAGAAATTATCAAAATTAACAACATTGCATTAAAAAAACACCAGAATGGACCCATAATATTGGGAACTAGGAACCTAGAACCTGAAAGACATTGACCAGCTAGGTGTTGTTAGGAGGAGGAGGTTCTTCTACTATTAGACAACTGTATGCCTCCATGTCATCTTCTACATCTTGTTTGTCTCTCAGATTTTCTTCCATGTTCTTGAAGTGGCCTAGATTAGTGCATCCCTGAGCTACTTTTGTGCGTCCTTGAGCTGCTTCCAAGGGATTTTCTCTTGTTGGTGGTGTTCCGCACCTAAGTATTGTGGGTTGGGTCTTCAGAGTTTTGTGGCTCCTCCCTAAATGACACCAAGATAGTCACTATTATGCAGGGACGTTCCAACGTGCAGTGAAACTGAAATTGTGCAGAATGACTGGGATGCAGAGATGATACAGAGACAACAGGAGGTTGGGGAGTAGCGTCAGCAGGTTGAGGACCTACAATAGCAGAGGAAGGGACAAGGAGGGGGGGTGATCTTCCTCTGCTACTACCGCTCTTGCATCGCATTTGATGATGCAGACGAGGCATGTTCACCTGGGCAAAATTGAGCAGACGAGGACAAGAAGGAGCAGTGCCAAAGAATGAGTGGTCAATGGTAACAAAAGGACCTATAATCAGCGGTTCAAAGTAGAGATTCAAGATTGAAGAACCAGTCCATAGGCAGCATAGAAGACTCTGTAAGAAATGTGCACCATCCACCATCTCAATGTAGCACAGAACTTGGCAGCATCTCCCCGTTGTCGTGTGCGAGCTCGTCTCTGCAGCAGCAGGGAGATAATTGCAATTCAGAGGAGGCAGAGTGGGGGGAAGACGGTCTGAAGAGGCCATCTTAAAAACCATATTGATGAAGCCTCGACCCACGCAGTTGATTAATGTGCCATTAATATCGGCGATGGATTTCTATATATGCTTCTGAGTGGAAGTGTGGGTGGCCAGGTGGCCTCGCCACTTGCCAACCCAAGGTCGTTGCATAGAACCTGCGTGCCTAAACACCCGCATCTGGGAGCAAACATTTAAATGTTTACACTCATCTAGGTTTATATTAATTTTAACTTCTTGTTTATTATTTTAACTTTTTATTATTATTTGAGCCAATATTTAAATGTTTACACTCATCTTGGATATCACTTTTGACTTCTTCTTTTTTTAGATTGGGCCGACAATTAAAATTATTTGCATACTTACATTACATCTACACATATAGCTTATACTGGGTTGTGAAGCACCTATTTGTGCCTCTCTGCACAATAATTCTATAACATAGGTTAGCATGTAACATTATTATATATAACATAACTATAGTTATAACATCTTCAAATGAAAATTTTCACTACTCATATTTGTAGAATTATTTTAATTTAATGATATGAAAACTATATATCTCTTAATTCCCGCCCTCATTAAATTTATTAGTTGAGAAATGATTTTGTAACTTACACATCCTATATTTTTATTTAACAACATAACATAACATACCATATCTACACAGACACACACACACACACCACACACACACACAAATATATATATATATATATATATATATATATATATATATATATATATATATATATATATATATATATATATATATATATATATATATATATATATATATAAGTTCATGTTTCAACTATGCATCATTGATGCATACATTAAATCCATGATGAAAAGTTCATTTAAATTGAACATAAGCATCTTGTCTCTTTTCTAATTTCTACCATAATGTTTCATTATGTAGTGTGTTGTACCAAAAACATTGTCTTCATGTGCTTGCACCTAGTACATGTCATGTGTAAACGAAAAACATTATAAGAACTTGTCTTATGGAGTACTTGGTTAGCATGAAATTTTATTGGTTTTGGAAATAGGTTTATTTCAATTTTTTACATATATTACGTATTTTTTCTCTATGAATAAAATACATTATTTAGAACTGGGAAAAATTGAGCGTGAGTTAGACTTGATCACTTATTTCGATTTTGTTTACATGGAACTCAATACTTTGGTTGATAATTTATCAAAAAGAGACTAAAGTTGACATTAAGGGATTTTTGAGGTCTAAAATGGGCCTCCTAAGAAAAATGGACAACCATAATAAACTTTATGAAAACTAATAGGATTCAAGATGATGATGTCAACCATGGGGGATGATTCAACATTTTTGAAGTATAAAAGTAAAAATATTTAAAAATAACAAAATAATAAAACTACTTTTTCAACTTGTATTTTCAACATATCTCCATAAGGTTTTACTCAAATTTCGAGTGGTTGTACTTGGATGAAAAATTTAATTCCCCATCCAAGAAATACCCATGTTGCATACTTTCGATGGTCTCTGTTGTATGAAAAATGACAAAATACATGAAAAAATGTAATTGCAATCACATTTTCATATATTTCTCATTCTTTGTGTAGTAGGGTCCATCGAAAATATGCAACATGGGTACTCTTTGGATGAGGAATCAAATTTTTCATCCAACAGGTGTTTCCACTCAAAATTTGAGTAAATCCATAAGGAGATAAGTTGAAAATACGAGTTGAACAAATGGTTTTGTATTTTCTCCCTCTAAAATTTGATGATGTACTCTAATCTTATTTTATTGTTTCCATTATTATTTTATAATTTCCTTAGGGGGCCCATTTTAGATCTCAAAATTCCCCTAATGCGACTTTAGCCTAGATTATTCTACTTGAGTTTATAAATGGTTTTCTTGTCAACATTTTGTTCTTGTATTTGTTTATATTTATTATATCTAATTTATAAATCCACCTCCCATACACACCCAAACCACCACTTGTTAGAGAATTGGGGAATCTTCTATCACATAGCCTAGCTAAAGTGTGTCTTCCATTCATAGATCCTCCCTCTGACACTAGCCACGGTGTCAGAAGTAGTGTTTCAATCTCTATTAGTGATATTGATACTAATAGTGGAACTTCTTCACCAATTACATGTACATATCTTGCATTCTAAATCCTCTTTAAACTTTATGTGTTTATGTCTTGAAATTGTCTTTGTTTTTTAAATCATCTTCATTTGATGTGTTTGAATTTAATGTATATTTTATTATGCTTCTAGTTTTTTATATATGTTAAATTATGTTTATGATTTGTACATCATTAGCAGGAAAAGATGAGGATCACAGTGCAGCATCGGTCCCTCCATGGAATGATGCTCTAGCTAGTATCACAGTTGGGGATGTTAGGGCCCAACAGACATGGATCAAATGCATGATGGATAAAATTTCTGATAATTTTCCTACTAGTCATAATTTATCTTTGATTCTAGATAACATCAATAGGTTGATTGAGAAATACTAGAGAGAAGGCCGACACAACCACCTCCTGTATTCCATACATATGATTACGGAGCTAGAGGTTAGAGGCCCACATACTTGGAAGGTGATTAAATATGTCACCAAGAATTAATTTTTGTGGGAATTGTTTGACATTCCTCTAGAATATCGTGCTAGACATGCTGGTTCGATTCCGCTAAAATATTTTAAGAATGTTGTTGTGGCCCTTTAACTAATGATAAATTCATTAGAGCTTAGGGCTAATACCCCTATAATAGCCCTAGGTTAAAATTTCACATAATAAAGTTAATAAAGGAAAAATAATAACATCAAGGTCATGGGACACGTATTCCAAGCTGAATGTTGGGGAAAATATCCTAGCGGGTGTCAATTTTGGTTTATTATGGCTAAGGAAATTGGCAAAGACATTGATAAAGGAAAAGAGGAAATAATTGTCATTTTATTTATGAAACTAAAGGAAAGTAGGAGAAAAGGGAGATGAAGGGTCACAAATTTGCATGAGAGGAAAATTGAAGGAACAATAGAGGAAACTAAAGAAAATAGAGGCTTGAATAATAAAAAAGGCTCATGATGATCAGTTCACAATATTTTGGTTAGTCTAGCTTTTTGTTGGTTTAGATTTTTCTTAATTGAGTTTTGGAGCTCTCTCTATTCTCTCACACTATTTCAAATTTAGAGCATTCTTGGAGCACACTAGAATTGGAAAAGGAAGGACAAGGAAAGCAAAGGACAATAAAGGAAAGTTGGATCAATCATCTTCAACATGAAGACTTGCGTGTAACAAGTTGTATGTGTGATTTCCTAGCTAGTTTATGAATGCATGGTACATGCATTGGTGTATTTGGTTCTAGTTTATGAATTCATGGTACGTGCATTGGCGTATTTAGTTCATTTTCTATCATTGGCATGGGTTTTTCTAGGTTTGTCAATGGTTTCAACCTTTCCTTCCCATTTCCAGATAATCATGGTGTGATGGGATTCTTTTATTTGTTTGAGCTTTAGGTTGCCAGAAGGTTTTTGAACCAAGTGAGGTGGTCTCAGAAAAATTCCCAAGGGTTGTGGGTGGAGGTGGCTTAATGTCCTGGAAGCCCTCAATAGGTGGGTAAAGACAGGAAAATTACTTAAATTATTTTTGAAGAAATTATGAGGCATCCTGTTGACACCTAATCATCAGGATTGGGTGAGTAACTGAAATTGATGTAAATAAATAATAGAGAATATGAATAGTCACCAGGAGATGAAATGAACAGTCTCTCCCTCATGTATATAATAAACACCAACCTAATTGAAATCAACGAATTTTTTTGAGGAGTTACTTCCTAGTCTGACATGGTATTAGAGCCAGCGCCATTTTTGGCATTCTAGTATGCCCTTATAACTCCCTTCACCAACATGGGATCAAACATCAAACAACTGTGTCTTATAATCCCCAATAGAATGGTGTAGCTAAGGGAATAAATAGGACAATCTTAAATATGGTACGCTCCATGCTCGTCTTCAAAAATGCAAAAATTATGTTTTGGGCTGATGTTATTCTATGTGCTGCATATATAAAGAATAGATGTCCATCTGATGCTATCAGAAAGAAGACTCCCTATGAAACGTGGTATGGGCACATTCTGTTGGTAAAGAATCTCAGGGTCTTTGGTTCCACCTGTTATGCCTTGATACCAAAGGTACATTGAAATAAACTTGGTTCAAGAAGTCGTAAGTGTATCTTCCTGGGGTATTCAATCACCTCCAAAGCATACCGTCTCTATGATGAAGTCAACAAAAATTTTGTTATATCTAGAGATGTAATATTTCTTGAATCATCCAAAACTGACAATGTTGTTGAGCGGCAACTTGATTGCCTAGATAGATTCACAAATGCAAAATCATTTCAAGAATTTGATAATCAGATTCCACATTTTGAAGGGGGGATTCCTATACTAGATCAACATGTGGAATCTTCTTCTGAAGCACTCTCTCCCCCACATGAAACTCCAACAACGGATGATGCTTTAAGTGATGTGATTGATAGAATTAGGAGACTCAATCTTGATTCAGTCCCAACTCAATCAACAGAGCAGCTTGGACCATCTGAGAAAGTTCCTCCAAAGTGGCTGACAAAGACACTTAAAAGTGTTAATCATGATGAGGTTGGAAACACGGGAACTAGAAATTCAAAACAACAAAATGGAGGTGATGTAGATGACTCTAACTCACCTGTTGATATGGATGTTTCTTATGATTGTGAATTGAATTTATTTATAGATTCTGAACCAACTTCCTTCCAAGAAGCTGCTTCTCATGATGAATGGAAAGAAGCGATGAAAAAGGAATATGATGCCCCCATAAAGAATGGCACTTGGAAGTTGGTTGATCCTCCATTAGGAACCAAACCAATTGGTTGCAAGTGGGTCTACAAGAACAAGTATAAAGCTGATGGTTAACTTGACAAGCACAAAGACAGCCTTGTGGAAAAAGGTTTTGCACAGTACGAAGGGGTAGATTATGAGGAGACATTTTCCCCCACAGTAAAATGGGCTACCATCCAGACACTCTTTGCCCTAGCAGCTCAGAATGGTTGGAAAGTCCATCAAATGGATGTAAAAACTGCTTTCTTGAATGGAGATCTAAAAGAGAATGTTTTCATGTCCCATCCTGAAGGATTTGTTGTGAAAGGACATGAACATAAAGTATGAATACTTGTGAAATCCTTGTATGGTCTCAAACAAGCACCGCAAGCCTAGTATGAAAAACTAACTGAGCAACTTCTGAAACTCAATTTCAAACATTATGATCTTGACGATGCAACTTTATTTGTCAAGAAAGTTTGCAAAATAGATGTATATCTTGTGGTATATGTAGATGATCTTTTGATGATAGGGAAAAATGAAAGCTACATTTCCTCCATAAAGAAGGAATTGGGGAAATGTTTTGAAATGACTGATTTGGGCTATGTTCATTACTATCTTGGTATTGAAGTAACTCAACATCCTAAATCCATATTTCTTTCTCAAAAGAATTACATTGGAGATTTGTTGAACAAGTTTGGCATGACAGAATGCAATCATCTTACTACTCCAAAAAAAACTTAAAGCTCACATCCATTGAACGAAAAGAATTTGAGGATGCAACAAAGTATAGATAGCTTGTAGGAAGTCTCAACTACCTAACTACTACCAGACCAGACATTTCATTTGCTGTTGGAATACTCACTAGGTTTATGCAAAAGCCTTGTGAGGGACATTGGTCTACTTCAAAAAGAGTTCTAAGGTACTTGAAGGGAACTCAAGACTTTGGAATCAAGTATACATAGGTGGACGACTTCATCTTGACTTGATACTCTGATTCAGATTTTGATGGAGAAAAAGGAACTGGGGTATCTACTTTAGGATATGCTATCATGTGGCAGTAGCTGAGGCAACAAAAGAAATTGTGTGGCTCAGGAAAATTCTTGAAGATTTGCAGGTAAAACAAGTACAATCAACTCCAATCATGATTGAAAATACCTCTACAATAAAGTTGGCCAAGAACTGAAAGTTCCATGATCAAACGAAGCACATCAATACTAAATATCATCTGATTCAACGTCATGTTGAGGCCAAAACAATCCATCTCCGCCATTGTTCCACGAATGAGAAAATTGCAGACATCTTCTAGACAACTCTGAGATAAGTATCATAACCCTATGTTTAAATATGCATTCGTGACATATAGATTACATGACCTCATCATGTTTGAAAAAATGATTATCATGGTTAAGCTTGGTTAGGTGAAATCCTTAATCAAATTTTGTATGAATAATTTTCTCCTGATGTCTTTTATCATTCTAGAAAGTTGCACTAGGTTTTGGGTAGCAGTCTGGAGGCTAGTATTAAATGGTGGCTTAGAATCAAGGATGACTACCTTTGAACTGGAAAATTTTGATTGTAACCACATGGATGCAGGCTTGTGCATGCAGTTAAAGGCTTCCAACCACATTGAAGGCTTGTTGTGGATGAAGTTCCAGACCCAGTCGGAGAAAAGGGTGTCTAACTCAGGTTTTGGTGACATGGGATGGTTACTCAGCCTCTAAATGACCCGTAGTCCCTATAGGATGTTATGATATTTTAGTTTTTCTTCTGTAACTGACCCCACTTCCTTAATGGAACCTAGGAGGTTGGTTCATGTCATAGTAGCTCTTCCTCTCATGTTTCCCTTGGGAGGTCAGTGAAACTGGGTAGACATGGTATGGGTGATTATAGAATGGTATCAAAGTGGGTTTCATTCTCTTTGGGTGATATATGATACCACCGAATGGTATCAGAACTCCCAAGTTAAACACTTATATTGGATGGGAGGAATGTGGT
Organism: Pinus tabuliformis; assembly: GCA_031772625.1. Classification (NCBI taxonomy): domain Eukaryota; kingdom Viridiplantae; phylum Streptophyta; class Pinopsida; order Pinales; family Pinaceae; genus Pinus; species Pinus tabuliformis. The sequence continues at coordinate 339,928,386 of CM062818.1, read as the reverse complement.
TGTCATGCATGCATGTCAGTTGTATGTGTTTGTTATGCATGCATTGTGATTTTCATTGTTGTAAGTAGTTTCGTCATGTAGAGGTTGATGATGTCGATGTTCAAGTGACGAATATGTGGAGAAGTACAAGGCAATATTTGTTGCCCGAGGCTTTTCACAGATAGAGGGGATTGATTATGAGGAGACCTTTGCACCTGTCGCAAGGTATTCTTCCATATGGACGATTCTTGCTCTCTCATTGCAGATGGGATCGCACATTCATCAGATGGATGTGAAGACTACGTTCCTCAACGAAGTCATTGAGGAAGAGGTGTACATTGAGCAGCCCGAAGGCTTTGAGGTCTTCAGCAGTGAGTCGCATGTGTGCAGGCCGAAGAGAGCGCTGTATGGGTTGAAGCAAGCACCACGTGCTTGGTACACATGGATAGACAACTATTTCTCAGGACTTGGATTCTCCAAGAGCGAGGCGGATCCTAACCTATACCAGATTGTGGTAGAGGGTAAGTTTCTTATCATTGTACTTTATGTTGATGATTTGATTCTAATGGGTGATGAGCTATTCATACATTCATGCAGGGATGATCTTGGTAAGGAGTTTGAGATGAAGGACTTGGGCGTCCTTCACTATTTCCTAGGATTGGAAATATGGTAGTGTAGTGGTGGACTATTTGTTTCTCAGGGCAAGTATGCTCGGGAGATACTGGAGAAGTTCAACATGTATGGCTGCAAGGCTTTTGATAATCCTCTTCCTGGAGGTTGGAGGAAGGAGGATATCACTTCGGGAGAAGAAGTGGATGCCACTGTTTATCGACAGTTGGTGGGGTCGCTGATGTATTTGGTCAATACATGACCCGATATATGTTATGTAGTTAACCAGCTTTCACAAGCTATGGTTAAGCCTACCAAGCTCTTCTGTAAGGCGGACAAGAATGTATTTCATTATTTGAGAGGCCCATCGGGATATGGTTTGTGGTACAGACAGGAGGATGAGGTGAAGCTATGTGGCTTCACGGATGCAGATTGGGCAGGGAGCCCAACGGACATAAAGAGCACATCAGGAGGGGTCTTCATTATTGGATCAACAACAGTTTCTTGGTACAAGAGGAAGCAGAGATCCGTGGCACTCAGTTCAGTGGAGGCTGAGTATATGGCAGCAAGTTTGGCTGCATGCGAGGCTATATGGATGAGGAAGATCCTAGTTGGTTTGTTCGGTTCTCATTTGGATCCTACTGTGATTTACTGTGATAACCAGAGTTGCATTAAAATCTCGGCTGATCCTGTATTTCATGATATATCTAAGCATATTGACATCAGGTACCATCATATCAGAGATTGTGTGTAGCAGAGGATCATGTTGCTTTCATACATTCCAACGGAGGATCAGGATGTTGATATTCTGACGAAGGCTCTCACCAGGAGAAAATTCGAATACCACCGAGGCAGGATAGGGGTTGCTGATAATCCATATCTTGTCAAGAGGGAGTGTTGAGATTGCAACAAGATGACGGAGCTTAGTGAAAAGAGTCGCCTTCACTAAGTGGGTGCACAGGCAAATTATGGCGCAAGTTCTATTTTTGGATCCCAGCAGGGATGATCACAGCAGGAGTGACCACAACAGGGATGATCACAGCAGGAGTGACCACAGCAGGAGTGGTCATAACAGGAGTGATCACAGTAGGAGTGATCACAGCAGGAGTGATTAAAGTCTATTTTTAGACTGGTTGTCCAAAATAGAAAAGTCAAATATTATTGTCTCATAATAATATTTGGACTATAAACTTGATCTTATTCTCTTGGAGCACTTCAGTTTGAGCTACAGATGTGACACATGCAGATGTTACAAGGAATTACACTTTTCTTATAGTTCAGTTGAGTTTTTGCATGCATGACTTCAGTTAGAACTCAATCAGTTGAGTTTGGTGGAGTTGATTGTAGAGTTGATGGAGTTGTGTTCAGTTTGACTTTGTTAAACTAGTTGTAATTAGTCTAACTGCAAATAGACTAATGATTAGTTGTTAAACTAATTATTAACTCATAATGCAACTATAGAATACACCCGTTAACTCAGTTGCATGTCAGTGCATGTTCATTTCAGCAGGGACAGGTGTTAGAGGATCAAATTGCTATCAGTTGTGACTATAGTTGTGCATGAGGATTTGCACAATCAAGGGATTGAGTATGCCAATGAGTTTTCCCAAGTATTTGCCCAGTATTATAGCCTCTGCTTAGGTATTTCCCAGTGTGAGTGATTCTTTGGAGGTAAATACAGGTTTGGTTAATACATTCTCATTCATTTCTTGAGCAGGTATTGAGCAGTGGAGGCAGGCAAGCAGTGGAATAGATTTGGAGATCAGATCTTAGTTGTATTGTGTGTAACAGGTGGAGCTGGTACTGGATTTCTTGTGATAAGAATTTTACTTTGTAATGTTACATGGTCTCAATCATTAATATACATATAGTTGGGGTTTTTAGCGAGATGCTTTCCTCGGGTTACATACTGTGTTAATGTGTGAATGCTCTTGATGTTTTATTGTTATTGATGCTGATAAATTGATGATCAACGTAGAGGAGATTATGTATTGTGTATGTATTCCGCAATAGTACATGATCAGGATAATCTCCATTGAATATGTTTTAAATTATTCAAAATTTCTACATAGCTCCTATTCCCCAACCTGAAACTCCTTAAACACTCTGTGTTGATCTACATAATTCTTCTTCTTGTCTTGTGCTACCTTTAGTTTCTTCTTGATAACTTGTATTTCTTGTTCCATCTCTACCAACATGTCTGGTCCAATCAATACCCTATTCATTGGATCAATCCAACTGATAGGAGTATTACAACTCCACCCATAAAGTGCCTCAAATGGACTCATCTTCAAAGATTACTGCCACCCATTGTTGTATGAAAAATGTACCAGTGGAATATACTCTTCCCATCTTCATTGTTGATGCATAACATACACTCTCAACATGTCCTTAAGAATCCTATTGACCCTCTTTGTCTCTTCATCTATCTATAGATGATAAGTTTCACTAAAGGTGAACTCTCTCTCAAAACCTACAAATAACTCTTTCGAAAACTTAGAAGTGAACTTGGCATCTTTATCTAACACAATGCTCCTAAGAATACCATGTAACCTCATTATCTCCTTGATGAAGACCTTAGCTACCTCACTAGTTGAATTTGTAGATTTCACTAGAATGATGTGAGCTACCCTAGTCAACCTAACAACCACAAACATAATAGAGTAACGTTATCTAGAATTCCTCGACAAATCAGTCATGAAGTACATGTAAATTACCTCCCATTTCCATTCTTGAGTTGGAGTCAACTGTAATAACCCACTTGTATGTTTACGCTCTAATTTTACCCGTTGACAATCCAAACACCTCACAACAAAATCAGCCACCTCTTTCTTCAAATTCATCCAATGTTTAAACTTATTCACTTCTTTCAACATTTTTTGATACCCCTGGTGACCTGAATATGGCTTAAAATGAAATTCCCTCAAGATAAGCTTCTTGATCTCGTTGTTGTCCATCACATTGATCCTGCTTGTAAATCTAACCAAACCATCAGTCGTAAGATGATAATTGACATCTTGTTCACATGTACCCTATTGTTGTAACCTGTGTTTAAGATGATAATACATGTCATCTCATTGTCTTGCCTGCAATATCCAATCCTGTAAATTTGTCCCATATGAGCTCATAGTTCCTAGTTTATTTACCTGTACTCTTCTGCTAATATCATCTATAAACTTTTTGTCTTTACCCTTGATGTACGCAATCTCAAATTCAAACTCACGAATCGTAGCCAACCATCTAGATCTCTTGACATTCAAATTTGGTTGGTAAAATAAGTATCTCAATCCACTGTGATCACTCATCAATATGAACCTCCTGCCAAGAAGATAATGTCTCCCTCCTGCCAAGAAGATGATGTCTCCACATCTTCAAGGCATGGATGATAATTTCAAATTCAAGATCATGTGTTAAGTAATTTTTATCATGCTCATTTATTTTCCTTGATTTGTACTATACTACATGTCCTTCCTGCATCAGGACTCAATAAAGTCCTTTCTTACATGCATATGTACACACCACGAATTATTTGTCTGGATCTGCAATATTCAGAACTAGAGCATTAATAAGAAATTGTTTCAACCACTCAATTGATTTTTTCCATTCAAACATTTTCCTTTCCTCCACAATGATGTAATAGGATAATCAATATGTGAGAAGTTCCTAATGAACCTCTTGTAATAACCTATTAGTCCCATGAAAGATATGAGCTCATCCACATTCCTAGGAATTAGCTATTCCATTATAGCTCTGATCTTTTTAGAGTCAATTATTATACCTTCCCTAGAAACCACATGCCATAAATAATGAACCTTTATTTGAAACAAATTGTATCTACTATGTTTAGCATACTACCACTCCTCTCTTCTCTTCATCATTCTTAGAATATATCAATATATCATCAATGAATACAATCACAAACTTATCCAGATAAGGATGCAACACACTATTCATCAAACACATGAAAGTAACTAGAGAATTAGTTGTACCAACGACAACTACAACTAACTCATAATTCCCATACATGGTCCCAAAAGTGGTATTGTAAATTTCCTATTCTTCGATGCGTACTTGATTATATCCTGATCTCAAGTCCATCTTTGAGAACAATGCCCCTACCTTCAACTGATTGAACATGTCACCTATCCTCAGAAATGGATACTTGTTCTTGATGATTACCTTGTTCAACTACCTATAATCAATGCACAACCTAAGAGTACCATCCTTCTTCTTCACAAAAAATACTGGTGCACCCCAAGGAGATACACTTGGCCTAATGTATCACTTTTCAAGAATTTCCTTCAACTACAACTTCAATTCCACTGAAACTAGAGTGTTCATATTCTACGGTGCCTTTGATGTTGGTGCTTCTCCAGGCATCAACTTAATATAAAACTCCACTTCCCTGTGAGCTGACAACTCTGAGATCTCTGCTGGGAATATCATGAAATTACTGCAAAATCAGATACCTCTTCAAGGCTTCAACATCCTCAACATCCTTACCTTTATTACTGTAAATATAAACCACAAATAATACACATCCTTTCTTGCTACTGCGCTTGGCTTGCATAGTTATAACTATTCTCACTGATGTAGGCTTCTTCTTACCCTGCAAGATTCTCTTCACTCCATCATCATCCAAACACTCAAGATCCTTATCATAGCAATCCACCTTAGTCCTATGAATGTAAAACTAAGCCATACATAAAAAAATATTGTATGATCCCAATAGAAGCACATTTATATATGCTTATGTAGACATACCATTCAATTCAAATTGACACGCTTGTACCCAATGAGGAACTACTTTCTTCGTACATATCGCCACTCCAATAACCAATATTACGCATGCACTTCTTTATTCAAGAAACAATTATCTACCAGGTTAGCGCTAATATAACTATAGTTAGATCCAGGTTCAATCAAAATAGAAACAAATTTATCACAAATCTTACCTTCCATCTCAATAATAGATGCTTGATGATCAACCTACCTACTATCCAATGTTGCATAAATTCGAGGAATACTCTATCCAACATCCCCAACTATATGTGCCTCCTAAGCACTATATATTTTGTGCCTGCCAACCTGATGTTTTGAAAAATATCTCCCACAATTATCCTTGCCACAAGTCCAACACTGTAAAGGATTCCACCCATCACCCTTGTTTTTCTCCTCATACTAAAATCCTTGTCCTTTATCAGTTGCATTGAATTTCTTGTGCGGTTTTGCATTCTACTTGTCATATGTATAATGTGGTTTTCCTCTCTTCTTGACCCACTTTCCTTCATTATTCTGATTACCTTTCCAATATTTTTTAGACTCATTCTTATGCTTTGATTGCTCATAAAAATATTTCAATTTTATTATGGCTTCCTCCAGTGATTTAGTCTCATCAAACTCAATCCTGTCTTTGAATGATACCGAAAACCCATTGATGAATCTTTGCATATTTTCTTTCTCCTCCTAAAGATAAGGCACATATCTCAACAAATCCAAGAATCTACTAGTATAATCCTCATCAGTCATAGATCTTATCTTTAGCTCATAAAAATACTTTTCCTTGTCATCTTAATATCTCTTAGATATTTACTTCTCCCTTAAAGGTATCTCAAACACACTCCAAGTCAACTTCTCTTCTCGAATGCCTCTGAAATTCTCTACATATTCACACCAAATGTCTTATTTTCCTTTAAGATTGAAAGTACCTATCCTAACTTTCATATTCTCTGAGTAAACATGCTACCTAAAAAAACTTTTTCATCCCGAGTAACCAAGCTTCTTCATCTTGTGACTTCTACATTTCTCCATCAAATGTAGGAGGCTTTCCTTTCTTGAATTCCTCTAGCAAGTACTGCTTCTCACTCCTCCTATATGGATGGTGACGGTGATGACAATGTTGTCTCTATGAACTAGATCTATAATAAATCCCATGATCATTTCCCCTCTTTTCAGGTTTATCCGAGAACCTACCATATTTGATTGTTGGTGAGCCCTATTATTGCACCAAGTGTGCTTTAACTCCCAAGGGATCCTCAACTCTATTTATCAACCCAGGGCTCATACAAACTTCAAGTTGATAGTGGTATATACACAATATATGGGATTCCACTCATGCCACCCTCAACTACGACATTTGATCAATAGTGCTCCAAGACCATTCCTCCTACTAAATTAGAATGAAAACTAGCTAATGAAGGTGAAATTTAGAAGCTACCTATAACTATGAAACGAGACATGCTATTGACTTCACTTGCAAATTCTATTGAATCAGTTCATGAAAAGATAAGAGCTACACTACTTGCAAAAAGGAAACTACATTATCTTGAAATCAACCATCTAGGTATCAAATCTACTTATAGACAAGAAACTAACGTACCAACTCATAACTCAAGATTTTATGTATCATCTATCTAGCTCACACTTGCATATCACTCAATGTTCTATTTGTACCAAAAGTATGATAAGGGAACTAAAGCTATTCCATTTTTCAGTGAAGGAAAAGGAGGGTTTAGAGTGGCCTAGGAGCTACCCTTGATCATGGAGTCATAGCTGGGGGTCAACATCCTTCTAGTCTAAGTTGAAATTATAGCAAAGGTCAAAACTGGTGAAGAGACATGTTGCCATAGGTGTGTTATAGAAAGATGCTACGGGAAGTCTTCCGGGAAGGTTTATGAGGTGGAAATGATGGGTTCAAGGTATGGAAAGGTGGATGGAGGTTGATGTTGGCTTATTGGTGCCTGACCTAGGTTCAAAGGTGATTTAGCCAAACAAAGCTTGGTACCATTGGCCCTTTTGGCAATAGTCTACGGAGTTCGAACTGGGGTCTCACTCGAAGTAGTATGAGAGGGTGCTAGAACTAGGTTTCTGCACCTTGGAGATGTTTGATGAGTTCAAGTGGTTCATGGTTCGACCTTGCATGGAAGTCGCTTCACGCACTTTCTGTAACTCGCAGCATGAGATACTGCCTTTGCACAACCCTAGTCAAGGGCTGAATGCTACGCTTCTGCATTATTACCCAAGACTTTACTGATATCCCAATGTTAGTTAATAATCTTTGCCTAATTGAGTGCTTTAACAATATAAACCATTCATACAGGTGTGCGCAGTAAATAAAAAATATATTCGCAAATTATATCAAACACGCAATAACCTAAGAACAAATACATAAAAGTATGATAAAACTTTTCTTTATTAGTTCCTTCCTTGGTTACAGACTTGAATCCACCCTGCACACTCAGCTGCAAGGGCCCATGCACTCAGTTGCGGACTACTAGGTCTCTGCGCACTCAACTGCAGAGCCTTCTCCTACTCTACTACCCAAAGGCACACGTTGCACTTAGTTACTTAGACTCTTGCTTCTTTACTACTTAGAGCCACGCTCTATTTATACAATCCCATGGTCTATGAACCATGGGTAGGCTGACATTACATTACAAAACTAGGGTAGACAATCCTGTGACTCTAACATACTTTCGCACTTTCTGCCCGCAATTCGCGGAGCTTTACAATAAGATTAGGTCAAAACTTGGGCTTTGAGCCCCAAAACATGCCTTGGGAGAATTCCATGCCCAACAGGCCCCCAACACAAACATGGTGACTTGCCCTTGAGTCACTCTGTCTGTGCAGTGATCTTTGCACGGAGTCCCTCCAAGTGTTCTAAAACTGCGTGGAGGTTAGCATCGCACTGAGCTGCTGCTTGCTAAATCTGCTGCATGCATTATTCTGAGACCTCTGTGTCTGGGGTCCTTCTCTGCATCAATGTGTGCGTCCCATGTACGTTCGCGAGCTTGCCTTTGATGTCTGCCGTGATGGTGAAGGCCTCATCAATCCAAGGCTGGACACACACTTTGAGAACTGCCTCCTTATGTCGTTCCACATCCACTTGCTCCTTCAGGGCTTTAGCTTGTTGCGTCCTCGCAAGCTGCTGGGTGAGGACCACTGTCTGTGAAGTTCCTCAGACACTGTCATATTCTTATTGGAGTTCTCACGCCTCCGTCTCTAAGCACTAGATGTTGGGGTCCTCCTGCAGAGTTGTGAGGACCTCAAGTGATTCTTCCAACATGATGGTGCAGTCTCGCACTGCACTTCTGATTTCCTCCAATCCCGATGTGATAGCGCTAACACACTATTCTCTGACTTCTGGGGGAGTGGATAGTTGTTCCTATAGTCGCCACTCAGTGATCTGAAGATTCAGCTCCAGTTGAACCTTTGTAGTTTCTTCCCTGGCCTCGCGGACTCCTATTGCTAACCTATGGATCTGCACCTCTACTAGTAGATCTGCTAGGATGGCTAGCTCTGGGACACTGCAGCAAGCATCGCCTATCACCTACACTGACCGTTGATTTTGTGACACCAATTCATCATGTTGCAAGCTGAGTTGTTCCATGTTTATCTTCTGCTCACTGAGGACTTGGAGCGCACGACTCTCCCTAGTGTGCAACTCTTCGATTATCCCATCCTGTAATAGATATAATGTCTCATGTGGAAGGGCAGTGAGATTAACCCTGAGACCTTTCATCATGCTAACCGACAACCTTTTTTCCTCATTTGATGCCACTAGATCCTCGTCTGGCAACACGACTGTGTTCGTCATCCATGCACGCAACATCTTCTCTGTTGTTGTGGATCCGACTACGAGGTTGATTGAAAGGGTACCAACCTAAGGGGGCCACACCTGTCAGTCCTGAAACTATGCTTTGAGGGCCCCCAACATAGTCTGGTGATCCTGCATGAAATCCTGAAGAGCCTCATTGGTGACATCATGCACTGTCTCACCGATGTCATGCAGATCACCCTCGGTTAGGGTGATGAGTTCAATGGACAACTTTGAGGCCTTGACCATCTTCCACGGCCCTTCCCACTCTACTGGGTGTTGTTGCTTCAGCTGGGTGGACATGGTCCGTGGGTCCACGCATCCTTCTTTTGTTTTTTCCTCCTCTACCTTCTACCCCTGTAAGGGCGTTGCTTGTCCCTCGCCCACCTTTGCGGTTGCTTCCTGTGCTACTGCTGCTGCTTCTATGCCCTTTTTCTACTCGGTGACTTTCTCTGCTACTTCCTACGCTACACACACCTCGGCTGCTGCTATTTCCTTCCACATTTTATCAGCCAACTATGCAATGTGCAGCTTGGCAACATCTTTCTTCTTCTGCGCTTCCCACCTCTTGAGTTATGCAATGTCGGGGGCGCGCCATTTTGGAGGCCATGCCTCCAAGACAGTAAAAATGGTGTCGTCAGTGGCTATAAAATGTAGCTTCATCCATTGCTTCTTCAGATCCTTGAATGCCCTGATAAAGATGTTGTGCATGTCTGCCTTGAATTCTGTGAAACTCTACAGACTGTTGTAAATTGTGGGTGACAACTGTGGTTTATGATTTATCCACATTTGGGTGGTCATCTCCATGAGCACCCAGAAGATCTTGGTGTTGCGTATCCTTGTCACATCCTTCGTGGCCCAGAGCAAAGCGTACTTTGCAGCCTTCGGTAAATCTCTATCAATTGTGGGGAATTGAATATCCTCTGGCAATTCCCAAGCTATGAGCACTATGGAGAGTAATAGCCATGCATAGTGGAAGGTTTTACCTTGCTCCTAGACTTCACGACAATTCTCTAAGAATTCTATGCAGAGGAATTTGGGCCAGTTAAACTGGACCCCCTCCGTGCACTGCTCGGCTAGTGTGACCATCGGCACAGGTATCTCTCCTGCGCAACACTTTTGCATAATTTTTCCTGCTAGGATTTGGGTTGTGATGCGTACTGCTTTGTCCTTGATGCTGGAGATGGCGTAGCCCCTCTTCTTCTTCTCCAACTTGTACTTTGTCTTCATAGCCTCCACGAGGGCCAAATCGCTACCCTTTCCTTCTGATATGGTCACATGGTCCTTTCCTTTGTATTGAAGCTGAGAAACATGATGATTCAGGTCTACCATGATGGGAATGGGCTCCCATAGCCATAAATACCCATCATGCACCAGGCAACAGTTGCCTGATGATGAAAATGGTTATTGGGGGATGGTGGAAATGCGACACCCATAGTAGGTTCAATAGCCCAGCCTTTTCCACACCACACAACCATTTCTGCAGCTTCAATGTTGTTACCACCACCACAATATGCTACTTCATGAGGTTTCCAGTGTCAAGGCGAGGGAAGTTCTCGTGGTCAGCAAGGTCACAATCTTCAAATTTCATAGTCGGCATGCGGCCCGGGTGTGTTCCTTCAAACGTAATGCCATTGGGGAGGAGAAGGGTTTGGGGTGAAATCTTGGTCTCGTCCAAGTCTTTGGGTACTTTGACCTTCCCTTTCCATGGAGGGACATAGGCAGGTAGTTTTGTCGCAGAGTGCCTAGGCTAAGTATCCACCTCCATGCCTTCATATTCTTCCTCTACGATGATAAGGGCCTGCAAATCTTCTTCTTCCTCATCTGTTTCTATCGTGACAGCTTTCCCCTACTCTTCCATTGACAATTTTCTGCACAGCGGCTTCCCCTGGGACACGCGTACGGGAGCCATTGCTTGTTTATCCTTCTTGGTTTTTGGCATACGCAGTGATTTCGGGATCTCTACCACAATCTCGACACCTTTTGGAACATCCTTCATAGTAAGGGCCTGCGCGGCCTCGCCTACAATCACCCCTTCTATTCCCAGATCATCCTTAGTTGCTGTCAATGTAGTTGTGCTCCAATCTATCACTCGCAAATTTAGGGGCTCAATCAATGCTCAACTCTCAATACTTAGGGCTCTATTCAATCATTTAATTTTCAAATGACCAAGTGTTATTTGCTATGTATCCCTTTGTATTTTATAGCGCTTTTAAGTTCAAATTCGACCGTTCCCCCTAGTTCCAGTTCACTAATGCTCCCTTGGCGGCAGATTTTCCCAAATATTGCCCATAAATCATGTCTTAAATGCCTACCGCCCACTCCATTTGGCCTTAAGTCGAGCATCCCATCATGAATAGTGACTTCAACGGTCACTTTCTGGCCAACCCGTGCAGCAGCGTAGCCCCCTGTGCGCAGTTGCAGATGTGTGACTCTTTTCTTCTGCGCGCATATCCCATATCGTGCAGTGACCGGGTAGAATAGTTTATAGTCCTATGCTCCCTTCCAACTGCTTGGAGCATTAAGACTGTCCTTCCCTTGGCTAGTCAGGTGGCTACACCATTCGTGTAGAGCTTCATCCTATCCTCCATCAAGGTTCTTGGAGAATCCCCACCTTCTATTGTTGTGGTCGACATCACGCACTTCATTGTTTGCAACGTGCTACCCTGGTCACTACGCTTAGAAATATGCAGTCCAAGCCACAACATCAGACTAACCAATTCACGACGATAGTTCTCAAACTTGTTAGCATGATCGTATGCACCTTGCCGTACCATCGTAGTTTTTTCGGTGATAAAGTCTTCCTTTATCTTGCCCTCTAGCTTCTTGTCCTCTGCGTCCATCAAAGCACTTTTCTTCCTTAACCGTACCCTTTCTTTTTCATGTTTGCGGAGTCTAAGGTTTCCCTCCTGGATTTCTTCCTCAAGTCCCATGTGTTCTGTTTCTTGCGGCTGTGTGATTCCTTCTTTCTGGGCTTCGCAAACCGTCATATATATGGGTGCTACTACGCGTAGACTAGGCTTTGCATGCTCCATAGGGATTACAACATTTGCTTCATACTTTAGCGTCGGAAGTGCCTGTGTGGTCAGGGTTTTGCACATGGTCCTATAAGCCCATAGAACCGCTAGTACGCATAGGTCCCAGGTAGTCCATCTCACATGGTAGACCGTGTTTAGTACTTTGCATACTTTGTTAAAGGCTTCCACACAGATAATATTCGATGTGCTTGGTCTTATCATACTTCATCATTCACATGATCATATTTCCCTATTCTACTTGTTGGTCCTATTTCATATCGTGAGGATGGTGTGCATTCATGCAGGTTGCATACCATGTGCCTGTACCCATCTGAAGAGGTGGGCATGTAGGCTCTTTCGTCCATCATACCTGGCTTTCATCAACATCTAAGGCTTTCCAAACTGCATGAGCATCATCCTTATGCATTCGCGCTAGTCCTCAAAACTTCTTTGATGTGTACCCCACCATCTTGCGGGCATTGCACACAGTGCCCATTTCAGAGCATTGAAACGTTGTTGTTCTGACACTTCTCCCTCAAATTTGTTCAGGAAATCATCCACCACTATCAACTCATCATACATAGGCAGATCTCTTACCTCTGTTTCCACACAGCATAGTGACCTTATCATCATGTTGCAGTTGAGCGTGGTTACCTCGTGTAACTGGTTCTGCCATCGTTTTATTTCCTTGTCTGAATTTGAGGTGCAGGAGCTTTTGCGCTCCCACAAAATACTGCCATCCACTGTTGGATTCACCTAGTCCTTCTCCCACGTAGTTATCTTTTAGATACAGTCTAGATTGTCGTTGCTCTCGTAGTCGTGCACCGGCTCTATGTAACGCGATCCTTCTATAGTGTCTAAAGGTACCACTACATGTAGTGACTTTTTCTCAAAAATCATCTTATGCTTCTTTAGATTTATCACTCCATTCATGTGATCGGCCCATTCTATTCCCAATAGCATGAGATAGGGATTGTTGTCATCAACAATCTCTATCACTTCGAAATCTGCAAGCATGCTCGCACTTTCAATATCTACCATTATTCCGTGCAATATTCCCATCGGTAGGATCTTTTGTTGGTTCGCCATTCGCACTTGAATAGGAGACCATTGCAACGTGGGCCTACCCATGCGCTCCCATGTCTGCTTTGGGAGGATGTTCACGTCCGATCCTAGATCCAAAATCACTTGATCCATTTCATATTCCCAGATCTACACGGTTAATCTCATCTCTTTTCTTGTTCGCGTTGTGTGCTTCTCAAGTTTCCAGACTACGTGCAGTCCTCCTGGCACTGTCCCAACACATCTATTGATGAGTTCTTGTAGCCCCTTCACAGCCTTGCTGTAACATAACAGCTTCATGCATGTCTCCAGAAAGGTAGTAAGCATTGATGGGTCCATATCTAGTTCCAGTTTGTGTTTACTACCTCAAGTGGAGGCCTCCATGAAGTTCTTCTTAGCTTCCATAAATGTCTCCTTAGCGCACTCCAAATCAAATTCTAGTTCCTTTGTTGGAGCCTTGCGAACCTAGATACTCTCTTCGGGTTGCTTCCCTTTGTCATCTCCTGTCATGATACCACTTCAGAGCTCGATGTTTACATTCAGGTCTTCCTCACAGGGCTCAGACCTCATCATTTGCGGGTACTGAGTTGGGGAAGGTTGGAGTGTTCCTTTATCATGCAACCTTGCTATCAGCGTGGGGCAGTTCTCAGCCTTATGATCAAACTGGGTACAACATAAACATGATGCTCTCGTCGAATTTGTACAATCGCGGGCATAATGCCCTCACCCTCCGCAATTGTAACAAATCAACTATCCACGACCCCTTCTTAGCCCCATTCCACCTTGACCTCGTCCGCACCCCTGAAATCCAATGCGCGCAATCCCTACATTTTGATTGAGAGCTCGTGTTTTGCTCTGAACTCTGTAGGTAGGAGTATGATCCATGATCAGTTCATAACTTCTACAAGTATGCGCATCATGGCTTAGTGACCTGCAGAAATTACAAAACAACTACTGGGATGTCTGCGTATACTTCTGTAATAGATGGTAGTTATTTGTAGCATGCTTCTCACCTATCTGACAAATCACACACCATAATGTAGTTGCCACGCTCGATCTTTCTTGTACCTATGGTATCAGTGGCATTAACCCTCCTCCCGCCAGATAGTTCGCGAAGAGTAGACATTGGTCCTTATCATGTTCCTGGCCTTTGCAATTTATGTACCATACCTCTACGCATGCTTCTGAGCAAGTTGTCCTGTCTTGTTTCAAACTCTATATTTCGATGCATAATTTTTTCAACTGCGCATGGGTCTATTGGACTCCCAGGTTAAGATCTTGTATCGGGGTCTCGTGGAGTCTCATTATGATCTCCAAAGCCTTGGCCTGAGTGGATAGCTCTTGTTGTGATAGCGTGTTCCTCAGATGTAGCGTTAGCGACGCTACAAACCATGCACGGTGTTGCCCATCCATCAAGGTCATGTTGGCTTCATGAATCATACCCTTCAGTCTCTGATCCAGCTTCCAGGGGGTCTCGCCTAGAAGCATCAAGATTTCCTTAAATATGATCATTGATTGTGTCTCTAATTTTGGCCTGCTAAATTCCATGTTTAGCATAGCTTGGATATCCGTGATCCCTAGATTTGGATTTTCATTGGAATGCTTAATATACCATCTCATTCCGCAATCCTACAAGGTACTGACTAGCGTTGCTTTCTTTATATTGTCATCTGTGACTCCCCACTCTTACTATACAGCCTTTACCATGAACCAAAATTGGTATGGATCTTCATTCCCTACTCCTTTGAACACCGGCAACTTTATCGCACTCACCATATTGAACTGTGGTGGTGGCAGAGGTGCTGTGGTCGAAGACAGGGGTGAATATGGTGAAACTGGTGGTGGTGTAGGTGGAAGTGGTATGTGTGGAAT
Source organism: Pinus tabuliformis (assembly GCA_031772625.1). Lineage (NCBI taxonomy): Eukaryota > Viridiplantae > Streptophyta > Pinopsida > Pinales > Pinaceae > Pinus > Pinus tabuliformis. The sequence continues at coordinate 339,913,251 of CM062818.1, read as the reverse complement.
TCATTGACTTATCAAATCTTGGTGAAACCTTTGTGAGTTCTTCCTCGCTTTCTCACAGAGGTGAAATCAAAGGGCTAGTTTCTATATATGCGCTACCTTCATTTCTGTAGATCCTCCCAATTCGCATAGCCCCAAACATCAATTTATTCACATAACCTGCTTTTCACACAATAGCATCTTAATCCAAATGTTCAAAGATTTAACGTACTTGCCTCGCAGTCCTTTGAGGAAGCGTCGTTTCGCCTCACTGTAGCTCACTAAAGTATCTATCGAAAACTTGGTGATAAACCCTCCTATAATTTGATCAAGTCAATGATCCATAACACGCGTGATCTTATCTTCTAATGCTTCTAGTCTGCGCACCAACCCTAGAGTCCACACAATAGGTTTTCTGAGCCTACACCTTCCCTGGCTGTCCGCTAACTTTGCGATCCACTCGTACAACTCAAAGGGGAAGGATGCAAAGACAATTTTGTGGGTTTTCATATATAAGTAGCGCTCTAACCACTCTTCCTTCGATACTCGCGGATTCCTATTTTCCTATGCCATGAACTTGTGAATATTCTTGTCCAGCCACTCTTCAATTCCTTTCTTTGTCAGATTCTAGTGATACGAAATCAGACATCTCTTATGCAAATCCCGGTCCCATAAATGGAACCATTTGTTGGCTTATTAGGGCCTAACCCATGTTCAGAGGTGATTTAGCCAAACAAATATTGTTACTACTGGCCCTTTAAGAAACATTCCGTAGAGCATGGACTAAGGTCTCACCTGAAGTAGTATGGGAGGATGCTAGAACTAGGTTTCCACACCCTGGAAATGTCTAATGAGTTCAAGTGGTCCGTGTTTGACCCTCCGCAGAAGTCAATTTGTGCACTTTTTGTACCTCACAGCCTAATATACTACCTTTTCGTAGCCCTACTCAAGGGTTGAACACTACGCTTCTATGTTATTACCCAAGACTTTACTGATATCCCAATGTTAGTTAATTATCTTTGCCTACTTGAGTGTTTTAACAGTATAAACCATTCATACAGGTGCGGATAGTAAATAAACAATATATTCACAAATTATATCGAACATGCAATAACCCAAGAACAGATACACAGAATTATGAAAAAACTTCTCTTTATTAGTTCCTTCCTCAGTTATAGACTCGACTCCACCCTGCACACTCAGCTGTGGAGTACTAGGCCCCTACGCACTTAGCTGCAGAGCCTTCTCCTACTCTATGACGTAAAGACACACTTTACACTTAGTCACTTAGAATATTGCTTCTCTACTACTTATCTATCTTCTACACTTAGAGCCTCGCTCTATTTATACAATCCCATGGTCCATGGACCATGGGTAGGCCAACATTACATTACAAAACTAGGGCGGACAACCCTGTGACTCTAACATACTTTCGCGCTCCACACCCGAAATTTGCGGAGCTTTACAACAAGATTAGGTCAAAACTTGGGCTTTGAGCCCCAAAACATTCCTTGGGGGGATTCCATGCCCAACAGTTGAGGTAAAGGAGTGAAGTGTGGTGAAAGCCCTTAGCCAAGCTCAGAGACTTTCGAAGGACAATTTTGCAATAGGAGAGATGGGAAGGCCTGCAATGCTATACGAAGGTTGCCGAGAAGGTATATGAGGTGGAAATGATGGGATCAAGGTATGTAAAGGTGAATGTAGGTTGAGGTAAATGAATGAAGTGTGGCCAAATCCCCTAGCCAAGCTCAGAGACTTTCAAAGGAAAATTTTGCAATAGGAGAGATGCTCACGTGGTTTAGGAAAATGATCTCATGAACAAACTTTTAGGAAATAATTTGGGATTCATAAGAGAAGGTGAGGAAGTCCAAGGTGGAGGTTGTGAAGTTTCCCTTACTTGTAGATCCAAACAACATTGTAATCATCATATGCGTATACAAATTTATCATTGACAAAATGAAACAATTAATAGTGGAAAAGATGAGCTAAATTTAGATGTTATCTAATCTATTCCAAAACTCTGATATAATCAATAAATCAACTCCTAAGATACAACAAGAACATGAAATCAAGGTAATAAACATCAATATTCTTCCAAGAAGTCATAAACATAATATCTTTGGACTGTGGCTATAAATCCTTCTATTCATGCTCCCATGAGAGAGATGAGGTAGAGGTTGCAATCACATATTTTTGATGGATTATTCTCTAATGAAATGCAAGAAACTAATAAGCACTCTAAACTAAAAAGAGATACAAATACACAAGAGGGACCTAAGCCACTGGGGTTGGGCCCAAACCCAAGAGCCTCAGCCCTCTGGAACTAACTTAGTGATGAACCAATAAGAAACTTCTCATTATCATTGCATCAATGTCTAATACATCACATAAAAATAAAAAATATAAATGCCAAGTACTTGAGCTCAATAGATACCTAGTTGAAAGAAAAAATCGAATCCTAATCAACTATTTTAAATGTCTATTTATACAAGTGGGTAGCTACTAGAATATCCCTAAAAAATAGGAATATTTGTCTGCCACAACTCGAGAATGGTAGATCTTGTTCCTCATTAACTGTGTTGTGCTCCTATACCAATAGGTATCATATTTCATGATTGACTTGATGAGCTCTGTAATATGTTCATACCTTTCCTTGTTGCAAAGGTTTTCCATATTGCCAAAAAAAAAAAAAAAAAAAAAATATAAAAAGGGTATACCCTAAAAGAAAAAACAAAGGGTAAAAAGAATAAAATGGTTGAAAAAATGAGAAGAAATGAACCCCAAACAAAAATAGACCAGGAAAGTGTGCAAGTCTAAATTCCACTACTTTTTCAGTTTCTGTAATAAGCAATTGTGTGCAACTTGTTAATCTTATGCCCCAATTGATGAAGAGTCAAACTGTTCAAACTTGGCTCATTCATTTTTGAATTTCATGCTGTAGAAATAGAGAATAAATATTTGACCAAATAGTGTAATCTTGGCAAATAAGTAGATAGGTAGAGTGAATAAAAGGAGCTCAACAATTTAATTTAAGCCCTTGGATGTAATAAGGTTAGATTTAGATAGACTTCCATATGTAAAATAAAAAGTATGATAAGGGTTTTCCAGTCTAAGTGCACCCTAATAAAGAAGAAAAAATGTCAGGGTAAAGTAGGTAGGGTAGGTATATGATGTTGTAGAATGATACTTGTGATGAAAAATGCTTCTAAATGTGTTGATGTTTTCTTTTATCACCAGTGCAAGGCATACATTACACTGGGTGCAATTCAAACAAGGCAAGGATAAATAACTAACTTCCATTCACATTTTCCCCTAAAGATTTCACTAATTCCCCTTAAAGTATTAAGGTCTTTGAAAATCAAAAGGGCTCAGAGAATTTCTCTGACTTCTGGAGGGATCGGACCCTCAGCCCAATGATCTAAAAGCCTAAGTACTCAAAAAATCATCCATCTAGCATTTCATTTAATTTCATAAAGTTTTTCTGAGTAAAAAACCTATTTTACTAAGGAAGTGCATAATATCGCTTGAAAGACCCCTTTTCCCACTTTAGCAGTTTTACTGTAAATCGTAAAACATTTTCTTAGCACCTATTATCATTTTGTTTCATATTAACTTATTAACAATTATTATATAAATCCTGATAAATTTACCCATTTCCCGTATTATGTAGTTATAGTAAAAACCCCCACATTTTATATAATTCCTGCCCCGATGGTATATAACCATTATATGTTTAAAAATGGATTAATAAACTTATTTGGAGTTTATTAATAACATATCTCGCTCCGCATAATACAGGATTAATTAACCCTTTAGGTTAATTAATAACTATCCCTGCCATTCATAAATCCACCCGATATACTTATTAACTTATGTAATGAATCGGGTCCCGCTGTATAAACTCCCTCTATCTCCATAGCTCGTCAGTCATCTGATCACCGCTTCCCCATCCAACGGTCGACAGTGATATCGCGATGGCCCTTCCCACCTCATTTTAACCTGCGATCGCCTGGCGGTTTTCCGCCATACCCCCGCCACGCGTTGCCCGCTCCATGTGTTCGCTCGCCCTCCATTCAAAACTTCCTAGCCCCAAAAGCGGTGTAACGCTTACCTCTTACCACCCTTTTTCATAACGACAAACAATTCCCATCACGCTGATGTCATCCGCCTAATAAATGCCAAAAAGTCCCGCTAAACCCAAATTTCATTAAATAAACGATAAAAATGTGTTTCTCCCCATTATCCTCTGCGAACTGTTCTCCATGCAAACTAACGTTCAATCGACTGTCCAAGTATTCCGCCCGCCACTCGGCTAAGAAAACTCTCGCATCGTGCTCCGCAGTCCGTCATTCAACCTGCAAGTACACAGTTTACTTCCTTAATCCAGGTATTTATCCATTTTGCCCTGCAGCCCTGTAAATTCAGTTTTTCACTGAGAATTCTACCAGCAAAAGCCAAAATTCAAGTTAAAAACAATCTGTGGCCGCCATAAAAAGACCCTAAACCTACTATTTAGTCCATTTTTTTCATAGAAACCCCACATAAACCCGAATTCAGGTTTGGATACACAAGAACCAAACATGGAAACTCCCATAGCCCTGAATGTCGCGCCCATGAATGCACCCCATAAAGACTTAGATTATCTACCCTTGGCCGACAAAGATTTCCAAATAAAAGATTTATCTAGTGATAGGAACAATCTTCAGGCTTTCTTCCAAGTTACAGATAGCCATCTAAACAACTCTGATATTTTTGGATTGTGGGAATCTAACCTTCCCATGTATTTTCTCCACTCAGTCCATGTTTTTCTAGAAATAATTCATCATTGTTGTTCTAACTATGACCGTGTCCATAGAGCAGTTATGTCCCCATCCCAAACTGTCCTTTTTCCCATAACTGCTAAGTCCATTAATGAGATGATACAGTTCCACTCCACTCAGCCCCTTGCTCCTCTTTCTGTGGGGTATCTACTTGAAAATTCTTCTCAATTGCCCACATCAGAGATAAACCGTATTACTCAAACCTTCATGCTACCAAAGCACTAGCCTAAAGGCCCACCTCCTTATCTGCAGACCTTTTTCACTGACACTGGCAGACTCATTGTTGAAATGACATCCCTGATCATGGGATTCAATTCCAGTGAATACATTGATGACATCACCTTATTTTTACTATCAATCTTTACTCCAGGATAGCCCCCTGCTATCAAATATGACTATGCCACTTTCATTGCCGACAAAATCCATCATCAATTCATAAATTTGGAGAGGGAAGGAGTCTTCAAATATACTTCTTTTATATACCATCTTTTGTTGTATCATCAACCAGAGAGCTTTTCTTTCCCCATTAGGAAATTGGACTCAAAAGGAAATCGAAGGTCTGTGATTTTTTGGAGTTCCATATTTCATAATACCAGTGAGTCCCCTTATACTTATAATGAGTTCATTGACTGGTTTGTACATCCAGGGACTACTTTATTGATAGGAGTTCCCCCTCCTAGGATCACTGGTGACATGAAGAAGATTCTGCATCTCTCTAAATAGTACAGGATAGGTGACTGGTACCTATATCAAAATCACATAGAAATCAGAATGTATGGGTGTGAACTATGCCCTTTAAAGTTACCTAAATATGCGCCCATGAGATTATTTGCACTAGAATATTTTAGACAGCTTATAAATGCAGACTTACTCCATTTTTGTAGCATAAAGAAAAAGGCTCAGATAAGAATCAAGAAACAGTTAGGCCCTTTTATCATCAATTCTAGAGATGCATGGGAAGAAGCTGAAAAGATTTTATAAGACCACCTTAGATTGAATTTTTTTTTTTGTTGGGTGCTATATGACCCAAATAGTTTCATATGTGACAGAAGGACAAAAACAGGCTATCAGTTTATATACATCATAGGATACCATAAATTGAACAATTTGCAATTCAGGATGAATGGGTAGAAGGGACCCTAATATGAGAGATTAGTGAGAAGGAAAAGATGGAAATTGCTATGAAAGATCTTGAGAAAGCCCTTGACCTAGACTCTTTTGGACAGGTATCATTCAAGCTGCCTCAACAATAAGAAATTCGTAAATCTTCTGTCGGAACTTCTCAATAGCCTGCACAAGAAACCAACATACCAACCATAGGAACACCTACAGGGAAGGAAGTAGAGACCACAGAACAACCCACAATGATAGATCAACCTGGAAATTCCAGAGAACAGAGTCAAGTACCAGCTCCTCCACCTCAAACTGAAGCAGTAGAAACTCCAGTTTTGCAAACTCCTCTAAATGAGGAAAGAGGCAAAAAGAGGGACTGGGAAACCACTACTCCTACCAGTGGACCCATGGAACAGCCTAGGACTAAAAGACAAAGATTGAATCCCCTGTCAGAAGAGGAAATGATGAAAGAGACTATAGACATCCATAGAGAAGAAAGGGCAGTGAGCCAGCAAACTTCTCCATTGGGAGAAGCATCTCTTAGCTCACAAAGGCAAGAACTAGAAAGACGGCACAATGTAGAAGTATCATTCACTAGACCACAAAGCAAACAGGCCTCAGACATTAAGAAGACATTTACAGAGATAAAAGCCAGGAGTGATCTAGTAAGGCTTCAAATTTATAATCAGTATCTGAAGATGGCCCCCTCAAACTAGCAGAGATTAATGTCAGCTTATGATATTAAAGAAGGCAAAATGTTAATGAGTTATTTTAAGACAAAGGTGCAACAATCTCAGTCAACAACATATTACGTCAGAACACATTTGGAGGTCCTAGCCAAAGATATTCATCATATGGACCAGATTGAACTTCACAAACAGACTGGGGAAATGGTCTATTCCACACTGACTGACAAAGAAATGATGGCCCACAAGCTACAAAATTCCTTGGATAATACAGCTGCTCAACTTCACTTGGAAAAATCCTCCTCCCTAGCCAAGGATAACAAAATTAAATCATTAGAAGGAATCATCATTGGATTGGTACATGATCCCAAAGATGCTAAAGGAATATAGGCTCTGATTAAGAAGAAAGAAGAGGACGTTGCTGCCCTGAGGAAACAACTCAAACTACCTCCTTCAAGGCATCCTCAGACAACATAATTTGTTCAACAGAAATCAGAAGAAGATATGATAGTCCTGCTCCTGAAACTTAATGAAATATTGAATGATATAGAGTAGGCATTAGAGAAGGCACTGAAGGAAAATCAGGGAGAGTCGACCTCTCAGCCTCCTGAAGTAACTCCCATAGTCTCAGCAGCAGTCCCTTATGCACTTGGAACAACAGTAGCTCCAAATGTCCCAGCAGCCACAGCAGAGGCAATCACAGGTACATCAACAGCAGGAACAACATCAGGTAGCAACAATAATTTAAGCACAAAAGAGCTCATCAAGGCCATGGAAGAACTAAAATTACAAGTTACTGAATTAAAACGAGCAAAAGAACAATTGGCCAATATAGAAAAGAAGTATGATGCTTCAAAAATAAGTATTGCAGAAAAAAATAGGGAGATTAAAGCCTTAGAAAAGAAAGTTAAAGCATTAGAACAAGAGCTCACTTTTGATAAGCCTTTGGCAAAGATCAATAAAATCTTTCGGGCCAACATCATTCAATCTATAAATGATTTGTGGGCATCTATCCAAGTTATTTATGAACAGATTGATTTAGTGAGAGCAACACATAGAGCAATTCCACAGACAAGAGCAGAGTTAGGACAAATGCCTGAACAGGCCAATAGGCTTATACATTTTTTAAATAATAGAAATAGGGAACAACTAGAAGAACTTGGCATCCTAGATAGGAATGACACTATTTTTGAAGTCAAAAGGGTGCTAACTAAAATAAATTTGATGCAAAATCTAGAGAGAAGATGTCAAGATATGCAGGTGGAAATCAATTATTTTATGGAGAAATGCACATTTTTGCAGAATAAAGGGCTACCAAGTCCTTTGGTCAATGACAAGTTAATGAAGCACATTGATTACGTAGATAAATTGAATAAGTATGCTGGAGATCAAGCTAGTTCATCAACAAGTGCATCAAGAACAAAAACACTTCCCACAGGCCGAGTTCTCTATGACAGCTTGGAGAACTTATTCTATATTGAACATGAGGTAAAGCACTTGTTTCAACTCTAGCCTAATTTCTTCAGATATATGGAGACTGATGAAACTCTGAGGAAACTTCAAAAACATAGATTGCCAGAGCAAAAATGGTGGGAAGACATATTGAGAATTTTGTAAATTTACTTTTGGTTAAATGTAAATTTTTCACTTTTACCATAGCAAGTTGAAAAAATATGAAGAGAGGTCAAACAGGTCGAAGTGTATCAGAATAGGTGAAAAGTATTGGTCAAAACAAGGCAACTAGCACAGTGTTACTAAAAGGACAGCAGCAAGCCAAATAAAAGGGCCTGCCTCCAACACATTCAGCGAGAATAGGAACAGCACAACAACAATTCACTTTCCTCCTATCTTCGAGACTAGTTGTCTTTATTTTTCTATAAAAATAATTAGTCATCACTAGAATATATCTCACTCTGTTATGAGATATTTTTGTAAAGATTTTTTGTATAAATACCCCCTCAATTGGAGTATTGAGGGTGGATTCTTGGACACTGCTGTAACATTGACTATTTTGGAATAAACTGTTGTTTGGACTAACTTTGTGGCTTTCTGGATGAAAAATTGGAGCTAAGGACTTTTCTCAGAATTCTTGAATCAAACACTGGATCAATAAGTTCATCTATACCTTGTGTTTTAAAGTTTCCTTGTTTAAAATATCATCTATGTTTCACCTCTGAATGATAAATGAAAAATAATAACTCAAAATTTGCTTAATTGCACTCTGTTTTCAATCATTATTATTCTCAATGTTTTCTTCTGAACTAGTATAAACAACGAATTCTTGATTGCTCCTGTTTCCTAGTTTTTCATTTTAATCATTTAGTGAAGAATTCTTAATTGCTCTTTACTGATGGTTAGTCATATTCTACTCATTTAAAGTATGTTAAAGGATTCTTAGTTATCCTTTAACCCTTTAAGCTCATTCCACCTTTCAGTCTCTAATTGCTCCCTGTTTGACTACCTTGTTCTATTAAACCATCCTTTGTGAAGAAACCAATTCCAGTTAAGCCATTTTCTTCGACTCCGTCAGCCCAATGGACTAAGCTACTCAGTATTATCCCTTTGCTATTGAATCTCACCACCGAAACTCAAACAAAACCCCCAAACTTCACAACTAGTCTAATATATTTTAAAAACCAAGCTAAATCATAAAGAGAGAGCCCTCTCTGAGTACAGATTGGCTAGAATCTGTACTTAAAATTTGGTTTGTGGTTACCCCGGACCCCTTTCCTCTTCCCAACAACTTCTAGGAAACTTTGAGTGATAAAAAACTGCACTTGCTTGACTACCAATGACCTCTTCTTGCTTGGCTTCCAACGACATCGAGATGATGAGGGAGAGAGTGTCGGGAGATTGGGCTAATTGATGGAGTTAAAGAGGTGGATAACCCCCTAGAATCTCTCCCTGATGTCTACTTTGAGCCCCTGCATAGAAATTATCTAAAAGATGCTCCATTTGTTACAATTAAACCATATTAGGCCACATGACATGTAGAAATTTGAATAATATAACACTTATTCACAAAGATTATCTTGATTATACGCTATTTGCGGAATGCATGCATAATACATAACCTCTTCTACGTTGATCATCAATTTGCGGAATTAAAAACAATCACATGTGCACATTGAAACATCAATCACACATATCAACACAGTATGTAATGGGGAAAGCATATTGCTGATAACCCCCAACTATCTGTATATTATAATGATAGAGAACATGTAACAATACATAGTACAATACTCCTCACAAGTACTCAGTACTATCTCCACCTGCTACACACAAACTAGCTCAGATCTGAACAAGTCACAGGTTCAAATCTCCTCCGTTGTTTGCCTGCCTCTACCGCGCAATCCAAAGTGAGAATATATCTGATCCAAGTTCGAATTCGCTTGGCTTGTACTGTGCAATCCTCATTGGCAATATCAATCAATGATTGTGCAAATCTCATGCACAACTATAGTCACAACTGATAGTAGTGTCACCCTTTCACCCACCTCTAACACTTGTCTCCATTGAACTGTCCATGCAATGAGTTAACTGATGTATTCTTTAGTTGATTTATGAGTTAATAATTAGTGAATTAATTATTAAATTAATTCACATCACTCATCACTAGTGTATTTGGTATTTAGACTAAATACAACTAGTTCAACTAAGTCAAACTGAACACAACTCCATCAACTCCTCAATCAACTCCACCAAACTCAATCACTTGAGTTCCAACTGAAGTCCATCATGCAATAGCCCAACTAACCCATAGGAAAAGGTTATTTCCTTCTGACAGTTGCATGTGCCACGTCCGTAGCTCGAACTGAAGTGTTGCAAGAGGATAAGATAATGTTTATAGTCCAAATATTATTAAGAGCTAATAATATTCGACTGTTCTATTTTTACACTGGTAGTCTAAAAATAGACTCTACCCATATGTCTAAAAATAGAAGTCCATCTATTTTTACCAACATGACCAATCATCCATAAATAGCATCCTGCAACTCATAGACCATGATCCATATGTCTAAAAGTAGACATAGTCTAAAAATAGACTTTTCACCAAAAATAGCCTGCGGGCCCACTCAGTGAAGGCGACTTCTTTTCACTAAGCCCCATCATCTTGTTTCATTTTCAAAACTCCCTCTCAACAAGATATGGATTATCTGCAACCCCTACCATGCCTCCGTGGTACTCGAATTTGCTCCTGGTGAGCGCCTTCGTCAAGATATTAGCATCCTGATCCTCTGTGGGAATGTATGAAAGTAAAGTGATTCTCCGCTGCACACAATCTCTGATATGATGATACCTGATGTCAATGTTCTTGGATCTATCATGAAATACTGGATTAGCCGAGAGTTTAATGCAACTCTGGTTATCACAATAAATCACAGTAGGCTCCAAGTGTGACCCGAACAACCCGACCAGGATCTTCCTCATCCATATAGCCTGGCATGAAGCCAAACTTGCTGCCATATACTCGGACTCTACTAAACTGAGTGCCACAGATCTCTGCTTCTTGCTGTACCAAGAAACTGTTGTCGACCCGATACTAAAGATCCCTCCAGATGTGTTCTTTCTGTCCGTTGGGCTCCCTAACCAATCTGCATCCGTGAAGCCACATAGCTTCACCTCATCCTCCTGTCTGTACCACAATCCATATCCCGATGTGCCTCTGAGATAACGCAATACATGCTTGTCTGCCTTCCATAAGAGCTTGGTTGGCTTAACCATAGCTTGTGAAAGCTTGTTAACAGCATAGCATATATCGGGTCGTGTATTGACCAGATACATAAGTGACCCCACCAATTGTCGATAAACAATGGCATCCACTACCTCTTTTGAAGTAGCATCCTCCTTCCTCCAACCTCCAGGAAGAGGAGTATCAATACGCTTGCAGCCATGCATGTTGAACTTCTCTAGTATCTCTCGGGCATACTTACCCTGAGAAAGAAATAGTCCATCACTGCGCTGCCAAAATTCCAATCCCATGAAATAATGAAGGAGGCCCAAGTCCTTCATCTCAAAATCTGTAGCAAGATCCTCCTTGCATGAAAGTATGAACAGCTCATCTCCCATCAAAATCAAATCATCTACACAAAGTACAATGATCAGCAACTTACCCTCCGGTCTTGGGACAATCTCCCATGCACTATTTCTGACAATCGAATCATACTCTTCCACCATGGCATCTACCCATGCGGGATCGTCCACAGCTTCCTCGAAAGACAATGGCTCAGTGAACACACATTTGCTCACAAGAGCCATGTATCCAGTGTACCGATCAGGTTAATGTCTCTATCTGCGTTGTGCTGTAGGTGGTCCTACAACTTTCTTTGCATCTTGAGCCAGTCGCTCAGGTTCTGTAGTGCGCTTTCACCCTCTAATGGTTGGCACTCCATGAGTGGTCTCTTCCACTCCATGAACTTCATCATGTGGCTGATCCACATCCTGAAGCTCATCCTTAGGAACTAATAGCTCCTCGTCTACATGCAAGTGTGGCTCCCTCTCAAGCGAACACTTCATGACTTTCTCCTCTTGAAATTTGATATCCCATCGCAGAACAGTGTTGCGATTGTCTAGCAAATACACACGATAGTTGTGGGGCGTATCAGTATACCCCACAAATATCCCAACCTCTGCGGTCGGCTCTAACTTCTTCCTGGCATCCTTCGTCACATGCATGTAAACATGAGAACCAAAAATCCTCAAATGGGAAATATCAGGCCTCTTAACAGAATAAGCCTCCTTGGGTATACTCATGCCAAGTATCTTGTGAGGACAATAGTTTTGCACATATACTGCAGTATTGCATGCCTCCGCCCACAAGTCAAGGGGTAGGCCCTGATCATGAAACATTGCCTATGCAACACCCACGATCGTTCTGTTCTTCCGCTCAGCAACCCTGTTCTGCTGTGGGTTATGGGGAGCTATGAGCTCTCTTCGAATCCCTTCTACATTGCAGAAGTCCTTGAACTCACCAGAGATGAATTCACCACCATTGTTGCTCCTAAGAGCCTTCACCTTCTTCCTCGATTCCTTCTCAACCAGTTCTTTGAACTCACAGAACTTTGAGTATGTCTCGCTCTTCTTCTGCATGAAGAAGATCCAACACTTTTGAGAGAAATCATCAACAAAGATCACATAATACTTGTGCTTTGTTGTCGAAGCTAGTGAGAAAGGTCCACACACATATGTGTGAATTCTCTCAAGGATTGTCGTGACACGACTATACTTCTCGTGAAAGGTGGCTTTCACAAATTTTCCCAAAGTACACCCCTTGCACTGATCTGATTGCGCAAGAGTGCCTTTACGAAGCCCAGTAGAAATCTATTGTAGTATCTTCAAGGCTCCATGGTGAAGGTGGCCCAATCTCTGGTGCCACAGCTCGCCAGCATCCCTGCTCACCAATCCTTCTGCATTGTATGCCATTGCTGCGCAGCCACCTACATGCACTTGATAAACGTTCTTGACTCGAACCCCTATCTTCCAGGTTTCTCCAGTTGTCTTACTGCACAGGAAAGCCTTTCTCTCGCTGAAGACAACATCATATCCCTTGTCTTCTAACATCGCCATAGAGATAAGATTCTTCTTCAATCCTAAAACATGCATCACTTCCTTCAATACGAAGGGTTTACCAAACTCTCTCTCAAAGGAAATGGTACCGATACTGGTCGCACTATATCTACCATCATCGCCCATCTTGATGTGCACTCCAAGATCTTTCTCATCCAGATCAGAAAACAAATCTCGATCTCCTGTCATGTGAAAGGATGCACCACTGTCCAAGAACCATATTGATCCCATCACACTTGATAACAAGCATGCGATCAGTGAAAAATCCAGCTCAAACTATGAAGATAAGGCCTCTCCCGCTGCAGATCCAACAGTTTGCTTATTTTTCTTCTTCCACGGACAATTTGTGGCATAATGTCTGTGCTGGTGACAATGAAATCACTTCACTTTGGACATGTCCTACTTCTTGCCTTTTGCACCAGAATGAGAAGCTTTCTTGTTCTTCCCCTTATTTTCTTTGGCAGCCAAAGCGCAATTTTCTTCATCAGATGCCTTTGATGAAGATCCATCCCTGGTATTCTGCCTGATCTCCTCCTGCACAAGATCATACCAAAGTCTCTCCCATCCTGGAAATTTTTCCCGACCATTGACAGAGTCCTGATAAGAATGCCAACTCTTTGGAAGACTAAGGAGAGCCAAGGTCACCAAGTCCTCATCATCGATAGTCACCCCCACACTTCTGAGCTCATCCCAGCATTGGGTGAACTTCATGATATACTTGGGCATTTTGTCTCCTTTCTCACACTTAATGTTTCTGAGTTTATCCTTGAGTGTCAACTTCCTCTGGTCGCTCTTGCTTTGGAATAAATCTGTCAATTCTTTCCACATCAACTATGGAGAATCCTTTCCATGCAGGCTGGATACAATCTGATCCTTCACACCCTCCAATAGAATCCTTCGACACTTTGTTGTCTTCTTTTGCCAAGCCTCAACGTGAGCAGCATCAGTAGGCTTTGGGACCTTAGCCTCTATGAAGTCCTTCAACGCATTGTCATCTAACACCGCCTCCATCTTGTCTTTCCATGCAATATAATTCGAGTTGCCTTCAAGAGCATACTCCAATCAAAATCCGTTGAAAGACATTTCAACTTCGACACCAAAAAAACACTGCTGCAAATTCGAATTCCACCAGCTCAAAGCTCAACCGCTTCTGATATAAAATTCATGAGAACAAAGTATTTCTTGTACAGAGATTGACTGTATGGGAATTTACCGGATATCTCACCTTCCAAAAGAAGGATGAATCCAGAGGCTACCTGGCCTGATTACAGACTCTGCCTGAAGAAATAAAACGTAATCACTTTCTGAATAATAGATCTAATGATCAACTTCGCTCCGATACCATGTAGAAATTTGAATAATATAACACTTACTCATCAATATTATCCTGATTATACACTATTTTCGGAATGCATGCATAATACACAACCTGCTCTACATTGATCATCAATTTGCGGAATTAAAAACAATCACATGCGCACATTGAAACATCAATCACACATATCAACACAGTATGTAAAGGGGAAATCATACAGCTGAAAACCCCAAACTATCTGTATATTATAATGATAGAGAACATGTAAAAATACATAGTACAATACTCCTCACAAGTACTAAGTACTATCTCCACCTGGTACACACAAACTAGCTAAGATCTGAACAAGTCACAGGCTCAAATCTCCTTCGCTGTTTGCTTGCCTCTACTGCAAAATCCAAAGTGAGAAGACAACTGATCCAAGTTTGAATTCCCTTGGCTTGTACTGTGCAATCCTCATTGGCAATCTCAATCAATGATTGTGCAAATCTCATGCACAGCTATAGTCACAACTGATAGTAGTCTCACCCTTTCACCCACCTCTAACACTTGTCTCCACTGAACTGTCCATGCACTGAGTTAACTGATGTATTCTTTAGTTGATTTATGAGTTAATAATTAGTGAACTAATTAATAATTAATTCATATCACTCATCACTAGTGTATTTGGCAGTTAGACTAAATACAACTAGTTCAACTAAGTCAAACTGAACACAACTCCATCAACTCCTCAATCAACTCCACCAAACTCAATCACTTGAGTTCCAACTAAATTCCATCATGCAATAGCTCAACTAACCCATAGGAAAAGCGTATTTCCTTCTGACAGTTGCATGTGCCACATCCATAGCTCGAACTGAAGTGCTGCAAGAGGATAAGATAATGTTTATAATCCAAATATTATTAAGAGCTAATAATATTCGACTGTTCTATTTTTAGACTGGCGGTCTAAAAATAGACTTCGCCCATATGTCTAAAAATAGAAGTCCATCTATTTTTACCAACATGTCCAATCATCCTTAAATAGCATCCTACAACTCATATACCATGATCCATATGTCTAAAAATAGACATAGTCTAAAAATAGACTTTGCACCAAAAATAGCCCGCGGGCCCAGTTAGTGAAGGCGACTTATTTTCACTAAGCTCCATCATCTTGTTGCATTTTCAAAATGACATAGAAAAACATATTTTACCCTTCTCACTAAGCATAATATAACACAAATTGTAAATACATGTGATAAATAGATAGTTCTAAAGTTAGAGGATGGCACCATGACCCTAATAATGTACCTATTGATGAGCCTCATCATCACCCCCTACTAAAATTGTTTCTCATCCTCTGAGAAGCTCTGTAATCTATGTGCATTTCTTTCATGGACTTGGTGGCCTCCCTGACATCCCAAGGTTCCCCAGATGTTTTTCCTTCATGTGGATATAAACCTGCATTTTTTTCTATATCTTCCCACTCCTTCTACTTCATCTCTTCTTTCCTGTGGGCCTAACAGTAAGGGTGGACTGATCTTGAGTCCTATCCACTTAACTTTGAACCTTTGCACGATCCTATTATACAAGGGTGTCGTCTCCAAGGCATTCCTTAGCCTCTCAGGAGAGTGATATTCTCATATGTTGAGGTTGTGGGTTAAGGCATGCCATATCCTCTTGCAGGCTTGCACACTTTCTGTTCCCAACAACCTAAATATTTCTTCAAAATATAAGATGGCTTGTTCCTAGTTGGCAAGGTATTTAGGTCCTAAGTTAGCATCATTGGATATGATGTTATTATTGCTAATGATAACCGTTTGGCTCACTAGATTTTCCCTAATATATAATGGTTCCTTTTCCTCCTTTTCTATGACTCTCTTCACTTCCTCAGCTCTTACCTCCTCGTGATTCATCCAGGACGCTTAGGCCATCAGTTGCGTATTCCACAATCTTGCATTAGGAACCAAAAAATTCATATCAGTTAGAGTGAGGTTATGTATGTAAAACTTAGTGAAATTTTCTTTGTCCTCCATGCTATCTTAGTTGCAAAATTCAATGAACTGTTTGTAATACTCAAACGGTGTACATCCATGTTGTGCTAAGGTTTTAATCAGGAATTGCAGCCACTTCTCTTTGAGAAAGAGTGGATAAGACTTGGGTGGTTGTCTTCATTTCAATTCCTCCATGGAGAGGCTTTCCATGGCAGAAAGTTGAGTTTCTTTCTCTCGCAGATTCTCTCTCCACCACATATTTTATGATGCTAGCTTCTCCCTCATTGTGTACTCCCTCATTCTTAGCTCACTTAATTCTTTGCTCATTTCAAGGACTTTTTCTTCCATGAGGCCCACATCCTCTACCTTCTTAGACTTAGCAATTTGCATCCACCTGTGGGTTCTTCCTCTTTCTGTTTCTAGCTCATAGAAAAGTGGAACTACAAATTTTTGGGGAATAATCCTCCCTCCTTCAATGAATTTGTAATAGGAGCTTAGGCTAGGTTGTGGACTAGGCTCTTGGAGTTTTGGGAAGTTATTTTCAAATGTTTTTGGGGAGGTTGCTACCTCCTATAGTTGTGTCACATTTGGCCCCTCTAGCAGCACATTTTTCCCCTCTTGTAGCATCCTCTATCCCTCAGGTAGCATACTTTTTTCCTCCAGTAGCATGCTCTACCCCTTCTATAGCTTCTCTTTTTTTTCTTGTTGGAGGATTGTTGGTGTCTTGGATTATTTGAAGGAGGTTGATCTGGTGGTTTTCCTCCTTACATATGTTATAGGAGTCTTTGTTGTGGGTTTTGGAGAGGTGACCTCTTTGATTTTTCCTTTAGTTGGCCCTACCTCCTATTTCTTTCTTAGGGGCTCCTAAATTGTGATGGGCACCTTTGTGGGAGTTTGTGGCCTCCCTTTCTTGATCCTAGTGCTTTTCCTGGTCTTAAAATACATGGGGCTTTCCTTTGCCTCCTATTTTTATGTTTGACTGGGGTGTTTAAGGTAGCTAAAGTTGCAGCTACCTCCTATTCAGTGGTTCCTTGAGAAAAACGTGTTTGTTTTGGGGGTATATTTGTTTCTATTGGCTTAGTGATTTTCTCGGGACTTGATTTTGCTTGTTTCTCCCCCTCTTATATTTCATCTTGTTCTCCTCCTACCTCTACCTATGGTTCTTCTTCCTCCTCTATTTTCATCTCTACTTCTTCTACTTTCCTTTCTGCTTATGTTTCTCTTTCCTTTTCTTCTGACCTTATTGCTTCTTCCTCTTATTTCATTGCCCCTTCCTTTTCTTCCTCTATTTTCCCCTACCTTCCCCCAACACTAGAGGTTTGGGTCCCACCTGGTGTGAGGTTCTGTGTCTTAATGAGTGTTTCCCTATACATGTCTATGAATTTTTACCTAAGGACAGGAATTCTCAAATTTCTCAGGGCATCCACCATTATCAAATTAATGAGGCCATGATGGCCTAAGTGTTGGTGTTTTCCCTTTCTCACTTTTTCATTGATGTCCTTGATGGATTGTAGGAGGAAGTACAACACTAAGTATTTGAGCAAGAGGCATTTCTACCAGGAACTTGAGTTCATGAATTAATCTAAAGTGGTAATCATATAACACACTCATTCTTCCCTTACAAGATATGTATTTCAAGATATGGTAGGCCACCTCATCCCAAGGATAAGGTAGGCTTTCCCTCCTAACTCCATTCTTTTCATCAACATGATTTTCATTTGCAGTAAAGAAATTCTTTTTAGGAGTGACACAGGTGGCTTTGTCTTCTCTGCTCCACTTGATTCCTAGAGGTAGGTTTGTTACTCTGTTAATTATTTCAAGGGTGATAGAGATAGCCAACCACCTCACCAAAGTTGTGGCATTGTCCTCTGTTTGTGAGTTCATATCTATGAAAAATTAAAAGGCAAGGTCATCATCATACCCTTTCAACAACTCAAAGAATCCTAGCCACTGGTGTCTTCTAAAAATTTCTACCACAGGAGGGTGTAGATGCATTCTATTAGTATGTGAGGGCTCCCTTATGTTAAATCCTCCCCCTATATCTTCTTTATGTTTTTAATTAATTGAGGGTGAGATACTTATTCTATGGCTTCAATGTGTAATTTAGTCGAAGAAATGAATTATAAATTCCTTATTAATGAAAATTACCTATATTCCCATTAGTCTACTACTCAAGAAAACATTTTAGTTTCACAATTAGACTGCCACAACATGTAGAATTTGAAGTGAAATTTGCATGCAAGCTGATTGATGGATGAAAAAGATGGTGGAACTTGCTTTTTGTCAAGTAGTCTAGGATGAAGGTGGTAATTTGGAGATCAAATCAAACCTCTTTGGCTTTCCTCCACCTTCTCAACCTTCCTGTAGAAATATCTCAGCCCTATCATAGTAGTTGGAGGCTTGCCTGTAGCTCCTCCCTATAGAAATGATGCATGAGCATCGAGATCTAGCCAACAATGTAAAAGTGTGTTCACATGTTGTGGTTAACAGGGAGTGGAGAAAAATTGATTATTTATTTTTTATTAATTATTAATTATGTAGTAGTTAGTTTGTTGTTAAAATCTGAGGGAAAATAGAAGTAAATAGCAAATTGATTCTACCTATGAGGAGATCCAACCAACTAGCTGAGTCATGAAGTTATATTAGGATTTTGTTTCAAAAAAATAGAAAATCCTATTTTATGGAAGGAGAAAGTTAATTAAGGATTTGTTTTGGATTGTAATTAAGAGAGAGCGTGAGTGTGTTAAAAATACAGAGAGTTCATTAATGTAATGGATTGATCAAAGCCGTAATAGATATAGATATACATTGTTCCTATGCATCTTCGTTTCTGTTTTAATGATGATGACATTGTGGTGTTTTATTTTAATATAAAGAAATCCAATTCATGAGGGATATTTCAAATTTTCCTCATACATCCAATACCCAGCTAATAAATTTGTAGAGATCTTATTCCGGTCCGATTCAATTGATAAAAATCAATCTGATCATTGCTTTGAACAAGTGTCTCATAGTATGACACTGGTGTCAACTCGACAATTTTGTTTTAGAAACATTTAGATTGGGTGATATGAGAGAGAGATCTAGTCAATCAAGCCAAATCCAGTAAAAATCTAGAGAGAGATCTGACCAAGATAAGCATATGTGATTTGATGTTGTGTATAGGAGTCTGGAATTGTGCATAGAGTTCTAGAGCTACGTATGCCTGCAACCTACGCTGGGTTAATTGGTATTGTGTTTGTTGTAGATTGCCAAACGATTTCACATGCCTACAATCTGCACTTTGGTATTTATTGTTGGGTTCTTCTGTGAAATTCCAAAACTAAAATGACTTTCACATGCCCCTGCAGCTTAGAAGAGTCTTCCATCTAATGGATTTTCCTCTTGTGACGTAGTTATAATTTTTCTTTTATTGGTTGGTTCAGTTGATTTTTAATAGAGGTATTTGAGGAAGAAATAGACCAGTTGGTACAGGTATTATATACCTCAGCTACATCATTTGGTATCATAGCAAGGGATTAAGTTCTGCTATAGTAAACATGCCGCCTAGGAGAGGAGATGGCATAGGTTAGGGAAGACCTGTAGCCAATGCAATTTTGCTAGAAGAGATTCGACACCTTCGTACAAGGATGGAGACAATGGAAAATGCTCATAGGAGAGTATCTGATGAAGGAGATATTAGTGCTATAGAGGAATATTTTAAGGAAGAAGAAGAGGATGAAAGCGAAGCCACCAAAGTTCTCAAAATGTTGGCCAAAGCAAGTGGAAGACCAAAGGTGAAAATACCTTTATATGACAGGAACCTCAATGTGGAAGAGTTGATGGACTAGATCAGTTCATTAGACAAATATTTCGACTATGAGGAGGTTGATGATAAAAGGAAGGTGAAATTTGTAGTTACCAGTTTGAAGGGCCATGCAACTATCTTGTGGGATGAACTACAAACATCTAGAGAGAGAAAGGGAAAGCCCAAGATCAAGCAGTAGGATAAAATGGTGAGTAAATTGAAAGGTAAACTCATGCCAAATGATTATCAGTTAAATCTTTTCAGACAGTTACAAAATTTGAGGCAGAAACCAATGATTGTCAAAGAATACACGAAAGAGTTTTATAAGTTGAGCATTAGAGCATGACATGCAGAGGATGATGTAGAAAAGGTAGCCAGACATATCAATGGCTTGAGATATGATACAACACGAAATTAATCTACTGAGTTTTAAGACAATTGAAAGTGCCTATCAAGCAGCCTTGAAGGCAAAGGAGAAAATTTTGAGGAAGAAAAGTCAAAGCCATAGAGGTAAAAGTCCAGCAAGAGGAAGAGGAGCTTCCAGATCAAGATTCTAGCACTCTCAGAATGAAGCAGGAGGTTCGAGTAGTAGACTGCCACAAAGAGGAGACTTTGGTAGAGGGAGATTTTCACCCAGAGGTAGAGACTGAGGAATAGAAATTAGGTGTTACACATGTGGAGAATGGGGACACAGATCATGGGACTATCCTCATAATAAAGAAGAAAATCAATGAAATGTGAATGTGGTTGAGGCAAAGGAAGAAAATCCTTAAATTGCAAGTAAAGAAGAACCACCTGAAGTAGGAGAATCCTTGTTATTGAAAACGGTATCGTTTAAAGCAGAAAAAGAGACAGGAGAGCCAGCTTAGGATATTTTAATGTGGTAATAGATAGTGGAAGCACTGATAACCTTGTTTCTACAGAGATGATGGACAAGTTGGGATTGGTGAAAACAATACACCCTACTCCTTATAAGGTATCATCGCTGAAAAAAGGACATTAGCTTATTGTGACAGAACAATGAAAGGTAGAGATCCAGATTGGAACTTACAAGGATGTGATATTATGTGATGTAACACCAATGGTTGTATGTAACATATTGCTGGGAAGACCTTGGAAGTTTGAACGAAAAGCTATGCATGATGGGCAAAGAAACACTTACCCTCTAGAGAAGGATGGAAATAAACACACACTATTGCCATTAAAGGATGAAGCAGGCAAAGAAGCACCTGGAAACAATGTTATGCTAATGAGTGGGAAAGAACTATTGCAAGAAGTCAAGAATGATGAAAAGATGCATTTTTCTGTCATAGGGAGACCTAAGGTAATTTTGACTTCCACAAACTTAGATGATTTATCTGAATAAATAAAAAATTTGTTGAATGATTTTGCTGATATTATTTTGGTTGAGTTTCCAAATGCAATATCACCCATCAAGAGTATTAGTCATAACATTGATCTAATCCCCGGAGCAAGTTTGCCGAATAAAGTAGCATACCGGTTGACTCCTCAAGAGAATATAGAAGTCGGGAGACAAGTGCAGGAATTGATGGATAAGGGGTTGATCAGAGAGAGCCTTAGTCCATGTGCTGTACCAAAAGTACTCAGCCCAATGAAATGTGGTGAATGGCACATGTGCATATATTCAAAAGCCATTAACAAAATCACCATCAGGTATCGTTTTCCTTTACCATGCATGGATGATTTAATGGATTGCTTGAGTGGATCAAAATAGTTTACCAAGATAGATTTGAAAAAAGGTTATCATCAAATAAGAATTAGAGAAGGGGATGAGTGGAAGACTGCCTTCAAAACGAATAGTGGTTTCTATGAATGGTTAGTGATGCCTTTTGGGCTCACTAATGCACCTAGCACATTCATGAATGAAGTCTTGAAGGAATATGAAGGAAAGTTTGTCATTGTTTATCTTGATGATATTCTAATTTTCAGTCGAAGTAAAGAAGAACATCTAGAGCACCTTAAGTTGGTTCTAAAAACTTTAAAGGAAGAGAAACTGCTAATAAATTTGAAGAAATGTAGTTTTATGAAGGAACAACTAATTTATTTTGGATTTGTGGTTTCTAAAGAAGGTCTAAAAATGGATCCAGAGAAAGTTCAAGCAATTTTGAATTGGCCAACTCCAAAAAACATATTTGAGGTGTTGTGCTCTACAACAACCCCCCATTTCATAAAATTTTTATTTCCAAAACTATAATATGAAATGGGTCCCTTTTAGATTAAATTGGTATCAACTTAGCATTATTCAAAAGGTCCAAAAATAAATAAAACATTATAAACCTTTTGATAAATCACATAAGTGGTCTTATAATAAAAAATGACTAATCCTTTATTATTGCGACAAAGCGATCACAAGATCGCATATCGCAATAACAAAGGATACATTACAAATAGACCCATTGGTTTTCCCTGATGTGACAATATATGAATGGTTATCGGATATCGGCAATGGCAAGCGATCGTAACAAAAGGCCCCTTTTCACTCCGATGTGATGCGATATCGCTATCAGCGATTAGAGATGTACCATGCATGCAGTTGAAAGCCCTCATTTAAATCTCCCGATTTGAATTGGCGATATCGCTATCGGCGATTGGGGATTCCGAAAGGACACCAATATGACAACTTAAGCTTTCCCCTGATCGCCGATTGTGATAAAGCTAGGCACAGATTTCAAAAAGGATTGATAAGGCCGGGATATTACGGTTAATTAGTATTAAAGGCCTTTATCTTCCCGATAGTGATTCACTTGCGCTCAACTGCAAAAACATTAAAGCCACGCTTAAATGAATCATTCGGCCAATAAACGATATGATGAGAATTTAAAGGATTGACAGGTTTAAACGACCATTTAATGAAACAGTAAGGCTAAAATCTCTTCAGAGATTGCATCCGCGACCACCTTAAATTAAATCCTCCATTATTCATTGATTAAAATATCTCATTCTTCTTTGATTTGAACTACCAATTCTCTGCATTACATTTATTTTCACTCCTGTGCACAGCTCTTCTGAAGCAGCAAATTCAAGCCAAATGGGGAAGAAATCTGAGAAAACTAAAATAGCTTCCGCTTCGACAGTTACAGGACAACACATTGCCGATCCTGGACAAAGAAAAAATGGACTGATATCGGACACAACATGTTTAGGACTTGGTAAAACTACTTGGCTGAATATCTATAATCTGATTGAGGCTGAAAAGCCTAAGGTAACAACAGTGCAAGCCACAGCAGACCAGACCCGGAAGTCTGATGCTACTCTAAAGGATTTAGCTGACTCTTACCTTCATTGGATAGCAGCCCGAGAGAAAATTCTCCCATATACAGATGTGGTGAGATGGGAAATTGAATAAATCCCAATCACCAACAGAACATTTTGCACCATGGACGGGAGAGTGTTCGGCTCATTTCAACCTGATGATTTGAGGCAAATGTATCATTTTCCTGCACCAGAGAAGAAGTACAACAAAGCATTTTTGTAGAAGTTCAGAAGTGAAAATGACATTGAATCAGAACCTATAAGGGATTGGAGGCTAAACCCAGTGAAACACAAGCACGAGTCTTCGGGTAAGTACTCTGTCGATTCCTTGTGTTCTCCTTATTGTTATGCCAGAGTAATGATGTGTAGGTTGTGGGGGTTACATGATTCTGCAAACTTCACTATAGAGATGGTTCCTTTGATGGAGGCAGCATGTAATAGTGAAATAATGGATTGGGGAACTATACTGTCTGATAAGCTAGCAACCGCAGTTCTTGATTTCAGAAACAAGTCCCGCATTACTGAAAGGTTTATTCCCCCATTCTACTATAGTGCCTATATCTTGGACACCCTGTGTTTTAATTCTGAATTTCCTGTGCTTGGGTGGAGATGGACTCCACAAGACCCCATGCCCATTCATATATAGCACCAGAAGTTATGGAAAGCCCACTATAAACACCATCTATATCATGTTTGCAATGGTTTTATGCTACCCATTCACTATGCCATTTTTGATAAACCTGCTCCTAAGATTTCCTTTCAGGCAGAGATTTACTTGACAGCAATAGGGAGATGGTTTGGAGAAGAAAAATTCACTTATGTAATAGTTTTCGGCAGTCATTCCAAGTCCATGTCCTCCCTTTGTATACACCCGACAAACTGTTAGCTCGAGAGGTAGCATATCAGCTTACATCCGAAGGAGTTACACAGACTCTAAGGAATAAAAAGAAGTAGGTTTGGCCTCCCTTTCCTCTAAGATGTGGTGTTTACGCTCTGCATGACTATAAACATGCAGAGAAAGAAGCAGATAAGATTAAGGCACTAAATAGGCGATTTGATCCAATCAAAGTCACCTACAATGCACTTGAACAGGAAAAACTCACTAAATTTGACCATAAAGATGATATGTTTGATGACCTGTTCACCTTAGCCGAGTCACTATTTCAGGTTAAATCACTAGCCAGAATGAAATATCAGGATGACGGGTTAGTTGAATTTAATAGACTTAGAGAACAGAGGTTGCAAACTCTGCCTCTAGATCTATTAGCAACGACCCCGATGACATAATCAAGCGAGCCTGAGCAGCGGCTCACTAAGGAACCTCCTGCTACATCAAAAATTGCTGGAGAAATCCAAACAAAAGTGCAGGAGGAAGTGTAGAGAAGAGAGCAGGAAGAAGTGCATAAAAGAGAGCAAGAGGAGACACAAAGGAAAGAGCAGGAGCAGAGCATCACAGAGGTGAATGTAGATGCCCAGATTGACTCAAAATTGCTCCAGGAATGGCTGCAATTTGACTCAATCATAAGCAATCTTGAGGGCTCAAAGGAAGCCGAAATATCAAAAGCGGCTGACACACAGGAGACGACATCTAAACAGGTTCCAAGTGGAACCAGTGGCCTACCCAGTTCTACAGTAATAGAAATAATTCCTAAGGATCCCTCCAATCAGATTGTTTTGCAAGTGGACGAGATACCTCCATTGGATGTCTTTTACAGCCCAAATCACAGGGATGTAATAAAACGACAGCGGAAAAGGAGAAGGACTGATTAACCTTCCCTATTCCCGGAACAAACAATGACAGCCAATCTGGTCTGGAAAGAGGAATTTGATCCTTCTGATGACCTTACTAAATTGTCCCAATATGTTGGAGCCTATTCGGCAGCCACCATGGACAAGGCATCAGAAGTGACTAATCTGTTAAGAGAAAAAGACCAATCAATCACCTCGCTACAAGTACAGTTATCGAAGGCACAGCAGAAGGCAGATCAACTGAAGCAGCAATTGTACACACAGCAACAAATAAACAATCAACTGAATAAACAATTGCAAGAATAAAAACAAAGAATTGATTCAAGCGCCATTCAAAAGCAAAAGGAGCTGTCATCTAAGTGCTAACAAAATTGAAAGCGATGCATGAACAGATGGAGAAAACTAAAGATGAGCAAATTGCTCAATTATTAGCCCAAATAGAGAAGACCAAGAATCTTCCACAGCCAGCTGAGTTCAGAGTCGAAGCATTACAGATTAATAAAGCATTGGTGACACAAATAAGGTTGTTATGTCAACAAATCACCCAAGCAGAAACTTTGTGTGACTTAACAGCATCAATAAGTGATAAATCGACTGATGCTAGAACAGAATTGGAGCAGGCCGATGAGACCTTGACTAATTTTCTTGAGTGGCAAGACACTGATGAGGGACAGGTAGCTAATTTTCCAAAAATCCTAGAATCACATAAAGAGATCCTATTTATGGAATGGAAGTCCCAGTTAATGAAAGCAGAGAGAGCGGTTTCCAGATGCAATTTAACCACAAGTAATTTGGTTGAATTGATTAATGATACTCTCTACTTATCTAACAAGATCTCTCAATGTACCCCAGGTAAATTACTATCGGCAAAAACATTGGAGCAGTCATGTTATCAAGAGCTGGAGAAAAATGGGAGATTAACCGCAGGAATTAACAATTTGACATGGGACACCTATTGGTTGTTCCTAGTCAAACCATACAGCCAGAGAGCTGCCCTCAAGTGCCTCACAGATGCAATCGGGTGTATCGTTCCCGATATACAAGATGCCACCTATGTTGCCCAACTCAATTCTCGTCTCAACCGATCACCAGAAGTGGAACCAATGCTTGCAATATGCCAGCTCATGTCTAAAGGCAAACAACCTAAGTGATGAATCATGCTGCCGACTGCCAGATTGCTGTGAGGAAGATATTCCGAATCAAGTTGTACCAATTAAGTAGGATTTTAGTTCCATAGTTAGTTAGTTTTAATCAAGTATTTATAGACCCTTTCATGTATTTAGAAAGGGTCGTAAGTTTTTGTATATGACTTAAACATGAAGTTGCACTACTGTACTTCAGGCATATTCTTTTATAAAACTGGGCCAATTATCCTGATTTTGACATCGAAGCTTTTATGTGGATGTGCACTACTGCCTTTGTTTAAAAGTATTTTTGAGTCGGAAGAAGGAATTCAAATAGCGATTGATATTGGGAGTGATTTGCAGCTCATATGGTACTACTATCTATGTCTGAATTCATTCCGTTTATGTGAATTGTTGTTTGATCGCTCTTGCTATTATTAGATATATGCATGTGTTTTTAACATCATTCTTTATACTTTTCACTACTGGATGTTTACATCATGGTTTTCTTTTAATCGTACATGTATCGGTAATATAAAAGGATAAGTGTAACAATGTGTTAATCACTTTGTTCAACTATTTGAACAAAGCAATCATTAAGTGAATGAATGCCTATGTTTATTGCGTAGAGTCATCTATATGCCTATGAATGAAAGGAGATCATCAACCGTTAGACTTAAAAGAATAGAAGCCTCCCGGGATAGAATAGTCTTTTATATTTTCGCTGTTAGTTTAAGTCATCCACTCATTATCATTTATTACAAAACCAATCACTCATCCATCCCCTTTTATTCATTATTGGGAAACTGGTCACATTATATCCAGTTGGAGCCACCATCCCAAATGGAAAAGGAGCTGTATTAAGGTCTGTACCGGGTGGTTATCCCCCAATGTTGATACAACGATTTTCGGGGCATCAACATTTTTGGCGCTAGAAGGAGGGCATGAACTATGAATGGCAAGGAAACCCAAATCTATAGACCATTCTGAGAGTAAATCTCCCTCCACATCACCTCGTACTTCCCAATTGCATGCTGGTTCTCCAGTATCCAAGCAAGAAGAAGAGGAATCAACTACCACTTCGCAAACCCATCATACTCCACAACGATTAAGTCCTGAGTCCCCTGAAGTTCAGTTACTCATCCAAAAACTTCAAGGCTTCTCGATATCACCACAGAAATCTGAGGTATCTCAAAGCAGTGAGACTTTGCAATTCAATCTACCTCATCCCCTCACCAGACTTCAGAGCAGAAAGCTTGGTATTGAACATACTGAGTTCCCTTTACCTAAAAGGAAAAGGGAAAAGAAGAAAACTGAAGGATATGACAGTGAAGCAGTTTCATCCACATCCTCCATCGCATCTTGTCTAGTGCGAAGTCAACCATCCACTCCCTCATTACATATTGTTGTTCATCAGGGATTAGGAACTTCAACATCCCAATCGGCTCAATCCTCAATATCAACTCCTTCCCAAACATCTGGAATTTCAACAGTAGTATCATCCACTACTGGTGTTACAATGGCAGATCCATGGACCAGGCCTGGTGTGGTCAACATGCCTGCACCATTACATGCATTACTTGATGCTCCTGAAAAATGGCTACCTAAGTTTAACCCAGATGATGGAACACAAGTTGAGGAACATATTAATAACTTCATTTTATCAGTTAATCTCAAAGGGGTAACTGAGGAGGATGTTGTAGTTATGCTTTTCCCTTATACTTTGCAAGGATCAGTAGGATCCTTGTATTTTTCCTTGCCATCTGGTTCCATTACCAGTTGGGCCACTTGCCAAGAACAATTTCTCACTAAGTATGGTGATGATAGATCTTTAGCCACATTAGTAAATGATCTCTCCAATCTTAGGATAGAGCATAGGGAACCGATTAAAGAATTCAATGCGCGATTCAATAAACTCTTGAATAAAATCCCAACGGCCTCCAAACGAAGTGAACAAATTAGAAGTGAATGGTATATAACTGCCCTACTTTCCAATATAACTATTTTTGTAGACAGGGTTGGAAAACCAACTTTAGCTGAAAACATGAAAGAAGCACTTGTTGTGGAGAAACTTATTAATGCTCTAGAAAAGAAAGCTGCTCTTGAGGATAGAAAATCCAAAATTTTTTATTTTAAAGATGATTCAAAGAAGAAAACCCCTAAATATCCCTATGATATGGAAGGTCTGCAAAAGGTCCTTAAGACTTTGTCAAATGAAATGGTTGAGATCAAAAAATAAGTAGCAGAAACCTCAACAAAAAGGCCCTTTAGAACTTTCAAGAAAACTGAATCAAAACCACCAAATGTTATATCTAATGCAGATTCAGATCCTGAGGAAGAAGAAGAGGAGGAAACAATTTCACCAACTGATGAAGAAGAGGAAGTTGTTGAATGCCATGGAATGTGGGATTTTATACTGCCTAACTCCGATACAGAAAATGAACAAGAAGCCTTTCTTGTCACCACTAGGAGTAAAGGTGCCCCTGAACCCGTCCAGGCAACTTCAAAGAAAAGAAGTGCAGGTGATACAACAATAAAGGAAAAGGTATCCACAAGGAAGCCACCTGCAACGGTTCCCCAAAACCAACCTTCAACCTTAAATATGCCTTCAACATCTAAAACGTTGGTAGTATCTGATTCAATGGATTACAATATCGTTGATGATATGAAGAAAAATAAGGCAAACATTACTATGTTTGAACTTAGTAAACTAAAACATCAACAAAAATTTCTTCTCAAAGAATTGAATGTTGTTCCTTCTTCACCTCTTCCCAGTGCTAAAGCTACAAATGATTCAGGAAAACCACCTTCTAGCAGGATTGAAGCTACTGATACGATTCTGATCGGAGACAGATCCAATTCCCATACTCCTCCTTTCCTATTAACCTATGAGATTTATAATCGTAATCTGCACAATTGTTTGATTGACTCAGGGGCATCCTCAAATATAATGCCAGCTTCGGTTTGTTCCAAACTAAACATTGAGCCCCAGAAATCTGCAATTCACATTGTGTAGTTAGATAGAACCAAGGTACAGGTTGTAGGAGAAATTAACTCTGTAACTATCAGGTTATCGGCTGATCCACGAGTAGTTCAAAGAATTGATATCTTAATCGCCGATATACCTGAATTTTATGGTTTAATCTTGAGTAGGGATTGGTCTGAGAAGCTCCATGGGTATATTTCAACCGATTGGTCACACATGTGGCTACCCTACAAGGGAAAGCCAATTCAAATAAAAATCAATCGGGAAAAGCACATGACCCACACTGTTACAGAGTTTGAACAAGAGAATCAACCAATAGCATTTAATAACAATATCTTGGGGAATTATTCATCGGAATCATTCTTTTGCAACTTCACAGCCCAACCATCTCCTTTCTTAGTAAACAATTTAACATCTCAGATCGAAAATTATTCCCAAACAGATAGGTCAAGATGTTTTAATGATACTGTGAAAACTATAAATAAAATTGTTGATAATTCTTTATTTTGGTCTTTATATTTTGATGGCTCTAAGTCTAATGAAGGCTCGGGAGCAGGATGTATCTTGGTTAGCCCGCAGGGAGAAAAAACAATGCTCTCCTGTAGGTTGGAGTTTGAATGCACAAACAACACATCTGAGTATGAAGCCTTAGTCCAAGGACTATACAAAGCGATTGGCCTTAAGGTTCAATATTTGAAAGTGTTCGGCGATTCTGAAATTATTATCAAACAAGTGAGAAATACAATTCATTGTCTTTCAAACCATCTTAAACATTATCAATCGCTGGTACAAGAACTCACCTCACACTTTTCGGCATTCAATATTTCTTCCATCCCTAGGTCTCAAAATTCAGCAGCTGACTTGCTAGCTAATGTTGCTTCCAAACTCCTACCTTCCGAAGATTATAGCCCAGATAGATTTTTAGTAGAATTGCTTTTTAGGCCGTCAATTCCTGACAATGTCACTAATTGGAGAGTATTCAATCACGATGAAGACATTTTACAATTTTTGACTTCCGAAAAGTCCTATGACGATCAGATCATAGAGGAAAGCGATCATGATCTTCAGATGAGAGAAAAGCATGAGGAAAACTCGATACCGAAGCATGTGGTGAAGCTGGAGGATCTTTATGACATTAAAGACATGTTTAAACCTGTGACCAATACAAAGATCCAAAGTTCCACCTTGAGGTTTGAACTAATAAATCTTGGTACTAAACAAAATCCTCAAAACATTAATCTAGGATTAGGACTTTCTGTAGAAGAAAAAATGGCATTCATTAGACTATTAAGAAAAAATAAACATGTCTTCGCTTGGAAGTATGATGATTTAAAGACATATGATACATCTATCATTCAGCATACCATTCCAATGCTTGTCGAACAAAAACCAGTTCAACAAAAGCTCAGGAAAATACATCCGAACTTAGAGAGTCAAATTAAATCTGAACTTAATAAACTCTTGAAAGCTAGGATTATTTTTCCTGTTCGGCACTCAAACTGGGTCTCCAATATGGTGCATGCTAGGAAGAAAAACGGCGATATCAAGATTTGTATAGATTTCAGAAATATGAATAAGGCAAGCCTAAAAGATAATTTCCCATTACCTACTATGGAGCAGATACTCCATTCAGTAGCAGGCTCTGAATTGATGTCCTTTTTAGATGGTTTTTCAGGATATAACCAAGTTTTGGTCCATCCTGATGACAGACTTAAAACTACATTCAGAACAAAGTGGGGAACTTATGCTTATCAGAAAATGCCTTTCGGACTGATTAATGCAGGAGCCACGTTCCAAAGAGCGATGGATATAGCTTTCAAAGGATTGATCAATAAAACAGTGGTTGTCTACTTAGACGATATTACTGTATTTTCTAAAAAGAGATCCAATCATTTGCATGATTTAAACCAAATCTTTGAACACTACAGAAGGTATGGTATTTCACTCAATCCAAAAAAATCCTTCTTCGCTCTTAATCAAGGAAAGCTCTTGGGATTTATTGTTTCCAAAGATGGCATTTATATTGATCCGGATAGGATTAAAGAAATCTCTGAAATCACTTTTCCTCATAATAAAAAATCCATGCAGTTATTTTTAGGCCAAATCAATTTTGTCAAGAGATTTGTTCCCGATTTTTCTCAAATCATTTTACCACTACAAACTATGATTAAGAAGAATTCAGTGTTTAAATGGGGATCAACAGAAAAGGAAGCATTTGATTCCATTAAACAATCAATAATCAATGCCCCTACTTTAAATACTCCTAATTTTTCTAATCATTTCACATTGTACACCATCGCATCTGATTCATCTTATGTAGCGGTACTCACTCAGATTAATGATCACAACTTGGAAGCACCGATTTCATTCTATAGTTCAAACTTGTAGGGTGCTGAATTGAATTACTCCGAAGTGGAAAAACAAGCCTTTGCTGTGTATAAAGTTCTCAAACATTACAGACCCTTCCTTTTAAAAGCCCATACAAAAGTTGTAGTTCCTTTTCTTGCAGTAAGGCAACTATTAATCCAAAGGGAATTAGGTGAAAAAAGGGCAAACTGGGTTACAACACTTCAAGAATATGACTTGGAAATCAAGCCAACAAAGATTGTTAGAGGCCAAGGTTTTTGCAGGTTATTAGTAGGAGCATCCAACATTCAAGAGCCAGGTGATACAGAACCTATTGAAGAAATCAACCAGATAAGTATTACTGATTCTGAATAACAATATGCAGACTTGATATTTTATTTTAAAAATGGATATGCAGCTCCTAACTTGTCTTACAAAAACAAAAGGGCCATTAGATTAAAAGCAAGAAACTTCACAATTATTGATGATGTAGTTTTTAGGCAAAATTATGATTCAATCTTATTAAGATGCTTGGAAAAACCTGAAGCACAAAAGGTTTTGCAGGAATTACATGATGGACCAGCAGGAGGACATTTTGGAGCTGACACAATAGCCCACAAAATCCTTCATGCTGGATACTATTGGCCCACCCTGTTCAGAGATGCTCATGAATATGTAAGGAAATGCCGAAGTTGTCAAACTTCTATTGGAAGACAAAGAAAGCCATCTTTCCATTTGCAACCAGTCAACATTGAACAACCATTTGAGCAATGGGGATTGGACATCATTGGAGAAATCACTCCACATTCTTCCAAACAGCATAAGTATATCCTTACTGCCACTGATTATTTTACTAAGTGGGTTGAAGAAATTCCTTTAAAGACAACAAATTCTGAGGCAATTATAGAATTCATAGATCAATTCATCATTACTAGGTTTGGTGTCCCAAATGCTCTTGTTTTTGATAATGCATCTTATTTCTCAGGAAATGCTATGTTTGATTTCGCTATTAAAAGCGGATTTAAATTGAAATATTCTGCTAATTACTATCCCCAGGGTAACGATTTAGTAGAATCTACCAATGAAAATCTAATTAAGATTATTAAGCGAACTATTGAACAGAATCATAAAAACTGGCACAAATCTTTAATATTCGCACTATGGGCTGATAGGATAACACAGAAAGATTCCATAGGTTCTTCTCCATTCAATCTTGTATATGGGAAAGAAGCAGTTTTACCAACAAATCTTGTCCTTCCTTCTCTAGCCCTAGTTCAGTTTATTGAGGAAAGTCCTTCTTCTTCTATTCAACTTAGACATGATCAAATCTTAAAATTAGAAGAGGAGAGAGAGAAAGCCAAAGTTACTCATGCAAAACATCAACAAATTATCAAGTCATCCTTTGATTCAAATTCATCCAGTTCAAAACAATTGCAAGTTGGTGATTTAGATCTAAAATGGGACAAAGCCCATGAGGATAAAGGAAAACACACCAAGTTCCAGAAAATGTGGCTTGGGCCATTTGAGATCTGTGAGAAGATAGGCCATTTGACCTTCATATTACAAGATTTATCAGGTTTGAGAGATTCTCTCCCTGTTAATGGCCTCATCTTAAAGAAATTCTTCAATTGAGGAGGTAACCCCTTCTCCTTTTTTTAGTTTAGTGGAATTTGTAGTTTGTAGGACCATTAGGAAATAAAGTTGTAAGGTATCTTCCATTGACCTTTGCTGTATTTAAAATTTGCTCAAAAGAAGTAGCGTTGATATTTACTTTTAAAATAATAGAAGCCTTAGACAAAGGGACAATTTCTAGGAAACAAGGTATAATTACATTCCGAAACAACATTTCAATTTTTGTGAACTCTTCTCAAGGTTTAGAAGTATTGTAAATCATTTTATGTTTTCAAATTGGTCACAAAAAAAGGTTATCAATATCAAAATAGGAACTAATCCAACTTCAGCATCTTCAACTCTTACCCTGTCATCCATTCTCTCTTAAGGAGAAAATTGTCCATCCCATTCATCGAAGTTTGTGATTACTAAGAGTGTAATTCTAAAATATTTGATATAAAAGATAAGGGGTCTTATTACAAGCCTGCTTACCATGATCATCGGGAAATAGTTTAACTGACATTACCAATACTACATACCAAAACAGGGTAAAAAGAAATACAAAATATGAAAGCGTGTTTTGAATTCATTTTGTTAATCATACTGTGAAATGGATGGGATAATGAACAATAACGTGGTTAAAAGGTATCCCTGTTGAAACTATGAACGTTTGCTGGCAGCAGAGGCTCTACCTATGACAAAGGAGTCAATTCTAAAAGCTGATTTGGAAAGGTTTTCTGTTTTATCATTATCAACCAATAGAGGCCAATTTAAAACTTAGAATGTATCTAATTTTAAACAAGAGAAGAAATTATAAAAAATAGCTTTTATTTTATTAGGAATGTATATATACCTAGTTATATTAGAATTTTCCTGTTTTATAAGATTCCTGTTTGTAGAAAGTTTAAGTATTTCAGTACTTCTCAGAGATAACTGTTTGGCTCAGTGAATCGCCAATTGTTGTGCTCTACAACAAACCCGCATTTCATAAATTTTTTATTTCCAAAACTAGAATATGAAATGCGTCCCTTTTAGATTAAATTGGTATCAACTTAGCATTATTCAAAAGGTCCGAAAATAAATAAAACATTATAAACCTTTTGATAAATCACATAAGCGGTCTTATAATAAAAAATGAATAATCCTTTATTATTGCGATAAAGCGATCGCAAGATCGCATATCGCAATCAAAGGATACATTACAAATAGACCCATTGGTTTTACTCGATGCGACATTATATGAATGGCTATCGGATATCGGCAATGGCAAGCGATCATAACAAAAGGCCCCTTTTCGCTCCGATGCGATGCGATATCGCTATCGGCGATCGGAGATGTACCATGCATGCATTTGAAAGCCCTCATTTAAATCTCCCGATGCAAATTGGCGATATCGCTATCGGCGATCGGGGATTCCGAAAGGACACCAATATAACAACTTAAGCTTTCCCCCGATCGCCGATTGCGATAAAGCTAGGCGCAAATTTCAAAAAGGATTGATAAGGTCGGGATATTACGGTTAATTAGTATTAAAGGCCTTTATCTTCCCGATAGTGATTCACTTGCGCTCAACCACCAAAACATCAAAGCCACGCTTAAATGAATCATTCGTCCAATAAACGATATGATGAGCATTTAAAGGATTGATAGGTTTAAACGGCCATTTAATGAAACAGTAAGGCTAAAATCTCTTCAGAGATTGCATCCGCGACCACCTTAAGTTAAATCCTCCATTATTCATTGATTAAAATATCTCGTTCTTCTTTGATTTGAACTACCAATTCTTCGCATTACGTTTATTTTCACTCCTGTGCAGAGCTCTTCTGAAGCAGCAAATTCAAGCCAAATGGGGAAGAAATCTAAGAAAACTAGAACAGCTTCTGCTTCAGCAATTATAATACAACACATTGTCGATCCTGGATAAAGAAAAAAGGGACTGATATCGGACACCACATGTTTAGGAGTCGGTAAAACTACATGGCTGAATATCTACAATCTGATTGAGGTCGAAGAGCGTGAGGTAACAACAGTGCAAGCCACAGTAGACCCGACCCGGAAGTCTGATGCTACTCTTAAGGATTTAGCTGACTCTTACCGTCATCGGATAACAGCCCGAGAGCAAATTCTCCCATATACAGATGTGGTGAGATGGGAAATTGAAGAAATCCCAATCACCAACAGAACATTTTGCACCATGGACGGGAGAGTGTTCGACTCATTTCAACCTGATGATTTGAGGCAAATGTATCATTTGCCTGCACCGGAGAAGAAGTACAACAAAGAAATTTTGGAGAAGTTCAGAAGAAAAAATGACATTGAATTAGAACCTATAAGGGATTGGAGGTAAAACCCAGCGAAACACAAGCACGAGTCTTCGGGTAAGTACTTTGTCGATTCCTTGTGTTCTCCTTATTGTTATGCCGGAGTAATGATGTGTAGGTTGTGGGGGTTACATGATTCCACAAACTTCACTATAGATATGGTTCCTTTGATGGAGGCAGCATGTAATAGTGAAATAATGGATTGGGGAACTATACTATCTGATAAGCTAGCAACCACAGTTCTTGATTTCAGAAACAAGTCCCACATTACTGAAAGGTTTATTCCCCCATTCTACTATAGTGCCTATATCTTGGACACCCTGTGTTTTAATTCTGAATTTCGTGTGCTTGGGTGGAGATGGACTCCACAAGACCCCATGCCTATTCATATATAGCACCATAAGTTATCGAAAGTCCACTTTAAACACCATCTATATCAAGTTTGCAATGGTTTTATGCTACCCATTCACTATGCCATTTTTGATAAACCTGCTCCTAAGATTTCCTCTTAGGTAGAGATTGATTTGACAGCCATAGGGAGATGGTTCGGAGAAGAAAAATTCACTTATGTAAGAGTTTTTAGCAGTCATGCCAAGCCTCATGTCCTCCCTTTGTATACACCCGACAAACTGTTAGATCGAGAGGTAGCATATCAGCTTACATCCGAAGGAGTTACACAGACTCTAAGGAATAGAAAGAAGCAGGTTTGGCCTCCCTTTCCTCTAAGATGTGGTGTTTATGCTCTGCATGACTATGAACATGCAGTGAAAGAAGCATATAAGATTAAGGCACTAAATCTTACCACTCTTCCTAATAGGCGATTTGATGCAATCGAAGTCGCCTACAATGCACTTGAGTAGGCAAAACTCACTAAATTTGACCATAAAGATGATATGTTTGATGACCTGTTCTCCTCAACCGAGTCACTATTTCAGGTTAAATCACTAGCAAGAATGAAATATCAGGATGACAGGTTAGTTGAATTTAACAGACTTAGAGAACAGAGGTTGCAAACTCTGCCTCTAGATCTGTTAGCAACGACCCCGATGACAGAATCAAGTGAGCCTAAGCAGCAGCTCCCTAAGGAACCTCCTGCTACATCAAAAATTGCTGGAGAAATCCAAACAAAAGCGTAGGAGGAAGTGCAAAGAAGAGAGCAGGAAGAAGCGCATAAAAGAGAGCAAGAGGAGACACAGAGGAAAGAGTAGGAGCAGAGCAGCACAGAGGTGAATGTAGATGCCCAGATTGACCTGAAATTTCTCCAGGAATGGAAGCAATTCGACTCAATCATAAGCAATCTTGAGGGCTCAAAGGAAGCCGAAACATCAAAAGCGGCTGACACACAGGAGACGACATCTAAACAGGTTCTAAGTGGAACCAGTGGCCTACCCAATTCTACAGTAATAGAAATAATTCCTAAGGATCCCTCCGATCAGATTGCTTTTCAAGTGGAGGAGATACCTCCATTGGATGTCTTTTATAGCCCAAATCACAGGGCTGTAATAAAACAACAGTGGAAAAGGAGAAGGACTGATCAACCTTCCCTATTCCTGGAACAAACAGTGACACCCAATGTGGTCTGGAAAGAGGAATTTGATCCTTCTGATGACCTTACTAAATTGTCCCAATATGCTGGAGCCTATTCGGTAGCCACCATGGACAAGACATCAGAAGTGACTAATCTGTTAAGAGAAAAATAACAATCAATCACCTCGCTACAAGTACAGTTATCAGAGGCACAGCAACTGAAGCAGCAATTGTACACACAACAACAAATCAACAATCAACTGAATAAACAATTGCAGGAAGAAAAATAAAGAATTAATTCAAGCGCCATTCAGAAGAAAAAGAAGTTGTCAGAAGCGCTGGAAAATTTGAAAGCGATGCATGAACAGATGGAGAAATCTAAAGATGAGCAAATTTCTCAATTATCAGCCCAAATAGAGAAGACCAAGAATCTTCCACAGCCATCTGAGTTCAGAGCCGAAGCATTACAGATTAATAAAGCATTGGTGACACAAATAAGGTTGTTATGTCAACAAATCACCCAAGCAGAACCTTTATGTGACTTAACAGCATCAACAAGTGATAAATTGGCTGATGCTAGAACAGACTTGGAGCAGGCCGATGAGACCTTGACTAATTTTCTTGAGTGGCAAGACACTGATGAGGGACATGCAGCTAATTTGCCAAAAATCCTAGAATCACATAAAGAGATCCTATTTATGGAATGGCAGTCCCAGTTAATGAAAACAAAGAGAGCAGTTTCCAGATGCAAGTTAACCACAAGTAATTTGGTTGAATTGATTAATGATACTCTCTACTTATCTAACATGATCTCTCAATGTACCCCAGGTAAATTACTATAGGCAAAAACATTGGAGCAGTCATGTTATCAAGAGCTGGAGAAAAATGGGAGATTAATCGCAAGAATTAACAGTTTGACATTGGACACCTATTGGTTGTTCCTAGTCAAACCATATAGCCAGAGAGCCGCCCTCAAGTGCCTCACAGATACAATCGGGTGTATCATTCCCGATATACAAGATGCCACCTATGCTGCCCAAATCAATTCTCGTCTCAACCGACCACCAGAAATGGAACCAATGCTTGCAATATGCCAGCTCAAGTATAAAGGAAAACAACCTAAGTGATGAATCATGCTACCGACTGCCAGATTGATGTGAGGAAGATATTCGGAATCAACTTGTACCAATTAAGTAGGATTTTAGTTTCATAGTTAGTTAGTTTTAATCAAGAATTTATAGACCCTTTCATGTATTTAGAAAGGGTCGTAAGTTTTTGTATATGACTTAACCGTGAAGTTGCACTATTGTACTTCAGGCATATTCTTTTATAAAACTGGGCCAATTATCGTGATTTTGACAACGAAGCTTTTATATGGATGTGCACTACTGCCTTTGTTTAAAAGTATTTCTGAGTCGGAAGAAGGAATTCAAATAGCAATTGATATTGGGAGTGATTTGCAACTCATATGGTACTACTATCTATGTCTGAATTCATTCCGTTTATGTGAATTGTTGTTTGATCGCTCTTGCTATTATCAGATATATGCATGTGTTTTTAACAACATTCTTTATACTTTTCACTGGTGGATGTTTACAACATGCTTTTCTTTTAATCATACATGTATCTGTAATATAAAAGGATAAGTGTAACAATGTGTTAATCACTTTGTTCAACTATATGAACAAAGCAATCATTAAGTGAATGAATGCCTATGTTTATTGCGTAGAGTCATCTATATTCCTATCAATGAACGGAGATCATCAAGCGTTACACTTAAAAGAATAGAAGCCTCCCGGGATAGAATAGTCTTTTATATTTTCGATGTTAGTTTAAGTCATCCACTCATTATCATTTATTAGAAAACCAATCACTCATCCATCCCCTTTTATTCATTATTGGGAAACTGATCCCATTATATCCAGTTGGAGCCACCATCCCAAATGGAAAAGGAGTTGTATTAAGGTTTGTACCGGGTGGTTATCCCCCAATGTTGATACAATGATTTTCGGGGCATCAACATGAGGTAAGAAGCTTTCACGGTCTTGCCAGTTTCTATAGAAAATTTATCAGAAGCTTTAGTTAGATTTTTGAACCCATTATTGAAAAAATAAAAGAGACTAATCATCCATTCAAGTGGACAGAGGTAGCAGACCAAAACTTTAAGTTATTGAAGAAGAAAATTACAGAAAAGCCAGTTTTAGCTTTGCCAGATTTTGAAAAAGTTTTTCAAGTTGAAATTGATGCTAGTGGAGTTGTAATTTGAGCAGTTTTAAGTCAAGAATAGAGGCCAATGGAATATTTCATTGAGAATTCGAATGAAGCTAAGAAGAAATACTCATCTTATGATAAATATTTTTATGCTATTGTGCAAGCTTTGAAAGAATGGAGACATTATTTTTTACCAAAAGAGTTTGTATTATATTCTAATAATCATGCGTTACAGTTCATAAATAACCAACCAAAATTGAACTAGAAGCATGCCAAATGTGTAGAGTATTTACAGAGTTTCACTTTTGTGATAAATCATACAAGTAGTAAGTTGAACAATGTTTTTGATGCTTTAAGCAAAGTGAATTTAATTATGCAAGAATTAAAAGTTGTTATTGTAGGATTTGAAGAAATGGTTGATATGTAAAAAGATGATGCATAATTCAAAGATATTTATGCAGTTGTACAAAACCCAACAGTCCATAATAGAAGCGAGTCATTGGAGTATCTTATCCAAGGAGGTTTATTATTTAAACGTAACAAACTGTGTATTCGTAAATGTTCTATGAGGGAAAACATAATTAAGGAGAAACACATTGGAGGCTTATCTGGACACTTTGGACAGGACAAAACCTTTGCTCAGGTAAATGCTTTTTACTACTGGCCAAAGATGCAAATTGATGTTAAGAGATTTGTTGAGAAGTCCAGGATTGTCAGCATGCTAAGGGGGGAAGCCAAAACACAGGATCGTACCAACCATTACCAATACTAGACCGACAATGGGATGCAGTTAGTATGGATTTTGCTTTGTGCTTTCCTAAAACTCAAAGAGGCAATGACTCCATTTATGTTGTGGTAGATAGATTTTCTAAAATGGCTCATTTAATTGCATGCAAGAATACTAGTGATGCAACTCATATTGCTAATATGATTTTTTCAGAAGTTGTAAGGTTTCATGGGTTGCCTATAAGTATTGTGTCTAACAGGGATACAAAGTTTGTTGGGAATTTCTTGAGAACTCTGTGGAAGAAACTAGGTGCAAACATTAGTTTTAGTTCATCCTATCATCCTCAAATGGATGGACAGACCGAGGTAGTAAATAGAAGCTTGGGAAATATATTGAGGAGCTTAGTGTATAAAAATCCTAAGCAGTCGGATTTAGCACTTGCTCAGGATGAATTTGATTATAGTGATACTCCCAATCGGAGTACCGGGATGAGTCAATTCTAGATTTCTTTCGGGATGAATCCAAGAGGTGTGTATGAGCTCGGAAATTTGGGCAAGTAAGATACAAGGAGTGAAAAGGCTGAAGATTTTGCTTATCAGATGCATAAACTACAAGAAGATGTCAAACAGAGATTACAGGAAAGCAAAAACAAATACAAACGAAGAGCTGATATGAAGCAGAAAGAAAGATAATTTCAAGTGGGAGATCTAGTCATGGCTTACTTGACAAAGGAAAGGTTTCGTATTGGGACTTATAACGAATTAAAGATGAAAAATATAGGACCATGTAGAATTTTGAGAAAACTTTCAATCAATGCCTTTGAGGTTGAATTACCAGAAGGGATTGGCATAACACCAATCTTCAATAATGGAGATTTGTACTAATACAAGGAGTCAGAGCCAGAGCTACAAGATGAGTTGACAGAAAAGAAGGTTGAAACCCCAAACTTGGAGGAGAAAATGCCAAAGACAGCA
This sequence comes from Pinus tabuliformis, assembly GCA_031772625.1. Taxonomy (NCBI): domain Eukaryota; kingdom Viridiplantae; phylum Streptophyta; class Pinopsida; order Pinales; family Pinaceae; genus Pinus; species Pinus tabuliformis. The sequence goes on along the minus strand of CM062818.1, from coordinate 339,872,159 downwards.
AGGAAGGAAGTGGAAGCTATTCTGGATAAAAGAGTAACAAAGGAGACAAGGAGCCAAATATATTATTAGTACTTAGTTAAATGGAAGGGGCAGCCAGATGAAGATTTTAGTTGGATGATAGCTACAGAGTTACGCAGATATTAAGTGGATCCAGAAGACATGATGGAACAATATTTTTCCTCCCTGGAAGTCTGATGTAGGAGCATCTAGATCTAGCCATCAATGTGAAAGCGTGTTCACATGTTGTGGTTAACACAGAGTGGAGAAAAATTGATTATTCAGTTTTTATTAATTATTAATTATGTAGTAGTTAGTTTGTTGTTAAAATCTGAGGGAAAATAGAAGTAAATAGCAAATTGATCCTCCCTACGAGGAGATCCATCCAAGTAGCTGAGTCATGAAGTTATATTAGGATTTTGTTTCAAAAAAAATAGAAAACCCCATTTTGTGGAAGGAGATAGTTACTTAAGGATTTGTTTTGGATTGTAATCAAGAGAGAGGGTGAGTGTGTTAAAAAGACAGAGAGTGCATTAATGTAAGGGATCGATCAATGCCATAATAGATATACTCTGTTCCTATGCATCTATGTTTATGTTTTAATGATGATGACAATGTGGTGTTTTATTTTAATATGAAGACATCCAATTCATGAGGGATAGTTCAGATTTTCCTCATACATCAGATACCCAGCTAACAAATGCATAGAAATTCGGTTCTAGTCCAATTAATTTGATAAAACTCAATTTGATCATTGCTTTTAAAAACCAAGTATCTCAGAGTATGACACCAGTGGCAACTCAGCGATTTTGTTTCAGAAACATTTAGATCGGGTGCTATGAGAGAGAGATTCGGTCAATCAAGCCAAATCCAGCCAAAATCTAGAGAGAGGTCCGGCCAAGATAAGCATATGTGATTTGATGTTGTGTATAGGAGTTTGGCATTGTGCATAGAGTTCTGGAGCTACGTATGCCTGCAACTTACTCTGGGTTAATTGGTATTGTGTTTGTTGTAGATTACCAAACGATTTCACATGCCTGCAATCTGCGCTTTGGTATTTATGGTATTTCACATGCCATTGCAGCTTAGAAGAGTCTTCCATCTAATGGATTGTCCTCTTGTGACCTAGTTATAATTATTCTTTTATTGGTTGGTTCGGTTGATTTTTAATAGAGGTATTTGAGGAAGAAATAGACTAGTTGGTACAGGTATTATATACCTCAGCTACATCAAGTAATTGCAGAACGGGGTTCAAAACTTCTCAATGGCACACCGAGCTTATCCTCTCCCTAACTGTTTTTCAAATGAGTGATTATGCAAAAGAACCTGAGCCCAAGTACATAATATGCCATTTTTGGTTTAGTCTTGGAGAAGTGTGGTGACCTGGTAGTCACACGAGGTTTCCTCTTTTGGATCGTTGTCCCCACTCTGAGTAGTGATTTCACTTTTTCTAGTAATCATCACCCACTATTTGGGATCTCAGCTTAGTTGATGTGAAATATCCTCGTTGCATGAATTCTTACCATCACTTTTAGTTTACTAGCTGAGGGCGGCTAAGTTAACTGTCAACCTCTAGCTCATTAAAACATCCTGTCTCAACATTTACACATTTTTTGTTATTCACACATAGGGAGGAGGTAAGAGTTTTCCATAAATGTTCCTACCTCATTATCAAGTTGTTGTAGGGATTTTCATTCTAAAGTTGGACCATGTCATTGGAATCAAGGAAGTTGACTTGGCTCATTTCCTATGTATTTCTTCATTTCTCCTCATGATACTTGATTGTTGTGTCTTTTGTGCATTTTGTAGGTGCATTATTGATGTTCAAGTTGCTACTGCTGGTGGAAAGGCATCCTGGGAGTGATATGACTACTTCAAAGTGGTCTCATGATTCTCCATCACCCCCCAGTGTTGAGAAAAAATAAGATCAATGATTTATGTGATGTGTTCACAGGCTGCTACACGAGGAGGTTTTCTTCGTGTAGTAGTCTTTTCTTTCTCCTATGGGGTATTCAATATATATGGGGGTGATGAGAGAAGTTATAACAAGGCTTGATGGCAATTCTAGGACCATGAGGGCGTAGTGTAGACTTGTATAAATTAAGATAATGGCTTATGTATGTTTTTAAAAATTTCAACTGGGGTAAGACAGAGTGAGTGAATAGTGAGTGGTTTTTTGTGAAATGTGATGGATGGGTGATATATGGATGATGGGACATGATGGGGGAACCATATTCATCTTTTTCAAGGTCACATTGTCCCTTTTTGGCTATCGGTGTCCTCGGATATCCCTCCTATATCTTTTCAGAACCCTCTTGTAGCAGTACAAGATCTTCCCGTAGAAATTATAGGTCCTTCGTGTAGCACTCCAGAGAGAGGGTGAAACTTGGAATTTGTGCTAATGGGATGGTGGAGAGAGGTGATCACATTAGTGGATATGATGGATAGGAAGTGTATGGATCTAATAATGAAATAAATATTGAGAATATTAGCCCTGCAGCCATGGAATTTTCCACTATATATAATCCTGCAAAATGAAAAAAATGCGAGCAGACATGGTAAAAATCCTTTCCTTGGTTTTTTTTTCTTTTTCTTTTTCTTTAGACACATAGGCTAGCTCGGAGGATGTTTTCAACCTGTATGCCTTCCCTAGGTGCCTCAAGAGAGCTTTTTACCTAGGGATCTTTAATATTTTTTGTCTTTTGTTTTGTTCTCCTGGGTTGCCTCAGAGAGGTTTTCAACACAAGAGTTGGCCTCAAATGCCTCGTAAAGGTTTTAATCGAGGACTTTTTCCTTTTTTTTCTTTCTTTCAATAAAAATATCTAGGATTGTTTTGCACTTGGAGATACGACACTCCCAATCACATTGAATTCTCTATTGATTGTACTGATGAATTTTGCCTTAGACATAGGTTTCCTGTATAACTTCAGCCTGTACCAATTGACAAGCAAGGGGATCCCTTCCTCAACAATGGTCCTGATTTGAACAACTCCATTATCATGAAATTTTTCTATTAATTATGGGCCTAAACAAATTTTCATCAGTTTTCCTTTAAAATATTTGAACCCAGAATCATATAATAATTCCCAATCCCCTTCTTGAAAAACCTTTTCCTTGATATGCTTATCATGCCATACCTTCCTTTGTAATTATATAACTTCAGTGTGAATGATGGCCTCCATTCTGAACTCATCAAAGCCATTGAATTGGAGAAACCTCCCTTTTTGTGCTTTAGTGTCATCCAAGTCCAATTTAGCTACCATTATAAAAGTATTATACTCAACCTCAATAGAAATTAGAGCTTTCTTCCCATAAACTAGATCATATGGAGTGAACCCAGTAGTTGTCTTCCAAGTGGTGGTATAAGTCTGAGTGGCCTCCACTAATCTCTCTACCCAATCTCTCATGTTGTTGTTCACAACCTTGGTGAGGGAGGATGCTCTCCAATGCCCTATTTGTAACCTCTACTTGCACACTTTCTTGAGGGCGATAAGTAGTATATGTTCTATGTTTGATATGATACCAGCTTAGGAGATTTCCTATCAGATGTGATGTGAATTGAGCACCCTAATCAATGACTATCTCCCTTGGGTAACCAAATTTGTAGAAAATATTTTCCCTTAAGAACTTAGCCATGTTCTCCTCTGTTTCTACTTTTATAGCGTTTGTCTCAGCCTACTTTGTCTAGTAATTAATGCACACAATGATGTTCTTTTTCTGCTCTGATGATGGATCAATTGGCCCAATGAAATACATTCCCAACTAGTCAAGTGGATCTAAGGCCACTTGAGTTTGTAGAGGAATTTAATCCCTAGGTGTGGGTTTCCCCATCCTCTGGCATTGGTCACATGTGTTGGCATACCTTCTTGCATCTTGGTGGAGAGTGGGTCAATAGTAGCCAACTTGTAAATATTTGAAAGTTTTTCTCTTCCCAGCAAAATGACCCCCATAGGGACAATCATGGCAGGCTGAGAGGATGTCATAGACTTTCTCTTATCTAACACGTCTCCTTACAATATGATCTAGTCCTAGATTGAAAATATCCCCCCCAATCCAAGTGAGAGGGGCACTTTTCCATACAATTATGCTCTTCCCCCTCGATGATAGATTTGGAGGAAATATTCAAGCAACTAGGTAGTTTCCTATGTCCACAAACTAGGGAGAGAGAACCGATATATAAAATAGGTGCTCATCTGGAAGTTGATGATTGACCATCCCTTCATCACCTACAAGAAAAGTAAGTCTAGACAAAAAATATGCAACTACATTTTCTTTTCCTGGCTTGTCCATCATAGTCAAATCAAACGTTTGTAACAACAACAATTATCTAATGATTCTAGCATTCACTTCAGGCTTATTAACCAATTATTTAATAGTTGCATGATTAGTATGCACAAAAGTTTGGTATCTAGGGATGTAGTGCCTACATTTGTTCAAGGAGTGAACAACAACTAATAGCTCTTTTTCAATGACAGCGTAGTTCAATTCAGACTGAAGACAAATTTTTACTAATGAAATAAATGGCATAGGGTAACTTATCATTTATTTTTCCCAACCTTGCCTCCATACCTTTGTTTGATGCATTAATATGGATATGGAAAGGCAATGCCCAATTGGGGCCCCTAAGTATGGGTGTAGTGGTCAATTTCTCTTTTAATATCTCAAGGGCCACTTGGTAGCAACTTTTCCAACATAATTATGAGTCCTTGGCTAGCAATTCAAATAATGGTGTGGCCACTTTACTGAAATCCTTGATAAACCTCCTATAATATCCAGCTAAGCCTAAGAAACTCCTAACATCCCTTTAATTTTGAGAAGTAGGGACCCATTTTATGATGGAAATGTTGTTTGGGTCCACTTGTATCTCTTCCTAAGATATTGAATGGCCAAGGACAATCTCTGCATTCATTAAGAATTCACATTCCTCAGGACTCAGCAAGAGGTCCATTAAAATGTACTTTCTCAGGACCTTACCTAGATTAGAGAGAACCTCCAGGATGTCACACCCATGGGGAGTGAAATCATCCATGTAGATCTCAATAGATTCATGGACAAGCTCAACAAAGATGCTCAAAACTTCCATTTGAAAAGTGGCAGGGGCATTGCATAGACCAAATGGGAGGACCCTATAAGCAAAGGCACCCAAAGGACATGTGAATGTAGTCTTATCTTGGCCCTCAGGGGTGATCCAGTTCTGGTTGTAACCATTTAATCCATGGAAAATTTTAGGGGCTAATATTTGCAATTGGTCTAATTCTCTATGATTTTCCAAAAAAAAGGTTTACCAATTTCCATTTTTTTCTAAAAATGATTCGCCCAAATTTTACAGTATAAAATTATTTTACCTTAAAAATTGCCAACATTACATCGAGACTTTATATAAAATCATTATAAATTTCAATAATTTTACAAATATATCAATAAACATTTAGTAGTTTGCATATTAGGGACTAATGATATTCGCCAATGTTTTAAAATTCAAGATAATTTTCTATCCTTAAAATTTTCCCTGACTGAATCCATTCAAGAAAGAGAAGAACTTCTTCCCTCCAAGTCAATTTAAAAATTGATCAAAGAAAGCCAAAAGGAATTTGTGTTTCTTTTTGGCCTTGTTCATTTCTCTGTAATCCACACAGATCCTCCACTTCCCATTCTTCTTTACGACTACGACTAGTGGGGACACCCACCCACTATCTCAGATGGGGTATATGAACCCCGCATCCAACAAATTTTGTAACTCATCCTTTACTCTGCCTTTGAGTGTTGGGTTCATTCTCCTCTAAAGTTGGCATAGAGGTTTTCAACCCTACTTGACGTAGATGTGATGATTACAAACCAAGGGATGCATCCCCTTTCTTTATTTATCATTCCAAGCAAAGGCATCTAAGTGTTCTCTTAGTATATTTCACAATTCCTTATCCTGTTTGGTTGAGAGATATGGGTTAATATTCAAGGTTCTAGATGGGCCAAATTATACAATTTTTACATGCGAAGGACTTGGGTCAACTGAGCATAAATTAGTCTAAAACGACTCTCAGATTCTTTCACTAGCTCATCAAGAGGCATGGTATTGGGGGGTTGGTTCTAAAGGATCTAGTAAATGAGGTCATCTTCATCAGGTTTCCCCCCTCTTATAACAACATATAGGGTATATATTAGGTAGGAGGCTGTATGATACACTTCATCTTCCTCCTCCTCTTCTAGCCACAAAGGTAAGTCATGCTCAATGGATAGCTGAGAAGGAGTATACAATACCAGTTGTTTAGACAAATCTCCATTCTTAATGCGCATGTTCCCATCCCTACAAAAAATGTAAGCCTCAGTAGTGGCTAACCATGGCCTTCGCAAGATGGGATCTTAGCCATTGAAGTTAGTTTTGGGTTGTAGAACCAAGAAAGTAGTAGAATAATCCCAAGACTCGATGGAGACCATGACATCCTCAAAAACTTCCTTGGGAGCTACTTTAGATCTTCTTGCAAGTTGTAGCATTGTAGTGGTCTTCCTCAATTCTCCTTAGAGGCTTAAATTTAGCATGGATTATTTAGCCATCACATTGATGGCAGCCCCAAGAACAATTAGGGTATGAGGGACAATGATGCCATCAATTTGCACATCTAATACTGGACTCCCAGTGTCTAAATATTTTGGAAAAATCACTCTCCCCATCATCAAATTAGATAATTGAATAATACCATTTATGGTGGGGATGCCTCTTTTTATTATCCTATGGTGTTTGAAACATTTCCTTGATAAGCTTATTATAAATATGAAAATTCTTAATATCCTAGAGAAGGGGTATTTTAACACATAGATTCTTCAATTCTCCCAGAAGTTCAATCTCTTCTGGTGTTGGTTGGCTAGGGTGGATCAATCTCTCAAGAAAAGGAGGTTGATTTACTTGAGGGGTAGCCTATTCCTTTTCCTCTTCACGTTATTTCGGTGGAGATGGTGGATGGTTAACTAGAAGCACTCTTCCATACCTATGGTTGATATCTTGGACCTCCACAGCATAGGCAGAGTAAGATGTCTATCCATTGTAGACCTGTTGTGCTTTCATGTTATTCTGGTTGGGATTGGGTTGAGCAGGAATTTGAGGTTTCTTGGGTGGAACAAGATGAGTGAGTTGTGGTTGAGGTTGAGGTGGAGGAAGTAGAGTAGGAGGTTGGTTGAGTTGAGGCCTCCACCCTTCTGATGAGTCGTTCCATTAAGGAGGTTGGGGAGAATATGGCTGAAATGGTTGATTGACAAGTTGAGGAGGATATTGAGGAGCATAAGGCCAAGAAGGAGATGTGGACCATGATGGATGAGTGGAAGAGTACCAGGGTGGAAAGGATGCATTTTGGTTGGGATGGTAATAAGAGTAAGATACACCTTGCATGCCCTGCTAGTATGGTCGAGGTCCTTGAGGCCTCCTTTGATTTATAAAGAAGAGCTCCTCATCCCCACCTTCTTCCCCTTGGAATACAACTTTTAACCTAGAAAAAGAAGGGAATTTATCTATGGCATAGGTTTCCTCACAGACTAAGAAAACCTCTATGACATTTAATGGGTGTTCATTTTTGGTGTGTCTTCTTTTGCATTTAGAGCAGAAAATGGCTAGGGATCTCTCTCCCCTACCTTTCTTTCTAGTAGCCCTAGACTGATTCTTAAACAAAATTTTAATTTCACCATAGGATAATTGATAGATATCTCTCCCAAACAGCATGTTGAGGGTCTCTCACATGTCAAGGGTGATTCGGGATAAAGGGTGCATATGAAGCTCCTATAAATGAGTTTAAATATATCCTCATAGTCTTCTATGCATTCATCAATTCTAAGAGTCATTCTAAATACTTATTCCTTGGTTTATTTGGACCTACAGTATCCCCTATACTTGTCATTAAAGGCTTGTTTCATTCGAGGCCAAATAGTGATGCTACTCTGAGGTAGACCCATTAACGAGCCTCATAAATAGGTAATTATATGATTTACCTCCTAACCTAGTCAAATCAACCATTCCCTTAGCTTATTGTATGATTTTCTGATTATATTTATGCTTGTGGAGTGAGTTGAGTTAGTTATGATTCCATGTGGTCTAACATGTGTTTAATGCAGATTATTGATGAATTTTGAAGTCAAATTCAAGGATCCAGTGGACAAATGGCAGCAATAACTTGAAGTGGAAAAAGGAGATGACTTATAGGGGGAATCCCCATCATTTATTACTCCTCACTTCGAATTCCCCTTCATTCAACTTGGAGTACCAGCAGGCAAGTCATGCACTAGAAGGCAGCCGAGCAAGTGGAGGATGACTGATGATTATCTCGAGTTTTGGGTGCCAAGCCTCCCTAATTTTAAGGAAGTTGTTGGTAGCTTCATTTGTATGAGTAGAGAGGCCCAGGGCGTCACTAGGGTCAGACTTTTGTTGGATTTTTTCTTATGTAAACTATGCTCCAACTTTGAGCTTATTATTTTGTGATAATTTCATGTAATCTAGTTATTGTTTTGGAAATAAAGATGGAATTCTTTTTGAGTTAGCATTGAGTTACCTCAGAGGGCTGAAGCTCTTGGGTTAGGGTCCAATCCAAGTATTCAAGCTCCTATTCACTTGTATTTGTATGTTTTATTTCAGTTGTAGATTAGGTTGCTATTAAATGTATTTCTTGATGGTTAAGAATAGGTTTCTTTTGATGAATTAGTAGTTTGCTTCCATTTGTGCTTTCTATAGTAGGTTAGGCAGTGATAAAGTGAAGATTCAAAAGGCTAGAAATAATGCCTTGGCCTCTCTTCTTCCCTTTGGGACCATGATTTGAGGCAAAGACCCTCTTGCTGCCCCAAAAACACAGATTTTCCTCATTAATAGGACTTCTAGTGTTTGCAGCTTTTAGTAGGTTAATAGTCCATCTTTGCTTTGCTTCAGATCTTCTTCATCATGATCACTTATTTATTTACAATAGTCTTCATTCATGCTTTCCTTTCTTGTAGCACTTCTCAAAATTTCCTTCCATAGATCATAGTTTAGAATATTTTGATGCAAAACTCTGTTTTCTTAGATGCACTTATTTCATTGCCTACTTGATCTGATTGGTTGACTGTCATTTTTATGTAGCAGATCTCTTCTAGCAATAGGCCAGCCTATCATCCATTCGATCCACCATCTAATCCATGCCCTACAGGTCGCCCAAGTCTCCCCTCAATTCTGCCTTAGTTTCCTGCATTTTCCATAGAAGTTCTTTCTCACTCCTTGAGCAAACCCAATCCTATTCCCCTCTCCTACTGATCCTTGGTAGACCCTAGGTGCCATAACACCTCATTCCAACCTTCATCCACCTCTTTCACCCACACTCACACCCTCAAAACACTGAAAACTACTCTCGGCCTCCTTGTGTAGGCCTCTTGTGGAATGTTGTTTTCCTCGTGTACTTTTCTTGTGTCCTCCTGTAGATTTCCCTATAGCCTTTCTTTTGAAGGCCGAGTGTGGGAAAAGCCTCCAGAAGGCCACCTGAGACCTCCTAGGACCCATCCACACCATCATACATCTTCTCAAGTCCCAAAACCACTCTCCAATACCACCTATTCGCTGCCACATTCACACACAATAAGTTATATGCATGTCAAATTCACATAAAAATACATAAAAATCGAAAAAGATGTTTTTTACTTATTTACTTCTAGAAATAACTTAGGTAGATGTTGTTTACTTCCTTGAGTAGGTAGTGGCATTCCTTTCATGGTTTTCATAGTGCTTTATGCAAAAGTAGGATTAGTGGGTTAATTAAGGTTTACTAGGTTTGCTTTACATTTCAGTTGTTCTACTTTTTGCAGTTAGAGTAGCATTTGTAGAGTAATATTTCTCTCCTTTCATCAGATATAGAGCTTCTTATGGAATCCATAGAGGTTGGCTTGAGGTCCTAGTGATCTTGTGTTGGCTGACCAAGTGACAACCTACAGTAAGAACTAGTACTTGTGCATACAACACCGACGGTTCCAAGTTTGTTACCAACTACCGGGTTGAAAAGAGTAAAGAAGGTAGCCCAAGAGTTGCAACATTATTTCTACAATACTAGTGCTCACCACCCATAAACTAGCATATGGCTACATCTTTACAGGTAGAGGGGAATAACATTAGCTTTTGGTCATCAGGGTTATAGTCATAGGTCCTACTGATAACAACAAGTTCAAACATGAAGGTATCAAGATCCTCATAGGTTAATCCATGGAAGTGTGGAAGGGAAGTAGGGTTTATATTCTTCATTCTAGCCTCTCCATTAGTCTCTATGATAGGGAAAACCTCATTGTTATTGTTTTCAACCATAGGTTGGGTAGGTGAAGTGGGTTCTTCTTGCTCCCCAATAGGATCTTCAAATATTTTAGGTTTCTCACCTAGAGGGTCTTCTAACTCCCCTATAGTCAGAGAGGGAAGCTGAAAATCACCTAAGAAGAGTGAAGTTTGACTACTTGAGGGTGCAGGGGTGTTTGGTAATAATTTTTCTTGAGTATATCTACTCCCACGAGGCATGAAATAAAATTTTATCTTTTCTCTTTTATGCTACTTTTTCAAAACTATATGCAAAACAAAAATAAATACTTAAGAAAAAATAACATCTACCTAGACACTTCCCTAGCAAAGATGCAAAAAAGTGGTGAGCCCTGGTATTTCACTAAGAGTGTTGCAACTCCAAAGGGATCGTCAACTCTATTTATCAACCCAGGCTTCATATAAACTTGGAGGTGATAGTGCTATATTCACAGTAGATGAGATTCCACTCATGCTACCCTAAACTAGGACATTTGATCAATAATGCTCCAAGACCATTTCTCCTACTAAATTAAAATGAAAACTAGCTAATGAAGGTGAAATTTAGAAGCTACCTCTAACTATGAAAAGGGAAATGCTATTGACTTCAACTTGAAAATTTTATTGAATCATTTCATGAAAACGCAAGAGCTACACTAATTGCAGAAAGGAAACTACATTACCTTGGAGTCAACCATCGAGGTATCAAATCTACTTGCAGACAAGAAGCTAACCTACCAACTCATAATGCAATATTCTATGTATCATCTATCTAGCTCACACTTGCATATCAATCAATGTTCTATTTGTGCCATGTCTGTGATAAGGGAAGTAACATTACTATGTATTTCAATGAAGCAAAAGGAGGTTTCGGAGAGGCCTAGGAGATGCTCGTGATCATGGAGTCATATCTAGGGGTCAACATCCTTTTAATATAAGTCCAAATTGTATCAAAGGTCAAAACCAATGAAAAAACAAACCCCTATAGGTGTACTACAAGAAGCTGCAACATGTGCCCTGTATTGCTACAGGAACACTACCGAGAAGGTTTAGGAGGTGGAAATGATGGGTTCATGGTATGGAAAGGTGGAAGGAGGTTGATGTAAATGAATGAAGGGTGGCCAAAGCCCTTAGCCAAGCTCAAAGCCTTTTGAAGGCCTATTTTTCACTAGGAGAGATGCTCATGGTTGTCTAGGAAGATGATCTCATGAACAGACTTTTAGGACAAAAATTGGGATTCATGAGAGAAGGTGGGGAAGTCCAAGATAGAGGTGGTGAAGGTGCCCTTGCTTGCAGATACAAACAACCTTGTGATCATCACATGCATATACCCATTTATCATTGACAAAATGAAATAATTAATAGTGGAAAAGATGAGTTGAATTTAGATGATATCTAATATATGTCAAAACTATGATCTAATTAATAAATCAACTCCTAAGCTACAACAAGCACATGCAAACAATGTAACCAATATCAATATTCTTCCAAGAAATCATAAACATAATATTTTTTGACTATGATTGTAAATCCTTCTATTCATACTACAATGAGAGAGATGAGGTAGAGCTTGAAATCATAAATTTTTTATGGATTATTCTATAATTAAATGCAAGAAACTAATAAGCACTCTCAACCAAAACGAGATAAAAATACACAAGAGGGACCTAATCCATTGGGGTTGGGCCCAAACCCAAGAGCCTCATCCCTCTAGAACTAACTCAGTGATGAAATAATAAGCAACTTCTCATTATCATTGCATCAATGTCTAATACATCACTTAACAGTGAAAAATAACAGTGCCAAGTAATTGAGCTCAAAAGCTGCCTAGCTAAAAATAAAACTTGAATCCTAATGAGCTCTTTAATATGTTTATTTATACAAGAGGGTAGCTATTCTAAGCTCCCTTCAAGATAGTAGTCTTTTTCTCCCAAAACTCAAGAATGGTGGATATTGTTCCTCATTAACTGCATTTGCGTAGCTATCAATGACTTTGCCTTTCTTGGATGCCAATGACCTCGGGCTTATGACGAAGAAAGTATTGTGATCTTGGGCTAATTGAAGGATTTAAATATGTATAAAACCCCCTAGAATCTCTCCTTACTATCTAATCTGAGCCCCTGAGTAGAATTTATATAAAAAATGCTCCATTTCCTGCAATTAAACCATATTAGGCGACATGACGTAGACACACATCTTTTACCCTTCTCACTAAGAATAATATAACAAAAAATTTAAATAAATGTGAAAAATAGATAGTTCTAAAACTAGAGGATGGCATCATGACCCTTATAATGTACCTATTAATGAGCCTCATCAACTATATCATCGCTACCAAACCTGTATCTTGATCGAGACCTACTGCCATATGCCCCATTAGTCATTTATTTATGTCCATGATTGATCCTAAGTAGTCCCTGCCTCCGCAAATTTGATATATAATGAAGTATGTTTGCATTGACCTCTCTTTGTTTCTCTTATGCTCTGGAAATTCTTTCCCGTGACTGAATTATTATGTAATTATCCACCTTAGAACTTCTAATCTCTTCTTTCAAACTTCTCAATGTATCCAATATGTTAGGGGAGTACTCATCACCATTTTTCTAATATGATCTATAGGGAGAATCACATGGACTCTAGTCCACCATTTTTCTTGTCGTCGTTGATCCTCTACTTCCTGCAAACATATAATTTGGCATAAACCAAACATAAACATAATCAATATACCTCAATGGTGTTCAGAGGATGCTATCTCATCTTTAAGATCAATCTAGATTGACAAGGTACTAGAACTCTCAAGTTCAACATTTGGACTACATGGGAAAAATTTGTTTGTCACGCATGCTTATCAGTTGTATGTGTGTTCATTATGCATGCGTTGTGATTGTCATTGTCATAATAAGTGCCGACATGTACAGGTTGATGATGTTGATGTTGAGATAATTGATACGTTGATTTTAGTATATATATCTATATATATATATATATATATACATATATATATATATATATATATATATATATATATATATATATATATATATATATATATAATTTGTTTGTCACGCTTGCTTATCAGTTGTATGTGTGTTCATTATGCATGCGTTGTGATTATCATTGCCGTAATTTGTTCCGACATGTACAGGTTGATGATGTTGATGTTGAGATAATTGATATGTTGATTTTAGTATATATATATATATATATATATATATATATATATATATATATATATATATAAAATAAGCATGCGTGACAGATAAATTTTTCCCATGTAGTCCAAATGTTGAACTTGAGAGTTCTAATACCATTATGTGGTATCAAATATCACCTAAAGAGAAGGAAACCTTCTTTGATACAATTCTGTAACCCTCCCATGTCTGGCTAGTTTCATTGACTTGTGAGGGTAAACATGAAAGGAAGAGGTACTATGACATGAACCAACCTCCTAGGTCCCATTAAGGAAGTGGGGTCACTACAAAAGCCAACTTGACATCTCATAAGATCCTACAGGGACTATAGGTCACTCAGAGGCTGAGTAACCACCCTAGGTGGAAAAAACTTAAGATGGAAACCATTTTCTCTTACTTGGTTCTCCAACTACATGCACAACAAGCCCTCCATGTGTTTGGAAGCACCTAACCGCATGCGCAAGCCTGCATCCATGTGCTTGTAGCCAAAAGTTTCTAGTTCAGAGGTAACAGTCCTATATTCTAATCCACCATTTAACGCTAGCCTCCAAACCACTACCTAGAACTTAGTGATACTTTCTAGAATGACAAAAACATCAATACAGAGATATTAATACAAAATTTTATCAAGTACTTTACCTAATAGGACCTGACCATGATAGGTATTTTGTAAAACATGTTGAGGAAATGTAATCTACAGATCATGAATGCATATTTAGACATAGGGGTTTAATTCTTATATGAGAATTTTCAATAAGGCCTAATGCCCTCTCATAATAGCTGCAATAACATTTATTAGCTCACGCATTTATTAACCATCCATCACCAAGAAAAAAAATATCAAGAGCCATAGCTAGAACCTTTTATGAAACCATACTTATAACCAACATATAACCATGATAATAAACATGATAGAACAACCATCAAAGCCACATAATAACAAGTACAATTATTCATGAAAATACAAGAGGAAAAGAAACCTATTAACATATGCCAAATCCAACCAAGTTAGGGACATCCATGTACCACCTGGCCATTGGTTGGGCCGAACCAAATCTCCCTTTCATCCAATCAAACCTGCAACATATTTCAAGCGTGAATGTGGGATCTCATGGAATAAACCAAAAAAAACCAAACCAGGTCTTCCAGAGGGCGAACCATCTCGACCCTAAAAAAGTCATTCAACCTCACAGTCGAACATCACTAACACCAACCAGATTGGTCTTCACACATGTTTTCCAGTGATGTAGAGTGTTTGTCCCAATCACAACTCCAGGAGATAATAAATGAACCTGTGACGTTTCAAGGCTACATAGAATTTTTCCAACCGATCTCTAAGACTAGTAACTCAACCCAAGCCATTCCAGGGATCCAGAGCATTTGTTCCAGCCAACAACTCCAGGAACTAGTAACTCAACCCACACCGATAAGGAACATGAGCAACAATAAAAACAAGTAGAAAAACCCACCACACCATGGCTATCCAAGAAATGGAAAGGGTCAAATAAAAACCATTGTCAGTCTAAGAAATCCTCCATCCCAATGACAGATCATAATCGAATGCTCACATGTATACACCATGCATCCATAAATGAATAAGGAGATAATACATGCAACCTACTACTTGTAAATAAATCTAGCTGTAGCTATTGATCCACTTGTTCCCTTTCTCTTTCCCACTTTCCTTTCCCTTCTTTCTCCAAATCTAATGAAAACTAGAGTTCTCCAAGCATGCTCCAAAAATTCTCCAATATTTGTCTATGTGTGCAAGAGAATGAGCGAGAGAGCTTCAAGCTAAAGCTGACAAAAGCTATGAACTAATCCTCAAAATCCTTTTTATCATTGAGGCCTCTATTTTCTTCATTTTCCTCTATTTTTCATTCAATTTCCTCCTCATGCAATTCTGTGACCTTTCATCTCCCTTTTCTCCTATTTTCCGTTATTTCCATAAATAAATGTCAATTAACGCCACGTTTCCTTTTCCAATGAGTTTACCAATTTCAGTAGTCATTTATTAATCACAATTGATCATCATTGCTATGCTCTTTTGAAACTTTCATCTTGGAATACGTTTCTCATGACCTTGTTTATTATTTTTATTTGTTTTCATAGGAAATTAACCAGGGGTTGTTACATAAATACTACAATGAGGTGTGTTATAGAGCTCCAATAAGTGGTATTGTTGTCATGTTTATTTTTCTTGTGAGAAATTTTTTCATTGTAAATACTGCATCGAGCTAAGTTATAAAGCTCCATGGGAATTATGTTTTGGTTTTTAGTGGTCTTGCTAGTTGTAGGTGTCATAGAACACTGAGGATGGTGTTCACCTCAGGGGAGGGGTTTCTAACAGCCTTGGATTAATACTTCATTTAATAAAGTTAATAAAGGAAAAATAATAAGACCACGGTCATAGGACATGTATTCGAAGCTAAATGTTGGTAAAAACATCCTAGTGGGTGTGACTTCTGGTATATTATGGAAAAGGGAATTGGCAAAGGAATTGGAAAAGGTAAAGAGGCATTAATTGGAATTTTATTTATGAAAATAATGATAAATAGAGGAAAATAGACATGAATGGTCATAGATTCGCATAAGAGGAAACTTGAAGGGAAAATAGAGGAGACTGCTGAAAATAGAGCCTCAATAATGAAAACACTCATGAGGATTAATTCACAACTTTTGGTTAGTCTAGTGTTTTTCTAGTTTATCTTTTTGTCAATTCGTTTTTGGAGCTCTCTCTATTCTCTCACACTATTGCACATTTAAACCATTATTGGAGCACTCTAGCATTGGAAAAGGAAGGACAAGGAAAGAAAATGACAAGAAAGGAAGGTCAGATAAATCTACTTTAGTAGGAAGACTTGTAGGTAATAGGTTGCATACATGATTTCCTAGTTGGTTTTTGAATGCATGGTACATGCATTGGTATATTTGGTTATTTTACTATCATTGACATGGATTTTGTAGGTGGGACAGTGGTTTTAGCCTTGCATTGCCATTTCTAGATAACCATGGTGTGATGGGTTTCTTTTATTTAGTTAAGATTTCAACTGCTGAAAGTTTTGGAACTAGGTGAGGTGGTCTCAAGGAAATTATAGAGGGTTGTGGGTGGAGGTGGTATAATCTCCAAGAATCCCTCAACAAGTCGATGGAGATAAAAAAAAATATTTAAGGTAATGTGAAGAAATTTTGAGGCATCCAAGATTGATTTATGTATTGTGTGATATCTTGACCAATTTTGGCAAGATCTCAATAGTCTCCGGGTGGGGTTGGTTTAATCTCTAGGTAGAACTAGTTGGTTATGTATTGAGTTCCCAAATTCATGCCTGGAATATGGCACGAGGATGATTGGCTGAAAGAAAGATTGGTTCATCCCAACATATGGTTGGGTTTTAGGTGGAAGTCCTTGACTTGGTTGGATTTTGCATCAGTTAATAAGGGCTATTTTTCCTATCGGATTCAATGAAAATTTGTATGTGTTATTGTGATTCGATGGTTTTTCTATCAGGGTTAATATTATTCTTACATGTTGGTTATAAGCATGGATTTTCAATGTACTCTAGCTATGTCTTGTTCAATATTTGATAAGTATATGATGGTTAATGAATGCATGAGGTAAAAAGAAGTATTACACCCATTATGAGAGGGAATTACACCTTCTTGGTGATTCTCAGATAAGTTTCATACTCCTATGTTTAGATATGCATTCATGACTTGTATATTATATGCTCACTATATGTTTGATGAAATGATTGCCATGGTTAGGCCTCGTCAAGTCAAGTACTTGATTAAGATTTGTATGTTTAGCATTTTCATTAAATTATTTATCGTTCTGAAAATTTTTAGGAAGTTTTGGGGAGTGGTATAAAGGTCGACCTAGAATTGTGGCTCAGATCATGGGACTGCAGGCACAAAAATGATGATTTTGGGCCATAATTGCATGGAGGCAAGCCTATGGGTGCAATTTATAGCCTCATAGCCACATGGATGTAGTCTCAAGGGTGTAGTTGTGGGCCTGGGTCACTGAAAAAATAGTTTAGCTCTGGGTTTGGTTATTTGGGGTGATCCTTTGGCCATTGAGTATCATGTAAACCGTGTAGGATGTCAGATTATGGTCACCAAGTTCCAGTTGTCCGCCACATTTCCATAACTGATGCTTGGAGGTCAGGTCATGTCATAGTAACTCTTCGTGTCATGTTTACACTAACAATCTAGTGAAACTGGGTAAATGTTGGAGGGGTGGTTACATCCCCCACCATGACAAGGTCCCCATTTACTTTGAAAAGAATATATATGTGGAGTTCGTGCTACATATGAGACCATATTACACCACCACCAGGTATAAGTTTTATGGACTCGACATGGGACATATTTATGATCATGCTGGTGCTTGTAGGGACATTATGCATGTAGCATCACCTTTGAGATGATTTTCATGACGATCTTGAAGTGTGGTATTATAGATAGAGATAGAGAAGTCGTCACAACTCAACACTCAGACCAGGAATACCATTGCAGATAAAATGCAGAGGGCATTAGCCATTGCACATGTCACACTACATAGAGAGATGAGAAAACCACATATGTTTCCTTGTGACCCACCGATTCCATTTCATGATGATTCATATCTTGAGTATATAGGGCATGACCAACATTTTTCATATCCATGTACGTGTTGTGATACCATCTCTGACACTTGGAGGGTGCATGATCCACATGGCACAAATCATGTACATATATACAATTTTTTTAACTCTTATCGTGAAGTTATGCATTATTTACATTAATAAGTTCGTATTAGATTGCATTTATATTAATAGTTCATGATAACATTCATACATATCCTAATGCCATAGACGATATTTTAAGGTCATCTAAGGTGGAAGTTGACCAACCAGAGAAACCTTCTCTAGTGCATGTTTCCATGGCTCAGTCTCCTCCACCTCCAACTCCACCTCTACCTGATAACACCAACGTAGAGGAGAGTCACTATGTACAACCACATGGACCAACAATTGAGGTAAGTCTTTTTATTCCTAAGATTTCAACATTTTCTTTTTTTAAGTTACATGTATGCATGCTAATTAATTCATAGAGTAATTAAAATTTTTCTTTTCCATTGTTTACATAGGCCCAGATGTAGAGTGGTGTCGATATCGCATTTATGTGGAGACATGAGTGGGATGCTTGGTATGGAGGCATTGAGCCACAGACAAGGGTGTACCAATCCCAAATTAATTAGCCTTGATTCCACGTGACTTCTATTTTCACTCAACTGAGCCACAAGTAGGGGCCTAGTTAAATGCATAGTTAAAAGTCATTTTTTTTCATTTTTTTTTTGTACAAATAATGTTCTAACTAATTTGAGTTTGAATCTGTTATATTGCAATACCAAATTATGGATGCTAACAATTCTAGAAGTGATAATTTCTAGAGTGGATCATCAATAGTTTGTATATTTTTAGTCCAATTTCATAGGGAACATTCACATGTGATTTCAATTCTTTGTATATTTTCATACATGGACATTTTATGGATGGATGAACATTATTTCAGTTTATGGATGCTTATTATTTCAGTTTATGGATGTTCATGTACAATGTAATTTGTATATATTTTCATATGGATAGTTTATTATGAGATATTGATTATTTTAATTTATGGATGGTTATTAATATTGTTCATGCATTTTCATTAAATTTTAGTTTATGGTTTTGTTAATTATTTTTCTAGTTTAAAAAAAAATTTGTAGTATAACTTTTATTAAGAAAGATAACAATTTTGACTTTTAAAGTAAAATAAGTATAATATTAAACTATAATGAAATTTACTTCGATACTTAAAATGAACTAAAATATATCATGGTTCAATTAAAAAACACAAATAGGATTGAAATAAGTTTGAAATTCAATTTTAAAATATGTCTTCAACTAGTAAACAACAAATCAGTTTTATTAAATTTTATTGCTTTTGAGGTCATCTACATGAGTTTAGAGATAACATGACATAAGTCATATGTATTAGAATTTAATATACCAAAAAATAATTAATGATATGTTTTCATATGATTTTATGAACTTTCCTAAATTTACTAGTGTATCTAAATATGTCAATCAATTCCTTATCTTAAGACCTTCAATTAAGAACATTCAAGAAGTAAAATTTTACAAAATAATTTTTTTTTATTTATAATTTCATAGATTAAGGAAATAAGTACTTGATATTACTATGATGCAAATTACATTGATACTTAAACGAACTAAAATATGATCAGGCATATCAATTTAATATTGAACTTCTAAAAACTGTCTTTTAGTGCAAACAATGTATGTTAATTTAAACAATTAACGATATGTTTATATAATTTTATACATTTTCCTAAATTTACTTGCCTACCCAAGTATTTCAATCAATTCCTTATCTTAATACCTTCAATTAACCACCTTCAAGAAGTAAAATTTTACAAAATAACATTTTTGAATTCTAGTTTCATAGACTAAGGAAATACGTACAATATTAGTATGATGCAAGTAAATTTTATACTTAAAATGAACTAAAATATATAATGTACATTAATTTAATATTTAACTTGTAGAAAGTGTCTTTTAATGCAGCCAGTGTATGTTAATTTAAACAATTAATTATATGTTTCTATAATTTTATGAACTTTCTGAAATATACTTCCCTATCCAAGTATTCCTTGTCTTAATATCTTTAATTAAGAACATTCAAGAAGTAAAATTTTACAAAATAACAATTTTGGTTGTCATATTGACCCGTATAAAGTGTCTTTTAGTGCACAATCAATGTATTTTAAATTACAATGGTTTTAAAATACATCAATATGTAAACTACAAACAAGTTTTATTCGATTTTATTTGTTTTGAGGTTATATATATATATATATATATATATATATATCATGTTATGACTCTTAAGATCTTTTAGATAAATAAAATCGAATAAAACTTATTCGTAGTTTCAATATATAAACTATGAACAAGTTTTATTTGATTTTATTTGTTTTCAGGTTATCTAAAAGAGCTATATAATCTATTTGTTTCATTTTCACAATCCAATATGAAGCACGTGTGTAACTCTTTCCATGTTTTATATTAAACTCACACATGACATTTATGAATAACATAAAAATATTTCAATGTTGTTCATAACCTAGACAATTGAATTTTCATTTTAAGTAAAATAATATTATATCAACTTGGTTGTTAAATACTGAAACGGATTCTCTACAAACCAAATGTATGAAATGTATACATATCTATAATATTTCGTCCATGCTCAACATGAATATTATACATGTCATTTAAAAAAAAATGATATCAAAAATTCAAATTAATCTAATTGCAGATTAATTCTAAATTCTAATTAATTTTTTTCTCTATGGGGTTCACATACGGATCCTATCCCTAAAACTAAAACCAACTTGAAATTTGGATAACTTTAGAAACTTAGGAAAATCAAGGGAACTAAAGCTTATATAACATATATGTACACCATTATGAATCCATCATAGACCATAGGGAAACATTTCTAAATTGAATTGCAAAATTACAAGAATATTTAACTATCACATTTATAAATTAAAAAGTTCATATGTTGATGTCTTGTACTAGATTATGCTACACTTTATTGCTATGGACTTGGCTTTATGGATTTCCATTTGCATCATCTACTCTTATGGCCAATGGGTCATATGAATGCAAGTCTCCATAACACATTTATGGTATGATTTTGTCATCTTCCATATCCTTGCTTCACCTTTCTTTGTTCTGATTTCAATGAGATTGATCTGAGATGCTATGACTAGATTATTGTATTAGCAATATATATATTCAAGCATAATTTTATGCAACCGACTCACAAAATAGAAGAAAAGATAGATCAACGACCAAAAAAATATTCTCTTTGAGGGGGAAACCTCCTTTACATTACATAAATGAAAAATTCTTGGATGATACAAATGATAAGACATCCTCATTATATATAAAAGTCTAAGGGGTTAAATATAATCAGGGCCCACATAACAATAATAACAAGAGTGGGCTTTTATGTGGAACAAAAATAACAAGATGGGGATACATGGGCACAATAATAACGATAGGGGGACACACTAACAATAACAATAAGGGGGATACACTAGTATTATATGGGCCTAAAATTCCCCTCTCCTTCAAAAATGTGTTGTCCTCAACACTTGAGTAGTTCTGGATGCTTTTGTATAAAAGTCTCATCCTCCCATGTGGAATCTTCATCGGGTAAGTTCTTCCACTAAAACGAGATACTATGAAATTAATAAATTATATAGCTATCGGGTTCTTGTTTATGTGACTACTTCATGCTCAAATATGATTTTTCCTTCTTCTATGAGTTTTGGCAACACTATTTGCACTTGGAGCTTGTCACCAATAAGCTTATTTAAGCATGAAACATGGAGAACTGGGTGTACTCAAGAAGATGCAAAAAACTCCAATTTGTATGCCAAAGTGCCAATATTTTGTAACACGTTGTAAGGACCATAGTACTTGGGTGATAATTTATTATCCTTATTATCTTGCTTGAGAGACATTTGTTTGTATGGTTGTAGCCATAAAAATACCCAATTGCCTACACCAAAACTTCTTTCACTATAATGCTTATTTTCCTATTGTTTCATTCAATTCTAAGCCAAAGTGAGGTTATCCTTTAATAATTTGGGAACTTTATGTTGATTCTCATTGTGATATTCCACTGCTTTAACTTAGAATTTTATCTTAAAAATGATGTGATGGATAGTGGATGATATACATAAAGTTCCATAAATTAGGTCATTTTTGTTGTAGTATGGAAGTAAGTTTTATATCACCATTCAGCTAGAGGTAAACATTTGACCCATTGTGTTTGTTTATCATATACAAAAAATTGAAGATATACTTCCAAATATTTGTTCATTATCTCAGTTTTCCCCTTAGATTTAGAATGATAATATGAGCTATGAGCTAATTAAGTACCAAGACAAGAATATAATTCCTTTCTAAATTTTCCAGTGAAAATGGGATCTTTGTCACATATAATAATCTTTGGGTTTCCATTTAGATTTTTAATTGTTTCCATAAATGTACTATCAACTGTATTAGCTTTAAAAGGATGAGATAATGCACAAAAGTGTGCTTACTTAGTAAGTCTACAAACTACCATCATGATGACACTCTTTCCTTCATACTTAGGTAAACCCGTGATAAAATCTATTGCGACCTCCTCCCAACACTAAATTGGAATGGCTAAAGGTTGTAATAGACCCAAGGTCTTAATTATCTCGACTTTATCTTGTTGGCAAACCAAACATTCTCCCACAAACTTTTGAATATCAGATTTAAGGCCATCCCAAAAGAAATCCTTCTTGACCCTATGGTAAGTTTTTAAAAATACTGATTTCCTTGAGTTTGGAATTATTAAAAATATATAAGCAACCTTTGTACCATAATGGATCATTTTTCCATCTAAATGCATCACATGTACTGGGATATTATTGTAGCTTTTGAATAAGTTTCCACATCTCTTCATCATTCTTCCATTCATCCCTTACTTCAGTTATCCAATCAGGTTGGATAATATGAATGGCACAATGAAATGCTTCCACATCCTCATCCTTTCATGAAAAAGCATCTACAACAACATTTTGCTTCCCTTTTTTGTAGATGATTTCAAATTCATAACCTAAAACCTTTGTGACCCAATTTTCCTTCTCTTCTAATGATAATATTTGTTCCAAAAAGTATTTAAGACTATCTTGATTTGTTTTTAGCTTGAAGTACCTTCCCATTAGGTAAGGTCACCATTGCCTTAGTGTATGTAGTATTTCCAACATTTCCTTCTCATAAATAGGTTTGTGTAAATACTTTCCTTTGATTAGAAAAATTTCAAAAGTAACAGGTCTTCTTGCATTAAAACACCACCAATTACATTTCGTGAGGCATCACATTCCACAATAAAGGTTTTTGTGAAATATGGTGTAGCCAAGACTGGTGCTCGGGACATTGCCTCTTTAAGATGTTCAAAGTCCTTAGTTTCTTATGGTCTCTGATAAAATGCATCTTTCTTCAGTGATGTTGTTAGAAGTGTTGATGTTCTCCCATAATCCTTTACAAACTTGCGATAATACCTTGTTAACCCGAGAAATCCTAGAAAATGATTTATGGTTGTGGGGATTTTCCATTCCTTAATGGAATTTTTTTCTTAGGGTCTACCTTAACACCCTCACGAGATACAATATGATCCAAATATTCCACCTCTTGGACTCCAAAGAAACATTTGGAGGTTTTTTCATATAATTGTTTCTCCTCCAATAGTTTGAGCACCCTATCAATATGTTGAATGTCATTCTTCCAAGACTTGTTGTAGATTAGTATATCATCAAAAAATACTAACACAATTTTTCTATGGAAGGGTTTGAAAATGGAATTCATCAAACCTTGAAATGTGGAAGGTGCATTAGTAAGGTGAAAAGGAATGACAAAAATTCATAATGAATCTCATGAGTTTTGAATTTTTTTTTTTTCAGAATGTCTTCAGTCTTCATTCTAATTTGATGATATCCTGAACGAAGATCACCCTTGGTGAAGTAAATTTCTCCATGTAATTCATCCAACAATTCATCAATTATAGGAATGTTAAATTTATTTTTAATAGTGATCTTATTGAGCTCCCTATAATCTAGACACATACGGCATGATTCATCCTTCTTGTGCACCAATACTACTGGAGCAGAGAAAGAACTTTAACTAGGTTAAATTATACAGACCTTTAGCATTTATGCAATCATACACTCAATTTCACTCTTTTGGGAATAGGAATATTTGTAAGGTCTAATGTTTGGAGGAACATTTATCCAGGTGTCTCCAGGAACACACAAAAATCAAAGACAGCTCTGAAAAAAAATCTCAAGTTTCAAAGTTTTAGAATCTCATCATTATTGGCATCAAGTGGTACAAATCGTCATTACGAACCCAATGACGTGAATGACACCTCAATTGGAGTCTGTATGACCATAAAAAATTTGTAAGTCATTAGGGGATGTGGGACTGACTTAGCTTATGTGGTGATGAAATGACTAATGGACCTTTGACATATGGCATGCCAACATTGGCCTCCTAGCCTTGCATACATCTATCTATCTATCTATCTATATATATATATATATATATATATATATATATATATCTATATATATATATATATATATATATATATATATTATATATATATATATAGATATAGATATATATATATATAGATATAGATATTAAAATGACATATAAAATAAAGTTCATATAAAGAAAAAATAAATATAAATAAAAAATAAATATCATATAAAAACAAATATGGTTCCACCATCCAATGAATAATATATATTCAAAGGCATAAGGTGGTTGAAAAATTGTTTATGTATTGGGTCTAAATATATGGTCCATACCATATATAACAAAACCATATAATATATTGAACAATAAATTCACCAGCGAATAAAGTTTTTTATATGGGTGGATTAATGTCATTGTTACAATGAGAAAAAACAGCTAAATCGGGGATGAACTTTGTCCACTATGAGAAAAAAATCAAACATAGAAGCACTATCAAGATTTTGGCGCGCACCTATGAGTTGAGCCACTATAGTTTCACATTGTCTACACTCTGGAGCTAATGGCAGAGGAGGAGGGGAACCCTGAGGTACCCTCATTTAGAGATATGGTAAACAGTAAGTTTAAAGAACTGAAAACCTCCTTCTTCACAAATATAATGAACTATAATGCTTTCCATTCATCAAGAACAATCCAAACAGTGAGAGAATAAAGTTAAGGAACAAGAACATAAGCATAAATCTTAGCCGCAAAAAAAGAAGTTTTCTAAGCTAAAGCTTCTGCCTCAGCAGAAGAAACATAAATAGAGGGAGAATAGTATCACTTGGGCCAGCAACAAAGGGAAAAAGAAAAAATGAAAAACAACTGTAATCCAAAAGAAAAGAAAATTTTGATCCTAGAAATACAAGACCCTGATGTAGCAGCATATAGAGACTACATGCAAGAGCATGCAGTCATATGCAAGTTCGTGGGAATGTGACCCACGACAAAGGCCTTGAATGGGTGGATATAAGAAAAAAGGAAACCAAAAGGAGAAATCAAGCTACAACTAGGCTCATAAGGATTCTTTATAGTCATCTTCGACCTCCTAGAAGACAGAGACATAATTTTTGAAGGAGGCCCCTATTTCTTCAACTCAACAGGGCTCTACATGAGATTCTGGAATGAAAATCTTACCCCATAAAAGGAATAATTCACAAGGGTTCTGGTATGGGTTAGGTTATACTCTTTTCCTATGGATTATTGGGCACCATCAGTCCTCAAAGGCATTGGAGATGAATTAGGAAAATACATAAAAATTTCAGAAGGAACTAAAAATGGCCACTATGTTTCCTATGCAAGGATATGAGTTTACATAGATGTCTTAGGAGCCCTACTTGAGGTAGTAAATTTGGTATTTAGACACAAGGTATGGCTCCAAAACATCGACTATGAGCATATACCATTCAGGTGTAGGAAATGCCATGAACATGGACATCTATTCTGAGACTATCCCCAAAACAAAGCACCTCAAAGCAATGAGCAAGTCCACAAGAAAAAAGATGAGCAAGGCTTCACAAAGGTCGGTCCAAGAAACAAGCATAATAAGAAGGAACAAATGAAACAAGACCAATATCAAGCAACAAGCCCAAACAAATATGAAGCACTGCATAAAATGCAAGAAGACCCTCTCTCAAATAATAAGAATGAGGAAGAACCAAATGGAAACTTCCAAAACATGGAAAACCAAGAACAAGGGGAGCGACACTCAGAGCACATTCAAACAGAAGAAGACTACACACAAGAAGATACTGAAATGGAAACTGCAGTGATGGAATCACCCCAAAAAATAATGCGATAGAGGAGGCCCTGGAGGGAATAGACCTCATATCCATAGTTGAAGAATGGAAAAAAAACAAACTAGCAACAATACTAGAGGAGAAAATTTAGAAAATAGGAGCCTATGTCCTATAGGAAGAACTAAAACAGATTATACTACAAAAATCATGTGAGAACAAACAAATCAGGGGAATATTGGCAAATATGACATAAGAAAGATACAATCCCAAAGGGCCAAGCAAGAAAAGAGGAAGAAAGACAACAAGACAACTCCTCCAAGAACTTGGTACAAGACTCCTAAATGAAGGAAAGGTAAAAGCTCTAACCCTTACCCCTCTCCATTATCAATGAATTTCATATCTTGGAACATAAGAGGACTCAATGGTCCTGGGAAGAAGAGAGTCTTCAACAATAGACTCATCACTGAAAAACTTGATATGATACTCATACAAGAAACTAAACTTGACATGGACAATCTTAGCCTCCTCCAAAAAAGCTACTTCAAAAATTATAGTTACGTAGCAAACTCTACAATTGGTTTGGCTCGAGGACTTATGACCCTCTGTAAAACCTCTCAGTACAAGCTATCATCCTTAGTAGCCACTAGACACTCCATCAAAATGGTTCTAAAAATCATTGGAATCAATGAAAGTATATGTGTTATGAACATCTATGGTCCCCATGGGGCTGTAGAAAGAATAAATATGCTTCAAAATATCATCAAACACTTGGAATCCATTCCCCTACCTTTCAAAATCATAGCTGGTGACTTCAATATGGTTTTAAACCTAGGGGAAAAAGGGTGGGATCTGTAAATTGGAAAAAGACTCTATAGCCTTTCAATCAACTATAGATGGTCTAATTCTAATAGAAATCCCCACTAACAATGGTATCTTTACCTAGAACAATAGAAGAGTAGGAGACTGTCAGATAGCCTCTAGGCATGACTACTTCCTTCTCCCTGACACCACTTACATGACATCTTGGGAAATGGAGGCCCGGATTCTTCCCCAATTAGGTTTCGACCACTCGCCCATCTCCTTGAAAACTAAAATATCCTTAGGTATGAAGAATAGGCATTTCAGATTCAAATCATTCTGGCTTGAGCACCTAAAATTCATGGAAAATATGAAATAATAGTGGAGAACCTCAATGCCTCAGTCAGGAAACAAAATGTTTTAATTCCAGCAAATAATGAAACTCATTAAAAACAAAATGAAAATTTGGAACAAAGACAACTTTGGCAACATTTTTACTGACAAAAAAGACTTCGAACAAAGGACAGAAACCCTCCAAGGCAAAATCATCAGGAGTAGAATCACCGAACAAATGAAGAAAGAAGAGGTTAGTCTCCAAAAGAACTAGGAAGAAAGAGTTTCTAAAGAGGAAAAATTATGGCAACAAAAATCCTATATCAATTGGCTAAAATGTGGAGAAAGAAATTCAGCCTTCTTTCACCGCTCAATGATACAACATAGAAGACATAATAGAATCCTGGGCCTAAAAACCACAAAGGGGAACATGATCCATAATCATGAAGATATTTCTAATGAATTAAATCTCTACTTCAACAATATTCTTGAAGAACCTAGGATGGACATGGACATATCCATAAGAGAAATCATGAACAACATTCTGGTCATCCTAACCTAGGACCACAATAAAATTCTCTCGAGGAAAGTAACTATGAAAGAGGTCGAATAAGCTATTATGTCTATGCCAATGGAAAATCTTCAGGACCTAACGACTTCACATCTAACTTATTCATAGCCTGCTGGAACATTATCAAGGAAGAGGTTCACGCTTTGGTGGAGGAATCTAGAATCCACAAATCATTCCTAAAATCCTTAAACACAACTTTCCTCACTCTGATTCCCAAGGAGGAAGGAGTCGATTCCCCAAAAAGGTTCAGACCAATTGCACTCTGCAATGTTATCTATAAAATCCTTTCAAATGTCCTAGCCAATAGGATCAAAACTGTCTTGCCTCTCCTAATCTCCCCAAATCAATCGGGTTATGTGGAAGGCAGACAAATCTTGGACAACATCATCCTCTCCCATGAACTGCTCCACTCCCTAAAAGTTAAAAAAAAATCGGGTATGTTGATGCAACTGGACATGTCAAAGTTGGGATTATATGAAAGGTGTTTTAGAGGCATTTGGTTTCAACAAGGACTGCATAAAGTGGATCATGGCAATGGTTTCAGGGGCTTTCTTTTATATTCTCCTAAATGGATCCCCATCTATGCCTTTCTACCCCTCTAGAGGAATTAGACAGGGTGATCCACTATCGCCTTTCCTTTTCGTCATCATGGTAGAAGGTCTAAGAAGATCTATCATGGCAAGCTACTCTAGCGACTCTCTATCCAGCCTCAAGCTCCATGTCAAGGCCCCTCCCTCCACTCATCAACAATTTTTTGATGACACTTTGTTAATGGGACTTCCCACTGTAAAAGAAGCCATCTCCTTCCAAAAAAATCCTATCAGAATTTTCAGAAGCTTCAGGGACTTCCATTAACCTAGAAAAATCCAAACTGTTCTTTTTTAATACACCCTTAGCCATTCAAAGGAATATTTCCAGAACAATGGGATTCCAAAGATGTTGTCTCCACTCCAAATACCTGGGGGTACCTCTAACCGATAAACCCCTTGTCCATTCAATTTGGGAAGACCTCATAACAAAGATGGAAAAAAGATTGGCTAACTGGACTTTTTGTGCCTTCAACTTGGCTAGTCAGTTGGTCCTGGTAAAATATGTTTTAAGTGCTATACCCCAGTACATGTTCTCAACTCTTGTTTATCCTAAATTGATCGCCAATATCATAAGGAACATCCAACGAAACTTCCTCTAAATGGGTACAAAAAATAAAAAGAAATGGGCACTGGTTGCCTAGGATAAATTGTGCAGACCAAAACATGCTTGAGGTCTTGGCTTAAGGGACCCAAAAATCCTAGGGAAAACCCTTGGGGCCAAAACCTAGTGGCGCTAGTTGGAAAATCAAAATTATCCATGGGGCATAATCTAGAAAGTCAAATATGTCCCAAACCATTCAATTAAGAACCTAATCAAGCTTAATGGGAGCATCAAAGTCTCGACCATATGAAATCAAGCAAAGGAAAGCAAGAACATCATCCAAAATCATAACTTTTGGGAAGTAGGAAGTGTAGAAAATTCTCTCTTTTGGGAGGACACTTGGAAACAAATGTCAGATATAAATAGGGAGAAATTCAGCCATCTACGCAACACTATAAAAGGAAAAAAAAAGTAGCTCATTATTGGAAGCCTCACAATGGTAAGGATAAATGGAGGGAATGGTTGACAAAAAATAATGGGAACCTCTCCATAATGATCTTGATTGGAGAGCATTTTCCAGAGCAATCTATGAAAGAAAGATACAATTTGACACAGGGGAAGATAATATAACATGGGAGAAGAATGCAACTAGAAATTTCAACCTCAAGGATGCTTACAGCTACAGGGAAAACCATGACCAAATTCGACCAGACCAAAAGTGGAAATTTTTTTGGGGAAGGCAACAGTAGCCTAAAATCACCCTCTTCATGTGGCTCACTATGCAAAAGAAAAACTTAACCTGGAACAATATAACGAAAAAAGGCTTCATCGAAACCTCAAGATGTAATCTTTGTGGAAAAAATGAAGATACAACCAACCACCTTCTGAATGAATGTCATTACTCTAACAATCTCTGGAATTGGGCGAAAATGGTTTTCAAGGAATCAAATAGGGACATTTCCTCTATCCTCGACATAGTTGAAAATTGGAGAGTTTCTTTCTCCTCCAACTCAATGGTGAATAGAGAAGGGAATTTACTCCCATGTATAATTTGTTGGGATCTATGGAAACAAAGGAATGCTCGAATTTTCAGAGGAAAATATAGGCTGAAAGAAAATACATTGACCTTCATTAAGAAGATGATCAAAGAGACGATCTCTACTTCTATTCTCAAACTTTCCAACGATACTCCCAGTCAAGCAGAACAACACATTCTCACCCTCCTCAATCTGAACTCCCCTCCATCAATATCACCCCATGGCTTCAGTCAATCAGGAAGCTCTAAGCCAATGGTCTCCTCCAGATAAAGGAATCCTGAAGCTGAATTATGATGGTGTGGCCAACGGTAAATTGGGGGAAGCTGTCTTCGAAGCTGCATTTAGAAACTCGTAGGGAAAGATTATCTGGGTTTATGTAGAAAACTTAGGAAATTCCACCAATAATGCAGTCGAGCTATAGGCTCTAGAGCATGGTTTGGATATTGCAAAAGCTCAAATGTTTTCGCCATTGATCGTCAAAGGTGATTCCATGCTTGCCATTCAAGCGTTTCGAAAATTACAACAGGGAATGAAGATCATCAAAGTATCAAACAACTGGTGACTCAACAAGATCCTTCACAACATCAAGTGACATGTCGAGAAAGAAAATTGGCTCCACTTCCATGTGGTAAGATGAAAACAAAACAACCTGGTGCACAGGCTCACGAATGAAGGCACAACTAGCGATCTCAGATTATGATCACTTGCCTAGGGGGACCTGGAATAGAGTATGCTCAAGAAAAATTGCAATTCCATTAATTGTCTAGACAACCGGACTATAGGTCCTCTCATTCATGAGATTGTATGTCCTGCTCCTGATCAGAGATGGTACACTCACTGGAACAATTCATTATGAACTTCTCCTTAAGTAGCCACCCCAATTCCTGGCACAAAGTGAGAACGTATCGGTTTATTGCTTCCCCTATATGGTGCTACCTATTGAACCTATCAACTAGTTTCAGTACCCTCTCTGTCATTATTAAATTGTACCTCCTTCTGGTCGCAATCAATGGCCACACCATGCCATCCCACTCCTCCTTGATTTATGACCCCTATGTATACCCCTTCCCCACAACCCTTCCTCTCCATCATTTTTGCCCCTTTTCCCTTGCTTTCACTACCTTTCATTTTACCCCATGTCCTTCTATCACTGTCCATATTTCCCTCCCTGATTCTCACCCTCTCCCTAGAATAGATTCTTAGCATGTTTCCATCTCTGCTCCCTGGCACGGTCACGGTTGGGGTTGTAATTCTTCCAGGTGGAATAATATGAGTATGCTACCAAGCACCAGAGTGAGGGCCTCAGCGAGACACTCTACACTCAATTATGCCATCTTGGTTAACCCGATGACCCAGGATAGAATCAATAACTTGGAAACTCAAGTGCGCAACATCAGGCATAGAGTGACCATGGAAGTTGTGGACATGGAATTCGAATGGATTCCTGAACCAGGCCTTACCAGGACTAGGCAAAATCTCTACAACCACACTATTGAATTATCGTAGCAGCTAAAAAATGTCATGGGGCTCGTCCTTTAGGAAAAATATGAGAACAACAAGGTTTTGGAAGAAAAGATTGACATCCTCACAGACAAATTCATGGTGTATGTGAAGTTGGTACACCATCGACATTTTGTCACTCATGATTCACCTCATTACACCTTACTAAAAAATCGTATGGCTAGTGGCGAGGGCTCTCTAAGTATCAAAAAAGAAACTGTAGGCACCTCATCCAGCCACCAAGCTGCAACTAAGGTGCAAGAAGGAAATACGCAGGAAAATCCTATAAGCTTGGATGAAGACCCCGTGGAGGTAACTGCATAATGTTCTCCGATATGAAATCTCTTTTTGGTATGGTATTTACATTACCTACTCCAAATATATGGAGGTTTACTGCAATCAATGGACCACATGATGTCAAAGTCAACCTAGAACACATGGGATTCCACATGTCTCTCAATCAACACATCACTAAATCAAGGGACATTTTTGGCACTCACAGAAGCTCTCCTTCCTCCACCAAATGATCAAATCCGTATACTCAGCATAGGGGAAGGAGCCTTTTTGTTTACTATTGCAGATGTGAAATCCGAAAACCAACCTAGTCAAGGAGAAACAATTTTTTTAAAAATCAATGTAGAAATCTCTTCACCAAGGGAAAGAAATGCATGTTTTATAAAATCTATAAAAAGAAATTTTGGCTCTTGTGTTGCAGCACTTTGCTCATGCCATCCATTTCAGTTTGTAAATATCTTATTTCGAAATAATATAATATATATTATTTGCAATATATATATATATATATATATATATATATATATATATATATATATATATATATATATATATATATATATATATATATACATATATATATAGATAGATATATAGATATATAGATATATATAGATATATATACAAACCTATACCACGGTGAGCACAAAAGAGGGCTGATATAAATATAACTTATGGTTATATTAGCTACCAAAATGACGGGCCAACCATTGTTTAATTAAATGATGATGGTTATAAATATTTGGTTAATATGTAAAATGGTGGATGGTTTGAACGAGATAGAAACTTATTTATAAAATAATAGTATGAAACAAAGATTTGAGCCTTTTCAACCACATCAATTATACAATGAACCAACCAACCTTCCAGATAGTGGAACATTGTGATATCTGCCAACAAAAATGTATATAAGTTCATTTCACTTGTAGAACTGGTGGGAGGAGCCATGAGTATCGAGCTATAGGAGATGATGGAATAGAGATCAAGGTAGCATAGCGGAACCCTGACATAGTGACCAAGGTGGAACCATGATTGGCACAATTTTCAAGGAGAATATTCTTTGATGTTGTGGAGGGATCTTTAGATTCCCTGAATGCTAATTTTTTAGAGAGGAAGAAGTATATAAAGTTGATATTCAAATTACGTAGTTTTTCTCCAAGATTTTGATGGTGTGATCAGTTTTCTATATGAGTGGCGAAATTTCAGTGAACTTAAAGAGAGGAATCTTTGTGGAATCATAAAGAATCTAAAAGACTCCCTTAGGGCAAATTTTCATAATGTCAGAATCATGCCAACTTTGTACTCAAACGAACTAGAATTTCACCAAGAGTCTGATGGCATGATTAGTTTTCTGATTTGAGTGGCGAAAATTTATTCAAATTGCAGAGAGGAATACTTGTGGAATCATGAGGAATCTAAAAGATTCCCTAAGGGAAAAAGTTTCACATTTTCAAAACTAGGCCGATTTTATACCTAGTGTACTCAGTTTTTCACAAGGAGCACAATGGTGAAGCCAGGTTTGTCATTTGAGCAGCAAAATTCTAGTCAACCAGCAAGAAGGAATCTTTGGGGAATGTTTAAGATTCCCGCGATTCCAGATTTTTATGTTGTCAGGAAGGGGTCGAGTTTACAGTCATTTGACATGATTTCATGCCATGAATTAAAAGGTGTAGCCCATTTCTTTTGTAGAGTTGTGAATTTTTAGGCCATCCCCGAAAGTGGAGGTATATGATGCAATGATTCCATGTCTTTCTTTTGATTTGATGAGATTATATTTTTGATGTTGAGATCCTTGTTTACCATTCTATTGGGGGATACTTGTATTCAACTTCATGTGAGCATTTCATATCTTATCATGCTAAAGGAGGGCCCATATGAGTGAGAGTTCCTATAGGAGAACGTCTTGTGGAGAGACATACCACTCTAGTTGAGAGAGTTTATCCTTACAATGATAAAGGATACACTATGTAATCATCATCATCTTGAAGCATTTAATAAGATGGCCTCCCCACTCATGACAACGGACCCAAGGACATAACCCATGCTCAGTGAACTCTGTTATCAATTTGTGTGTGTTCTTTGATTTTATGGTTGTCATTATGTTTCCTCTTATTTAAAGTATACACATGTGGTTTTTCATACTCTTTCACATGAAATTATGCTAACATCACAGAAGTAAAAGAGCTTGGTTAATTCTAATAGCTGAGAGATCTGGATCAAGTTTGGTATCAAAGCGATTTTCTTATTGATGCGAATTGTGAGTGTGACTGGTAAGCATAGATTGAGCATGCAACAAGAAAAGAAAATGGAGGATGTCAGATATCTCTACGAGGCCTTCTACAGGATGGCCATCATGGTAGATATAACGTATGCAGATTATGAGGAGAAAATGGCAAGAGAGGAATAAGAGAAATAAAGTGTAGAGGATGATTCTCCATCTACCTCATTGAGTGAAAATTCTTCTTCATCATCATATTATCATCATTCAAATGAGAAGATCAATCAAAGCCTTCAAGCAGTGAATGATGAATTGAGGAGAGTTCTAAAAGAAACAAAAGAGGAGAAGCAAAGATTGTAGCTTCAATTACAAGCCACAGAAAAGGCCTTGTAAACATAAAAGTGTAACGAAGGCGTAGCGAAGCCCTCATGTCTTGCTTTAGAATTGACAATTGAGGTAATTTTTTTTTTATCATTCTTCAATTTCATTTTCGCATAATGCTATTTTTGTTGGAAGCCTTGAGGTACCCATTTCAGGAACCGACTTGAGACTCCTTACCAAGATGGAATACACTAAAGGAGAGTGCTCGAACAAAGAAAATCAGCGGGTTCTTTAGGAAAAGAATCCAAGCCATTTCCCAAATCATAAAAGAAAGAGAATGATTGGAAAACATCAAAATCTTCCAATGACTGTGTGCATTGTAGAGGAAGAGTTGAGGCAAGCTCTCACCACCAGGATTTCAACAGAGACAACCAAGTGAGGTATAAGAAGTCTCGTTATTCTAATGTTCCTTTTGATTACAAGAAGATTGTCAATGATGAGCAGAAATCATGGAATAGAAAACCATGTAGTTTTTGTGGCTTGTATAACCATGTTGTTTCCATGTGTTAGAAAAGAATAGTATGAAGAAAGAGGAAAAGAAGTGAAAGGACTTCTCCACATCAAGGACAGAAGAAGGTTAAGTATGTCTGGAGGAAGAATAAGTTTTGCAGTCATTGCAACATAGGTGGACATCAGAGAGCCACATGTTGGAGGCTCCATCCAAAGAAGCATCTCAAGAAGGAGAAAGTGTCTGTGCAGGAACCAATCGATGAGGTTGTTCAACAAGATGATCAGCTACAAGTAGGTGATCAATTCGCTTTGTTAAGTGTGATATGGTTTTATTATATATAGTACTTTATAATGACCAAATTTTTTAAATCACACGTTGTGAAATGATTGTAAAAGTGATGAAGTTTTTGCCATCGCTTATGAATTCAACATGATGATGTTTTTGGCCTTTTGTTGAAAATTGAGGTATTGTTTTCTCATGATTCTGATGTAAAATTGACCAAAGAGTGTGTTATAAACTCTTAGAAAGTATTGGTTTTCATTGGGTCATGTTTGGTCTTGTAAGGGAAAATGTATTTTATAAAATTGTATTATAGATTTTCATAGGGTACGCCTGTCGATTCATCACTTACGGCTCTGAAGTACAAAGGTGAAGGAGAAGGAAGTGAGGCCTATTAGGGAATTTTTTGTGCAGACAAGGGAGTAAAATAGATTGCAGAGAGTGTTCTTTATTTTTAAGGACCAAAAGCTCCTCAATGGGGAGGAATGAACTAGCTGACTCCAGGAATGCATAGAAATCAAAGAGGGCTCTGAAAAAAGCTCAAATTTCAAAATTCTAGAATCTCATCATCATTGGCATGAAGTGGTACAACTCGTCATTACGAACCCAATGAAGTGAACGACACCTCAATTGGAGTTCTTATGACCATCAAAAATTTGTAGGTTGTAAGGGGATGTGGAACCCGTTTAGCTTATGCGATGATGAAATGACCAATAGGCCTTTGACACATGGCATGCCAACATTGGCCTTTAATCCCTACATATATATATATATATATATATATATAGAGAGAGAGAGAGAGAGAGAGAGAGAGATTCCATATAAAACAAAAATAAATATAATTAAAAAATAAATACCATATAAATACAAATATGGTTCCACCATCCAGCGAATAATATATATTCAAAGGCATAAGGTGGTTGAAAATTTGGTTATGTGGTGCATGTAAATATATGGTCCATACCATATATAAAAAAATCATATAATATATTGAACAATAAATTCAGCAATGAATATATTGTTTTATACATGTCCATAGATATGGTTGTTACAACAAACCTATATCATGGTGATCACAAAATAGGGCTCATATAAATAAAACTTATGGTTATATTAACTACCAAAATGACGGGCCAACTATTGTTTAATTAAATGACGATGGTTATAAACATTTTGTTAATATGTAAAATGGAAGATGGTTTGAATGGGATGGACCAATAGAAATATTCAAACCCAATAAACCACACCAATTATACAATGGACCAACCAACCCGTGAGTTAGTGGAACATTGTGATTTCCGCCAACAAAAATGTATATAAGTTGATTCGACTTGTGGAACTGGGGGGAGGAGCCGTGAGTGCCAAGCCAAAGGAAAGGAAGGAATGAAGATCGAGCTAGTAGAGTGGAACACTGACATAGTGACCAAGGCAGAACCATGCTTGGCATGATCTTTGAGGAGAATATTCTTTGATGTTGTGGAGGAATCTTTAAATTCATTGAACATTCATTTTTCAAAGAGGGAGAAGTATATCAAGTTTATACTCAAATTACTCAGTTTTCCACCAAGCGTTTGAAGGTGTGATTAGTTTTCTAATCTGAGCGGTCAAATTTTAGTTAACTTGAAGAGAGGAATCTTTGTGGAATCATGAGGAATCTAAAAGATTCCCTTGGGGCCAAATTTCCACAATGTCATAATCATGCCAACTTTATACTCAAATGAACCAAAATTTCACTAGGACTTTGAAGGTGTGATTGGTTTTCTAAACTCAGTGGTGAAATTTTAGTAAACTTGCAAAGAAGAATCTTTGTGAAATCATGAGGAATCTAAAATATTCCTTAAGGACCAAATTTTCATATTTTCAGAACCACGCCGACTTTATACTCAGTTTACTCATTTTTTTGCAAGGATCACAATGGTGAATTCAAATTTGTCATCTGAGTAGCAAAATTCTATTCAACCAACGAGAAGGAATTTTTGAGATTCCCGAGAGTCCATATTTTGATGTTGTCATAAAGGGGTCTAGTTTACATACATTTGAAACAATCTTGTGCCACGAATTCAAAGGTGCAATCCATTTATTCAACAGAGCTGTTCATTTTCAAGACATCCCTTGAAGTGGATGTATATGATGCAGTGATGTGATGCCTTTATTTTTATTTGCTGAGTTGATTCTTTTGATGTTGATATCCTTGTTTACCATTGTATTGGAGGGTACTTGTATGCCACTTCATGTAAGAATTTCATAATTTGTCATGCTAAAGGAAGGCCCATATGAGTGAGAGATCCTATAGGAGAACATCTCGTGGAAAGACATTCTGCTCTAATTGAGAGAGTTTATCCTTGTAACGACAAAGAATACACTATGTACTCATCATCATCTTGCAACATTTAATGAAGCTGCCTCCCCACTCTCAACACTTGGCTCGGAGACGTGACCCACACTAGGTAAACATTGTTATCAAGTTGTGTGTGTCCTTTGATTTGTTGGTTGTCATTATGTTTCCTCTTCTTTAAACTATGAACATGCATTTTTTCATACTATTTCACATGCAATTCGGCTAACATCATAGAAGTAAAATATCTTGGTTAATTCCAGTAGTTGATAGATCTGGATCAAACACTTCCTGGAATCAATGAATAGCGTGATCATGATCACAAATAGGTGGGATGCCTCTAGGAGTCTCAAATACCTTAGAATGATTTTCGAATACTTTTTGGAGATATGGATAAATATATGATTTCGATGTTTGAACCTCTAATGAGCATAATTGTGAAATTATGCATTGTTGTTCTTTCTTCAGAAGCTTTGTTATGCCAACAAAGCTTATTATTTTTCTTGGTTTCCCTACGATACCCCTTAATTCGACTTCCTTTCCTTCCTAAAAAATATTCAAGAAAAGTTCTTAAAAATTAAAACTTATCGTCCACAAAGACTTTAACCATTGGAATCCCGGTACAACATCATCACCACCCATTGGAATGGAAAACGTTGACTATTCAATACATATTCCCCCATGGTTATCTTGATATTATGGCACTTTACATAGAAATTTATAGTTCTGCCATTTGCAACAATCACTTGACACTCTGGTGTTGTATATAAAAAGTAGTTCAATTGCTTGGCTATCTAACAATGAATACAGATATGGGTACTACCTAAATCAATCAATACTATTACCTTTTTCTTCTTAATATATCCTTCTACCTTGAGAGTTTGAGGAGTGGTGATTCCCACTAATTCGTTACAAGCTATGGTCAGATTCATTTCTTCTTTCTCTAGGGTTGGTTCCTGGTGTATATCCTATTATTTTTATGTTTCTTATTCCTTTTCTTCCTCCTCTTTACAATCTATGTAAAATTATTTCTTCTCAACACACTTATGACCTTTACTGTATTTTTTATCACAACTATAACAAAGTACTTTTTCTCGTTTTTCCTCCAATCGTTGTAGTGTCAAATTGTAGGTTGTGGAATACTAGGAGCAACAACACTTCCATATTTATAGTTGTGAGTGGTAGACTTCCTTGTTGCCATAATTTTACTTTCAACTTTTCTTACCACCCTAAATTCCTTCTATAAAGAGTCAAGTGCCCAAAGGTTAACCTCATGTTGGATGTTACCCTTTAATGGCATATCAGTTACCCTGATATTCAATTTTTAGAAACCTTCAATGTTCTCTTCCATTGAAACCTTTTTTCTTGATATTTATCAATTCGCTAAAGAAGGCGTTTCTTTTTGTATCCTCATAATGTGATATCATTTCCTCTATAAAATTGACCAAGTAACAAGTGGTTTATGAAAAAAAATCCATCAATACCATACAAACTAAATGGGTTCTAAATAAAAATATTCAATACATACCTTTTGTGAGGGTTGCACATCATGTATAATGAAATATTGCTCCATCTGTAGTATCCATGTTACCAAATCCGTGTCATTAAACTTCCTCATATCGATATTTGGAATGTGGTTGGTTTTAGACCAAAATTTAGAGTCTCTAAAATCATGTTTCACATTATTTTTGTTCTAATAAATATTTTTATGGAATACCTTATCACCATTAGGAAGAATTTCTTGTAGCAAATTTGTCAAACCTTCCTTCAAACCTTCCATTTCTGCTTTTAAACCATCCTTCACCTCTTCCATTTTTGTTTCTAAACCATACATCAAGAATTCCATGTCCCTTTTTATTTTTGATTCTAAACAATTCATGTTAACCTTCACCATTGCTTCCAATTCATTTTTGGTTACTCTTTGTGAGAGTGAAATTTGTTGCACTTTATCTTGTAATTTTGATATATCGTGTTGCATTTCTTCCTCTTCTTCATGTGTCATAGAAGAGGTTTATGATTTCTTAATAGTTGTGTCCATTTTTTTTCAAGGAATTTTGGAATCAAATAATGATATCTATGCTTCACTATGCCCTTTGAATCACTTTAAACTTATTTTTCAAACACAAGTTATGCAAAATTTAAAAAAAATACACACCTTTTTCTTTATTTATAGGAGCTCAATATTGAAACTTTATCTTTGTAATTTTGAATCTCCAAGGTCTTAATTTTTTTTCTATGGTGGCCCTCTAAGTCTTCTTTCCAATCCCAAAAGTATGACTAATATTGGATTCTTCAAGAAATAATTATGCCCAATATCCTAATATGACCTAATCATAGATTGGTTTAGTAGAACAAACTTGTACAGAATGCAATATGTCATTGTCTCAACCTTTTTCCTTGATAATTATATAAAATTATATAACAAAAGATATTCTCTATGCACTTTTAGTCCCTTTCTACAAAATTCAAACCCGATGCTCGAAGAGAACGTTATGCCTATATTTCCTAGGTCGCATATTTGAGATTGAATTCTGGAGCCTATAAAAGTGCTAACTTATTCGTACCATATCTCAAAAGATATAGTGAACCAAGATATGAAATTATTGCACAAATTTTATCAATATTTCTGCTCCATGTGGTCGAAATTTTCAGCTTCTGAAGCATTGTAGAAAATATTTTATAGTAAAAATTCTAAGATGATAGTTTGAAGCAGCGAACCCTAGAATCCAAAGCTCATATACCAAAATTTATGCAATCAACTCATAAAATAAAAGGAAAGATAGATAAATGGCTTAAAAAATATCTTCTTTGGGGGGGGAACCTCCTTTACATTACATAAATGAAAAAATATTGGATGATACAAATTATAAGAACTCCTTGGTATACATCAGAGTCTAAGGGGTCACAATATAATCAAAGTCTACATAATAATAATAATGTAAGGGCACAACAATAACAACATGTGGGATACATGAGCATAATAATAACAATAAGGGGATACACTAACAATAACAATAAGGGGGATACACTAGTATTATAGCGACCTAACACATAAAATCTCTACAAATGATGTGATCAACCTATTTTTTAGCATTTTAAAAAAAATGTCCCATCACAACCATGTTACCAATTTGGCATGTGAATTTTCCATCTTCATACAGTCTCACCAACCTACTTTTCACTTGTGTGCATCACATCAAATAGTAGGTCACATTCTCTTAATTTCCTAAGGGGGTAGTGACAACGAAAACATCGCCTACAACCAAAATACAAAATATGTATTAGTAAATACATTCAACATTTCAATTTATAGATGAAATTGTTAATGATATATGGGAGACATACCTTTCATTATAAGATTATATATTTGATCATGATCAAGTGAGATGATGGCATCTTTATAATGCATCCCTTTCCATGTCAGAATTAGATGGGGTCCCTTTCGATTAAGAGGGACATATTTCCATCCTTTCATGTACCTGTGTTTTTCACAGTGATCAAGTGTACATCCATCAACACCAATTCAAAACTCACAAAAACATTTGAGTTTTCTTTTCTTGATGGAAAATATTTCCCCAGTTACTTTTCTCTAAACTGAGTTTAAATCCCTTATTCCGTCTATATTATTATAATATCAACGAATGAATCTATTCACATTTACAACTTCAATAGTCCAGAAGAACCTACACACAAACCTAATAGATTTGGGACATTCATATCCTTAATGTGAT
Organism: Pinus tabuliformis; assembly: GCA_031772625.1. Classification (NCBI taxonomy): domain Eukaryota; kingdom Viridiplantae; phylum Streptophyta; class Pinopsida; order Pinales; family Pinaceae; genus Pinus; species Pinus tabuliformis. Next base: position 339,830,723 of record CM062818.1, on the reverse strand, counting down.
CTACACCAATTGATCACCTCTAGTGATGATTTGAGTTAATTTTCATCATGACTGATTTGGTACCTCCTAATTTCTCACCTCACACAAGCACATGGACCATCATGCTCAGCATTTCCATTTCTTATTTCAAAATAGCTCCAAGTATCATGAATTTTTGCCTTCTTGTGTAGTCATCTCAACCAATAAAAATTTCATGTTGACTTTAAATGCCTTGCACAACCATCTGACCATATCCAACACTTTCTGAAATATATGTCATTTTTCTTTAATGATTCATAATTCACATCAAATCAATGTTATATAAACAATGTGCCATGCTCATAATCATCACATATGTAAAAGTGATACTCCTGAATCACATCACATGACTCGTCAGTGCTATCCCTACGATCAATATTCAATTATGCATGGTTGTACAGAACATGTATGAATATAGACACTTGATCTGAGTGATAGTACTCGCTATGGATCTCTGCCTAAGGAGAAAATGTGTAATTCTTAACAAAGTCTATGACTAATAATATTGTGCTTGGCTATAATACTTCATGAGAATGCTTAAACTCATAAGCTTGCCAGCTGGACATGTGTGAGTGTTTAATATATTTATAGATATGTTTTTGAAAAACCCCCATGAATTATGAAATATGAATCTCATCCTCAACATATTTCATCCTCCTAGGTGCCATAGTTGAAGAAGATCATTTATTTCCCACATCATATTCGCATTGCTTCCATGTGATGGTGACATTTGACATCCCAGACGGATTGGGATCAATACAAAATTTCCTATGGAACAAAGCCAAATCACCACATTCAGTGCATATTCTCCCACTTATACATATTTTCTTTTAAAAAACCTATTTTGGCTCCATTATAAATAATATTGATGAAACAAAATTGCACACAATAGGAGGAGTTTTTTCATGACAATTCTTCTTGTAAAATTCTAGGAAAGTGTGATAATTGAAATTCAACATGATATCAGTAAAAAACATGTCATGGATTTTATTATGCCTAATAAACCATGGTTTCAATTTTTGAAACATCCTTATGGAAATCTTCACATGGTGATTGCTTTCCTGAAATTACTCGAACAATGAAACTTATATCATTTCTACAGTGTTCTTAACATGATCCATATACTCACCTTTAGCTATGTGATGTCGTACGACATGCTTTATATCTAGAAGAGCATGCGAATGGATTTCCCAATACTCTACCACAAGTTCTCTGATTCCTAATGTAAGCTTGTCTTGGTAGGATTTCCTGCTGATAAGAGCCCAACAACCAAATTCATACTTTTCATTTAATTGAACCTTGAATTCGGTATTCTTGTACAATGTTTTCTTGAAAAATGGAGAAATTTTGACATTGTTCCAAACTTTTTTTGTCTTGATGTCCTTAGTGCAATAATAACAACTGTAATTTCCCTGTGCACAGCTTGAACATCGTGTTTTATTGATTTTCCAAACATAGTGAATTCCTTTGATATATTTTCAGTGACATTCATACATATTTTCTTGCTTTTAGCCTCTTGGACACCCAAAAGTATTGTGGAATGTTTTAGTTTATTATGTTTGATCAACCCATGTAGTATATAAGCTTGTGCAAAAACTAAATGTCTCTCAAAATATTGTCAAATGATGTTATTGACATGCACTCTAATAGTGTAAGCAGATATAGGCTCCATAAGGTTCCCTATTATGGTCCCATCAAAATTTTCAACAGATCTTCCACCTCTTTACAAACCACTGCAAATCCCTATTATCCTATCAACTTGAGAGGAAACAACCCATTTTTTTGGTGGTTGATCAACTTGATAGGGAAAATATTCTTCCTCTAGTGGTTGATTATCTTGATATGACACATATTGTTTTGCAAGAGACAGTTGATAAACTTGATATGCAACATGTTGTTCCTTTATTGGTTGATCACAGCATAGGGCACATCTTTATCATCATCTAGTTGATCACCTTGATATGAAACATCTTCTTGCTCATGTGGTTGCTCAATTTCCATCCCTACATAGTGAAATTCAAAATATACTTGTAAGTCAAGTTGATCATCATCATAAGACAAGTGAATAATAGATCTACACATGTTTATTGAAGAAATCACCATAGGTGGAAGGTCATGATATGATTTGATAGTAGGAATCTAGGTAGAAAACGTTGACATGGACCATGGTTTCTAAGTCAAAACATGAAAAATGGCTTTGAGCTAAGGGAAAGATGGGTCAAATAATAACGCACTAGTAAAAGTATCGATCCATATCTGAATAAAATGGGTGATTCGAATATGATAAAAGGTAAAACAATTCATCCTAAATCAATAAAAATCAATTTCGAAATCCTATGGTTCTAGTCACAAACCCTATGGAAATGTTAAATGAAAAGAAAGTTGAGACTTGGTAGTAAGGCAACAAATTTGACATGGGCGAAGGGTTCTAAGTTGAAACAATAAAATAAAAGGGTTTTGAGCTTAGGGAATGATGGGTTGAAGAAGAGTGCACTAGAAAATGCATCGGTCTTTGTGTCAACAAAAATGGTTATTCAAAATATGATCAAAGGTAAAAGCAATCCTCCTTAGTTAATAAAAATCAATTTCAAAACCCTAGGGTTCTAGTCATAAACCCTAGGGAAAATTTAAATGAAAAATAAGTTAGGACTTGGTAGCTAGGTATATTAAGTTAACATGGACCACGGTTTATAAATTGAAACATGAAAATAAAAGGGTTTTGAGTTTAGCAAAAGATGGATCGAAGAAGAGTGCACTACTAAAGGTATTGGTCCTTGTGTCAATAAAAAGGGTGATTCAAAATATGATGAAAGGTAAAAGAATTCAATGTGTATGAAATGTAAAAGAATTTTCATGATGATGTGAACTATATGTAGGAGGACTTGAATATGATATAACCCCTATGAAATATGTAACTAACGAGAAGAATTATGTTATCATAAAGAAATTAGTTGGAAATAAAGGAAAGAAGTTAATGACACCTTAGGCTGATGCATCTGTAAGCACACCTGAACACATATATTTTCTTTAGGGGAACCAAATGAATCACATACGTTTGAAAAATTGAAAAATAAATGGTTAATTTTCCCTTTAATTCCAATGTGTGAAAATATCAACAAAAAAGGTTTTGTGAGGTTCTGTGTATGAGAAAAATTCCTTAAAGGACTTAACATCCTTCTACTCAAATAATATCTGAGCCTTGTGAATATTTTATAATAGGGAACTGGGCCATATCATAAATGTCACTGACAACACTTCGAGTATCCAAAAAAATAACCAATGTATGGAGAGGGTTATAGTGGCCAAACGTACTAGGGCTATGTCCCGAAAGAGTTGGAAATGCTTTCAGTAGCCTGACCAAGATCACCTCAGGTCTAATTTCTCCTACACCTTAACCTATAGGGATATATTCTCTAATATTTAGTCAAAAAAGTTACGAGCGTCTAGTGGGAATGGATGAATCTCAGCTTCTAGTTGTCATTTTTGGATCTAGAACCCATAGTACATGTCGGAAGGGAACATGAATGTTCACTATAATCTACCACCTAAGCCTTACCCACTTCAAAAGTTTCTTTCCATGTACCATATTTTTCACTACATGATGTGGGATTCTAGGCTCCCTAAATGACGACACTACATGATGTGGGATTCTAGGCTCCCTAAATGACAACTTTCGATGTCTCAATATGAAAAAAAACCATGACAACTTATGTGTTTCCAATTGTTGTGGTCCTAGCCTGAAATATAAATTATCTTGTGGCCTCTGTGAGGAATTTATTGTGTTCAGGTTAACGTTGTTTTTTAGAAAGGCTTTACTTCACTTAGGATGTGTAACAAAAAATAAGCTCAAATAAATTATGTACAAATATTATAGAAAGAGGATAACCTTTATACAATGTTTAAGTGAGCTTAATGCGTGGGGTGAATGTATGTGCAAGTGAAATTGTGAGCATACAAAGTGTCAATTGATGCCGATATGCGATGATCCTTTACAATTCTTCTAATTACACTATGTGATATTTGTTCCTTGCAAAAAAATAAATGACGTGGATGATGGGTCACTCACTTTTACCCTAATTATACTATGTGAGCATATAGGGAAATGAAAGCTTTAGTACTTTGAGAAAGGGTCCAAATGCCACCATAGGCTCATCGCAAAGACACAAGGGAGGTAGTGCTTACTTTCTTTCTTTAATAGTTGAAAGTCCTAGTCCCAAAAAGAAATGAATGAAATAAAATCTTTGGCTAACAAAATAAGTAAAAAAAATTTGTGGATTTAGAGCCACTTAATTTCCTCCTAGTTAAGCTAGGTGTGGTGTTAATTGGAATGATAAAAACAAGTAGTACATATATGTGGATTAGGGCCACTTACATAAATCATCATTGTTTTAAGCTATGTCTGTGTGCAAAATTTCAAAGTAAAATATAAGCAATTACTCTATTCGTAATGGTTAGAAAAGAAAATTGGTCAGTAGTGATGGCATGTGCAAGGTGAATAGTACAAATATAAAGTGTTTGAATTGTAAGTATGTGGATATGTTGTTCTTGATCCTTTAATACAATTCCCCTAATTACACTATGTGATGTTTGTTCCTTGCAAGAAAAGAAAAGATGTGTGTATAATGGGCCACTTGCTTTTCCAAATTATGCTATATGTGGGCATAATATACAAAGATGAAAAATTAGTGCTTTGGGAAACATTATATTTCCATTACCAAATGAATTGGATTACGTAACTTGATTTAATTAAATAGCTAAAATTTGTTGCTTATGCAAAAATCATGATCTAACTTCAAGGGATTCCATAATTAGTACAAGGACCCTCATCTAAAAGATAAGAAATTTTCAAACTAGTTGAAGGTATGCAATTTGTAAAATATTTGCACTTAAAAATGCTCATATATATAAAATTTATCTTTTATGTTAAATCATGGCTATGTTGGCTATACACATTAATTAATTATATATAAATTTTAATGATATATTATAATTTAAGTCTTTAAAAAATGTTATCTGAAATATGTATCATATAGTTATAATGTATGGTTATATAGTTTTATAAACGGTTAATAAAAAACAATATTGAATTTTTAAAATAATTTACTTTAATATTTTTTATAATATCATAATTAAAAAAATTTAATATATTTTTTAATATTCTTTATATAAAATTATTGTATTTAATCAATTATTTCAAGAAAATGTACCATACTACTAAAAAAAATTGGAATTTTTTCATTCATTTAATAATGTCTAAAAAAAATAAAAATTCATAAATATATGCTTTTTAATATATCTACCTCCATCTCTCCATTTACCAAGTGAAGCATTTGAAATTTTTTCAAAACTAGTTCTTCTTAGCAACAATTTTTCATTTCTTCAAGAGACTATATAAAATCATAAACTAAAAGTGATCTCTACAACAAGGATGGTGTTATATTTTTGTTCATACATCTCATTCACCTAACATTTGAATTAAAATCCAATGCCAACTAAATTGGATTGTGAGAAGAGAAGGAAAAATAAAAATGATTTAAAAATAATAGCTGTCAAGAATAAAATTAGAGAAATTGGAGAGTAAATTGACAATATATCTATTCCCCAAGTAATCTAGTCCCAAAAGCAATAATCTCTCCACTCTCCCCCAACACATGTTCAAGAAATGAGAAAAATTTAAACCATTTGGGCATACGATTGAAGGGCGTGTGATAAAGGTGATCTATTTTTAGATATAACCCCAAATTTTACTAGTGAATCTAGGTTTGAAGCTTTGTTTTGTTTCACAACAAGTAACATTTACCAAGTGAAGCATTTGGCCTTTTTCAAAACTATTTATTCTTTAAAACAATTTTCCATTTCTTCAAAAGACCATATAAATACCAAACTAAAAGTGATTCCTATTGTAACAAGGATGGTATTATATCTTTTTCATATATCTCATTAACCAAACATTTCAATTATTTAAATCGAATGTTAAGTGAAATGGATTGTGAGGAGAGAATGAAATAGATTTTAAGTGATTAAAAAGAAATATGTGTTAGGAATAAAATTAGAATATCTAGAAATTTTAATAAAGAAGCCAAAGAGAGTGGCTCAAAAATGAGAAGATGATGAAGATCTCACAAAGTTGATGAAGAAGGTATTGTATAATAATTTGCAAGGTTGTTGAACTAAGTGCTAATAGAAATTAAGTTTAGATTCTTATATAGTAAGTCTAAATACATATTTTAGAGGGAATCGTTACTAACTTAATGATAAGAAAAATCTTTTGAATTTGAGGGAGTGGGGGATTCTTGAAAAATCAAGCTGGTGATTACCAAATTGAAGGACCAAGTTTATTTCATGAGAGAACAAAATATATATCTTTAAATTTATACAAATATAATCAACTATAAAATAATTTTTGACTAAAAATCCATAAAATGGATAAATACACACTCCATGATACAAAAAGGAACCTATTCAACTATTTTTTTTATGTGTGTTAATATTTGAAAGCCTATTATACAAGATCAAATTAATTGTAAATGTTTTTTTCATTACAACTACCATATCATTTAGCATTTTAAAACATTTAACTAAAATTACCGTAAATTTTTTTTAATAACTTTCTTAAAGGAAGATCTTATCATAACTACAGAGAATTTCACTATTCCAAGAAAAATGGAAAAAATATGGGATGAGAAACATGATAAGGCCAATGAAATTGTTGATAAGGAAACAAAAAGAAATCAAGAGACAGAGGTTCTAATGGATCTAGAGAACAAGGAATATGCTTCAAGGTCTTATCAACAATGAATGTACATTGTTATCATTTGTGGTGAAGAGGGGGACAAATCATTTGAGTGTTTTTTAGGAGAATGTACACGGATATTTTAGCACAACAATTAAGTAGGGCACATGGAGGGTAAGAGGATTTAAAAAACTATATGTTTCTACAAGAAACCTTTTTTATGCACATGCAAATATGGATACTCAATTTATTTTATGTTTTCAATTATTTTCCTCAAAACCTGACAAAGTTTAAAATAAGGTTCCTATTTTCATTTTTATTTTGAACCATACTTTGCAATATATTTCACGATTATGTGTTGAGAAACAATTAGATGAATTTAATGGATATTATATTTCCACAATTTAAGAAGATTAACATTGTAAACATTTGTAGCATATTATCAATACATGCATTCTAATTTATTTCATTTGCATTTTATTATTTATGAATTTAATATTGATTAATCACAAGATCCTTTCATGGAGAATTACACTAATATGCAATAAGACACTCCTTTTTGTGCAATAATGAATCTATACAACACTTTGTATGTCTTTAAAAAACTTGTTGTATTTAAAAAATTCTCATATCCTTCATGTGAGAAATTGAAGAAGAAACTTGTGAGCTTTTCAAAGGCAGGGATCATCATTTAGGATTCAAGGAACCATCCATGAAAATTTAATGTTGTTATATATGTTTAACAAAGAATGTCTTCTCAACATGCACATTGGAAGGAGGGATGCTCTTGATCCTTCTAAACCTTTACACAATTTCTCTCTTTTAACTCTTAGAAGTATATCAAGAATAAAACAAACTAATGTTTATACGTTTTGGAGCACTTATGTGACAACCACTTTTTCTAATCCCTCTTGTAAATAAATTGCCTTTAATTGTAAATCATGTAAATAATATATGGAAATTACGTTACAATGGTTTTCTTTGGTTAATTCGCATCCTTAATTTTTGTGGATTATCCTAAACCATTATAATTCAAAGGTGGTTCATAAGTTGCATGAATTCAAATGGCTTCAAAAAATTCCAATAAACAATGTTTCAAGTGGTTTTCAATAATTTGCATGGTTTATAGTGGCTTTTTTTAGTTTTTGTTACATCTCAATTTTAACTCCATGGTATTACTTTCAATGCTTATTTTATATTAGTTTTATTGTTCGATTCTCCATTTGTTTATTTTTTTCAATCATATTTCCTAATTCATACAATATGGAGCAACTAATATGAGAAATGAAACAAATTGAATTACCTGTATTTACATGAATTTCTTGAATTGCATGGTCTTCTTGTTCTTTCAATGTTTGTCGTCTTTTTCACATCCTTTCTCTAGGTTTTTATTCCATTTCCTCTATGATTAGAAATTTATTTCCTTTTCTAAATCCAAATATCCAATTTCCCATGTTTGTTGTGAATTCTTCTGTAATTTCCAGTGTCTGATATTTTTCTATGAATGAATGTTTATTGTTATTTTTTCCAAATTTGAATTTAGACCATTTTTTTGGGGGCTTGATAGCTAATGTTCGAACGAGCTATAAACTTAATCATGCTTCTAATCTGCAGCATTTAACATAAATATTATTAATAAAAGTTGTCAAATGATTGGTGAGCAGTTATCTTTCTAATGCTCAATCGAGTCATTGTTTAACCGCCTCGAGGGCTCGGTCGAGTCATTGTTTAACCACCTTTAGGGCTCGATCGAGGTTTTATTTAATGCTTGATCATACTATTTTAATTTGAAAATCAAGTGCTCAATTGAGTGTTTTAAGCACTCAATTGAGCTTCTGAGGTTCTAAAAACCCCAGTTTTAGAACCACTTCTACAGATTTTTGTGCAACCCCATTTGTACCCTAGTGGATTTAGGAAAAATTTTATCCTTAAGTGGTAGAGCTTATCATGTTAGATTCATGAAATAATCATCTATCCAATGGCATGTGAGTTTGAAACTTTCAAATTAATATGATATTTTTCATCTAATTTCTTTTAAACATAATTCTTGAAAAAAAATTTGGACAACTTTAAAGGGGCTAAAAGAAAATCAATAATATAAAATATATACACCGATATTTTTTCAAAAAATATCACTATCTTCATTTACGAGTCCTCTTCAAAAAAGTACTCTTGGTTTTTCAATTTATTTAAAGAGTTGAAAAAAATCTTATGCGAACACATTTCTCTATAAAATGCAATTGAAATATTACTTCGCCAACTTCAAAAAATAATCAAAATAATAATTTTGCATAAAATAAGAAATTATTAATATAAAAAAATTAGTTCTCTATGTGTAGATCATGCTCAGATATATATATATATATATATATATATATATATATACAAGCATGCCTCTTGAGATGTGTGAAAAATTACAAGGATAAGTATTGCATTTAATGGAAAATCGAGGGATTCTATGGAACTAGAAATTGTTGCAAAAAAATATCATTAGGACAAAAACATAATTATCCACATATTATCAGTTTACTCCGAATCAAAATTCACAATGCTTATATCAATTTTGAGGGCTTCAATTCGATAAAAGAGGAAAATTTTGAAATTTCATCTCTACATTTTAGCCCAAAAGTGTAACCGATATTGATGCATTGACCGAGAGTTGAAAATTCCAGTTATAGGAGTTGTAGGACAAGAAGTGTATTCATCCTAGTGTGTTGCATTGGGGAGCTCCTATACTCTATTTTAAAATGAAAGATGGTACCTTAAGATTATGCATCAATTATTGACAAGTGAATAAATTAATCATTAAAAGTAAGTACCTATTACCTCGGATTAATAATTTGTTTGAATAGGTAAAAGGGGCTACTGTATTCTCTAAAATTGATTTATGATAAAGCTAGAATCAAATATGAATTAAATAAGAAAATGTCTGTAAAATTGCATTTAGGAATCTCTATGGACATTATGAGTTTGTGGTCCTACATTTTCGGCTTACTGATGCCCCAACCACCTTTATGAGCCCAATGAGCAAAATATTCCACCCCTATTTAGACAAGTTTTTATTATTTTTTATTGATGATATGTTGATTTATTTTATGAGATATTTTTTGGCGTAAATCACATGAAATTTCATTTGTTGATGCGTTTTGAACCAGCAAGTGTGGTTCATCATCAGGACAAGTTGAAGAATCAGATCCAGCCTTGCATATTAAATAGTAAGAGCAGAACATCCAATGGCTGACCAAGCAACAACTATTTTGACTAACGGCTAAATTTGACCGGGAAACGATTAGTTGAACAAGATTAAGGGCAAGACCTTTATTTTAATAATTAATTTATTTCCAATGAATATTAAATTGATAGTTAGTTATATACTTATTAAAATAAAGGGACTATTTTATAAACAAATAATTATAAATATAACATAAAATGAATAAAATATAAAATAAATTAATTTAAATTAATAGTTAGTTAAAAATTATTAAATATATAAATAATAGAGTAGTTAAGAGATGTTAGAATATAAATATAGTTAGTTATATTTTTAAAAAGTTAAAGGGACTTATTTTATGAACTTATAATTCGAAATTAAAATAAATTCATTTTAAATTAGTAGTTATTTATAAATATTATAGAAATTTTAGGGGGTTAGAAAGAATATTTTAATTTTTAATTTAATTTTTCTTTTGTTTTTTTGTTTTTGTTTTTTTTTTTGTTTTTTAATTTATTGTTATTTTTTATTTTTTTTGGGTTAAATTAGCATATTATCCTAGATTGATATCAATATATAGAATTATTATTAGAGTTTTGAAAGGAATAATTGTATTGTTACTATCAATATAATAGTATTATCATAATAATATTCAATTAATTTTATTAATAAAGTCGTGTACTTATAACCTAAATAAATAAAATAACCCTGAAGAGCGACTAAGAGGTGAGGGCCGGGACCCAACAACTATAGATTATCCATAACTAATACAATATCTCAAAACAACTCAACAAAGACTAAAGGCCAAAGAGAGAAGGATACGGGAAAACAAGGGAAAATTTAGACCAAGAACCAGCTAAAAAAGGAGGGAAAGGAGAAAGGGAAGAAAACAACTAGGAAGACAGTGCTGGGATCTAGCAGCTACTGATCTTACATCCATCCTCTGTATTGAGATTGTTCGGTCCTTTTTCAATCTCAAGGGCTTCCCTAAATTTGCGATGATGGAACTGTGAAACTTTAGCAATAACATTCGCCTCCTCGATACAAACATGATGTTTGGTACTCTCCACATGCTCAGCTAAAGTGGAAGACTTGGTTCTCCTATGCTTGAGGTCAGTTGCGTGCTCACTAATCCTTTGATTAATGGAGCGACAAGTCTCACCAATATAGGGGGTCCCACAGGAACAAGGAATAATATATACCCCTTTCATATCCTTAGGGTCGATAGGATCCTTCGCGGATCTGAGGGATTTACAAGTGGTGTTGAGGGGTCTAAAGGTCGAGGGGACATTATGCTTCCTAAGAATCATTGCAATCTTATCATTAGTCCCCTGCAAAAACGGAAGATGGACACCTTGGAGCCGCTCCTTTGGTTCTCTTTTAGTTGATGAATTTTTGGCAACTTTGAGGAAAGATTTCTAACCCAGGTACTTACTATAACCATTCTCAACAAAGACATTAAGGAGGTGGGATTTCTCTTTCTCGAAGCTCTTTTCTTCAGAGATCCTCAGGGCACGAGTAGCAAGGGTGTTGAGAACACCCAACTTCTAAGCCCAAAAATGGTGGGAATTGGCATGAAGATACTGCTCCGTATGTGTTTTCTTTCGAAACACTTGCTGGGAGAGGGAACCATCACTATTCTTAGAAATAAGAATATCAAGGAATGGGAGGCAACCATCAACTTCTTGTTCCTTGGTGAACTTAATGGCTAAGGATTGACTGTTAAGGTGATCGAAGAGGAGATCTAACTCCTCTTGGCCATGAGACCAGATGATGTTAGTGTCATCCACATATATTTTCCAAAGCTTCAGCAGGAGGCGGGCCGAGTTTAGAGCCTTGGATTCAAAATCTTCCATAAAAATATTCGCTATGACAGGGGATAGGGGGAGCCCATGGCAGCACCACACGTTTGCTCAAAGAACTCCCCTTCAAAACTGAAGAAGGTAGAAGTGAGGAAGAGCTTGACTAATCGAGTAATATCAGGATTTGTTAGGTGGTTGATAACCTCCATGGCCTCATTTATAGGGATGTAGGTGTACAGGGAAACTACATCAAAACTAACGAGAATGTCCTCAGGGTTGAGCTTAATGCCCTTGAGCTCCTTAATAAAGGAAGAAGAGTTTTTGACGAAGGACTCTATTACGGCCAACTAAGGGCTTAAGCTTTAAGGCAAGGAATTTAGCAAGAAGATAGGTAGGACCACCAATGGTGTTGACAATGGGCCTAAGGGGAGCTCCTTCTTTGTGAATCTTGGGGAGCCCATAGATCCTAGGAGTGATGGGATTGCTCTCAATGAGCTTATGGGAGTTCTTTGAGCAAACCTATGGTGTTTCCATGGGCTCCCCCCTATCCCCTATTGTAGTGAATCTTTTTATGGAAGATTTTGAATCCAAGGCTCTAAACTCAGCCCACCTCCTATCGAAGCTTTGGAAAAGATATGTGGATGACACTAATGTCATGTGATCTCTTGGCCAAGAGGAGTTAGATCTCTTCTTCGATCATCTCAATAGTCAATCCTCGGCCATTAAGTTCACCAAGGAACAAGAATTCGATGGTTGCCTCCCGTTCCTTGATATTCTTATTTCTAAGAATAGTGATGTTTCCCTCTCCCACCAAGTGCTTCAAAAGAAAACACATACAGAGCAGTATCTTCATGCCAATTGCCACCATTTCCCAGCTCAGAAGTTGGGTGTTCTTAACACACTTGCTACTCGTGCCTTGAGGATCTCTAATGAAAAGAGCTTCGAGAAAGAGAAATCCCACCTCCTTAATGTCTTTGATGAGAATGGTTATAGTAAGAACCTGGGTCAGAAAGATTTCCTCAAAGCTGCCAAAAATTCATCAACTAAAAGAGAACTGAAGGAACGGGTCCCAGGTGTCCATCTTCTATTTGCACAGGGGACCACTGATAAGATTGCAAGGATTCTTAGGAAGCATAATGTCCCCTCGACCTTTAAACCCCTCAACACCATTTGTAAATCCCTCAGATTTGTGAAGGGTCTTATCGACCCTTAGGATATGAAAGGGGTATATATTATTCCTTGTTCCTGTGGGACCCCCTATATTGGTGAGATTGGTCGCTCCATTAATCAAAGGATTAGAGCACGCAACTGACCTCAAGCACATGAGAACCAAGTACTCCGCTTTACCTGAGCATGCAGAGAGTACCAAACATCATGTTTGTATTGAGGAGGCAAGTGTTATTGCTAAAGTTTTGCAGTTCCATCATCGCAAATATAGGGAAGCCCTTGAGATTGAAAAAAGGCCCAACGATCTCAATAGAGAGGACAAATGGAAGATCAGTAGTTGCTGGATCCCAGCCCTCTCTTCCTAGTCGTTTTCTTCCCTTCCTCCCCTCCCTCCTTTTTTAGCTGGTTCTTGGTCTAAATTTCCCCTTGTTTTCCCGTATCCTTCTCTCTTTGGCCTTTAGTCTTTGTTGAGTTGTTTTGAGATATTGTATTAGTTATGGATAATCTATAGTTGTTGGGTCTCGGCCCTCACACCTTGGTCGCTCTTCATGTTTATTTTATTTATTTAGGTTATAAGTACACGACTTTATTAATAAAATTAATTGAATATTATTATGATAATACTATTATATTGATAATAACAATACAATTATTCCTTTCAAAACTCTAATAATAATTCTATATATTGATATCAATCTAGGATAATATGCTAATTTAACCAAAAATAATAATAATAAATAAATCAATAAATAAAGTTAAATAAAATTAAAAATTAAAATATTATTTCTAACCCCCTAAAATTTCTATAATATTTATAAATAACTATTAATTTAAATTGAATTTATTTTATAATTTATTTATTTTAATTTCGAATTATAAGTTCATAAAATAAGTCTCTTTAACTTTTTAAAAATATGACTAACTATATTTATATTCTAACATCTCTTAATTACTCTATTATTTATATATTTAATAATTTTTAACTAACTATTAATTTAAATTAATTTATTTTAAGTTATATTTATAATTATTCGTTTATAAAATAGTCCCTTTATTTTAATAAGTATATAACTAACTATCAATTTAATATTCATTGGAATTAACTTAATTATTAAAATAAAGGTCTTGCCCTTAATCCTGTTCAACTAACCGTTTCCCGGTCAAATTTAGCCATTAGTCAAAATAGTCGTTGCTTGGTCAAGAAATATAGCCGTTGGATGTTCTGCTCTAACTATTTAATATGCAAGGTTGGATCTGATTCTTCAACTTGTCCTGACGATGAACCACACTTGTTGGTTCGAAATGCGTCGACAAATGAAATTTCATGTGATTTACGCCGAAAAATTTCTCATAAAATTGATATGGATCACAAAAGCCTCAATTCAACATGTTGATTTGTTCCAAAACTATAGAGGAGCATAAGAAGAATCTACGAAAAGTCCTGCAGTATCTGCAGGAACACCAACTATACACTAATTATAGTAAATGTGAGTTCTTCAAAGATCAAATATAGTATTTGGGGCATATGATCACCCAAGAATGGATAGAATTAAACCTAGAAAATATCAAGACTACTACGGAGTGGCCTATTCCTAAGAATGTTGCAAATATTAGCTCCTTTATGGGATTAGTAGGCTACTATCGCCACTTTGTACCCAAGTTCTAAAAAATGGCCTACCTTATGACTTAATTATAGAAGAAATGAATAACATTAAAATGGACATAAGAATGTAAAAATAGCTTTGACCAATTGAAGCACCTGTTAACTACAACACATGTTTCAAGAATTCCAAACCTTGAGAAATAATTTATAGTTTGTACATATGCCTACCAAGAAAGGAGTAGGTAGAGTATCAATGCAAGAGGGTTGAGTGGAGGCCTATGAATCTCAAAAATTTAAAGAGAATGAGAAATAGTACATATCTTATGATTTATAATTAACAGTCATGGTTCATGCCTTAATGGTATGACAACACTATATATTAGGAAATGAATTTATCCTAATGAACGATCATAGCAACCTAACTAATTTCTTTAAAAAACCTACACTTAATGCTTGGCAAGCATACTGGACCACCTACCCAATTCGATGAGGAAAAACGATTTGATAATGGTTATGTTTGGCAACTTAACTTAATATCCACATTTTATTAATGTACAATTGATTTATAAATGATTCAATTTTATAATATATTGATAAAATACATTTTCCCCTTGTATGTTATACATAAAACTATAATTTCTGACCGAGATGTAAAATTTACTTCTGCTTTCTTGAAATGTTTATTCACGGGATTAGGCACGCAAGTGCAATTTAGTACTATCTACCATTTGTAGATAGATGGGAAGACAGAGTGGGTGAACCAAGTGTTGGAGGATATGCTAAGGATGTACGTTATGCAATAACCTACCAAGTGGGAAGAATACCTCAACCTAGTATAATTCACCTATAATAACATTTATCATGCTTCCCTCGAAATGATCCCATTTGAAGAGTTGTATGGAACAAGGTGTACAACACCTCTTAAATGGAATAATCCTAAGGATACACTAATACCGAGGCTTGATATGTTGAAGGAGATTAAGAAAATTTTGGAAAAGGTGTTGGGGAACTTGAAATCTATCCAAGACCAGTAGAAAGCATATGCAAACAAAAGACAGAATTGAAGAGAATTTCAGGTAGGAGATTATTTATATGTTCGAGTTAAACCCAAAAGTAACACCTTAACATGGGCAATCTACAAAATGTTGACTCCCAAATTCTATGGCCATTTTGAAGTACTTACTAGGATTGAACCTGTAGCTTATCAACTAGATTTACCCAGTCATATATATTTGTATAATGTATTCCATGTTTCCCTACTGAAAATACATGTGCATGATCCTATACATATCACTAATTGGCAGGATGTTTAGGTGAATGATGAATTTGTAATGATTATATATGTTTTTCTTTCTTTCATAAATGATGGAAACTAATGATTTAATTAATAGTTGTGAATGTAGGCCAAGTTGGACGGAGAATTCCTATTCAAGCCTCAGTGCATACTAGAACATAGAGAAACTATGCTACATAAATGAGTAATCGCCCAGGTTAAAGCGCAATGGAAGAACTTTAACTCAGAATGTGAGAGAGTGAGAGAAGATAACTACTACTTCCATAAAGACGGAACACATACCTACAAGGGAATAGTCCCAAAAAGGACTATTAGTGTAAATCCTTTGAGTAAAATTTAACGGAATTAAAACCTAATGTTAGGGTATTACCTATTTATAGGGGTTCAAATGCCATGGCTCCAACAATATATGAACAAAATAATAATGTTAAAAAGCTATATCTATTATCAAAATGATAAATCATAGGGTGTCAACAAATGAGACACCAAAATTTTTCATAAGGGGTTAAGGTACAATTATGGGTTGACTGTGATTCCAAAACATCAACGCTAAGACCTAGAAGTAGATGAGAAGCACGCAGGGTCTTAGAATGCCCTTCGTTGTGGATGTTGTGAGATCTACAAATGAAAAGAAAGTTGTGAATAACTTGAAACACAAAAGAATTAATAGCTAGGTGATGAGAACAACATATAGCAATGCAAATCCTTGAAAATGAAAGTAAAGGCCTTGTATTCCATCATATAGGTACTTGATGTAAAGGTTTAGAGACAAGGTGACTAGGTAATCAATGAAGATACACCAGGGCTAAAGAGGGAAAGAACTGCAGAGCTTTCTAGTGGCGAGAGGGATGGTGTAAAATAAGCACTGGTAATCAAGTAGGGGTATAGTAATTGCTATAAGAACTCACTCACCCTCCCTACAATCAATCTGTAAAGAAAAAAAATAAAGACATCAGATCGTCGAAACCTCATATGTCTAGGTGAGGCATGTCACTATAGAAAACAAATCCAAGGTGTCATCGAACACTTATGGATGGTTTGATTAACCCCTACCACTTCTATGAAGCCAAAGCACATGCCTGCAAGGGAATAATACCCAAAACGATTATTAGTGTAAATAATTTGAGTAAAAATTAACGGAGTTAGAACCAAATGTTGGGGTGTTACCTATTGATAAGCTTTCAAAATCCATGGCTCCAAAAATCTGTGAACAAAGTAATAATGTTAAATATCTCCTATTAGCAAAACGAGAAATGATAGGGTGTCAATAAATAAAACACCAGAATTTTGCATCAGGGGTTAAAGTATACTTACAGGTTGATTTCGATTATGTAACCTCATCATCAAGGCATGGAAGTAGATGAGAAGCATCCTGAATCTTAGAATGCCCTTGATTGTAGATGCTTGTAAGGTCTACAAATAGAAAACAAGTTGTGAATAACCTGAAACACAAAATAATTGACAGCTAAGAGAAAATAATAATATATAACCATGAAAATCCTTGATGATGAGAGTAAACACCTTGTAGGCCATCATGCATTTGCTTGATGTATAGGTTCAGAGATGAGGTGACCAGGGAATCAATGAAGAAATGTCAAGGCCACAAGGGGAAATAGTTGTAGAGCTCACCGACGGCGAGAGGGATGGTGTAAACTCAACATGCAGAGTTGTGTAAGAGTAGGTAATTTCCATAATGGCGCACTCACCCTCCCCACCATCGATTTGTAAACCCTAAAACTCAATGAGTTGAATCATTAATGCCTCATCTATCGAAGTGAGGCCCGTCATTACCATACGTGAAATCTAAGGTGTCAACTATCACTTCTAGAGTGTTCGACGAGCCCATATTAAATTTAAACCTTAATGTATTTTCTTAAATATCATAACACCATAAAGGAAAATATAGACCTTGTGATAAACCAAAGTAAATATGAGACATGCGTTGAATGATTGAATCAATAGTTTAAATTTTGGATATAACCAATTCAAGAGATAAAGTCCCTAAGACTCACATAAACACCAAAACATCACCAATAGAAGTTACAAGGAAGTATATCATGGATTTATCATAATCTCATGTAATTAACTATATATACGTTGTTGATAAAGAATAATCAAGAGATTATAAAACTCAATGGAAAGTAAAAAATTTAACGTTTAGTGAAATATAATTTAGTAAAGTAAAATGTAATCTTAACTTGTGGAGGTTGAGTGTGATAACCTTGAGTAAAAAAAAATATTGTTTTATCCTTGTGGAAACATTTTACACTCCACTAGAAGAACAATAACATCTAATTTGATGCAATGCAAGAACATAACTAATTTTCCCTTGAACCTGCATCACCATGGTTTTATTCAATTTATTATGCACTTAATTAATCAGCAGAAGACTTCATATTATACTTAAAATATAGTAATTTAAAAGGGAATTCCATTTTCGCCATTAAAACTACACATTATCTTAACTAGTTTCCACATCAAAACTATATGTTATGTTAAATAGAAGCCATTTTTAGCTGTCAAATTGAGTTTTAATACTACTATCCTTAAATGAGTGTCATTTTTATAATTACCAGCTTCGAATTGATGTAGAAATGTAATAGTATCTATATTGTTTAGTTATTAGTAGTTTGTTGTGTTTGTTGTGTCTTGTTCAAGTTGTGGTTTTATTTAGTTCCAAGATCATATTCACGAGGAGATTGTTCTAACTCCTAAAATGATTTCTAACCCTATATTTGTATGATTTTTTTGGATAATTGAATGTTGAGGTGAGCGTAGAGACTCTCCAGGTTGCACTAGTCTCACCCAAGAGCTTCTCATTTTGTCTTCATACTTGTCCTTGTGTCTCGTTCAAGTTGTGTTTTTATTTAGTTTGTAAATCCTATTCATGAGTAGTTTGTTCTAGCTCCTCCATTGATTTTTAACCCTATATATGTATGATATTTCTAGCTTATTTAATGGCACGTTGACTGGAGGAACTCTCTAGGTTGCACTAGTCTAACTTAAGATTTGTTCTTCCAATATATTGGTATTAAAGCATCAGGTGGGAGCTGAGTGAGTTTATGCATAGGTTGAGTATATTGTGCAATTTTTGTTATTGGGAGAAAGCCACATTCTATGTATTATACTATGAGCCGTGTGTATCCTAGAGTGTCCTTCTTTGTGTATTCAAAAGAGTTGTTTGATCCTGGATCCAATCTGTTGGAAGAGATATTCAATCCAGGATCGGTGTGTTTAACCATTGTTTAGAGAGAATTTGTTGAATAGTTTTTGGAAGCACTATCTAATCCCTGAGAACATTTTTTAATTTTGTAGAGTGTAGATCATTATTGGAAAATTCCAAATATGATTGATCCCCATATTTAAAAGAGAGATATTCACAGACTGGGAGGAGTAGAGAGTCAGGCTCTATGCAAAAAGAAAAGGAATTGTTTTTATCAGTGAACTAGAGTGACAGTGGAGCTGGCATGAAGAAATGTGTGTATATTTTCTTGTAGATTCACAACTCATGTAATGTACTAAAACACAAGACATGAATCTACTCTTCTCTTTAAACAACAGAAACCAATAATCGATTAAAACACTAATCGACCATAGGAATATAATCAAAGACACATAACACAATTTTTTCTCTGGGAAAAGACATTGCTCAAAACCTCGACTATCTATTGCATTAATCATAAATCTGAGTGATAATACAAAGCTTTTTCTCACAAGAACAATTCTGCATGAGTATGTTCAACTCTCTCCCTCAGAAGCCCGCACATACCAACACTTAGCCAATTTTTGCTTCCTGCTAAGCCCATATTTCCTTGCGCAATTCCTACGAGGAATAGCCGATATTTAATTCGGAATTCCTTCCTCCATAACTATGTAATCCAAAACTAGGTCCTCTTCTTATTACATGCATGATCTATACAACTCGGATCATTCTACAACATATAGTACAATCTCCCTGCACTCTAGTCTCAATTGGGTCTTTCTTTGAACTAACATTAATGAGTTTCTCATGAGGAAATATTTAGTTACTTGGAGTAGCATTGAGGATGCACCGGTGCACCAAATCACTACTAATACTCTATTAGTTCCACAAGCAATTAGAACTAGTTTAATTGTCTATATCTCAGTAAAACTGAGTTATCTATTTACAACTCAAATAAACTCATTCTAGACCCCTAAAATTTAGGGAGAACATATACTTGACTATAGAAAGACTTCCAGCTCAAAATTCCTAAGCTAATTAAGTTAATTAAACTTAATTAACTATTTACATATTGATATGAGAATAAAATTTGATTTTAATTCACAGTTTAATTCAAGGAAAAATTAAACTGAAATTTCTTGTTTCCATTTCCCAACACTCCCTCTCAATAATAAATGGATTATCAATTACCTTGATCCTATCTCTGTGAAACTCAAATTTACATCTTGAGAATGCCTTTGTAAAAATGTTATCATCTTGCTTCATCGTGGGAACGCACTCCAACAACATAATTTGCCTCAATACACAATCTCGAAGATGATGATATCGGATGTCAATATGCTTGGACCAATCATGAAAAAAATAATTTTCAGAGAGTTTGATACAACTCTTATTATCGCAGTAAATCACAGTTGGATCCATCTACTGACAAAACAAACCGACTAGGATCTTCCTCATCCAGATCGCCTCACATGTTGCCTGACTTGCAACCATGTACTTTACCTCTACTAAACTGAGTGACACCGATCTATGTTTCTTGTTGTACCAAGAAAATTTTGTTGACCGAGTACTTAATATCCCTCCTGATGTGCTCCTCCTGTCGAATGGACTCCCTTCCCAATCTGCATCGGTGAATCCTTGAAGCTTGACTCCCTCTATCTATCTATATCACAATGCATATTGAGTAGTGCACTTGAGGTATCTCATCACATGCCTAACCATCGCTTGACTAAGTTGGTTCACTACATAGAACATATTTGGTCGTGTGTTCACCAAATACATGAGTGAACCAACAATTTGCCTATAAATAGTAGCTTCCACTACTTCACCTAAAGTAGCATCCTCCTCCCTAAAGTTACCTGCTAGGGGAGTCTCCGTGGGTTTGATCCTCTCCATGTGGATCCTCCTAAGCATCTCATTGGCATACTTTCCTTGAGACACAAACAATTCCACATCACCCTGCCATACTTCCATGCCCAGAAATTAATGCATGAACCCCAATTCCTTCATCTCAAACTCTCTTGCAAGGTCCTCCTTGCAAGACTTGATCAGCTTATCATCACCTATCAAAATCAAAACATTGACATACAACACAATGATCAACAATTTATCTTCCACCACTATGTGGTACCAGTTCTCATCAGCTTCACTCTTGTTGAAGCTCAACTCGGTGAAGTAGCTACCAATCCTAGTGTACCAAGCACGAGGTTCGTGCTTTAGCCCATACAATGGCCTCTTGATTTGGTACACATTGTTATAGAAATTTTTGTGCCTTACAACATTGAGCATGAAATGTCCATAATCCAAGGGATCCAAAGTCCCTAAATGAGTTGTTCCTACCCCTAGAGGAACAAGGTTAACTAATGACAGCTTCTCCCAGAAGTTCTCCACCAAAAACCACTCAGAAACAATCAATTCAAGATCAATTCAGAGGCTCCACCAGCTGTCTGCGCTGAAATGTAGAGATTACACTGGCTAGGTGCACTGCAACGCAGGTAGAAGCACTACCAGGGTGCGCTGAGCGGGAAATGACAAATGGCAAGTTCATTCAACGAGGTGGAAAGACCCTGGAAGCTTCCAGAATCTTCCTCAATGACACTTGCCTCAATGAATTTGACTAGTGATGAGTAAGAGGTTCTCAACCTCCAAGTGGAAGCAAGAATTGACAGAGAGAAGCCACAAGTAAAAAACATAAGCTGACTCATCCTCTCTGCTTACATCTATATATGGATCTCTCACCCAGAGGTTCAAGAGGCTGGAATTTTGTACTTTGCAGAGAATTGTTGTTGGTTTGAGATTGAGATTAGCACATTGGGTGATTTATGCTTTGTTGGAGGAGAGGAAGGGATTCCTTTGCTGGGAGGTAGATGCTGGATCGGAACTCACTTGGTTGTATCTCCTCCTAGACTTTATTATCATATCAATAAACTATTTGAGTTTCTCCTATATGTTGTATACCAATGATGTTTTGTTATGCTTATATGTTTAGCTTAATCTGATCTTGAGCTTTTTATGAATGTATATCTGTATCTTTGTGTAGTTTCTCTCTCTTGTGATCTAGCAGGAATTTGGTGAAATTGGGCCGATGAAGGAGCAAGAAGTTGGGAGCTACTGAAGAGAGGAGTGATTTGGATCGACAAACTAGCGGAAGATACAGGTTAGTTAGATCCTTCTTCCTCACTTACATTTCATAAAGAAGAATACTGAAATAAGTTTACCTGTTTGTTGCTAAGGCACTATCACCTCTTAGAGTGGGATAGGGGCATTCCGAATTGGATACTTTTCCCAACAAAAAATTGGCGACTCCACTGGGGAAAGTATCTTGTTAGTTTATCTATGTTTCTATTGTTGTTATTCTCATAAACTCAGGAAAGCTGAATCGAAATGCATTTGCCATTTTCAAGTACAAAGTAGAGATCTGCCACTCTAGCCCACTCACTGGGCCTGTTTTTATGATCTGAAAAAAATGATCCACAATTTCTCTAACAGCCCTTTGTGATAGATCTTATTCCTCCTTTAAATCATCCTCCTAATTGTACCTAATTGATAGCTTTGATCCGGCCAAAAACTGTTGATTTAACTACAAACCGTAACCTAGAACCCAGAAACAACTCTCGTTTCTGCTTCAGCGCAGACTCTGTGAAGAGGTTCTACATTTCAACACAGGTCCCGTGAAGGCTACCTGCACTGAATGTCTATCCTATGTGTTGGGAGTGCGCTGATCAGTCTTTGCCTTGTGCAGCTGTGGTTCCCTGCTTCCTTTTTCTTAGTTTCATCTCTGTTTTTTGCAGCCTGTTATCACTTAGTGTACCTGTCTGAAACCCCTTTTCTTTGCCTCAATTCCACCTCAGTTGTATAAAGAAACTGTATTTGTTCTTTGTGTATTTGTTACATCATTTGCAGTTTCCCATTACAAAAGTAAACTAGTCATACTGTCGCCCTTAGATCTAGACCTGTCGTAAGTGTCATTTTGATCTTAGGAGTGAGTTTGTTTGTTGTTCACAGTTGATTGAGCTTTTACTTTTGTCATTTGGTTTGAATTCATGCATTTCTAGTGTCGAAACAAGTAAATCATAAAGTGTCGTAATCGTCTTTTTGATTTTGAAAAAGAAACTTGTTTATGTTTTCACTTGAAATCGAATTCAAATTTGTACAACAGCTTTCTTTTTAGGCATCAATATTAAGAAAGCGCAAAAAAATACATGCATTTGTGCATTTGCATATTGATAGTTTGCATGCTTTGATTTAGGGAAAAGTGCATTACAGTGTGCTCTATGCTCTTTGAGAAAAGTTTGTATCTTCCTTTTCCCCTTGTAGCTAGGATTTTCATTGTTGAAAAGATATAAAAGCTTGCTTATCATCTTTAGACTGCATTTAGGAATTGTATCATGCATCTCGTGGTGATCCAAAAAGGAAAACTTCTAAGAAAGATCAACCTAAAATAAATTGAATGAACTTAACAATGCTTTGTAACATAACGCACAACATAGAGGTCTAGGTCCGACGTCGTAAAACCTGGTGACTGTCGATCTCGCTGATGGTTGGGTGATTCCTCCTGAGGGACGATAGCGCCAGTATGGATTGTGCTCCCACGTATCGTCGAGTATATATTGGGAGACCCCTATAGGCATAAAACCTTTATCCTTAGGAAGCCGTGTCGACCGCCCTACTGATCGCAATGCACTGAACACAGCATTCGGGAAGATTGACCGCCCGTACCTTAAAACGTATTCTGCGGTTTTGCGAAAAGTTTGGCACACCCTCTACCTAGAACTCCAGAGCAGTTCCTTTTGGCATTTTTCAGACTCTATAAAAGAAAAAGTCCATCTGAGCATTTGTCACTTCAGGCTCGTTAAAACATCAAAGGGGACTAGAGTCATCTTTAGCTTTTTCTCGACTCTTTAAAATTGAAAAAGCAATTTGTGTCTAAAGTGTCGTTAAAATTTATTTTAAATGGAACAATCACCCCTTTTTCTTGCGTTGATCTTTAAGTTGAGAAAATGGAACCCACCAACCAAGGAATTCCCCTTGGTGGAAATCCTAGTCGCTTCTTCTCTTGGGGAGATGTTGGTGCGCCCCATATGGCCACATTGTTGCTTCCAGGACTGACAATTGGCTTGCCGGTCTGGCTCTTCTCAACCAATGTCATTCAGAACACCACTATTCCTGAACAGTCGAATCAACAGTTAGACCAGTCCATAGTTGCCCACCAGCCTTCTACTTCCTCTAACTCTTCCTCTCCTCCTTCCTCTTCGCTTGACGGAACTGGTAAAACAAAAAACCAAGTTCCTAAGGAGAAGAAGGAAAAGAAGAAGAAAGAGAAGAAGAAGAAGGAGCCAAAAGAGAATGGGGGCAAACAAGTTTCGTCTGACAAAAATCCACACACAGCACTGACTAGGCCTAAATCCCCATGTGTCATATGCAAGGGAGACCTCTTCCACAGAGATTGTCCCTGCATCCCTCAGATACTAAGGGAATGATCTCCCCGTTTGCACAATCCGGTGGCATCAAGCTCTGATAGCCATGTTGAATGCATACCGTCAACTAGCGAGAGTGAAGTACTTGGACAAAAAGGGAGAGCTAAATCCCCTTGTAGACTGTGCGAAGGCAATCATGCCATCCACCGTTGTCCCTTCTTAGATGAAGCGAAAAGAGTTTTGGATGATCGTCTGGTTTCACCGTTACGACTTCCTCTTGGATATAAAAAACTCTTGCCGAGTCCTTCGTTAGTTGAAAATCCAGCTGGCCCGTTCAAGTGGTCAGCTGAAGTGCCGGTCATTGAAGATGAACCAGCTGAATCCATACCTAACGAAAGTCAAAAGGTCGAGGCGACAGTTGACCCGGTCTTGCCTTCAAAGGATTTATCTTCGAATGATACAGTCACTGAAGAGAATAAAGATGACACCATCCAAATTCTCTTCATCAACACAGACTCCGACGAGCACGGGGGCACTCCCCCCATTCCTTTATCGGAGGAAGGAAATTCATCAGAGTAATACCCGGCCGTTTACTCGGTCCCACCACCAAGCAACCTAGTTGTCTCCTTCGACTGGAACCAACTAGGCAGACCCCGTTTGCCAGCAAGCATACCATTCAGAATTATCATCCAAATATACAGAATGGTCATGGCTAGCACCATCATTGATGAAGGGGAATCTGTGAGTATCCTTTCCTCCACTGCTTGGAAAGCGCTTGGTTCGCCAACGCTTTTTCCTGAAATGAGAAATCTAACAGGCTTTGATAAAGGAAGCAGTCGACCTTTAGGTATCCTCCCCAATGTGCCTATCACATTGAAAGGGAAGACCGTTCAAATGAACGTGATGGTCGTTCACGGACCCTTGGATTATAACCTAATCCTTGGACGAGACTATATATATTGCATGGGAGCCATCGTCTCCTCACTCTTTAGAGTAATGTGTTTTCCGCACGAAGGAAGAGTGGTCAAGCTCGTGAACCAGCTTTCATTTCCCAGATCACACATCGCAAATAGTCATATACCATCCCTAAATGGTCTCTTCACGCAAGAAATGTCTCAACCCATGGTCGGTCCTCCTAATGAGCGCGAGTGATTCGGAAGGATATGACTGGAACCCAGGGGGCATGCGTCCTGGTCTGCTTCGGCAGGAAAACTTTGGGTATAGGGTAGGTTTCCGCGAGAGAATATGAATAGTCTGTACCCCGCCCATGCTGGAAGAGGGTTATTCTAGAATAAGATTCTTTTGTCAAAGTTATGTGAGTTGACAGAACTGAGTCAATCACCTTTGTCTATCTCGGTGGACATTGCCGAAGAAGTGTTTTGTTTGAAAGATTAATAGAACAATCTTTGGGTGACCTGTAATAGGTAGGCCTCTCTCGCTGAAACAAATGTTTAATCGGACTAAAGTAGGGGTAACCTTGAAACTCTGGTTTATACCTGGGGGCATGCAAACCTTTTTGAATGCAAGCAAGGGGCGGCTATTTATTTTTTTAAATTTTTAGGTACTCCCTTTAAACCTGTAAGTCTAACCCTTTAAACTCGTATGATTAGTCGTTTCCGAACTTGCATAAAGAAAGGATTCCAGGAGCAAATCTTTGTAAGGCGCAAGCTCCATAAAAAATGGGATCTTACATGAGACATTCTTATCATATGACTGGACTAATCGAGCAGTTTTAGCACATAGTTCATGCTCGTTAAAAAAAAACATAAGATCGAGTAGTTTTAGCACACAGTTCATGCTCGTTAAAAAATAAACATAAGGTTGAGCAGTTTTAGCACATAGTTCATGCTCGTTAAAAAATAAACATAAGACTGGGTAGTGTTTTTCCGCATTTAAGCTCGTTAAAAAATGAACTATCTTCTGGTAAATAACCACCGTGAATGTAACATTATCTGCCATTAAAGCCTTGGTCGTGTTTGCACCGTCACCTCCACTTTTCCATTGGCTGATCGTTCACCTCCATATGATTGTTTACCCATTTTGAGGAACAACTGCGAAGAGTGATTTCACTAGCCATCCTTGTGACACTGCCGTGATTAGAAAATTCCAACTCTTACCTGGAATCAGCTGCTAACCCGTTTTATCACTCGTTCCTCAAAAGACGAGTCTTCTTTAAGCTCTTTTCATCTAACGCGTAGAATATGAAAAGATTGCCGAGTTTTGGCCTTCTACCTCATTAAAGCGACCGGAAGTGTTATCCCTCCTCTAGATTTTAATCTTTTTGGACCTGAGGGATTATTGCACAAAACGATTGAGCGCTTGTTTTGTTCGGCTCGTTAAAACTATCGAAAACTCATCCCTTCTGTATTGTTTTATACTTTTTCAGACTTAAGGGATTAGATGACGAAAAAGGACTTTCGGAGTTGACTTTACGTACCTTTTTAGACTCTCTAAAAATGAAAAGGATTGAGTTATCTTTGTGGTTAGACTCGTTAAAAGAATTAAATAGCGACAAACTTGTCTTTAGACGAGAACGAGTTTCACTATCGCTAGGCTCATTAAAACATAGCGATGGGTTTGCCCGAAGGGCAAATTATAGAACAAGCATATGTTATCCTCCTCAAGCTTGACAAAAATAAATAGGTACTGGTCAGCAATGACTGGGGAAAAATTGGGAAGAAACTCAAAGAACTTTATTGGTAGTGTTATCACAAAACCAGTACTAGGGGCTGCAACCAAGCAAGGTTTCATGTAACTGTTTCAGACCAGACTTTAGACTAGGAATTAGCCTTCCTAATCAGAGAGGGCTCTCTCACAGGATTTTGATAGAAAATTAATCACAACAACAGAGGGCTAACTCTTCACACATTTATAAAAATATAGCTGGCTGGACATACATCAAATTAGTCTTCATTGGGCTATGGAGTCTCTCACAGTTAATAAACAAAATCACAGTCATCTCATGGAAGTCAAGGCTCTTTACATCATCAGATGTTCAAACATAATTTACCTAAATCAAAGCTTGCTAAACATACAGGAAGTCAGAGCATTAAAAATGAATTCTGAGTGATGTTCAAACATGCTTCACCAAAACCCACAGCTTGCCAAACACACAGGAAGTCAGAGCATATAATATGAATTCTGAGGGATTGTGCTATAACAAGGTTGTAAAAAGAACATTAAGAAACTAAACCATCATCACATTTGAACACAGTGATCCATTGAGAATCTTGAGAAGAAACAACCTGTTTTACCATTACTGTAACAGTCTTTACATATGCTAAAAAAAAAACTCTGTTTTTGTATATACAGTCCAACCCCTATTACATTCTAATTTTCACCATATATAGGAATACATTTCCTCCCTCTAGAATGAGTTCGAATCTCCTATTAACTACTCCTACATGCCTTTAACTAACTGCATTAATTACATACATGCTAAACTATAATTACATAAAGTCCTAATCAAACTAAAACAATAATTCTTTTCTCCTCGTAGACTTGATGCTTTCTTGAATGCTTTGACAGCTGTCCTCCTCCAATTAATCTGATATGGCTGAGCTACAGGTGCAATGGATGCTGATTTAGGATGCTTAAGAGCGCTGATGGCTCATTAATTGACCAGAAGAGATGCTCCTATCTTAACGGTCTCTCTCTCCCAACATTCTCCTAAAGTATAGCAGCATGTTCCCAAATCTTTTAATAACTCCAGGTATGGAATGATGCCAGGTTTCTGATGTGCTGTAGATGGTCTTGATAAACAGTTGTTCCTTTTCCTCAACTCCTGCTCACCGTGTCAGACTAGCTGCTCACAGTATAACACTAGCTGCCCTACGCTTTAAATCATCACCTACAGCAGTTTCGTAGCGCGCTACGAAACTGCTGTGTGATTTAAAAACACAGTCCTCCTCACTGGTTTTCTGCTAACACTGTGCTACATTTATTAATGATCTCCTCATTCCAACAAATGAACAAAAATTTACAAATAATCCTGTTTAGCTGTCAGGTTTCAATGTCAATAGCCTTTCCTAAAAACAAACTCAAACAGCATGCCCGGATTCCTCTGTTTTTTAGAGATACTTTGGCTGGAACATAGTTTACTATTTTAGCATTTAGTCCCAGCTCTCTTTCCTCAGTCTTCCAACTCGATCTGAAACACCTACAAACAAATCATCAAAGTTTTCCAAAGAGGATGATGATGAAACATTTGTAAATTCATGGTCTGCTATGTCTAGCTCCTAAAAGAGGAACAATAGAGAATCCTTCTAGAAATATAGTTTTTCTTGGACAAACTTATATTCTGCTTCTTGAGATTTTGTTTTTAGACCATCAAGAGCTTGGTTAATTTTATTCTCAAATTTTAGCGCTTTGATATGAACCAGTGACTTAAGTAAACCCGAGGATCCATTTATTTCTTCTGAAAGCAACCTCAATCTGCTCTGGAATATATCACGAACATAAACACCCATTGTGGTCACCCTTCCATTTTATCCTGGAGAAAATTCCTCCTCGTCCTTAACATAAGGCTCAACCCAACCCCATAACATCCTAGGATCTGCAACATAACGCAGGTACAAGAAACCAATACATCTCATGTATGGAGAATCCTCGTGCTTAAGAAGCCCATGCATTTGCTTCACTGTCAACTTCATGGTAAAAATTTGTAGAGAAGACAAAACAATAACTTCATGGTAGGTCTTCAGCCTTTACAATTCCTTGAAGTAATCTGAAGACAAGATGTTCATACAGAGAACCTTTTCAAGCAAAGAATCAATAAGCTTTCCACATGTTTGTACTTCCATATTCTTCCCCAATAAACTTCCTTGAGCTCAAAGCTTGATGTCTTCCTTTGTGAATGATGAGTTATAAAAGACGAATAAAAAGCAGCAAGGGATTCTTTGAATTGGCAAGGTAGAATGCAAGAGTACTGAATCTCTCTCTGCTGGGTTTATGCTTGTATCTCAAACCATCAATGTTAAATCATCGCTGCAAGAGACCATTCTGTCTCTGGAAAAGTCAAAAGAAACCGCCCACAGTGTTGATGTATGGCCGCTGACAGAATTTCCCAATGTTTGCAGGCATGCTTAGTCACCACCGTCTCTATCGTTTGCCCAAAACTTAATACATCTCAGGGTGGAACGGAAATTCTCAATTTTTGGTACCAACTGAAGTATTAGCAAGCGATAACTCAAGGGAACATTTGCATTCTTCACACATCGAACCTCTGAAACTTCTTGTGTGTCCTTAAAACAATGAAATATATAACCTGGTCCAACACACAAAGTACCAACATCTGCTTCTGGTCCATGTACCCCTAACTGATATGACTTCAAAATTGAATATTTTTGCATTACTGCTCGATTCCCATCAAGGCACCCGAATACTCTGCACTTGGTTGTGGCAATTTCATGACAATTTGGTTTCTTCATCGGCATATATACATCACAAGCCTCTTTCTTTGTAAGAACATGTGAAGCCGTATGTATATGAGTCACTTTTGGTAACTGTAATGGTATTGTTTATTTGTTATGAGAAGCATATACATTCGAGGACGCCAAGTGTTATCAGAGATTATTTATTAGATGCTCTGCACGTGCCTCTCTGATCTGCGCAACAAGTTTACCATCTCCGAATGTTATCTTAGAACAATACAGGTGTGCCGCCATGTCACTGACAATATATCATTAATCAAAGAATTCGAACTTGCCACGAAACCAAGGGACTCTTTTCAAGACTGAACAAGAGGAACGAAAGTGACCAAGTCATGCTTGAGAACGAAAATACACAAGATCAGGAGAATTATCATGCCGCTGTCCGCCGTATGATGCTTGCAATCTAACTCCAGATTGTCGACCTTGTGGCAATCGAATTTTTATAGGAACCGCTTGACACTTGTCATTTAATCACTTAGGACTGCGTGTATTTTCTGCAGCATCAACCATATGAGGCCGGTGATCTCCACCATTCAATTGCAGACCAACCCTCTTCTTCTCTACTGGCTGGCCATCGATCTAGTAGCCAAAAGCCCTGGTGTAGCACCTGTATTTTCACAAACTGATGCCCACCACATCAGGATATTCGCAATGCGCCATCTCGAGCTTTCAATAAATCACTTTATCATGGAAATAAAAGCAATATCGCCCCCATTACATTAAGAACCAGATTAGAACACGATTGCAGAAATGTATAATGAAGGACTTTCCCACTTGTCACCAAACCAATTCTTGAAAAGTTTGCCAAGACCAATTGGGTTATCATCAAACATACTGCAGCACCCAGTATTAGCAGTTGCTATTAAACCAAACAGGAATCCCTGATCATCTTAGAGAATATGCTCACCTACAGCCCTTATTTTCTGGAACTCTAACGCTCTAAAATCTTTCTATGAGTGCAAAGGCTACAGATTTGACAAAGAAGCCATCACACGCTTGTATCTCACTTTAGAGCACTGTCATTCGGGAAGCATTCCCTTTGTAAAACCTCAAGGATTGAACTCGATGGCTAGAAGCCACTAAGATGAAATGAAAGAATCTGGACAATTATCCTCGAGTGACCAAACCACTACAAACAAAGAGGTAGTAGATGGACCATCAACCTCATAGAAGATACCAATTTTAACAAATAGGCATCATTTCTTTTTGCTGCTATAATGTGATAAAATTATATACATTTTTTAGAACAATCATTACAAAGAGGCCTGCTGTAATGGGTGTAGGGTAGGATTTATCAGCTATTGGCCACAAGTTTGAATCCCAATTAAAGCATACTGCAGCATCTGACAGTGGAATGCTATCAAACTTGAACCCCAGATCATCATAGGAAATATTCTCACCGCAGTTACCTTGTTCTACTCAGTCATAATAACCTTCTCATCATGGCTTAGGAAGTCCACCATCTATACTAATAACATTAACAGGTCCATTATTTGAAATACAAGCAGTCTCTGTTTCACCTAGAATTTGCATGTCATAATTAGCTTCTGGGACAATCTTAAAGCCAGCAAACATTGAAGCGGCTTCAACTGCATTCCTTACATTGCCTTTCTCATCAAATGTGCAGCCTTCCAAGAGGCCACGAATTCTATGGTTCTGAATATTAAAATAATGCCAAACTGGATTTAACTCGAGCTCCAACTTCAATAACAGTATGATGGTGTTCTCAAGCTAAGATACATCAGATGCAACAAGCCGAGGCTCGTACTACATTCAAGGGTGCACAGTCCTTCCCTTAAATATCTGTCATTTCCCAATTTCGCAGCGCAGCCACTGTAAGGTCAGTGTTTTCGCTACGAAATCACTAAAACATATGGCGCTGCGAAACTGTTAACAAGTTTATGCGCTGCGAAAACACCCTGCCTTTTAGATATGCTAAAAATTTTTGACAACAGCATTTTCAGTGATAACAGTGGCTCCACTAGGGATAGTGTGCCCTTGTGGTGCGCTAAGAACACGCAGCTCCAGTGCCTTACCCATTTGTGACAAACAGAAATTTGCTTGACAAGCATGACTGTAGGAGAAAGAAACTAATGCTACTGAAAAATAAATGCTCAGCTAACCTTGAGCTTATTTGCAATTTACCTACCTACCTACCCTAACCATTCAAACTTCCCTCAGCTCAATCAATATGAAACTTCCAATGCAGCCAATCATTTGCTTTGTCTGACATTTGATTTCTTTGCCTGTCCCGGAATTCAGAACCAATATGACAGTGTAATGACCGCTGCCACTGAAATCTTCCCTGACTGTATCGGATTTCAGAACTAATGTGATAGTGTAAAGACCGCTGCCACTGAAGTACTCTCCGATCTTCATAGGTAAACTGAAACACTGGAGAGCAAAACTCTTCCATATAATCAGCTACAGGATCCCAGAACACATGATCAGCTTGTCCTTCCACGACACTTTCCAGCTGTGCAAACTGATCTTCAACCACAGTGTTCAGTTCCTCAATCATAAAAGAGAGGGGAACCAGCATAGTCTCCTTGCGTTCAGTCATAAAAATTTTCTGGGAATAATGATCTTGATCATGAAAATTGTATGCCTGAATTTGTCCTTCTAAACCTTCAATTTCTTTCTCAATGTCTTTGGCAAATTCATCAAAAAATTTCATCTTATCCTCTGACTTGCAGTCAAAAGATTTCAGATATGAGGACAGGGACAAAGAAAAAGATTCATTTGTTTCTTCTTTATTATGATCATCATTCCACTGTTTAAAACCTTCAACTGAAGGAGAGTTTACTTCCACCTCTGACCTATCTATCCATTCCTCCAAGAACATAAGCCAAAAGTCTGGCAATGACTTAATGGACTTGGCAGGCAAGCATTCAACCCACTGTTTGCATTTCCCTTGGAATGAATCATAAAATAACCTTATGCAAACATCCTCATGTTTAATTCTAAGAAGCTGTGCAAATTCACAAAAATCTGATATATGATCCAAAGTTAAACTCAGATTCTCTCCGTTAAATTTTGGACCATTCCTTAGAAAGTATGCATCCTTGGGAAAATGATTTGGGAAACCATGAATTCCTGAGAAATCTATGCATGCATACCTTGAAAAAAGAAGAGCAGCTTCTGGGTCTTTCATAACTCCAGTGGAATCACCATGAATATATAAACCTTGAATTCTTCAACAATGGAGTCGCCAAGGTAGTTTTGCAGCCTTGAAAATCATTTGAACTCCTGCTACCTTCAGAAATTCAATCTTAATCTCCCGGCAGACGCACCAAAATGTTATCACAAAACCAGTACTAGGGGCTGCAACCAAGCAAGGTTTCATGTAACTGTTTCAGACCAGACTTTAGACTAGGAATTAGCCTTCCTAATCAGAGAGGGCTCTCTCACAGGCTTTTGATAGAAAATTAATCACAACAACAGAGGGCTAACTCTTCACACATTTATAAAAATATAGCTGGCTGGACATACATCAAATTAGTCTTCATTGGGCTATGGAGTCTCTCACAGTTAATAAACAAAATCACAGTCATCTCATGGAAGTCAAGGCTCTTTGCATCATCAGATGTTCAAACATAATTTACCTAAATCAAAGCTTGCTAAACATACAGGAAGTCAGAGCATTAAAAATGAATTCTGAGTGATGTTCAAACATGCTTCACCAAAACCCACAGCTTGCCAAACACACAGGAAGTCAGAGCATATAATATGAATTCTGAGGGATTGTGCTATAACAAGGCTGTAAAAAGAACATTAAGAAACTAAACCATCATCACATTTGAACACAGTGATCCATTGAGAATCTTGAGAAGAAACAACCTGTTTTACCATTACTGTAACAGTCTTTACATATGCTCAAAAAAAAACTTTGTTTTTGTATATACAGTCCAACCCCTATTACATTCTAATTTTCACCATATATAGGAATACATTTCCTCCCTCTAGAATGAGTTCGAATCTCCTATTAACTACTCCTACATGCCTTTAACTAACTGCATTAATTACATACATGCTAAACTATAATTACATAAAGTCCTAATCAAACTAAAACAATAATTCTTTTCTCCTCGTAGACTTGATGCTTTCTTGAATGCTTTGACAGCTGTCCTCCTCCAATTAATCTGATATGGCTGAGCTACAGGTGCAATGGATGCTGATTTAGGATGCTTAAGAGCGTTGATGGCTCATTAATTGACCAGAAGAGATGCTCCTATCTTAACGGTCTCTGTCTCCCAACATTCTCCTAAAGTATAGCAGCATGTTCCCAAATCTTTTAATAACTCCGGGTATGGAATGATGCCAGGTTTCTGATGTGCTGTAGGTGGTATTGATAGACAACTGTTTTTCTTCCTCAACTCCCGCTCACAGTGTCGCACTAGCTGCTCACAGTATCACACTAGCTGTCCTGCGCTTAAAATCATCACCTACAGCAGTTTCGTAGCGCGCTACGAAACTGCTGTGTGATTTAAAAACACAGTCCTCCTCACTAGTTTTCTGCTAACACTGTGCTACATTTATTAATAACCTCCTCATTCCAACAAATGAACAACAATTTGCAAATAATCCTGTTTAGCTGCCAGGTTTCAATGTCAATAGCCTTTCCTAAAAACAAACTCAAACAGCATGCCCGGATTCCTCTGTTTTTTAGAGATACTTTGGCTGGAACATAGTTTACTAGTTTAGCATTTAGTCCCAGCTCTCTTTCCTCAGTCTTCCAACTCGATCTGAAACACCTACAAACAAATCATCAAAGTTTTCCAAAGAGGATGATGATGAAACATTTGTAAATTCATGGTCTGCTATGTCTAGCTCCTGAAAGAGGAACAATAGAGAATCCTTCTAGAAATATAGTTTTTCTTGGACAAACTTATATTCTGCTTCTTGAGATTTTTTTTTTAGACCATCAAGAGCTTGGTTAATTTTATTCTCAAATTTTAGCGCTATGATATGAACCAGTGACTTAAGTAAACCCGAGGATCCATTTATTTCTTCTGAAAGCAACCTCAATCTGCTCTGGAATATATCACGAACATAAACACCCATTGTGGTCACCCTTCCATTTTATCCTGGAGAAAATTCCTCCTCGTCCTTAACATAAGGCTCAACCCAACCCCATAACATCCTAGGATCTGCAACATAACGCAGGTACAAGAAACCAATACATCTCATGTATGGAGAATCCTCATGCTTAAGAAGCCCATGCATTTGCTTCACTGTCAACTTCATGGTAAAAATTTGTAGAGAAGACAAAACAATAACTTCATGGTAGGTCTTCAGCCTTTACAATTCCTTGAAGTAATCTGAAGACAGGATGTTCATACAGAGAACCTTTTCAAGCAAAGAATCAATAAGTTTTCCACATGTTTGTACTTCCATATTCTTCCCCAATAAACTTCCTTGAGCTCAAAGCTTGATGTCTTCCTTTGTGAATGATGAGTTATAAAAGACGAATAAAAGGCAGCAAGGGATTCTTTGAATTGGCAAGGTAGAATGCAAGAGTACTGAATCTCTCTCTGCTGGGTTTATGCTTGTATCTCAAACCATCAATGTTAAATCATCGCTGCAAGAGACCATTCTGTCTCTGGAAAAGTCAAAAGAAAACGCCCACAGTGTTGATCTATGGCCGCTGACAGAATTTCCCAATGTTTGCAGGCATGCTTAGTCACCACCGTCTCTATCGTTTGCCCAAAACTTAATACATCTCAGGGTGGAACGGAAATTCTCAATTTTTGGTACCAACTGAAGTATTAGCAAGCGATAACTCAAGGTAACATTTGCATTCTTCACACATCGAACCTCTGAAACTTCTTGTGTGTCCTTAAAACAATGAAATATATAACTTGGTCCAACACACAAAGTACCAACATCTGCTTCTGGTCCATGTACCCCTAACTGATACGACTTCAAAATTGAATATTTTTGCATTACTGCTCGATTCCCATCAAGGCACCCGAATACTCTGCACTTGGTTGTGGCAATTTCATGACAATTTGGTTTCTTCATCGGCATATATACATCACAAGCCTCTTTCTTTGTAAGAACATGTGAAGCCGTATGTATATGAGTCACTTTTGGTAACTGTAATGGTATTGTTTATTTGTTATGAGAAGCATATACATTCGAGGACGCCAAGTGTTATCAGAGATTATTTATTAGATGCTCTGCACGTGCCTCTCTGATCTGCGCAACAAGTTTACCATCTCCGAATGTTATCTTAGAACAATACAGGTGTGCCGCCATGTCACCGACAATATATCATTAATCAAAGAATTCGAACTTGCCACGAAACCAAGGGACTCTTTTCAAGACTGAACAAGAGGAACGAAAGTGACCAAGTCATGCTTGAGAACGAAAATACACCAGATCAGGAGAATTATCATGCCGCTGTCCGCCGTATGATGCTTGCAATCTAACTCCAGATTGTCGACCTTGTGGCAATCGAATTTTTATAGGAACCGCTTGACACTTGTCATTTAATCACTTAGGACTGTGTGTATTTTCTGCAGCATCAACCATATGAGGCCGGTGATCTCCACCATTCAATTGCAGACCAACCCTCTTCTTCTCTACTGGCTGGCCATCTATCTAGTAGCCAAAAGCCCTGGTGTAGCACCTGTATTTTCACAAACTGATGCCCACCACATCAGGATATTCGCAATGTGCCATCTCGAGCTTTCAATAAATCACTTTATCATGGCAATAAAAGCAATATCGCCCCCATTACATTAAGAACCAGATTAGAACACGATTGCAGAAATGTATAATGAAGGACTTTCCCACTTGTCACCAAACCAATTCTTGAAAAGTTTGCCAAGACCAATTGGGTTATCATCAAACATACTGCAGCACCCAGTATTAGCAGTTGCTATTAAACCAAACAGGAATCCCTGATCATCTTAGAGAATATGCTCACCTACAGCCCTTATTTTCTGGAACTCTAACGCTCTAAAATCTTTCTATGAGTGCAAAGGCTACAGATTTGACAAAGAAGCCATCACACGCTTGTATCTCACTTTAGAGCACTGTCATTCGGGAAGCATTCCCTTTGTAAAACCTCAAGGATTGAACTCGATGGCTAGAAGCCACTAAGATGAAATGAAAGAATCTGGACAATTATCCTCGAGTGACCAAACCACTACAAACAAAGAGGTAGTAGATGGACCATCAACCTCATAGAAGAT
This sequence comes from Pinus tabuliformis, assembly GCA_031772625.1. NCBI lineage: Eukaryota > Viridiplantae > Streptophyta > Pinopsida > Pinales > Pinaceae > Pinus > Pinus tabuliformis. Next base: position 339,793,642 of record CM062818.1, on the reverse strand, counting down.
ACCAATTTTAACAAATAGGCATCATTTCTTTTTGCTGCTATAATGTGATAAAATTATATACATTTTTTAGAACAATCATTACAAAGAGGCCTGCTGTAGTGGGTGTAGGGTAGGATTTATCAGCTATTGGCCACAAGTTTGAATCCCAATTAAAGCATACTGCAGCATCTGACAGTGGAATGCTATCAAACTTGAACCCCAGATCATCATAGGCAATATTCTCACCGCAGTTACCTTGTTCTACTCAGTCATAATAACCTTCTCATCATGGCTTAGGAAGTCCACCATCTATACTAATAACATTAACAGGTCCATTATTTGAAATACAAGCAGTCTCTGTTTCACCCAGATTTTGCATGTCATAATTAGCTTCTGGGACAATCTTAAAGCCAGCAAACATTGAAGCGGCTTCAACTGCATTCCTTACATTGCCTTTCTCATCAAATGTGCAGCCTTCCAAGAGGCCACGAATTCTATGGTTCTGAATATTAAAATAATGCCAAACTGGATTTAACTCGAGCTCCAACTTCAATAATAGTATGATGGTGTTCTCAAGCTAAGATACATCAGATGCAACAAGCCGAGGCTCGTACTGCATTCAAGGGTGCACAGTCCTTCCCTTAAATATCTCTCATTTCCCAATTTCGCAGCGCAGCCACTGTAAGGTCAGTGTTTTCGCTACGAAATCACTAAAACATATGGCGCTGCGAAACTGTTAACAATTTTATGCGCTACGAAAACACCCTGCCTTTTAGATATGCTAAAAATTTTTGACAACAGCATTTTCAGTGATAACAGTTAGCAAGTCGCTCTTGAACATGACACTTCCGCTCCGTGCCTGAGTGGGGTTGGGTTGTTTCATTCACCGGTCACATCACCATGGTCTCACCATACCATCCACCTTTGGGGTAAATGCTACCAATCCATCACACAAGTGTCGCCGATATGTTCAAGAGAAGTCATCCAGAGAAGTCAACCGTGTCCCATCCACTACCATACATTATCTTTCATTCTTTTCATGACCGCCACCCTGAACCATATATCATCAGATTGTTTTCACCTCCATCAAAATCATTTGCTCTGTTCCGTGTCACTGATGTGGGATATGTTAAGGCCCTCCTTTGACGGATCGCTTCTTGTCGACATCAGCTCATTATCTAAGAATTTGATCTAGGAACAACCCCTTCAGTACTTTGAAGCTTGCATGCCTCAATGGCAAGTTTCTCACTTCCAGCGACAGGTATACATCAATGACCTTCGACCGAAAGATTTTGTGTGGTGTTCGACGCCAAGTCCTTTATTCACACCATGTGAATTGTACTGCAGTACCTTGAGGGTCATTATCATCATCGGTGATTCCTCTCGCGCTTGTTAATGGTTTACCTCATTGACCGGTAATCAAGCGATGTCTTTGCATGGTCGACTTGAGAACATTTCTCACATGGATAGACTTGTACTTAGAGTGAAGATCGAATGCGTTTGAAGACCCCGGATCTAGTTTCATCCATCCGGGCTGCGATATATATTTGGGAAAAATAAATTCATTGACATGTACAGCATTACATCACAGATAATCATCCTACCGAAGGATGATGATTTTAGCAGGATCATCAGTCTACCATCTGACAATTGTCTGTCCTATGTACACAAAAATGAATTTATAAAGTTGAGCATGGGAATGCCCGCCTCAGCTAGATCATGAAAACAGTATGAAAAATAATGTATTGTATTGTATCTTATTACAGGTCTCCTCCCAGCATTGAATGAACTTTGGATCCTCCTAATAAAGCATTTCACCCGATAAAAGGCCTCATACTTTAGGGGGCAGCTGTTATAGACATTTTTGTGCCTTACAACATTGAGCATGAAATGTCCATAATCCAAGGGATCCAATGTCCCTAAATGAGTTGTTCCTGCCCCTAGAGGAACAAGGTCAACCAATGACAGCTTCTCCCAGAAGTTCTCCACCGAAAACCACTCAGAAACAATCAATTCAAGATCAATTCAGAGGCTCCACTAGCTGTCTGCGCTGAAATGCAGATATTACACTGGCTAGGTGCACTGCAACGTAGGTAGAAGCACTACCAGGGTGCGCTGAGCAGGAAATGACAAATGGAAAGTTCATTCAACGAGGTGGAAAGACCCTGGAAGCTTCCAGAATCTTCCTCAATGACACTTGCCTCAATGAATTCGACTAGTGATGAGTAAAAGGTTCTCAACCTCCAAGTGGAAGCAAGAACTGACAGAGAGAAGCCACAAGTCAAAACATAAGTTGACTCATCCTCTCTGCTTACATCTATATATGGATCTCTCACCCAGAGGTTCAGGAGGCTGGAATTTTGTACTTTGCAGAGAATTGCTGTTGGTTTGAGATTGAGATTAGCACATTGGGTGATTTATGCTTTGTTGGAGGAGAGGAAGGGATTCCTTTGCTGGGAGGTAGATGCTGGATCGGAACTCACTTGGTTGTATCTCCTCCTTGACTTTATTATCATATCAATAAACTATTTGAGTTTCTCCTATATGTTGTATACCAGTGATGTTTTGTTATGCTTACATGTTTAGCTTAATCTGATCTTGAGCTTTTTATGAATGTATATATGTATCTTTGTGTAGTTTCTCTCTCTTGTGATCTTGCAGGAATTCGGTGAAACTGGGCCGGTGAGGGAGCAAGAATCTGGGAGCTACTGAATAGAGGAGTGATTTGGATCGACAAACTAGCGGAAGATACAGGTTAGTTAGATCCTTCTTCCTCACTTACATTTCATAAAGAGGAATACTCAAATAAGTTTACCTGTTTGTTGCTAAGGCACTATCACCTCTTAGAGTGGGATAGGGGCATTCCGAATTGGATACTTTTCCCAACAACACACATGCGACTCACAGTAAAAGGTCTCAAAAACTTCAGGGTGCTATATGTACACCTCTTTGTCAATTGTGTCATTAAGGAAGGTTATACTTACATCCATCTGATGTATCTCCCAACCTGTCTACGCTAATAGTGCCAATGTAGATTTGATCGATGAGTACCTTGCAGTAGGAGAAAAGGTCTCATCATAGTGAATTCCCTCTAACTATGAAAAGCCATGAGCCACAAACCTAGCCTTATGCTTCTCCACACTACCATTTGTAGCTTTCTTTACCTTGTAAAGCCATTAGTAGCTCACCATTGACTTGTCCTCCGGTCTCAATACCACATCCCAAACAACGTTATGAACTATGGAGTCATACTCCTCCAGCATGGCATAAACCCAAACCGGCTACTGCAAGGCTTCCTCAAAGGAAGATAGCTTAGTCTCAACATGTCTCCTCATAAGAGCCAAGTATCAAATGTACTTCTTAGGTGACCTCCTCTTCCTGCACTGAGATGTGGGTGCTCCCACATTCTCCCATGCATCATGCAATATCCTTTGATCCTCTCTAGTGCGTTTTCTGGAATCTTTGGAAGACTTTGCCTGATTGCTTGTGTCACAACCAGATCCTTTGCATGTGGCTGCTCCACATCAACCTGAGGCTCCTCAACCATAGGAGTTAAAATATCCTCAAATGCGTGTAGCTCAAGCTCCCTCCCAAGGGTAACTTGCATGTCTTTCTGCTCATCGAATCCAACATCCCTGGGAACCATTGTCATCGTACTAGTCAGCAAGTACACCCGATAGTTGTGAGGTGTATCATTATAGCCCAAAAATATCCCCAACTTTGTTGTCAGCTCAAGCTTCTTCTATACATCTTTGATCATGTGGAAATATACCAATCACCCAAAAATCCTGAAGTGACCACCATCTGTTCTCTTACTGAAATAGGCCTCCTCTAGTATCTTCATCTCAAGAATTTGATGTGGGCTACAGTTCTGCAAATAAACCATTGTGCTGCATGCCTCAGCCCACAAGTGTAGTGGTAGGAAATGATCATGCAAAATTGAATGTGCTGCCTCTACAATGCTTCCGTTATTCCTCTCGGACCCCCCATTCTATTGTGGGTCATGGGGTGTCATCTACTCCCGTTTAATCCCTTCTCTTGCACAAAAGTTCTTAAACTCATTTGAGACATACTCACCACCGTTATCACTCCTCAGAGCTTTAACCTTCTTACCAGATGTTTTCTCAAACAATGATTTATATTCAAAAAAAAAATTGAAATTTTGATCCTTCTTCTACATGAAAAATATCCAACATTTATGAGAAAATTCATCAACAAATATAACATAATACTTGTGTTTGGTTGTGTATATTTTCGAGAATGGTCCACACACATCTGAATGGAATTACTCTAGAATCGCGTTTTCTCGACTGTCTCTATCGTCAAAAGGAAGCCTCGGTGTATTTTATGAAAGTACACCCATTCCATGTATCAACTTGCCCTAGTGTACCTTTGGGATGACTAGTAGAGATCTGCTACATGATTTTCAAAGCCCCGTCATGCAAGTGGCCCAATCCCCTGTGCCACAACTTGCCAACGTCTCGGCTTTGCATATTCTTTCCTTTCATTCTCAAAGTATCACAATCCTCTACCTCCAACTTATAGAGATTCTTGACTTCAATTCGTATCTTCTTTACTTGACTCGTGGCTATGTGTCAAAGGAATGCCTTTGCTTTCAAGAAAATGACATCATAAACTCTATCCTCAAGCATGGCGACCGATACTAAGTTCTTCTTCAACCTGGGCACATACATAACATCCCTCAAGGTTAGAGGAGCACCCCACTCCATTTGAAAAGTAAATGTGCCCAATCCAGTAGCACTATACCTCCCATCCTCACCCATCTCGATATGCATCTGGAGATCTTTCTCCTCCAATTCATCGAAAAACTCCTTGTCACCAGTCATGTGGAATGAAGCTCCACTATCAAGGTACCATACACTACCCTTCATTAATGACACCATGCTTGCAATAACAGTAAAGTCCACTTTGAATTTAGAAGCCAAAGCTCACCCGTCGCTCCTCCTGAAGACTTCTTCTTAGATTTCTTGAGTAGACAATTTGTAGCAAAATGCCCTAGCTCATGACAATGAAAGAACTTAACTTTCATCATGTCTTTCTTCTTGCCTCCATGGAAATAATACAATTTGGAATGGGATGCCTTCCCTTTCCATTTCCTTGCCTTCTAAGGAACATTTTTCCTCATCATCAGTCTTTGATGAGGAACCATCTCTCATGTTCCTTTTGATCTCCTCCTGCATCAAATTTGACCATATGCATTCCCAATCTGGTAGCTTCTCCCTCCCATTGACAGAGTCTTGATATTTATTCCAACTCTTGGGAAGGCCTAGGATAGCTAGGCTCATGATATCCTCCTTAGCAACGATTATTCCAACACTTGCAAGCTCATCACAATAGTGAGTGAACTTGGTCAAGTATTTTGGAATGGCCTCGCCTTTCTCCAGATTGATTTTTCGAATTTTGTCTTTCAGTTCCAACTTCCTATGGTCACTGCTATACTGGAATAGGTATGTCAATGATTTCCATATAGCATATGGAGTTTCCTTACCATGGGTAATCGAGACAATGTTGACTTGAACTCCCTCACGGATTATCCGCCTCGCCTTCACCGCACACTTCTTCCATTAGACCAGATTTTCTGCATTCGATGTTGCTAGATTAGGAATGTCTTGATCAACGAATTCCTTCAAGTAATTATCCTATAGCATAGCCTCCATTCTATCCTTCTAGGCTATATAATTTGAGCTACTTCCAAGGTGTAATAAAGCCGCAAACCATAGAATGTCATCTACTGATCCTGAAGTATGTATTGCAAATTCAAATTTCATCTGTAACCCAAAACTCAAAACATGAAATCTCCTCTAGTATATTGTCTTCAACTATGATACCATGTAGATTTTCCTGTAGATTCATAGCTCATGTAATGTACTAAAACACAATACAAGAATCTACTCTACTCTTTAAACAACGAAAACCAATGATCGATGAAAACAATAATCGACAAGAGGAAGATAATCAAAGACACATAACACAATTTTTTCTCTGGGGAAATCCACTGCTCAAAACCTCGACTATCTATTGCATTAATTAGAAATCTAAGTGACAATACAAAGCTTGTTATCACAAGAACAATTCCTCACAAGTACGATAAACGCTCTACCTCACAAGCGCACACTGACCAAAAAATAGCCAAATTATGCTACCTGATGAGCCCTTATTTCCTTGCATAATTACTATGAGGAATGGCCCATATTTAATTTGGAATTCCCTCCTCCATAGTTGCGCAATACAAAACTAGTTCCTCTTCTAATTACATGCATGATTTTTAAAACTCAGATCATTCAACAATTGATAGTACACTAACCCTGCACTCTAGTCTCAACTGGGTCTTTCTATGAACTAACATGCATGAGTTTCTCATGAGGGAATCTTCAGTTAACTGAAGTAGCACTGAGGATGCACCAGTGCACCAATTCACTACTAATCCTCTACTAGTTCTGAAAACATTTAGAACTATTTTAAATGTCTATAACTCAATCAAATTGAGTTATTTAATTAAAACTCAAATAAACTCATACTAGACCCCTAAAATTTAGGGAGAACATATACATGACTACAGAAACACTTCCAACTTGAAATTCCTAATCTAATTAAGTTAATTAAACTTAATTAACTATTTACAACTTCTTATTAGAATAGAATTCGATTTTAATTCACAGTTTAATTCAAGGATAAATTAAACTGGAAATTCTTGTTTCCATTTCTCAACAAAGTGCACGTAGAGAGGAATGTCGTAAGGATGCAATGCAGAGATCCATCTGCAAGTGGAGCTACTCTATAAGGAAATAACCCATCTACGAGTGACAAACAATCAACTTATGTGGTTAAGGAGTGGCCAACATGTGCATTGAGGTTTTCTTTGGAGCTGAAAGAATGGAGCTGGAGTGGGAGTGCATTTTTTCACTAATTTGAAATGGGCTTATATATTGTTGGTAGTGGAAAAATAGACCAGTAAGTGGACTGACATTGTGGAACTGCGTCGAGGAGAGGCCTAACTCTACATACTAGAGTTTTTAATAAGCGGCACTCGTGTAGTGTATCAATGGTGACCTTCATCAATTGAGGTAAAGCGTTGTGTGAATGTTTCCTAGAGTGGTTTTTTATTCTTCTTGACACAATAATTCTTCCACTGGACCTGTCTTTCGAGTGGTCGCCTATGTGCTTTGAAGTGGACTTGTGTTCGCTGTTGTAAAATTTGAAGCTTGGAAGAGGCGTGGAGGAGTAGAGGAGATGCGTAAATAAGCGACCAACATAGAGTGTGAGGAGAAGTTTCTTGGAGACCTCATAATGTGTGGAAAAGCATGGAAACCTATGTGTGGAGCCTCTATGTGTGTATCCTCATGCAATTTTTTAGATACATAGATACTGCAATTCTTGAAAAGTTGGTTGTTATGAGTTAATAATCTTCAAGAATCTAAGGAATAACCTACCACTTGGGTCTATTGAGGTCATTGAGATATGAAACATCATTTTATGCGATGTTCTATTTCTTTGCTACTAGTCGTTAACGTATTAAGGAGAAATGAAGACGTGGATTCATATAAATACCAGCCCTAAATGAATGATTAACATGTCAATGGTGTGTACTGGTGGAGTGTGAGTGTGCTTCACAACTTGCCAATGAATACGCCAAATTGTGCTAAGTGGAATTGAAATTAACCTAGGTCATGACACATTTGGTGTCCTTGACTATGAGCATAGTGTTAGACCAGTTTGCTAGAAGGAAGTCCTACCCTATTGTTTGCTTGCACAGCAGAAGTGTCTTGCATATACTAGGATGTGAGACCGAGTCTCCAGGATGCTTGTGTTCTAAACGTGTTAATATTGGTGGTCGGTGAGCACGTAATAAACAAGCACCTTCCATGTACATGAAATTTTATTATTGGTGGTGTAGATTTGAGTGTAGAGTTGTCTGTTGTGTGATTAACTGTTAATGTATAGAGGATCAACATCTAGTCTTTGGGTTTTCTTTTTCCAAAGCTCTGCAGCTTCTCCCACTTGAGAAGTTGAAGTTAAGATCTTTTCCTGGCAGCGCAGTTTGATTTATTAAAAATGGTGTGCATGATGTAAAGGGAGTTCACATGGTGTTTTATCCTATTGTTTGGTGACCGATCTCAGCTATTTGGACTGTTGGAGTATTAAGTGTTTCATGGAGACAATGTTGACTCAGGATTTTGGCATATTAAGCTACATATTGGTTGGGCACCCTATGATGTGGCTACAAAGGTGCTACATGGACGTTTTGTGAGAACTTTATGTTGTGTGCGCAGATATCTGGGAAGGAATAGTAGCGAGGAAACACATTCTAATAATGTGCCAATGAATGACCCTTTTGATGATCCCTTTATCATGCATCTATTTGGAAGCTCTTTTGGCTTACTATAGCTAATGTAAGAAGAGTTCACAATAGTGATGGGTCGACAAAGGAGATTTAAACAGTTCAAGAGGAAGTATCAAAAGGTAGAGGTAGAATATGGAATATTTCTAGCCATAGAACCAATTCCTAATGAAGAAATGAATCTAAACATATACTTAAATGAGCCTCAAAATTTTGAAGAAATGAGTGCAATATTGAAACAATTAATGCTAGTTATGCCATATTTAATGTTAGGTAAAAAAATTAAACTTTGGGAAATGAGAATAGGAGGATTGCTTGATTCAGTAGATTTATGATGATTTGTTCAAGAAACTTCTATAAATCCCCATGATAAGAGTTGAGGTGCAGTAGCATTGCTTCTTTTTATATTAGCACTGGATGAAAACATATTGTCTAGTATTTTTCATGAATTTTTTGAAGTACGTAATGCAAAAATATTTTGGGATATTCTTGAAATGAAGTATAACATGAAGTGGAGTGAGAAATATGAAGTGGATGAATTGTTTTGTTGAAAATGGTGATTGTGTTGAAAGTATCATATCTGAAATCGAGACTGAAACAACAATGATTAATGAAGAAAGTATGTTTCTAGCTGATACTAAAGTAGCATGTGATAGTAAGGAAACTCCTTGTGATGCAATATTTAATGATGAATGTGTAACAACTTATCAAACACTATGTGAACCCTTGGTAACTTCAATTAAATAAGATAATGAATTTGTTTCAACTAAAGGTTCATTATGACTGTTACAGGTGAAAACACTATTAGATAAATTTCTGAGTGGAGCGATAAATCAACAAGATCAAACAGAGTATAAAGATTGTAATGAGAATTTGGCAGAACAAGACAAAGATGAAGAAACAGAGGAAGATATTAACATAGAGGAAAATGAAAAGAAATCAAAAAATAGTTATTTCATGAATCACATGAAAGTTTCTTAGTCTGAAAATATTAGCAAGAACTAGGATGACACATTTTTTTTTAACAAGAGCTAAAAAAGCTTGAAGATGAATTATAGTTCATTAAAGCATGGCTTGAAAAACAATATTTTGATGGAGAAGACAATAGAAATGAAGAATCAATGAATGATGTAGATGATATATAAATTGAAACAACAATGGAAACACCTGAAGAAGTTCATGGAATTCTGATGAATTGGAGCCATGAAGAAGTCAGATATTACTATGAGTTAATATGGAAACTGCCCATTGAACAATGCATAGATGAATACAATGAGAAAGTGAAACAACCCACTTATGATTGTAATAAATAATTTGCAAACAATGAAGACAAATAGAGGTCCCATGAACCTGCTGAAGCATTGAAAATGATGAGAAGAAGATCACGTCCTAGTTGCACGATGCAGTTAAAGAAAAGAAAACCAAGGAAGACACACCATCACTATTTAACAACAAGAACAATCAATATGAAGTTGTTAAAGTATAATTGTAAGTCTGGGTGAGACATAGACCAATGGGCATTTTTATTTATGTTATTTAAAATACACATTTCTCCATTAAGGTGGAGACTTAAAATTAATGGAAAAATGTAATAGTTTCTAGATTATTTAATTATTAGTAGTTTGTTGTGTCTCATTTAAGTTGTGGCTTTATTTAGTTAATATATCCTATTATTCCAATGAAATATAAATTCAAGGACATATTTCTCCATGATATTTTGCCCAAATAAGATCACCAAAAAGCAAGAGAAAAAAAGGTTAATAGATAGACAGTTGAATCCCAACCTAATTCTCATACGTGCAACAAGAAAATGATTCTAGATGTTATAAACAAAAGAGCATGCATTATGCCTCCTCGTAGGTCGATGAAAGGTTTTGAATTCATGTTAGAATCCTCGTGCTCCACTCAAGGGACCTCATTCATCTTCACTCGATCTCAACACCTACACACATCCACAAACACTCAAGGCGTACAAGTGATCTTCGTCAAAATATCACTAGCACAAAAAATCATAAAATCTGTTGGGAAAGATACTGAGAAGGGGAGGGGGATGAATCAGTATTTTAAACTCAATTCAACTTTTCATTTCTTATTCTGATTTCCATATGCTACTTTCATTCAGGAAACTCACGAAGGTATGTGACTGTGATGAATATAAACAACGTATATCCAAATAACAAATTTATAAGTTAGTTCATTAACTCTTCATCCTTCAGCATAGAATCATTACTTCATTATTCATTCATCAAGAAGAAACCATGACAAGTAAAGAACAAATAGATCATCAAAACACACAAAAAACACATCAACACATATGAACACCAAGATTTTAGGTAGAAACCCAATGTGGGAGAAAACCACAACTATCATCGTCTTTGTCTTCTTATTTTATTATAAAGGAAAACATATTACAATATTGTATTGGTGTAGAATCATACCAGTACATAGGAACCCATGTCAAAAATGCTACAACCTTCTCTCGTTCTGTAGCGCCTACTCAAAGGTAGCTCCAACCCCCTGATCTTGTTTATCGGCTCTTACCAGAAGGCAACTCCTACCCATTTGAGAAATTATATAGCTACTACTAGAAGGAAGCTTTGACATCCTCACTAAAAGTTCCAACCCCCATCACCTCTTGTGGACCACGTTTCATAATGCTTCATATTGGATCCACAAAACATCAACACTTGTAGACCACCTTTCATCATATTTTAAGACTAGATCCACTTCCATCCATAAGATCAAATCAAGTAACAATTCTAAAACCAATAACTCCTCCAATCATTGAACCAACTAAAACACTATACTATCAGCAAACTAATCACTGAATGTCAAACATCTATTACAACTAGATCAAACCAAGTCATATCATATTATATCAATGCACAACCACCTATATCAAACCAATCATAATGAGATAATAGCAATATGCGAAGGCATACTGTATTAATCACAAAAAAACATTTTTGTCACTACAAACCATGATCAACCATACATCAAAACGTATACGCTATTGTTCTTAATCATACCCACATATGTATGAGCTTCCCCTAAGCAATATTTACATACAGATATCAAATCACTGACTTCTGCATCTGAATCATTGTAATACTGAAATGACCATTGAATCAAATACTAAAATAACTCATCCAATCAACATTGGAAATTCAATTACTAAATCTCTATCAACCAAAGAAACTAGATCAAACTAATCCATAATAGATCATATCAATGCATAATCACTCATCATTATATCAATCCATACTCGGTTCATTTCAAAAACCAATTATTGTCACTGTAAACCTTGATCAAACACATGTCAGAATGTATATTATACTTCTATGAAGAACACCTACATATATACATATTTCCTTTGTATTAAACCTGCATACAGATCACATAACACTGAACACTGACTCATCAATCACTACACCATAGATCACTCCATCGATCACAGATCAACATAGATTACTGAACCAAGCATAGATCATCCTACTGTAGAAACATTAGCAATCAATACACTATATAACCCATTCAATATTGTCAGATATGGAACATCACAAAAAATATATCATTGAAATACAACAACAATCAGAATAGAACTAATCAAATGTCATCAACAAGTCATACTATAAAACCCTAGTATGTATATGTGACTTTCATAAATTCTATCAGTGTATGTACGTCTTTTCCATTCAAAATACCTATGTACTTACATGAAAATACTGGAAACACTTCCAAAAATATATACATGACTGCCCAGAGTATTATTTGTGTATGTACACGACCTTTCATAGGCAAACCAATGTACAAATATGAAATCACTGAATCATACATTCGCTGCAACCACAATACATACTTCACAAACTTTATTGTCACACATTCATATCAAAGTATCATTATCACCATAGATATATAATTGTTAGCTCTAGTCACAAACAAATCAAGCAGACATATTCATTACTATTCTTTAATATCTATAAGATCTTAGCCACTTCCATGTTCCTTGTCAAAACTTGTCTCAAACCAGATTACACAATAATAACCCATAAATTGCACACTTAACACTTTGATCTCCATCTCCTTATATAGATTTAGTCTTAGCCAATAATTTATGCCAATCCCTTAGTAATTTCATTGGTATTCTTTGATGGGATCAAACAACCATTCACGCATCCAAAAACTATGGGCCAATGCAATAGTAAATTGTTGGCATTATGATTCAAGTGTTGTCCTTGATGGCAACTCACTCAGAGGTTGGTACATGTGCTCAGAGGTTGGTACAGGTGATGGCAACTTAATCAGAAGACAGATCTTAGTACAGCATGCCAAGGAAGTTCATATACGCAGGTTCGTTAAGCCCAAGTCGCGTGTACACGCTAGTTGGCTTCATCAAAAGCGCGTGTATGTGGAAAAGTACCTTTGGTCCATGGTGGTTAGTCCTTGGAAGTTGTGCCTATGGTTTCGGACCATTGTGTCTCGACGGGCGTGTCGATCCCTAGTTTTGAAGTTGATGGTATTGTGTTACTATGGTTTTGGCTCTTGGTATTGAGCAAGGCCTAAGGCTATATAAGGAGAAGAAGATCATTAGGCAAAATCATCTTTCGACAAGGCTTGAATATCTAAGAGAGAAAGAGATCTGATATGCAGGTTCTGGGTTACTTGATCTAAGCCAAGGAGAGATCACATCGGTTGATGGAAGACTAGATCTAAGGATAGATCGGGATCTAATGGTTTGAAATGCACTATCATGATATGGTTGATTATGCGTATTTCTAGATCTGCATATTGTCGCAATGTTATGTTCTGGGTCTAATTGATGTCTGGTACAGCTGCAAATTGAGAAATTTTATTTTTAGATCTGTACGCAGGTTGGCTTCGGTAAAAGCGCGTGTATACGTGGGTTTTGCTCATTGAAGTAGCGTATATCTTTTGAAGCTTGATTTTGGGTTTACAGTGGGGTCTGACTGTTATTGCAGAGTTCTGTAGTCTGCTCTATGTTCTGGTAACTGGTGATTGACAGGGTTCAGTGATTCAGTGATTCAAAGTTTGGTTGTTTTATGCTTCAATGATCTGTTGTGAAAGTTGAATGAATTGAGGTCTACACATTGTAATTGTGCTTCAGGAATATCCAGTCTGAAAATGTATGAAAGGTGGTACCTGAAGGAAAGAAGATTGTAGGTCAGCACCTACGTACTAGTATCTTGGCTAGTACAAGAGCAAAGGGGGTGGAGCTCCCTTCCAAGGAAGTTTGGAGAACGAGAGAAGGTTGTAGCCTTCTGCAGGTTGTAGCCTGCGTACTGGTATAAGGCTGCACCAGTACAAAAGATTGTAAACTGAAGTTTCATATTAAAGAAAGATAGAGACAACTTGCAGCAGGTGGTTTTCACCCACATTGGGTTTCCACCTTATATCTTGGTGTTCATGTGTGTGGCTTTTGATCTGTTCTGTTATACTGCACCTGTTTACTGTTAATGTGATGAATAATGTCCTGCTGAACTTAACTGAAGAATAAGCTAACTAAATTATGAGTTTTCTTCTTATACGCTGTTTTATATAGTCACAGTAGCGTGTACACGCTGGTTCACCTAACTGAAGTAGCGTATATGTTTCTGAGCATTGAAAAAGTTTGATTGATCTGATAATACTGATTCACCCCCCCTCTCAGTATTATTTCCAACAATTGGAATCAGAGCAGGTCCTTCAGAGAAGCTTGATCGCTTGAAGGTAGATCATTCATCATGAGCAACTACGAGACAAATTTCAATTATTGGAAGGTAAGAGTTACTGCATATCTTCAATCTCTTGGTACAGAAGTTTGGAACATTGTAGAAACAGGCTATGCTTTTCCTTCAGCTACTCCTACAGATCCAGCTGAGAAAAAGCAGTATGAAACAAATGCAAAAGCAGTCAGTACTCTATTAGGAAGTATATCCCAAACAGAATTCATGAAGGTCATGCACTTCAAATCAGCAAAAGAGATATGGGACAAAATGATCACTAGCTATGAAGGAGATGAACAGGTAAAGCAAGCTAAACTTCAAACTCTCAGGATTCAATATGAGACTCTCAAGATGTATAATGATGAAAGTGTGGCTAATTATTTTCTTCGGGTAGATGAGATTGTTAATTGTATGAAAACTTTGGGAGAAGAAATAAAAGAGACTATAGTAGTTCAAAAGATTCTAAGATCATTATCCCCCAAGTTTGAATCTAAAGTATCTGCAATAGAAGAAAAAGAAAATTTCCGTGTTCTCACCATGTCTCAGCTACATGGAATTCTAACTGCTTATGAAATGAGAAAGGGAGGTCCATCTGACAGAAGGGAAGCTGCTTTTAAGGCATCAGGAAAAGAAGATTACTATGAAGCAAGCCATGTTCCAGAAGAAGAGGAAGAAGAATCAAATTTTGTCAGAAATCTTCAAAGGGGTTCTGGAAGGTTAAGAGGTAAGCTACCTTTCAAATGCTTTGCTTGTGGAAGAGTAGGTCATTATGCTGCAAAATGTCCTTATAAGGATAAAGGAAAAGAACCTGCTAGATGGAACAAGAAACAAAGTGCAAATAAGAAAAGCTACTACACCCATGAAGATAGTGATGGCTTATCAAACAGTGATGAAGATGAACAAGGTAATAAATATAAGTTGTTAATGGCATTTGAAGATGATGATTATGAGGATGCTGTAGATGTGGATAATCTCTATAATAAAATTACTAGACTCAAGAGATGCATAGAAGAAAAGAATGTGATCATTGATACTTTGCAATTTCAAATTGATGAAAAGGAAAAACATCTTGAAAAACTAGAAGGTGAAATTGTTGGTCTCAGAAAAGAAATTGAGAAAACAAAAGCTATTAATCTTAAGTTTGTCAAAGGATCTGAAACTTTGAATGAGATTATCAATGTGCAGCGGTCTCCTCTAAACAAGATAGGTTTGGGCTATAATGGAGAAACCTCTCAAGCATCCACCTCAAAAAGTTATCTTGATGCAGCAAGAAGAAATGAGCAGAAGAACAATGAAGATAATCAGGTAAAGCAGGGACGGATTACAAACAGAAACTATCAGGGACAATCCTTCTTAAGGGTGAACAAAAGCTACAACCAACCACAGGTAAAATCTTCTCAGTTTGGCTCAAGAATAGATGAAAATAGAAACTACAATCAGTTGGCTGGTAGATTCAATAACCGCAGAAGCTTCTTCAATGGACAATGCTTTTCTTGCCATAACTTTGGTCACAAAGCAGCTCAATGTGTTGCATATAAAACAATCATGACTAGGGAAGCTCAAAAACAAAGAAGTATGACAGGGATTACAAAAAGGACCTATAACAACTTTTCGGTTCTTGAAAACGAAGTTGAATGTTCTATTTGCAATAATTTTGGTCATAAAGACTCTGAATGCAGGAGCAGGTTTCAGGAGAAAAAGGAACAAGCCACAAGCACCAAAACATGGAGAATAAAGGAGCCTCAAACAGCAAGATGTGGGATAGCATTTTATGCAGAAGGACAGGAAAATCTATGGTACATTGACAGTGGATGTTCGAAACATATGACAGGTGATAAAGAAAAACTTGAATCTTATTCTACTTTAGAAAAGGGAAAGAAAGTTTCTTTTGGAAATGATACTCCTGCAACTATAAAAGGAAAAGGTATTGCTCCTTTGAAAGAAAAGGTCAAGGCTGGAAATGTTTTGTATGTTGATGGATTGAAGCATAATCTACTAAGTGTCAGCCAAATGTGTGATAAAAAAACCGAGGTTATTTTCAGATCGAATGGATGTCTTGTTCGTGATCTTGATACAGGTAAAACAGTTCTCAAAGGCAAAAGAACTCCAAATAATCTGTACATATTTGAAGAAGGACAACAACAATGCTATCTTAGCAAGGATGAAGAGCACTGGTTATGTCATCGAAGGTTGGGACATCTAAGCTTCTCACAAATAAGGAAAGCATGCAAATATCAGGCAGTTCGCGATCTTCCAGACATCAAAATTCCAGACAACACCATATGCAAATCTTGTCAGTTTGGAAAGCAAACCAGAACTAACTTTCCAGAGAAGGAAGGATCAGCTAGCTTGCCTCTCGAGCTAGTCCATACAGATGTATGCAGTCCATTTAGGAAAAGGACACCTCGAGGAGAAGAATATCTGATATTATTCATTGATGATTTCTCAAGGTTTGTTTGGTTAGGGCTTATGAAGCACAAAGATGAAGCATTCGAAAAATTCAAATCCTTCAAAGCATTGGCTGAAAATGAATCAGGACACAAAATTAAGTGCCTCAGATCTGATAGAGGTGGGGAGTTCACATCAAATGAATTTTTCGATTTCTGCGATGAACATGGGATAAGAAGAGAATTCTCTACAGCTAGAACTCCTCAGCAAAATGGGGTTGTGGAAAGAATGAACAGAACTATCCAACAAATGGCTCGTACTATGCTCGATGAATCAGGTACTCCTGCAACCTTCTGGGGTGAAGCTGCACATGCTGCTGTTATTATTCTTAACAAAACAAATGTCCGAGTAAACAGCACTCAAACACCTCATGAGCTTTGGAGTGGTAAAACTCCTTCCGTGAAGCACTTCAAAATCTTTGGGAGCAAATGTTATATTAAGAATACTGATGAGCAACTTGGCAAACTTGAACCAAGAGCAGATGAGGGCATTCTTCTTGGTTATTCTCCACATAGCAAAGCATACAAGTGCTACAATAAAGACTTGGCAGAATTGTTGACAGTATTGATATAGTGGTTGATGAGAAGGGATATACTCCTAGGCAAGTTCATCATGAAGACATTGAAGAAGATGAAGGTTACTCTCAAAGGCGAAATGATGAAGAAGAAGAACCTCAAGAAGAAGAAGAATCTCAAGAAGAACCAGAGGAGCAGACAAGAATAGAAGAGAAGACTCCATCCAGATATGTTCAAAAGAATCATCCAGAAACTCAGATTGTGGGGCAGAAAGAAGCAGGAGTACAAACAAGAAGGACACTTGCAGAAGCTTCAAGCTACTTGGAATTACTCTCCTCCATTGAACCACAAAATGTGAAAGAGGCATGCAAAGATGAATGTTGGGTCAAAGCAATGGATGAAGAACTTGAGCAAATCGAAAAGAACAACACTTGGGAATTAGTTCCTAGACCAAAAGATAAGAATGTAATAGGAACAAAATGGGTCTTCAAGAATAAATAAATGAAAATGGAGAAGTAATTAGAAACAAGGCCAGACTTGTTTGTAAAGGGTATGCACAGCAAGAAGGAATAGATTTTGAAGAGACCTTTGCTCCTGTGGCAAGACTTGAGGCCATCCGAATGTTCCTTGCTCTCTCAAGCTTTCAAAACTTCAAGGTATTTCAAATGGACGTGAAATCAGCCTTCCTGAATGGAGACTTAGAAGAAGAAGTATATATTGAGCAGCCATATGGTTTCATTCTTGGGAATGATCCAAACCTTGTATGCAGATTGAAAAAGGCACTCTATGGACTCAAACAAGCTCCAAGGGCTTGGTACTATCGGTTGGACAAATATCTTCACCAACAAGGCTTTTCAAAAGGATCAGTAGACAGCAATCTCTATATAAAAGTTGAAAATAATAGATTGCTAATTCTTGTTGTTTATGTAGATGATATTATTTTTGGCAGCAATGAAGAGACTATGAGTCAAAACTTTGCCTTGGTTATGCAGAAAGAATTCGAAATGTCACTTCTTGGAGAATTGACATATTTTCTTGGATTGCAAATCCAACAAAATGAAGGAGGTATCTTCTTGTCTCAAACCAAATACCTCAAGCAGATCTTGAAGAAGTATGGAATGGAAGAGTCAAAGCCAGTATGTACACCCATGGTTACAGGATGCAGCCTCAGTGCAAATGATGAATCAGCAGCAGTTCACCAACCCACTTATAGATCCATGATTGGGAGTTTTCTTTATTTGACAGGTACTCGACCAGATATTACACATGCAGTAGGAATGGTTGGAAGATTTCAAGCCAACCCAAAGGAAACTCATCTTCAGGCAGTCAAAAGAATCTTCAAATATCTTCAAGGGACCCAAAACTATGGCTTATGGTATCCTAGAAATACAGATCTCACTCTTCATGCTTACACAGATGCAGATTGGGCTGGAAGTGTGGATGATAGGAAAAGCACAAGTGGTGGTGCTTTCTTCATGGGTTCCAGACTAGTATCTCTGTTCAGCAAGAAACAGAGTTCGATTGCCTTATCTACAGCTGAAGCAGAATATGTAGCTGCAGCATCTTGTTGCACACAACTTCTTTGGATGATGCAGACCTTGCAGGACTTTCAAATCACTTGCACTCCACCCGTCTCTATCTTATGTGATAATACAAGTGCAATCAGCATTTCAAAGAATCCAGTCATGCACTCAAAGACCAAGCACATACCAATCAAGTACCATTTTCTTCGGGAACAAGTGCTTGAGCAGAAGGGTTAAGTTGGAGTATGTTCCTTCTAAGGAACAAGTTGCTGATATTCTCACAAAACCACTGCCCAGGGAAACTTTTGAATATCTCAGACAAAAGCTGGGAGTAGTAGATGCTTCATCCTGCTGTTGAAGCTTGTCTGTTCTACAGAAAAGTTGATATACGCAAGTTACGAAAGGTGTATACGCGTATACACACAGATTTATGCTGGGAAAGTCGCGTGTATGGTGTACGCTGTTGCAGAGAGTATATCCGCGTCCATACGCTGGTTCATGCAGGAGAAATCGCGTATATGAAGTTCTGAACAGCAAGGGCAAACTCTGGAGTTCTGAACAGCAATGGGTATGTCAGAATTCTTCAGGCACGGTTTCAGGGGGTGCAGCAGGCACAGGTTCAGCGGGAGCAGCTTAAAAGTCTCATAAAGCATTGTTGGCATTCAGATGTTTTGGTTGTTGATTTCAGGAAAAGGAGCTCAGAAAGAAATCCTGGTTGCTGATCTAAAAAGATGTTTATCATATGCTGCTGGTGACTTTCATAAGTCTTGGTCTAGATCTGTTGTCTCTATGTCATGTATCTCTCTTGTGATATCTCTTTTATGGTGTCAAGGTCATGTAACGGCCTATGTTGGTTTCCCCACTATGCCTGGGATGAATGCTGTAATTGGTTGTTTCTGATATGTCCCCTCTTGGTAGGGAGTATGGATGTATGTATTGAGTCTTTTGGTGATAGGAAGGTCCCTTATGGTGTATAAGTCTTGGTTCTTGTTGAAGAACATCTTTTCCAGATCTGGCCTACTGTCAGGGGGAGCATGAGTCAGCACAGCCAAGCAGAGGTATCAGCATGTCCTCAGGGGGAGCACAGCCCTTTGCTCTTGATGTCAAAGGGGGAGAGTGACTTGGTGTGGTGGTTGCCATCAAGTCCAAAGGGGGAGATTGTTGGCATTATGATTCAAGTGTTGTCCTTGATGGCAACTCACTCAGAGGTTGGTACAGGTGCTCAGAGGTTGGTACAGGTGATGGCAACTTAATCAGAAGACAGATCTTAGTACAACATGCCAAGGAAGTTCATATACGCAGGTTCGTTAAGCCCAAGTCGCGTGTACACGCTAGTTGGCTTCATCAAAAGTGCGTGTATGTGGAAAAGTACCTTTGGTCCATGGTGGTTAGTCCTTGGAAGTTGTGCCTATGGTTTCGGACCATTGTGTCTCGACGGGCGTGTCGATCCCTAGTTTTGAAGTTGATGGTATTGTGTTACTATGGTTTTGGCTCTTGGTATTGAGCAAGGCCTAAGGCTATATAAGGAGAAGAAGATCATTAGGCAAAATCATCTTTCGACAAGGCTTGAATATCTAAGAGAGAAAGAGATCTGATATGCAGGTTCTGGGTTGCTTGATCTAAGCCAAGGAGAGATCACATCGGTTGATGGAAGACTAGATCTAAGGATAGATCGGGATCTAATGGTTTGAAATGCACTATCATGATATGGTTGATTATGCGTATTTCTAGATCTGCATATTGTCGCAATGTTATGTTCTAGGTCTAACTGATGTCTGGTACAGCTGCAAATTGAGAAAGTTTATTTTTAGATCTGTACGCAGGTTGGCTTCAGTAAAAGCGCGTGTATACGCGGGTTTTGCTCATTGAAGTAGCGTATATCTTTTGAAGCTTGATTTTGGGTTTACAGTGGGGTCTGACTGTTATTGCAGAGTTCTGTAGTCTGCTCTATGTTCTGGTAACTGGTGATTGACAGGGTTCAGTGATTCAGTGATTCAAAGTTTGGTTGTTTTATGCTTCAATGATCTGTTGTGAAAGTTGAATGAATTGAGGTCTACACATTGTAATGTTGTGCTTCAGGAATATCCAGTCTGAAAATATATGAAAGGTGGTACCTGAAGGAAAGAAGATTGTAGGTCAGCACCTACGTACTAGTATCTTGGCTAGTACAAGAGCAAAGGGGGTTGGAGCTCCCTTCCAAGGAAGTTTGGAGAACGAGAGAAGGTTGTAGCCTTCTGCAGGTTGTAGCCTGCGTACTGGTATAAGGCTGCACCAGTACAAAAGATTGTAAACTGAAGTTTCATATTAAAGAAAGATAGAGACAACTTGCAGCAGGTGGTTTTCACCCACATTGGGTTTCCACCTTATATCTTGGTGTTCATGTGTGTGGCTTTTGATCTGTTCTGTTATACTGCACCTGTTTACTGTTAATGTGATGAATAATGTCCTGATGAACTTAACTGAAGAATAAGCTAACTAAATTATGATTTTTCTTCTTATACGCTGTTTTATTTAGTCACAGTAGCGTGTACACGGTGGTTCACCTAACTGAAGTAGCGTATATGTTTTTGAGCATTGAAAAAGTTTGATTGATCTGATAATACTGATTCACCCCCCCTCTCAGTATTATTTCCAACATAAATACCCCAGGTATTTATAATACTATTGTGTGGATTCTTTACATGACTTATCACCACCATACATGTATATGCACACAATCTTGCTTCATAGGACACCGATATACATTCTCACACTTTATCTTTTCCATCCATATTGATTTGGACTGATATTCCTTTGTTCATATCACCTATAGCTTTTGTATAAACATCAGGTTGACATCTCTATCAAGTACGTTTCCATCAAGGACAACAAATTAGCCATAATGCCAACGTAATCAATATATATAATTGTTGCAAACATGTAAATACACGGAAGGAAAATGTTTCTATTAATCCAAAAAGAAAGTACAAAAAATGTATACCTTCCAGCAAAGGATATCCTTTCCTCAATCTTGTAGTACGGTCTCCTCTCCCAATACAGCATAACTCTCGTGCTATAGTTTGGATACCTCATCTTACACCCTTTCCTCTTAGTGAGATTATATAGGCTAATTTTATCATTTAGGGGAATGTATCTAGACACCTAAGGGCTTGAGAAGTTTGGAAAATTATACAATAATGGACCCCTAGCCAACTCATATACAAGTAGGTCAAATCGGTCACCTTGCGAACGAAAACTCTAGAAACATTTTTCACAATTATGAGTTTTTTCTCAATTATCTCAATTATGAAATAATTATTATCTCATAATTATAATATTTTGTAAAATTAATTACGAGAAATAAATTAATCATGTAATTCCACCCTTTTATCATGGGATAAATCTCACTAAGTAAAAGAAAGGGTGAAAAGGGGTGCATTTTATCCAAACAACTAGCGTAAGTTGATATTGGGTTTCTCTCACTATACTAGAGTGGAAAATAGGGTTATAACAGATTCCCCCTAATGCATGAGGTAAGAAGAGAATTTGATGGCCAAAATGCATTACAATTATACTGAAAGCTAAAAATGGGAGGAAAGATCCAAGACTATAAAGCGTGATAAGAGAAACTCAAGTTTTGAAGTCTCAATTATGATAATAACATCCCCGAGGTGGGCATACCCATGCCCAGTCATAAGAAGATATTGAACATGCCTACCATAACATACATTGTGGATCCATGCCATGAAATGCTAGACATGTCCATGAAGAAATACAGAGTGGATCCATGTGACTCAACAGATCGAGCATAGCCACGAACAAATACAATGTGGATCTATGTCACAATATACACCGGTAGGACTACGGACAAATTATTAACATAAAAGTGTCTCAAGATAGTCCTAAAAATACATAAATGATAAATAAATCCAATGCAGCCTTAGAAGGATTCCATATAAGAGTGAAATGTCCCTAACCCAGGGTCTTTGACATAACACCAATGGTACAAATCTACATCATGTGAATAGATGTGTTGAGTTCTAACATGGTAGAAACTACCTGATTACTAGCCGATGAGGAAAACCAGTAACAAACACGAGGGTATCCACCAATGAGGAATATAAACACTAAGTCACCTAGTACAATCCACAAAGTGTGAATGGATGAGTTGACATTGAACAATAGTTAACTTGACCAATTAGGAGCCAATGATGTAAATGCATGAGGAATCCAGCCACTTATGTATCCAAGCTCCAAGGTACTACTAGTTCCTAGATCAAGCTATTGGATAATGAGTTGGAGTCGATAGGAGAAGATACATTCAAGGAGGTTTTTGATATGTCCGCCATCAATTGACATGGAGCATACCGGGATGATGTGATGTATGGATGAAGTCACACAGTGATGAAGTACAATTCACATAGGGCTAAGACTTCCCTTAAACACATAATGACATGACACAATATTTACTTGGCAGCATGACTAATGAGAACCATGTGTTATCATGAAATAATGCAAGAGGCATTGATACATGCCCCATATGACTAGAAGAGTAACCAACCAAAGGATTTGATCCAAATGGATCCAAGAATGCCCTCTAAGTCTTCATGAGTCTTTTAAAAATCATGCCCAAGGTTAAAAATCCCTTAAAAGATCAAAATTATCATAAGAGGGACACCCTTAGCATGACGAAGAAACACTATCAGGAGGCCCAAAACCCATGAAATCAGAAAAAAATAGATTAATTTCAAGCAGAAAAAGTGATGCACAGTAGCCATTTGATCTGGTCGATCAATGGTCCAAATCGGATCGAAAATTGCAATCAGAGATGACCTTTAGCAGAGATCGGCGAGGTCCACATAAGAGTTGCGATCTCGAACAATAATATCGGCACTTAACATATATATATGGCGATGGTGATTGGTGAGTTAATATGGACCATCGATCAAGCGCACAGATCGACATCCCATATTACATCGCAAGATCGCTATCGGGGGATTGCAGGAGCACTTACAACAGCCCGTGGGCATTGCGATGAGTGATTGCGATATCGCAATCGGAGCGACCCAATGATCTGAACTTGATAGGATTATCAACAATATTTTATAGGATTTGAGATCCGCAAACAGGGCCATTTCAATTTATTTTCGCAATTTTCAGGTATTTCCAAAATGCAAAGGAAACGAGCCATTGCGATTTACGAGAACGACAACAGGTGGACCTGATGGAGAATAGGGATGATTTAAGGAATTTTGAAGTCTAACTTGTCAGGTTTTTGGCGGATTTCTCCATTTCAAAATGCATTTCCATGTGTTTTAATAGGACGTGGTTGTTTTAATTATTTCAGAGACCCGGGGTACTCTGGCGTTATAGATAGGTGGCCACCTCCCCTCCATACATTAAACAATGATTGAAGAACAATGGAAGATGCATTCTAAGTGCTCAGAGGCCAGGGAGACTGAGAGCCGAGGATGCGAAATGAATAGGCAGCCCAGAATGGCTTTAAAATCCACAGATAGAGAGCAAAGAGGAGGCATTATTAAAGAGCAAATGCGAGACAAAGTTTATGGAAGATTGAGAGTTGTGTGGGATTCTGTGTACTCAGAGGAAGCTTGAGGGATTCAAGTGAAGCTCTTGTTATCGTAATCTATTTATGTGTGAGGCTCAAATTGAGCTCACTATTGTAAATAAAACTCTGCTTGAAAACATAATAGGGAGGCCACCACTGAAGGCTGGACTAGGAGATGTAGCCCAGGAGTATTGGGTGAACTCCTTATTAAATTTTGTGTGTCATGTGTTGTCTATTATGTTTTGTTACTGCTTCATCGTGTATGCATTTCGCAATCTTATCGATCCATTGCATATAGTGACATAGACTAATCCATGCACAAAAGTCTGTAATACCTTATTAATTGTCTTAGATATCATTTCAAATCAAGTGGTATCAGAGCTTTAGGTCGCTAAGGTTAGACAAGCCTGTGTTGGACTATTTCTGAATGATAACTAGATCAACGCTTAAATTAGGAGAAGGAGAATTGGTTAAAACTAGCCCAGAAATTGGTAGAGTCCATACTAGGAGGAAAATGGTAGAAAAAAAACCCTTTGGAATTAGACTCTCAGTTCATGGACAGCTTCATGACCATGAGAGCCATGGTAGAAGAAAGGTATAGAGAATTTAAGAAAGGTTGAAGTGAAGATTCTTCTACTTCCAAACAAGACGAAGAAGAAAAAGAATCTCTTAGAAATAGCCATTATGAAGGCAAAGGGAAAGGAAAATAGGTTCCTCTGTCCACGCCTCCTTACAGCGCTGAAAAAAAAAAAAACACATCTTTGATTAAATTATATGTTAAATCTGATTTTCCTATTTATGATGGAGAGTTAAATGCAGAGAAGTTAGATAACTGGATTAGGAAGATTGATGTGTATTGTAAGGTGCAAAATATTGATTCAAACAAAAGTAGGATTCAGTTGGCCAGCCTACGCTTTGGAGGAAGTACCTTGGTATGGTGGGAAGGTAGGACACAAGCTGACTTGAAGAAGCATGGTAAAACTCTTTCTGTTTGGAGTGAATTTGTTTCTACAACTAAAAAACAATTCTATCCACTAGCTTATATGCAGCAAGCTATGATGAGTTGGAAAACTCTTTGCCAATTAAAAGGGAAAAGTGTATGAAGCTACACTCAAGAGTTTAGAAAAAGAGCTTTGATTCTAGGCATTTCTTTAGACTCACCTTGTTATAGACAATTTTGTGCCTTACAGCAACAAGCATGAATTGTCAATAATCCAAGGGATCCAAAGTTCCCTAAACATGATGTTCCTACCCCTAGAGGAACAAGGTCAGCAAACCAATAGCTCTCAGATCAGTTCTCCACCTGAAAACACTCAAAAACAAGCAATCCTGGAATCAAAGCAGGTGCTCCACTGGGTTTCTGCGCTGAAACACAACTGCTCCATGGTGCACCTGCGTTGCAAAGCAGGCAGAACAAAGCCCACCTGCGTTGGGCGAGTTTGGACATGTGGCAGAGTGAGTCATAGCTTTGGAATCTTCCAAAAATGACATTTGGATCAGGTATTTCGCCTTGTGATGAGTTAGAGGCTTTGTTTCTCCAAGTGGAAGCAAGGTTCACCAAGTGGACTCAAGAACTGAAGATCAACTAAAGATTAACTGAAGAGAGAGAGGACAAAAGGCAGCTACACATCAGTTGCAAGCTGACTCATCCTTTCTCAATTCATCTATATATTGAGCTCTCTCTTATGAGCTCAGGAGGCTGGAATTTTGTGCAAAGTAATGATATGCTGTTGGTTTCATTCTTGAGTTATTGGGTGATTGTTTGAGAGAGGTGAAGAAGAGCAATTCTTTCTACTGGAAGGTGTTGCTGGGTTGGAGCCTGCAATGGTTGTAATACTCTCAGAACCTTTATTTCTTCATTAATAAAAGCTATTGAGGTTCTTCTATGTGCTTTTGTTCAATTATATATTGTGATGATTGCATGTTTGGTTTACACTAATCCATGAACCAGTTATGATTGCATGCCTCTTGTAGTTTCCTTCTTTGTCATTGTGCAGGATCTCATTGTAGCTGGGCGAGCAGAAGGACAAAGAGCTAGGAGCAAGCGGCCAAAGAGGAGAGTTTGGATTCGACATTAAGCGCAAGGCAACGGTTAGTGCTCTCTCCATCCTCTTTTGCTTTCATAAAGAAGTAAACCTTCAGTAGTTTGTTTTACAGTTGTTGCTAAGGAACTGTCACCCTTAGAGTGGGTTAGGGTCATCCGAGTCGGATACTTTTCCCTACAACAAACTGGCGACTCCGCTGGGGATCGTATCCATTTGATTGTGTTTGTAGTGTCTTTGCTATTCATCTCCTGAACAAAAGAGTACCAAATCGAAAAGCTTTTGACTATATCAAAAGCGAAGTAGAGGGGCTGCTACTCTTGCTCATTGTCTGAGCAGATTCATGATTTGAAGAGCTGATCTACAAAGATCCTTGTAAGCTCTTAGTGATAGCTTTGCACCTTCTAAATCATCCCTTTGAGTATGCTTGACTGAATGCTTCTGATTTGAGCAAAAACCGTGCATTTTTGAGAAAATTGTGACCCAGAGACTGTGAAAACGCAACTCTCGTTTTCCAAAGCAGGTAGTACACAGGCTACCTGCTTTGCAACGCAGGTCCCGAACTAGCTACCTGCGCTGAGAGCCAGTTTGACTGTGCAGAGCCTGCATTGACCCAAATTTGCTTAGTGCATTTGGGGTTTCCTCTTTTCTCTTGCCTGTTTTCACTTAGTTTTGCTGCTAAGTGTCAGTCTTGTACCTGTTTTGAAACCAATATTACTTGCCATTATTCCGCCTCTGTTATATAACGAAATTGTACTTGTTCTTTGTATTTCTTGCTCGTTTACAATTTCCCATAACGAAAAGTAAACTAGTCATGCTTTTGGCCTCTTAGATCTGAACCTGTGTTAGGCGTTTTGCTGGTCTAAAGAGTTAGCTTGTTTGCTGTCCATAGCTGATTAGTCATTTTACTTTCGTTAGTTTGGTTTGATTTCATGTATTTCCAGTGATTAAGCAAGTGAATCTTAAGGTGTCTTTTGATTTTGGACAAACTTGTTTACTTTCGCTTTAAATCGAAATCAAAGTTATATAACCACTTTCTTTTTGTATCCATCCACATTAAGAAAGGGAAAAGAAAATACATGCATTGTGCATTTTTCATTTGAAAAAGTTTGCATGATGATTTAGGAGAAAGTGCATTAGTTTGTGCTGTATGAACTATGTGAAAAGAATTTGCTTTTCTTCTCCCTCAGTAGTTAAGATTTTCATCAGTCAAAAAGATTTGAAAAAGCTTGCTTCTCATCTTAGGCTGCATTTAGGAATTTGTCATATACATCTCGTGGTGAACCTTGAAAGGCAAACTTTAAAAAGATCAACTTAAAATATACTGAATGAACCTAACAACGCATTTGAAACATAACGCAAACATCTAGAGGTCTAGGTAGAGACGTGTTCCGGCGTCGTTAAACATAGTGACTGTGGATCTCTACGAAGGTGGGTGATTCCTCCTGAGAGTCGGTGGCACTAATACGGACTTGTGCTCCCACGTACCGTCGCGTATATATTTGGAGACCCCTATAGGAAATTATCCTTTATCCATAGGAAACCGTGTCGACCGCCCTACTAATCACGATGCAGTGAACACAGCATTCACGAAGATCGACCACCCGTACCGTAAAACGTATTCTGTGGTTTTGCGAAAGGTTTGGCACACCCTCTGCCTAGATCTCCAGAGCAGTTTCTTTTGGCCCTTTTCAAACTCTATAACTGAAAAGTTCCAACCGAGCATTTGTCACTTCGGGCTCGTTAATATATCGAAGGCGACTAGAGTCATCTTTACCTTTTTCTCGACTCTTAAAACATGAAAAAACAACGTTATGTTTAAAAGCGTCTAATAAAATTCATTCAAATCGAAAACACAAATTTTCCCCTTTATATTTTAGTTGATCGAGTAATCCGCAATCGTGGAAGAAAGTCAATTGAATATCCATCATTCTCGGAGGCTTGCGAGTCAACTGTCTTTGTCTCCGGTATCGAAAACAATTCGGACAAAGCGAGCTCGTCAAACCAGTTCAAAATCTCCTTTAAAAGTTAGAACAAGCGTTCCAACAACATCTGAGATTCTGGTCACTCCAAACATTTCTGGAAACCCTGCCTCAATAGAAGAAGTTCAATCGCCACAGAGGGACAGTAATACTGATCCTAGTCTGGGGGCAAATACTCGTATGACTGGACCAGTTCCATCTGTAACCGGTCCAGAGAATTTTGTTCCTCAGACATCCGTCGCGGTCGATACAACCCCTTCTTCGGCACCGGAAATCTTTTACGGACCTGACGGTCTTCCTCTTCCACCTGGTCTGATTGCGATAGAGGAAATTATAGAGGAACCACAAGTATCCACTCCAATTCAAATTGGAGTAGGGGTCACTCTATTTCCTGCTACAACAGAAGTTTGTCCATCACCAGTGGAAGTTCCTGTAGAATCACTAGGTGATTAATTGGATAGATTAAAAATGACTGAACAACCGTCGACATCTAGGACCGTGTCGAATGACACGGCGACGTCAGAATTACCTGCTGCAAATCCAACAATGTTCGCCGGCATACCATCTGTCCCAACTAGCTCGCAGTCGCTAGAAGGAGTCCAACAAGAGACTATCTCGACAGTATGGTCTATTCCTGTTTGTTCCGGAGTAATGTCTGGTAACTCTCATGGTGAGGCTCATCAAATTGACCCTTTTGGGAATCTAATTAGGCCATCCAGTCCTCCAAGGCAGGCAGTTGCCTTGAGTTCTGGGTTGCTACCGTATGGGGGGAAGTACCCATACGGGAGCTCTCAACCTTATTCAAGTTATGGCAGAATTGCAACGCGTAGTTGGGTACCTGTGCTATCCCAGCCATCGAGAGTTTTATATTCTATGCAACAGTGTGTACCTGTGACAAACATCCCAGCTACACCGGCTATTGTGACCGTGTCGCAAGTTCAAACAATGCCTGTTGTGTGTCAACCTCAGATTGCTCAGGTTCTCATGCAACAGCCACTTGACCCTGCGACCCAACCACAATCACATACTGGTGGGACAACACAAGTACAATTGGGTACAACTACCCCACATCTTGGTCCAATGGTTAGTGTAGCGCAACAACCCATGGTGTCGCAACCGTGGATAATGCAATACCAACAGCCGCAATTCCAACAAGTGTACCAAGGTTCTGAACAACAAATATTTGCGAATGCTGGACAACCATATATTCAAAATGGTCAAAATCAACCACTTTATAGTGGTTAAGTCCATCAACCGTATTCATCATACCAACATCAACTCCATTATGTTGGTATGCAAAGACCGACTGTTCAGGCGATTCCATCGTATCCTGGTTACGCTTCACCTAACTTGAACCAGCAGTTACCATTCGTGGCGACTTTAGAGTTGCCTGATTTACATCGGTTAACAAACGATCCAATTGCTTACGCCCCTTGGTGGCCAGTGATTCCACACAAACTCCCATCCGACATTCCTAAATTCAATGGAAATCCAGGTGAAGACCCGTCGAATCATGTGATGACATTTCATCTATGGTGTTCGTCGAACACTTTGAATGACGATTCGATAAGGCTTCGCCTCTTTCAGAGGACATTGACAGGTCCAGCGGCAAAATGGTATATAGAATTGCCTAGAGCTTCGTTCGACAATTTTGGCTCCCTTGCCACGACATTTTTGACCCACTTTCAATTACCAATAAGGTATGAAACACGAACAGAGATATTGACTAACTTCAAACAGACAACCACAACTCATATATCAGATCATATACATGAGTGGCGACGTCGACGAAGAATGGTTAAAACATACGTTCCTGATCAGCTTTTAGTTGAGTGGTTTATAAAGTCATTACTTCCGGCTATAACGGAAGATGTAGCAAAGGGAGGAGTCGTAACAGAAGAGCAAGTTATCGCTCGTGCACAATACTTAGATTTAGTATATACTCAGTCCGGCACGCTCTATGACAAAATACCAGACGCCCCTAGACCAGAGTTTTCAATCCCTCCTCCTCCTAAATCAAATAGTGACTCTCATGCCGGCGATGGCGTGGTTGGCACGGCAAACACAAATCCGAAAAGGACCCATCAAAAGAAGGCCCGTAAGGATTCGAATCAAAATGCGCATGAAGAAGTCCTTACTTCGGAAGTAAATGCCGTATCGACAGATAGAGGCAAAGAAACCAATCAACCAGGAAGCAAGAAGAATCAAAACAAAGGGAGGAAGAATAAACAAGGTGGGTCACCCCCTAAGAAAAATTCTTCAAACCCTCCTGGGAATAGGAAACGGTTTCCGTGTCAAATATGCGATGACAAAGATCACTACACTAAGGATTGCCCATTCAAAGCTGAGCTAAAGAGGTTCTTTAAACGTCCTCATAGCTCAACTGTGTCAAGTGATCAATTTCCTAACCCAGGTCAGAATCTGGTTGACAGTGGAAATGCTTCCCCATCACAAGTTATGATGTTGTCAAGTTTTAAGCGCCAAGATGATGCTTTAATTTCAACATTAAACAAAAGCCGTGGGAATCCACAGTCGTTGAATGGCGAAAGAAAAGGTCGACCAAGCAGTTCGACAACAACTTCGACAGAAGTTGAGCCGCCATCCAACACAAGAAGCATTCCATCGATCCATGGAAGCAATCATCCTATCCAATATATCGGAGTAATTTTCCCAAAAGACCCTCCTTTAATGGGCACTTTTACCCCACCACCGCCAAGTAATCTTGCGGAGTTGGATGCAACGGGATATGAAGCCTTCTATTTTTAATGGATCTAAAAGTTTCGAGGATAGTTCCTTCCTCAAGTCAACCTCGTTTAAAAAATGAAATAAGGAGTAAAAGAGGATAGTTCTGTGCGATGTCAACCTCTTTAAAAAATGAAATATCCCCTTATTATTTAGGGGGTATGGGCCTCATCTGCATTATTATTATGCTGGGGGCATCATCGAGCAGTTTTAGCAATGTTCATGCTCGTTAAAAAATAAACGCAAGAATCGAGCAGTTTTTGTGCAGAAGTTCATGCTCGTTAAAAAATAAACGTAGATTGTGAGCAATCTTTCCCTAGCAGTTCAAGCTCATCCAGAAAAATGAACCGGTAAACAACCTCGAGAAATGTAACCTTTGAAAGCCATATTAAAAGCCCTTGGTCGTGTTTATATGCCCTCACCTCCATCTGTTCATTTGGCCAATCGTTCACCTCCATATGTTTGTTTACCCATTTTGAGGAACAGCTGCGAAGAGTGATTTCACTTAGCCATCCTTGTGACACTGCCATGATTGGAGAATTCCAACCTGTACCTGGAATCTGCTGCTATCCCTGTTCATCACTCGTTCCTCAAAAGACGAGTCTTCTTTGAGCTCTTTTCACTGACTCGTAAAATATGAAAAGTTTGCCGAGTTTTGGCCTTCCAGCTCGTTAAAGCGACCGGAAAGCTATCCCTCCTCTAGATTTTAATCTTTCTGGACCTGAGGGATTATTGCACAAAAAGATCGAGCGCTTGTTTTGTTCGGCTCGTTAAAGCAACCGAAAATTCATCCCTTCTGTATTGTTTTAAACTTTTTCGGACTTAAGGGATTAGATGACGAAAAATGAATTTTGGAGTTAACTTTTCGTACCTTTTCAGACTCTCTAAAAATGAAAAGGACCGAGTTTTCCTTGTCGTTAGACTCGTTAAAATGATTAAATAGCGACAGACTTGTCTTTAGACGAGAACGAGTTTCCCTATCGCTAGGCTCGTTAAAACATAGCGATGGGCTTGCCCGAAGGGCAGGTTATAGAACAAGCATATGTTATCCTCCTCAAGCTTGACAAAAATAAAGAGGTACTGGTCAGCAATGACTGGGGAAAAATTGGGAGAACCTCACAGTATTAATGGTAGCAAGTCGCTCTTGAACATGACACTTTGTCCTCCGTCCGCATCGGGTTGGGTTGTTTCATTCACCGGTCGCAGAATCACGGTCCTCGCCACACCATCCACAATTGGGGTAATGCTACCAATCCATCACATCAGTGTCATTATATGTTCAAGAGATGTGGTTCTGTAAAGAGTCAACCCTGTTCCACCCACTGCCATACATTATCCTTCATCCATTTCATGACCGCCACCCTGAATCATACATCACAGTTCGTTTTCACCTCATCATTATCACTAGCTCCGTTCCGTGTCACTGATGTGGGATTCATTAAGGCCCTCCTTTGACGGATCGCTCCTTGTCGACATCAGCTCATTATCCAAGGAGTTGATCTAGGAACACCCCCCTCAGTACTTTGAAGCTTGCATGCCTCAATGGCAAGTTTCTCACTTCCGGCGACAGGTATACATCAATGACCTTCGACCAGAAGATTTTGCATGGTGGTTGATGCCAAGTCCTTTATTCCCACCATGTAGATTGTATTGTTGTACCTTGAGGGTCATCATCCTTATCGGTGATTCCTCTCACGCTTGTTAACGGTTTACATTATTGACCGGTAATCAAGCGAAGTCTTTCCATGTTCGACTCCAAGAAATTCTCACATGGATCGACTTGTACATCGAGTGAAGATCGGAAGAGATTGAAGACCCCGGATCTAGTTTCATCCATCCGGGCTGCGATATATATTTAGGACATAAAGACATTTGATATGTACATCATTGCAGCAGATGATCATCCTTTTCAAAGGATGATAAATTCGGCAGAGAATTATCAGTCTAGCATCAGACGATCGTCTGTTCTATGTACCAAAATGTATTTATAAAGCTGAGCATGGGAATGCCCGCCTCAGCTAGATCATGAAAAATGTATGAAAAATAATGTATTGTATTGTATCTTATTACAGGACACTTCTCAGCAGATCGAATGAACTTCGGATCCTCTCAATAAAGCATTTCACCCGATAAACGACCTCATACTTTAGAGGGCATCTGTTATAGACAATTTTGTGCCTTACAGCAACAAGCATGAATTGTCAATAATCCAAGGGATCCAAAGTTCCCTAAACATGATGTTCCTACCCCTAGAGGAACAAGGTCAGCAAACCAACAGCTCTCAGATCAGTTCTCCACCTGAAAACACTCAAAAACAAGCAATCCTGAAATCAAAGCAGGTGCTCCACTGGGTTTCTGTGCTGAAACACAACTGCTCCATGGTGTACCTGCATTGCAAAGCAGGCAGAACAAATCCCACCTGCGTTGGGCGAGTTTGGACATGTGGCAGAGTGAGTCATAGCTTTGGAATCTTCCAAAAATGACACTTGGATCAGGTATTTCACCTTGTGATGAGTTAGAGGCTTTGTTTCTCCAAGTGGAAGCAAGGTTCACCAAGTGGACTCAAGAACTGAAGATCAACTAAAGATTAACTGAAGAGAGAGAGAGGACACAAGGCAGCTACACATCAGTTGCAAGCTGACTCATCCTTTCTCAATTCATCTATATATTGAGCTCTCTCCTATGAGCTCAGGAGGCTGGAATTTTGTGCAAAGTAATGATATGCTGTTGGTTTCATTCTTGAGTTATTGGGTGATTGTTTGAGAGAGGTGAAGAAGAGCAATTCTTTCTGCTGGGAGGTGTTGCTGGGTTGGAGCCTGCAATGGTTGTAATACTCTCAGAACCTTTATTTCTTCATTAATAAAAGCTATTGAGGTTCTTCTATGTGCTTTTGTTCAATTATATATTGTGATGATTGCATGTTTGGTTTACACTAATCCATGAACCAGTTATGATTGCATGCCTCTTGTAGTTTCCTTCTTTGTCATTGTGCAGGATCTCATTGTAGCTGGGCGAGCAGAAGGACAAAGAGCTAGGAGCAAGCGGCCAAAGAGGAGAGTTTGGATTCGACATTAAGCGCAAGGCAACGGTTAGTGCTCTCTCCATCCTCTTTTTCTTTCATAAAGAAGTAAACCTTCAGTAGTTTTTTTTACAGTTGTTGCTAAGGAACTGTCACCCTTAGAGTGGGTTAGGGTTATCCGAGTCGGATACTTTTCCCTACAACACACCTGAAACTTTTCTGAAGTATATAGGTGGTCTACATATTTATTTGAGACATACCATTCTTATCTTTAACCCTACTAGCATAGATGAGGTATCTGTTCAAGCTACCCATCTAGAGGCTAGAGGCAAGAATGTGAACCCAGAGATTGGGGGATCATCAAAACCCACTGCAAGCAAGAACAAGGAAAAGAGGAAGCAGAAATGGAAGAGAGGAAGGCCAATACTGTACAAAAGGCCAAACCTTCATGTACTCACTGCAAGAAGGATGGACATGATGATGAACATCGTTGGTATTTACATCTAGAGTTGAAACCCAAGAAGTTCGATGGCAAGAAGAAGAAAATTGTTGCTGCTATACAAAAATATTTGGGATCGGACTTAGGTGATGAAACAATAGTTGCAACCATAGATATAAAAGGTAAAAATTCTGAAGCATCTACCAGTAATTCTGTAGAAACTATTGATAGTGAAGAAAATGAGAGAAGAAGACATGAGCTTTGTCATATTAAAGTTATCTCCAAGCATCAAAAGGTTGATACTTTGTTTGATAGTGGCTCACAAGTTAATTTAATTTCTAAAGAAATTATAAAGAAATTGGGATTGCTAACCACACCTCACAAGAAGCCATATCCATTAGGTTGGGTATGTGATAAACCAAAACTACAAGTGACTAGACAACGCAAACTTAGGTTTTCTTTTGGGTCAGCATTTGTGGATGAGGTTGAGTTAGATATTGTTCCCTTGGATATATGTGGAATTGTTTTAGGAAGTCCTTACTTGTATGATAGAAAAGCCATATTTTATAGAGCTGAAAATAAGTATCAACTCATTAAACTCAATAATATATTGTAAGAGCTCATAAACTCAAGAATAATTATACTCTCATAAACTCAGGGCAAATGAAAAGAATTGTAAATTCATGCAAGTAATTTTTACTAATGATTGTAAAGGAAAAGAAACCTGATAAAACCAATGTATTTGAAGGATGTGATTCTAAACAACAAGCTAATTTAGAAGAAGATGTTTCAGAATATGATATATTATTTCAAGAACCTAAAGGTCTTCCACCCAAAAGGGAAATTGTAAATCATATTAATTTGCAGCGAGATGCTCCATTGTCTAACATCGAAATGTACAGGTTATCGAGTTTAGAGAATGCAAAAATCAAGAAGCTGGTACATGAGTTGCTGGAGAAAGGGTTCATAAGACCAAACACATCACCATGCGGATCCCCAATAGTGTTGGTGAGAAAGAAGGATAGTTCGTGGATGATGTGCATTGATTATCGAGCACTGAATAAAATAACGATCAAGAATCATTATCCCCTTCCTCACATAGATGATCTATTGGATCAGCTGAAAGAGGTTGTTTACTTTTCCAAGATGGACCTACGTAGTGGTTACCATCAGGTCAAAGTAACAGAGCAAGAGGCATGGAAGACTACTTTCAAAACAAAGGAAGGGTTGTATGAATGGCTAGTTATGCCTTTTGGCTTGACTAATGCCCCTACCACTTTCATGAGAGTAATGAATGATGTACGCAGGCCTTTTATTGATGAATTTGTAATTGTATATCTAGACAACATTCTTGTATTCAATAAAACATGGGAAGAAAATTTGAAGCATGTGAAGCAAACTCTGGATGTTTTGAAAAAGGAAAATCTCTATGTTAAATTATCAAAATGTGAATTTGGTAAAACATATTTGAATTATTTGGGTCATATTGTAGGGGGTGGTCAATTGAAGATAGATCCCTCTAAGCTCACAGTCACTGTAAACTAGCCTAAACCCAAGTCTTCTACAGAAGTTAGAAGCTTCTTAGGGGTAGCACAATATTGGAGAAAGTTTGTTGCTAACTTTTCCTTAATTGCAGCTCCCTTACATGCTTTGGCAGGATTGAACAAGGTGTTTCAGTGGAGAGGCAAACAGCAGAAAGCCTTCAACACCTTGAATGAAAAAATTAGTACAAAACCAATACGAGCATTGCCAAATCTTCAACAACCATTTGAGATCAAAACAGATGCCAATTATTATGCCATGGGAGTAGTGTTTATATATCATGATAAACCCATATGCTACCATTCTGAGACTTTTAATTCTGCAGTAGTTAATTATCCTACATACGATAAAGAATTGTATGCATTAGTCCAGCGTGTGAAAAAGTGGAAACATTACTTAATGGGAAAAGAAATAGTTATACATACTAATCATCAACCACTTCAATATTTAGATTCACAAACTAAGTCGCAACATTCAAGACATTATAGTTGGATGGATTTCCTATAGCATAATTCATTTAGTCATCAAATATAAAAAGGGCATACACAATAAAGTTGTAGATATGTTGTCTAGACCAATCATAAATGCATCTACTATACTTAAGCATAATTCAGTAATGCACGAAAGCTACATTGAACAATATGCTCAAGATATAGACTTTAACGATGTATATGCAACTTTAAGTAATGGCAAATAGGTAGAATAATTGGATTACATATTAAGGACCAATTCTTGTATCATTTGGGAAAGCTATGTATTCCACAAACAGAGAGAATTAATCTAATAAGGGAAGCACATGCTTCTTTGATATCAGGTCATTTTGGTGTAAGAAAGACAATTTCACAACTACAAAGATACTGCTATTGACCAAGAATGCATGAAAAAAATTCTAGATATGTAAGAGGGTGTACCATGTGTGCTAAAAGTAAGCCCAATAATAGAAAACTAGGCTTGTACACTCCACTACCAGTACCTTCCCATCCTTGGGAAAGTGTTTCCATGGACTTTGTTGCAGGACTACCAAAATCTAGAAAATGTCATGACTATTTATATGTTATTGTGGATAGGTTCAACAAAATGTGTATTTTAATACCTTGTAATAAGCATATTGTCGCTGAACAAACAGCAAAATTGTTCTTTCAACATGTCTGGGTGCATTTTGGGTTAGGCACTTCCATATTATCTGATAAAGACTCCTGATTTGTCGAGAAGTTTTGGTCAAGTCTATGGGAATTAATGGACACTAGACTGAAGAAAAGCACAACTTTTCATCCACAAATAGATGACCAAACAGAGGTAGTCAACAAAATAGTGAGCCATTTTCTCGGGGGTTATTGCAGCAAGAATCCCAAGCTTTGGGATGAACATTTATGTTATGTGCAACATGCTTACAACCATACTAAACATTCTTCTACATAGAGATCTCCTTTTGATACCTGTTTTGGTTTTATACCAAGCTCCCCCTTGGATTTTGTCTTTGAAAGAGACATAGCAGTTGCTGGACACAGTGATGTGGACAAAGCAACTAGATTCTTTGAACAAATCCAAGAGATTCAACAGGCAGTGCAGGATCAGCTGGGAAAGAGCCAAGCCAAATACAAGGCAAGGCATGATAAGCACTGCGTGGGGCACAACTTCCAAGTTGGCGATCAAGTCTGGTTGTATATCAACAAGGACATAATGCAAGGTGAAGGAAAGAAGATGAAACCAATAAGGTATGAGCCTTTCAAAGTACTTGAGAAAATTGGTGGGAATGCTTTGAGGAAATTGGTGTGAAGGATTTCCACCTTGAACTACTATCATACATGCACATCTATTCAGTAGTAAATTCAGAAAATTTAAGGCTGTTTGAACCTTCTTTAATTGAAGATCCTAAAGAGAAAAGTCAATTGCCTTCCATTGATGATCTGTTTCTTGAATACCTCAATGAGTTGAAGGAAGATACAGTTCTGGATAGGAAGGTGAGGACAATGTGCAGAGGAGAAGTTGAGTACCTAAGGATTGGACTCAAAGGTTTAAAACCCAACAGTGTAAAATGGATAGAGATTGGACAAGTGAGGCAACTGCATCCTCACTTAATTGATGCTTTAAAACCAACTTTTGGTGGTCCAAAAGCCTTTTTCAGTGGGAAAGCATGATCCAAATGGATCCAAGAATGCCCTTTAAGTCTTCATGAATCTTTTAAAAATCATTCCCATGGTTAAAAATCCCTTAAAAGATCAAAATTATCATAAGAGGGACACCCTTAGCAGGGTGAAGAAGTGCTATCGGGAGGCCCAAAACCCATGAATTCGTGAAAAAAAAGAGTAATTACAAGAGGAACAAGTGATGCACAGTAGTCATTCAATTTGGCCAATCAACGATCCAGATCGGATCGGCAATCGCAATCAGCGGTGACCTTTGGTAGAGATCAACAAGATCCACATAAGAGTTGCGATCGCGAACAACGATATCGGAACTTAACATATGTATATGGTGACGGTGATTGGTGGATTTGATATGGATCATCGATCAAGCGCACAGATCGAGGACCCATATTACATTGCAAGATCGCTATCGTGGGATTGCAGGAGCGCTTACAATGGCTCAGGGGCATTGCGATGAGCGATTGCAATATCGCAATCAGAGTGACCCGATGATCCAGACCCGATAGGATTATCGGCAATATTTTATAGGATTTGAGATCCGCAAATAGGGCCATTTCAATGTATTTTCACGATTTTTGTGTATCTTCAAAATACAAAGGAAACAAACCATTGCGATTTGTGACAACGATAACAGGCAGACCCAATGGAGAATAGGCAAGGTTTAAGGACTTTTGTAGTCTTACTTGTCATGGTTTTGGTGGATTTCTCCATTTCAAAATGCATTTCCTTGTGTTTTAACAGGACGTGGTTGTTTTAAGAATTTCAGAGACCCGGGGTACTCAGGCGTTATGGATAAGTGGCCACCTCCCCTCCATATGTTAAACAATGATTAAATAATGTTGGTAGAGGTATTCTAAGCGTTTAGAGGTTGGGGAGATTGAGAGCTGAGGATGCGAAACGAACAGGCAACCCATAATGGCTTTAAAATCCATAGACAGAGAGCAAAGAAGAGGCAGTATTGAAGAGCAAATGTGAGATAGAGTTTAGGCAGATTGAGAGCTGTGTGGGAGTCTGCGTACTGAGAGGAAGCTTGAGGGATTCAAGTGAAGCTCTTGTTATTGTAATATGTTTGTGTGTGAGGCTCAAATTGAGTTCACTATTGTAAACAAAACTCTACTTGAATACATAATAGAGAGGCCACCACTGAAGGCTGGACCAGGAGATGTAGTGCAGGAGCATTGGGTGAACTCCTTATTAAATTTTTTGCATCTTGTGTTGTCGATTATGTTTTGTTATTGCTTCATTGTCTGTGCATTTCGCAATCTTATCGATCCACTGCATATAATGACATAGACTAATCCATGCACATAAGTCTATAATACCTTATTAATTGTCTTAGATCTCATTTCATATCAGGAGTAGACAGACTCAAATAGATGGTATGACTCCTAGGCAATCTAAAACCCAACTATGAGATAATGAAGCAAACAATTGCAACGTTCGAGGGTGACACAAAGATTTTTTCCATTTGATGACTAATGGAAATAAAATTTCCCTCCCTTCCTTTTTTATAAGTTCCTTTTTTGTAAATTTGTCCCCCAAGCCCAAAAAAGAGATAAAAGTATACAAGAGAGAACCTGATAGCCATAGTAGATTAGGGTATTCCTTTTTTGTAACTATTTTATCCCAGTCTAAAAAAGGGTTAAACTTATACTGGTTAAACGACCCTTCAAGTACTTTATTGAGCGTGAAGGAGACAAGTTCACTTGACAATATTTTCTAAATTTAGGAGTTTGAAAATAGCTTAAAGGAAACTCGTCTTGGAGGAACGAGTCATATAGAGGATAGAAACCAATTATAGTGATGATGGAACTACTCATGAGATAAAGAGGACAAGAGGCTTGCTAATAGTACCACTCATTACAGTGGTTCCTCCAAGAAAAGCTAAAACACCAAGTGAAAGTGAATGGTAGGCCAAGCAACTAATGATGATGGAAGAGAAAAACCAAGGTTCAATATGTAGAAATATGCTGAGAAAAAGAGGGAATCATAAGGGATGAAGTGTTGAATCCTCCTATGGTATGGCTAGAAATGAGGTGAAGAAGAAGACATGAGACTCAGATTCTAAGTCATGTTGGGTCAAACGGAGGGATTTCCAAAATAGGATAAAATAACTACATGGATATCAAAATGACAAGGAGGTGCTAGCTAGGGTATCCATGATTAAGTTAGCTCTACCACCAAGTGACGACATGCATAAAGGAAAGAGGCTAAAGTCACCACTTGATGAGGTTGAAAATAAGGCATAAATATGGCACTGACGGTCAAAATGAAATGAGAACAATGAAGATGACCTACCCTTATATGCTAGTTCAAGGGAAACACACCTAAGGTCCAATGAATGTCACAATATAAATTCCACCCTATAATGTAAGAACCATCTAGATAGACTAGAACCATGATTAAATCACATAATGGAAGACATAAACCTGGATGAGGTAAAAACAAAACCATATATTCTTTATATTTTTGGCTTTGATATTTTTTTTTTTTTCGATTTTTTGCATAAATAAGGCATGGCAAATACTTGCATCACACACCAAACTAAAAAAGAGATAAAACATCACACTCCTATGTACAATATGTACATGCACAACATAGTCCAATAGGTCATGCTAGAGTGTGTCCATCTCCGGGAACAGGAGAAGGGTTTCTATATATGAACTCATGGAGGGTAAGGGGACCTTACTACTTTCAAATATGGGGCCATGCCAAAGGAAGTAAAACCACCTAATGCTAAAAGTTTGACCATTCCTGGGACATTCTAACATAGTCACAATTTTAAAACTAACCCGAAGACATAAGGGAGGATTAGGACATAATGGAGGTACAAGATTCTTGTCGACAGGTGGTGAGGGAAATTCATTGGCAAGTTCGGTAGTAGAATGCCAAGACTTGAATTAGTCCATGGGTGGATTTTCCAAGGAAGGCCGAGGAGGCGCCCCTTGGGTCAATTCAAGATTTAATTTTCTAAGTTATAAGTGTTCCAAGTCAGGAAGCCTAGAGGCAGGAAGAGAGATAAACTCCCTATGATCAATAATGGATAGATCCATGAACTCCAACTTGACTAACTGGGGAGGCTCGTCATTGAGGGAGTCATGTGGAATAGGCAGAGTGGTTCTCCATGTGGGTAAAGAAGTGTAGTCATATTTCATATTGGGATGGAGTTTTTTACCAGTGTGAGGAGGTACTAACAAAGCTACCGGAGAGGCAATCTCTTTCATAATAGGTGACAGACAATGCTCACTAACTTGATCAACTTCCATAGGATCATGTGACACTACCCAGGGGTTAGGAGTCTATGGGATCCACACGTGTTGGAAGAGATCATATGCATAGTAACTTTCAAATAGGATGATGAATGAATGTCAGGCAATGGTAATTTAGGAAAAACCCCAACAAAAGATGAGATTTTAAAGAAGCCCATGCCAACAACCTAATACTGGCCAGGGTTATCTCCCACAAGTGGGACTGAATTCCTCGTAATGTAAATTTGGGTCGATGCAACACAATATTCAAGTTGGTCAATGGTAACAATCTTTCCTTCATGAGGGAAGCAAAGGACATGGAACACAAATGAGACAACTACATTCATGGCATAGAACCAACTATGGCCAAGGAGAAGATTATAACCCAAAGGAGCATCAATGACTTAAACATCAACATATGTAGTTCTACCTCCAATCTCAATGGAAAACTTGGGAAGGACCCCCTTAGGCATAAAATTGTGTTTATCAATGGCCTGGAGAGTAGTGTTGGACGTAGCGAGTGCTAGAGAGCCAAGAGCCTTCCAGTATGATGCTGACATGACACAAATGGAAGACCCTTCATCCACAAAGGTCCATTGAATATTCTTATGGAAAATACGCAAAATAATATGAAAGGTGTTCTGGTGCAAAATTAGAAAGGCAACCTTGTCAACATTGAACATGATTAGGTTCGAGTCAAAAGGATCAACTCCATAATTTGCAGTTAACAAGGCCTTGCGTTGTTGGGGACAAATTAGAAAAACTTCCAGGGAAGACATGGTAGAAGGATCCTTGGAAATATCTTCAACAATACTGTAATGTTCAGTGGCCTAGGAAGAGGGATTATGTGTTGTCTTATTAACAACACCCTTGGCGGGCCAATAAACAAGTTCCATGGGCTTATCTAACATGAGAGGTCTAGTGGATGTAGATGGAGCGAGTGAGTCCTTAGGAGAAGAAATTGACTCAAGAACATCATATGGCTTAGCTCACATGGTCACATTAATGTCTTCGTTGCACATAAAGATGGAAAATATATTGGTAGGATTGAAAAAGGGCCCATCCCTGCCCCCTTATGGAGGTGGAGGAGGTAGGGAAATCATTTGTTTTTGCGGTTGTGTAGGAAATGGATGAGTTAAAATAGTAGGTTGTTATATAGATTGTGGTGGTGCAAGGAGCCTATGAACTTCATCCATATGATGGCATTCGTGAGTAATATGTTCAACTTGACAAATTTTGCAAGGGAATTTAATATTTTGATGACACTCATTAGTGCCCCCTCGATGATTCTGAGGTTTTGGTTGAGTTTCATTAGCAGTTTGATTTTTCTGTTTACTCTTCTTGTTCTTTTTACCAGTAGTTTGTTGATTGTTCTCAGGTTGTGTGGACTTCATAGTATGAAAATCAATGGAATTCTTAGAATAGGGTGCTTTAGTAGAGCTAGATGCACTTATCAGGGCTTGAAATGTAACGATCAAGTGCCCAAGTTCAGTAGCAAGTTGGCTCACAAAATCAGAAACAAACCTAATCACACCATTAGTGTGTGGGCCAAGGGTGGGTTTTTGTGGGTCAATGGAAGTCTTAGGGGCAATATGTTGTACATCATACAATGTGCCTGAATGTGAATATATCAAATCCAGTTGATGGGAAGCCAAAATAACTTTCTCTTTATTTGACATCCTAAAAATAGACACATACTTGGCAATTTGAGGCCTTAAGGATAGAATGAACCATTTACACAAAGTTTCATCAGGAATCTTAGTTCTCACCAACCTCTTGCGATGACACCAGTCATGAATATGATCAAAAGTCAGGGCGGCATAGTCCTGGTTAAATTTTGACAAGAGATTGAAATAGATATCGTACCATATATGTAACTAAAACTGTGTCACAAAGCTTTGGGATAATGATGAAAAATCAGTATAGGATGTTGTGTCCAATTCAATGTACCATTTCGTAGCATCCCTAATCGAATTATGTTGGAACAAGTGAAGTTTAACCAAACCATCTACTAAAGAGTTGGATCTATACCATAGGTGATAAGTGGTAATGTGAGTA
The DNA here is from genome assembly GCA_031772625.1 of Pinus tabuliformis. Classification (NCBI taxonomy): domain Eukaryota; kingdom Viridiplantae; phylum Streptophyta; class Pinopsida; order Pinales; family Pinaceae; genus Pinus; species Pinus tabuliformis. Next base: position 339,750,328 of record CM062818.1, on the reverse strand, counting down.
GAAAAATTCTCCCTCGGCTTTCCTTCAAATTTGGGTGTATCAAAAGGTATTTTTACGAGCATAGGTGGCCACCAGGGATCATGTTTGATGGTGTCGTTAGTCAACTTAGCCAAATTTGGTAGATCAAGAGAAGATAAAAATGGATTATGAAGTTGGCTAAATGGATAATAGGTGGTAGAAGCCCCTGAAAAAACTTGCAGGCCCCTCAAATAGGGATTATGATGCATGGAATGTTGGTGAAAGTATAGGTTTGTCTCGACATAGAAGGCATGTGGGCCAACATGGCTAGTGAAAGGATTTTTCCCCCAGGGTACATTCCCCCAGAGAGAAAAGGAACCCCAATATCATGACTTCTCATAGGGTTGTATCCAAGAGGATAATATGGATTAGCGGTGCAGTAGCATCGACATAAGGATAATAACCTATATGGGTGATGGAACTAGCAACAAGGTTTCCTCCAGGTAAACTAGCCCCTCCAGGAAAGGTACTTGTAGGTGGTATCCCTCCAAACAATGAACTATACTAGGCTTGTGGCATGTTAGAAGAAACATTTCCCCTAGATTGAGTAGGAACAACTGATGACCCCCCCACCCACACATTTCCATAAGTAACCAAACCTAACAGAGGAACAAGAGTTGTTTGTTGAGAAAAGCTAGGTGAAACGACTCTGGACCCTACTGGCTGACTAGGAAGAATAATAATGGTCGACGTAGAAGCTAGAGTAGGCATGGAAACATTCGAGAAATTTGTGGGATTTATAGATGAAACTAGTGGGATGCCCTAAGAAGATGTGAGAGGTGTAGATGGAGGAGTAAGTATGGCCTCATTAAGAGGAGGCAATGATGACATGGCAGCTAAAACTGCCGATGTAGAACGTAAATATGCCTTAGGCTCTGCCATAGGAGAGACAAATTATAGTGGTAAAAAGTTATAAGCATGTGTGGTACTGTCAGCATTCAACCAAAACAGCTCAGGTCCTAGTGGATCGGTCAAGGGTGGATTTGTGGGAGTAGCATATTCATCTATCAAAGTTTCGATAGAAATCATATCACTACCACAAGGACCAGGAATAGATTAAAAAACTATATGTTGGTTAGGGTCTTGAGCACTGACAGTCACTCTCCATGCAGGAGTGATAAGTCCACCTCATTCAAGAGGTAAATCATTAAGACGACATGACTAATGACGACTATATTCAACACAAGTAAAAAATTATAAATTAACATAATTAAGTTAGTGCAAACACCCTAAGGCCAGGACTACTAACTGGAAACAAACAACACACTCTAGAAACGTCCTAAAAGATTGTCACACATAAACCAAAATCTAAAGAAGCTAGCAGTAAAACAATTATACTAGCAATAACCCACTATGGTTACCACTGACAATAACACGTCATGGGGGGATAGTTGTAGGCCAAATTCACATGCAAGGGAAAGACACTTAACCTAAAGAGCTAAGACCGAAACGCCCTTGAGAGTTGCCTCCCAAGTGGCCCCCAAGTTCTACAACAAAATTATATTAACATCCTTTATATGCATGTAAATTCTGCAATATTGCTCCACCCAAAACTAAGCAGAATGGGTCATGTCACCTCGCCTAGCCCAAGTGTGACCTCATGTTGGACCCTCTTGTTCGTAGGTCTTCCCAGACTGAACTATTGAAAGTGGATTTGCCTCCCTGTCACAAGCTGCTAAGGTTTTTTCTAGTCTTGGAGTAGTTGACTCACACACCTATCTCCAAGACCCTATCCTAAGCTAATGTTGGTGTAATACGAGTAAAACAAAAATAATGAGTCTAGTTATTTTTATTATCGTGTTAATTTTAAGTGGTTTTTGTTTACACAGTTGGGATACAATGTGAAACTTAGATGGTGTGAATGACTCTTGTTAGTAACCCTGATGCAGCTATATACAAAAAAAAATATCTTCGATGGATTCTAGAGATAGAAGGGTAAGAGTTTCCCTTAACACACCAATTCCTAAAATAATGCACCTCTCACTCAATTTTAAAATGCAATAAATCCTAAATTTATAAATTGTTGACCCAAAAATAACCAAAAAGAGACCAAAGAAAAGTCTCCAGCCTAGAACACTAAGCACTTCAAAAGTGTAAAAGTTAGGAAAACAAAACCAAAGAAGCAAACACACTCAAGTGATCAAAAGAAAGCCAAAAGTGTAACAAGGAAGGTAATGTCAATGAGCTAGGGTTGTAGCATAATGGATCAACAAAGGCCAATGTTCTAAAAAGGTTGAAACTAGACCCTAGAGGAAGGAAGGCCTAAACAAGATCAAATGAGATTGATATGAAGAAATGGAAACACACTCACATGAAATTTTCTAGATGAAAATTGCACAACTAATCACAACACCACCAATTGTGACAAAAATAAACAAGAGAAGAACGAGACCACTTAGAGATAAGTGACAAAACCACACAAATGCCAAAAGAATAAGAAAATGGAATATGAAATAGGTCTAAACAATCAATGAAAATGACCAAATAGATATGAAGATGAGATCTAGAGACAAAAGACAAGTCTCAACCAAAGTACCCAAAAGATCTTCAAGAACACCTTGAAAGACACTAGCTATGGAAGACCTCAAATAAATTGATCAAAGATGGATCAAATTAGATAGAAACAATAGCTAATCAACAAAAAAAAATTATACACCCAACATACCTCTAATAGACCATAAAAGGATGAGATAATTAAGGCTTAAAAAAACCAAGAACTTGCCTCAACAAAATGAATCCAAGTGACTTAAATCAGACACCAGAAGAGATCTGGGCTAAAACCAATAAGTAGAGAGGAAGCCAACTCAGATCAAAAGCAGGGAAAAATATTTTCAAAGGATAAATTTCAATTTCAAGGCTAGAAGTCCAATCGCATGGATCATTCGTGCAGCCAAAGACTGGTCGCTCAGGTAAAAGGGCAAGACAATGAATAGAAACTTGCAGTCGCTTGTATCCAGTATTGTGCCAGCAACTAGGGAAAAAAATCGACTAGCTAGCTTCAATCAACCATAAAATCCTCATATGGAGTTTGTTTTCAGTGATTTTTTTTGGATGAAATTGTGAGAGAAATCAAGATATGTGGTCATTTACATCAAATTATGTATAGAAAGAAGAAAAAAATGATAGAACAGATGCGTCCTGTTATTCTCTCATAAAAAAAACAACATGAACAAATCTTCAGATCTAAGATCAGATCATATTTGAAAAAAGGAAATCCACTGGAAATCAAAATGAATCCAGAAAACCATAGATAACTCAATGGGAACAAGAGAAAACCAAAAAACATAAATAAGAAGAAGAGATCAAAAAATAAAGAGGGAAAAAGAGAAAATCTCTCATTGAAAGCACCAATTTTGTGCCAATTAAATTTACATGCAAGAAGCTATTGAAATGTGATCTTATCGGCGGATAAGATCATGAGAAAAAAAAGGACAAAAAATGGCTAATAGATATACAATTGAATCCCATCCCAATGCTCATACATGCAACAAGAAAATGGTTCTAGATGTTATAAAGGAAAGAGCGTGCACCTAGCCTCCTCATAGGTTGGTGAAGGGTTTTGAATTCGTAGTAGAATCCTTGCGCTCCACTAAAACGATATGCTTCATCCCACTCGATCTCAACACCTATACATAGCCAAAAACACTCAAGGACGACAAGTGATATTCCTCAGAAGATCGTCACCTCAAAACATCATAGAATCAATATATGTAATTGCTACAAACATGTAAATATAGGGAAGGAACAAGTATAGATTAATTCAAAATGAACATACAAAAAATGTATACCTTATAGCAAACGATATCCTCTCCTCAAGCTTTTAGTATGGTCTCCTCTCCAAATACAACAGAGCTCTCGCGCTTTAGTTTGGATACTTCATCTTACACCCTTTCCTCTTGTTGAGATTATATAGGGTAATTACATCCTTTGGGAAAATGTATCTAGATACCTAGGCATTTGAGAAGCTAGGAAACTTCTACAATAATGGACCCCTAACCAACTCATACACAAGTGGGTCAAGTTGATCTCCTTGGGAATTGAAAACTCTAGAAACATTTTTCACAATTATGAGCTTTTATCAATTATCTCAATTATGAAATAATTATTATCTCGTAATTATAATATTTTGGAAAATTAATCATGAGAAATAACTCTATCATATAATTCTACCCTTTTATCATAGGAAAAATCCAACATAAGTAAAAAAATATGTGAAAATTGATGCATTTTATCCAAACAACTCAGGTAAGTTGATATTGGGTTTCTCTCACTACTTATAACACCTATTTATGAAGAGATTGTTCTCACTCAACCAATTTGCAACCCTATATATGTATAAGCTTTCTGGCTAATTGAATGTAGAGTTGGGTGCATACACTTGTCAAGTTGAGCGGGTCTCACCTAAGAACTGCTCATTTCATCTTCATACTTATCCTTCTTTAATTTTCTTCATTTCATCTTCATACTTATCCTTCTTTAATTTTTGTGTGACCAATCGTATGAAATAGGATGGAATTATGATTGAGCTACTCATTTGATCTTCATACTCATCCTTCTCTAATTTTTGTGTGATCAATTGTATCAAATAGGATGGAATTATGATTGAAAGGTTGCAACAATGAATTCCATTAATAATATTAACCTCATTCTCAAAGTTTTGTACCATCATTAACAAAATGGACAATGGATGTCCAAATACTATAGTAATATCTATTTCAAGACCTACCCTGATGATTGATTTCATTATTAACAGAGTTATTTAAATAATGCAATGGAATGACTTGGTAGCAGGCTAATCTTGGAACTGGAAGGATCAAAGGTAGTAATGGACATCCAGTGCCAAGAGCAGTAGCTCCCAATATACTCAGACGGTAAGTGAGCGCATCCGGGGTCTGTCGTGAGTAACACACCTTTATGGCCCGGATGTTTGATGCATCCCATAGAAATCAAAACACAAGGTCTTGAGTGAAACTTCGACATACCCAAAGGATTCTACATGAAACACTTTTTCTGACTAATCGCTGCATCTCAACAATATTACGAGATGACTATCAAGACATAATCGTAAAGATATGGAAACATTATAATAACCCATTATTCCCTTCGGTTCCATTTCCATTACGACAATTTTTGAACTTGGATCGATCAAAACAGAACACCATGGTAATATATTTTCCGGAATTGAATGCTCATCTAATTTCTGCAAATCTTATTCACATTGAACTCTGGCACCTTGGGCTAACTTGTACATTGCACTCTTCCAGCATCCGTACTGCCCAAAAATTTGCAGTATGTTGTCAAGCACTCTGGTGAACCAATCAGGCCCAATTCTTACTCTTTCAAGCTTCTCATTGACAGAATAAGAGTTATCGACCTCGTCCTCTAGTTCTTCTAAAGTTATGGCCATAAAAGCAGAATCGGAATTCAAATTGTTTGGCAAGGGTCACGGAAGGAAAAGGGTATAATAACTTGGATGAAGTAACCTCCAATATTGAGTCTGGAAAAAAATTTCTCGATGTCAACAACTTTCAGGCCAATTTTCTCTTCATCTCTCTGTTTTGGGTCATGCAAGAGTGGATTGTTTCGTGCATTCTCCAATTCAGAGCTTCAAATTTTAAACTCAGACAAGAATTCTAAGAAGTGGGTGGTAAACGATTAGATCAAAATGCCATGAATTTTCATAAGCCTCATACTGAGCTAAAGTTTATGAGAGAATCGCTAAAATCCATCCGGATTCCCGTTATCCGTGACTTCAAGCCATTTAGAAGTACACTATTCATTTACCTGGTAAGTGGTATGTACCTTCCGTGCTTCTGCATGCAAAGTGAACGGCTGCAAATTCCGGTTTCTTGATAGTTTGTACTTTGGCAGCCTGGTTTCTCGTGAGTTTGCATTTTGGCGGACCTCATCATGGGCGTACATTCTCGTTCGGCTGACTTCAAAGATGAAATGTCTTTTCAAAACCAAGTGTTTGTATTTTAATTTTGTCTACCTAAATCACCTGCCCCGCATGGTTTATGTAAATGTTCTTTCTTTCTCGTTTGGCTGACTTCAAATATCAAATCGGATAGGGTTGATCCAAGTTGCATCGAGTGAACATTCCATGTAATTTGTTAAAGTTTATCTAAGTTTCCGACTTTTGAATTTGGGTGATATTTTAAAATATCTACATTTAAAGATTTTTCCATAAATATATTTTGAATTTAATTATTTGAAAATTATTAAAATTATTATTATAATAATAAAAATTATTTATTTTTAATTTTTAATTTATATATTAATTTTTAATTAATATAGATTACAAATGGAAACAACGCGTCTCACAAAAACAACAAAGTTGGGGAAATTAATTGAGAATAAAGGAAGACTGATCCGAATAAAGGTGAGCTCTACTGATCATAAGTGTGACATACTTAGTGAAACCTCAAGTCTGAAAGGAACAAAAATATTCATAAATGAAGATCTCATTCCAAAAGATCAAGCAGAATTAAGAAAGGAGGTTCAGAAGATAAAAGAAGCTGGGAAGGAAGGAAAATGGGCAATAATCAGAAACAGAAAAGTCTTTATTCGAGATAGAAACCAAAAAGATAGTAATAAATAGCAATTCACCATTCTCCAGATTCTTTCTTGGAACTGCCAGGGTTTTCCATCGAACAAAGGCCCCAAGCTAAGTTGGATCTCAAATGATGTTGATATTATTTTGCTTGTTGAAACTTGGGAACACGAAGAATTTAAGGTCCCTAACATAGATGGCTTTACGCTATGGTCTACCTGGAACAAGTGATCCTCCCATAGAGGCATTGGGGGAATAACTTGTTACATTAAGAAGAACATCTCCCCTCATGCTAGGATTTATAAAAACAACCCTTACAACCAATATAGTTGGATGGAGATCACTGACATTAATAATAAAAAGACCTACATAGCAATATGTTATTTCCCCCCCATCAATTCTAACTTCTATAGGAAAAAGAATTTAGATAAAAATAGTCTTTACAATGGTTTAGAGAATGATATTTCTAGCGTAAGGAATGAAGGTAATATCCTTTTAATAAGTGACTTTAATGCTCGAACTTCAAGCAACCAAGATATTATTCTAAGCAATCATTCCAACCCTAGTCCTCTTTGGTTGGATGAAGATCCTACTCTCGCTAGTAGGTACAAAAGGAGCTCTGAAGACGTCGGGGATAATTTGTTTGGGTCGGAGCTAGTCAAGCTCTGTAGTGCTCAGGATCTCATAATTTGCAACGGTCTAAAGAAGTGGCCCAACTCTAGCCAGATGACCTACATCCATGGGCTTGGTAGCACCGTGGTAGACTATGTTATTTCTGATCTCCCTTTATACAACGAAATAATAAATTTTGACATCTTAAACAACCACGATCCTGACTTTGATCATAGACCTTTACTTATAAATCTCAATTTTGTCATGCATAGAGATCCCATAGAAAATAATCCTTATAGCCAAAGAACTTAAGATTTGATAGAAATAAAAATGATCTCTTTCTAAATGAATTAAAAACTATCTTGCTTCCTTTATCTAGTATAGACAACATAGAAGACCTCTATCATAATTTTACTACAGCCCTCTCATATTCTATTAACAAGTTCTCAATTGAAGTTTCAAATAATAAAAGAAATAACATAACCAACCCATGGTATGACAAAGATTGTAAAAACGCGAGGAGAGAAATTAAGGAAGTTGTTGATGAATCTCTTATAATGGGCATGATAAAAATATACAAAGCCCTAACTAAAAGGAAAAAGAGGCAACACATTTGTAAATGACAAGAGAATCTCTTACACCTCTCTACGGTAGCTCCTAAGAAATTTTGGAGGCAAATTCTGAATAGGAAAACTAAAGATAATATTAAAATTGCTTTACACGATTGGAATTCCTATCTTAAAAAGCTTTATGAATCTCCAAATGTCATGAATAACTTTGAAACCTTGCTCACAACGAAAGAAGTTTTCTCATTAGAAGACATTGATTTTGGGGTTAATTGCCTGGCAAATGGGAAAGCTAAGGACATTCCAGGTTACCCGGCGGAAATCTTAAACATTGGAGGTCCTGTCCTCATCCCCCACATTCACAAGCTTTTCAATCAAGCAATCAAGGAAGGGTTTCCTAAACCATGGACTGAGAGCCTCATTATCCCTATTTTTAAAAGTGGGGATACAAATAACCCCTCTAATTATCGGACAATTATGATCAACCCTCTCTTAGACAAGTTATATGGTATTATTTTGGAAAAGAAATTGAGCATATGGTTTGAAAGTGAAGATAAGCAGGATAAAGGCCAAGTGGGTTTTAGAAGGCATCACTTAACAACAGACCACCTAGTTACATGTAGGATCATTGTGGAGGAATGTCATAATGATAAATCCAATCTCTTTTGTTGCTTTGTGGACTTTACAAAGGCTTTTGATACGGTTCCTAGAAACAACCTTTGGAATAGATTAGAAGAGCTAAAGGTTCCTTTTGAGTTGAGAGCAGCCGCTATAAGGTTACATGAGAATGTAATTGCGAAGCTAAAAAGACATGAGGTGTGGTTGAAAAACATTAAATGTAGTATCAGAGTTAAACAGGGTTTCCCCCTCTCCCCTACCCTATTTGGCATTTACATGGACAAGCTTGAAGGGTATTTAGAGGAAGAAGGATGTGTTGGCATGATCTTAGCTGGGATAGTCATCATCCTTCTTCTATATGCTGACGATATTTTTCTTCTCACAAGTTTCTCATCTGATCTTGATAAGCAACTTAGCCTTCTTAAGGATTTCTGCCCTACCATGGGTATCACTGTTAACACTGACAAAACAAAAGTTATGATTATCAAATCCAAGAAGAACACTTATGCTAATTTTATGTATGACAATAATAACTTGGAAGAAGTGTATTCTTACAAGTACCTAGGAATTGATATTCATCACAAGCTCAACTAAAACTATAGCATTGAGAAAATGATTAATGGGGGGTGGAAAGCTTATCTTGGTCTTGAAAATAATTGTAAAATGATAAACCTCGTAATGTGGTATAAAAAAAAGTTCCTCTTTAAAACTTTAGTCACTCTTGTTATCTTATATGGTTGTGAGGTCTGGGGTTGCAACATCTCTAGAGAATCTTGGAGAATGATTGAGAAAATCCAAAAGCGTTTTATAACATATAACCTGAAAATTAAAAGCAATACACCCTATCCTATTCTCCTTATAGAAGTAGGTCTTTCACCTATCAAGAGCCTAGCTATGACTAGGCTTCTGGTGTACAAGCACAAACTCAATAACATAGCAGACCATAGACTTCCTAAGCTAGCCTTAAATTCCAGCCAAAACCACCTAAGGCTCAAGCGGGGGTGCTATAAAGACACAAGGGCCTGGTTAAACCATTGGGAGATCAACGAGAATGATGCATTTCAAAACATTAATAACATTAAAAATATTGTTACTTCTAAGTTCAAAGAAAAAATGTGGTGTGAGAAAGATTTAGCAGCTAAAAGAAAATTAAGTTTATAAGAAGGTCAACAACCCCACCCTATAAGATCAAAAGTATCTCTTTATTTTAACTAGCTGAAAGAAGAAAATTAATATAGCGAAGATTAGAATGAACTCTCGTGAGCCCCATTGTGAAACAAGTCGTTGGGTAGTTCCTAAAACACCATGGATGGAAAGGATCTGCCATCTCTTTGAGAATAGGAACATCGAGGATGAAAACCACTTCCTCTTAGAGTGCCCCATGTACAACCACATTAAATCTCAGTTTCATAATCTCTGTTGCAATACTGACCTTCCTAGCCTTTAGAAATGTCAAATTTATAGTGAGCTCGGGAGGCTTCTCTCCAAGCTTTTTGAGCATAGGAATAAAATCTTAAATCAAACTAAATAGTTTGTTTCCTTAGGTCCGATAGACCAAAGTTTGGTCTCAGTGGACGTTAACCACCATCATCATCATTAAAACTAACTCTATCTCACAAAATATAAATAATTTTTTTTTTTAACAATATGCAATCATCAATAATAAAGATGAAATCTATGCACTTTTACAAAACGGGAATCTAGTTAAATTTGATTGTACTATGAGATTTTTACGTCTTGGAATCTAGTTAAATTTGATTGTACTATGATATTCTTAAAAGTAAAAGTCCTAAATAATCCTCAAGTACATGAACATATCACATAAAAAAAATATAATAACAATATGCAATCATCAATAATAAAGGTGAAATCTATGCTCTTTTCCAAGGTGGGAATCTAGTTAAAATTGATTGTATTATGAGATTTTAATAAAGGTGAAATCTATGCTCTTTTCCAAGGTGGGAATCTAGTTAAAATTGATTGTATTATGAGATTTTTAAAAAGAAAAGTCCTGAATAATCATTAGATACATAAACATAAGCTTAAATATGTTACATTTTCAATTAGGCTTAAAAGAATTAAATTTGAAAACAAAAAAATGAAAACTATTATATCTTAATCATTGATCAATTAACTCTTTAATTTCTTAATCATTAATTAATTAACTTTTCAATTCTTTTTTAAAAAATATTTTAAGTTATTTTTTCTACTAATTAAATAACTTTAGATATTTTAGATATATTTGATATAAAATATAAAAATGTGTTATACAATAAAGTGTTACACCACATCTTTTATTTACCAATTTATTTATTTAAAAAACATTTTTAAAACTTTAATTTACATACTATTGTAAAAAGTTTTTCAGTACGAAAAAGCATAATTTGTATTAATAACAAAGTAGAAATTTACAAAAGTCAGCTGTTGTTCAAAAACATAAGCCATTTTGTCATTGTCTGTTAATTAAAACATTGTTGTAATTGTAGGTACCACCTAACCTCAATAAGAAAATAGCAAAATGCTAAAGCTATTCTCTGAATAAATTGTGTATAGGGAACTGTATGATATAAGCTAGATAAAGAAATAACAAAAATATAACAATTAGTGGTATGCCTATTTTAGGATACAGTATGATCTTGTTGAGAAAGAAAACACCATCTACGATGGGAAAAAATCCCACCTCGTAGAGGACACTGTTTTATGCCCAGTGGCCAAACAACTGACTAATCAACAATAGAACCAAAACCAGACTTCAGTAGTGCCAAGGAGAGATCCTATATTCCTAGAAAAAGAAGGTCCTCCATGACATAGGTGTTGTTCTCCCAATTGATTTCCATGTACCATTTACCAGATTCTTGGAACAAACCTTTTTTTGATAGTCTGTCAGCTTGCACATTTTGAGATTTTCCTATGCGCTGGATTAAGTAGCCATTTTGAAGTTGCCAAAAGACCTCTATTCTCTTCATCCATCCTAGTAAACAAGGGTTTTTGATGGAAGCCTTTCCTAATACATGGTTGATTATGATATTGGAGTCTCCATATACATGTAAGACAAGGATATTTAAGTAGTTGCTGAACCACAATAGGCCCCAAAGAGCCATTTCTTTCGCTTTGTTGGTGGTGCCATTTCCTCCATTCCAGAGAGAACTGTAGGTTAGTTGTTCAGTTATGGATATCCAAACCCCACAAGCACATAATCATTTTTGTGCAGTGCCATCAAAAATACCCATTGGATACTTTAGTAGTGAGTTAATGTGCCCACGAGGATTGTTACTTGGCCATTTGGGCTGGGGTAGAAAAACATTGTAGTTTGTTACAATTCTATGAAAGACCTGCTGGAAATCCTCTCTCGTGTTCTGGAACAAGAAGTTGTTCCACCATTTCCAGATTGCCCATATACTAATTAAAGGAATGGGTCTCCAGGAGGGCTTCTATGTACCCCACCATTCCAGTGAATCCTTAATGGATGAATGCACTATAAAACGAAAGCCAAAATATTTAGATAAATTTTTCCATACCTGGGTGGTGAGTTTACATTGCAGGAAGATGTGATTGTTGTTTTCAGCTTCGCATTTACAAATAGAACAGATACCCAACCCTTGCCAGTGTCTCTTATGTAGATTCTCCCAGATGAGGTTCTTGTTATGAAAAACCAGCCAAGAAAAGATGATAATTTTGTTTGGAATTCCTGTTTTCCAAAAAACTGTGGGGAATTGCAATCCTGATTGTAGTGTTGATATTCTGGAAAAAGATAGATAAGTATCAGCTACAATAATGCTATCAGTCTTCATCTTACCTTTCCATGTGAGATAATCTCAGGGTTCTGTACGACAGATACCAATGTTTTTTATATTTGCTATGATCTTGTTCCATTGTAGGGCTGCTTGACCATTTAAGCCAATGTTGTGTGCCTCCTCCCAAATCGGTAAAGGTCATTTCCAGGCCGCTATAGCTTGGCCTCATACGAAAATTCCCACACCATGAAGGGTATTTTTAATGTTCTATGGAATAGAGCATTCCTCCCCAGCTCCAAGTGTTGGATCCATGGTTATCAGAATACTGCTTCCATTCTGAAATCTCCATGTGAGTTGTTTTAAGAAGAAAATCTCCATTTTTAGAGAATATTCCATACCATTGAGCCCTGTTTGATGGCTATGGTGCCTTTCTTATATCTGTATTCGAAATCTTTTTTACCAAGGTACATTTTTTGGATGGTATTACTCCAAATGCCTTTCCCAAATAAACCCTTCATAAAGATTTCATCAATAAAGCTCCCCCATTGTAAAAAATTACTAATAATACATAGAATAACTACTTTCACTTTTATTGTTATTTAACTTTTATGATTATTAGGTTAGCATATTTATAATAAACATATATAATCAGCGCTGCTCTAATTTCACTTGTTTTTAATCCTCATTATCCAAATTTAAACCAGCTTGACTACTACACACATGTCGTAGCTCCATGATCTCCAACCAAAACATACACGCATCCACCAAAATACCTAAAAAAAAATCTCAAATTATTTCGAACTCTGATGGTGATGGCAAGTTTCTCGTGATTTTTTTTTTTTTCCATTATGGTAAAAATAGATTTAGCATTATCCAGTACCCAAAAACACTAAATTTTCTCAAAAACTTCTTACACATTTATTTTGTTAAAAAAAAAGAGTTCAATAAATGCCTCACCTTTCACACGGCCTTTTAAAGAGGATTTTCAACTTGACAAAAGAAAATGAGTTCAATAAATGCCTCACCTTTCATACGGTCTTTTAAAGAGGATTTTCAATTTATCAAAGTTGTTTATAAGATTAATGTCTATTCATATTTACTGACTATATAGTGAAATTAAATAATATAAAACATAAATTTCATATTAAAATTTTAGTAATAAGTCTACTAATAATATTTTTATTAATAATATATATATTTTTTTTTTTTTTTCACGTGTGGTCCACGGATACCCATGTTCACTAGGTAGCCACTACGTTCACGGGACAACACTAAGCTGGATCCCACCCAAAGGGGATCACACCCCTCAGTATATTTACTGACTTAACCCCAAGAGCTTTCGGGAATTGACCCTGTGACCTCCCGATTGGCGAGGTACTAATTTGACCAATTGAGCTAACTCTTGGGGCTAATAATATATTTTATTTATATTAAAAAGATATTTTAATTTTTTTATTTTAAAATAATTTCTATTTTTATTTTAAAATATCATATTATATATATAACTAAAATAATAAATTATTAAAAAAAAAAATAATTATTATTTTTTAAAATTAAATTAATAAATTATTTAAAAATAATAAAACATTATATTTTTTTTTTGAATGAGTCACAAATTTTTATCTTGAAAATGACCTCCCCACCTTAAAATATCATGAGCAATGTAAAACCTAAATTTGTCTTAAAATAGAAGATACTCTATTAGTGTAAAGAAATTATTTTCTTCAAGGGTGCAGCATGGGATGGGAGATATGGATGTGGAGGTTGGATTCGCATGGACTACAACCAAATCTACAATTTCCACTGGGCATGAGGACTTGGCATAAATTCAAAGCAGAAGCCACAACATTATGGGGTCTAATGTGGTTTGTTGTTTTTTTTAACATCCTCAAACTCCAGATATATGGGGATTCGTTGATCATCATCAAACATGTACAGGGCCTCGAATCCATAAAGTACCCAGACCTATAGAGTCGATTACAGAATATTAACTTTCTCAAAGGCTCATTTCAGAGGTTGAGTTCCAACACATTCACCTCATCAAACATGTACAGGGCCTGGCATCCATAAAACTTTCTCAAAGGCTCCTTTTAGCAGGTTCAGTTCCAGCACATTCATCGAGAGTACAATACCACTACAGATAAGATGTCCAAGTTGGGCATCATGGACCCTCCTGGCAGAATGTTCATCACACTCTGGATGGGTAGCTTGCACATGGATGTTGGCTCCATGACAGTACCTACTTAAACTATATCTGTTTCTTTTTCCTGTTTTCTCAGGCATAAGGACTATTGCTTCTGGTTGCAACTGTTATTTTGACTGTTTCTTATTACTTCTTCATATTAGACTTGGTATAAGTATAAGTTTTATTTTTATATTTGGAGGTGCCCAAATGAGACCTCACAACATGCACTTATTATGACTAGGTCAAACGATCACATCTAGATGTTTGTCCCTCTCACTATCTTTATTAGATGCAAGTTGCAATGATAAATACACATACATTATGTACTGGTTTTTTGGCATTCTATTAATAAATCACATCTAGATGTTTTTTCCTCTCACTATCTCTGTTATATGCAATTTGCAATGATAGATACACATACAATATGTACTGGTTTTTTTGCATTCTATTAATAAAAATTAGGGTTTTTTTCTTACTGAAATAAATAAATAAATATATTACACCTAAATAAATTTTAGTTAAAATTTATTCCATCTATTCCAAATAGATTTTAGTTAAATTTATTCCACCTCAAAGTATACTCTGTTGTATTTTGAAGAATTAAAATAATAAAATAAAATAAAATATACTCTGCTGTACTTTGGAGAATTAAGGAAAACAAAACTAATAATGGTCTGTCTGAAGGATGTGTTTGGATAAACGTTAAATAGAATTTAAAAAAGGAAAGTCATACTAGCGGATGTATTTGGATAGTTTGATAAATCATAGGTGGGCATTAAAATATGTATTGTAAAATTAGCAACCACGATTTAAACGACAACGCGATTTCTTTATATGATCATCTCAGATTGACAATTTTATACCTCCAAAAATCAAATGGGATCACCGTGGACTCTAAGATTGTTGGCCACACTTTTCGGTGGAGTGCTGATTGTTGAAATGGTAATTTCAACTGCTACATCTTCTTTCCAGAAAACCAGCCAAACTTCCCCGCACCGCTTTTCAAGAGACAGTGGTATTTCTCAAATGGCAGTGATTACAATCATCAGCAGACACGTGGTTGAGTGGTTTTGTCAAAGCAGTTTTTTCTCGGAGCATAAAGATCGACAAGAAGGTCTACGCGATATGGTTTCAAAACCATCCAATTGAATCAACGGTTGTGTACATGCCTGCAGCATATGGACTTGACGTGAAGTGAAAGCTTCATTGACCACCAGCGTTTCAGTAAAACAATTAACGAAATTTATTGTGATTCGTAGATTGTTGGTAAAAATAGTAAACACCAGGTTTTATTGCGAACATGGAGAATGTACCGCAACATCCAGATATTTCAGGAATTAAACTTCGTTGTCTACCCCTCCATACCTTGTTTTAATTTCTAGTCTTGTCATAAAAATTTTAAGTAGTTTTCTGTTGTGTTGTTTTAATGTAATGCGCAGTAGCGCAAGCTCATATGAATGAAATTTTTATGCACAGAAGTGCAGAGATTGAAGTGTAATGTTTCTGTTTGTTGAAGAAAATGAAAGGGAGCACGCGACAACGTGAATATAATGTTTGTTGTTGTTCGTTGAGAAATGTAAGTGAAGCGTAGCTTAGCGCGAATGAAAAAGAGGGTAAAATGCAGCAGAGCGTGAATGTCTAGTTTATGTGAATGTATTGGAATGGGAAAACTCGCAGCAGTGAATGTAAGAGGAATTTTTTTTCCAACAAGTTGAATGCAAAGAATACGCAGCAGCGTAGAAGGGCGAATGTAAGTTTTTTTTGTAATGGAATATGCAACAGCATAAATGTAAGAAATTTTTACACACATCAATGTAAAATTTCAAAATAGAGACAAAGTAATTTTTTTTTGTGTGGAACTGAAGCGTTCCTGGAGAATCCCTCTGTGAGAGGAAGAATTTTTGTAACAACAGTCTTGTTAAGAATGCAAGTTTTTCTTTTTCTGTGCATTGTTGTAATTCTATCTTTAGCAAATAGTTTCTCTGCGTCAAAAACAGAGTGTTGCTAAAACTCCAGTTTCAGTGTTGCTGAAACACCGTTGCTGAAACTCAGTTGACGAAACTCTGTTGCTAAAACACTGTATTCAGTAAACAATTTTAGTTTCCGCTGTGTTAAAACAGAGCATTATTTTCTATTTGTTTGTTCTGGAATTATCAGAAATTCCCAACATGGTATCAGAGCTTGTCCAGGCTTTTTGAAGGTGTCGAAGAAGCTGAAGGAAGGATTTCTTGCTGCAACAGCTTCTCCAACAAAGTGAAGGCTCAGTCAAGAAAAAATCCAAGGTATTTCTCAAGTCAGTTTGTTGTGTCACTGTTGAGGACAATCAGTTCTTTTAAATACACAGTCAAGTATTTTGAAGCACAGTTAAGAGTACAAGAATAGTTGGAGCTCGGTTCCTTCATTAAAAGCTTAACAGCTTGAAGGTCGACATTTAGAACACAAATGGCGAGGTCAAGGAAGAAAGTCTCCAATCTTCCTAAGGATGTGTCTCCCTCTACTGTTAAAATAGAAGACAATCAATTTGATGAGGCTCGAAGGCTCAATGGGAAATTTAATATATGGGAAGCAAGAATGAGGACTTTCTTACAGTCTCAAGGAATTGAAATTTGGGAATGAGTGATTGATGATAACAGGATGGATAGAGAATCCAAGGAGTACAACACAAAAGCAGCAAAAACAATCTTGAATGGGATACCTGATTTTGTAAAGAAGAATCTAGGAAAATATTCATCAGCAAAGGATATATGGGACAAACTTCATGACCTTCACTCAAAAGGAGATCCTGAACCCATCATAGAAGGTGAAAATGAGAATGATGACATCAAGGTTGAAGCAGACCTAGAAGATGAAGAGAATAAAAAGTACTTTGTAGAAGAACTCCTCGCTCAACTTATGGGTTGCCATGGAAGAGATTAACAATTGGAAAAAGGAAAATGAGGCACTTAAGAAGATAGCTCCAGTTGGTAACCAAGATCAAACAAGGAAGAAAGTTGACCTCATCAAGCTTCAAGTACAAGAAAGGGATGAAGAGCTTGCCAAGCTTAAGAAGGAATTTCATCAAAGTAAAAGGAAGCATCATGAAGAAGTCATATCCATGACAAATCAATTGAATAAAGCAAAGAAGCAGGAAAATACCTTGTCAAGTCAACTTGAACAAAGGCACAAGAGCATGAACAAACTTGAAGAAGAGATTGGTCAGTACAAGGTAGAGGTCTCCTCCCTTAAGTCTCAATTACAAGAAGCCAGGAAACAGGCACGAGGAGCTAAGAAGAAAATGGAGAGCAGTCAAGCAAAGAATGAAGAAATCTTCAAAATGAAGTCAAATATCATCTCCTTTAAAATAGTAGCAACTGAAGCTACTCGTAGCAAGGAAGAAACTGAGGAAAAACTTGCAAAGAAGAATAATGAGTGTGAAATATTGGAAGAAGATATTGTCCTCCTCAGAAAAAAAGGTTGAAGGGATGAACAAAATCTTGAAGAGCTCTCAAGCCTTGGATGACATGCTCAGCTATCATAGATGTCCATCTGATAAATCAGGACTCGGGTATGCAGGTTAACCCTCAAACAAGAATGAAAATGCTTTAAGCAAAAGAGATGTGAAGAAGCGAGAAAGAAATTGTGATGCTCCTAGTTCCAGCAAAGTCAAGGAGAAAAATCAAGGCTACAATAGAAGAAATCCTATTCCAAGAATAAATCTTGCTCCAAGTAGAAAACCAGCTCCAAAAAGAAATGTAGATGATGTCAAAGAGGCAAGAGACAATGGTTATCATCAAAGGATCTCAAGGCAAAAAGGCTTCAGAAGTACGTCAAGGAAACCTCCATCTTCCAGGTACCAAAGTTCATTTTTTGGTTATTGTTATTCTTGTTCAAACTTTGGTCATATGGAAAAATATTGTAAAGCATCTCATAGAGATAGATGTTATAGTCTCCGACAACCTCCAAGAAACAATTTTACGTGAAGAAATCATGAAATCTTATTCATGAACAATGTAGAATGCTTCAATTGTGATAACATTGGTCATATAGCACATGATTATAACTTAACATGGGCTCTTACACAAGCTAGAACCATGCAAAAGAAGAAAGTTACAAAAGTATGGAGAAGGAAGAAAATACAGTCCAAAAGTCCCTTGAGCTCTCTAGCCAATCTAAGTTTTTTTTGAGAAAATGTCTGGGTATGACTGATAACCCAGCAGTTGAAATTAAAGGGGAGTGTTGAAATGGTAATTTCAACTGTTGCGTACTGTTTCTAGAAAACTAACCAGACTTCCCTGCACCGCTTTTCAAGAGACGGTGGTATTTCTCAAATGGCAGCAATTACAATCATCAGTAGACACGTGGCTGAGTGGTTTTTTCAAAGTAGTTTTTTCCCAGAGCATAAAGATCGGCAAGAAGGTCTGCACGATATGGTTTCACAGACGTCCGATTGAATCAACGGTTGTGTACAGACTTGCAACATATGGACTTGACTTGAAGTGAAAGCTTCATTGACCACCAACATTTCAGTAAACAATTAATGAAATTTATTGTGATTCGTAGATTGTTGGTAAAAATAGTAAACACCAAGTTTTATTGCGGACATGGAGAATGTACTGCAACATCCAGAAATTTCATGAATTAAACTTATTTGTCTGCCCCTCCATACCTTGTTTTAATTTCTAGTCTTGTCATAAAAATTTTAAGTAGTTTTTTGTTGTCTTGTTTTAATGTAATGCGCAACAACGCAAGCTCATATGAATGAAACTTTTATGCACGCAGTGCAAAGATTGAAATGTAATGCTTCTATTTGTTGAAGAAAACGAAAGGGAGCACGCTGTAGCGTGAATATAATGTTTGTTGTTGTCCGTTTAGAAATGTAAGTGAAGCACAGCTGAGCGCGAACGAAAAAGAGGGAAAAATGCAGCAGAGCGTGAATGTCCAGTTTTTTTGAATGTATTGGAATGGGAAAACTCGCAGCAGCGAATGTACGAGGAATTTCTTTTCCAGCAGGTTGAATGCAAAGAATACGCAGTAGCGTAGAAGGGCAAATGTAAGTTTTTTTTGTAATGGAATATGCAGCAGCATAAATGTAAGAAATTTTTACACACAACGGTGTAAAATTTCAAATCAGAGACAGAGTAATTTTTTTTTTGTGTGGAACTGAAGCATTCTTGGAGAATCCCTCTGTGAGAGGAAGAATTTTTGTAACAGCAATCATGTTAATGAATACAAGTTTTCTTTTTCTGTGCATTGTTGTAATTCAGTCTTTAACAAACAGTTTCTCTGCGTCAAAAACAGAGTGTTGCAGAAACTCCAGTTTTAGTGTTGCTGAAACACCGTTGCTGAAACTCAGTTGACGAAACTCTGTTGCTGAGACACTGTATTAAGTAAACAATTTTTAGCTTCCATTGTGTTAAGAAACAGAGAATTATTCTCTGTTTGTCTTTTACGGAATTATCAAAAATTGCGAACACTGACGTCCCCGCTTCCTGCCATGTCAAGAGATTCTTTGAAAAGCAGTCTCGCTTGCACTTTCATCTCGCTCCAGTGGCTCTGGATTACTTAAGGGCCTCTACAATTAAAATGACACTCAAATCATACTTGGCCTTCTGCTAATATAAATACCATTGATCTATCAGTTTTTAGTGCAAGTATTTTGATTCCTATCTATCTACGTGTTTTGTGCGATCTACCTACCTGTTTTGTGTGATAATATCTTCTTTCTTGCTCAACTTGCATCCATCTTGTCCTGTTTTCATATCCATGATGTCTCGTTGTAAGAGATTAACCCTTCTCCCTTTTCTTTTTACATAGCTTCATGTATATTCTCTAAAGCCTGCTTACTCTATTGCTACAATTTTTCAACGCCATGTGATGAACAACACAAGGATATCCCAATATTATTGAGTAGCAAATTGTCTCAAAACTCAAGAATGTAGCGAGAGTTATAGTAGTATCCAAGGAGAAAGGGAACGGCCATTTTACAACGGTCCAGGATGCCATCAATGCGGTTCCAGCGAATAACATGCACTTGATCATAATTCAGGTCAAACCCGACATTTATAAGTGAGCAACCAATGAACCCGCTGATTAGTTTCATGAGAGAATATGAGTCGAATGATATAATTTTTTCGGAAAAATGATACTTTCTGCATAGTTTTGAGTCAGCACTATATTTATCCATTAAATTTTGTCTAGGAACGAGTCTTTTAGGATGCGAAACTTAGTTTTCTAGCCTTCACCTTCATCTTGTTGGGAATTTTCTGGTAAATTCCAAAACAAAATCACTAAAGAAAGAGTAATATTCTGTTTTTGCCACAGGATCTTTAACACAGGGAAGCTTAAAATAGATTGCTGGAGAAGCTCAGAGTTTTTCACACACATAAAAACTTTATATTCATTAATAAACTACATGATACAAACATCATCCTCTTAACAGAGGGATTCACCAAGAACTTAAAAAAAAAATTACTCTATCTCTTTTAGAAATTTTACACTACTGTGTGTAAAAATTTCTTTTACATTTACCACTGTAAATAAAAAAAAATACATGGATTTACTGTTGTAAAAGAAATCCCTTACATATGCTATGCTGCAAGTTTCATTTCATATGCCCAACAAAAAAAATTACAATTCATTCGTACTGCTGTGTGTTACACTTCGTTTTTCAATGAACACGCAAACAAGCTTCACGCTTCTACATATTACATTAAGAAACAATCTGCCTCTGCATACAAAATGTTACACTGCTGTGTAATAGTTTTTACTCACATGTTGTTGTGTGGTTCACAATACACTTACAATACAAAGTCAACGAGCAACATAAAAAAAACATCAACAAAAAAACATATGATTTTACATGCCGTGTATAAAAAATAAAATTAAAGCCTTTACCAAAACTTACCAAACGCAATTACTTCACATTAATAGATTTCCTGAATGTTGGTACTTCAGTATGGCGAGTTAATTTTTTTTTGTCAGTAGATTACGGATCGCTGCAATGTCACATGGAAGGTCAACCAAAATCGCATGGACTTTCAAACTGCTACCACAACCGTTGATCTGATCGGTCGGCTGTCATTAATTCCCTAGGAGGCCCTTTTAATTGAAATTTACCAGCCAAGGAATGGGTGGTTTTGGAACCGTACTATGGACACGCATTGACAGCTGGATGTGATTGGAGCCCCTTCGGAAAATACCACTCTGCGTGAAAGGTGGTGCAGGGAAAACTGTTGGCGGTTTCCGGAATTAACTACGCGCCACTGTTCAACTGTAGCGGCATTTGAAATTATAATTTCAACACTCCCCTTTAATTTCAACTGCTGGGTTATCAATCATACCCATACATTTCCTCAAAAACTCAAAAATTTTCTGGTCCAATGGTTTGGTCAGAATGTCTACAACTTGCTCCTGAGTCCTGCAATGTTTTAAAACAAATTCACCATTGTTCATCAATTCCCTGATGTAGTGAAACTTTGCGTCAATGTGTTTCGTTCTCTTATGAAACACGAAATTCTTGGATAATGCAATAGCTAAGCTATTTTCACAAAAAATTACCGTTTCTTTTGCCTGCTCTTGGCCTAAGCTCCTTAACATCCTTCTGATCGAAACTGCTTGACATGTTGCTGCTGTAGCTGCCACATGTTCTGCTACTGCTGTAGACAATGCTACAATAGGCTGCTTCTTAGAAGCCCATGAAATGGCTCCTGAACCCATGTGAAAAACATAACCGGAAGTGCTTTTCCGATCATCTACACCTCTAGCCCAATCACTATCAGTGTATCCAATTAAATCTGAACATTTTGAAGTAGTATATAAAATTCCAAACCTTTTAGTACCTTTAACATACCTCAGAATTCTTTTTGCTGCCTGCCAATGTGCTTCTTTTGGCCTCTCCATGAATCAAGAAATTAAACTAACAGCATATATTATATCCGACCTAGTTGCAGTCAAATAAATGAGGCTACCAACTATGCTCTTGTACAAACTAGGATCAAAATCCTTGTTGTTGTCCTCTTTGCTGAGTTTTAATCCCATCACTGTGGGAGTGATTGCTACCTTGTTGTCCTGCATATTCAATCTCTCCAATACTTCATTAACATATTTTGCTTGTAAGATAAAAATCCCATTTTCATTTTGATCTACTTCTATTCCTAAGAAGTATCTCAGCAAAACCATGTCAGTCATTTCAAATTCTTCTTTCATGACTGCTTTGAAATTTTCAATAAAATAATCATCATTACTTGTGAAGATACCATCATCAACATATAACACAACAATTAGAATTTTACCATCCTTTTCTTTGATGTAGAGGGTGGGTTCTCCCTCACACTTTTCAAATCCATTTTCCAGTAGATAGGAATCTATCCTACTGTACCATCCTCTTGGTGCTTGCTTCAGCCCATAAAGAGCTTTCTTCAATCTGCATACTTTGTGCTCTTGGGCTTTCTTTTCATAGCCTAGAGGTTGTTCAACATAAACCTCTGCCTTTAACACTCCATTTAGGAATGTTGACTTCACGTCCATTTGGTAAACTTTCCACTTGTTTTGTGCTGCTATGGACATCACTGCTCTCACGGTTTCCATTCTTGCAATCGGTGCAAAAGTTTCCTCATAGTCTCTCCCATACTGCTGCTTATATCCTTTTACAACAAGTCTTGCTTTGTGTCTTTCTATTTTTTCTTCAGCATTTCTCTTGGTCTTGTAGACCCATTTAACTCCAATGACTTGCTTTCCTTTTGGTAGTTCAACCAAATCCCGTGTCCTATTTCTTTCTATGGCATTTATCTCCTCATCCATAACTTCTATCCATTTCCTATCCTTAATAGCATCTTTGAAATGAATAGGGTCATCAACATGACAATATAAAGCAAACAAAGAATTCATACCTTCATCATAAATGTCACTTAAATTTCTGAACTTCTTACCTCTTTCATTTGGTGTGCAAGTGCTTGAAGAAGAACTTGAATTTCCTCCTTGTGGTGTGCTTGGAGAAGAACTTTCATTTCTCCTCAAGGGTGTCTTTTGCTGCCCTTGTGTTGGCGCCGCCATTTGGGGATGTATTTCAGCCATCTCCTCATCATCTTCATCATGAGACAAACAGTTTTTAACATTCACGGCTTTCTCTATACTTCCATCCCAAGCTTCCTCCTCAATGAACTGAACATCTCTAATCACAAAAAACTTCTTGGTAGATGCGATATACAACCTGTAAGCTTTGGATTCCTCACTGTATCCAATGAAAATACATTTCTCCCCTTTGTTGTCCAACTTCTTCCTTGCTGATCTGGAATGTGTGCATAGTCCACACATCCAAAAACTTCCATGTGGGTGACTCCTTTCTTTCTCCCATTCCATGCTTCTTCTAGCACTCTGTTCATGACTGCTTTTGTAGGGCATCTATTCAAAATATACGCTGCACAATGTACAACTTCAACCCAATAATCATTTGGCAAATGCTTTTCCTTTAACATGCTCCTCACCATATCCATGATTGTCCTATTCTTCCTTTCAGCAACTCCATTTTGTTGCGGGGTGTGCCTAGCTGTAAACTGCTTATAAATTCCATTTTCTCTACAAAAGCGTAGAAATTCCTTGGAGATATACTCACCTACTCTATCAGTTCTTATAACTTTTATATGCAGCCCGCTTTGTTTTCTACAAGTGCTTTGAAATTGTGAAATTTTTCAAACACTTCACTTTTGTTCTTCAAGAAATAAACCCAAGCCTTTCTGGTAAAATCATCAATGAATGTTAGAAAATATTGGCTGCCTGCTAGTGATGGAGTTTGCATTGGTCCACATAAATCTGAGTGGATAATTTCTAAGGGTGCTTTTTCCCTTGTGCTTTTCCCTGATGGAAAACTTTCTCTCTGTTGTTTCTCCAAGATACAACCTTCACAAAGGCTGTCTGATTTCTCTATCAGTGGTAATCCTCTTACCATTCCTTTTCTACTCAACAAGTTAATACCTTCAAAGTTGAGATGCCCAAATCTCAAGTGCCACAACCAATTTTCATCTTTCGGTTCGCTTTGGAAAGCCTCTTGTGTCACTGTTGCAATTACTTCTTTATATTTCAAATTTGTCTTTATTCTGAGATGGAACATCCTGTTCCTCGTCATCTTCACTTCAAAAATACATCGTTTGTTGGGTGCTCTATCCATGATGGTGCATACATCATTCACAAAGAAGACATTGTAACCCTTTTGAACAAGCTGTCCAATACTTAAGAGGTTACACTTCATTCCAGGAACATAATAGACATCTGCTATGGTTTTCTTTTCACATTTCTTTGTAAATATTTTTACTTCTCCTTTTCCCATAACAAAAACTTTACTATCAGTCCCAAGTGTGACTTCTAATCTAAATTTGAAAACAAGGTTATGTTTCCTGTCATATGGTTACTCTAACCGGAGTCTAGAAACCATATATCATCACTCTTTGTTTCAGCCATATTACAAGCTAACAACACATTATCTTGGCTGATATTTTCTCTAGTGATATTTGCACTAGATCTATTACTCATATCATATTGCTTCTTCCTACATTCATTTGCATAATGCCCATATTTTTTACAATAATAACATTGGACATTGGATTTTTCATACCTTTGTCCTTGAGCATGATGTTGTCCACTTTGTTGGCCGCTGCCTTGGCGTTGGTTCTGATTTGGATTGCTGCCTCTTCCTTGAGCATTTGCTGGATTGTTTCTTCCACCTCTGTTTTGGCTTTTGCCTCTTCCTCTCTTGTTTCCTCTGCCTTGACCTCTTCCTCTTCCAAAGGACATCTGGGTCTTGAAGGCTTGCTCTAGAGATGAATTTTCATTTCTACTCAACCTCTGCTCATGTGTTATCAGTGATGCATGAACTTCATCAACTAAAAAGTTTGTGAGATCCTTTGTCTCTTTTATGGTGGTGACAATCACATTGAACTTTGAGGGTAGGACCCTCAATAGTTTCTCCACAATCCTCCTTTCTTCAAGAATTTCTCCATGATATCTTATTTGTGTGACCAGACCAATTACATGTGTGAATAATGAGTCAATATTTTCTGACTCCTTCATGCACAGATTCTCAAAATCTCTCATCAGCAACTGTAGTTTTGTTGTTTTCACTTTCTCCATCCCTTGATAGGCTGCCTTGAGAGTTTGTGATGCTTTTTTGGATGTCTTGGCTGCTGCTATCCTTGGAAACACACTCTCATGCACTGCTTGATATAAAAATACAAGGGCTTTGGAATCCTTCTTCTTATTGCCCTTCAACAGATTTTTCTCTGCCTGTGTCAATCTATTAAAATCATCTTCATCTCCTGGTTCTTCAAACCCATATTCAACAAGTTCCCATAAATCTTGTGAGGCAAATAGGCCTCTCATGGTTATTACCAAATAGTCATAGTTTTTCCCATTAAACTGTGGGAGCTGAGTATTAAAAATACCAATGCTAGTGCTGGTGCTGGAGCTAGCCATTCCTTGCACTCTCAGCTATGCTTCAAATACTTCACTATGTATTTAAAATAACAGACTATCTTCAACAGCAACACAAAAAAACTTGAGAAATACTTGGATCCTTTCTTGACTGAGTCTTCACTCTACTGGAGAAGCTGCTGCAGCAAGAAATCCTTCCCTTCAGCTTCTTTGACACCTTCAAAGAGCCTGGACAAGCTCTGATACCACTGTTGGGAATTTTCTGGTAAATTCCAAAACAAAATCACTGAACAGAGAGTAATACTTTGTTTTTGCCACAGGATCTTTAACACAGGGAAGCTTAAAATAGATTGTTGGAGAAGCTCAGAGTTTTTCACACACATAAAAACTTTATATTCATTAATAAACTGCCTGATACAAACTTCATCCTCTTAACAGAGGGATTCACCAAGAACTTAAAAAAAAATTACTCTATCTCTTTTAGAAATTTTACACTACTGTGTGTAAAAATTTCTTTTACATTTACTGCTGTAAATAAAAAAAATTACATGGATTTACTGCTGTAAAAGAAATCCCTTACATATGCTCTGCTGCGAGTTTCATTTCATATGCCCAACAAAAAAAATTACAATTCATTCGCACTGTTGTGCGTTACACTTCGTTTTTCAACGAACACGCAAACAAGCTTCACGCTGCTGCATATTACATTAAGAAACAATCTGCCTCTGCATGCAAAATGTTACACTGCTGTGTAATAGATTTTACTCACACGCTGCTATGTGGTTCACAATACACTTACAATACAAAGTCAACGAGCAACATAAAAAAAACATCAACAAAAAAAACATATGATTTTACATGCCGTGTATAAAAAAATAAAATTAAAGCCTTTACCAAAATTTACCAAACGCAATTACTTCACATTAATAAATTTCCTGAACGTTGGTACTTCAGCATGGCGAGTTAATTTTGTTTTGTCCGTAGATTACGGCTGGCTGCAATGTCACACGGAAGGTCAACCAAAATCGCACGGACTTTCAAACTGCTACCACAACCGTTGATCTGATTGGTCGGCTGTCATTAATTCCCTGGGAGGCCCTTTTAATCGAACTTTACTGGCTGGGGAATGGGTGGTTTTGGAATCGTACTGTGGAGCCCCTTCAGAAAATACCACTCTACATGAAAGGTGGTGTAGGGAAAACTGTTGGCGGTTTCCAGAATTAACTACTCACCACTATTCAACTGTAGCAGCAGTTGAAATTACAATTTCAACACATCTGATTAGGGTGAAGGTGACGATTTTTGCAGACACGCCATTTATAGTTCTAAGTGGGTCGAGTGCCAACACTACCGTCTTCTGAGTGGCTCGGGTGCCAACAATACTGTCATCACTTGGAATGATAGTGCGAAATCGAGTGGAGGGACATTTTACAGCGCAACGGTGTCAGTGTTTGCTTCAGATTTCATGGCCAGATATATCACAATCCAGGTATTTCGCTATTAAATCCTAGTATAATATATAATGTCCTAGTAAAACTGGACATTATTTAAAAGTACATATTTTTGGTGCAGAACTCTTATGGTCCGGGCGATTACATTGTGGTGCTGAAGATATCGGGTTTTACGGATGTAGATTTCTTACGTTGTTTCATCGAAGGTGCCGCCAACTTCATATGCGGTGATGGACAATCTGTCTATGAGGTAAACTCACTGACTGCAGATCATGCAGAATGTTTTCATTGTTTTGCTTTGTCATGGTTTAGAGCTGATAAACAATTCTGGTGGTTATGTACTCTTAGAAATGTCGTCTGCATACGATTCCTGAGCTAAATGGCGCAATTACAGCTCAAAGCAGATCCTCTCCGGGTATAAACACGGGCTTCACCTTTCTAAATTGTATCATTACCGGTCGTGGACTAATGTACCTCGGCAGGGCATGGGGATGTTACTCCAGAGTTTTCTTATGAATCATCTAACGAGGCGGAGGAATTGCCAGCAAAAAAAATTCAAAAAATCGTGTAGAAGCAATGTTTGAATTGTGTTTTTGATGGTTCAAATAGATTCAGCACCATCAAAAACATCTATAGCACCTAAAATTTTGAAGTTTCACTGGATTTACAAAATTCCTGGCCAGATTTTCTTTGTATATAACAAGAATTTCCATCTTTCCGGGCAACTCCTTAGCCTCGTTAGAGTACGCATTTTCTTACACTTACATTGCTAACATTATCTTCCCAGAAGGATGGGATAATTGGAAGGATCCTTCCAGAGAATCGTAAGCTACTGCTATCCCAACAAAGCAAATCTAATGCACGGACTATCAGAATCACATTCTAACAACATAATTGCTCTTCCATGTCTATGTGCAGAACTGTGTATTATGGGTTGTACAAATGTTCCGGACCTGGTGCAACTGATAAACGAAGAGTCTCATGGTCGCATGAACTCAGTGATGAGGAGGTTGCACCGTTTTTAAGTAGCAGTTTCATTGATGGGGAGAATTGGATCAAAAATATGCCATCCCACCTGTAGAGATCTGCTAATTTGGTTCCACTAAATGGCTAAAACGCGTCATCCAGTGCCTCTCTTCCTTTTAACAGTTGCCTCGTTTCTTGTCACGTTAAGATGCATTCACTATTCCAGTCTCAAAGCTACAAATATACCGGTCAATTGGCCAACTGAGTTGAATATCATGGTCCTTTTCAGCGGGTCTATCAGTGAAATGTACGTTCTAAATTATTCATTTTTTTATTCGTTCCCGATTCTTACTATCATATATGCTGCGGTGTAGAATATATTCAAAGGTTGTTACCGTCCACGATTTATTTATGCTAGCACAATTGATTCGTGTAGCAATACATCATGAAGAATGCGAGTCTATATGATTTCATTGTTTAATAGTTGTTTCCATCCACAATTTGTTTATGATACACAATGCGACTCTGAATGGAAATTGAAGTCTAGACAATAATTGTAATGAATAACCACTACTTTCTATTTGATACCACAATTGATTCAGGTATAAATACACTATGAAGGAGGTAAGTCCAAAGCTTTAACTAAAATATAGTTGAAACTGATTTAGTACCTGTTTTCTAAGGTAGCAAGAAATCGTCGGATTTTGAAAAGTGGTGACGCAGAATACACTTTTGTTTTTTAGCATATTTCTGGTGTTTTAAATTTTTTTATGTATCAAGTATGATCATTTTTTAAAAAACATTCTTGATTTTGAAAAGTGGTGATGCAGCCTCTGGCACATTTTTTTAAAGAGTTTATTTTTGACACTTAATTTTTATTTATTTATCAAGTATCAACACTTTTTTTATATCTTAGTGATTTTCATCTTGATTTTGAAAAGTGTTGATGGATCAACTCTTTTTGTTTAGAGGGCTTATTTTTTACCTTTTAAACTTTTTAATGTATTAAGTGTGGATATTTTTTTTAAATATTTGTGATTTTCATGTTGGTAATAAAACACTAAAAAAAAATTAAAACACATGATTAAAAAAATCAAATAATAAAAAAATATATTAGAAAAAAAACACCCATAATAATGTAAAAAAAAAAAACAAAAATAAAATAAAATAAAAAATAAAGAGATAAATAAAATAAATAAATAAATAAATATTTCAAAAGAACATATTATTTAAAGAAAAATTTTGAAAAAAAAAACATATCTATAAAGATTTTTTTACGCTAAAAAAATATAACCACATTAAAATAAATTAAGTTAAAAAAATAAATAAAAAATAAATTATAAAATTAAAATAAAACAAAAAAATGAAAATTGAAAAATACCAAAAAAATTAAATAAAATATAGAAAAAAAAAAATCAAAACCAAAAAATATATATATTAAAAAATAAATAATAAATAATAAAAATTATAAAATTAAAATAAAAAATATTAAAAAAAAAAAAAAAAAAAAATGAAAATTGAAAAATACCATAAATTAAAAATATTTTAATTAAAAAAAATAACAATAAAACTTTAAAAAAAATTCAGGCCACCCATGGGCGGGTTCAGTGGCCGACACCGGTGGGGAGGCGACTGCACGTAGCCCGCATCCCTGCCCACGCCCAAGGCCAACCTTGCCCAAGGGCTAGCAAGCGGATTTCAAGAATCGACTTAACATTCCCTAGTCGGGATAGACTGTGGGGCTTGCGTCCACAGGCAACCGTGCCCATGGATGGCCCAAATTTTTTTATTTTTTTTTATAACATTTTTGTAATTTTTTTTTAGTTATATATATATTTTTTTACTTAAAAAAATGCTTTTTACTTTTCTTTTGTTAATTTAATTTTTTTTGGTTAAATTATATCCATTTTTGTTTTGTTTTTATTTTTATTTTTTTGGCTACATTTTTTTATATTTATAAGCTAATTTTATTTTATTTTTTACATTTTTTTTTCTCATGTTTTTAAGATTTCTTTTAATGTTTTATTTCTTCTTATTATTTTTAAAATATTCTCTCTTTTTTTTAACTATTCTTATCTTTTTTTTCTTTTTTATTTCTTCCTTATTTTTTTCTCTATATTTGGATTTTTCGTGTCTTTTACATCATTATTATTATTATTATTATTATTTTTTTTAAATTTTTAATTTTTTGTGTTTTTTTATTGTTTTTTTGTTTCAATATTTGAACCTTTGTTTTTTTTTTAATTATTATTTTGCGTTTTTTTTATTATTTTTTTTTTTTTCAATATTTTTTTTTTTTTTTCTTTTTATTATTTATTTTCTTTTTTTTTTTCGTTGTTTTCTTTTTTCTATCAATATTAAAAATTTTGTCTTCTTTTGTATTATTTTTTTGTGTTTTATTATTTTTTTTTCAGTATTTTTTTTTTGTAACCTTGGTATGAAACTTTCATTTTCGATTTTTTACATGTCCGTTATTCACCCCATTTCTAGGGAGAGTAGCACAAGAATTGAATCTAAGATCTCCTGTCCGGTGAGACTTCATTTCCATGGCTATCGCCACTTGAGTTACCCCATGCGGACTTCAATATTTGAATTTTTGTTTTCTTTTATATCTTTCATTTTTATTTTTTTATACATTTATTTTTTTATTTTCATCTTTATTTTTATTTCTTTTTCTACAGGGTCCATGTCGATGCTCGTCTAGCAACCTGATCCCTTTATGGACAATTGGACAATTGATTTTAAAATTTTCGTTATAATGAATTTGAGTTTAACCTCACAATGTATCAATTTCATGGTTGGTCTTTTAGTTTTCATTACAACGGGTCCAGTTCACAGACACCACGTGTCAATTTGATGGTTGATTTTTAAACTTTTGTTGCAATTTATCGATTTGTTTTAGGATAAGATTTTAAAATTGCTATATATTTAGCATTTAAAAAATGAATTACTCTTAGGTGTTCATTTTTAAAGTTTTTTGTCATAAAGTTTTTCCAGAATGTAATGCTTGAAATATTTTGAAAACTTAAAATTTTTTGTAATCATAATCTTTAGTTTTAATTGCACAGTTGAAAAATTGTTAAGATTTTAATGTTTTTCTAAGTCATGATATTTTATTTTTAATGCTATGATTGAAAACAATTACAATTTCAGGTTTTTTAGAGTCAAAATATTTTATTTTTAACAACATGGATGGAAATTGTTGGAATTATCAAGATTTGAGATATGATATTTTATCTTTAACATCATGTCTGAGAATTGTTGGATTTCTGTAGTTTTTCAAAATCCGAATATCTTATCTTGAATTCCATTGCTAAAAAATGTCAAAATTGTAATCCGGTCTTTTCTTTTGTTATTCCAGAGTGAACACTTATTTTTTTAAGGGTGTTGTTTTAATTCATTTTGCAAAAAAAAAAATGGTTTTTACTTGCATTTAAAAAAATGTTGAAAATTTACCCAAAAAAAACATCGTTCTTGAATACATAATTTTTATTGTTGGATTGTTTTTTCATTTTTGAGATAATAGTTCCTATTTGATCAATAACTATGTTGTAAGTGTAACACTTTTGTTGATAATACAATACTTGTGTAATGGAAATTGAAACTTATCCAATAATTATTTTTTTGTAAGAAGAACTTCGGCATAAATCAGATGTAGAAAGAGCTTTGTCGACGCGTTTCGAACGAACCAGTGTGGTTCATCGTCAGGACAAGTTGAAGAAACAGATCCGACTATGCATGTAAAATAGTGTGAGCAGAGGCCCCAACGACTATCTTGACCAACGACTAATTTTGACTTTGGGACCAGAGCCAAAAAGTCATTTTTATAATA
The DNA here is from genome assembly GCA_031772625.1 of Pinus tabuliformis. Classification (NCBI taxonomy): domain Eukaryota; kingdom Viridiplantae; phylum Streptophyta; class Pinopsida; order Pinales; family Pinaceae; genus Pinus; species Pinus tabuliformis. Next base: position 339,718,393 of record CM062818.1, on the reverse strand, counting down.
TACTTATATTCGGTGACCATTCCTTTAAAATATATAAAAACATATATATAAAAATAATTTAATAGGTGCTTACGTTAATAGTTAGTTTAAAAGGTTTAATAATTAAAATTATAAGTTATTAGAAATATTATAATAACAATATACATAGGGTATTTTTAGGATAATAGTTAATTAGAATGAGAAAATAAGTCAAAAAATAAATAAATAAATAAAAATAAAAATAAAAATAAGAAAAACAAAGAATAAAAATATAAAAATGAAACTAAATAAATATAATTAAGAACGTAGCTAGTAAAAGTAAAAGTTAGTTAAAAATAATAAAATAAAAAAGGGAATAAAAATAAAATAAAAACACATAAATATATAAAAATATAATAAAGAACATAGCTAGTAAAGGTAAAAGTTAGTTGAAAAAATTAAATAAATAAATAAAAATAAAAATAAAAATAAAAATAAAATAAATGAATAATTAGATAAAAATAATAAATAAATAAATATATCTTAAAAAAAGAAAAGAAAAAAAAGGGACAGGAAAAAGACCATTAAATACCACAGAGCAAGATGGATAAACCATAGGAGGAAGGAATGGGGCGGAAGAAAGAGAAAGAATAAGACGACAGGGCAAGGATCCAACAGCTACTGATCTTCCTGCCATCATCTCTATTGAAATTGTTAAGCCTTCTTTCAATTTCAATAGCTTCCCTGAATTTATGATGATGAAATTGAGCAACTTTGGCAACAACCTTGGCCTCCTCAATACAACCCTGATGCTTGGTATTTTCCACATGCTCTGCTAACGCTTAAGACTTGGTTCTCCCATGTCTTAGGTCAGCTGCATGTTCGCTGATCCTCTGATGAATTTTTTTATTTGAAGAATCAAATTAGATAATCACATTACATAATCAACATTTAATCAACATATATATATATATATATATCCCAAACAGCAAACATTTCATAATTAGAATTCAGAGCCGGGGTAGAAAAAGGCTTAAACTCATTATGGAAAGATAAAATTTAATAACAAGATAAACAAACAAGAGAATAAGGCTTACGCCAAAACTACGAATGTGAATGTGTAAGGATATTTACAGAAATTAGAACGAGATACGATTTGTAATTTTGAAAATTAGATAGCAGAAGGTCATATCCGATATTTAATTACTTGGTAACTGCTTTCGCTTATGAAAGCTATGTTTAGATTTCACTTGTTACGTTATCCTGGTCGTTTACATTCATCCGTCCAATCTGGATGCTTCTCCTGCTTTTAACCGTTCAGAGTAGAGGACTATTTGGCTTCTCTGAACTGTTCATCGTTATGGTTGTGAGTGACTATTCTCTTTACAGCCTGGAAGGCCCACATAGCTGATTTTTCAAGTGCCCCAGGAAAACCATAGTTTTTTTTTTTCAAAAGAAAAAAAGCAGGATGTAATTATATTAAGATGATATAATTGTTTGAAATACAGTTGTCTCCGTGGAGACATAATACTGAAGGCTGATCCCTCCCAGGAAAACCATAGTTACCAAGTGTGAATTCTGTAAAATACTATTAAAAATTCAAATAATTTTTAATTTAGGAAAAAAATTATTACATGTTTTAAAAATTCAGATATATGTATTTCATTTCTCCTTTCTCTTAAACATTTAGCTTTTTCAAATTCTAAATCTAAATTCTTTTATCTTCCAAAGCCTATATATTAAAACTTTTTTTTAATAAATAAATACATAGTTATAAAATCAATCTTCAATTTTTTTTAATGTAAACTCCATAGAACAATTTACGAACAAAGCAAGGCAAGTACTGCTTTTAACACATTATCTTTATGGATAAACTAAGAAACATGGATTTTCAAATTAAAGTAATATCTCAATGTCATATATTTGTTGTATTTGCACGTTTAATGGTGCCTTAAAAATCATGTTATATGGATTGAGTTGGGGGACAAGAACACCATATATTTCCAGCCATATGGTTCCCGTCGTCATAGTATTAACATGATTTGGCAAGCTGAATCAGAAACGGATGTAAAATACACTGTTACGGGGGTCATTCATAGGGTGGCGATTAAATATTTTGGAGGGTTTTTCGAGGAGCGGTAGGTAGTGCACATCGGTAATCAATTGGAATATATTGAATCTTATCCTTTAACGTTTACGGAGAAGGACGGATATTGGCCATCAATTGGAATATATTGATTTTTATTCTTTAATGTTTATGGAGGAGGATAATTTGGAAACTTATTGGGCGGATCTTGGTGGAGAAGGTTTCATCTGTGTTTACATCTTGCACTAAGGGAAAACGCCCTAGTCCGGATGCGTGGACAATGAATGATTTCACAGATTTTTTGGATATCATAGGTAATTCGCAGTGACTTGCTGCAGATGCTTAAGGAATCTAGACGAACTCTGAAAATTATTGGTGCGATCAATGCGAACTTCATAGCTCTTATTCCAAAATCTTCTTCCCTTCCCTTTTCCTAGATTTTCATCCTACCTCACCATGAAACATTACATTCAAATTTATTTCTAAAATTATTGTGAATCGACTCAAACAAAAGTTATCCGCATATATTTCAGTGGAGCAAACTAGTTTCTTATGGAATCGTCAAATCCAAGATGTTGTTCCTATTTCCAAGTGTATCCACTTGATAAAAACACTTAAAAAGGAGGTCATTGTTTTAAAATTGGATCTACACAAGTGCTCTGTAACTTGTTGTGGATATTCCACTAGACAGTTCATCACAATAGATCTTACAATATTATATTAAAAATCGAAAATTCTCTACTATCATAGTTTTATTTAATTTCTAAATCTGTAGATTTTATCGTAGTTAGTTTATGCATGCGAATGGAAATTAAGAAAAAAAGTAAAGAATGACAAAATAAGCTCACACACACACATAAGACACAAAATATGCTCTTGAAACCCTTTTAGGAGAAAATCTAGCTGGAAGGTGAGGTCGCTTCACTCTCTTTCTGTGTTTGGAAATATGACAATAGGTACAAAGAAGTAATGCTTGTCGCATGTGCGATGCTATAATGCACATATCATCTTTGTGTGCTCTACCTCCTATATCTATTGGCTATCTTTGATCAACTATGGAACAAATGTTCTCGAAAGAATGAAATGTCTCTCCCCCCTAGGGGTCTGATTATAACACAGTTAGATAGCCTATTAGTGGTTAAGTTTGACTACATCAACTCTTAACTATTGTTATGATATATACTCTTCTAGAGTATTTTAAATCAAAAACATCTAGCTAGCCCCTTTTCCATGAATAATGGGGGTGGACGCGATATCCTCCTCAACTATAGGTGTGAAAATAGGAAGGTCAACTTCTAAGTGTCATAACATTTGCATACTGACTCTTATTGGCATGCTTATTATGTCGTTGGAAATATTTTTTTGTAGAATAACATGAAAATGTTCATGGTTGAAAAAAAAAATTAACCCAAAAAAACGTCGTTTGGTGCCTCAAAACGCTCCTAGAAATTTTCAAACCCTCTTTTGCCAAACTGGGTCCTGCTGGTAAAAACAATCCTATGAGCTGATTCCTCTACTTTGTCCACTCTGAATGCATCGAAATGGACGACAAACAATATAATGATCGAATCCGGATCACTCCTCCCCACTTTGGGAGGCTTTTGGTCCCCAAAATATTTTATTGAATGAGGTGAGAAAATTTTTCCTCCACCTTCTCTTTGGTGTACCATTTAGCTTTGCCCAGAAGTTGTCCTTTCAACCTAATCTACCAAAGGTCATGTTGCCCATGACTTGTAGTTCTAGACCTATTCTGCAAAACTATGTCTCCTATCAACTCTGTCTAAGCATCTCGTGCCAAATCCTCCACAAAATGTAGGACTTGTTCATCTTCTTGATTTAGCATTGAAGGGCCATAGAGTTTCAAATTATCTACATTCACAATTGATTAAATGTGCATACATAGTAGTAAACTAAGTCGAAAGGCATTATCACCCGCATTCTCTAATATCTCAAAGGGACCATAGCTTAGAGCCTTGATTTTATTACCAAACCCATGCAACCTCTCCTTGTTCAACTGTAGCCATACTATGTCTTCCAGTTGATCAATTACTATATTGTGTGTTGATAATTCTTGGCCTTATACTTCTCCTGCAACTACTACAATTTGTCTTGTACCTGTAGATGGATCTATCTGATCTTCTCTATAAATTTTTCATCCCTCAAAGCATCTCATGTAAGATCTTCCCCCACTCCTCCTTCCTACCCATATGAATATCCAAAGGTGAAGGTGAAAAATATCTAGAACAGGTCTCAAATGGGAACTTTCGTGTAGGAGTATGGACAACTCTGTTGTAAGAATATTGTATATAAACCAGAGTCCATCCCAGGTATTCATATGCTTCTAGTTGTTACCCTTTTAAAAGTTGCATCAATGTCCTGTTGACTACTTTTGTCTACCTATCTATTTGTGGATGGAATATTGTATATCTCTTTAACTTTGTGTCCATATTCTTCCACAATGTAGTCCAAAATACAATGATAAATTTTGTATCTAGGTCTGAAATGATGCTCCTTGGTATCCCAAAGTGCACCCAAACCTATCCAAAGAACAAGTTTGTTGCTTCTTGTTCGATGATGGTCTTTTGTCAGGGCATCAAAATACACATCTTATTGAACTTGTCAACTACCATGAATATGTAGTCATGTCCCTTCCTAGTTGTCGGTAAATCTCCCACAAAGTCCATGGAAATGCCTTCCCAAGGACGAGTAGGTACAGGTAAGGGATTATATATACCCTGTTTCATGTTTCTAGGCTTGTTGGTACAACAAAACATGCACCCTCTCGTGAAGCTAGCTACCTGCTCTTGCATCTTGGGCCAATACACATACCTTTGCAAGTTAGCCAAGGTCTTCCCTACACCAAAGACCCCTGCAACCTTAGAAGTGTGGGCCTCTCTAATCAGCTCCTAGAGTCACTCACCTTTAGGAACACATAGTTTATCCATCCTATGGAGTACCCCATCCTGGAGATGGTAGTCAATAATGCTATCTCCATCATGCACATGACTCTGACTCTACAACTATTGATACACCTCCTTAAAGTCCTCATCCTCTAAATATGCCTCTCTATATGCATCATGGGTGAATGAATCTATCTGCATAAGAGTCCCAAAAGTTGTGATCTTTGATGTGGGTGGCCTTAACAACATGTCAACCGACTTGTTTATGTTTCCCTTCTTATACTTGATCACCGAATGAAACTGTTGTAAGAACCCCATCCACCTGTAATGCATGGCATGTTGTAGCTTACTCTAGGCTTGCAAATATAGTGATGGTTGTTGATATGTGTGGATTATGGTCTCCTTATAATGCTTCCACTTCTTCATAGTTTTCACCATGGCATAGATCTCCTTATCATAGGCAGGGTAGTTAATAATTGCCCCATGAAATACTTCAAAATGGTAGCAAATAGGCCTTCCCCCCTACATTAAGACAACCCCGATAGCATACCCACTTACATCTGTCTTGACTTCAAAGGGCCATTGAAATTTTCGTAATGCCAAAATTGGTGCTTGAATGATCTTCTTATTTAACTCCTCGAAAGAACTCTAATGACCTTTCCCCTACTGGAAATTCTTGCCACTTGCTTTTATGGCAGGGAAAGGTGTTGCATCGCTAAAAATGAGGTTATGGATATCCTCAGCCACTGTACTTCCCAAATGAAACTCCTGACCTCAAAAAAAATAGTAGGCACCATCCATTTCATGACGGCTTCCATCTTGGAAGGATCTATATTCAGTTCTCCTCTACTGATCACATACCCAAGATACACCAAAGACTACTGTGCCAACTCACACTTCTTGAGATTTGCTAAGAGTTGGTGCTTCTTCAATGTTTCTAGCACCTACGTCAAATGTGAAATATGCTCCTCCCAAGTAGCACTATATACCAGTATATCATCCAAATAGACAATAAGAAATGAATTTGTAAAAGGGCACAATATATATTCACTAATCTCATAAAGGTAGTTGGTTCATTACATAGTCCAATTGGCATGACTATCCACTCATACAAACCTTGCCTAGTTTTGAAGGTGATCTTCCATGTATCTTGTTCTTTGACTTGAACTTGGTGATATCTAGACTTCAAGTCTAGCTTGATGAAGTACTTTCCTTCTAGAACTGATCCAATAGATCATCTATCATGGGCAGGGGGTATATGTTATTGAGTGTGAATTTTTTCAATGCCCTATAATATATACACATCTGCCAAATCCCATCCTTCTTTGGCACAATGATGATGGTTGACCCACATGTTGATGTACTTGGTCAAATCATGCCTTGTTCTAGCAGCTGGTGCAATTGTTTCTTCACCACACTTGCTTCTATAATAGATTGCTTGTACACACTAAGATTCGCTAATGGGGATTCTAGTAATAGTTGGATCTCATGCTCCACTTCTCTCTTAGGTGATAACCCTTTAGGCTCTCAAAACACATGACGGTATGTCTATATTAACTCCTCCAATTATTGTTTTTTTTATTAGTACACCCCTCTAAGGATGCCTTGCCTATTATTGAGTTCTCTTCATACTAACTTTCTCTTAAAAACAATAAAACATACTTCTTGTTGGAATTGATCAATTTCGTGGCTTGGTTGGCACTTACTAGGGAAATTTTTGACTTACCTTTGTGCACGTTGATGATGAACAATTTTCCATCCTTGACGAGTCAAAATTGGTTGTCTCTCCTCATGAATATTGCATCACACATGTACATGTATGGATTCCCAAACATGACTCCACATACATCAAGGGGAACCACCTCTAGATCTACTTCATCAATAAAATCAACATTTATAGAAAAACTAATTCTAACTTTTTTGTTTCCTTCAAATATGTATCTTTATTTACCCATCCCAATGGACATGGGTTTGGATGATCACCAAATTCTAGCCCCAACTTATTGACCAACTCTGCTACAATGTGATTTGCTTGTGATCCTGAGCAAAACAGAGCATCAATGTTTGTCTTGTTGACTTGTATCTTTATATGGAAGAGTTTGGTCATTTCCTTCTCTTCCTGTTGCTGAAGGCTACTCAGATTCACCTCCTTTTGCACTGATGTACAAACTACCTTCTCATTCATGTCCGAGCTACTTTCAACTTGGTTGCTCAAATCCGTGGCCATGAGATTATTCTTCTTGTTCTTCGTGTTTATCTCTAGATGCAACTTCCAACATTTTCCCTTTGTATGGCCATTGATGTTGTAGTGGTTACTAGGATCTTTACACTTTTGTGACGTGGCTATTGTATTTCTGTCTCTTCCCCCTTTTTTCTTCTTATTCCCCTTCGTAGAAGCTTCCTATTGCTGATTTTTCTTAAATCCACTTGATTGTGCTCTTTTTAGGCCTATGTTCTCCAAGTACTGTGCTTGTACACAAGCCTTGCCTACTAATTTGGGCTTGAACAACATCACTTTCTCACAAAGATGGTGGTGCAAACCCCCCAAATAATTAAGGAATACATTTGGGTTCTTTGGATAGATACCTAACATTATAGCCATCTTCCTAAATTTTGTGGTGCACTCCTACACACTTTGGGCCCAACTTTTGTGTGAAGTAATGCCCCCGAATCCACTTGTCCTCCATGTACCCAATGGGATAAAACTATGACTTAATGAGGATTTTGAAATCTTCCCACTTAGTCACTAGAAGTTCACCCTCCAACCATAGGGTTTTTGTGTGGCTCTCCCACCAAGTCAGTGCATGGCCCTCCAATTTCATCCGCACAAATGAGTTTTTTTGTCCTTCCTCAATCTAATGGATGTTGAAATAAATTTCCAGTTGCTGGAACCAATGGTTCAGCTTCAGAGCATCAATATTTTCGTGCTATAACTTGATATAAACTTTTTATTCCATTTTAAATAGGGATTGATTTATGGAACTCGAACCAAGTTGATATTTTCCCGATTCTTTCTTCGACTGGTTCCCTGTTTCTCCTCAATCTTCTGATCCTAGTTCAAAATTTTCCTTTACATTTGAACCCCCATCTTCTCCAAATATCCCCAGCTTGATATTAGGAGCTACTATGAGGAGGCTTACATTATAGTTGATATGTGTGACTTGTTTTTATAACTACGTAAACCTCGCCTCTTCAAAATCACGAGGTTCATTTATAGATTCATTGGTCATGATTAGGGTTTTATGATTTTCGACCCTGCCGATCTAGATTCTTGCAATCTCCACAAAATACCCAAAGAAACTAGCTATGATACCAAATGATCCATAGACTACTGTGTATATTCCACTAGACATTTTGTCACAACAGATCTCACAATATCATATTAAAAATCCAAAATTCTACACTATTACTATTTTATTTAATTTCTAATTTTGTAGATTTTATTGTAACTAGTGCATGCATGTGAATGGAAATTACATAGAAAAGCAGAGAATGACAAAATAAGCTCACACACACACATAAGACACAAAATATGCTCTAGGAAACCCTTTCTGGAGAAAACCCAATTGGAAGGTGAGGTTGCCTCGCTCTCTTTTTTTGTATGGAAAATATGGTTGCAAGTACAAAGAAGTAATTCTTGTGGCCCATGGGCTACTACAATGCACAAATCCTTTTTTGTGTTTTCTAGCTCCTACCTCTCCTGGCTATCTTTTCTGAACTATGGAACAAAATTCTCTCGAAAGAATGTAATGCCTTTTCCTCCTAGTGGCATGATTATTACACAACCCAACAGCCTACTAGTGGTTAAGTTTGACTATATCAACTCTTAACTAGAGTTACATTATAGACTCCTCTAGAGTCTTTTACATCAAAAAAATGTGGCTATCCCCTTTTCCATGAATAATGGGGGTCAACGCAACATCCTCCCTAACTATAGGTGTGAAAACAAGAAGGTCAACTTCTGAGTGGCAGAACTTTTGCATACGGAATTCCATTGACACATTTCTTACGCCGTTGGAAAGACCTATATGTAGAATAGAATGAGAAGGTGCGACACTAAAGTGAAAAAAATTTACCCCCCAAAAAGCATCGTTTGAAGCCTCAAAACGTTCTGTCAAGGTTTTGAACCTCGTTTCACCAAACTAGGTCTTGGTGGTAAAAATGGTCCCATGAGTTGATCCCACCTTTTCCACTCTGAATGCATTGAGATGGATGAAAAACAATATAATCATCCAATCTGGATTAATAAGGCCTATGATTATGTAGACTGGAATTTCCTGCAGATGATTTTGTTCAAGATAAGGATATTTATTAGAAAAATAAATTGGATTATGGCTTGTGTATTCATGGAAATTTATGCATTTCTGATTAACGGTGTTCCATCAAGAATTTTCATGGCTTATAGGGGTCTTCATTGGGGCTATTGGTTATCTCCTTTGCTATTTTTTCTCATTACTGACGACATGAGTAGAGAAATATTGTAGTGAAAAATTGATGGTTGATTCACATGTCTTCAATTCATAAGGAATGTTGTCATTACCCAGCTAATGTTTGTAGATGATGTACTCCTTTTTAGAAAGGTATGTGCATGCCGATGGAAGCATATTTTTCACATCATCTGTAAATTTGTGGATGCTTTAGGTTTTGTTGTAGCGGCTACACCATCCTACACAGTTTTGGCTTAAACGCAAATTTCATAGCCTTCATTGTTCTTTCCCTTGATTTTTTCAAACACTTAAGCTCATTTCATGAGATTTCTTAAAGTCTTTTGACCCCTTTTGTTTTTTCGATCAACTATTGTATTTTTGCATGTTTGATTGTTTTTCCATGCTTGCGGACCCTTTTTGGCAGTTGCGAAGGTTGGTCTTTGTGTATAATAGTTTTCCTAGCTATGTAAACACCCATCACACTCACACACAAAGTTTTGAGCATTGTCGCATCAGTGTTGTCACGGTCATCCTAAATTTTATCTCAAGTGTCGCACTTGTCGCTTATTGTTATGAGATAGTCACACAAAGCAAAATGATTTCTTGTTGTTCTAGTGGTCTATGATGTCATGTTGTCGAAGTATGGCAAGTGTGTGATCACAAGTTTAGGTTCATCACAAGTCGATCTGCCTCCTACAGTTAGCCACTTTTATAAAAATCTTCCCAACTAGGCAACTCAGCTTCACTGGACTACAACTAAATTGTGCATTGCGTAGTCTCACCACTCAGCAATGTGACCTTGCTACTTGTAACTACGCAGTACACAGTCATTGTCCTCCACGGTAGTTCGACTATGCAATTCTAGAGCTCAGCAACGTTCCTTCACCCCGAGAATTACACAATAGTTCCTCCCAATCTAACTTGAACTGCGCACTTCGCACTTCAATCCTGAATATTTCCTCTTACCTGCTGGAACCCTGTAATGTGCAAAGAACCCAGCCTTCTTTGGCCTCCATAACTATGTAGATGTGTCCCATAGTGTCCTCCCTCAGTAAAAGCTCACTTATCTCAAGAAGTGCACATATTTGTCATCTAGGTCTCTTTATTTCCCAGTCCCCCCTTGCCTCTGAAAACTGCGTAGATCTATCTCCTAGGGTCCCATCCTGGATCAACCATTGTCTGCTTAAATTGCACAATCCTAACTCTCAGTGGACACTGTGCAATTTTTCTCCTCAATGAGGACTGTTCTCAAAGGTTCCTCAGTCAAGTCTGAGTTGTGCTCTGTGCAGTCTCAGTGATCAACCCCTCTCCCTCTCACCTAGAACTGCACAATGTGCAGTTAGTGGGCCTACTCTCCTAGCCTGTCACTGGTCCTAGGCTCAGTTCATGGATATAATGCATCATCTTAGACTAGGTATTTTTTAGAATGATGTTGTCCCATCATGAGTGAATTACAGGAATAGGTACACTGTCAAATCATGGCGAGATGATGAAGGAGGAGAAGAATGAGGAAGCATGCCTAAAGAGTCACTGAATGGATGAAAGAACCTACCAAGAACAAGAAAAAGGAACATAAGAGTACAACCACCTTCCAAGACCAAATATCACTGAAAACCCCACATCATCAAGCTATGTGGAGGAGAAGTGAAAGGATATCCAAGAACACATATATCACTCAACAACAATAACAACTTGACATTGCCACATCATCAAGATAGTCCATGTCGACGGTGTCATGTCAAGTCGTGTCATGATTTTTCATATGCCACATCATTATTGTGGGCCATGTAAATTGTAAATCAAATGTATTATAAAGTGGAAGTCCAATGGACACACATGAATATGAAGAGTCATGTAAGATGAAAATTCATAGGAATTTGAACAACCATGAGGGTATTCAAAGAGTCACAACGGGTAAACATCACCCCTTGGTTATATATATACCCCCTCATTGTATGAGTAAAAGGCTTTTCACCTTGGCTCCTCCCACAAGAAATTAGAGAGATCAACTAGTTCTTTGAGGAGCAATGAGTGGCTCCAATGTCCCACTAATGAGGCTAATGATGTACAATTTAAATATGTGTCTTAGAACTTTTTCTTAATTATAGAATCCTTTTAAGGCAAGAACATTCTTCATGCATGGTTTATGAATGTTTGTAATACTATTTTGTGAACGTTTGTATTTCATGTTTGCTTTCACGTCTACTAAGATAGTTGAGCTATTTTGGTTATTTTAGTGGTTATCCTATTGGGAATGTGCTATAATGGTTGTCACTCTTATCTCATCCTTATGGAATCTTCCATGGGATGAAAAAAAAATCTTTAGTTATGAGTTATAATGATTGTCACATCTATCGTGGACTATTCCACTAGATGTTAGATGAATCTTCCCTTGTTCATTGGTTGTAACAGCTACCGCATCCGCTGTGGAATATTATGTTGGATGTTCGATAGGCCTTTCTAGTTCATGTGTGTCTCTTCCTAGGTGGTACTATTACGTCTCACTCAGAGACTCACTTTTATCCCCCTTTTGCAGTAATAAAACCTAGACACAGTTGCGTTGAACACTCACAAGGCACACTCACCTTGCTTTTTTGAAGATACCATTACATCACTCTCTTGTGTTGACATGTAGAGCCAAGGAAAATATTTAAGTAATTGGAAACCGGGCCTTTATACTGGATGGGACTCCTATACCAAACGATGTAAGGTCTGATTGGGACTTCATATCGGGGAGATCCCCTAAATATTGGTGAGTCCAGTGCCATCAACATTTCTGGTGCTAGAAGGAGGGATGCCAGTATTTTATGGATGATTATCTCGCTGAACCCACTAATCAATCTTTTGGTCAAGGCAATAACGCTCACTCCCTCTCCCCTACTCATAATTTTGAAGTTGGTATCTCTTCACCACCTAGGCCTGAATGTGAAATCTCGTACCATCAACTTTAGGTTCTCCGTTGCATCACCTGTCAATTTACAAAATTTGTTGGACTGATTCTAGGAGTAATCACTCTTCCATATTCTCAAAAGAAGAACAAGACCACCCCCATAGGAGTAGTGGTCTCGTATGTTGAAGAATCAATACTTTCCACTCTTGAAGAACTAGCAGAAGTTGTGGAAAGGGAAGAGGAACTTACACACTTTCAAGGAGGAGAAGGAGGGAACCCTCTACTCTCGGGTTCAAATTCTCCAGGGGGGGGGGCGTAGAGGGAGGAAACGAAGAAGAAGAAGAGGAGGAACCATCATATTTAGAAGAGGAAGAGGAGGAAAACAAAGAAGAATACACGGAAAATAATAATCTAGATTGGATGAATCAAGGCCCATTGGCACTTCCAGGTGTCTTGTCCAATATGTCGAGAGACGCAGAGAAGCTCTTGACTAAATACGACCCTAACAAGATAGTGAAGGTTGAAGATCACTTAGACAACGTTTACCTACACCTATAAACACTTGAGGTATGATATGATGATGTTGCATGCAGACTTTCTCCATGTACCTTGGATGCTAGAGTAGTTGTATGGTACCAAAACCTTCCTCCAAACTTCATCTAGAATTGGAGGGCATTCAAAAGATTTTTTCTTGAGAAATTTGCTGAAGATAAGACCTCTATCATGTTATTGAATGAGTTGGGTAGTCTTAATATGGAGCAGAAAGAAAAGGTTAAATATTTCAATTAGAGGTTATATCGCATCTTGAACAAGTTTTTGTACAACATGAAACCTCATGACTCCATCAACATCGACTACTACACTTCTTCCTTTACAACAAGTACTTCACAATTTGTAAGGTGAATTGCGAGACCAACATTAATAGATAACTACAAAGAGGCCATTGTCGTAGAGAAGGACCTGCATGCTACTGGAGTCATCACAGATGATGAACCAACCAAGGACTCCAAGGATATAGGTAAGAAGTCTCAAGCCTCTATGAGCAAGGCTAAGGAAATGGAACCGAATGATATTGAAAGCCTTACTCATCGTGTTAAGTCCCTGACCACCGAAATGGCCAAACTTAAATAAAGGACAAGTGAGACTACCATTAGCATTAGGCCCCCTAAGTACATGATGATAAGGAATGCATCTTTCGGTAACAACAACAATAAGCTAACAAAATTTGCGCAGAGTTCTAATGAGGTGCTGAAAATTGAAAAAATTGGCATAGATTCATACTGCACATTTCATAATGAGCATTATTCAGAAAACATGTGCTCACAATGGACAACTCACAAGTAGAATAGGTTCCCATGTTGTGGACTTATTCATGGTTGAGGAATAGCCTGAGCTCGATGAAGAGGAAGAATAAGTTGCAACAGCTGATGAAGATCCAAGCACTAGGCATGCAATAAACACGATAAGTATGTTATTGTAGCCAAGAAAAGTATTGTTGATAAGGAAACTTCAAGTGATGGTCTGAACCAGAAGAAGAGTAATCGATACAACTTGAGGAGTCAAGGGCCAACCAGTGTGATTGAGGTACCAAAAAAGAAATTCAAACAATTTTTTTTTAAAGAAAACTAAGTCATCCGGATAACTCAGCACATAACACTCAGCGCAAATCTGGGAAAACAGTTCCAACAAAAAGTGTTTCCACCAACAGCAAAGACAAAACCATCCTACAAGGAAACATAAACCCAGTTCTGTATGAAGAAGGTTCGTGCAAACATCTCCCTATGTGAACTTACCAAGATCACGAGCTAGTTGGACATCCTTCTACCAGCACTTGGACAAACTTCTACCAGTTATGCTACCTCTTTAAACAAGGGATATAGTAAGTCTCATGATTCTCTCTCATCTGTACTTAATGCATTCCGCATGGAGGTAAGAACACTATGCCCACCATTCTTGTTAATGTTTGAAATCTTCAACTTCCATATACACAATTGCTTGGTTGATTTTGGTGCATCGGTAAATTTCATGCCATTATTTGTGGCCAAGAAGATCAATGCTCAATGGGACAACACAAATGCACAGATAATTCATTTGGACAAAACTTGTGTCCCAACAATTAGTTAACTCATGGATGCCATCATTTGGTTATCAGTTGACAGACGAGTTCAACAATGCATCAACATTGTAATTATGGACATTCTCGAAAAATATGGAGTATTACTAAGAAGATACTGGTCCAGCAAGCTACAAGTATACTTTGCCACAGACTGGTTACACTTATGCGTTCTGTACAGAGGCAGGGAAAATCAAATCTGGGTAGAATCAGAGAGATACATGAAGCATACAGTGAATCCGTTGAATGGGCATAACAGGCCATTGTCTTTTATAGGACATGTTTTTGGAAATTGTATTATGGAAACATAGTTGGGGTGTTATCTTGCAGAGCCATCCCCAGTACCACCAGACACATAGTTGGACCTCCTTCCATGTCTAACTAGTGATAATTAACTTTGTATAGTTAGTGATAGTAATAGTAGCAGTAGTAGTATTATTGTAGTAATCATTCCTTATACATATGATATGTGGAAAATGTACTTTGATGGATCCAAGACATAAGAGGGATCTCAAGATGGTTGTGTTCTAATAGACTCGCTGCAGAAAAAACACTTAATCTCTAGTTGCTTGGAATTTGAGTGCGCCAACAACTCTAGAGATTATGAAGCACTCATCTTGAAATTACACAAGGCCATTAACCTTATGTTTCTGTCTTGAAAGTGGTAGGTGACTCCAAAATCTTGGTGCATCAGGTACATAACACTATACATTGTGTGTCACCTCATCTTAAGAGTTACCAACAAGAGGTATGGTAACTCATCTCTCACTTCCAAGATTTTAATATTATTTCAGTAACAAGAATGTGTAACACAGTTGTAGATGCCTTGGCAAATGCAGTTGCTAGGATGTTACCTTTAAGGGATCAATTTTCTACTAAAATTTTGTATAAACCATCATCCCAGATAACATAACTAACTTACGTATTTCTTTTATGAAAACCAACATATATTTTACTTTATGGCCGATGCTGACATATTCAAATATACATAGATTGATGAGGATGACCACAAGAAGACACTGCAGGATGTAGCCAGCACAAGTAAAGGCAACCTCATCCCCAAGGGTGTGGTATCACTGGAAATTTTGTATGACCTGCAGAACCGTTTCTAGGAAGTTGTGAATGCCAAGATGCATAGTTCTATGTTGTCGTGTGAGAAAATCAACTTAGAGACTGAGAAAGCTATAAAGTATGTTAATCTCGGTACTTTTTGCACGCCACATGAGAGGAAAGCCTCCATGCAGTTATTCCAATAGTACCGTGATGTCTTTGCATGGACATATGATGATCTCAAGACGTATGACACGTGAATAATCCAGCATGTGATACCAATCAAGGAAGGTTCCAAGCCATTTCAGTAGACTTTAAGGAAATTTCACCTAATGCTTGATCCCCTCATACAAAAGGACTTAAGAAAATTGCTAGATTCTTGAATAATTTACAATGTGTGACATTCAACGTGGGTATCAAACTTAGTCCTTGTGAGAAAGAAGTATGGGGATATCCGCCTGTGCGTATATTTTCGTAATCTCAACTGCACCCCGAACAAGGAAAATTACCCAGTGTCATCCATGGAGCAGATATTACAAATAGTATATGGGGCTGAAATGTTTTCCTTTCCGGATGGATTCTTAGGTTACAACCAGGTTCTGGAGCAGAGCCTGACAGGTTGAAAACAACATTCTGAATGAAGTGGGGCACATTCGCATTTTGATGAATGTTATTTGGGCTAATCAATACCGGTGCGCCATTCCAACATGCAATGGACATTGCCTTCTGCGGGCTTATTGGACAAATCATAGTGGTCTACCTTGATGATGTGATAGTATCTTCCAGATAGAGGTGAGACCACCTGTGCCATTTGAAGAATATTTTTTAGCGATGCAGAAAATATGAGATATCCTTGAATACCAAGAAGAGTATATTTGCAGTGTCTGAAGGTAATATACTAGGACACATCATTTTGAAAAGAAAGATCAAGGTAGATCCAGATATGATTCAGACAATCACAAATATTCCCCATCTTGTGAACAAGAAATCCATGCAGTCTTTGTTAGGGAAGATCAACTTCCTCAGAAAGTTCATCTCTGACTATGCTCAAAATTTTAAACTAATACACGATATGATCAAGAATGATGCAGTCTATAAATGGGTTAAAAGGGAAAAGGGTGCATTCGCCCGTATTAAGAAAGCTATAGTACTGACAGCTACATTGTACAACGTAGAGTTTAGCGAAGACTTCTGTCTCTACACTTTCGCTTCCAACACTTCTCTTGTTGTTGTGCTCACTTAGAAGGATGACTTGAACAATGAACGACCTATCTCCTTCATGTCTGCAATCCTGCAAGGACCAGAGCTCAATTACCCAACTGTGGACAAAAAATATTATGCAGTGTACAAGGTAGTAAAACACTTCAGACCCTATCTGTTGAAAAATCATTGTATTATCTTTGTTCCACACCCAACAGTCAGGTCACTACTTGTTCAGCAAGAGCTGGGTGAGAGAAGGGTGAACTGGATGACCATATTACATGAATATGATCTTGACATCAATCCAGTTCACACCATCAAGGGTCATGGTATTTTCAAGTTAGTAGAAAAACTAGTGAACGCAAAAGAGGAAGAACAAGAGCTCGCAAGATGGGAGTAAGAAATCAGATGTACAACGTTGAGCAAGCCTCCCCCACTTTAGACATAAACTATTGGTACATCAATGTGTGCCAATACCTTGAGCATGGCACCGTTCCTTCCAAATTATCTATACATCAAAAGAGGGCACTCCAACTCAAATCATTGTCATATAGGTTAGTGCATGGAATGTTGTTCAGGAAGCACCATAATGAGATATTTCTTAAGTGTCTGGAGGCACATGATTCATAAAATGTGTTATGTGATCTCCATGACGGACCAACTGGGGGACACTTCACAAAGAACACTAAATCAGATGAGGTCATGTGGGTCAGATTTTGCTCGCCTACATTATTCAAGGATGCTCATGCCTATGCCCACAAGTGTCTGATTTGTGAAAGGTATGCCAAAGATATTACAGGTCAGCAACCCCGTTTCAATAGAAGAACCTTTCCAATAGTGGGGCTTGGATATCATTGGGGAAATTTTCCCTTACCCATTGAAGCAACACTGCTATATCTTAACTACTACATATTATTTCATGCGGTGCACAGAGGTAGTTCCGCTAAAACAAGTGAACGATCAGAAAGTCACTAGCTTTCTATAACAAAATATCATCTCTAGGTTTGACCTTCCTAAGTCACTTATTTTTTACAATGAAATGTATTTTTCCTTGTTAAATCTTTATGGTTTTTCATCGGAAAATAGTATTATCTTAAAACATATTGCTAGTTATTATCTGCAGGGAAATGGTCTTGTTGAATCCATGAACAAGAACATTATATGTATCATCAAAAGGACCATTTTCTTTGAACAACAAAACTGCACTCTGCTTTGGTGAATGCCTTATGGACTGACCAAGTCATGCCTAGAACCTCTCTTAACACCTCCCCTTACTTCCCAGTGTATGGAAAAGAAGCCAACCTCTCGTCAAACATATACTTGCTTTCTCTCCAATTGTCCCAAGAATCCCAAGGAAAATCATGCCTTCTAGTTCAGCGTAGGATTGACACTCTACACAAGCTACAGGAAGAAAGGTTGAAAGCAAAAGAAAAATTTTCACTTCACCAGAGTCGTATCAAGAGATGGTTTGATAGAAAGTATGCAGGGAAGAATAGCTTTAGTGTGGGTGACTTAGTCTTGAAGTGGGACAAAGCCCATGAGGACAAAGGAAAACACACTAAGTTTTAGCCCCTGTGGATTGGTCCTTACATAGTATACAAAAGAGCTTGGCCTACGAACATATTTTTATAATCACTTGATGGGAATATTCACTCTCTACCTGACAATTAACAAGACTTAAAACAATATTTTCAATGAAGATCTGGGGTTGCACCCCACACTATGTACATAGTCTTTTGTTATTTTTTAGTTATGTTTTTGCTTCAGTTTTGTATTGTTTTGGTAATGTAAATAATTGTTGTTCCTTACTGCAGTGTGGCTTCCAAGTGTGTGTGTGGCTGAAGTTCAAAGAGTCTTGTGACACTACAATGCTTGGCTAGTCCTTTCTTTGTCTTCCTTGTGATGGCTGCATATTTTGGCCGATGAAGTCTTGATGAAAAATATGATCCATCTATAAGGAGAGTTTTGGTCTAACCATGAACCTATGTCCAGACTAAAAACTTCATGCCTATACTCAATTTCATCTTTGGTGTTTTCAATCTTATCCAAATAGTATAAATGGAGAAGGGGAAAACTCTAAATGAGAAAACCTAAATATGAGATCCTTATATGCTTCCTTGAAGGAACAACCTCTCCTACTCTCAATAAGTCAGGATCCCTCTTCCGCCCCAAATAAATCAGTGTCAATGCATAGTTCTCTTTAAATAAATACATAAAGGTGAAAGAAGAGAAAGTCTTCCTACGTAGAGAGGCGAACCAAGCAACCCCACCAGGGTACTGTCTAGGATCGCTAGAAGAGGATCAATGTTTTTGTTCCTACGTGACTCCACCAGGGTACTGTTTGGGCCTGTTCACAATGGAGCAACACTAGAGATGAAAAAAACTTTACTCTGCAAATCTTAAGCTCGCGAGCCAAACTACCCTTCCTAATTCGAAACATTGTGATTATGCTAAATCTTATGTTGTGTTCAACTGAGAAGGTACAAAGGGGACCATGTATTCCCATGGGGTAAGTGGGGATGCTAGAGTAATCTGCACAATGAATCAATACTCCCTGAAGGACCAAGGCCCTATACAGAAGAAACTAACCAAGACAAAGAAGTTGGAATTCAACAAGTGTGTCGCTAAGTGTTGTAACATCTGCAACACCCTCCAAATTTTTTTCTTGCACTAAAATTTCAGAGCCTTCCTTGGTCTTTCCCTTGATTTTTGAAAACACTTAAGTTCATTTCATGAGCTTTCCTAAAGTCCTTTGACCCCTTTTTCTTGTTGGATCAGCTGTCGTCTTTTGGCATGTTTTATTGCTTTTCCAAGCTTGCGGACCTTTTCTGGAAGTTTCAAAGGTTGGTCTTTGTGTATACGATTTTTCCTAGCTATATAAACACCCATCGCACTCATACACAAATTTTTTAGCACTGTTGCACAAGTGTCGTCACAGTCATCCTAAAGTCTATCTCAAGTGTCAGAGGGAAATGCTTTCTTTTTTCTTTGGTGGTATATGTTTTCATGTCATCAAAGTATGTTAAGTGTGTTATCACAAGTTCAAGTTCATCAAAAATCTGTCTTCCTCCTACACTTAGCGATTTTTCCAACAATATTCTCCACCAAGAAACTTAGCTTCACTGAACCCCAACTGAACTGTGTGTTGTTCAGTCTCAGCCCTCAGTGATGTAAGCTTGCTACCTGGAACTGTGTAGTGTGTAGTCATTGTCCTCCGGGGTAGTTGAACTATGAAACTCCAAAGCTCAGTAGCCTTCCTTGACCCCCAGAATTGCACAACAGTTCCTCCTATTCTGACTTGAACTGCCCACTTCACACTTTTAGTCCACAAGATTTTCCCCTTGCCTATTGGAGCCCTGCAATGCATAGAGAACCCAACCTTCCTTGGCCTCCAGAACTGTGCAAAGGGACACCCCAATGTCCTCCCTTAGCCAGAGCTTACTGATCTCAAGAACTGCACAGATTTGTCTCCCAGGGTCCCATCCCGCATGATCCATTGTCTACCTAAACTACGCAATCCTGACTCCCAGTGGACACTACGCAATTTTTCTCCTCAATTGTGATTATTCTCAAAAGTTCCTTAGTCAAGTTTAAGTTACGCTCTATGCAGTCTCATTAATCAACCCCTCTCCCTGTCACCTAGAACTACACAATTCATAGTTACTAGGCCACTCTCCCAGCTTGTCACTAGTCTCGGGCTTAGTTCATGGACAATAATGCATCATCTTAGACTATGGATTTTTTGGATTGATTTTGTCCCATCATGAGTGAATTTCAGGGATAGGTGGTACACTGTCAAATCATGGAGAGATGATGAGGAATGAGAAGGAGGAAGCATGCCTAAAGACTCACTTGTATCTCAATAGACGAATGAACCTACCAAGAGCAAGAAAAAGTAACACAAGTGTGCAACCACATTCCAATACCTAATATCATTGAAGACCTGACATCATCAAGCTATGCAAAGGAGAAGAGAAAGCATATCCAAGAACACATCTATCACTCAACAATAATAGCAGCTTGATATTGCCACATCATCAAGCTAGTCCATGTCAGCGGTGTCACGTCAAGTCATGTCATGTGTTGTTGTATGCTACATCATTACTATGGGCCATGTAAATTGTAAATCAAATGTATTGTAAAGTTGAAGTCCAATGGACACAAATGAATGTGAAGAGTCATGTAAGTTGAAAATTCATAGGAAGTTGAACAAACATGAGTGTAGTCAAAGAGTCATAAGGAATAAACATCACCCCTTGGTTATATATACCCCCTCATTGTATGAGCAAAAGATTTTTTACCTTAGCTCCTCCCACAAGGTAATAGAGAGACCAACTTGTTCTTTGAGGAGCAAGGAGTGGCTCCAATGTCCCACTACTTGGGCTAGTGATGTACAATATAAATATGTATCTTGGAACTTTTTCTTAATTACATAAGAATTTTAAGGCCAACACGTTCTTCATGCATGACTTATGAATGTTTGTAAGACTATTCTGTGAACATTTGTATTTCATGTTTTCTTTCACATGTACTAAGATATTTGAACTATTTCGGTTATTTTAGTGCTTATCTTGTTGGGAATGTGTTGTAATGGTTTTCATTGTTGTCTCATCCTTATGGACTATTTTGTTGGATACTAGACATACCTTTATTTTCTTATCGGTTATAGCAACCGTCACATCTGTTGTGGACTATTCTGCTGGATGTTAGACAAATATTCCCTTGTTCATTAGTTGTAACGACTTCCACATCCATTGTGGATTATTCCACTAGATGTTGGATAGACCTTTTTGGTTCATGTGTGTCTCTTCATGGGTGGTACTATTACCTCTCACTTAGAGGGTCACTTTTCTCCCCCCTTTGCAGTAAGAGAACATAGACACAGTTGCATTGCACACTAGGCACACTCACCTTGATTTTTGAAGATACCATTGCATCACTCTCTTGTGATAATAGTTAGAGCCAAGGGAAATATTTACGTATTTGGAAACCGAGAATCTATACCAGATGGGACTCCTACACAAAAAGTTGAGAGGTTTGATTAGGATTTCATATCGGGGAGATCTCCTGAATGTTGGTGGGTCATGCACCGTCAATAGGTTTATACATGAACAATATCAAATCATTACTTATACATGAATTGAATAGACGAGACACTCTAGTAGAGCTTGCAAACATCTTTGCTATTGTATTAACAAATCTTGAATATGGTGTCACCTACCTTGGTTTCAAAATCAAGACAAACATTTATCGAATCTTGGATTGGCAATGGCTTATTAACAAATTTGAGTGTTATTTGTCTCACTCAGTCCACAGATGGTTGACTATAAATGGAAGATTGATTCATGTGTAGTCGATGCTACAACACATTTTAGTGTATTAGATGCATTTATTCTTGATGCCTAACCATATCATCTAGAAAATCAAAGCCATTATTGTGAGTTTCATTTGTTCCAGGGAGAAGGGTGTGAAAAAATTCATTTGGCCAATTTGGACGAAATTACAAATATAAATTATTATGGTGGACGGGATTAAATGATATCAATATTTTCAGTTTGGCTCTATTGACAAAGAGTTTTTGTAGAGCCATATGTGCATATGGTATTTGGTTGGAGATATTAAATTAAAAATATATGAATAATATGTCTTTCCTAGAATGGTTCAGGCTTGAATGATTTCCAAAATGTAATGGCTCATATATTTGGAATGGGTTTATGAAGTCAAAAAGTTGGATATTTGGAAATTTGCATTGGGAGATTAGGTCTGACTCAAAGGTGTTAGTGGGGATTGATCCCATCCATGGCATGTGAGGAGCCCACATCTTTCGTAGAGTGATTAAAAAATTATTACATGAATAGGGCATTTTTTTGTTATCTCAGGTCTGAAAAGATTATGATTTGGTGCATTTATACCTCATATGGAAAGACACTAGAGTAATGGACCTATGTGTTGAAACTGTTATGATCTTGGAGTGATATATATTGGATTTACCAATTGTGGGGATTTCTCTTAGTTATAGGGATGATATTCTTAGTTGGAATGGTGTCCTTTTCTAGGGGAAAATTGTGGTATTAGTGGTATATTATCATATTTCTCTCTTTCTACAAACATGGGAGGATCTATGTTGGATCAGGTATGTTTGGTCTTGGAGCATGCCTTGAAAGATTAAAATTTTTGGATGGTTTGTTTGGTAAAACAAGATCCTCACTTGAGAAAAATTATGTAAGAGAGGTTTTGAAGGCCCTGTGAGGTGTTATCTATGTAAGCGCACTTTTGAAAATGTGCTCCATCTATTATTTTAATTTCCTTTCACCATTTCCTTGTGGATCTATGTTTGACATGGTCTAATTTTAAAACACGATGATTTTACATTTCTATGGAGGAGTCGCTCGAATGGTGGATGCTTTAAATAAGAGAAAATCAGTAGCTTCCTTTTCCATTATTCAGGGCATATGGAAGGGTCGAAATGCTCTCATTTTTTAGGAATAACATTTTGGCATAGTCCATATTTGCGATAAGACTTATGCATTTTATAGAGAATATGGATAGAAGATTCACATGGAAAAGCACACATATCCTTGGATGGTGTCCCAAATTCTATACGCTCAACTAGTTTCTTTGATGGGGCTACCCAATGTGGACGCTGCGAATGTGGTTCTCTTGTTGAAGTCTCAGAGGTACTCTAGTAACGTTTCTTTTGGAGTTTTGGAATAAAAAGAAACACCTAGGAAGTGGTGGTTGCATTGCGAGGGCTCTTATATTACACTAAGAGACTTAACATTGAACATACTAATATCTTTGGCAAATCTCAGATCTTCATACAATAGATGAATGAAAAATCTTCCTTGTATTCCCCTTATCTGTCCAACTAGATGTGCTCGATTCAAATTTTTAGAACATCATTTCATATAATATCTTTCGAATGTGTTTACCAGGAAAATAAATTGTCTGTAGATGTCATTTCTAAACAGGGTCTCACTTCAATCCCTAGTAGAATCCACTTCAATGTCATATGCCGAGGTGTTCTCTAGAATGCTCGGTTGTTTCCAATAGTATGATTTTCCTTATGTCTTTTCAGGCTCTTAGGATTTTGGATTTACTAGAGTGCATGCTTCACAAACAAGCTTTCTACAATCTGTTGTTTTTCGAATTATCTTACGTTTGATAGATAAATAGGTGTTATGAACTATGTATACTTGGATATTTAACTCCTACTTGTCTTATGCACATTAAATTAGATTCATCATAATAAATGTAATTCTTGTGTGATTGTTAATTAGTTGGATCTCAGAGATTTAGTCCAAATAATATAGATCCTACTTTGGTGTTTAGTTGAGATATTTTCTCAACTAGTTGATTGTATGCTTAAGATATAATTTCTATCTTGAACATATATTTGTTGTATTTATGTGTGATGTTTAATAGAATGCAAGAAGTTTTTTGATTTGGGTTCCTTCAACTACCATAATTATACAAGATCTTTTACTTTTGTGATGTTGTTAGAATTACATTTGAAAGAGCATAAACAACCACATGTGCATGATTAAACAAGAGGAAATGTGACAATATCAGCAAGTCAAAACATGAGAAATTTGATAATGGAGTTCGTCCAGTGTGGACTATGTCTCCAGCGCTGGTGTCAAGATGGTGGAGGTTGCCTCATATAATGTCGGAAATGATGATGATGTACATGGTCAACAATTTTTCATAGCAAGTTCATATGCCTTCAAACAAGAGTGTCTTGTCTCTCCACGATACATTCTGCTTATAGGAATTCTCACTCAAGAAGGCTACCTCTCAGCGTAACAAACTAAAATGATCTCACACAATGTGGTAATGAGTATCCCTTCAACATAGTTATATAGGGATATCAATGACAATACATAGCATGAAAAGCTATATACATATTACATAATGTGGCAAAAGTGATCCCACATCATAACATCAAGCAGGGATCTCAAAACATAATACATCATCTCAGCAATTATGAAGGAAAACATGACATGACTAATTCATGTACCTTCACCTCTGAAGTTGGCCGAAAAATGGAACGATCAACTACAAAATCTGACTGCACCACTGAATTTTTTTCATCGAGAGGTGTAAAATTGATTATCCATTTGTCGAATTTCGACACTGTCAAAATCTGGGTCTATAGGAATCTTTTAGATTCCTCATGATTCTACAAAGATTTTTTTCTCTGAGATCACTGGAGATCTACAACTCAGATCATAAATTTGAACCTGCATCATGATTCTTGCCAGATTATGAGACTTTTGAGTGTAAACTCGGTCGCATCATGACTCTCTCGATTTTCAGCCTCCAAGGAATTTGGAAGATTCCCTCAAGATTCTTCAAAGATTCTTCTCTGCTGGGAATCTGAAAATATGTTGCTCATATGGTGATTCTGACTTCACCATCACATTCCCTACGGAATTCTGATTAAAATGACTATAAAATTCATATCATTCTAACAAAATGAAAATTTACCTCCCTATTGGGTTGTGTTATATTCTTTCCACGACTAGCCCACGTAGTTAACTAGGGGTTTAGAAGGGGATTGGAGGCCCCCCTTCGTTGTGCCAATTGCATAGCGGTGGGAGTCACAGGGGGTTTGAGGGGTGTAGGTAACCCCACTCTATGGGGTTGGACCCTATATTAGGTTGGGCGGACCTACCTATGGTTTTGTGCATGACTTTTTTCACATGGTTTTGGACGCGATGGTTTTCAGTCCATGGTTTTGTATGCAATCATTTACGGTCCATGGTATTGGATGCTTTTTTGGGTGTGGAGCATTATTATCATCCTAATTTAGAGGTCTTTTTTCAGACGGATGTATACCCCAGGAATATTGTACACCCCTCCATGTGGGGGTATGTGGGGGGGACTTGTCCCCCCCGCGGGGGTTCGGCGGGGGGGGGCCATCCCCCTGCCAGCTGGGGGGTCCAGGGACCAGTGGTCCCCCGGTGGGGGTTTCGGGGGTAGTACCCGCAAAGCTAAAAACAAATGTAAAATTGCCTTGTAAAAGTATAGTAATTTCTAGTCAATCTGGGTCGTTCATTAGGCAGATGATCTAATGATAGAATTTATGTTTAGTTTAGGGTTTTTTACCCTAGAAGGAAACCCCTCTCTTTGTATGAGTGTATTGCATTGAGGCTGTGGAATATATGTGTATTCTCCAAGTGAGAAACAGAGAGGTGAGACCGTGAGAGAAAACAGAGGATATTACAACGGATTTGTTGTAGGTTGTCTTTTCATTTTGCTGGATAATAGAAAGGTAGGAATGGTTGTTCGAGGTGTATGTAGCCCAAATTGGGTGAACCACGTATATCTGTGTCTCTTTGGTTTTATGTGTTTGTGTTTTTCCGCATATTATATGTCTTGCATTTCTCTGTCATATATAATATTTTTCTAACATGCTTCGGCATGTATAAATATGTATTGTAACATTGGAAGGAAGATAATGAAAAAACAAGTTGGTAGTCCCGGTTTTGGGATCCAGGGGAAAATCTTTGTGTATATGTGTTTTATGTGTATTCTCTCGCATTGTTTATTTTCTGTGTTTTAGAATTCCTATGCAGGTAATTTCTGTATGGGGTTAAAGCCTACACTCTCCATCAGATCTTTTAGAGATCAAGGAATATTCTCTACAAAATACTCTCTATCTCCTTCCAACTTCTGGAACTGCAAATCATGGTTACACCTGGGCTCGTGGTTCCACAGTGCACTCACTGCTCTATTGCCTCCTTCCCCTCATTGAAGAAATGTTGGGTTTAAGTAGAATTTTATGGAGGAGCTTACCACACCCGATAATTGGGCACAGTGGTAAATTGGCACGTTGGTTGAGGAGAGATTGGGAGATGACATCCCGCCCCTCCTTATTTAGAATTCGGTTTATTTTTTGGAGCAGTTGCGTGGGCGGGGCTAGAAGACCTGTCGGTGGTCGGTTGACTCCCACTGCTTTTCGGTTTAAATATATATGGTGTATAACCAACTGGGGCTGGCAGAATTTCCCCTTTGTGATTGCGATATGTGATCGCATCGCAACATGGATCTTCCTGGGGACCAATTTGTAAGGCACTTCCCCTTTGCCATTGTGATATGCTATCGCATCACATCCTGACTCTGTCGTGGGCCGATGCTGTATCGTTGCCCTTATGATGTGTGATTGTGATTTATTGCATTGCACCCCTTCCCTTCTTAGGCTGATTCGTAAAGAACTTCCCCTTTGTGATGGTGATATGCGATCGCATGGCATCCTGATTCTCCCAGGGGTCGATTCGTAACTCTTCCCTTTTTGCGATGTGCGATCGCATCACAACCTTTCTTGCCTAGGGCCGATCTGAAATCACTGACCTCTTCCTTCTGCGATAAGAAAAATGTGGAACCAATGGAGGCTTGCCATTTGGCGCTTCCCCATTCGCTGGGAGTTTTACCACATCATCTTCTCCTGCCACCTGTCCAAGTCAAACATGAACTTTGGCTTGCTCTAACTTCTTCATACGAGCTTGGATTTCAGTGTCGTTTGCACCGTTAGAATCGGGACAAGGAGAACTTCGATCTAATGATGGATTTGTTGAAATTTGAACTTTTGACTATTTCTTATCCATCTTAGACTTCTGCATGTGTCTGGAAATGATGATGGTGTACATGGACAACACTTTGTCATAGGAAGGTCATATGCCTTCAAACAACACTGGCATGTCTCTCCACGAGATGTTCTTCCTACATGAATTCTCACTCAAGAAGGCTACCTCTCAATGTGACAAACTAAAATGACCTCACACAATGTGGAATGAGTATCCCCTTCAACATAGTTACACAGGCATCTCAACAAAAATACATAGCATGAAAATCTAGATACATCTCACATAATGTGGAAAAAGTGATCCCACATCATAACATTAAGCAGGGATCTCAAAACATAATACATCATCTAAGAAATTATGAAGGAAAACATGACATCATTGATTCATGTAGCCTCACCTATGAAGTTGGCTGAAACAATGAAGGCTCAGCTGCAAAATCTGACTACACCACTCAATTTCTATCATCAAGAGGTGTAAAATCGACTATCCATTTGTCGAATATTGACACTGTCAAAATCTGGGCCTATAGGAATATTTTAGATTCCCCATGATTCTCCAAAGATTCTATTATTTGGCCTGACTAGAGATCTGAAACTCAAATCAAAAATCTGATCTCGCCATCATGATCCTTGCGAGATTCTGAGACTTTTGACTGTAAATTCGGCTGCATTCTGACTCTGTTGATTTTCAGCCTTCAAGGAATCTGGAAGATTCTCTCAAGATTCTTCAAAGATTTTTCTCTGCGAGGAATCTGAAAATATGTTTCTCAGATGGTGATTCTAAATTCACCATCGCATTCCCTATGAAATTCTGGTTAAAATGATTGTAGACTTCATATCATTATGACAAAATGAAAATTTACCTCCCCATGGAATCTTTCAGGCATCAAGAAATATTCTCTGTAAAAGATTCTCTGTCTCAAAATCCATGCCATCATGGTTCAACCTTCTGGAACTAAACATCATGCTTTCTTCTAGGCATGCTTCCACCTAGGCTCATGGTTCCACAGTCCGCTCTCCAGTCCGTCGCCTCCTTCCTCGCATCTAAGAAATGTTGGGTTTAAGTAGAAATCGGTGGTAGAGCTTACCACACCTGGTCGTTGGGCGTAATGGTAAATTGGTGCATTGGTTGAGGAGAGGCCAGGGGATCAAATCCTGCCCCTCCTTATTTAGAATGTGGTTTGTTTTGTGGAGCCATTGCATGGGCGGGGCCGACGGACCCGCCGATGGTGGGTTTGACTCCCACCAGTTTTCGATGTAAATATATATGGTGTCTAACCAACCAGGGGTGGCAGAATTTCCCTTTTTGATTGCGATATGCGATCGCATTGCAACCTGGATGCTACCGGGGGCCAATTCGTAAGCCACTTCCCCTTTGTGATTGTGATATGCGATCGCATTGCATCCTGACTCTGTCGGTGGCTGATGTTGTACCACTTCCCTTACGATATGCGATTGCGATTTTTCACATCACGCCCATTCCTTGCTCAGGCTGATTCATGAAGCACTTCCCCTTTGGGATTGTGATATGTGATCGCATCACATCCTGATTTTGTTGGGGGCCGATTCATAACTCTTCCCTTTTTGCGATGACCGATCGCATCGCAATCTTTCTTGCCTAGGGCTGATTTGAAACCACTGACCTTTGCCTTCTACAATAAGTGAAATGCAGGACCAATGGAGGCTTGCCATTTGGCGCTTCCCCAATCGCTGGGAGTTCTGCCACATCATCTTCTTGTGCCACCTCCTTCAAGTAAAACATGAACTTTGACTTGCTCTAACTTCTTCATACGAGCTCGAATTTGAGTTTCATTCACACTGTTGGAATGAGGGCGACAAGCGCTTCGATCTTATGTTGAGTTTGTTGAAATTTGAATGCTTTGAATTTTGACCATTTATGAGCCCTCTTGGACTTCTGCATGTGTCTTGAGCCACCTGGATCTTTTGATATATTAATAGGTCTTATGAATAATGTATACTTAGATATTTAACTCCTACTTGTCTTATGCACATTGAATGAGATTCATCATCATAAATGCATTTCTTTTGTGATTGTTAATTAGTTGGATCTCAGAGATATAGTCCAACTAATATAGATTCTACTTTGATGTTTAGTTGAGATATTTTCTCAACTAGTTGACTGTATTCTTAAGACATAATTTCTATCTTGAACCAATACTTTCTGTATTTATATGTGATGTTTAATAAAATGCACAATTTTTTTTGCTGTGAAATTGGTTTTTCTACTTGGTATCAGAGCCAATGGCTATGTGGATAACTCCTTTCGAGAGTGTATCTATGTGAAATATGTGAGAGATAGTAAATTTTTTTTAATATGTCGGTAGGTATGATAGAATTGATTTGTAACACCCTCCTCCCACATCTACCCAAGTAACCAGACAAATGGGGTAAACATGTGACAAGAGGCTACTATGATATGATTTGACCTCCTAATTCATGTTAAGGAAGTGGAATCGATGGAAACAAACCATACAGACCTTCAACATCAGCAATATCACCCTTAAGAACCATCCCAACCTTTCTTCTAACCAACCCATGTGTCCCACTAATTTTTTAAGCTATTAAACCTCTAGACACTCCCATGCTATGGTTATGCCAGCATACAGAGAGCTCCGGACGCTCCCACAAGTCTGCATGCCCGCAACCAGGGACTATCTCCAGTGGACATGTGCCAGAATCCAAGGAATTTAAGGCACTTTTCAAGCCCATAATTCCAACCACTGCCCAGAAGTTATTGTAACTTCCAAAATCCATTAAATACAAAATGATAAGGCTAATAAACAAAAAACTAACTACAAGACTAAGCCTGACCATCTCTAACCGGGACTAACATTATATTAAACACTTGGCATCAATGCAATCTACAGGTGTAAATGACACATCTAAGCATAGGGGTCTCATACTTACCTGAGAATAGCTAAGAAGCATTTTTATATCATTATCTGCATTATCATCTATTAGGTCATAGATACATTATTCATTCATTTACCAGTCAAAACATGAGGAGATCCATACATCATCACTGTCATAATACATGGTTATAAACAACATAATAACAACATAAATATCAAATATAAATCAGACATAAAATCCACATGTAAACCAGTATAATACTCATGAGATAATAAGGAAAAATAACCTCATATTAATGATTCAAAATCCAACCCAGTATGGGATTACCACGTGCCACCCGACACTAGACATCGCTGAGAAAAATCTCTCTTCAGCCAATCACCCCCGTGCCATATTCCAAGCATGAATGTGGGATGCCATCAATCCAAAACCATCGAGGGGTTCCAAAGGCCATCCACCTCAACCCATCAAACATTGGTTCCACGTCACGGTTGGACATCAGAAAACCATCATTACATTGATATTTACCCAAGCCTTCCAAGGCTCCAAAGAATTTGTTACAACTAAGGCTTTGAGGACTAGTTACTCAACCCACATCCACTGCCTAGCTCCAAAGCGTTTGTCAAACCAAGGCTCCAGGACTAATAACTCAACCCACCAAGGGCTCCAGAGTGATTGTCAAACCAAGGCTCCAGGACTAATAACTCAACCCAAGTTGTTACAGAGCTCTAGAGAGCTTGTCCAACCAAGGCTCTAAGAACTAGTAACTCAACCCAAGCTAAGAAAACATGAGAACCAACTAGAAAAAAAATAAAAATAGGATGCTATCCAGGAAATGTCAAGTCTAGGAAAATCCACTATCAATCTAGGCAATCCTACATCCCCATGATAGATTATAACCAATAAACCATATGCATGTGCCATGAATTCCAAAACTAGTGAGGAAAGCATACATGAAACTCAGTACCTACAAGAAAAACCCATTTTAGTTATTGATCCTGATGTCCTCTTGCGCTTTCCTGCTCTTCCTTTGCCTCCTTGGTCCAAAAATCCAAGTATTCCACACTCTCCCAGAGTGCTCCAAGAAAAATCTAAGTATCCAAGAGTATGAGAGAGAGAATAGAAGAGAGCTCCATCAAAGCTGAACTGACCAAAGGTTACACTGACCAAGTCTGCCCAATGATCCTCATAAGCCTTTTTATCAATGAGGCCTCTCTTTTATTCATTTTGCATTATTTTCCTTCCATTTCCTCCTCACATGCAACTTGTGACCTTTCACCTTCCTTTTCTCTTAATTTCCATTATTTTCATAAATAAATTAGCCAAAAATGCCACTTTTCCTTTCCAAAGGCTTTTCCATTTCCTTTGCCAATTTCCTTAGCCATAATAAACCAAAGTGAACACCCACTAGGATGTTTTTCCCACCATTCAGCTTGGAATACGTGTCCCATCACCATGGTATTATATATATTTACATCGATTTTTAACCAGGGCTGTTACAGAACCATCCCCCTTGGGGGAACACAATCCTCCGTGTTCAATGACATCTACAACCAAGAAGACTGTTGAAAACAAAACATACTGCCTATGGAGCTTTATAACGCAGCTGCTTGTAGTATTTACAATGACCATCACTAAAACATGACAAACATATTGTTTACTAGAGCTTTATAACACAACGCATTAGGGTATTTACAATAAAACCACATATATACAAATAGGCAATTTTTTCACCCAACAAATAATTATACTGTCTATGGAGCTTTATAAATCCATCTCGATACAATACTTACAGTAATACAAACATACACACATATACATATTTTCTCAACCAGAAAATAAAAGGATACGATGTCTGCATCTGCGACAAGGGAATCTAGAGACTAACACCTCCACCCTCAAAGTAATACCAAGATTCACCTTCTTCCCAGGAATTCTAGAATCCACTGCAAAGTCAAATCCGCATCCAATGTCTAGCGCTACATGTACCCTTAGTGAAAAATTATTGGCTCATTGTTCCAGGTCACACTCCCAATGTGCATATGATTCCATCTGGCAATGATAATGACCAAAACAAATCCATCCCTAACCTTCCCTTCTCTGCTACATAGTCGCTCGGGCAATCCGTTCACCCCTTTCCATGTAGTCGCACAACTTCCAAGTTCCATTGGCACCCCCATCCCAAGCAGTCCATCCCTTAGCAATGCTTCCTCACATTGTAATATACAAAAACCAAGGCATATCCCTGGCTTAAAACCATCATACCAGTCATAACATGCTCATGGAAATCAATAGACACTATTGGGTACCAGTGTCCCACAATGGCCATGTTCCTCAAGTGCTTTACCAATATACTGTTGCATGTTCCAATTCCTTTCACTGGCGCTGCTAATTCTTGTAGTCAATTTCAACCACCCAATCGGGCATTTTCGTGCTTCCTGTATGAGTCACATAACTTCCATTAGATTCAAAATAAATTGAAATAACTTCAAATCACACCTCATTGTTGGCTCGTCAATAAGGTATGCTTGCAAATATGTTTTCTTCCTGTCACAATAAGTCAAACCAACATCTTTTACCAAATCATCATGTATAAACACATCACATCAGGTTAGCTCAAAACACAACCATCATAGATCAGAATCATAAATCAAATATAACAATCATAAACCAAAATATTAGATCAGATATGATCATCATAGACCCGAATCATAAATATGCATAATAAAACTAAAATAAAATATTGATACTTATCCTTTAATCAATCCTTAGCTTCTACCTTTTTCCTTATTCTATATGCTTATTGAATCAGTTTCCGCACTTGAAAACACCTAGTGCCTTCTCCTCACCCAGGTGCACATAAACATATTGTAAATCACATGCATATAACCACACACGACGTAAAATTCCATGCAATACATGTAGCTACCCCTAACATACAACACATACACCTACACCCAATGTACAACACAACACCATACATACTCCTACATCTGATGTACACCAAAAAACAACACAGACACCTAGACCTGATGTACAACACAATACATATATGTACACAGAGTACAACACAATGAATACAACTGTCATGATACCATGACTACAAAATGTACATACATAGTACCGTGTGCCCACAACACAACATATACGACTTGCACATAATACCACATGTACAACATGTACACAATACCACCTATACACAACACTTTCTGCACAACGTGTACATGGCATCAAACGTACACAACACCACATGCACGACATGCACACAATACCATATACACGACATGTACACAACACCACTTGGACACAACACCATATGTACAACATGTAAATGACACCACATGGTCACAACACCACTTGTACAATCATGCACACAAAACCATATGTACATAGTACCACTTGTACAACATGCACACAACACCATATTTACATAGCACTGCATATACAACATGCACATAGCATCATATGTACACACCGCATATCGAACATGTGCACAACACCATATGCACACAACACCGCATATCCAATACGTGAACAGTACAATATGTACACAACACCACATATCCAATATGTACATAGCACCATCTATACCCAACACTACATATACAACATTCGCACAACACTATATGTACCAGCCTATACATAACATTGCATAAACAACATGTACACACAATATATATGCACAACACCGCATGCGCACAATGTCATAGATGCAACATGTACAACATATGCACAACAATAGTACCACACATCCAAAACACCAAGCAACCTTACTTTCAGTGTCTCTCCTCCATGCATGCTTATTGCAACATGCCGCAAATCACACCACTTTCATTCCACTGATGTACCCCTCAACATTACCTATCCATAACATAAACATAGGAATAGTACAAGCATATAATATCAATTCATGTCCACATGATACTGACCTAATAGATCTATCAGGGTTGCTCTTCTGACTTTATTCCTTGTAGGACCTAGAACCCCTTCATGCCATTCAATTGTGTATGTAATCATTCCTTCACAATAATTATTCCTAATGACCCTGTTAGACAACCACATACATACATACATACATACATAAATATACATATAAATATTATCATTAAACAATCTGTTAGGAAATGACATACATAGATACATATATATACATATAAATATTAGCATTAATAATCATGATCCATGATGACCATGTCAAACAGATTATATACATACATACATATATACATGTATACACATATAGCCATCAACATAATCATGATCACAATATAATTATTATATATCATAAGGTCAAGGTTAAGGGAACTCCTTTTATGCGCATAACACATGCGCACCATCAAGAACAACAGTTCCCAACATATCCAAGGCATATGATGCCTCAAATCCATTCACCTTACCTTTCTTGATTACCATTCCCATGAATTTCCTACCATCGTCCATTTGCACCAATGAACCCAAACATTCCAACTTCCTGTCATACTCTTGCTTTCAACTTCCATTATACATGCACCAAGCTTCATCTAGTTACCTTACTTGTCAAGTACCACACAGCTCTCCCAGAGCTCCATTAATTTTCCTCTTTCCCAACCAATTCCCAGGACTCAAAACATAAAAGGAAAGAACAAGAAGAAAACAAAAATCAAACCATGAAATACTAATAACAATATGATACCACAAACATGGTGGTAAGGTGTTGCACCATAAATAAAAAAAAATGCAAATCAAGCACAAACAAATTGCAAAAGACCGAAAGAACAAGACTAACAATAGACACCATGAATTAATTCCCATGGTTCCTAGGGAAATCTCAACCTGAGCCTTCTTCAATATTTCATGATAGTCTTTTTTCCATGCAATCCCATGCATCATATTTCTATAAACACATAACTGTCAGTGCATAATAAACATAACAATACACCAATTACCTTACCTTGTTGTGTCAAGCACGTTGTCTTGAAACTGAGCACATCCACACCATCTCTCAAGGGACTCCAATTGCTTTGACAGATGTACCTATAACTAAACACTAGTTGTTACACTTGTCCAATACATGTCCATGAATATAGCACATACCCACATAATGTCAGATGAAATCAAGGTTAAGAAGACTTCTGGTATGCAAAGCACTCATTCGTTTGGAATTAGGGTTTCCAAACATAGCCAAATGAATTATCACCCAATTCCTTTCTTTTACCTTTACCTTATTTCAATTGAGTCTTACTATATACTTTCGCATCACCCAATGGATAGTTATATAAACAAATCAACTATCACCTTGTCATGGTAATACCAAGCATGTTTCCTGCAACTATTCACACATGTCAACCACATGTTCCAAATATCAAGACAATCATATCTATCAATTTTAAATCAACCTTTACCAAGGTTAACCATCATGTCATAATCCATAGTCAACTCATAGTCACTAGACATCATGCTACAATTGTCACCTACTACACTCAGGTACATGTCAGCTATCTCAACACATATGTATTAGTACAAGCATCTTAAAACAAGATCATTATGTTAAGAAATCTTATAGAAACATACTCACATCATTCAAGTAATCAAACATTCATACAATATATAGATGACATAATACACACGAAACACTCAAAAACCAAATAAATTACATAGCCAAACATTCAAACACCAAATAGACGTCATAAGAAAACACATACGTTAATGTATATCAGGGGAGGCTATCTTGTCTGCACAATCAAGCTAGATTGGCACGATATAATTTCACCACATATCAACTCAACCATAAATAAGATCATGATATCCATAATAGCCACTAGCTAACATGTTCACATCATAAACTCATCAACAATTAGCATTCACGCATAGAAATCACATATGCACAATTAGTCTAGATTAATACAACACAATGTCACAAATAAGTCGACTCATACCTGAATGTCATAACCCTAACCATCTGCACAGGCCAATCCAATTAGTATGATACATATAACATCAAGATATTAATGCTATATCCCTAATCATCAGGTTACTAACATATAACAACAAGTTATATATCATGCTCATCAACAACATATAACCTAATCATCAAACTAACTATCATATAGCAACAACAAGTTAACCTATAACATACTCATCAAGAACATATAACATAATCATCAAGTTAACTAACGTAAAAGAACAACAGCACTGCATATAACAAGAAGTTACTATCATTCATAACTATACGACCGCATTGATTAACTAGTATCTACCATGCATGTAATCACAACAATAAATAAAATGAAAAACATGTATATAACCCTAATGCACATAACAATCCATTAACTAACATACTTGCATGCCAAACATATAATACCTGTATGATGATCTTCTCTTACCCCAAAGTCTAGTGCTGCAACCTCACACAAATGATTTGCATCAACTACTTCAACTCAGTCAACACATTAGCATAATAACACACCAATAGCCTCATCATGACCTAATTTCATACAATGAATTCACAATACATGTTTGACCTACCATACATACATAACCATAAACATGAAAATACATGCATAACAACATATAGACACTAACATGCATAAAAAATTCATATACAACCATACACTCATGATGACACATTTCACAACATCACCATCAACCTTCACATGAAAACATCACTACAACCATGATCAATACCATGCAAATGAAACAAGCACATGGACTACAAGCAAAAGAAACAAATATGCAACTGACATGAATGCATGACCAGCAGACCGCCCATATAGTCTGAAGGGTGAACCATGCACTGATACCACTTTGTGGTATCGCATATGACCCAAAGAGAGCGTAACCTTCTCTGATACCACTCTGTAACACCCTCCTCTCTCATATACCAAAGTAACCATCCAACTGGGGTAAACATGTGATGAGAGGCTACTATGATATGATTCAACCTCCTAGGTGACCTTAAGGATATGGAATTGATGGAAACACATCATAAAAACCTTCCACATTAGCTACAGGACCCATGAGAATCATCCTAACACTTCTGGTAACCAACTCCTCGGTCCCACTGAGTATTTAGACCTCTTGACATTTGGACACTCTCATTTTATGGGCCTAACATCATCGAGGAGGCTTTGGATGCTCTCATGACAAGGCATGTAAACATCTAGGGACTATTTTTCTCAGTGCTGTGCCAGGGTCCCCAGGATTTGAGCCACTCTTTCAGGCCCAGAGCGCAGGTCACTGCCCAGAATTGAATGGCACCTTTAGAACAAAAATATAACAATGAAACAATAATGCAAATGAAAATACTTGAACAAGCCCTTGACTTGACCCCTACTAGCCATGATACACCTTTCATCAAACATATCACGAATATGTTATCTACAGGTGTAAATAACAGATCTAAGAATAAAGGTCTCATACTCATATGAAAATCTCTAAGAAGAATTAATGCCTCAACACAATAGTTGTAGTTTCATCCATTAAGTCATAGATACATTGTTCATTCATTTACAAGTAAAAACGTGATGAGAGCCATACATAACCAACATATTAGCAACAAAAATACCAAGGATATCACAACCATATGATCCACATATAAACCTATATAATACTCATAGAGATATAAGGAGAAAAAATGCCATATTGATGATGAAAAATCCAAACCCGGGATGGACTACCATGTTCCACCCGACCATAGAATGTTTGAGCCAAATCTCTCTTCACTCAATCACCCCCATGCCATATTCCAAGCATGAATGTGGGATCTCATAGAACATGTCAATCCAAAACCATCTAGGGCTTCTAGAGGCCATCCACCTGAACCCATCAAACAGTGATTCCACCTCACGGTCGAACATCACAAAACCATCATCAGATTGGTCTCTATCCAAGCCTTCCAGGGCTCCAGAGCATTTGTTCCAACCAAGGCTTCTAGGACTAGTAACTCAACCCATAGCTATTGCCGAGCTCCATAGCGTTTGTCCAACCAAGGCTCAAGGAATAGTAACTCAAACCACCAAGGGGTCCAGAGAGTTTTTCCAACAAAGGCTACAAGACTAATAACTCAACCCAAGATGTTAAAGGGCTATAGAGCATTTGTCCAACCAAGGCCCTAGGAACTAGTAACTCAACCCATGCTAAGGAAATATGAGAACCAACCAGAAAACAAAGCAAATGAACCCACAACACCATGACTATCCAGGAAATGGAAAGGCTAGGAAATTCCACTGTCAATCCAAGCAGTACTCCATGCCAATGATAGATCATAACCAAGAAACCACATGCATGTGTCATGCATGCAAAAACTAGTGAGGAAAACATACATGCAACTCGGTACCTGCAATCAAAATTCGTTGTAGTTGTTGATTCCGATGTCCTCTTGTGCTTTCATACTCTTCCTTTACCTTCTTCCTCCAAAACTCCAAGTATGCCACACTCTCCAAGAGTGTTCCAAGAAAACTCTAAGTATCCAAGCGTATGAGAGAGAGAGTAGAAGAGAGCTCCACCAAAACTGAGCTGACCAAAGCTTTCACTTACCAAGCGTTCCTGCTAATCCTCAAAAGCCTTTTTATCAATGAGCGTATATTTTCTTCATTTTGCATTTTTTCCTTCAATTTCCTCCTCACATGCAACCTGTGACATTTCACCTTCCTTTTCTTCTAATTCCCATTGTTGTTTCCAATTTCCTTAGCCATAATAAACTGAAGTGAACACCCACTAGGATGTTTTTCTCGCCATTCAACTTGGAATACATGTCCCATGAACGTGGTCTTATATATTTTTACATGGATTTTTATCCAGTGATGTTACATGATTGTTGTGTAGTCTGTTGTATGTTGTTCCTATAGGTTATTATTTTTAGCAGTGGAGTCATTGTTATCACTTGGACAAGATCAAAGATCCTCTATTGGAGAAAACATGTCACATGAATTTGATCAGACATCATTCACGTAAGAGTTATAGTCTTAGAGTAATTTATCCTTTGCAAATCTGAACATACAATTTTCATCACTGCATGGTACGTTGAACCATAACATCCACTTTTGTTGTATTAATGCAATAACTTTGTTGTTCAGAAGACATATGGTTGAGGATGACTTATGTTGAGTTAAGAAGTTGTTATAGGTTAATGTGATCAAATTGAGGCAGAGAAGGATCTCAAGCTTCAGGATTGGAACGAGTCTATTTCACTAGGAGATCATGGAAAACCAGTTAAGGCACTAGGTGTTATGTTGGACACTACACATGTTAACTCAACTTCCCAGTTCTCAATCACGGCCCTAAACTGAGCGAACCTGGCTCTAATGGTATCATTAACCAACTTGTGTTGCTGGTGGTGAAATTGGACTTTGGATATGTGTTTTGCGAGCAATGCAATGCTCCAATGCTATAAGAAACGCCTGCTTGAATGAGTACTTTTGAAGTTTCAACATCATTTCGAGGATTAGGACAAAATGTGTGGAAATGGTGGAGGAGATCTCCATAGCGCGCAATAAAGTGAATTCCTTTTTCATTATAATATTCAACCATGCTTTTGCATATGAGGATCGCTGTTACGATGACCCAAATTTGACTTCATCCCTCAAATTTCATAGTTGTTTTCACGTGGGGAATTATGGCTGGCAATATGGCTCTATTGATGACTACAGTTAATTGCCAAAGTGGATGGTAGGCCAAATGAAATTGGTCGAATTACATGTTATGTTGTTGTAGGGGAAGCCATATTAAATAGTTATAGATTTTTATAACTATTATAAATTTGTTTGTAAAATAATTAAG
This sequence comes from Pinus tabuliformis, assembly GCA_031772625.1. Taxonomy (NCBI): domain Eukaryota; kingdom Viridiplantae; phylum Streptophyta; class Pinopsida; order Pinales; family Pinaceae; genus Pinus; species Pinus tabuliformis. Next base: position 339,678,551 of record CM062818.1, on the reverse strand, counting down.
TGACGATGATTTTTTTCAAAATTAGATAAAGAGGTCATTTTGTAAAATTGACTCTAGATACATTCCATATCTAGACGACTTCCACAGATCACTGCCAAGTGCAACAATTGGTACCCATGTATCTCGGTGGATGGGAGCTCATCCATAAAATGACTAGTAGTTCAGTTATTACAAACATGTGATTGATTGTGTCTGAAGCAACTATTTTAAGAGATCGAATGGTGTAAAACTCAATATGGATGGTTGTTCAGATATTTTGGAAGTTGTGGATCTAGGGAAGGATCCCTCATTTGTTGAAGATGTGAGAGTGGTCTTCTGATGAGGTTATGCGACAACTTGGGATGTTGTTCAGTAATTGACTTCGGGAGATCCGTGATTCAGGAGTTCGAGAGTGGAACTCGAGAATCCAGTTTGTCAACTACACCTTTCTGTGGGTTATGAGATGATTTGATGGAGTTCACTCTATGTGATTTCGAACATGTTTAATGAAGCTAATGAAGAATTTGTAGGCATGAAGATCAAAGACAAGTACCCGTTAAGGGAGAGACTTGGAAATTTAACTCCTAGCTATCTTATCCACATTGAATGAGATTCATCATCATAAATGTAATTGTTGTGTGATTGTTAATTAGTTGGATCTCAGATATTTACTCCAACTAATATAGCGCCTACTTTGGTATTTAGTTGAGATATTTTCTCAACTAGTTGATTGTATAGTTAAGATGGAATTTCTATCTTGAACGAATACTTATTGTATTTATATGTGATATTTAATCAAATGCACGAAGTATTTTGATGTGAAATTGGCTTTTCTACCTATATATTTTAGATGATAGTTTTGTCTCTTTTTTAATGGATATGTAATGATGGATCAACTATGCGTAACTATTTTTTTTTCTTATTCTACACGTCTTCAAAGCCTTACGTTATGTAACTGGTTTTCAATCTGTATAAATAAATGGAGTCGTCTACGATGGAGGAATTGCCCGGACGACAAGAAGTGATCGGGCAAAGAAATTGAAAAAATCTTGTAGATGCAGTGTTTGAATAATGTTTTTGATGGTGGAAATTCATTCAGCAACATCAAAAACCTCCAAGACATCTAAAATTATGAATTTTGACAACTTTTACTTTGATTTACAAAAATCCCTACCAATTTTTTTCAAAATATAATCAGAATTTCTATAACTTTCACAGCAAAAAAATATAATCGTTAGAATACGGTTAAATAAACTTCGAACCATGCGATTTTGAAGCTAAGGAAATCAAACTCTCTAGAATTATACGATATACGAATCTAATCAGGGAAATTTGGTATTTTTTTTTACCGAAGTCCCCCTGGTGCTCCAACTTATGCCACTTCTTTTAGTACAGGTTAAGCTGCTGCTCCCGCTGCGATTAATGTATATCTAACTTAAATGTAGTATATTTAACTTCTTTGGAAAGAGTATGTATGTATAAAAGCCGGACGGCATACTTTTTTTTGAAAAGTAGTACAATATTGTTAATCGAAATGAGAAAATATGAAAATGATATATATAAATAGTATATTTGTGTTAGTGATTATTTATATTAAAAAATAACATATATATATATATAAACTTTCACTAATGGAAGTGAAATGAAATAAAAAAATATGAAAATGATATATATAAATAATATAATTGTGTTGGTGATTATTTATATACATATTTTTAATCTATATAAACTTTCACTAATGGAATTGTGTTAATGTTATTTTAGATATTAAAAGAAAATATAAAATAGTGTGTTTATTTCACTTTTGATAAAAATATTTAATCACGTCTTCACAGCACAGATATAGTGTTAATGTTATTTTAAATATTAAAAAAAATATAAAATAGTGTGTTTATTTCACTTTTGATAAAAATATTTAACGAAGTCTTCACAGCACAGATATTATGTTGTATATCACTATATTCCATGTATCTCGATCTTGTGGGTTATACACGGGAAACCAAATCAATGAAGTGTCGAGGGCCTAACTGTTTTAAGGTTGCTATCACGATTTGGTCTAAGGTAATGTATTAAGCTCTATAATTAATATATAGATTGGATTTTATTTTTCATTTTACAATTGAAAGAAATATCAAATTTATATATATATATGCAATGGTAAAACTTGAATTTTTTTTATACAGTTAATATGAATTTTAAAGTTTATATTAATAAATGATAAGAGGTTGATTATTGATAATTAGTTGCCGATGGGTTTTGGATTGATGGTGAATGGGTGTATTATTAAGGCACTCCTTGCGATAAGTCACTAGTTCAAATCCCCCGTCGGTGCTTACCTACCAAAAAAAAGATTATTGATAATTAGTTTAGCGATACCACATATTTGCTCAAAATCTCTATTAACATAGAATTTAGATAAAGGCAAATGGTTCTTAGATTTTTTAATAAGATCCCTTTTTAGGATATCTTCTATTTCTTTACAATAGAACTTCTTGAGCTCTATAGACATGTGTAGTTAATATTTCTATTTCATCATGGATCAACACAATAATGCTCATTATAGCTTTCTCGTGTTAAACTATAAACATCCTCATACCTCCTATTTTTACAAGGGGTGTTATAGGAATTTCTTCTAATGAGGGCATAGTTTTCAGAGTGTATGGGAGAGGATTTATATGATATTTTTCTTCATTGTCAAGAGTATCTTGTTCATGGTTTTTCTAGATGTGCATAATTTGTAGTTTTTTAACTTGTAGATTTTTTATCTCTTCTAACAATTGTTGATGTGCTTGATGAAGGCATTCTAGATCATTTTTTTGCTTGGCCTTAGCTTTTCTCTTTTCTTTGATTTATGGGAACTTCGAATTCCTTCCTAGAGACGTTTGTTGTTGACCGAAAAATCCAATTTATTTTTCTTGGGAATCTTTGAATAAGAGGAATCAAAGTTGGATTTGTCTTCTTTGGCTTTTCCCTTTCCAAAATATATCTTGTTGAACATTTGAACCATTTGGTTCTTTTTTTTCTCTTCCTTCCATATTTTGTATGGCCATAAGAAACAAGGGCTATGCAGATTCCTTGTCCTATGCCATGAAGCAAGCATTACCAGCACATGGGTGCCCTTTTAGGCTTGCTTAATGGTCCTTCCATGACCAATGAAATTGGTGGTGTTGGTCTTCAGTGCTATCTAGACTCTAATCATCTGAATATGTATCATTTGGTTCATAGTTACATTCTTTAGAGTCAGTCATTCACACTAGTTTTCATAGAAATTCATAACTTGTAGAAAGTGATTTCTAGTATCTGATGTCTAAAAGGTTTGAGTCACTTTCTTCTAGAGCATCCTTCTTTCAAAATCTTCAGATAATAGAAATCTTGCTTTTCTGATTTAGGCTACTTGAATTGAGGGCATTAATAAAATGTGTGGGAAGGATCCCTACAATTTGGGCATAATATGATTTGTTTACCTCCAAAATCACAAGATCCTCGTTTTCTTGTTGTAGCTAGAGCTTTGCCTTTTTTAGAAAGGGATGTAGGGAAATCTTCCAAAGTTAGTCCTAAAGCACCACAAGTTCAACATTTATATTGCTTTTTGGGTCCATATTTCCCTTCAAATTTGAGGTTTTGGCTCAGATATGGAAGGAACACCCTTTCCTTTCAGAGGTTTTCTTGGTTTTATGGGGAATCCATTTTTTATAGTATTTGGAATCTTCAAGATTTTGTTATTTTCTCTATAGGTAATATTTTGGATTCCTTTTCTTCTTAGGAGTGTCTTGTAAACATTTACCATGTTTTCTACATATACTGGCACCGCCAGCCAACTTTGTTGCTTAAGAAATGGATTTTGTGGCCTTTTTACAAGAACATAGTTCTATAATACATCATCCAACCAAATTTCTGAGTTTTTCTTAGGAATAGAAATCTACAGGATCTTTGATATGACTTTTAACAAAGACTTTGAATCTTGCAATAGGTCTTGACAAATATTTATCTTTCCAAAATATAGTATTAGGTGAGCTGGTCTTATTGGTTTTGATGACCTATTCCTTGTGATATTATTCATACTATCCTAGGGTTTCCATCCTCATTGGCATAAAAGATTCTTTATGTTTATTGACCAAACCTTCTCAAGCACCACACTATTCTTCAATGGTTTTACATATTATACAACCTATCATTTTGTTTTATTCGTGACGTCTTACTTTGCAACTTCTACATATGTGTAGGTATCCCACTGAGCCTTGGTGATGATTGTATTCCACCATTTTTTTATGCTTGAAAATCCAAATACTATGGAAGTAAAAAACTCCACAAGATTTGTTTCTCCTATTCCAATATAACCCTTGTAACAAACCAGCGTCTGGGTGCAATTTGTGAGGATTTATTGCTCACTATGGCCATAAAAAATCTATATATAGAGGTTCTTGGCATTTGTATTCTCTTTGGTCTCTCATATTTTGATACTTTTCTATGTCAAGAGGTGGCATTTGGTGAATATAATATTCTATTATTGGTGGAATTATGACAAGGTTGATAGACCTTGTTAGTATGCAAGAGAATTTTCTTCCTTTGTTGGGAAAATCGGTGCAACATTGGTAAATGCAGAGGAATGGACTAGAGCAAGAGCCAAAGCTCTTAAAAAAGTAGAAGGATTGGCTTCTATTTTATAAACATTAAACTTGGATGCATCAATCTTTTTTTGGCTACACCTCTACTTTATCTTCCTTCTCTTGGTGTTGATTTTATTGAGCACTATAATCATGATAATTCCTAAAGCTTCGTCAACATCTTCATCATGTTTTTATAGGGATGCTTTTAGCTCATCAATGGATGTAAGCAGTAAGCTGGAAATAGACTCTTTCAATTGATCTACTCTTGTAAGATTCAAGTCTTCTATTATTTGTTGGCACTAGATTTGGAGATGGTCTACTGATCCTTGTTTAGAAAAGTTGAAGTTACAGATTTAGACTACAAGTCCTCTTAAGGCCATATTTGTCCAATTTCATTGCTGAGTTTTCTCTATGTTTTCTATTTTCTTAATAAACAAGGTGGTAGTAACAATAGGTTCAGAGGTTTCATTTGGAATATTTAGATGCTTAGGATGAGAAAACTATGTACATGTGATGGTAGTAGATTCATCTCCTAATTCCCAAGTGTGTCCAAAGGTAGTCAAACTACAATTTTCTTCAACCTTTGGAGTAGATGGAGTAGATGAACGTTTCCCAGACTGAATCATGAAAGATCCATATGACTAGTTTTGTTTGATCAATTCAAATAAAGATATCCATTGGTCATTTTCTTTCATCTAGCTCTGACATGTTGCAGATCAATCCTTTTTGTCATGTTTACTTATTCTTTGGTTAAAGCTATCAGAGTTAGGGTGAGTATAAGAGGTAACAATAGAAAATATTTTTCATATAGGAATCTCCAAGATTGAAGGGTTTATGACCCACAGGTGCTTCACCGGGGGAGAAATACCATACCATGTGCATTCATATTGGAGGATATATATTGAGGGGAAAATGACATAATATATTAAGCATATAATAGGGGGTAAAGGGTTTTTGTATTGGTAGGTATAAAAAATGGAGCTCAAAGTTAATGGAAAAATATAAAGGGGCATACAAAATGTTAATGAAAAATGGATAACTACAATATCTAGTGAAAGTAGAGGTTTTTTAAATTGGAAAGGTGTATTGGGTTCACATTGGTAGGGGGGTAAATAATGTGCTTTTTAGAGGTATTTTCCAATATGAAGTCAAAATAAGGGTATTATTTAGTATGCCACGAATGCACATGATATGCGAGAGGTTCATTTAGTGGAGCCCTTGTGTTATGACCATGCTTAAGTGTCTCAAAGGATTCCATTTGTTCTAAATTACGCACATTGAAACCTTCACGTAAATTTTTGGTAAATATGGATGGATGGAGTACCTTCTCAATAAAGTTATTTTTTTCTTCTATTAGCCTAGGGTCAAGACTCCATCCAAGCTCTAGATTCATTTTCTTGACTAGACAAAGGTGCATATCCAAGAACTCTTCTTATGTTGGGATTTCATTGGCTTTGCACGAAAATTTCTAATGAAGAAACAAATTGTTGCTAGGACTCTGGCCATTCAGTTTCTGTATTTAAGGCAAAGGTTTTCTAATTTCTTAGACCAATCTGTTGTTGAAGCCATGAACCAATGAGATTCTTTCGGCTCATGAGGGAATATCGCTGCACATAGAATTTATTTTGCAGACATAGATTTTGTAGATAGACTTTTTGTATTGAAGCACTAAAAAACAATAGAGATTGGGGTTGCAATAGGAGCAAATGGATTAAGATTAGAATCACCATGGTGGTTGTGCATTTTGGAAGTTTGTACATTATAAGAAACAAGTAAAGAGCAGAGATGACATTGTATAAGGTCGTGAATGGAAGACCAATCACATATAGGGTCATGGGTGTAGCAAGGAGTGGTTGCACCATAGGAAGATGTAGGGTATGAGGAAGTAGAGAGATGGGGTAGAAAGTAGATAACAACTTTATCATGATATTTAGATATATGTGTGTTATTAATGGTGATTTGAGGAGAAGGATTAGGATCTTCGACTCTCCATTTTGTAGGGGAATCTAGCTAATCACATGAAATGAGTTGAGGAACTATTTTGGAAGTGCTGACAAAAGTGTAGATGAAGGTAGAGCTTTCAGAATCCTTATCAAGGGCATGTAGGACTATAGGAAATAAGGTATTTGTATATTGGAGAGCCAATTTGTAATGTGAAGCAATATTCTCATATTTTGGCTTCATATCATACCATTTAGTTAAGTTTTTTATCTAGCAAATATCATTTAGGTGTTCATCATTTATTGAAACCCTAAAATTAGGATGATAGTCAAACTAGATAAAACCCCTTGCAAAATCACTTTCGACACCACTAATTAATACATGGAAAAATTGGTGGAATCTATTGTCTAAAACAATTATGAGGAAAAACACACAAATACTATACCAATGTAAAGGTTCTATACCAATTCGATGCATCTTGAATGCATAAATAAAGTTAACTTTAACCTTCTTTGCTTCTAACCAAATTTCTTTAGAGTAGATATGCTACGATGGAAAATTCCTTTAAGCCTTTGAAACCATTTGAACAATTTTAAAATGGGAAGAAGCTCTAACATGAAACATAGGCATATCAACATAAGCTTTTTTGGCAACAAAACATAGGTAATTGCCATCTAGGTAAAGGCTTAATCTCCCTTATAGACTTTACGGAAACTATTTACATCACTCCTATGCAAAAATCCAAACATTTTAGAAAAAAGATAATTTATATCACTACACTAATTTTATTTAGTTATTACAACCTTAAAATCCATTGTGTGCAATATCGCTTAAAATAATTATTTCACAACTTTGATAATCTTTGGAGTAATTGGATTTCAATTATTCGCTTAGCGGCATGTTATCGCACGTTGCTAAAATCAACGAGGAAATTGTTGCCAACATTGTACGGCACAAAAAATGTTTGAAAATTCACCGCAACTTGTGTACAGATTCTCACGCAGCGTGTACGGTAAGTTGAGTTGATGACGACGCTCGTTTCCTCGAACCTCGCCATGAAAAAACTGTAAAATAACATATAAAAATATTATTTGTTTCGATGTAAAACGACTTTTCATGTGTAGAATGACGAGCGCTCATTAAATTAATGAAATTAATTTAATTGTATGAAGAGACGCAACTGATATATTTGTATGAATAAACGCAACCGATATTTGAGACAATTGAAAGCAACTTTCGTATGGTATTGTCAAACACGTTACATTATGAAAATGCAAACACGTTACGACGAAGCACTGAACACGAAGAAGTTTTCTAAGATCGTGCCTTCTTCACAAAAAACGGAAACGAAAGCGAATGCAGTCACGTTTTTGATGGTGATTTTTTACATTTATATAGATTTAGTTTGACAAACACGACTGCAAATATCGTACAACTTATGCACGGGAACAGTGATCGCGGAGAGACACCACAGAAATAAAAATGGCCAGGCTCAGGGTTGGAATTTGGATATTTTTTTACAGTTTAGATTTTTATATTTTTGATTAAAAATCGTTATATTTAAAATCTTGTTATAATGTTTTCATAATAAATTAACCCTTCACTAATAAATTTTTAATTAAAAATTTACTTTTCAATAACACATTTATGTTAAAAAAATTCACTATTTATCATAATAACATATTTTCTATTTTAAAATATATATTTTAATATCAAAATTTCTTAATAACCAAATTAATAATCAAATGAAGATTAAAATTAGTTGTTGAAAATTAAAACTCCTTAATTGTGAGTCTGGTTAAAAAAATTATAAAGTCCCTTATAATAAAGAACATGCCATGGGGCTTACTTTGGCTTTAATTTTAAACTTAAATCAAATAAGAAAAATGACTATTTGATTTTAAATTAAAAGCTAATTTAATGTATAGTAGAGGAGAAGTAAAGTAGTTCTACATCATAGAATGATTTGTTGTGAGTTGACTTAGGTAAAGAATGATACTAGTTGATTTTAGACTAAAATATGCTATAAAGTAGAGTAGACACATAATCTTTACATTACATAATCATTTTTTGTAGATCAAATGTTATTGATGCTTTTGGAAAACCATAAAAATATTGCATTCACCAAAAGATAAGATAACAAGATATAGATTACCCAACCATGTCATAAGAGTGAACATATCATTGTATTATCATTATTAGTTTTGCATATGAGGAGATAGCTTACAGAAAGAAAAACCAAACATATTTGTTTTTTTGGGTAATTAGGCTAAACCTAGGTTGGGTTCATTTAGTCTATTGGATGGAAGAACTAACTATGCACTAGTAGGATGCTATCACAAGGATTGTGGAAATCTCATTGGAGCTTGGAACATCCCTTGGATAGTTTAATTCCCCCAAAAATGTTTTCAATCCTCAATCCCTCCTGACCCCTCCCCATGATGTTTCAAAGTGAGACCTAGTCAAAACTAAAGCTTCCCAAAACAAGTGATCTAATTAAAAAGAGATTTTACCATTAATTTTATCATTATGCACTAAAATAAAATTAGATTATTACTCTTGAAAAAAATTATGGAATTCCTATTCCCAAATAAACATGCCTAGAAAAAATACCATTATAAACAAATTCAAACTTTTTATCAAATCCAAAAAGAGTTTTCACCCATACAAATTTGAACATCCATACTTATTAATTTTGTCCATTAACTCAACCTCCTTATATAATTTGGATTCCATTGAAACATTACAAATAATGAGTATTCTCAATAGGTAATTACTAGAGAAATCAACAATGGTTGATGCATTTTTCATTGAGTAGATATATTTACAATAAATTTTAAAATCTATTTAAAAGATAAGATATTTCATAAGATACATATCATATCCATTAATTGAGGCTATTTGTATTGGTTTTGCCTAATTCCTAGAGAGATCTAGGATTGATAATGTGTTTTTCATTAAGAGTAGATATATTTACAATAACTTTCAAACTATAATTATAAGTTTCCAAATTCCAACCCTTCTGATTAAAAATTTTCAAATTCCAACCATGTAGAAGTTTATAGATAATGGTCTACAATATGAACCCCACCCAACTAAAGCAAGTAACGCCTTTTGAAAGGAACGTTTTATCCAATTACATGAATCTCCAAATAGTCACTGGTGAAACTCCAGATAATATGATTGAATTACAATGTAGTATAAAGATGATGTGATTGAATTACAATGTAGTATAAACTAGAAAAAATTCATTTTAACTCTTGATCTCTAGATCTAACTAGTGGCTAGAGGGATCAAATATCTTTTCACTCTAAAAGAGGTTTGCACCACAAAAAAATTGATCCCTCTCTGAGCTTGGTAGATCTAGAATTAAAATAGATCTATATTAATTTATAAAACAATTTAAGAGAAAATACATTCTCGCGACATTGTTATATATTTTTCCTTTCAAATGTAGATATATTCACATTAAATATTTATTTTGTATTGAAATGTATATATGTTCACCTTAAATGTTTATTTTATATAAAATAAGAATATGCTCATATTAATGTTTATTTTATATCCAAATGATAAAATATTTTGAAATATATATATGCAATTGTAGATGATAGCCATTTCTTTTTTCCAAAGAAAAAATCAAACTTTTTATTAACTTAAATAAAAAGCTACATAGTATATGCGTTAAGCGTTCATTTTTGCTGTATGATTTGCAAATCATAGAGCGCATAGGATGTAATATATAAAATCTTGTCAAGAGAAACATGAAATGAGCTGTTCCTGAAACCAAGAAACAACAAGAAAATAAAAAATGATCCAACTGGCCTATGCTTTCCTACCCTTCTTCTTCTCTAGTCTTCGCCAACCTATGTTGGGGGTGGTATCAATAATGGCAAGCTGGTTTTCCATTGTATTCGCTGGTTCTTCTTTGTCAGATTCCGATCCTTCGGAGCCATGAGTTCGTTTGATGGCACTTACTTCCTGCTGAGGTTCTTGTTGTTGTTCCATATTGTTATGCCCCAAATTTGTCTCCTAGGTCTTATCTTCCTGTATGTTTCCCTGTCCTATTTGCTCGCCTGTAGGTTTCGTCTGCAATTCCTCTTCTTCTAGCGGTTCAGTATGCTGCCAACCTTTCGGTTTTTTCTGTTGTTTCTTATTTCCTTTTGGCTCCTCTCTAGCCAGTGGACAAGCGTAGTGGAGGTGCCTTGTTTGGAAGCATCCGAGACATATGAGTGTTGTGTTCTCATAATCAAGCGGTTGAGTCCATAGTGAATTATTAAAATTCAATGTGATGTGATCTGGAAGTCCTTGACTCAGGTCCACTTCTATGTATATCTTGGCAAAAGTGAAAATTCCTTGAGAAATCTTATCTTCATCTAATTTAAGAAACTTCCCCAAGGAGTTCCCAATAGCTATTAAAACTTTATGATGCCAAAAATGTAGTGGGAGGTTATGAAATCTTACCCAAACTGGCATTTTTCAAACTACCATGGTATTTGCATCGAAATCCAGGAACTAGGGGGTGATGAAGAGGCTAGCATCGCCCCAAAACCAAGGCCCATGATTGATGATGTTATCTCGATCGTGTTTTGAGTTGAATCTGACTATGAAAAACCCTTTTGGGCATAAATAAATTTCATAGCTGGGTGTCCAATTGGAAAAGATCCATTGGGGTAGTGCATTGGACTTTTTCTAGAACCCATTAAATCTACAGATAATAGCATTTTGGGATAAAACAATGTATAGACTAGCTACCTTCGGCATAGCTACTGTAAGTAGTGGAGATTCTGGCTTATGTTCCAGAATGTAGGGGCCTAGAAGTTATGTTGTTGGTGCTGGTTTGTTTTGCATGTGTTCCTTTCCTTTGACTGCATCACAGAAAGAGCCTAAATTTTTAGAGTTGGCTCCCTTGCATCTTCCTCATAGTCTCAGATTTAGTATGATGGTTGAATCTTTAGTGACGCCATAGTTCTGAAGTGTGTGATTATCCAGAAGATTGTATCCTGTATATATCAGATTTTGGTATGTTGTTGGGGCTCCCAGTTTTTTCTGGATCTCCTATTTTAGCTCCTTAATGCTCATCCTCTTACTGATCTGTATGCAATAATGTCTGCATTATGTTGATCTGATAAAAATTTGCATAAGATCTTCTTCCATTCCTGGTGGATCCACATTGTCTAAACCTCCGTCTGTTGGATCTGCCTTTGTTTGCCCAGGATCACCACAAGGTTTGGGAGGGTGCCCTGTTTTCTTCTGTTTAGACTGGCCGGGGTGGTTTTTCAGAGGCCCAATAAGCCCTGCCACTACTTCAAGAGAGATGGTCTCTTTTGCTGGGTCCCCTATAGCTCTTGGATTCCATTCCTGCAGTTTCCTTCGATCTATTGCCTGGATCATCTCGTTTCCAAACCCCGGGTCATTTCCTTTCAAACGACGTTCCTCTGCGATTTTGGCCCAGGTGTCAGGGCATAGGGGTTTTCTGATTTTCCCCTAAATATGGGTTTTGTGCAGGCTTGTTATTCGTCTAAGGGCCCGATTTCGTGGTTCCATTGCAGATCTAGGCAGCTGACTATCTTCCTTGGTTAGGTTGCTTGATCCAGATCTGTGGTTTTTCCCTGTAGAAACGCCCTCAAAAGTGATGTCTTCAAATATTCTTGAGCTGGTCCCGTCATCGCTTAGGTATCCCTTCTGCAACCTGGTCATCTCAGATATCTGGAGACCCAGATCTGGGTTGTATTCCTCCATGTAGAACAACCTACAATGTCGGTGGGATTGATAGTGTTTGACTTCAGTCATCATTGTCTTACACTTGTACCTGTGCATGACCGCATCGCTATAGCATCCCACCAGCAAATACACAGTCGGGAATTATTTCTTTGCCTGATCCAGAGATTGCCTGTGGCCGAAGTGGATGAGATTGTATCTTCCGTTTGCGTATAGTGCTAAAGGTCTTCTCAGTCTCTGACGGATCTGGGTAGGGGTGGGGATCAAACACGCGAGCAGGAGCTGCCCATTCATCGCCATCTCCATGAGTCTCTTTTTCCCTTAAGTTTCATATTTTTCAATGATAGCCATTTCTTGTTAATCGTTGTTTTTCCATTAATTTCATATTAATTGTAACTATGTTTAGAATAAAATAAAAAATAATATTGTTTAATGACCTTATTTCTTTAAAACTGCTTTGATTTTCATAGTGACCAACGTAAAATTAATGTGTATCCCATCGAGCTTCCTTTCTAACATTCCACAATAAACACAGGGAAGTTCCTTTATAACATTCCACAATAAACAAGGGAGTTCGATAAGTGGACTACAACCTCTCCCATAAAATAATTTAGGAAATTTGATTTCTATCCTACTTATTTATAGAAAATATATTAAATGTTTATTTATGTATTAATAAATATAGAAAAGTAAAATTTATTTATGTATTAGTAAATCTTTGGAATTGGTGCTAAGGTTTAGTAAAATAAAAAATAATAGCACTGCTTTGAATTTAACAATGTCATCATTAAAATTGCATAACCTAACAATAAAATTTGTATAACCAGGTGTATTTCATATATCTTTTTATTCTATATACGGAAGGGAACCATTTTTTGTGTTCAACATAATATCCACACACATTAATTAGTGGATAAAAACTCACTCCTGTTTCGTTCACTAATCGATTAAAAATGAGTGGAATGGATGAAAACAGGCCAACGCCAGATTTGAAAATGATAATGGTGAGGTTCTTGCTTAATAAATACAATGGAGAGTTGAATCCTAAGAAAGTCAGAGTCGTAGAGCATGTTGAAGCCGAAGGTCCAGAGCATGAGCGGGAGCTGGGGTGTCATGCCCAAGAGCCGAGCGCTTGCGATGTGCCACTATGGGGTGCAGACATATTTAGTTAAAGGCGATGAGTTCGGTGGTCGTTTAAATGCACCCGAGTCACATGCGACGAAAGTTGTGATGATGGGACGAGTTGGGCAGTCGTTTAAACACACCCGAGACACGAGTTGCAACAATCCAACACGGAGATGAAAATTTGGCTAAGTATGGAAAATATTGTTTTCAAGCTTATATGGTGCACGATTGGGTAATTGGACCTGATGAGCCAACGTAGGGGGGCAACCCGATGGAAAGATGTGGTGCGATGGCCAAATTGAGAGGTCACCTTGGGCACGCCAACCCACCTTCATCCTGGAGGAGAGCGTACAAGTATGAGGATGCATTTGAGGAAGAAGGCATCATCCAACAACAAGTTCAAAACATCCAATGCAAGTTCTAGCAAATGGTGGATGAGCTAAGTAAAGGTGAATGACAAAGGGCGAGGCACAAATGCGCTGTGGACCATAGCACCGAGCCGAGGAAGAAGACAGAAACGAGTTTCAGATGGCAGGTGGCAGGCGGGGAACATCTTCCCAGTGGGCGAACTACTGAGGGCATCGGTGCATGGTGGGGCACATCTCCCTGATGGGTAAACAGTTAAGGGCGTCGCTACACGGAAGGGTGACCATGCTCGACTCATGAGTTGCAACAATTGATTTCAGTGTGACGGGTCTATGGTGCGGGTGAGTGCCGAGAGTCGAGGACAAGTAGCGAATTGGTGCCAAATGTGTGACAAGCCATGAACAAAGCACTGAACGAGTTGTGACAGAACTAGTTGTGCAACGAATGATTGTGGAGGGAAACCCAAGTGGGTGCCTATACCCAACGAGCTGTGGGCGACCTGACCTGGCAGGGGTGGGTGTTCTTGCCCGAGGGCGAGCTGCACGAATAGCGTGGGCCATTCTAAATGATAGTTGGGCACTGCTGAACAGTGCAGGCCGAATTATGGTATTTTGACAGAATTGTAGAGGTTAAACTTAGGATTCCCTCACAAAGGTTGTATTTGTATATTTACTTGTAAAAGACTATTATTATCATTATTTAGGGAGACTCTAATAAGGGAGTTTCCCCTCCCATTAAAGATTATGTCCACTATGCATATGTTTATAAAATGATGACGATGAATGCATTTCTGTCGTGTTAAAAAGATGAATTCTTATGTAAAAATTGAAAAATATTCCAAGTGTTGAATGTTAGGCGTAGTCCATACTTAAGAGTATCCGTGAAAAGAAATCAGGTAGCAGTGCCACACTTGGCTATGTGCGGTTGAAATAATACTACCATGATAGGGGCACGACTAATGGTATTAGAGCCTTGATTCAGAGGATAAGTTGAAGCTAATCCAATTTCACTTCATGACAAGGATTAGAGGCTTGATTCAGAGAATTGAGGTTTGCAGATTGAAGTGTTACTACTACACTTTGTGATAGGTTTATGTGGGCCAAAATTAACAACAAGACATGAGAAGTTGGGAATAATGACAAGGGAGGCTCTTGCTTACCTTATACAGGTTGAAGCGGATGAAAGAAGAGAACCCACAGATTCAAGATGAACTTCTTCAACTTGGTTGGGCAATGGGGCAGGATGTAGATGCAAATTGTGATGATGAAGAAGTGGAAGTCGTGATGTATGAAGATGTTGCATATGTGAGAATGATGGAGGAAGAACTTGAAGCACTTCCAATAGCTTAAGTTGAACCATGATCGTACATATTGCAGAGATTGATGGATGAAGGCACTCACATGGAGGAGCCTCATGACGAAGTAAGTATTTCTATTACTACTTGTCTTTCACTAGAGCTTTTGGAGGATGGACCATATGCAAGGAAGGGCAAAGACAATTTGTCGATGTAATGGGAACCTTAACATGGATGTATACGATGAGACCTTATGTGGAGAAGCAAGGAAAATTGACTGTTGGAAACATTGTTGGAGCAATTTGTGACCTCATGGTAGGGTGTGAAAATGCTCGTGACAAGGGAGAAACATGATGATCATTGCGGAGGATGGGTCATGCTTTAGCCATATGAAGAATTGGCTAAATCATCAGCATGACTCATGGAATGATTGGAGAAATGGAACACACTTGAGGTTTTGAGGATACTTGGGTGGACGCTTTCATAGATGAAGACCATGAGGTAGTCTTGGTGGACCTTTAGTGGGGGAGAAATGATGTAAAGAACCTGTATGATATGATATGACTTGAGGATATATGTGTTTTGAGTGACCGAGGGCACTAAAACTAATTGAGGATCAGGATGAGATGACCAATTCTGTGATGGGTCTACCTAGTTGGACAACATGAGTAGCTTGAGTCATGGACATCGAGTTGGATAGATGGAGCATGGCAGACATTATGCAAGAACATTTGAAGGTGCACTTGTAGAGAATGTCACTTATGGGCATCTAATGAGGAGTGCCGAGGGAGGGATGTTGTACAGATGGATTTGCTATTATGACATGGAGACATTTTACTTATGAGTCGATGGAGATGTTGTGCACATTTGCACAACAAGGCCATGGACAAGATGATTTTATGAGGAGCCTTTGAGAGCATTCCTACTACATGGAGAGTTGAGGCATCTTTCAAGGACCTTTGAGGCTGAGACATGTACGCTTGCTGAGGTGTGTTGGGTTGTGTTATATTATTTCCACGTAGTTAATAGGGGGTTTGAAGGGCACCCGTAACCCCAATTTATGGGGTCCGGGGCAGCGCCCCGGAAAATTTTGGTTTTGGACCATATGTTAGGTTGGGCGAACCCAACTATGATTTTGTGCATGATTTTCGCACATGTTTTTTGGACGCGATGGTTTTCGGTCCATGGTATTGGACGCAATGGTTTTAGGTCTATGGTATTCGATGCTTTGGCATGTATACATATGTATTGTAACATTGAAAGGAACATAATGAAAAATCAAGCTGGTAGTGCCAGTTTTGGGATCCAGGGAAAAATCTCTGTGCATATGTGTTTTATGGGTTATGTTCTCGCAATAGTTATTTTCTTTGTTTAAGAATTCGTATGCATGTAATTTCTGTACAGGGTTAAAACCTACATTTGGTATCAGAGCTGTTTTGGCTTAAGGGGACGCCTTTGTTGCTGAGGGGTTTTGCTCGGGCCTGTGGTAGACCCTATTCAGTGGGAGATCTGCGAGATCGATTCTGGTGGTGAAAGAAGATGGCAAGCAGTGGAAAAATAGAGATTGAGAAGTTCAATGGTGAGAATTTTGAGTTGGGGAAACTCAAGATGGAGGATCTGTTGGTGGATAAAGATCAGTGGATCGTGGTAGATCCGGGTACTAAACCATCGGGAGTGACCGATGAAGAATGGAAGAAGTTGGATCGGAAGGCAAAGAGCACAATACGATTATGTGTCTCGGATTCAGTATTGCTGAATGTATCAGGGGAGGCTATGGCAAAGGCTTTGTGGGTCAAGTTAGGGACTTTGTACCAATCTAAGTCTCTGGTGAATAAAATGTTCATGCGAAAAAAGCTATATAACCTGAGGATGAAAGATGGAGACTCGGTGACAGAGCATCTGAATGCGTTTAATACTGTGGTAAGTCAGTTATTATCTGTTGATATTAAAATTTCATATGAAGATAAGTGCATCAGTCTGTTGTGTTCTCTACCAGATTCGTGGGATAGTCTGGTTATTGCAATAGGTAGCAATGCAATTGCTTTGCAGTTTGATGAAATAGTCTCAGCCTTACTGACGAAGGAGATGAGATGGAAAAATATGGACAACCAGAATGGTGATGCCTTGTCTGTACGAGGATGGTCCCAGAACAGAAACAAAAATAAGCCATCGAGTGGGAGATCTAAATGTAGAGGGAGATCTAAATCTGCAAGAAAACCTACAAAGGTGGTGTGCTGGAAATGTGGAAAGGAAGGACACTTCAGAAGGGATTGTAAATCTAAAGCTCCTGATAAAGGAAAGGGATCTGATGATGCTCCTTCTGCAGAGGCAAAAACCACCTCAGATGAAGGTGGGGATGTGTACTTGGCTTCTTCAAGTACACATGTAGATCATGAGGCATGGTTGATTGAATAAGGTGCATCCTTTCACTTCACTCCCCATAGAGAGTGGTTCTGCGAGTATGAGAAATACGATGGTGGTGATGTCTTCTTAGGAGATGATAGGAAGGCTAGAATCATTGGTCGGGGAAAGGTAAAGTTGAAGTTGCAAGGTGGAAGGGTTAGAACACTTCCGGGTGTTCTACATATTCCTTCATTGGCCATAAATCTGATTTCTGTAAGCAAGTTGGATGATGCAGGTGTAAAGACGGTGTTCGAGAAAGATACCTGCAAGATGGTTTGAGGAGCACTGATATTAATGCGGGGAGTTCAGATTGGAACTCTGTGCAAGCTGCAAGGTAGCACTTTTGTTGATGGGTGCAATAGTTCTATGGTTCTTGAAAATGGAGTAGAGAATCTAGTGGTCTCTGGAGAGCAGACCATGTTGTGGCATCAAAGGCTTGGACATATTGGAGAGAAGGGCCTTCGAATACTTCATGGTAAAGGTATGGTATAAGGTATGAATAATAGCTCTCTCGATTTTGATTTCTGTGAAAATTGTGTATATGGGAAGTAGAATCGGGTGAGTTTACCCTCTGGTAGTAAGAGGACGAAACATATATTAGAGCGTGTGCACAGTGATGTGTTTGGACCTGTGAAGGTTCCATCACTGGGTAAGTCTGTGTACTATGTATCATTCATATATGACTTCTCAAGGAATACATGGATATATTTTCTCAAGAAGAAATCTGAATTCTTTGACAGGTTTAAAGAATTTAAGGCTCTGGTGGAAAATCAGACAAAGAAGAAGATAAAGGTGCTGAGGATAGATAATGGTGGAGAATTTTGCAGCAAGGAATTTGAAGAATTTTGTAAGAAGTGTGGTATAGCACGACAGAAGACTACTCCATATACACCTCAGCAAAATGGAGTCACAGAAAGAATGAACAAGACGTTGATGGAAAGGGCAAGAAGCATGCTCAGTGGTGCCGGGTTAGGACAGGAATTCTGGGCAGAGGTGGTGGATACTACATGTTACCTGATCAATAGATCACCTTCATCAGCGTTGGAGGATAAGACTCCACAAGAAGTATGGACTGGTAAGAAACCCTCTCTTTCACATCTAAGGGTATTTCGATGTAATGCATATGTACATGTTCCAAAGGAGAAACAAACCAAGTTGGATAGTAAATCTGAAAAGTGCATCTTTATTGGGTATAAGGATGGTTTAAAGGGTTACAAGCTTTGGAACCCAGTCACACGGAAGGTTTTGTACAGCTGAGATGTGTTGTTCAGAGAGGTAAAAGATGTTATTCAACATGAAGTCCAACCAAAGGAACCTGAGAAGATAGAGTTTGAGCCAAAGGAGGAAGAATCAGACTTTGCAATAGAGGAGGAATCAGAAGATGAAGAGCCACAAACTCCGGCTGTGAGAAGATCAGTTCGAGAAGAAGGCAGCCATAAAGGTATAGTCCATCTGCTTTTAGCTCAAATTTTGCTTTGTCTGTTACTGATAATGATCCCAGAACTATGAAGGAAGCAGTGGATTCAGAGGATGGAAAACTCTAGAAAGAGGCCATGGTCAATGAAATGGCATCTTTGCACAAAAATGAGGCTTGGGATCTGGTGGAGTTGCCGGATGGAAGGAAACCCATTAGCAGAAAATGGGTGTTCAAGAAGAAGACAAATGCAGAAGGAAAGGTGGAGAAATACAAAGCTCGGTTGGTAGCAAAAGGTTATTCCCAGGTGCCGGGAATTTATTTTGGTGATATTTTTTCTCCTGTTGCCAAGGTAACTTCTATTAGATTACTTCTATATGTTGCTGCTGCTTTTGATTTTGAGGTAGAACAGATGGATGTGAAGAGAGCATTTCTTCATGGGGATTTGGAAGAGGAAATCTACATGAAGCAATCTGGAGGCTTTGCGGTGAAGGGTAAGAAAGAACTGGTATGCAAGTTAAATAAGTCTTTGTATGGGTTAAAACAGTCACCAAGGATGTGGTATCAGAAATTTGATACATTTATACGGGGACTTGGCTTCACTAGAAGCAAAGCAGATCATTGTGTGTATTTTAAATTAATTGGTGACCGTATTATTTATCTGGTCTTGTATGTGGATGATATGTTGCTGGTTGGAAATGACAAAGAAATTATCTAGGATTTGAATACCCAATTGTCCTCCAAATTTGACATGAAAGATCTTGGTGCTGCAAACTATATTTTGGGCATGGAAATTAAAAGAGATCGGTCAAAGAGGAAGCTCTGGTTAAACCAGAGGAAGTATGTCGAGACAATACTCAAGAGGTTTAATATGCAGGATAGTAAACCGGTTAAGGTTCCTATTCCTGTAGGTGTGAGGTTATCTGCTGAACAGTGTCCCAAGAAACAAGAAGAGGAAGAGGACATGTCCCGTGTTACATATGCAAGTGCAGTGGGTAGCCTAATATATGCAATGGTCTCTACTAGACCATAAATTGCACATGCAGTGGGAGTATTGAGCAGGTTTATGTCAAAACCTGGGAAGGAGCACTGGACAGCAGTGAAGCGGGTTTTCAAGTATTTGCGTGGCACTAGTGATTATGGTTTGTGCTACCAAGGAAGACTAGGATTGGACAGAGTGTTGGATATTCATGGCTTTGTTGATGCAGACTGGGCTGGAGATATGGACCAGAGAAGATCTACAAGTGGGTATGTGTTTAACCTATTTGGAGGTGCAGTCAGTTGGATGAGTAAGAAACAATCTGTAGTGGAACTATCAACTACAAAGGCAGAATACATGGCAGCCACTCATGCAAGCAAGGAGGCATTTTGGTTGCAAAGATTGTGTTCAAGTATGGGGTTAGTGCAGGGAGCTATAAGAATAGACTGTGACAGCCAAAGTGCAATTTTCTTGGCAAAGAACCCTGCTTATCATTCAAAGACAAAGCACATTGATGTTCAGTATCACTTTGTGAGGGATATGATAGAAGACAGAAAGGTGTTGCTGGTAAAGGTGGACACTTTGAAGAATACTGCAGATTCATTGACAAAATCTATGAGCTCTGAGAAGTTCTCTTGGTGTAGAGAAGCAATGGGAATCTCAGGGCTGAAAAAATGACTAAGCTCTCCTGTGGCCCCCTGTGGAAAG
The DNA here is from genome assembly GCA_031772625.1 of Pinus tabuliformis. Lineage (NCBI taxonomy): Eukaryota > Viridiplantae > Streptophyta > Pinopsida > Pinales > Pinaceae > Pinus > Pinus tabuliformis. The sequence goes on along the minus strand of CM062818.1, from coordinate 339,658,014 downwards.
AAAACAACAATTGGGAGATTGTTGGGTTGTGTTATATTCCTTCCACGTAGCTAATAGGGGGTTTGAAGGGCACCCGTAACCCCACTTTATGGGGTCCGGGGTAGTGCCCCGGAAAATTTTGGATTTGGACCATATGTTAGGTTGGACGGACCCACCTATGATTTTGTGCATGATTTTCGCACATGTTTTTTGGACGCGATGGTTTTCGGTCCATGGTATTGGATGCGATGGTTTTCGATCCATGGTATTGGATGCTTCAGCATGTATAAATATGTATTGTAACATTGAAAGGAACATAATGAAAATCAAGCTGGTAGTCCCGGTTTTGGGATCCAGGGAAAAATCTTTGTGCATATGTGTTTTATGGGTTATGCTCTCGCATTGTTTATTTTCTTTGTTTAAGAATTCGTATGCAGGTAATTTTTGTACAGGGTTAAAACCTACAAGGTGTTGGATGGAGATGATTCATGGAGCTCATGATGACATGAGATTTTTGCAGCCATTGGTGACTTCATATTATAATGGTCTTGGAGGATCTGATGCATTAAGGTGCTGGGGTTAGTGGTGTACCTGTCTTTGATGCAGTATGGGGTGGATACTTTTGAACACATTTATGGGTGTGTTAGAGAGAGTGACTTGATTGGGATGATTGAGATGAGACCAAATTTCTTTTGATGAGGAACCATGTAGTTTTCTTATCAAGCCCACCTAGACTACCCTCATCCAGGTAGTATAAATTCTCATTTTTCTTTACTATTGTAGTTATTGCCTCTTTTGTTTAGAGCTCCAAAGGTAATTTTGGGAGATTGGGCCATAGAATGTTTCTACATGGTTTATCTTTTGAAGGGTCGAAACCAAATTTCCATCTTTGTAGGGAGAGGAATCCTCTACCTTTCACCCACATGGATTTGTAGATAAATTCTACGTCTTCAGGGTGAGTGAAATGGAATGTGAACCATCTATTTTGGATCATGCTGATCCGAGGTCTATATTTCAAGATTGGCGATCCATAGAAATAAAATCTATTGAAGCCATTGAAAAATACATTAGTTTTGTTTGTTTTCCTGAAACAATGTAGTCAACATAAAGTTCAATTACTCAGGACCGTACATAAATTCATTTTTTTGGTGGTAATTTTAACTTAGGTTGGGGAATGATAAAATTTTAAGAGGGCCCATTTATCTCTCAAATATTCTCACAACTCATCATCACCTGTAACTAATCTTGGTTGACATGGTCAATACATCAAGTACCTTAGTTGGGAGCAAGTTGTTCTAAGTATAAGTTTGAGTTGTTTAATTAGGTATTCAAAAATTGTTTAAACAATAAAAAAACACACACACATATATATATATATATATATATATATATTCAATACATCAAGTACCTTAGTTGGGAGCAAGTTGTTTTAAGTATAAGTTTGAGTTGTTTAATTAGGTATTCAAAAATTGTTTAAACAATAAAAAAACATATATATATATATATATATATATATATATATATATTAATTAATTTAAACTTCAACAATTAGGAAACTTTTTTAAATGCAAAATGATTTTTTTTTTATTGGTTTGCGATAAGAGAAACCATAAAAATAAAAAAGCAGTAGAGTTTCTGGTATAGTATGTCAGTTGAACCTAAAAATAAAGCTTTCATAATAATAAAACACATCTTTATCTACTTTTGTAAAACATAAGTAATACTCTTCATATCTTTGTAAGTATCCTTTTTACTTGTAAACAACATAACAAAAATATAAGTAGGTCTCATCTTTTTGGATGAAAAGTTTACTTGAATTGTATTTGGACGGTCTTCTTTATTGATGAAGTGGAGAATTCCAGGTTAGAAAATTTCTTTGCTAGGAAGGAGAGTCTTCTCATAAGTTTTTTATTCTATATTTAAAGCTTTTCAACACAAAGTAGAATCACTTGGTCAGATTATAAGTGCTCCACCAAGACCCTTCTCATTATCATTTTAAGTTGCAAATAGATATTGATGGTTTCACCTTTCCACTATCAATTGGAGTTTCCAATAGATATTGATGGTTTGCATGTATCTTGTGTTCCGAGTTGTGGTTCTTCCGATGTATAGAATCCATCAACCCACCTCATCCTACATGTAGACATCATGATAAATCTATTCTATAGCCAAGCTTCACATTTATCTTTTTGTATCCCAACTTCAATTATTCGAGAAACATAACAGAAATAGATAGTAGTTGGGCTTTATACTCCTTCTTAGGCCCTAGAAGTGGAGGAGATAGTTTCGTCTCCCTCCCTTACAGGTGGCAAGGAGCTGAGGTGATTCTTTCTAAATGGTGACAAAGTGATAGTGAGAAGGCTATTATCTAGGAGAAACACAACAAATAAAGGGGAGGAACACAATGAAACCAAGGAGCATTGAGAATCTTGATGCTGGACAAACAATTGGGATGGGAGTCCTAACACAAAGAGATTTGAAAGTAAAATAAACCTGTGAAGAATTGATCCTGTAAAGATTAAACAATGTTTAATATAAGGAGAGGCTAATAATACCCACACACTAAAGGGAAATTATGAGTCGAAAACAAAGAAATAGAAACAACAACAAGAATACATCTCTAATGCCCTATATATTGTACTAAAACCTCTAATTTTAAACAGATAAGTAGAAAATAAATTATATGAACCAGAGAAAAGTATGGACTATGGGCTTGTGTGCTGGTGTTGTAACTTGAGCTCACTCTAGCCTCATGTTCCAAGCCATCTTAACAATTTGGACACTGAGAGGATAACTCCCTGAGATGGAAACCACTTAGTAGAGTTTCCACCAGAGAATTCAATCCCAACTAACTTAGTAAAATAAAACTGAAACACGAAGTGCCCAACCTCATCACTCCCTTGTATATGGAACATAGAAACATATAGTATAGTAATTGGTTCGAACCAAAGGCACTTAATTGTGCTTTTTAAATCAACCTTGTCACTAGAAAAAACTCGCATATTATGGATCATCCAAAATACACTTGATATGATAACATATATTTGTCCTTGATGCAACCATAACCGATACCATTCACATGCTTTGCTATGAGGAAGATACAACATCAACTTTTGGCTACTCTTCATTACCATCGATAACCACCACCTTTCATTAATCTAATCTCATCTAATGAACAAACCCATTCACTTCATGATTCCAACCATTTTCCATGTATAGGTTTTCTTGTGAGGGGAAACCTCTGAGCTGTCCTTTATCAGCTTATATATACTAATTGTCCTCATGAACAGTCTGAGTGGGGTGAAAATATCATAAAACTTAATCATATATACATTAAAAGAAAACATATATTAAAAAACATAGTAAACTAACAAAAATAAATAAAAATTCAATGGCATTAATAAAAACCTCAATGGAACTTGAATATGTGACTTGTGGGCATGGTATTTTTGCCTTGAGAGGGACATCCTATAACACAAAATGAGGGAAATGATGTGTAGCTCCTTTCGTGCTCAACCTCAAATTGGCACATGCGTATTTTGAAATAAAAGTAATATTACTTAAATGAAAAACAATGTATGCTAAAATAATCCATTTAAATATCCATGTTAAGTAATCTATTTCAATATACATTCTATATAAAGGGAGAAAATTCAAGAAAAAAAATTAATTTTGACCATAATAAAATATTATGAAACCTAAAGAGAAAAGTAATCTATTTTATTATCAACTTCTCTCTCTCTCTCTCTCTCTCTCACACACACACACACACACACACATATATATTTCAATGTATGCTATGTATATAATATATTTGGTTGAGAAAGAGACTATATTATATATAAAGTAATTGAAAAAATATTGCAGGGTTAAGAAATTTAATCTAATTAAACTATTCTAGGTTTTGGTTCATCAAGTGCTCAAGGGGATTTTCAAGGTGTTGAACCCATTTATGCATTCAAGAAACTTTTTAAATTATGAAAAATTACAAATATATATATATATATATTCATATTAATGGGCTAACCTAGTAACCCCCTCTTTGCGATCTATGCCTTGCCTTATGTGTAGGTAAGGAAGCCTTGTGTGTAGGTAAGGGAGAGTTAATGGTTCTTATAGTAAATTACCTTCCATGATGTGTCTCTTGTTCAAGGGTTTTGGTTATAAATCCATTTTAACCATAGATCTATCAAACGCTAATAGGGATCAAATCTCTCAAGATGCAATCTCTTTTCGAAAATTTTCACTCTAAATGACATTTGCGCTTTAAGAAATTTGATATCTCAGCACCTGATAGATCCATGGTTAAAATGTATCTACGTTGGTTTTAATTAAACTAAAAATAAAAAAGTGCATAACTACCTTTGCCATAAATTTCAACCTTCTTTTCTTATATTTCTAATAACTACAAAAAATATTCCATAAAAAATCTATGAAGATTCAGTATCCACTATCCACTTGATAATTATGAACATATAATAATAAACAACCCTATCAATACAATAATGTAGAAAATTTGATTTCATTTAAATATAAAAATATACTTGCCATTTTCAAAAGATGTCTGCAATCTATGAATTTTGTGCTTAATAATTTTTTTTTTTTTTTTTTGTGAATTGGTGATATTTATATTAATGATAAAAATGGAGAATTACATAAAGAATGACATTATTGTCACCCAAATTCAAAGGACCTTGAAATATCTACACATCCACATATCAAATCCAGAGCAAGGTTTACTTTGCAGTACATAATTACCCAGAATTATATCCCATACGAAGCAAGTCTAGCAAACAATACAGATTAATTTCAAGCCCTTTATAGTAAGGAAAACTAACCATAGAGAAAAAATACACAAAATCATTGAATCCCATAATGTCCTCTTCACAAAGTACACTATAAGATAAGTCCCATTAAACACCAGGTTGTAGATAAAGAACACTAAGAACCATGAAGAATCTAGCTAATATCCAAAGGAAGTAGTGTATATCAAGAAGGTTCACTCGCATAGACAACACCGGTCTAAATACAACCAGTCTAAATATTTTGTGATGCAGATAATCTTCATGAGCATTCGAAAAAGGTGACCATGCATCATAAGTCATGTTGCATGATAGTAATGACAAAACTTACCACAATATTATAGAACAAACCATGCAACAATATGCGTGATTTGAGAACAAGAACTAGAACAAAGCATTGAGTCAACCATAGAATCTTGTAGCAAACAAAACACTCCACCAAGACATAGGTAAGTCAAATCTGACAACCCATCGTAGAAAACCAACCATGACCAAATCCAAAACTTAGTCCCAAAAGCAAAGTCCCTCAGTTGTGCATATAAATATAAAAAAATCTTCTTGAACTTTGAGATTTTGAAAACAAAGCATGAAATCTCCCAATATTCAATAAGCAAAATAACATCACAATTCACTATAGACCCGAAATTGTAAATAAAACACCATAGAAGTGTTAATTTTTCATACGTCTATATTGTTCTTTGCTTTGATAATTGCATTTCTTCATTAACACATTAAGTTCACCCCATAGTATCATAACATTATTCAAATTTACATCAATATTCAGCAGCATATGAAACTATGTAGAAAGAATAATATCATGATCATCAATGTAGTAGAACATAAAGGAAAAATAGAAGAAAAACATTCACACATAGAGACATTAGGATTGGTCGGAGACCAGGGAAAAACCCACTATGGGGAAAACTCCTACAAATTCTTCTTCTTAGATTGTCATCAAATGATTCAACATAATAGAGTACAATGATCTAGATCTTCATCTATGCAACTAACCAACAAAAAAAATTATAACATCCATGAATGAATCCAACAAAGATTATACTTAGAAATATGACTCTGAACACTGTAATGAGTTGTCACTATTTGTAGTCAACTGCTGAACCCTGTGTTCATTGAGACAAATCTTTGGAATACTAAGATTTCATCTTTTGGCTCCTAGTCACATGGAGGAGGAGTTATGTGAGCGATTATGGTTGCCTAGTCGCTCCCTTAAGCTTGGAAAGTGAGCGTCTCGGGTGAGATCTAGAATGAAAAAACCCTATCGCCCCAGTCACATGAATGTAGAGTTTTCCATGTGAGTGGAAAGCTCTAGTTGCACTTATGAACTTTTTTGTGAGAAACTACAATGGAATCCTTCCTAAGATATGCTTGTGACTAAGGCCCAAAACCCTAAATAAAATATGCGAGCTTTGGACCTTGTAATTTCACCTCACAGAGAACATGATCCTCCGTGGACGAGCCTTAGACCTGTGCGACCCAAAAACAACATAGAAGAGTGTCTCATGATTGTGTCTAAATGAGGTAGAGTTGACTTGCATTTATAGCCTTTCAAGGTGGTCCACTTTGCTTTAGGGCTGACCTTTTCAAATATGCACATGTGGGATTTTCTTCATATCTACACTTTCCCTTATCTGATTCGAGTGATCTTTAGGTTGATTTTGGTCCTCTCAAAAATAGAAATTGAATGCAATCATTATCTCCATCAAGTGATTTTTCCAAACTAGAATTTGATTATAGTTGCATATTTTTAACACTCCTTCTCAACCAGGGAGAATTCAACTTGCCAATATCAGACCATCAATCATCATTTCATATTTTAATCATATTCCATCTCGATATTTGAGACAATTGAAAGCAACTTTTTATGGTATTGTCAATCATGTTACATTATGAAAATGTGAATTTAGCAGTTTAACCTAGATGACGAAGCATTGAACATGAAGGAGATTTTTAAGATCTTGCCTTCTTCACAAAAAATGGAAACGAGAGCGAATGCAATCACGTTTGTTATGGTGATTGTTTACATTTATATAGATTTAGTTTGACAAACACGATTGCAAATACCATACAAATTGTCGATGGTAATAGTGATTGAAGAGATACTTCGCAGAAATAAAAATGATGAGGCTTAGGGTTGGAATTTGGATTTTTTTTACCTATGAGATAAAATTGATGTTTTGGTTTTTTATATTTCTAATTAGAAAAGTTTATGTTTAAAATTTTGCCATAATGTTTCCGTAATAAATTAACCCTTCACCAATAAAATTTTAATTAAAAATTTACTTTTCAATAAGATATTTATGTTAAAAAATTCATCATGATAACATATTTTCTATTTTAAAATATATATTTTTATATCAAAAATTCTTAATAAGCAAATTAATAATGAAATGAAAATTAAAATTCGTTATTGAAAATTAAAACAACTTAATTGTAAGTCTCGTTCAAAAAAATTATATAATCCCTCATAATAAAGAACATGCCATGGGGCTTACTTTGGCTTTAATTTTAAACTTAAAACAAATAAGAAAAATGACTATTTGATTTTAAATTAAAAGCTAATTTAATGTAGAGTAGAGGAGAAGTAAAGCAGTTCTACATCATAGAATGATTTGTTGTGGGTTGACTTAGGTAAAGAATGATACTAGTTGATTTTAGACTAAAATATGCCATAAAGTAGAGTAGAGACACATAATCTTTACATTATATAATGATTTTTTGTAGATCAAATGTTGTTGATGCTTTTGGAAAAACATAAAAATATTGCATTCACCAAAAGACATGATAACAAGATATAGATTACCTAACCATGTCATAAGAGTGAACACATCATTGTATTATCATTATTACTTTTGCATATGAGGAGATAGCTTACAGAAAGAAAAACCAAACATATTTGTTTTTTTGGGTAATTAGGCTAAACCTAGGTTAGGTTCACTTAGTATATTGGATGGAAGAACTAACTATGAACTAGTGGGATGCTATCACAAGGATTATGGGAATATCATTGGAGCTTGGAACATCCATTGGATAGTTTAATTCCCCCAAAAATGGCTTCTGTCCTCAATCCCCCTTACCCCTCCCCATGATGTTCGAAAGTGAGACCTAGTCAAAACTAAAGCTTCCCAAAACAATTGATCTACTTAAAAAGAAATTTTACCATTAATTTTAACATTATGCACTAAAATAAAATTAGATTATTACTCGTCAAAAAAATTATGGAATTCCTATTCCAAAATAAATATGCCTAGAAAAATTACCATTATAAACAAATTCAAACTTTTTATCAAATCCAAAAAGAGTTTCCACCCATAAAAATTTGAACATCCATACTTATTAATTTTGTCCATTAACTGAAGCTCCTTATATAATTTGGATTCCGTTGAAACATTACAAATAATGAGTATTCTAAATAGGTAATTACTAGAGAAATCAACAATGGTTGATGCATTTTTCATTGAGTAGATATATTTACAATAACTTTTAAAATCTATTTAAAAGATAAGATATTTCATAAGATAAATATCATATCCATTAATTGAGGCTATTTGTATTGGTTTTACCTAATTCCTAGAGAGATCTAGCATTGATAATGTGTTTTTCATTGAGAGTAAATATATTTATGACAACTTACAAACTATGATTATAAGTTTCCAAATTTGAATCCTCCGGATTAAAAGTTTTCAAATTCCAACTGTGTAGAAGTTTGTAGATAATGGTGTACAAAAGGAACCCCACCCAACTAAAGCAAGTAACACCTTTTGAAAATAATGTTTTATCCCATTACACAACTCTCCAAATAGTCACTGGTGAAACTCCCGATAATGTGATTGAATTACAATGTAGTATAAAGATAATGTGATTGAATTACAATGTAGTATAAATTAGCACAAATTCATTTTAGCTCTTGATTTCTTGATCTAACAAGTGGTTAGAGGGATCAAATCTCTTTTCACTCTAAAAGAGGTTTGCACCACAAAATATTTGATCCCTCTCCGAGCTTGATAGATCCATAATTAAAATAGCTCTATACTAATTTATAAAACAATTTAAGAGAAAATACATTCTCGCAACATTGTTATATTTTTGGATTGCAGGTTTTTGTTAAATATATTCACATTAAATGTTTGTTTTATATTGAAATATAAATATATTCACATTAAATGTTTATTTTATATAAAATGTAAATATACTCATATTAATGTTTATTTTATATCCAAATGATAAAATATTTTAAAATAAATATATGCGATTGTAGATGATAGCCATTTCTTGTTAACCGTTGTTTTTCCATTAATTTCGTATTAATTGTAAGTACATTTAAAATAAAATAAAAATGGACCTTATTTCTTTAAAAGGGCTTTGACTTTCATAGCGCTCAATGTATAAATAATGTGTATCCCATCGAGCTTCCTTTCTAACATTTCACAATAAACACAGGGAAGTTCCTTTCTAACATTGCATAGTAAACAGGGGAGTTGGATAAGTGGACTAAAGCCTCTCCCATAAAATAATTTAGGAAATCCAATTTCTATCATACTTATTTATAGAAAATATATTAAATCTTCATTTATATACTAATAAATCTAAAAAAATAAAATTTATTTATGTATTAGTAAATCTTTCGAATTAGTGTTAAGGTCTACTAAAATAAAAAATAATAGCACTGCTTTGAATTTAACAATTTCGTCATTAAAATTACATAACCTAACAATAAAATTTATATAACTACGAGTATTTCATATATCTTTCCATTTTCTGTACGGAAGGGTAGCATTTTTTGTTGTCAACATGATATCCGCACACGTTGATTAGTAGATAAAACCTCAGTCCCGTTTCGTTCATTAATCAATTAAAAAAATGGACGAAAGCAGACCAACGCCTGATTTGAAAATGCTAATGGTGAGATTATTGCTTAATAAATACAATGGAGAGTTGAAGCCTAAGAAAGTCAGATTGGTAGAGCATATCGAATGTGAGCGGGAGCTGGAGTCGGGGTGTCACGTCCATAAGCCAAGCACGTGCAATGTGCGATGGTGGGGGCTAGACATCTTTGTTTAAAGGCGATAAGTCGTTGGGTGCGATGAGTTGGGCGGTCGTTTAAACGCGCCCAAGTCACATGTGACAAAAGTTGCGATGATGGGATGAGTTGGTGTGCGACGAGTTGGGCGGTCAGTGAAATGCGCTCAAGACACGAGTCGAATGATCCAACACGGAGATGAAAATTTGGCTAAGTATGGAAAATTGTGATGGAAAGCTTATACAATGCACAATTGGGTAAGTGGAACCGATGAGCCAACATATGGGGGTGAGCCGACGTAAAGATGTGGTGTGATGACCAAATTGAAAGGTCAACCTTCCACCTTCATCCTTGAGGAGAGCGTATAAGTATGAGAACGCATTTGAGGAAGAAGGCATCATCCAACAACAAGTTCAAAACAAAAAAGATGAGTTCTAGAAAAGGGTGGATGGGGCAAGGAAAGGTGAACAATGAAGGGTGTGGTGAAGACGGGTTGTGGATCGTTGCACCGAGATGAGGAAGAAGACATAAATGATTTTCAGGTGGCATTTCATAGGCAGGGCATTTCTTCCCCACGGGTGAACTGTTGAGGGCGGCGGTGCATGGTGGGGCACATTTGCTGAGCACGTGAACTGCTGATGGCATCGCTGCATGGAGGGGCAACTGTGCATGAACTCACGAGTTGCGATGTTTACTGTAGTGCGATTGGTCTACGGTGCGGGTGAGTGTCGAGAGATGATGACGAGTTATCGACAGGCACTAGAGGTGTGAAAAGCCATGAACGAAGCATCAAATGAGTTGTGAAGGAACTAGTTGTGCGACAAATGATTGCAGAGGGCGACCCAGGTGGGTGCCTCTGTTCGATAAGTTACAGATGACCCAACCAGTCAGGGGTGGGCGCTCCTACCCGAGGGTGAGCTGCACAAACAACGCAGGGCACCTGAATGATAGTTGGGCACCACTGAATGGTCCAGGATGAGTTATGGTATTTTGACAGAATTATAGAGGTGAAACTTAGGGTTCCCTCACAAAAGCTGTACTTGTATATTTACTTATAAGAGATTATTATTATCATTTTTTGGGCAGACTCTAACCAGGGAGTTTCCCCTCCCATTAAATATTATATCCGCTATGCATATGTTTATAAAATTATGATGATGAATGTATTTCCATTGTGTTAAAAAGATGAATTCGTAGTAAAAATTGAAAAATATTCAAAGTGTTGAATGTTAGGCATAGTCTGTACATGAAAAGAAACTAGGTAGGGGTGCCCCACCTGGCTATGTGAGATTGAAATACTATTGCCAGGATAGGGGTGTGACTCATGGTATCAAAGCCTTGATTCTGAGGACATGTTGAATCTAATCCCATTGCACTGCGTGACAAGGATTAGAGGTTTGATTTGCAGAATTGAGGTTTGTAGATTGAAGTGTTACTACTACACTTTGTGACAAGTTTAGTAAAGGTGAAGCTTTATGCTTGGGCCAAATTGAACTACAAGACATGGAATTTTGGGAAGAATTCCAATGGAGGCTCTTACTTATCTTATATAGGTTGAAGCAGATGAAAGAAGAGAACCCATAGATTCGAGATGAACTTGAATTCTTGGAAAGGAATGTTGAAGGAGAATGTCTTTGACATGCTTGGGCAATGGAGCAGGATGTAACTGTAGCTTGCGATGATGAAGTCGTGATGTATGAAGATGTTGTAGATGTGACAATGATGGAGGAAGAACTTGAACCACTTCCAATTGCTCAATTTGAACCAGGATGATACATATTGCAGAAATTGAAGGATGAAGGCACTCACATGGAGGAGCCTCATGATGAAGTAAGTATTTCTATTACTACTTATGTTTCATTGGAGCTTTTGGAGGATGGACCATATGTAGGGAAGGGCAAAGGTAGATTTCCAATGCGATGGGCAACCTTACCATGGATATCTACGATGAGACCTGTTATCACCTAGAACTACAGTCACATGTATATAATTTTTGTCCAAAGTTCATTGTCAAAAATGGGTGTCAAATGGTTTTTGTCCTATGTTTCTTACTTAGGGGTCATGTTTCTAAAAGGTTTTGATGTGAATCATTCTCAAATACTGTTGATTATCCTCCATCATGATTGTATAAGCCATGTCTTATCTCGTACATGTCACTGGTCCTTTCCGTATTTTCGCAGCGCAGTTTTATTGGTTGATTTTGCAGCGCAATGATGTTTTAGCCTTTTCGCAGCGCATCAATATCCAGCCATTTTGCAGCGCATTTTGCTAATTTATAACTATCTGTGCTACGAAATCGCAGTTTCAGGGATTTTGCAGCGCATATTCCTAAAGGGTCACATCTGGGGATGAGTCATTGTCTCCGTCCAGTTATTGTCAGTTGGCGTACCTCCCAAACACTTATGAGCCATCACTCCACCAATAGATCCATAGGCATGCACATAAAAATCATTCTAACGGTTTTGTCATGCATGAATGTTTTATGATGTTTGTAAATGATGCATAAAGTGGCCAGCTTGTGCGATAAGATATTTGAATTGCAAATGAGCCCGAGTTCAAATGAGCCCGAGTTTCTTTTTCAAGAGAGCCTGCATTTTAAAAAATTTGAATTTGCCATTTGAGTTGAAGCTGGTGGTGATTCTCTGTGAAAAAATTTCGAAAGCGGAATGGAGAGGAAGGAGCATTGGTCTGGAAGATGTCAGAGAACAGAGCCTGAAGGGTTGGATCTTGCATTGAGAGACTAAGGGGTCAGGAAAGCTTTCAAGGATGCTGGCTGTTGGAATTTCCGTGAGGAGCTGCAGGGTGCCCATGCTGAGGTAACAAAAGAATTTGCCTTGAATTTTACAGGTTTAAATTCTAAAGTATCTATGTTAGAATTTCAAGTATCTCCAGAGGCAATTGCTAATGTAACTGAAATTCCAAGAGGAGGGCAGGAGTGGTTTAAGAACTTTAAATTTGATTTGAACCCCTGCAAAGAATTTCTTAAAGAGGCATATGTGAATGAGGATTTAACAAAGGCTGTGCCTAGGAGTTATGTTAAGGAGCACTATGCTCAGCTTCTTACATGTATTCAAAAGTATTTAACCTGTGAGGGTAGATATAACAAGGTTTAATCCTATCACTTTAAGTTGTTGTTTCATTTTACTGGTAAAGTCTCTATATATATTCCATTTTACTTGTTTCGTAGTCTCAGTAAGATGTGTGATAAAGTTAAATTAAGGAAGGATGACCGTGAGACATCATTATTTCACCATGGTCTAGTCAAACTGTTAGTGCTGGATGGTCTTCAGAAAATTGGCAGGGATTGGAATTCTTTCATCTATATGGCTGGTTTCCAGAGTAAGACAGGCCTCACCCCACAGCCGGTTAGAGAAAGAGAAGAATCAGTGAAGGAACCTACAATAGCTGAACTTAGAAAGGAGGCTAGGGATAAAAATAAAACCAAGTCTCAGTTGAACAAACCAGTAAAGCCCTTGGTTCTTAAAGAGCCACCTCAGCCATCATCAAAGGAAAAGGTTAAGCACAAGAAAGATGTACCTGGATCAAGTGGGTCCGAAAAGAGTATCAAGAGTTAAAACAAGGAGTCAATTAAGCAAAGAGAAGGGAAAATCAGTAGCTGTAGAGGAAAGTCCAATTTCAAAGGCCAGCTTAAGTGATTTGCTTGAGGCCATTGAGTTTGAGCAGGTAGAACCGGTGCATGTTGAACCCCTGCATATTGATTTAACTCAATCATCACCGGAGAGCACTAAGAAATCTAAAGCTTCGAAGAGACTAAGGTTTGATGAACCTAGTGAGGAGTTTATTTTCAAACCACGAAGGCCGTTTACAAGGAAACAAGTTAGCGAAGCTGAGAAAGTGCATAAAGGAGAGAAAGTTGTAAAGATGCCCAGAACAGAGGTAATTGAAGTATTGTCCAAAATAGTGGAGGCAGTCAAGCATAAAGACAAGAATAGAAAAGTTATTATTACCCAAGGAGGAAATGTGATAGCCATAAAGAATCAAGCGGGGACAGCAAAAGATGAAATTGCCAAAGCAAAGAATGTCATTAGAGAGCGTGCAGTCAAGTATGCCAACTATCGAAGAGCTGTGTTAAAGGGTAGTAAAAACCTAGTGAGTCAAGTGGATTCAGTGGCTGATGTGTATACATGGACAGTTCCAGCTATTAAACAAGCTAAATTCATCAGAAAAATGAACATGACTCTAAGAGCTGAAAACAAAGCCCTGAGGAGGGAGATTGCAAATTTAAAGGCACAACTAGGTTAACTAGCTGCTCATTAATGATGAGAGAGGTCATTTTTTTTTTAATTTTGGCAAATTTTGTTAAAGCTCCATTGTTTTGAAGACATATAGGTCTCTGTCACTTGTAAAGAAGATTTAAAAAATTAGAAGTTCAAACAAAAATTTCCTTACTGCAAATACACTCTGTTTTAGCAAAAACAGCAGTTTCGTAGCGCACTACGAAACTGCTGTAGGTGTTGTTTTTGGATGAAGACAAACAGTTCAATGGTAAGATCAGAAAATTTTTGAAGGAAACACCTAAGGAGCATAAGGGAGACCACATGAGGCTATCCTAGCCATTCAGATAATGACAAGTGTGCCTTTTTGTAAAGGTGAAATATTTTTTCTTGAGCTAAAACTTTTATAAAGGTACTTTATGACCAGTTAGGGTTTGCTAGAAATGGCATACGAGGAGTATTGTTTTGGTTTATACACATGTCTGCCAACGAAGCCTCCAACACATCTGAAATATGGTGATGCTCATAAATTTTGGGGTGTTAAAGAGCTGGGAACATGTTGCTTAACTTTCGAAGAATGGTGGGAGACAAGGACCGGAAAAACAGGGGTTTGTTCTTATGATCAATGAACCATCAGCGCATTCAGTATCCAATGCTAACCTTGTTCATTGCATCCACTTCTCAGTTATCTCGGCCAAACTGAAAGGAGACAGGTGTCCAAGAGCAAAGAAGGATCATGATACGAGGAAGATAGAATTAGATATGTAGTTTAATTAGCACTCTTTGTAATTACAGTCAGCTCTTGATGTATTTAATGAATTAGTTAATTGATAGATAGGGGTAATTAGTGATAGTCTTCGAGCTCCCTTCATGCTGGAGGAGGAAGCTCATAGTGGTTAAGATTGTATCTCTATATATAGATCAGACTTTGATGTAATGGAGGTTGGATGTTTTGGAGAAGACTGTTTTTGGTTTATGTATAAACAAATTTCAGTCATGCAAATGACTGTGTTTTCTTCTCAGGATTCACAATGGATCTTCTTGTTAAAATGTGTGATGGTATTCTTTCTTTAAGGTTCTTTTACAGTTTTGTTAATGCATAATCACTCAGAACTCATGAATCATGCTCTGACTTCCTGTATGCTTTGGCAAACTGTGGTTTCAAAGTTATGTTTGAACATATAGATGTAAAGTGCCCTGATTTCTATGAAAGGATAGTGTTTTGTTTGCTGAGATATGAGAGACTCCATAAGCCCAATGGGAATCAATTCAATGTTATCCAGCCAGCTTATTTTTCATGTGTCTTATAAGAGTTAGCCATCTTTTCTTGTCATTAGTCAATATTCATAATCTGTGAGAGAGCCCTCTCAGACTAAGGAGGCTAAGCCTTAGTCCAAAGCCTGGTTTGAAATAGTTACACAGAATCTTGCTGATTGGCAGCCTTCAGTGCTTGATTTTGCGATAACATTTTGGTGCGTCTGCCGGGAGCCTGAAGATTACTCATTCCCGTAGTTATAAGATTGAATTGAAGGTAGCAGGAGTTCAAAAAGGTTTTCGAGGCTGCATTCTACCTTGGTGACTCCATGAATTTTAAAGTTTGAAAGGTGGCTTCGAAAGGAAGGTATACAAGGAGTAATCCTGACCCAAACCCACCTAGTCCTGTGGAAAATCCTAATATCATCTCAAGGAGTAAACAAAGATTTTCTCATATACCAGGTACTTCAAATATTTCAAAGTCTTTGTTTCCTGAGTTTTCTAGAAGTCCTGAAGATAAAATTGTTGATGATAAAATCCAAGAAGTGTTGTTGAGGTCTGAAAACGAAGAGGAGCTTATTGGTATTATTTTGGATCTACAAAAGAAAGGTATTGATACTTCATCTTTAGTGTCACAAAAAGATAAAGAAGAGTTTTGGGAAACTGTTACTTCTGAATTGTTATTAGAGAAAGAGGATTTGAAACAGCTTAAAGAGCTTGACCCTTTTGAAGTCTTACTTAAATCCAAAACTGGTTTACCTCTCCCAAATTGGAGTTCTTTTGTCAGTGGCTTACAAAGTCCCAATAGCCCTTTCCGTACTCATACTTTATCCTCTGCCTCTGCTAGTCCAAAAAGTCCTCAGACAACATCTCATATTAGTTCTGGTCCCCCTAGTCATACAGTACTTGTTATCCCTGCTCCTCCTTTCATTATGGCTATACCTGCTAGGTATGCTCCTCTAGCTCTCCCTGCTGTTTTGCATGATCTTCCTAGTAAATATGCTGCTAGGATTCCAACATGGGGAGGAGATGATGAAGTTTCAGCCGAGGAACATGTGGATAGATTCAATGACTTTGTTGATAGGGAAGAAGTAGATGATGAAGATGTAAAGTTAAGACTGTTTGCTCAAACCTTTATTGGGGAAGTCCGAAAATGGTTTAAAGCCCTTGGAGCTGGTAGTATTCATAGTTGCCTTGAATTTGAAGATAGTTTTCTGAGAAAATGGGGAAATAGGACCAATCCTGTTCAAGCCCTTAACGAATATAATAGTTTAAGAAGAGCTCCAGATGAAACTGTTCAAATTTTTTCTAAGAGGTTTAATAAAGTATATAATTCCATTCCAGCACATTTGAAGCCTCCTGGAGCCTTGGCACAGTTAAGATATGCTGAGTCATTTGATTCAGATTTTTCTCTTCTACTCAGAGAAAGAGAGTCTGCTACTCTTGCTGACATGCAGAATGATGCAGTTAAGGTAGAGGGTTATATGCTAGCTGCTAAGAAGTCAAAGATGGCAAAGAATAAGATAAAAGAAGAGGAGAAACCTTCCACCTCTGCTCAAGAAGACAAGTTTGAAACCATGATGAAAACCATGGAGAAGTTGATGGATCAATTAGCACTTGGGAATACTGCTGCTCCTCAAGCACAACAAGAACCTCGGTTCAGGAACCCTGAATTTAGAAGGCCTCAAAATCAGCAAAGGCCAAGGGAAAATAGAAATCAGCAAGCAGATCCTCCAGTGAGACCTCCTTTCCAACAAAACATGGTGGATGAAGAGGAAGATCCTGAGGTACCTGAGGAGTCTATTCATTGCTTTGGTGAAGAAGACTCAGAAATTTTCTTAACAAAAGAGGAACATGATGAGTCTAGTTTGGTAAAGGCAGAAGAGGAACCTTCTGATTTCTTAAAAGGTTATCAGCATGCTATATTTGAAATTCAGAAGCAGTATAATCTCAGAAACCGAGATGTCCCTATTACAGCAAATAAAGCGCAGCCCAAGAAAAATGTTTCAAAAGAAGTTGAAGACAAAAAGGAAAAGTCAAAGCAGATTGATGGTAAAGGTGATTCTTCTATTGATAAAAAGGATATTCAAAACCCTGCACTTCCTAAGGAAATTGAAAGGTCTAGTTCTATTTTTAATATAGAAAATGAGATTGCAAAAATCAAAATATGAGTCCCAGTTAATGAAATTCTGAAAGTAGACAAATATAGAAGCAAGATTGTGGAAATGCTTAATTCTCCACCAGGAGGGGCTGATATTCTAAGTGTGCAAGAGGATAATCCTATTATCTGTTTAGGACCAAGACTTGAAGATGAACAAAGTGATGAGTTCCCTCCTTTTTATATAAGCATTAATATCCATGATATGACTCTACATAATGATATGCTCGATTCAGGGGCATCACATAACCTCATGCCTAAGGTAATCATGGAAAGAATGGGATTAGAAGTAACTAGACCATATAAAGATTTATTTTCTTTTGATTCAAAGAGAGTTCATTGCATTGGGTTGATAAAAGATGTTGTTGTGGCACTCACACAAATCCCAGCAAAAACAACTGTCATGGACATTGTTGTTGCAGACATTCCACCTAAGTTTGGGATGCTTCTTTCAAGGTCATGGGCTGCAAAAATCAAGGGTACCATGCAAATGGATCTGACATATGCTACCATTAAAGTGTTTGGTGAACAAAGGAGGTTGTATCGTGAAACAAGGATGGCATATATGGTAAGCAGCAAGGACAAGCCTCAGAATTTTCCTATTTACTCTTGTGATACAGGCCTTGGATCAGCTATTCTTTTCAATGAATCAGTTGGAAAAGAATCACAAGATGAACATGCAGAAAAACAGTGTCAGGAGGTACAGCAAAGAGATGAAAGAGACATCACTGGTTGCTGGTCTCTATACTTTGATGGAGCAGCAGGAAAAGAAGGCGCAGGAGCTGGGATTTGGATCACTAGTCCAACTGAAGAAAGTAAGTTTCTGTCATACAAACTTAACTTTGATTGTACCAATAACATGGCTGAGTATGAGTCTCTGGTATTAGGCTTAGAAACTTTGATAGAGTTGAAGGCGAAGAACATTGCTGTTTGTGGAGATTCTGAATTAATTATAAAGCAAGTCCAAGGTGCATATCAAACAAAGGATGCAAGGATGAGAGCCTACAGAAATTTAGTGTTGGAATTGTTGGAAAAATTTCAATCCTATACCTTCAGTATAAAAACCAGAGATCAAAATTCTGTTGCAGATTCTCTTGCTGCTGCAGCCAGTCTTTTTATTATTCCCAAGCATTCTTCTGATATCTATGAAGTGAAGGTTCACCATAGACCAGTCATCCTAGATAATATCATAAATTGGCAAGTATTTGAAGATGATCAGCAGGTAAGAAATTTTCTTGAGTTGAAAGAGGAGTTTGAGCATAATCAAATAGATCAGAAAAATATGTTAGCAGAGATAAGGGACAAATCTGAAGTGTTGCAGCTGCAAAACAACCTAATCCCTAAAGGCCTCATTCCACTGGAAAAGTTATTTGATCAGAATGATGTGTTTAAAGCACCAAGATTGCAAGCTAATGAAGAAGAAATAGAAAGTTGTAATTTAGGTGATTCAGTTGTGCCCAAGTTAGTCAAGATTTAAAAGTTTTTATCAGCAGATATGAAGGTCAAATATGTTGAAATGATGAAGAAATTTATTGATGTCTTTGCATGGAGCTATGCTGATTTGAAGCAGTATGATTCTTCAATCATACAACACACCATCCCAATTAAGAAAAATGAGAAGCCTTTTAAGCAGAAATTAAGAAGGATTAATCCCCTTCTGATGCCACTGATTGAAAAGGAAGTGAAAAAGCTTTTTGATGCAAAAATTATTGTTCCAATCAGATTCTCAAATTGGCTTGCTAGCTTGGTACCAGTCAGGAAAAAGAATGGGGAGATTAGAATCTGCATAGACTTCAGGAACTTAAACAAGGCTTCACTGAAAGATAATTACCCTCTTCCTAAAATGGATCTCATTTTGCAAAATATTGTTGGTTCCCAAAGAATGTCTATGTGGATGGCTTCTCAGGGTATAATCAGATCCTTGTTCATCCAGATGATTAGGAGAAGGCAGCTTTCACTACACCATGGGGCACATTTATATATGCAAAGATGCCTTTTGGCCTCATGAATGCAGGAGCGACCTTCCAGAGGGCTATGGACATTGCTTTTGTTGAAGAAAAAGATAAATCAGTGGTGGTATATCTTGATGATATCACAGTCTTTTCAAAAAGGGAAGAAGACCACTTAAAGCACCTTGAAAAGATCTTGCTAAA
The DNA here is from genome assembly GCA_031772625.1 of Pinus tabuliformis. Lineage (NCBI taxonomy): Eukaryota > Viridiplantae > Streptophyta > Pinopsida > Pinales > Pinaceae > Pinus > Pinus tabuliformis. The sequence continues at coordinate 339,638,395 of CM062818.1, read as the reverse complement.
GTGTAAGAGGTTTGGTATTTCTTTAAACCCAACCAAAAGTATCTTTGCTTTAACTTGTGGCAAATTGCTTGGACATATTATTTCTGAAGAAGGAATTAGGATTGATCCTAATAGGGTCAGTGCTATTCAAAGGCTAGATTTTCCAAGGAGCAAAAAAGAGGTTCAATCCTTTCTTGGAAAAGTTAATTTTGTTAGAAGATTTATTCCTAATTTCTCTGAAGTGGTCAAACATATAACAAAGATGTTAAGAAAAGGAGCAGATTTCAAGTGGACAGCTGAAGCAAAGAAATCATTTGAAGAAATCAAAAAGGCCCTCACTCAAGCACCAGTCCTCATCAGCCCGGATTTTACCAAGGAGTTCTTGATCTTCACCTTTTCTTCTGAAGATACAATTGCTGGAGTGTTGCTGCAGAAAGGAAGTCAAGGTACTGAACAACCCATTTCTTTCTTTAGCAAGACATTGGCTAATGCTGAGTTGAAATACAATATTTTAGAGAAGCAAGCATATGCATTGGTAAAAGCTATTAAAGATTTTAGAATTTATGTGTTGCACTCTCATATTGTTGCATATGTGCCAAGTGTTGTTATAAAAGATATTCTTACACAAGCAGACCCGAATGGAAAAAGAGGAAAATGGATAGCCAAGTGGTTGGAATATGATATTGAGATCAGGCCCACCAAGTTGGTAAAGGGTCAGGGCTAGCAAAGTTGCTAACTCAGTCAAATCTAGACTGTATTGGTATCAATTTTAGCACAGAAATATCAGAAATTTCTGAGAGTGAAGAAGAATTGGTTCAAATCAATGAAAAGTTTTTGACATCAGAATGGTATAAGGATGTGGCATTTGTATTGCAGCACAATAGAGCTCCTGATAATCTTTCTAAATCTAAAGCTCGGTTCACAAAGCTGAAATCTCTTAGATATTTTGTGTATGAGCAAAATTTATTTTGGAAGGATGCAGGAGGAATTTTGCTAAATTGTCTCATTGAAGAAGAGGCTGATAAGGTCATTGATGAATTTCATAAGGGAGATTGTGGAGGCCATCACTATTGGAAAGCCACTGCAAATAAAGTTTTGAGAGTTGGATATTTTTGGCCAACTATGTTCAGAGACATTTATAAAAAGATAGCAGCATGCCATGAATGTCAAGTATTTGAAGGAAGGAGAAAGCTCATGCCATTGCCATTGGTTCCTATCTATGTTGAGGCACCCTTCCAGCAGTGGGGATTAGATTTTATAGGGGAAATCCATCCTCCTTCATCAGGGCAACATCGCTGGATTCTCACAGCCATTGATTATTTTACAAAGTGGATAGAGACAATACCTACCAGGCAAGCAAATGATGCAGTGATAATTTCCTTTTTAGAAAATAACATCTTATCAAGGTTTGGTTGTCCACTCAAGATTATCACAGACAATGCACATGATTCTAAGTCCAAAAGAATGATAAACTTTTTCCATCAGTACCATATTTCCCTTGGTCATTCCACTGCCTACTATCCGCAGGGAAATGGCTTAGCTGAGAGTTCAAACAAGAGTCTTGTGAGGATTATCAAGAAGCTGCTGCAGGAAAATAAAAAGGCTTGGCATTTAAAGCTGAAGTATGCCTTGTGGGCTGATCGAATTTGCACAAAGAGGTCCATTGGAACATCACCTTATGAACTTGTGTATGGAGCAGAGGCTATTTTCCCAACATCTCTTGGGGTACCAGTTATGAAGCTAATTCAGGGATTAGAAGAGGAACCAAATGCCATACAACGAAGGATTAATCAGTTGATAGCTTTGCAGGAGAAAAGGAATGAGGTGTTTGAAGACCATCAACAAAACCAGAATAGAGTCAAGAGAGCTTTTGACAAGAAGATCAAAGAGGTCATATTTCAAATTAATGATAAAGTCCTAAAATGGGAAGCCAGAATTGAAGAGAAAGGTAAACATGGCAAATTTGAAAATTTGTGGAAAGGGCCATTTCAGATTTCTGCTTTCCATGGAAACAACACTTACATTCTGCAGGAAGTTGATGGAACACCATATGCTGGAGGGCCTGTTAATGGCAGGTTCTTAAAGCATTACAATCAGTGAAAGTCTGCCAAGTATCTCATGAGCATTTTATATAACAGTTTTATGAAGTTTTCTTGTTAAAAATAAATGACAAGCTGAACAGAAAAGCTTTAGCTCGAGGAGAAGGCCCACAAAGCTATAAAGGAATGCTTGTCAGCTATGTGTATGTTTTATAAAATGGACAAAGCACTGGTTCTGCGAGTTCTTAGTGTACTACAGGAGCACACTATCCCAAGTGGAGCCACTGTTATCACCTAGAACTACAATCACATGTATATAATTTTTGTCCAAAGTTCATTGTCAAAAATGGGTGTCAAATGGTTTTTGTCCTATGTTTCTTACTTAGGGGTCATGTTTCTAAAAGGTTTTGATGTGAATCATTCTCAAATACCGTTGATCATCCTCCATCATGATTGTATAAGCCATGTTTTATCTCGTACATGTCACTGGTCCTTTCCGTATTTTCGCAGCGCAGTCTTATTGGTTTATTTTGCAGCGCAATGATGTTTTAGCCTTTTCGCAGCGCGTCAGTATCCAGCCATTTTGCAGCGCATTTTGCTAATTTATAACTATCTGCGCTACGAAATTGCAGTTTCGGGCATTTTGCAGCGCAGATTCCTAAAGGGTCACATCTGGGGATGAGTCATTGTCTCCGTCCAGTTATTGTCAGTTGGCGTACCTCCCAAACACTTATGAGCCATCACTCCACCAATAGATCCATAGGCATGCACATAAAAATCATTCTAACGGTTTTGTCATGCATGAATGTTTTATGATGTTTGTAAATGATGCATAAAGTGGCCAGCTTGTGTGATAAGATATTTGAATTGCAAATGAAACCGAGTTCAAATGAGCCCGAGTTTCTTTTTCAAGCGAGCCTCCGTTTTAAAAAATTTGAATTTGCCATTTGAGTTGAAGCTGGTGGTGATTCTCTGTGCAAAAATTTCGAAAGCGGAATGGAGAGGAAGGAGCATCGGTCTGGAAGATGTCAGAGAACAGAGCCTGAAGGATTGGATCTTGCATTGAGAGAGGAAGGGGTCAGGAAAGCTTTCAAGGATGCTGGCTGTTGGAATTTCTGTGAGAAGCTGCAGGGTGGCCATGCTGAGGTAACAAAAGAATTTGCCTTGAATTTTACAGGTTTAAATTCTAAAGTATCTATGTTAGAATTTCAAGTATCTCCAGAGGCAATTGCTAATGTAACTGAAATTCCAAGAGGAGGGCAGGAGTGGTTTAAGAACTTTAAATTTGATTTGAACCCCTGCAAAGAATTTCTTAAAGAGGCATATGTGAACGAGGATTTAGCAAAGGCTGTGCCTAGGAGTTATGTTAAGGAGCACTATGCTCTGCTTCTTACATGTATTCAAAAGTATTTAACCTGTGAGGGTAGCTATAACAAGGTTTACTCCTATCACTTTAAGTTGTTGTTGCATTTTACTGGTAAAGCCTCTATAGATATTCCATTTTACTTGTTTCGTAGTCTCAGCAAGATGTGTGATAAAGTTCAATTAAGGAAGGATGACTGTGAGACATCATTATTTCACCATGGTCTAGTCAAACTGTTAGCGCTGGATGGTCTTCAGAAAATTGGCAGGGATTGGAATTCTTTCATCGATATGGCTGGTTTCCAGAGTAAGATAGGCCTCACCCCACAGCCAGTTAGAGAAAGAGAAGAATCAGTGAAGGAACCTACAATAGCTGAGCTTAGAAAGGAGGCTAGGGATAAAAAGAAAACCAAGTCTCAGTTGAACAAACCAGTAAAGCCCTTGGTTCTTAAAGAGCCACTTCAGCCATCATCAAAGGAAAAGGTTAAGCACAAGAAAGATGTACCTGGATCAAGTGGGTCTGAAAGAGTATCAAGAGTTAAAACAAGGAGTCAATTAAGCAAAGAGAAGGGCAAATCAGTAGCTATAGAGGAAAGTCCAATTTCAAAGGCCAGCTTAAGTGATTTTCTTGAGGCCATTGAGTTTGAGCAGGTAGAACCGGTGCATGTTGAACCCCTGCATATTGATTTAACTCAATCATCACCGGAGAGCACTAAGAAATCTAAAGCTTCGAAGAGACTAAGGTTTGATGAACCTAGTGAGGAGTTTATTTTCAAACCACGAAGGCCGATTACAAGGAAACAAGTTAGTGAAGCTGAGAAAGTGCATAAAGGAGAGAAAGTTGTAAAGATGCCCAGAACAGAGGTAATTGAAGTATTGTCCAAAACAGTGGAGGCAGTCAAGCATAAAGACAAGAACAGAAAAGTTATTATTACCCAAGGAGGAAATGTGATAGCCATAAAGAATCAAGCGGGGACAGCAAAAGATGAAATTGCCAAAGCAAAGAATGTCATTAGAGAGCGTGCAGTCAGGTATGCCAACTATCGAAGAGCTGTGTTAAAGGGTAGTAAAAACCTAGTGAGTCAAGTGGATTCAGTGGCTGATGTGTATACATGGACAGTTCCAGCTATTAAACAAGCTAAATTCATTAGAAAAATGAACATGACTCTAAGAGCTGAAAACAAAGCCCCGAGGAGGGAGATTGCAAATTTAAAAGCACAGCTAGGTTAACTAGCTGCTCATTGATGATGAGAGAGGTCAATTTTTTTTTTTAATTTTAGCAAATTTTGTTAAAGCTCCATTGTTTTGAAGACATATAGGTCTCTGTCACCTGTAAAGAATATTTAAAAAATTAGAAGTTCAAGCAAAAATTTCCTTACTGCAAATACACTCTGTTTTAGCAAAAACAGCAGTTTCGTAGCGCGGTGCTGTTTTTGGATGAAGACAAACAGTTCAATGGTAAGATCAGCAAATTTTTGAAGGAAACACCTAAGGAGCAAAAGGGAGACCACATGAGGCTATCCTAGCCATTCAGATAATGACAAGTGTGCCTTTTTGTAAAGGTGAAATATTTTTTCTCAAGTTAAAACTTTTATAAAGGTACTTTATGACCAGTTATGGTTTGCTAGAAATGGCATACGAGGAGTATTGTTTTGGTTTATACACATGTCTACCAACGAAGCCTCCAACACATCTGAAATATGGTGATTCTCATAAATTTTGGGGTATTAAAGAGCTGGGAACATGTTGCTTAACTTTCGAAGGATGGTGGGAGACAAGGACCGGAAAAACAGGGGTTTGTTCTTATGATCAATGAACCATCATCGCATTCAGTATCCAATGCTAACCTTGTTCATTGCATCCACTTCTCAGTTATCTCGGCCAAACTGAAAGGAGACAGGTGTCCAAGAGCAAAGAAGGATCATGATACGAGGAATATAGAATTAGATATGTAGTTTAATTAGCACTCTTTGTAATTACAGTCAGCACTTGATGTATTTAATGAATTAGTTAATTGATAGATAGGGGTAATTAGTGATAGTCTTCGAGCTCCCCTCATGTTGGAGGAGGAAGCTCATAGTGGTTAAGATTGTATCTCTATATATAGATCAGACTTTGATGTAATGGAGGTTGGATGTTTTGGAGAAGATTGTTTTTGGTTTATGTATAAACAAATTTCAGTCATGCAAATGACTGTGTTTTCTTCTCAGGATTCACAATGGATCTTCTTGTTCAAATTTGTGATGGTATTCTTTCTTTAAGGTTCTTTTATAGTTTTGTTAATGCATAATCACTCAGAACTCATGAATCATGCTCTGACTTCCTGTATGCCTTGGCAAACTGTGGTTTCAATGTTATGTTTGAACATATAGATGTAAAGTGCTCTGATTTCTATGAAAAGATAGTGTTTTGTTTGCTGAGATATGAGAGACTCCATAAGCCCAATGGGAATCAATTCAATGTTGTCCAGCCAGCTTATTTTTCATGTGTCTTATAAGAGTTAGCCATCTTTTCTTGTCATTAGTCAATATTCATAATCTGTGAGAGAGCCCTCTCAGACTAAGGAGGCTAAGCCTTAGTCCAAAGCCCGGTTTGAAATAGTTACACAGAATCTTGCTGATTGGCAGCCTTCAGTGCTTGATTTTGTGATAACATTTTGGTGCGTCTGCCGGGAGCTTGAAGATTACTCATTCCCGTAGTTATAAGATTGAATTTCTGGAGGTAGCAGGAGTTCAAAAACGTTTTCGAGGCTGCATTCTACCTTGGTGACTCCATGGATTTTAAAGTTTGAAAGGTGGCTTCGAAAGGAAGGTATACAAGGAGTAATCCTGACCCAAACCCACCTAGTCCTGTGTAAAATCCTAATATCATCTCAAGGAGTAAACAAAGATTTTCTGATATACCAGGTACTTCAAATATTTCAAAGTCTTTGTTTCCTGAGTTTTCTAGAAGTCCTGAAGATAAAATTGTTGATGATAAAATCCAAGAAGTGTTTTTGAGGTCTGAAAACGAAGAGGAGCTTATCGGTATTATTTTGGATCTACAAAAGAAAGGTATTGATACTTCATCTTTAGTGTCACAAAAAGATAAAGAATAGTTTTGGGAAATTGTTACTTCTGAATTGTTATTAGAGAAAGAGGATTTGAAACAGCTTAAAGAGCTTGACCCTTTTGAAGTCTTGCTTAAATCCAAAACTGGTTTACCTCTCCCAAATTGGAGTTCTTTTGTCAGTGGCTTACAAAGTCCCAATAGCCCTTTCCGTACTCATACTTTATCCTCTGCCTCTGCTAGTCCAGAAAGTCCTCAGACAACATCTCATATTAGTTTTGGTCCCCCTAGTCATACAGTACTTGTTATCCCTGCTCCTCCTTTCATTATGGCTGTACCTGCTAGGTATGCTCCTCTAGCTCTCCCTGCTGTTTTGCATGATCTTCCTAGTAAATATGCTGCTAGGATTCCAACATGGGGAGGAGATGATGAAATTTCAGCCGAGGAACATGTGGATAGATTCAATGACTTTGTTGATAGGGAAGAAGTAGATGATGAAGATGTAAAGTTAAGACTGTTTGCTCAAACCTTTAATGGGGAAGTCCGAAAATGGTTTAAAGCCCTTGGAGCTGGTAGTATTCATAGTTGGCTTGAATTTGAAGATAGTTTTCTGAGAAAATGGGGAAATAGGACCAATCTTGTTCAAGCCCTTAACGAATATAATAGTTAAAGAAGAGCTCCAGATGAAACTGTTCAAAATTTTTCTAAGAGGTTTAATAAAGTATATAATTCCATTCCAGCACATTTGAAGCCTCCTGGAGCCTTGGCACAGTTAAGATATGCTGAGTCATTTGATTCAGATTTTTCTCTTCTACTCAGAGAAAGAGAGTCTGCTACTCTTGCTGACATTCAGAATGATGCAGTTAAGGTAGAGGGGAATATGCTAGCTGCTAAGAAGTCAAAGATGGCAAAGACTAAGATAAAAGAAGAGGAGAAACCTTCTACCTCTGCTCAAGAAGACAAGTTGGAAACCATGACGAAAACCATGGAGAAGTTCATGGATCAATTAGCAATTGGGAATACTGCTACTCCTCAAGCACAACAAGAACCTCGGTTCAGGAACCCTCAATTTAGAAGGCCTCAAAATCAGCAAAGGCCAAGGGAAAATAGAAATCATGCAAGCAGATCCTCCAGTGAGACCTCCTTTCCAACAAAGCATGGTGGATGAAGAGGAAGATCCTGAGGTACCTGAGGAGTCTATTCATTGCTTTGGTGAAGAAGACTCAGAAATTTTCTTAACAAAAGAGGAACATGATGAGTCTAGTTTGGTAAAGGCAGAAGAGGAACCTTCTGATTTCTTAAAAGGTTATCAGCATGCTATATTTGAAATTCAGAAGCAGTATAATCTCAGAAATCGAGATGTCCCTATTACAGCAAATAAAGCGCAGCCCAAGAAAAATGTTTCAAAAGCAGTTGAAGACAAAAATGAAAAGTCAAAGCAGATTGATGGTAAAGGTGATTCTTCTATTGATAAAAAGGATATTCAAAACCCTGCACTTCCTAAGGAAATTGAAAGGTCTAGTTCTGTTTTTAATATAGAAAATGAGATTGCAAAAATCAAAATATGAGTCCCATTTAATGAAATTCTGAAAGTAGACAAATATAGAAGCAAGATTGTGGAAATGCTTAATTCTCCACCAGGAGGGGCTGATATTCTAAGTGTGCAAGAGGATAATCCTATTATCTGTTTAGGACCAAGACTTGAAGATGAACAAAGTGATGAGTTCCCTCCTTTTTATATAAGCATTAATATCCATGATATGACTCTACATAATGCTATGCTGGATTCAGGGGCATCACATAACCTCATGCCTAAGGTAATCATGGAAATAATGGGATTAGAAGTAACTAGACCATATAAAGATTTATTTTCTTTTGATTCAAAGAGAGTTCATTGCATTGGGTTGATAAAAGATGTTGTTGTGGCACTCACACAAATCCCAGCAAAAACAACTGTCATGGACATTGTTGTTGCAGACATTCCACCTAAGTTTGGGATGCTTCTTTCAAGGTCATGGGCTGCAAAAATCAAGGGTACCATGCAAATGGATCTGACATATGCTACCATTCCAGTGTTTGGTGAACAAAGGAGGTTGTATCGTGAAACAAGGATGGCATATATGGTAAGCAGCAAGGACAAGCCTCGGAGTTTTCCTATTTACTCTTGTGATACAGGCCTTGGATCAGCTATTCTTTTCAATGAATCAGTTGGAAAAGAATCACAAGATGAACATGCAGAAAAACAGTGTCAGGAGGTACAGCAAAGAGATGAAAGAGACATCACTGGTTTCTGGTCCCTATACTTTGATGGAGCAGCAGGAAAAGAAGGCGCAAGAGCTGGGATTTGGATCACTAGTCTAACTGAAGAAAGTAAGTTTCTGTCATACAAACTTAACTTTGATTGTACCAATAACGTGGCTGAGTATGAGTCTCTGGTATTAGGCTTAGAAACTTTGATAGATTTGAAGGCGAAGAACATTGTTGTTTGTGGAGATTCTGAATTAATTATAAAGCAAGTCCAACGTGCATATCAAACAAAGGATGCAAGGATGAGAGCCTACAGAAATTTAGTGTTGGAATTGTTGGAAAAATTTCAATCCTATACCTTCAGTATAAAAACCAGAGATCAAAATTCTGTTGCAGATTCTCTTGTTGTTGTAGCGAGTCTTTTTATTATTCCCAAGCATTCTTCTGATAGCTATGAAATGAAGGTTTGCCATAGACCAGTCATCCCAGATAATATCATAAATTGGCAAGTATTTGAGGATGATCAGCAGGTAAGAAATTTTCTTGAGGTGAAAGAGGAGTTTGAGCATAATCAAATAGATCAGCAAAATATGTTAGCAGAGACAAGGGACAAATTTGAAGTGTTGCAGCTGCAAAACAACCTAATCCCTAAAGGCCTCATTCCACTGGAAAAGTTATTTGATCAGAATGATGTGTTTAAAGCACCAAGATTGCAAGCTAATGAAGAAGAAATAGAAAGCTGTAATTTAGGTGATTCAGTTGTGCCCAAGTTAGTCAAGATTTCAAAGTTTTTATCAACAGATATGAAGGTCAAATATGTTGAAATGATGAAGAAATTTATTGATGTCTTTGCATGGAGCTATGCTGATTTGAAGCAGTATGATTCTTCAATCATACAACACACCATCCCAATTAAGCAAAATGAGAATCCTTTTAAGCAGAAATTAAGAAGGATTAATCCCCTTCTGATGCCACTGATTGAAAAGGAAGTGAAAAAGCTTTTTGATGCAAAAATTATTGTTCCAATCAGATTCTCAAATTGGCTTGCTAACTTGGTACCAGTTAGGAAAAAGAATGGGGAGATTAGAATCTGCGTAGACTTCAGGAACTTAAACAAGGCTTCACTGAAAGATAATTACCCTCTTCCTAAAATGGATCTCATTTTGCAAAATATTGTTGGTTCACAAAGAATGTCTATGCTGGATGGCTTCTCAGGGTATAATCAGATCCTTGTTCATCCAGATGATCAGGAGAAGATAGCTTTCACTACACCATGGGGCACATTTATGTATGCAAAGATGCCTTTTGGCCTCATGAATGAAGGAGCGACCTTCCAGAGGGCTATGGACATTGCTTTTGTTGAAGAAAAAGATAAATCAGTGGTGGTATATCTTGATGATATCACAGTCTTTTCAAAAAGGGAAGAAGACCACTTAAAGCACCTTGAAAAGATCTTGCTAAAGTGTAGGAGGTTTGGTATTTCTTTAAACCCAACCAAAAGTATCTTTGCTTTAACTTGTGGCAAATTGCTTGGACATATTATTTCCGAAGAAGGAATTAGGATTGATCCTAATAGGGTCAGTGCTATTCAAAGGCTAGATTTGCCAAGGAGCAAAAAAGAGGTTCAATCCTTTCTTGGAAAAGTTAATTTTGTTAGAAGATTTATTCCTAATTTTGCTGAAGTGCCCAGCCTAACTCATGGATTGATTAGAGAAAGGGCACAAACTTGAGGTTTCGATGATAGTTTGGTGGATTTCTTCATAGCTGATGAGCAAGAGGCAGTCTTGGTGGACCTTTAGTGGGGAAAAAATGATGGAAGGAACTTGTATGATATGATATGTCTTGATGATATATGTGGTTTGAATAACTGAGGGCACTAAACCCGATTGAGGACTAGGATGAGATGACCAATGTTGTGATGGGTCTACTTAGTTGGACAACATAGGTAGCTTGAGTCATGGACATCAAGTTGGATAGATTGAGCATGGAAGACGTTATGCAAGAACATAATGCAGGAGCACTTGTAGATAATGTCACTTATGGGCATCTAATGAGGAGTGTGAAGGGAGGGATGTTGTGCAGATGGATTTGCTGATGTGACATGGAGACATTTTACTTATGAGTCGATGGAGATGTTGTGCACATTTGTACAACAAGGCCATGGACTAGTTGGATTTATGAGAAGTCTATGAGAGCATTCCTACTACATGGAGAGTTGAGGCATCTTGCAGGGACCTTTGAGGCCGAGACATGTATGCTTGCTGAGATGTTGGATGGAGATGATTCATGGAGCTCATGATGACATGATATTTTTGTAGCCATTGGGGACTTCATATTATAGTGGTCTTGGAGGATTTGATGCATTGAGGAGCTGGGGTTAGTGGTGTACCTTACTTTGTTGTAGTATGGGGTGGATACTTTTGAACAAAGTTATGGGTGTGTTCGAGAGAGTGACTTGATTGGGATGATCGACATGAGACACTTTCGAGTTGATGGAGTTGCAACAATGATGATGCCTTGGTGGCAACACTTGGGCATGGGTTGATCCGAGACTTAACCACTTTTGATACATGGTGGCTGATTGGTTTCTAACCATGGGCAGCACATGGATGATGAGACAGGTGTATTCTTGTTTCTTTGATAGACTTGATGTATGGCATCTTACAAATGTGATGGAGGTTGCTTCATGGAACTGGATGTGGCACATTGAGAGTTGGTTTGATGAGAGGATCTCTTCATTTTCAGGAGATGGATCTTACACATATATGGATGATGATGTTTGGATAGATGTGATTGATTGACATGCAACACATCGACACCAACATCATGGACAACATGTTACGTATGAGATGGATGCTACTTCATGGACCTGGGCATGGCTTACTTACATTTTGATGGAGATGGGACGGATTCTTGATCAAGTTGATGTTGTGACATGATGCTGAGAGAAACAACCGATGATGGCATGAGGAGGTGCATTCTCATGGTTTAAACGTGACAGTTGGACTGATCACCTACTAGTTCGAGATGTGGGGGATATCTGTGTACAAAGGTATGTTAGATTTGGGTTGGAGTATCGTGGTAGCATATCACATGAGGACGATAGATGAGGAGGATTGACATGATAGATGTTGCAGTGATAGCATGTGTCTTCTATTGGAGGGACTAGCCTTCCATGGTTGGGCAACATGTGGAGATTGCGACGGACGTGGTTGATGATCATGGATTGAGGATACTTTCCTATTCATGTAGACATGAATCTTGATGGTTTGTGTGATGACAGAGTAGAGAAGGGCAACATGGACATTTTGGATGTTGGAGCTAATGACACTTTGTGATGTCGTATGATGGTGTTGTCGAGGACGAAAACCATTTAGAGTGGGGGAGTATGTCAAGCCCATGAGCCGAGTGCGTGCGATATGTGCTGATGGGGAATGAACATCTTTTGTTAAAGGCAAACAGTTGTTGGTTGCGATGAGTTGGGTAGTCGGTTAAACGTGCCCGAGTCACATGCGATGAAAGTTGCGATGATGGGATGAGTTGGTGTACAATGAGTTGGGCAGTCGGTTAAATGCACCCGAGACACGAGTTGCGACGAGCCAACACGAAGACGAAGATTTGGCTAAGTATGGAAAATTGCAATGGCAAGCTTATATGGTGCACATTGGGTAAGTGGACCTTATGAGCCAACATATGGGGGCGAACCGACGTAAAGATGTGGTGCAATGGACAAATTGAGAGGTCGGGCTGGGCAAGATGACCCACCTTCATCCTTGAGAAGAGTGTATAAGTATGAGGACACATTTGAGGAAGAAAGCATCATCCAACGACAAGTTTAAAACATCCAAGGTGAGTTCTAGTGAAGGGTGGATGAGCTAAGGAAAAGTTAATGACGAAGGGCGAGGTGTAGGTGGGTTGTTGAGCGTAGTGCCAAGCTGAGGAAGAAGATATAAATGAGTTTCAAGTGACAGGTTGCAGGTAGGGCACATCTTCTCGATGGACGAATTGCTGAGGTTGTCACTACATGGTGGGGCACGTCTGCCTGGTAGGCGAACCGTTGAGGGCATCGCTACACAGAGGGGCGACCTTGCCTAAACTGACAAGTTGTGACGATTGACTGCAGTATGATAGGTCTACAGTGCAAGTGAGTGCCGAGAGTGGAGGATGAGTTGTAGACATGCGTTAGAGGTGCAACAAGCCATGGACGAAGTGTCGAATGAGTTGTGAAGGAACGAGTTGTGTGATAAACGATTACAGAGGGAGAACTAGGTGGGGGCCTCTAGTTGACGAGCTACGGGTGACTCGACCCAGTAGGGGTGGGTGCTCCTGCGTGAGGGTGAGTTGCACAAAGAACATGGGCCATCCTGAATGATAGTTGGGCACCGCTGAATGGTGCAGGTCGAATTATGGTGTTTTGACAGAATTTTAGAGATGAAACTTGGGGTTCCCTCACAAAGACTATATGTGTATATTTACTTGTAAAAGATTATTATTATCATTATTTGGGCAGATTCTAACTAGGGAGTTTCCTCCTCCATTAAAGATTATATCCGCTATGCATATGTTTATAAAACGATGATGATGAATGTATTTCCACTATGTTAAAAAGATGAATGCTTAGTAAAAATTGAAAAATATTCTAAGTGTTGAATTTTAGGCGTAGTTCGTACTTGAGATTATTGGTGAAAAGAAATTAGGTAGTGGTGCTGCACTTGCCTATGTGCAGTTGAAAGACTACCGCTAGGATAGGGGCATGACATAGGAAGCTGCCTGAATATCTTAACAAATTGATGGATGTGTATGAGGTTACTAACGACGTTTTTGAAATAAAATAGGCCATTAAAATAACGTTTTGTAAAGTTCATGACACTTCTTTAGAAACAATAATATAATTTTTTTAAACGTACTTGACGGGCATTTTTCCTTATGAAGGGTATTTTAACCATCAAATTCCATCCTTGGTGAGGCCCTTCAATGAATTAAATAAGCCTTAGCTACCCAACATTCAAATTTTCTCCGAAAATTATCGAAATTCATGCAAGATTTTAATAAAATCTGGCAATAATTTTTGCAAATCTATGTTACAACTATCAAACTTCCATATTTTGGTTTCCTCTGGGGTTTTTGTGGTGTTGAATCCATTTCCACCATAAAAAACTCAATTCAAACATTCCTATTGCAAGCTTTTTTGAATTTCTTTTACTGAATTCCAGCTATTTTTTACTGTCCAAGCAAATTTGAAGGTTGGGTAGGCGATCCCATTAAATAATAGTGGTTTTGAGGCAATCCAGTATTCTATCAATGGTAGATATTGATAAAGCAAATTACCAATAGAAGAAAAGTACATTGTCATTTGTAGGCCATGATTCCAGTTTTTCCAAAATCATAGGGAGAACCCCTATAAAACAGGCTCGAGCCTTCCCAACATGACAAAAGTGAGCCTAACATTGAATCATCAATATCTGACAAGAGAGACTTAGAAGCAAAACAAAACAAGAGAAACCACATAGGAAAAAATAATATATCAAAAGAAAATTACGAACAAATAAAGTCATGAGAAGGACCAAAGAGTGAGAACATAAAACAGAGCAATCAAAAGATAATTTGAATAGAGCGCAACAAAAACTCAAAATCAAATTCCTGAAATTGGATCGAACCTAAGGTTGCAAAACATCCATGCTTTTTAAAAACATCAACTTCTCTATTTTTCTCAAGAAAAATGTGGGAGAACGAGATGTACCGAAAGGTCAAAGATAAAGTCCCGATCCTCTCTCTCGAGTTGAGGAGGTTCGATGTTTGAATATTTCTGTGATCATTCACCCAATCAAATATTGTCTTGGAATCCCCAAAGATGACAATATCCAACAAGCCAATCCAGTTAGTGTAGTGAAGGATGCACCATAATGCCAAAAGCTAGATCCTGGTGTTCATGACCTTACCATAACAGGAAAGAAATTGAAACGATGAAAACGTTCTATATACATTTCCATGCCACTACTACATGAACTGAAATATTTCGCTCCATCGAAGAATCCAATAGGGAAAGTTTTCCATATATCCTTGGTGGGGCAGGGAGAGCGAGGAGAGAGGGTGGTCACTACGGAGAATTCTTAGTAGAACACCATGATTGAAGAGAAAATCTTGTATACTTCTGGATGAATTGAATCAAAGATAAGAGCATTGCGGGATCTCCAAATGCCCCATAAAATAAAGAAGGGGAGAGACCTATGATTTTTGTTGGTAGAAAACCAGTGTAGGAGGCAGTCTATGATGTTCTTCCAAACTCAGAAAAACATTGGAATCAAGGAGTCTAAGGACTTCTAGCCACATCGATATGGAAAATGGTCATTGCAGGAAAATAAAAGAGATCCTCTCCATGATCCCTAAAAACCTCACATAGTTAGATTTTCCCTGGTTAATATCTAATTATGTGCCACCAACCAGAGGAAGGATTTAAACTTCAAGATTAGGTTACATCTCCATGTCGTGGGCAACGATGAGAAGTTCAGAGCCATCTCGACATGCTAGTCTAAGATGTTAAAATCTTATTTTACAATGATTTTTCCTTTGTGTAAACCTCCCTTCCAATATAATTTGTCCTCCAAGTGTGATAACGAGATCCCAAATAGTTGTAGTTTAAGTATATACCTATCCATTTTTGTGAAAGATGAGCCAAAATGTTCAACATATGGGCATCTTTCTAATGTGTTGTGGACACCCATGCTTAAGGAAAAACATCTATGTCCTTAAGCAACTGAATGTTAACACCATGAAAAAAAGTGATGAGTGGGAAAGAAACAATGTTTGAGCCATCCATACCTAAGAATATATAAAGTCCAATTTTCATAGAGGATCCATTGCCAATGTTCTAAGACAAATTGACGAGAAACCAATGTTTGGTTAGAAGTAGACATCTCCACGATTGGGAAATCGTTTATGGCTCTGGAGCACCTACTTGAATGGACGCCTAAAGGTGCTTATTTTTGAGATATTTTTCTTTGATGATCCTGCCCCATAGACCTTTGCCATTGATAACCCCGCATAGGTTCTTAAGTAGTAGTACCAGATTAATTTTTTCCATGTTTTTGATCCCTAACCTTCAACAACAATGCCCCTTGTAAACATGTCCAACCTAACGAGGTGAAATTTATTATTTTTCCCTTGAGAGCCAACCCATAAGGAGCGGGAAAAAATGAAATTGTTCTTGTGGATGACACCCTTAGGGATTTAGAAAATGTGCATCTAATATATTGATATACTTTGCAATACTGAATTAGTTAGAATGAGCCTTCCTATTAAGGAAAGCCATTTGTGAGACCATAGAGAGAGTCGTTTCTCTATTTGTGTATCAGTGAAGACCAATCATCGTTTCCATATCCAATTGGTTTGAAGATGAACCCTAGATATTTGAAACCCCCTCCAAATTTATGGAATGTACTCCAAACATGACAATGATTTTCTGCATTATTTCTGCATCATGATCTAATGATATCAAAACTGAATTTTATTTGTTCATGAATAACCCAGTTATTTGCCCAAAGTCTAAGAGTATCTCATGAATCACCATCCACTCTCTTATATCTAACTTCTCGGTGGAAAGTAAGTCATATACAAACAACATATGTGAAAGAGTGATGTTTTTTGTTATCCTTCAACGAGAGACTCTACCTTGTACCCTTGCTGCAAAAATACTTCTTCTCATGCCATCGATTACCAATAGGATCAATAATGGAAAGAGTGCACAACCTTGTCGAAGGCATCTCGATGCTGGAAAGAAATCTGTAGGGATTCCATTAATTAAAATGGAAAAATTGACCGAAGTTATACTTTCCTTTATCAAGTTTAAATCTTCTAGCCAATGCTGATCTTTGTCAGAATCATCCATAAATATTCCCATTCAACACAGTTAAAGGCTTTGGAGTGTCCAATCTTCATAAAACATGCATCAATGTCTCGAGATTTAATTGAATGGATGCACTCTTGTATAATTCCCAATACATCGTGAATCTGACGCTTCTCAAGAAAACCAAATTGCCTAGGTGAGATGAATCTAGATAAGATTGGTTCAATCTGGGTGGAAATTTTCTTGGAGATAATTTTATACATCATGTTATAGAGTGAAATAGGATGAAAGTCTGAGAAGGTAGTCAGATCCACTGTCTTCGGAATTAGGTCTATAAATGTGGGATTCACTGCTCCTAATACCCTACCAAGTCTCTTAGACTCCACCAATATTATGACTTATTCGATTGTGATGTCTCAAAAGTGGAGAAATAGTTCCATGGTCCAACCATCTAGTCAAGAACTCTTGCCCGTGGCCAACTTTTTAAGTGACATTATAATTTGGTCTTTGTCATCTGATTGTTCCAATAGCGAGCAAGTCTCATTGTTAATTATTTGTGGATATAGTGATACAAAGTCCATATATTTCTGAGGTAGAAGCTTCTCTTGCTCTCAGAGAATATTCAAAAAATATGAATGTGTCTTTCTCTAAATCGTTTTGTCCGTTAAGAATCACCCCTCCATCAATCTTTGTTTGCCAAATTATTTTTTTCATATAGTTTCAGGATGCCTATCTATGGAAATATCTAGTGCTTTTGTCCTCTTCATTGGCCCACATCTGACAACTCTTTTATTTCCATTCCTCTGCTTGGCACATTAGTATTTGTCTTTTTGTTTTGTCTAATTCTGTTAACTTTTGTTTGCATGCTTCAGAGAAGTAGTCTTTTGATTGTGGTTCTCTAGAATTTTAATTTGTTCATTGATTTGAATAATTTCTCTTATCCTCGATTTTTCCTGATGTTAATCCCATCTTCAAACCACCTATTTTTTATTTTCAACTTAAGACAGAGTTTGTCCATTTTTTATTTTCCAATGTTAAATTATTTATTTTTTGTCCAAAAGTCACAGACCATTGAGATGAATTCTGTTTATTTCAACCAAAAGTGGTTAAACATAAAGGTAGTGGTATTCCCTTTTGAGATGCCTTTCCAGACCAGAAAAATAGGAAAATGATTAGATATTTGTGATGGAAGAATCCATGCACTCAAGTTGGAGAGACCGACAGCTAGTCCTTTTTTCAAAAAGAAGAAGTCTACCATTTTTTATATGCCATAAGATCCCCATTGACCATTTCTCCATGTCGGTCCAATTGTATCAGGATTTATATCTGTGAGAGAGTTATGAAGAAACAATTCCTTCAAGTGTGTTCCAAGAGAGTATGGTATACTCTCTTTGACCAAGACCTCTGAATTCTCTAGAGTGAGGTTGAAATATCCTATTAGTATCGTCGATTCAAGATCAAATACGTCATTCTTTTCAACTCAGAGCTAGTGTTCTTTCATGTTATTGTATGGAGAATATATATTGATTATTTGTAGTATAGAGGATAACCCTTTTCGGGAGCCTATGATGAGTATGCCAACTGAGGATCTGTAAGCTTTAAAATAAAATGTCTCATCATTCCATAGTGCATCCAAACCTTTAGACAATCCAGAGGCACTAGTGGTGTAGACATTTAGGAGTTCCCAGGAGTTTTCCTTGTTGAGGATTGTGTTTTATAGTAGGATGATATTTGGGTCGTGGATTTGTAAGATATTTTTGAGGGATCTACTTTTGTGGGTTAATCCCAAGCCTTGGATGTTGAGATACATTATGGTCCTTCTAGAGATGACTGAATGCATGACATCGATCTAAGGACTCAGGGCTCACGAAGGGAAACATCCAAGTGCCCGACCTTGATGTATGAAGGTTTGGATGAGGAAGATACATTCCCCTTTGGAGGCTCTTTGAATTGATACAAGAGATTTGACACAACCATAGTTCAGTTAGATTTTTTTTTATTTGAACCCTCTTTTTTTCCTTGTGGTGACATTTTTCCGATATGCTTATCTTGAGAGTACAACGCTTGATTAATTGTGAGGGATTCCAAGCTGCTTAAACAATCGTGTGCCAAAAGCTCTAGCTCAACATCCTCAGTATATGGAGATAATGTTCAGTTCTGGGGAGCTCCGAATTCGATTGGGTAGTTTTAGTATTGTAGTGAAGATTCCTCTTCATGGGTCATAAGGACTTTGAATTTTTGTGTAAGGCTATTGTGGCAATTAATCCTTGCTGAGATTGGAGGTACAAAATTGGATAATGATTTGATTATGGGGTTGTTGTGAAGTGGATCCTGATTAGGCTATATATTCTGGGGCAAGGGATAGACGAGAGGATGTTAGAATTAATGGAGATTAGGTTATTATTGTTACGTAGTTATGATTGTGATTTTATTGGATATTCAGTTCCTATCATTTAGGAATTCGATTTACTATCCCTAACAATGTGTCTCTATTTATTATTGGAGTTTAATGTGAAACCTAAGTGGCATATTTTCTTGTAGGAGCTCCTGGTGATCTGCACCTGTGAGCTCCTCCTGTGTTGTTTGCTAATTCATATCTTCCATATGCAACTGTTGACATGGTATCAGAGTTGCAAGAAGGAGAGGCCTGTAAGATGAGTTGAGGAATATAAAATTGTGACGTCATCGTAGGTTGAATGAAGAGTACTTGCGACGGTACTATTAGGGACTACTGAAATTTTTATATTCGGATAAAATCACAGGTTTCTGGTGTACACCTGCAACTAGTCGTGAAAAAGAGGTGAACAACCACAACGGTTAAAGTAGTGGAAAAGCAGTGGCTATAGTCGTTAAAGACTGTGTTTGTTTGTTGCGTTAAATTTGAGGAGAGGAGATTAAATTTGTGGTTGCATTTGAAGGAGATTAACGGTGGTTGTCTTTTCACAACACATTGCCACACATGAAGTTTTTTTAAAATTGTAAAGTATTTATGCATCTTTTCTAAAGCCACTCTTTACTTTAAAGCTTCACGCATATTTTTTCTTACCCACCCTTTTTACATTAAAGCTTCACGTGGATTTCTGAATTTGGGAAAAAAAATTTAATTAAAGGTTTTAGTTCTTTAATTAAAAACAAAAACGAATTTAATTATTATTTTGAAGGAATCCTTATTTAAAAAAAAAGGGTGTGTATTTTTGGAGTGATGTTTTTTAAAAAGAAAAAGAGGATTCAGAATTATTTTAAGTGAAATTGGAGGAGGGCAATTGTTTTTTATTTTTTTGTGAAGGAAATTTGCAGTGAACAGGGTATTTTTTTTACATTTGAGGTTTGCTCAAATTGTTGAAGATTTTATTCATTCAAGATGAATAATCAAATTGTCAAAGCTTATCTCAATGAGAGTAATAAGCTTGATGGTTCCATTTACACAAATTGGAAATTTAAGCTCCAGACTTTGCTTGAGGGACAAAATGCTTATAGCATTGCCACCGGTGATGAAGTCAAGCCAACTACTGCAACTGGTGGATCAAATACAACAATTCAAGACTAGGGGAAAAGGGATATGAAGGCAAAGGTTCTACTCAAGCTATCAGTCAAAGATTGCATCATCCATCACATTCGAGATTGTAATACAATAAATGACATCTGGACAGTTCTCAAAGAGATGTATGAGATCAAGAGCATGAGTCAAACCTTGTACCTTAGGAAGAATATTCTGTCAATCGAAATGGAGGAGAATGAGTCTGTTTCTTCATTCATATCTTGGATAAAGGAAGTTAAAGATAAAATGTCTGATATCGGTCAAACCGTGGGAGATGATGATCTCGTGACAATTATGATGAACGACATGACAGATGATTATCAGATGTTTATAATCATATTGAATGCAAGAGAAAAGCCTCCAAGATTTGAAGAGCTCACTGGGATTTTGCTACAGGAAGAGGAAAGGAGGTTGTCTCTCAAACCTCAAAATTCAGATCTTGCATTGATGACAAAGTTCAAGCCAAAAGGGAAAGTAGTGGCTGATCACAGGAGAGACAACGCATCAAGAAAAAGGACACCACAAGGTATTACCTCACATAAACATGACTCTGCTCCTAAATGATTTTATTGTGTTAATATAGGCCATATTGCTAAATTTTGCAATAAGAAAAAGTCAAATGAGGAGAGGTACAAGCAGAGAAGACATGCAGGTCATTTGGCTGATGCAGATGCAGATCAGAATCAGGTTCTCAAATTGTTTATGGTTGAGGTTGAGATTGCTTTAGCTATTGTGGAGGATGAATAAGATATTTGGTTCATAGATTCTGGAGCCTCCTCACATATGACAGGTAAAAAGCAATGGTTCAGAAATTTTAGAGAATCCAACACTAGAGTAGAAGGTATACCTTGGAGATAATAGAGGGTACAAGATCAAGGGACATGAAGATGTCCTTGGTACTCTACCTGATGGAAAGATCAGGAGTATATCTGATGTGTGGTATATTCATGTTATTAAGAAGAACCTAATTTCTGTGTCAAAGATTACAGATCAAGATCTCAAGGTAGAATTCTTTAAATCTCATTGTATTATTAAAGACTTGTTGGACCAGATGAAGCCTATTACTACAGGTATTCATAGAGGAGGACTCTAAAAACTGGATGCGAAGAGCACACCACATCAATCCTTGATGTCATCAGATATGTCTACTAAAAATTTGTGGCATCAGCGACTTGGGCATATCAATTTCAGTCACCTCCTTCGATTGCAGAACAAAGGTATGGTAGATGGTCTTCCTGTTTTGAAAAAGATACATATTGATATGAAGCATGTGCATTTAGTAAACAACATAGAGATGGATTTCCTGCTATTAAATATAGGAAATAGAGGGATATGCTTGAAATTGTACACACTGACTTATGTGGCTCGACATAGACATGATCATTAGGAGGGGCCTATTATTTTTTAATATTTGTTGATGATTGTAGAAGATTCACATGGGTATATTTTATTAAATAGAAGAGTCATGCTTTTGAGTATTTCAAGCAATACAGAAATATGATTGAGAAGTAGACAAGAAAGTTCATCAGGATTCTTCAATCAGATCAATGCCGAGAATTCAAGAAAGGGGTTTTCATCAAATACTATAACGACCATGGGATTGACTAGCAATTTACAATAGCTTACACTCCTGAGTAGAATGGAGAAGCTGAGAGGAAAAATAGAACACGGGTTGAGTGTGCTCGTAGTATGTTGAAAGGTAAGAATCTAACTAATGGTTTTTGGGCAGAAGCTGTCAATATTGAAGTATATCTAAAGAATAGGAGTCCTACTAAAATTCTTGGTTATAAAACTCCTTTTGAAGAATTGTTTGGCTTCAAGCCTACATTAAGTCACCTTAGAGTATTTGGTTGTAAAGCTTTTGTGCATGTTCCCAAAGAGAATAGGAAGAAGTTAGATTCAAAGGCCATTAAATGTACCTTCATTGGATAGTGCAGTGAGTATAAGGCTTATAAAATGTTTGATCGTTCTACTCACAAGGTGTTTGTTAGTAGAGACATAGTATTCCATGAATAGGTTGATGATGGAAATCCTATTCAAAACAATGAAGAATGGCATGTACCCTTACTTTCAGATGAGGATAGTGAAATACGGACCAATCAACAACAGTAATATCAGTAGGAACAACATCAGTAGGAATAGCAGCAGTAGTAGCAGGATAAAGAGGAAGAAATCGAGTTTAGTCCATAAAGAGAAGAACACAGTAGAATAATTGACCCCCACCACTCAGGAGATCTAGCAGGCCGAGACATTTACCAGCTTGATATAGGGATTGTATGCTCATGACTAGTATGTTAAACATTACAGAACCTTCTAAATTTTATGAAGGTAGTAAGAGTTCTGAATGGAAGGAAGCAATGAAAGAGGAATATGACCCCATTATTAAGAACAATACTTGGGATCTAGTAAAGCTTCCTAATGATAAACAACCCATAGGTTGCGGATGGCTATTTAAGTTGACATTTAAAGCAGATGGGTCTATTGATAAGCATAAAGCAAGGTTGGTGGCAAAGGGGTATTCCCAGAAATAAGGTATTGATTGCAAGGAAACATTTTCCCCTGTTGCAAAACTAAATACCATTAGACTAATTATTTCTTTAGCCACTAAGCATCATTGGAAAATACATCAATTATATGTTAAATCTACTTTCTTAAATGGTGATTTAAAAGAAAAAGTATATGTAGTGCAGCTTGAGGGGTTTGTTAAGAAGGGAGAAGAGCACTTAGCATGTAGATTAAAGAAAGATTTATATGGTTTAAAGCAGGCTCTTAGATCCTGGTACAAAAAAATCGACTCATTTTTTCTCATGCATGGTTATAAACGGAGCAAAAACGATCCGAATTTGTATACTATGTTTAATGGTGACAGATAAATAGTGTTGATTTCTTTATATGTATATGATCTGATCATGATAGAGAGTGCAGACAATCTCATTGTAGAAATCAAGTAGTAGTTATCACAAAAAATTGAGATGAAGGACCTTGGATAAATGCATTACTGTTTGGGTCTAGAAGTTTGGAGAGATTCAATCCAAACTTTCTTTTCCCTGGGTAAGTATGCTAAGATTTTGTTGATTAAATTCAAAATGGATGAGTGTAATGCTGCATTTGTGCCTTTACAGAAAAACAACAAACTTCAGGTGAATGATGGTTCTAAATATGCAGATGCAACATTGTATAGAAAGTTGGTTGGTAGTCTTATTTATTGACTACAATGACACTAGATCTAGCCTATGCAGTGAGTGTTTTGAGTCAGTTCATGACTCGACCTCATGAGAACCATTGGATTGCAATGAAAGGAGTGTTGAGGTATCTGCAAGGAACTTCAAACTTTGGTATTTTATATTCTCACTCATTTGATGTTAGTTTGACAGGTTATACAGAATTTGATTGGGTAGGAAATTTAGATGATAGAAGATCAATTATAGGTTATGCCTTCAACATTGGGTCCGAGGTCATCTCTTGGTGTAGCAAGAAGCAACATACTATTGCCTTATCCTCAGCAGAAGCAAAAAATCAAGCTATGTGTGCAGCAACATGTGAGGCAGTTTGGTTGCGCAAATTTCTCCAAGATGTAGGAGAAGAACAGACAGAAGCTACGGTTATCAATTGCGATAATCAAAGTTCCATCAAACTGGCCTATAATCCTGTGTTTCATAAAAACACTAAACACATAGACACTCAATTTCATTTTGCCAGGGAGAAGGTGCGGTCCAAAGAGATTTGTGTTGAATATTGTAATTCTTGTGATAATATGGCTTATATATTTACTAAGCCTATGGGAAGACTGAAATTTGATTTGTTTAGGGACATATTAGGTTTGTTTAAGAACCCTTTCTCCATTAAGGGGGAGCATTAGAATTAATGGAGATTAGGTGATTATTGTTACGTAGTTATGATTTTGCTTTTCTTGGATATTCAGTTCCTATCATTTAGGGATTTGACTTACTATCCCTAACAATGTGTATCTATTTATTATTGGAGTTTAATGTGAAGCCTAAGTGGCATATTTTCTTGGAGGAGCCCCTGGTGATCCACACCTATGAGCTCCTCCTGTGTTGTTTTCCAATTCATGTCTTCCATATGCAACTGTTGACAAAGGAGGTATCACAGGAGGGTTCTTAAGGGGATTATTTTCGATTAGCGGGGATGAGTTATAGTTTCTAAGATGGTGGTCTATTAGCGGGGACGATTTATAGTTTCTTGGATTCTGGTCTATTGGTGGGGACGAGTTATAGTTTATGGGATCGTGGTCTATTAGCATGGAGGAGGTATTAATCATAGGATCACGGTCTACCATGGAGTTGAGAGGTGGCAAAGAAAGATTACTTGTCTCTAGGCTAATTTTTATGTGTTGATCTCGAAAGCCTTCCCATGTCCCACCTCCCTGTCTGCCCCATTTGTGGAAATTTGAGAATTGTTCCAGTTGGTAACCTATTTTATGGCAGCAAAGACAGTGAAAAGGGATTCCCTAGTAGTCGATAACCTGCCTCCGAGAGAAAGGGCCCCAATATAACTTGAGTTCTTCCAAGGGTCCCCTTGAGAAATTTCTTTCGATCAGGAACCATGTAGTTTTCTTATCAAGCCTGCCTAGACTAGCGTCATCCAAGTAGTATAAATTCTCATTTTCTTTACTATTGTAGTTATTGCCTCTTTTGTTCAGAGCTTTGAAGGTAAGTTTGGGAGATTGGCCCATGGAATGGTTCTGCATGGCATATCTTTTGAAGGGTTGAAACAAAATTTCCATCCTTGTAGGGAGATGAATATTCTATCTTTCACCCATAAGGATTTGTAGATAAATTCTGCGTCTTCAGGGTGAGTGAAATATAATGTGAACCATCTATTTTGGATCATGTTGATCTGGGGTCTATATTTCAGGATTGGTGACCCATAGAAATAAAATGTATTCAAGCCATTGCCAGATATGTTAGTTTTGTTTGATTGCTTGAAACAATGTAGTCAACATAAATTTCAATTACTCAGGACTATACATAAATTCATTTTTTTGGTGGTAATTTTAACTTAGGTTGGGGAAGGATAAAATTTGAAGAGGGCCCATTTATATCTCAAATATTCTCACAACTCATCATCACCCATCATTAATCTTGGTTGAATGGGCAATACATCAAGTACCTTAGTTGGGAGCGAGTTGTTATAAGTATAAGTTTGAGTTGTTTAATTAGGTATTCAAATATTGTTTAAACAATGAAAAATCATAATTTTTTTGATATTTTTTTAGTTAATTTAGATTTCAACAATTAGGAAACTGTTTTAAATGCAAAATGCAAAATTGTTATTGGTTTGTGATAAGAGAAACCATAAAAATAATAAAACAAGAGAGTTTTTGGTATAGTATGTCAGTTGAACCTAAAAATAAAGATTTCATAATAATAAAACATATCTTTATCTACTTTTTTAAAACATAAGTAATACTCTGCATACCTTTGTAGGTATCCTTGTTACATGTAAAAAACATATCAAAAATATAAGTAGGTCTCATCTTTTTGGATGGAGAGTCTACTTGAATGGTATTTGGACGATCTTCTTTATTGTTGAAGTGAAGAATTCCAAGTCAGCAATGTTCTTTGCTGGGAAGGAGAGTCTTCTCATAAGTTTGTTATTCTATCTTTGAAGCTTTTCAACACAAAATAGAATCACTTGGTTAGCTTCTGAGTGCTCCACCAAGACCCTTCCCATTATCGTTTTAGGTTGCCAATAGATATTGATGGTTAGACCTTCCCACTATCAATTTGAGTTTCCAATAGATATTGATGGTTTTCATGTATCTGGTGTTCCAGGTTGTGGTTCTTCCGATGCATAGAATCCATCGACCCACCTCATCCTACCCGTCGACATCATAGATAAATCTATGCTCTAGCCAAGTTTCACATTTAGCTTTTTGTATCTCAACTTCAATTGTTGGAGAAACATACTAGAAATAAATAGTACTTGGCCTTTATACTCCTTCTTAAGCCCTAGAAATGGAGGAGATAGTTTCATCTCCCTCCCTTACAGGTGGCAAGGCACACAGGTGATTCTTGCTAAATGATGACAAAGTGACAGTGGGAAGGCTATCATCTAGGAGAAACACAACAAATAAATAGGAGGAACACAAGGAAACCAAGGAGGGTGAGAATATTAATGGTGGACAGACAATTGGGAGGGAAGTCCCAACACAAAAAGATTTGAAATTAAAATAAACCTCTGAGGAATTGAGCCCGTAATGATTGACCAATGTTTAATATAAGTAGAGGCTAAGAATATCCACACACTAAAGGGAAGTTATGAGTGGAAAACAAATAAATAGAAACAAAAACAAAAATACATCTCTAATGTCCTATATATTGTTCTAAAACCTCTAATTTTAAACAGATAAGTAGAGAAATAAATTATATGAAAAGGAGAAAAGCATGGATTATGGACTTTTGTGCTAGTGTTGTAACTTGTGCCCACTCTAGCCTCATGTTCCAAGCCATCTTGACAATTTGGACACTGAGAGGATAACTCCTTGAGATGGAAACCACTTAATAGAGTTTCCACTAGAGACCTCAATCCAAACTAACTTAGTAAAATAAAACTCAAGCATGGAGTGCCCAACCACATCATTCCCTTCTATATCGAATATAGAAACATATAGTATAGTAATTGGTTCAAACCAAAGGAAGTTAATTGTGCTTTTTAAATCAACCTTTTCACTAGAAAAAACTCGCACACAATGGATCATCCAAAATACACTTTATATGATAACATATATTTTTCATTGATGCAACCATAATTGATACCATTCACACGCCTTGCTATGAGGAAGATACAACATCAAATTTTGGCTACTCTTCATTACCAACGATAACCACCCCCTTTCATTAATCTAATCTCATCTAATGAACAAACCCATTCACTTCATGATTCCAACCATTTTCCATGTATAGATTTTCTTGTAAGGGGAAACCTCTGAGGTGTCCTTTATCAGCTTATATATACTAATTTTCCTCACGAACAGTGTGAGTGGGGTGAAAATATCATAAAATTTAATCATATATACATTAAAAGAAAACATATAATAAAAAACATAGTAAACTAACAATAATAAATAAAAATTCAATGTCATTAATAAAAACCTCAATGGAACTTGAATATGTCACTTGTGGGCATGGTATTTTGGCCTTGAGAGGGGCATCCTATAACAGAAAATGAGGGAAATGATGTGTGGCTCCTTTCATGCTCAACCTCAAATTGGCTCATGTGTATTTTGAAATAAAAATAATATTCCTTAAACGAAAAACAATGTTTGCTAAATAAACCATTTAAATATCCATGTTAACTAATCTATCTCAATATTAATTCTATATAAAGGGAGAAATTTTAAGAAAAAAATAATTTTGACGATAATAAAATATTTTGAAACCTAAAGAGAAAAGTAATCTATTTTATTATCAGCTTCTCTCTCTCTCTCTCGCTCTATCACACACACACACACACACACACACACACACACATATTTCAATGTATACTATGTATATATAATATATATGGTTGAAAAAAAGACTATATTATATATATAGTAATTGAAAAAATATTGCAGGGTTAAGAAATTTAATCTAATTAAACTATTCTAGGTTTTCGCTCATTAAGTGCTGAAGGGGATTTTCAAGGGGTTGAATCCATTTTGGCATTCAAAAAACTTTTTAAATTATGAAAAATTACAAATTATATATATATATATATATATATATATTCATGGGCTAACCTAGTAACCCCCTCTTGTGATCTATGCCCTGCCTTGTGTGTAGGTAAGGAAGCCTTGTCTGTAGGTAAGGGAGAGTTAATGGTTCTTCTCGTAAAGTATCTTTCCATGATGTGTCTCTTGTTCAAGGGTATTGGTTATAAATCCATTTTAACCATAGATCTATGAAATGTTGAGAGGGATCAAATATCTCAAGATGCAAATTCTTTTTAAAGTTTTTCACTCTAAATGACGTTTTCACTTTAGGAAATTTGATCTCTCGGCACCTGATAGATCCATCGTTAAGATGTATCAACATTGGTTTTAATTAAACTAAAAATAAAAAAGTGCATAACTACCTTTGCCATAAATTTCAACCCTCTTTTCTTATATTTCTAACAACTAAAAAAAATATTCCATAAAAAATCTATGAAGATTCAGTATCTACTATCCACTTGATAATTATGAAAATATAATAATAAACAACCTTATTGATATAATAATGTATAAAATTTGATTTCATTTAAATATAAAAATCTACTTGTAATTTTCAAAAGATGTCTTCAATCTACGAATTTTGTGCTTAATAAGAACTTACTTCTTATTATTAATTTTTTTTTTGTGAACTGGTGATATTTATATTAATGATAAAAATGGAGAATTACATAAAGAATGACAACGTTGTCACCCATATTCAAAGGACCTTGAAATATCTACACTTCCACATATCAAATTCAGAGCAAGAGTTACTTTGCAATACATAATTACCCAAAATTACATTCCATACAAAGTAAGTCTAGCAAACAATATAAATTGATTTCAAGCCCTTTATAGTAAGGAAACCTAACCATAGAGTGAAAATACACAAAATCACTGAATCCCATAATGTCCTCTTCACAAAGTACACTATAAGAAGAAGTCCCATTAAACACCAGGTTGTAGATAAATAATGCTAAGAACCATGAAGAATCTAGCTAATATCCAAAGGAAGAAGTGTATATCAAGAAGGTTCACTCGTATAGACAACACCGGTTTAAATAGCAACAGTCTAAATATTTTGTGATGCAGATAATATTCATGAGCGTTAAAAAAAGGTGACCATGCATCATAAGTCATGTTGCATGACAATAATGATAAAACATACCACAATATTGTAGAACAAACCATGCAACAATGTGCGTGATTTGAGAATAAGAACTAGAACAAAGCATTGAGTCAACCATAGAATATTGTAGCAAACACATCACTCCACCAAGAAGTAGGTAAGTCAAATCTGACAACCCATCATAGAAAACCAACCATGACCGAATCCAAAACTTAGTACCAAAAACAAAGTCCCTTAGTTTTGTATATAAATAAATAAAAACCTTCTTGAACTTTGAGGATTCGAAAACAGGCCATAAAATCTCCCAATATTTAATAAGCACAATAACATAACAATTCACTATAGACCTGAAATTTTAAATAAAACACCATAGAAGTGTTAATTTTTCATAGGGCTATATTGTTCTTTTCTTTGATAATTACATTTCTTCATTAACACATTAAGTTCACCCCATAATATCATAACATTATTCAAATTTACATCAATATTCAGTAGCATATGAAACTATGCAAAAAGAACAATATCACAATCATCAATGTAGTGGAACATAAAGGAAAAATAGAAGAAAAACATTCACACATAGAGACATTAGGATTGGTTGGAGACCAGGCAAAAACCCACTATGGAGAAAAATCTTAAAAATCTTCTTCTTATATTTTCATCAAATGATTCAGAAAAAGAGAGTACAATGATCCATATCTTCATCTATGCAACCAACCAACAAAAAAAACCCATGAATGAAACCAACAAAGATTATACTAAAAAATATGACTATGAAGACTGTAATGAACTGTCACTATTTTCGGTCAACTGCCAAACCCTACATTCACTGAGAGAAATCCTTGGAATACTAAGATTTCATCTTTTGGCTGGTTGCATAGAGGAGGAGTTATGCACGTGATTATGGTTTCTTAGTCGCTCCCTTAAGCCTAGTAAGTGAGTGTCTCGAGTAAGATCTAGGATGAAAAAGCCCTATTGCCCCAGTCACATGGATGTAGAGTTCTCCATGTGAGTGGAAAGCTCTAATTGCACGAATGAAGTTTTGTGCGTGAAACTATAGTTGAATCCTTCCTAAGATATGCCTGGGACTAAGGCCCAAAACCCTAAATAAGATATGCGAGCTTTGGACCTTGTAATTTTACCTTAGAGAGAACATGATCCTCCATGGACGAGCCTCAGACCCATGCGATCCAAAAAAGAGATAGAAGAGTGTCTTGTGATTGTTTCAAAATGAGGTAGAGTTCACTTGAATTTATAGCCTTTCAAGGTGGTCCACTTTGCTTTAGGGCTAACCTTTTCAAATATGCACATGTGGGATTTTCTTCATAAGTACACTTTCCCTTATCCGATTTGAGTGATCTTTAGGTCAATTTTGGTCCTCTCAAAAATAGGAATTCAATGCAATCATTATCTCCATCAAGTGATTTTTCCAAACTGGAATTTGATTATAGTTTCATATTTTTAACGCTCCCTCTCAACTAGGGAGAATTCTGCTTGCCAATATCAGACCATCGATCATCATGTCATATTGTAATCATATTGCATCCAGGTTCAAGAATTTCATCATCTAAAATCGTGAATGATTATCTCAATTTATCTCTAGCTCATTCTTTCTTATCTCTTGATTGTACATGCTCATATGCTAAATATTCTCTAATCTAGAAGAATAATTTGTCTTTGGATGGGATCCTAAGCAATCACCCTCTATGCATCGGGCTACTGCATGAAATATCTATCAGTGGCCTACTACTTGGAATCTCTTCTAGCAGACTACTACCTGGGAATATCGATAGGGAGTTAGATCTATGACCTATATCATCATTGATGAGAATATCATTAAGGAGTATATGTTAGCTTGGAACCACATTGGGGAGCTCAATCTCAACTTGGAATATCATTGGGGAGCTACTACTATGACCCCATATCAAGGAATAGGTGATGTAGGGGAGGTACTACTCAACCCATCCTATTTCCTATTGACCTATCCATCAATGACCCTTAAGAGTCATATGGTTGATGACTTGCATCATAATCTCACCTTGGACGAGATACCCAACTTACCAAGAGGTAAGGATCACATACCTCCTAGCCTCCTCAACCTTTTGTCCAGATAGGGAGGGACAATCCCAACAAACCCTGCTTGTTCATATGATGCCAACTGGGGTATACTCTGCGAATACCAAGATAGGGTGAGCTACTACTCCAAACCTATGGGTAACAAATAGGGGTGATACCCTATTGCCTAGAGTTCCCTCAACTCCAGGAGTCCTCCATCTCAATTCCTCACCCTGAGAGCTCAAACAGAGGAGGAAGAGTTGGCTCAATGTCCTTGATCAATGATTATCTCTATAGATCACCAAAATATCATCGTACTCATATATGGTAATCATCATGTCTCAATAGAATTTGTCTCCTATTCATACATGACATCAAATCATATATCATATTAGAACATAGAAAACATATCATAAAAAGGATACCATAGTCAATCTCCCTCTCAACGAGGTGCTAACCACAATCCTGAGCTTGTCTCATACGACAACATTATCTCAATATATGAAGGTCAATCGGTCCTAGCTATATGTTTTATTCTATGATAATCAATTCCCACATTTTTTCATCATATTGCAGCCATGTCATATCCAGATCCTGCTAAGACGAATCTCCAAGGAGCTTCTTCATCCTACCACATGACTAGTCATGCTAGTAACATCGTACTCAACCTTGGTCATGCTATGGACCTCTTGTGCAAGATATCATGGCATATCCCATACTACAACAACATCCAAATGTGCTTGTCTCATCAATAATGATATAATCATCATCAGTACACCCAAGTAGTCACATATCATAGAAAGATCGTCCCATGCAAGTAATTTTAAGGATGTTAAGGAGAAACTCAATGTGAATGAAGCAGATCAATCATGAATCGAATCAGGTTCTATGCACATCATGTATATATATAGATGGATGTTAAAAAAAGAACATCAATGCTTCAATCAACTGTTTGTTGTATCTATTCACAACTTCTTGAAATTCAAACGGAGTGTCAAACTATTTTTATTTCCACTTTCCAAAACGTCTTCAATAGCTTCGTAGTATATATTATACTTTATCAACTTCAGAAATAGATTCATCATGCCATGATTCATCATTTCAAAATTCAGAATCCATATCCCTTGTACTTAGATCATCAGAGGCTCATTACTTGTCAATAGTAGACCATTAGTATAAAAAACCAAAACCAAAATCAAAGTCATATCTTGGAACACTTCTAAAGTAGAGGTTTGGATCAACACATCATCCCGACTTCGCCAAATAACTATCAATGCAGACATATCTGGATCAAGGAGCTTGCTTCATACAATGTTTTCTACAAGGATAATACTTTACGAAAGCAATATGCCGAGCCTTACACGAACCAAAGTTGTTAGATCAAGACTAATATCAAACTCATCAATATCATTTGTACAAAATTATTTAGAGCAGGTGATAGGTAGAGCTCTCATCAAGTTTCCATTTGGAAACCAATATCAAATCAAGTGATCCTCATGGTCATAATATAAGTCACTAAATGAAAATGAAAACACCAAGGATAAGTCATGAATGTTCCATCAATCTATCGAAAGGTTACTTCATATTGAATCACAACTGTAAATATTTCAACCATTATGCTAAGAACGAGGAGGCCAGTGCAATACCATTATCAAGTAACAATATTATTCATTGAAAGTCACAATGTCCTCATAGAATTTTCATAAAGGAAAATCATCAGTCGTAAAATCAAACCATTAGGTCAGATCCCAATTTTTCTATCATAGAGAGATCTATGGTCCAAAACATATCAAGTCAGACATCATGTCAAAACTCTAAACATTGTTTAGCTATATTAAACAACCAAATCATGTTAAAATATTGTATCACAAACTTTAAACATAATGACATATATATATGCATGTCTTCATCAACTGAAAACACAAGTTCTATCTATATATTCATATTATAGTAAACATTCAAACTTTCTTGCTCACAAATCTTTCTGTTGTTTGTTCCACATTTATAGAACTGACATCCTTGGGTGAAAATTCGCTTTCATCCACATTTTTGTGTCGAATATGCATAATTGTACCCATATTCCTTCCCTACATGTGGTTGGGATATCATAGTCACACCCTTGAATATGTTATGCAAGTGACTGAGGCTTCTCAGTCAATCTCTGAAGCACTGTAAGTAAGCGACTGTCGTTGGATTTTCCTATAACTATCTCAGTAACTTAGTCACACCCTTGAGCGTACTTCCATACAACTGGGAGGCTACAGTCACATATGTAGGATTTCTTCCTTGAGAATGAGGCTTAGAGTAAGAGGAAATATGTCACCTTAGATCAAAACTTTGTTGTAGATAAACAATGTCAAATGTTTTTTTATTCAAGCCCATAAATGATACTTTAACAGTGAAGAGTATATAATGCAAATGACAATAGGAGAATGGATTTTATGCACAGGTTCTCCCTCTGAATGGGAATCCACTTCAGTCATCTACATTTATGCCATCAAACTGTTTATAATGTTATCATGTGTCAAAAGATCTGTTAGATCATAAAGTCAGACCATATCACATATTCATCACGGTTATATTACGTTATCATCGGGTACTTCCTCATGACATTAATCTTTCATCAACGGTTAGAGTCAAAGAGCTAATAGGAGTGGAGTTCAAGAATCATGATCACTTGCATTACTTCTTTATCACATAATTCAATCCATCAATTCAAGGCATTCACTTTTACCATATTCCATATTTACTAATCACATCGAAACATAACCATGGTCGACAAAATATCATGAGTATCAGTCTCATAGTTATATTTCTATCATCATGGTTGGCATGCATTTCACAAATAAATAGTTTCAAGTTACCATCTACTAGAATCAATGTGCCAACCTTCTTTATGCTATCAAGATATTCAAAATGATAGATGTTAGCCAAACATCAATTATGTCACTATATCAAAGATCAACATTGAATAGCCTCATAGAATAAATAAGTTCATCATGATCAAGAAGTAGGATACTTGTCCAATACCAAGTGAACTATTTCAACATAAGAACCATGAATTCAAATTACCTTCATATGCATGCATGAACCATTTGAGATTGGGATATTCTAATCATATATTAGGGCCTACCTTTCCATTCAATATTATAGTTGAAACATAAAATTCAAACAATATATCATGAATACCTTTTAGTATTCAAATACTTTATCATATTTTTGTTTGACATAGGCAACTTGTAGCACTTTGTCATCTTTTCTTCATTCGTCTCTTTACCTTTTCTAGATCTAGCTTTTATTTCCTACATCTCAAATGATCATCTTATTACATCTCATCAAGGAGGTAAGAAACAAAAAAATACTCAGATATACATGCAAGAAGTATAAGATAAAAGCGACAATTAGATATATAATTCTCAAAAGTAAAGACATAAAGGATCATCATAAGTCAATAAATATTTATCTTAATGGGAAGTCATCCTCTTCCTCTTCAACTAACCTTCAAGTGCCATCACATTCCCTTATCGACATAACAATGTTTCCTTCAATCAACTTTATCAACAACGAGGCTTACTAGAGAGTATCCCATCTAGGGCTTCATCAAATTTGTCACAAGTTCTTGAGCATATTCACATTGACCATGCAAGGTTTCATATATCAAATATTTGCCATAAACCAGGGTTTCTCTCAAACACCAACCTCTTAAAACACATATTTCATTAAATTTGGAAGTATTAAGTGGATCTAGAATATATAAATTTAACTATATTAAGTTTGTTCAAAATGGTGAATTATAAATTCACTTAGTTCACTAATTTTAATGTAGATATTAATCATTTTTTGTGAAAAAATTATCATGATAAACTTTATTAAACAAATTCATATAAACTGGCAAAAGAAAATCTTTCACATCTTAATCTTGGATTCCTTACATTATCTATTTTAATATTTTTATGGTTTGTATTAAAATATAAGATTTTTAAGGTTATTTAATGAAAAACATGATGTGTATTTTACTATTATTAACCCATTTAATTATAGTCCGATATAGTAGATATCATGTATGTGTTAAGTTACAATAATTACTAAGACAACGTTGGCACAATTTAAAAGTCTATCACCTTTGCAACACTAGTAATATTGTTGAAGATTTAAAAAATCTCATAGGTCATTGAGTTTATACTCACATTGGATTTAAATTTCAAAATATTTGTGACACTACCAACCTTCTTGATCTTTTAACTAAACAAAATTATGATGAGCTTGAAACACTTCTTCTAATGCTTTTTGCCTTCTTATATACCATATTTGGTCTTAGTGGATGATAATAATTATTATCACCATCATCATTTCATACTATTGTAGGAAATTTGCACCATTTTAGAGTTGACGAGAAAATATTTTTTTAGGATCAAATTAAATGTTGAATGTGAGTAGTAGCATAATTTATTTTTATTTATTATTTGTACTTTTGTGTTAAAAACTAAGTTGATTGAGGCTTACTTAATGAATAATAGATTAATATGCAAGCTACATATTAAGTATAAAGTTATTTAATGACAAATGATCATAGTAATGTTTCCACTGTATACCAACATAGATCCATGTTAAGTATGAATGTAGGGATCAAATTTCTTCACATGCAAACATTCTTAGAGTACAAAATACAATGTGTTATTTTTCATTGTTGAAACTGTATTTTTGAATGCTAAATAGAGTATACATAAGACCAACAAAATTTTTAACAATAAAAACTTCTTTTGTATATATATAGATATATATGAAGTTGATATTGACATAAATTAGTTAACATAGATATTCGAATAGTTTATTTGAATCTCTAGCTAAAATATTTTTGAAAAGTATAACATTTAAACATCTAATTCACACATTTTTTTCTTCTAATTACTTTACAACATATTCATTTTTTTATTTTTCTACTTAGAACATAATTTTTATTTTAAAGGGGCACAAATGGAGAGACAAACTTACACATCTCCTCATATTGGGTTGTAGGATGAGCCTCTTGACTCAATTACTAATCATTTTAATGATTAAAATCAATCACGAATTGATGGCGAGTGTGCAGGCGTTAGAGACAATCTCCCTAATCTACCTGCAAGTTCTTCAATGTCTTTATCAATTTCATTTTCTTCTACTCTGGGCACATCAGTCATTAAACTGATATTTCATTTCTTAAAAAAAAACACCACGGTCATGCTTTATTATCAAACAGTGGCTTTCGGGAGTTCTTAAAAGAAATATCCCTTTTGGTGGACTTACATATCTTGGAACACTTCTAAAGTAGAGGTTTGGATCAACACATCATCCCGACTTCACCAAATAACTATCAATGCAGACATATCTGGATCAAGGAGCTTGCTTCATACAATGTTTTCTACAAGCATAATACTTTACGAAAGCAATATGCCTAGCCTTACACGAATCAAAGTTGTTAGATCAAAACTAATATCAAACTCATCAATATCATTTGTCCCAAATTATTTAGAGCAGGTGATAGGTAGAGCTCTCATCAAGTTTCCATTTGGAAACCAATACCAAATCAAGTGATCCTCATGGTCATAATATAAGTCACTAAATGAAAATGAAAACACCAAGGATACGTCATGAATGTTCCATCAATTTATCGAAAGGTTACTTCATATTGAATCACAATTGTGAATATTTCAACCATTATGCTAAGAACGAGGAGGCCAGTGCAATACCATTATCATGTAACAATATTAGTCATTGAAAGTCACAATGTCCTCATAGAATTTTCATCAAGGAAAATCATCAGTCGTAAAATCAAACCATTAGGTCAGATCCCAATTTTTCTATCATAGAGAGATCTATAGTCCAAAACATATCAAGTCAGACATCATGTCAAAACTCTAAACATTGTTTAGCTATATTAAACAACCAAATCATGTTAAAATATTGTATCACAAACTTTAAACATAATGACATATCTATATGCATGTCTTCATCAACTGAAAACACAAGTTCTATCTATATATTCATATTATAGTAAACATTTAAACTTTCTTGCTCACAAATCTTTCTGTTGTTTGTCCCACATTTATAGAACTGACATCCTTGGGTGAAAATTCGCTTTCATCCACATTTTTGTGTCCAATATGCATAATTGTACCCATATTCCTTCCCTACATGTGGTTGGGATATTATAGTCACACCCTTGAATATGTTATGCAAGTGATTGAGGCTTCTCAGTCAATCTCTGAAGCACTGTAAGTAAGCTACTGTCATTGGATTTTCCTATAACTATCTCAGTGCCTTAGTTACACCCTTGAGCGTACTTCCATACAACTCGGAGGCTATAGTCACATCTGTAGGATTTCTTCCTTGTCAATGAGGCTTAGAGTAAGAGGAAATATGTCACCTTAGATCAAAACTTTGTTGTAGATAAACAATGTCAGATGTTTTTTTATTCAAGCCCATAAATCATACTTTAACAGTGAAGAGTATATAATGCAAATGACAATAGGAGAATGGATTTTATGCACAGGTTCTCCCTCTGAATGGGAATCCACTTCAGTCATCTTCATTTATGCCATCAAACTATTTATAATGTTATCATGTGTCAAAAGATCTGTTAGATCATAAAGTCAGACCATATCACATATTCATCACGGTTATATTACGTTATCATCGGGTACTTCATCATGA
This sequence comes from Pinus tabuliformis, assembly GCA_031772625.1. Classification (NCBI taxonomy): domain Eukaryota; kingdom Viridiplantae; phylum Streptophyta; class Pinopsida; order Pinales; family Pinaceae; genus Pinus; species Pinus tabuliformis. The sequence continues at coordinate 339,600,766 of CM062818.1, read as the reverse complement.
CATTAATCTTTCATCAACGGTTAGAGTCAAAGAGCTAATAGGAGTGGAGTTCAAGAATCATGATCACTTCCATTACTTCTTTATCACATAATTCAATCCATCAATTCAGGGCATTCACTTTTACCATATGCCATATTTACTAATCACATCAAAACATAACCATGGTCGACAAAATATCATGAGTATTAGTCTCATAGTTATATTTCTATCATCATGGCTCGCATGCATTTCACAAAAAAATAGTTTCAAGTTACCATCTACTAGAATCAATGTGCCAACCTTCTTTATGCTATCAAGATATTCAAAATGGTAGATGTTAGCCAAACATCAATTATGTCACTATATCAAAGATCAACATTGAATAGCCTCATAGAATAAAGAAGTTCATCATGATCAAGAAGTAGGATACTTGTTCAATACCAAGTGAACCATTTCAACATAAGAACCATGAATTCAAATTACCTTCATATGCATGCATGAACCATTTGAGAGTGGGATATTCTAATCATATATTAGGGCTTACCTTGCCATTCAATATTATAGTTGAAACATAAAATTCAAACAATATATCATGAATACCTTTTAGTATTCAAATACTTTATCATATTTTTGTTTGACACAGGCAACTTGTAGCACTTTGTCATCTTTTCTTCATGTGTCTCTTTACCTTTTCTAGATCTAGCTTTTATTTCCTACATCTCAAATGATCATCTTATTACATCTCATCAAGGAGGTAAGAAACAAAAAAATACTCAGATATACATGCAAGAAGTATAAGATAAAAGCAAGAATTAGATCAATAATTCTCAATAGTAAAGACATAAAGGAGCATCATAAGTCAAGAAATATTTATCTTAACGGGAAGTGATCCTCTTCCTCTTCAAATAACCTTCAAGTGCCATCACATTCCCTTATCCACATAACAATGTTTCCTTCAATCAACTTTATCAACAACGAGGCTTACTAGAGACTATCCCATCTAGGGCTTCATCAAATTTGTCACAAGTTCTTGAGGATTTTCACATTGACCATGCAAGGTTTCATATATCAAATATTTGCCATAAACCAGGGTTTCTCTCAAAAACCAACCTCTTAAAACACATATTTCATTAAATTTGGAAGTATTCAGTGGATCTAGAATATATAACTTTAACTAGATTAAGTTTGTTCAAAATGGTGAATTATAAATTCACTTAGTTCACTAATTTTAATGTAGATATTAATCATTTTTTGTGAAAAAATTATCATGATAAACTTTATTAAACAAATTCATATAAACTTGCAAAAGAAAATCTTTCACGTCTTAATCTTGGATTCCTTACATTATCTATTTTAATATTTTTATGGTTTGTATTAAAATATAAGATTTTTAAGGTTATTTAATGAAAAGCATGATGTGTATTTTACTATTATTAACCCATTTAATTATAATCCGATATAGTAGATATCATGTATGTGTTAAGTTACAATAATTACTAAGACAACGTTGGCACAATTTAAAAGTCTATTACCTTTGCAACACTAGTAATATTGTTGAAGATTTAAAAAATCTCATTGGTCATTGAGTTTATACTCATATTGGATTTAAATTTCAAAATATTTGTGACACTACCAACCTTCTTGATCTTTTAACTAAACAAAATTATGATGAGCTTGAAACACTTCTTCTAATGCTTTTTGCCTTCTTATATACCATATTTGGTCTTAGTGGATGATAATCATTATTATCACCATCATCATTTCATACTATTGTAGGAAATTTGCACCATTTTAGAGTTGACGAGAAAATATTTTTTTAGGATCAAATTAAATGTTGAATGTGAGTAGTAGCATAATTTATTTTTATTTATTATTTGTAATTTTGAGTTAAAAACTAAGTTGATTGAGGCTTACTTAATGAATAATAGATTAATATGCAAGATACATATTAAGTATAAAATTATTTAATGACAAATGATCATAGTAATGTGTCCACTGTATACCAACATAGATCCATGTTAAGTATGAATGTAGGGATCAAATTTCTTCACATGCAAACATTTTTAGAGTACAAAATACAATGTGTTATTTTTCATTGTTGAAACTGTATTTTTGAATGCTAAATAGAGTATACATAAGACCAATAAAATTTTTAACAATAAAAACTTCTTTTGTATATATATAGATATATATGAAGTTGATATTGACATAAATTAGTTAACACAGATATTCGAATAGTTTATTTGAATCTCTAGCTAAAATATTTTTGAGAAGTATAACATTTAAACATCTAATTCACACATTTTTTTCTTCTAATTACTTTACAACATATTCATTTTTTTATTTTTCTACTTAGAACATAATTTTTATTTTAAAGGGGCACAAATGGAGAGACAAACTTACACATCTCCTCATATTGGGTTGTAGGATTAGCCTCTTGACTCAATTACTAATCATTTTAATGATTAAAATCAATCACGAATTGATGGCGAGTGTGCAAGTGTTAGAGACAATCTCCCTAATCTACCTGCAAGTTCTTCAATGTCTTGATCAATTTCCTTTTCTTCTGCTCTGGGCGCATCAGTCATTAAACTGATATTTCATTTCTTAAAGAAAAACACCACGGTCATGCTTTATTATCAAACAGTGGCTTTCGGGAGTTCTTAAAAGAAATATCCCTTTTGGTGGACTTACATATACAATATATATCCACGTTATATATACCCACACAAAATATATATATCCATGTTATATATATATATACCCACAGTACGTTCTCCCTTCCTCTTTGATATCGGCGACAGTTATATAGGCTGGACGTTACCATGTACAAAGGCTTGGATATATATATCGCACCGGTGATAGTTATACATCTCCACTCTCTATGCTAGTTTCGGCCGATATATATATATATATATATATATATATATATATATATATATATATATATATATATATATATATATATATATATATATATATATATATATATATATATATATATCTATAAGTTGCATCGCCTAAACAATGATCTTTTTTCCCTCCAGAACCGATACACTTATACACAGTCTTTAATATGTCGCCAGTTCCGCTTTTCACCGGTCGATGTAATTACCAACTTCCCCGCCTCCGAATTGACGGACTCAGCGACATGTATACATCGTGGGTTATATTATTTCGGCTCGTGATCCAGAACTCGACCTGTTGTGCTATACTCCCTTCACACCGAAAGGCTTGTAACTTGAACACACGACTAACAGTTTCAAATGATCTCGCAATGCCGATATGGTCTTGGACCGATTTGGTGAGGACTTATAGTTATAAATTTCAATTCCGCTACAGTCACTCAATAGAATTCGCAAGAGTTCTTGGGATAACAGAGACGCATGCGCAATTGTAAAATCAAGGCCTATATAAACATAAAATGAAAGGAAATTAATTCCAATGATTAATACACATTATTTGCAGCGTGTGGAAATGGAAACTCTTCAACACCGTCGCACTATCCAATAATCTGTGTATGCATACTACAGAGTCATTAATAAGAGACGCTGAGAGAACAAATTTTTCAAAATAATACTATGGCACTCGCCCCTCTCCTCTGTCTCTGGAGTGCTTTGCTACCTCTTTATTTATAACTAAGGATAGGCCCTCTCGGTCCTTATCCGATACAAAGAAAAGCATGCTTTACAGGATGATTTAAAGCTTGAAAAGCTCTGTTACAAATAGCATGATTTATTGCTAGAATTTATTCTATTTTTTAACTAAGAAAGCATAGAAATTGCAGGCTAAAGGACCCCACTCCCTTGCCTGTAGATTTTTTTTTTATTTTTGAAATAATTTGGAAGATTTTTCCCCTCTGAGTTACATGCTCCCGCATCAGACTCCTGAGGACAAAATTCTTCATGGGCTCCTGTCCATGAGCTCATCTACAGATTTGCCCAATTTCTGTAGAATGTCTTCTGTAGTCCAAGTAGCTTCAGCAATCGGCTGTCCCTTCCATTTCACCAGATACTGGAAATATTCTCATCCCCTTGTCTTTTTATACACTTTCTTATCCAGAATTCTTTCTGGCTGTAAATCCTTGGCTGTGGGTAACTGTTTTACCCAGTCAATCTCTGGAGTCTCTTGATCATGTGATGTATCATCTGTAGCTTCATTCTCATACTTGTACAAGTCTGCAACATTAAAAATTGGTGATATTCCCACACCAAGTGGCAATTCAATCTCATAATCATTTGCAGAGAATTTCCTTAGCACCTTGCATGGTCCAATTTTCTTGGATTTTAACTTATTATACTTTCCCTTTGGAAATCTCTCCTTTCTGAGGTGCGCTGAAACCAGGTCTCCAACTTCAAAGTTTATTTTTCTTCTCCTCATGTCTGCTCTGGTTTTATATTGAATGTTGTTGTCCTGTAGCTTCTGTTTCACCTGTTCATGTATAGCCTGCATTCTTGAAGCAAAGTCTTCACCTTCTGCACTTCTCATTTCTTCTTTTCCCAAATTCCTTAATTCAGATATTCCCCTTGGGTGCATTCCATAAACAATATGGAATGGGCTCTATCCTGTGCTTCTGTTTAGTGAGTCATTATATGCATATTCAACTTGTGGTAACACTTGATCCCATTGTTTTGGATGTCCTGCAGTAAAGCTCCTCAAAAGATTGCCTAAACTTATGTTCACAACTTCAGTCTGTCCATCAGTTTGTGGATGATAGGAAGAACTGAAACTTAATTTAGTTCCTAGCTTCTTCCATAGTGTTCTCGAGAAAAGTCCAACGAATTTTGAATCCCTGTCTGAAACAATGCTTTTTGGCAATCCATGTAATCTTACAATTTCTTTAAAAAACAAGTTAGAAATATGAGAAGCATCACTAGTTTTATAACATGGAATAAAGTGCGCCATTTTAGAAAATCTGTCCACTACAACAAAAATTGAATCATAGCCCTTTTGAGTCTTTGTCAATCCGAGCACAAAATCAATACTTACCATATCCCAAGGCCTATCTGGAATTGGCAATGGAATATACAACCGTGTGTTCTGGCTCCTTCCTTTTGCATACTGGTAGACTTTACAATTTATTACATAATTCTCTACTTCAGATTTCATTTTCGGCCAGAAGTAAAATCTGTTGAGCTATTCAAAGGTCTTCTCTCTACCAAAATGTCATGCAATTCCTCCACTATGCTTCTCTTTGATTAAATTCTCTCTCATTGAACAGTTGGGTATGCACAACCGATTTTTCTTAAATAACAGTCCATCTTGTATAAAATGATCTAGCCACTTGCTCATGTCCATCAAAATAGGATTTTTACAAGCCTCAAATGCCTCCTTAAAATCTAAATCGGTCTCATATAATTCCTTAAGAAAACCAAAACCCAACACTTGGATTTGACTTTCTTGCAGCAATACACTTCTCCTACTTAAGGCATCTGCAACTTTGCCTGATTGTCCAATTATATGCTTCAACACAAAATGAAAGCCTTGAAGATACTCTACCCATTTAGCATGTCTCTGGCTGAGTTTTGGCTCTTGCATTATAAACTGCAATGCATGGTTATCTGAATAAAGAATAAATTCTTTCGACATTAAAAAATGCCTCCACTTCTTTAGTGCTTGCACAACTGCGTAAAACTCCTTATCATAAGAAGAATACTTCCCTTTTGCATCATTTATCTTTTCACTGAAATAAGTTATTGGTCTATCTTCTTGGCTTAAAACTCCTCCAATTGCTTCTACACTGCATCACACTTAACTTGAAAAGTTTTGTTAAAATCAGGAAGAACCAAAATAGGCTTTTCAGTTTTTTTCTTCTTTAACAGCTGAAAATTTCTCTCTGCTTCAGCAGTCCACTTAAATGGCTGCTTATCTTTCTTTATGGTCTCAATAATAGGTGCATTAATCTTACTAAAATTCTTAATGAATTTTCTGTAAAAACTAGCAAGACCATGAAAACTCCTTACCTCAAAAATACTTTTGGGTGAAGGCCACTCAACAATTGCTTTGATCTTATCTGGATCCATCTTCAATCCTTCAACTGAGATAACAAATCCCAAGTACACCAGCTCCTCTTTCATAAATAAACACTTCTTCAGATTCAACAATATTTTTTATTGTTGCAACTTCTGTAAAACATAATTTAAATGCCTCAAGTGTTCCTCCTTGAATCTGCTATAGACTAATATGTCGTCCAGGTATACTATTACAAATTTACCAATGAATTCTTTAAGAACTTCATTCATAAGCCTCATGAATGTACTTGGTGCATTGGACAACCCAAAAGGCATCACTCTCCACTCATATAATCCTTCATTGGTCTTAAAAGCGGTTTTCCATTCATCCCCTTCTCTTATCCTTATCTGATGATAACCACTTTTAAGATCTAGCTTTGAAAAATATTTTGCACGAGACAAGCAATCTGTTAAATCTTCAATTCTGGGTAATGGAAATCTGTACCTGATTGTAATCTTATTGATGGCTCTTGAATCTGTACACATTCTCCAACCTCCATCTTTCTTCGAGCTCAGCACTGTTGGCACCGCACAAGGACTCAGGCTTTCCTTAATCAACCCCTTGTCAAGCAATTCTTGCACCTGTTTCTTAACTTCTTCATTTTCTGCAGGAGTCATTCTATATGCTGCTTTGTTAGGTAGACTTGCTCCAAGAATCAAGTCTATATGATGACTGATTTTCCGAATTGGCAGTAATTCATTAGGTAAATCATCAACAATAATATCATAATAATTATCCAGCATTTCTTGAATTTCAATGGGTAATTTAGAAATTTCAGTAGAAGTCAATATTACCTTGGGCTTACAAATCACAGCAAAATTTACCTCATTTTCTTCAATCTACTTCAAGTATTCCTTCCCTCCAAGTAACAGAGTTTTTGGACCAGTCTTCTGTTGGCATTATGATGCATGTGTTGTACTTGATGGCAACCCTCTCATAGAAGATCATCTCACTTATATACATTCAGATGAATCTACAGAAGAGATATCAAATGTGACATAATACAGGATAGCTCAAAGGAATCAAATGGCAAGTTCTTAGTAAGCAGAGGTTCAAATATTGAAGAAAATAAGGGGTACGCAGGTACACCTTACAGAAAGTGCGTACCCGCAGGTAAACCAAGCAGCAACCGCATCCAGGGACGCAACCCAGCCGTTCAGGAGGTGCGTCCACCCAGTGCACACTTTTCAAGGCAGAAAAAGCCCACGTGGGGGTTTCTTATGTTTTACTCTTGGTATTTAGCCGACGGTTTTGGGTTATTATGGTGTCGGCTCGTGGTATTGTCCCATGATTTTAGGAGGAGCTTGCCTATATAAAGCAAAGGAGATCATTTGGCTTAAGCATGGTTTTGGTTGAAGAACTTATGAGGGCTAGATCTGGTCTAGATCTAAACAAGGCGAATCTACTGATGGACCGAGATCTCTTCGGCGCATGTTCAGATCTGTAGATCTGACTGTCTGGGTTACTTCTGAAGTCTTGAAATCATCTATGCCCAGAGGGACACAGGTGCAGTAAGCGTTCAGGGGCGCCGGGACGCAGGCGCAGAAGGGATCAGGTGCGCCGGGACGCAGGCGCGGGAGGGTTCAGGTGCGCCGGGACGCAGTCAGTTCAATAGACTCAGAGCGAGGGATGCAGGCTAGCAGTTGAGCAAGATGTGTCTGGGACGCAGGCTAGCAGTTGAGCAGGGTGCGTCCAGGACTCAGGCCAGCAGTTGAGCAGGGTGAGTCCGGGACTCAGGCTAGCAGTTGAGCAGGGAGAGTCCGGGACTCAGGCTAGCAGTTGAGCAGGGTGCTTACTTCTCTTAAAATCTTTGTTTATCATTATGGTGTTCTGGGTTTGGTCCTATTATTGCTGATCTGGTTACTACAGTTGATTGGGTGATTCTCTTACACTTGATGATCAATTGATGCTTATGGATCCAGTTTGAAAATTAATGAAAAGTGGTCCTTGTATGAAAATTGGATGAAATGTGGCCTTTCAGATTATGGGTTGTGCTTCAGTGTATCCAGTATGAAAATTGATGAAACGTGGTACTTGGAGGAGAGAAGATTGTAGGCCGGTGCCTACGTACTAGTATCTAAGCTAGTACAAGAGCTAAAGGAAATCTTTGGAGTATTGTAGCAGGTAGTAGCCTGCGTACTAGTAAATGGATCGGCTAGTGCAAGAGCAAAGGGGGTTGTAGCTCCTGTACTGGTATGAGGCTGCACCAGTACAAATATTGTAAAAGGATTTTCTTATTAAGAAGAAGATTGAGATGACTTGCAGCAGGTGGTTTTCTCCCGCATTGGGTTTCCACCTTATATCATTGTGTTCATGTGTGTGCCTTATGTGTGATGATCTACTTTATGTTACTGCATCTGCTAACTGATAATATTGTTGATAATGTCCTAATGCACTCATTGAAAATCGATTAACTTAATCTTAAGAAGTTGTGGAAGTAGCATATATGAATCTGATTATGGAATTGAAAAAGTTTTATTAATGTGATAATACTGATTCACCCCCCCCCCCTCTCAGTATTATTTCCAACAATTGGTATGAGAGTAGGTCCTTTGATAGAAACTTGATCGCTTGAAGGAGATCCGTGGAACAATGGGAAAGAAGCTTAAGAAGAAAGCTAATAAGAAAAAGAAGTCATCTCAGAAGAACTATGACAGTGGAAGAATCGATTGGGGATTAGGCATAAGAAGCTCTTCAGATTCAGAATCAGATTCAGAATCATTATCAGGTATGAATGTGTTATCCTCTAATGTTCCAGCTATATTTCCTTGTGAAAGAGATGAAAGTGATAGCGAAACTACTGAATTTGCTCTTATGGGTGAACAAGAAAGATATCAAATAGAGGCAGAATTTAAAAGGCTGACAGACAAAATTAGAGATCAACAAGATCTATTGAACAAAAGGGAATGTGATTTCAAAGAAGAAGCAACCAAACTAAGGGCCCAACTAGAAGAAGGAAACAAGGTAAGAAAGCTACTCAAGGACAAGGAAGACCAATGTCAAAAATTGCAGTATGAAGTGACATCATTAAGAAAAGAAGTCAACGAAAGAAGCACAACCATCAAGAAACTCAAAGATAGATCCAACTACTATGAAAATATTGAAGCTACAATCCTCTCACTAAAAGGAGATCTTGAAGAGTCAAAGAAGCAGAATACAGATCTACTCCAAGCTATTGCAAAACAAGAAAACGAAGTCACCAGCTTAAAATCTCAACTAGAATGTGCCTTCCGAGTCCGTCAAATGCAGCAGGATCTGTATGAAGAACAAGAAAATGAAATTCTCAAACTAAGAGAACAAATGGAAGAAGGAAGGAAAGCTGAAGAAGTTTTGAAAAAGAAATCTCTTGAAAAGGAAGAACAGCTTCAGGTTGAGGTAGATATCTTGAAAGGTAAAGTAGAGGAAAAGGATAAGCTTTTACGATTTCAAGATAGCTCTAAAGTATTGGATGATATTCTTAATAGTCAAAGGTCCCCTGCTATAAAGATTGGTCTTGGTTTCCATAAATCTGTTGAAGGTGAATCTAGTTCACAAGGTGAGGCAAGAAATTCTAAAGAGAAATCTAAAGTGATCAATGAAGGAATGAAAGATCAATCTCATCATCAACCAAGGAAAGAAATTCCTCAAAGAAAATTATTTACCCCTTCTATGAATAATGTTGAATGTTATGTATGTCATAACCTTGGACATGTTGTAGCTAGATGTAGAAAAAGAAGGGTTCAAGATCATTATGCAGAAAGATCATCACACTCAAGGTATTTTTATGGATATTGCTTTGCTTGCAATACGTTTGGTCACAAAGCTGCTATTGTTACAGGAGGAATATGAAACATGGAAGATGTTATGCATGTAACAAGCTTGGACATATAGCTAAGGAATGCAGGAACAAAGTGTGGGCACCATATCAAAAGGAGAAAATGTCATCATCACGCTTGAAGATATGGAGGAAAAAGGAAGTACAATCAGAAAAGGATGGCATAGCACAATGTACAGACATACCAGAATCAGAGGGAGCTGAAAGTACAAAAATTCAGGTTCCTGAATCTCATAAGAAAACTTCATAAAGGCAAAGTCACATATATACGCGAGTTGGATACTGCACAATCACGTATATGATTGTTTGAAGGCAGTAGGCAAGTGAAGTTGGAAATGAATCTATCAAATCTGGGTATCTGACTATCAGTGACACAAAGGAGGACTGTTAAAATTGGCCCTAATCAGAAGGACGCAGGTATTAAACTGGAGACCTGCGTGCGGATGCAGTACAAATGAAGCTCAGGTGCGTCCAGGACGCAGTTCAGTAACAGGGGATCTGCGTGGGGACACAGAGCAGAATAAGGCTCAGGTGCGTCCCTGCAGCAAAAAGACGCGGCGCGATAGTATTACGGAGTGCGTCCCCCCAGTAAAGTACGCGGCACGATAGTATTTTTGGGTGCGTCCCTGCAGCAACAGTACGAAGGAAAGCAGAAGATAAAGTGCGTACCTGTCTCAAGGCATTTATTGGCTGATTCTTCTTATTGATGATCAGATTTGACAGATGGCACTGGTTCAGGGGGAGCATATGCACGGAATGCATTGTTGGCATTATGGTCCTTGGTGACAATGCTTATGATTCATCTTGCTATTATGAGTTGGTCACATGATCAGATTTATGGTTGATTCTCTAATGATGCTTGCATGAAGTCTTTATTGTCCTTGGCACATATATGGATAAGGTTGGCTGATTTCATGGATGATTATTCAAAGTCGCATTGTTGGAGACATGATGATGATGGGTCACTCATATGCATTTCATGATGATGTTGACATCAACATGATGCATGATTTCTTTCTTGGCACAAATGGATGAGAACTGTTGGCTGGATACAGGGATGATTATTAATACATATGTTGATTGATGCTGATGCTTTCATTTGATGGCTCTTGATTCATGGATGAGTTGATGTTGACAGATACTATGGAGCAGATTATACAGTGCTGTTGATGATGTTTGTCATGATCTTTAGATGTTTGGAAGGTCATAGCAAGACTCATGTTGTAATGCTCTATCTATTGTAGTCATCTCTTCAGGTCATGTAACGACCTATGTCCCCCCACTATCCATGGGATACAGATGTAATGTATTTGGTTTTCATATTTCTGATATATTCCCACTTGGTTGAATGGATGATCCTTATTGATGGGTAATGAATGTATTTATTGAGTCTTTTGGTGATACGAAGGTCATTTATGATATATAGAGTCATGTTCTTCTTGTAGAACATCTTTTTGCAGACCTTGCTTACAGTTAGGGGGAGATTTGGCATGAACAACACTATATAGCAAAGCAGACATCTCAGCTTGTTCTCAGAAAGACCATTATCCGATTGGAGCACCATGACATATACAAAGGGGGATATCTTTCAGAGACTTCAGCAGATCTGGTTTATAGTCAAAGGGAGCATGTCCTTACGGGGAGCATACCCCTTTGCCCTTGATCTCAAAGGGGGAGAGTGATTTGGTGTTGTTGCCATCAAGTCCAAAGGGGGAGATTGTTGGAATTATGATGCATGTGTTGTACTTGATGGCAACCCTCTCATAGAAGATCATCTCACTTATATACATTCAGATGAATCTACAGGAGAGATATCAAATGTGACATAATACAGGATAGCTCAAAGGAATCAAATGGCAAGTTCTTAGTAAGCAGAGGTTCAAATATTGAAGAAAATAAGGGGTACACAGGTACACCTTACAGAAAGTGCATACCTGCAGGTAAACCAAGCAGCAACCGCGTCCAGGGACGCAGCCCAGCCGTTCAGGAGGTGCGTCCACCCAGTGCACACTTTTCAATGCAGAAAAAAGCCCACGTGGGGGTTTCTTATGTTTTACTCTTGGTATTTAGCCGATGGTTTTGGGTTATTATGGTGTCGGCTCATGGTATTGTCCCATGATTAGGAGGAGCTTGCCTATATAAAGCAAAGGAGATCATTTGGCTTAAGCATGGTTTTGGTTGAAGAACTTATGAGGGCTAGATCTGGTCTAGATCTAAACAAGGCGAATCTACTGATGGACCGAGATCTCTTCGGCGCATGTTCAGATCTGTAGATCTGACTGTCTGGGTTACTTCTGAAGTCTTGAAATCATCTATGCCCAGAGGGACGCAGGTGCAGTAAGGGTTCAGGTGCGCCGGGACACAGGCGCAGAAGGGATCAGGTGCGCCGGCACGCAGGCGCAAGAGGGTTCAGGTGCGCCGGGACGCAGTCAGTTCAATAGACTCAGAGCGAGGGACGCAGGCTAGCAGTTGAGCAGGATGCGTCCGGGACGCAGGCTAGCAGTTGAGCAGGGTGCGTCCAGGACTCAGGCCAGCAGTTGAGCAGGGTGAGTCCGGGAATCAGGCTAGCAGTTGAGCAGGGTGAGTCCCGGACTCAGGCTAGCAGTTGAGCAGGGTGCTTACTTCTCTTAAAATCTTTGTTTATCATTATGGTGTTCTGGGTTTGGTCCTATTATTGTTGATCTGGTTACTACAGTTGATTGGGTGATTCTCTTACACTTGATGATCAATTGATGCTTATGGATCCAGTTTGAAAATTAATGAAAAGTGGTCCTTGTATGAAAATTGGATGAAATGTGGCCTTTCAGATTATGGGTTGTGCTTCAGTGTATCCAGTATGAAAATTGATGAAACGTGGTACTTGGAGGAGAGAATATTGTAGGCCGGCGCCTACGTACTAGTATCTAAGCTAGTACAACAACTAAAGGAAATATTTGGAGTATTGTAGCAGGTAGTAGCCTGCGTACTAGTAAATGGATCGGCTAGTACAAGAGCAAAGGGGGTTGTAGCTCCCGTACTGGTATGAGGCTGCACCAGTACAAATATTGTAAAAGGATTTTCTTATTAAGAAGAAGATTGAGATGACTTGCAGCAGGTGGTTTTCTCCCGCATTGGGTTTCCACCTTATATCATTGTGTTCATGTGTGTGCCTTATGTGTGATGATCTACTTTATGTTACTGCATCTGCTAACTGATAATATGGTTGATAATGTCCTAATGCACTCATTGAAAATCGATTAACTTAATCTTAAGAAGTTGTGGAAGTAGCATATATGAATCTGATTATGGAATTGAAAAAGTTTTATTAATGTGATAATACTGATTCACCCCCCCCCCTCTTAGTATTATTTCCAACATCTTCTGTCCCGATACATCTTCTTCTTGCAGAGGCAACAATGTATGATTAACAACATCTTTTCCAAATTTATAGGTGTTTCTCTTCCCGTCATGTATGGCTCCTCTGTCATATTGCCAAGGCCTTCCAAGCAATATGTGACACGCGTCCATAGGCATCACATCACAAATAATTTTATCTTTGTACTTTCCCACTTGAAATTCCACTTCCCACTGTTCACTTACCAACAGTTGATGTCCCTTTTGTAACCATGACACCTTATAAGGTGTTGGGTGCTTCATTGTCTTCAGATTCAATTTCTCAACTACTTCTGTAGAGACAAAATTATCAGTGCTGCCACTATCAATGATCATCTGACAACATTTCCCTTGGACTTTGCACACTGTCCTGAATAAAGTTTTCCTTTGTGGCGGTTCAGTAGCCACCTATTTCACTGGCTTAAGTAAGACTTTATTAACCACCAAAGATTCACCTCTTTCTGGTGTATTTTATTCTTCTTCTACCGCTACCGCTGGTGCTTCTTATTTAGCTGGAGCAACAATTGCATTCCTCTGCTTTATGTCTGCATTCTCTAGGCACTCAAAAGCTCTGTGTCCCAGCTTGTTACATTTGTAACATCTTATTTCTCTGCCTCTTCCTCTGCCTCCTCTTCCTCTGGAAAAACTCCCTCTGCCTCTTGCATCACCTTCTCTGTTTGCATGCTGGGTTGGGCTACTGCTAGCTCCATCTCTAGGTGTTGTAGAGCTTCCTCTACCACCTTGACTTCCTTTTGCTCTAAAAGTCCCTCTCCCTTTGGCAGACTTCTTCCTTATGAGTTTTTCCTCAGCTTTCAGCGTTATCTGATAAGCTTCCTCTACTATTTTAGGAGACAGTAGACTTATCTCATCCTAAATGTCCATCCTGAGGCCATTCATATATCTAGCCACCTTCTCATCTGTGTCTTGGGCTTCTCCAACTCTTATGCTTACTTTATAAAACTCTTCTGTATATTCTTTTACTGTTAAAGCTCTCTGTCTAAGATTTTGCATTTGTCTAAACAACATTTGCTGATAATTACTTGGCAAGAACTTACCTCTTAACTTTGCTACCATTCGGCTCCAGTTCTTGATTGGCTGCTTACCAAGTCTCTTCCTTTCCGCCTGCACACCATCCCACCAGAGTGCTGCATGGCCTTTTAACTTGGTGACAACAAACTTTACTTTCTTCTCATCCTCTATTTCCTCGTAATCGAAGAATTTCTCCATGTTGTTAATCCAGTTGATAAATTCTTCTGGATTCAGTCCTCCTTGATATACCGGTACTAATTGGTTCCATGGCCTCGCTATGGATTTTAACATTGACTTAAAGAATCTCATCTCAGGAGTAACTTTTACATCTTCCTCCTCTTTAGCAGCTTCAAATTCGGGCTCACTGACATCTCCATCATCTATATTTCTATCTGAAGTTAATGCATCCACTCTAGCTCGCAACTCTTCTACTGTTTCCATTAGTTCAGCATTTGCAGTAGGTCGTCCTCTTCCACCACGTCCTCGTCCTCTTCCACCACGTCCTCGTCCTCTTCCAACTCTGAAAGTCATCCTTCTTCTGCTCCTGAGATTCAATTCAATGTCAGTTGATGGCTCTGATACCACTAATGATGGCGAGTGTGCAGGCGTTAGAGACAATCTCCCTAATCTACCTACAAGTTCTTCAATGTCTTGATCAATTTCCCCTTCTTCTGCTCTGGGTGCATCAGTCATTAAACTGATATTTCATTTCTTAAAAAAAAGCACCACAGTCATTCTTTATTATCAAACAGTGGCTTTTGGGAATTCTTAAAAGAAATATCCCTTTTGGTGGACATACATATACAATATACATCCACGTTATATATACCCACACAACATATATATATATCCACATTATATATATATACCCACGGTATGTTCTCCCTTCCTCTTTGATATCGGCGATAGTTATATAGGCTGGACGTTACCATGTACAAAGGATTGGATATATATATCGCACCATTGATAGTTATACATCTCCGCTCTCTATGCTAGTTTCGGCCGATATATATCTAAGTCGCATCGCCTAAACAATGATCTTTTTTCCCTCTGGAACCGATACACTTATACACAGTCTTCAATATGTCGCCAGTTTCGCTTTTCGTCGGTCGATGCAATTACCAACTTCCCCGCCTCCGAATTGACGGACTCAACGACATGTATATATCGTGGGTTATATTGTTTCGGCTCCTAATCCAGAACTCGACCTGTTGCGCTATACTCCCTTTGCACCGAAACGATTTGTAACTTGAACACACGACTAACAGTTTCAAATGATCTCCCAATGTCGATATGGTCTTGGACCGATTTGGTGAGGACTTACAGTTATAAAGTTCAATTCCGCTACAGTCACTCAATAGAATTCGCAAGAGTTCTTGGGATAACAGAGACGCATGCGCAATTGTAAAATCAAGGCCTATATAAACATAAAATGAAAGGAAATTAATTCCAATGATTAATACACATTATTTGCAGCGTGTGGAAATGGAAACTCTTCAACACCGTCACACTATCCAATAATCTATGTATGCATACTATAGAGTCGTTAATAAGAGACGCTGAGAGAACAAATTTTTCAAAATAATACTATGGCACTCGCCCCTCTCCTCTGTCTCTGGAGAGCTTTGCTGCCTCTTTATTTATAACTAAGGATAGGCCCTCTCGGTCCTTATCCGATACAAAGAAAAGCATGCTTTACAGGATGATTTAAAGCTTGAAAAGCTCTGCTACAGATAGCATGATTTATTGCTAGAATTTATTCTATTTTTTAACTAAGAAAGCATAGAAATTGTAGGCTAAAGGACCCCACTCCATTGACTGTAGATTTTTTATTTTATTTTTGAAATAATTTGGAAGATTTTTCCCCTCTGAGTTACATGCTCCCGCATCACGAATTAGAATAGTAACAAAGTAGTACAATTTGATTATTTTCAAATACAAGAGGAGAGAGAGAAAATTGACTAAACTATTTATTACAAATGTTTAGTTTTTATTCCTATAGTGTTTAAGGATATTTTATTCAAAAGAATATATTAACATTCATCTAGAACTTATATTCCTTACATTATTTCTATTATCATTAATATTAATATTTATGTATTAAATTTGACTCATGAATAATAGATTTTGTAAAAAAAATCTTACCTATAAAGTTTTTTAACAATATATTAATATTGTTTTTCTTACTATTATTGACCATTTTAAATTGACACTAACTATTTTTCCTAAGTTGAGTACAAATTTATTATAATAGTACAATGTTGGCACCACTTCAAAATCTATAAGAGGAAATATTTTATAATTCTAGTTGTGTTGTTCAATGATCAAAATATTTTTTTTATAAATTAGAGTGCAAAAAATAGAAAATTTGATTTATATAAATTATAATAAGGAATATTAAGGAAAACTCATTTCAAACATTATTACAAGTGTCTAACATCTATTCATTAAATGTTTAAATGATTTATATTAAATATAATACTAATTAGGTACCGCACTATTGTTTTAATAGACCAAATATAGAAGATGTTTTTAAGTGTATTATTGAATTTGATTGTGCATATTTGATATGGTGAGAAGTCATGTTGGTCAAATAAAGCTTTTCAAAATTAAATATTTTATGGAAACTTAAATATTTTATGGCAATGTCATGTAATTTGTATCAACACATGATTACATTGAAATAGTAAAAAATGCAAAACTCCAAAATAATATGAAGATAATATTTTATATACAACAAATATTGAAAAGTGTGTTTGAATGTATATTAATAGATCCTTCAAACAAAGTTACATTCATGAATCATATAAAACTAATATTAAGATATTTTTTCTTGCAATGTTCTTTCTTTAGAATCCATGCCCACACTATGGTACTAATTAGAATAGAACCAAGTTTTGTTTCGTCAGGGTTTGGTATCAAATATTTCTCTAAAAAAATTCCATTATATTTCCCTAACATAGGCTTCCACTAGTCAACCTTTACATGAAGATTCTCAATTTCATTATCCCTAAAGATACCTGAGATGGATTTTTCCATCCAAATCCTCTCTCCTACATCCTCATTGCCTGATCTAACTTGCAACATCCTTCCTTTCTCAACATCAATCATTGGATTGAATGTTGGATTTAGCTTGTTTCATTTGGATCCAATATATATTGGTTCATCTATCGCATTATCAAAATACCCATCCATAATACTTGAGATTACATGGAGTCCATTACAATCAACATCAATGCTTTTCCTTCTCTTGGGCCAGAAATCCTTAGAAGATGAATCACTTCCATTTATTATTCTATGATCATTATAGATTCCATCTAATATACCAAGAAATCTTTCCCAATACAATACTTTATTTTTCCATTCCTTTGTAACAGTTGGTGAATCCTCATTCCCGATAGTGTTTTTCCACATTTTTATGTATGATGTTATCCCTTCATTTAGTTCTTTTAAATATACATCATTTTGTTTGGAAGCTTAGCAAGATGTCTTCCCTATGGAAATTATAGTTCGACCTTGATCATCTCCATAACTCAACTTGTTCTGACGACTTAGTATCTCTAATTGATTCTTTCTACCTTAGTACCGAAACATCATTAAGTACAAGAAATTGGAAGTATTGGAAATTAAGATGTCCAACTAGTGCATTTTTTACCTCCTTGGTGTATCCATTAAGGAAACTATTGAAGTCAGAGAACTTTTCAATAAGTATAGGTGGAAACACTCGATTTTCTTCAATTATGCGATATGTATCCATCATTTTGGGTTAAGAATATATAACTTTACTTTTTAGGTTGGAATACATTCTTCTGTAGGTTCCATCTATGTATTCATGGGTTTGCCCCACAAGAAAGAACCCAACCTCAATAGTGATGTAGACACCAACTGTAGTTAAAAGTGATAGAAACATGAAAAGATAGTGATTCTTATTATCACTTGCTTCATTGTCCAACTATAACAACAAATGTCGAGGAAGAGGTTTAAAATCAACATTTGACCTTTTGATCTTCCATGAGATATAAAATCATCCTTGTACACTTGAAATTTTTAGTAAATAGAGGTGTCAAGTAATGCATTTGTAAGTGGGTTTCTTGAACATCCACTTCCATAAAGTAGATCACCATACATATCCATTTGTGGGTCTTCAAGGTCCCTTAAGCACTTTGCAAGGGATGTAATAGTAAATTGTGATCCAATATGTACAAA
Source organism: Pinus tabuliformis (assembly GCA_031772625.1). Classification (NCBI taxonomy): domain Eukaryota; kingdom Viridiplantae; phylum Streptophyta; class Pinopsida; order Pinales; family Pinaceae; genus Pinus; species Pinus tabuliformis. The sequence goes on along the minus strand of CM062818.1, from coordinate 339,582,354 downwards.
TGGTAAAGAGAAATCACCAAAAACTCTTGTCTTATGCCCATGTGTAAGCATATTTGTCAATGAAAAACCTAAATTTGTTCCTACAATAGATTTTGATTTGAAATGTAGCCTTGGGATTGAAGTATTTGTTTCATCCATTTTGTCATACATAATGCTCAAATACACCTTTGGAAACCACTCTAACATAATTATGTGGGCATAGTAGCATTATCTTCCACACATAGAAATATTGTTATGTTTGTTCAACCTACCTCGTGCCTTTTTTTCCAACTCTTTTGTAGTTTCTGACTTCATTTGTGCTTTCAACACAATACATTCACTGCATTTACTGAAGTTGGTGTTCTTTGAAAATGCCACATCTTGAAACTTAGTATTCCAGATCTTGCTCATTGTTGATTGTGATATTGATGGGTAATTGAACTTTTGAAGAGCCTCATTGATATTTTTTAACAAATAATTTTGTGTGTAAGTCAAAGGAAGAAATCTTAAAGGAGAATATGTTCCATCTTCTTCAACTTGATGTGTTTGGTTTGCTGAAAATTCTGAATTATCTATTACAATTTTGTGCAATATTTCTATGGTTGCCATTGTGTGAGCTCGTGCTTTGCATGTGTTGGTGTTACCATGAATAGATTTGATCTATCCATGTTGGAAATAATGTTGGTAGTTACAGAATGTGCTTTGAGGAATCTTATGTATCTTATACTAGGCTTTCTTATAAATAATATTCCCATTAAATCTCATGTCCTTTACATTTCTAGCAATAGGTGGTAGGCCATGGCCATGGCTCTTTCACATGACTGTGTTTGACGTGAGTGAATTCAAGACAAATTCCCTAATACCATTTTTATTTATTTGTCTCATACCCCTCCTAGCACCTGCAATGATCTTCCTATCCACATGTTGAAGACAATCTTTGCTACAACATACACTTGCTGCCAAAGTCAAATTTCTTTCACTTCATCTACTTTTGTTTGGCATTTTGCACATTTTTTTGTAGCCATAACTCGTTTAATCCTTTTATATGGCCTTGTTACATGCATATCAATTGATTTTATATCTTTTTCAATACAAAGATACCCATCCCATTTGTTTAAGGCATTTGTGTCCTCTATAACATCCCATATCATCATTTCCTTGGGTGGCTCCTTGAACTTTTCCTTGACCCTTAATATCACACCTTTGTTGTCCACCAATTTATTTATTGGCTATATAACCAAACAATATATAGACTTATCCCCAATTCTTTATATCTCACAATTTCCATCTATCTCTTCCAAAAAACACTAAATTCCATTTCACCTAGTGTTTCACACTCGCAGAGATTAACTAGCATTCATTTTGGTAATGCACATGCTTGTTCCCATGCATTCATGTGTAAGAGAAACCTTTGTACATATGAATCTAACCCTATCTTGGGGAATATTTATGGCATGATCATGACAGTGAGGCTCCAAATCTGATTTTGGCCAAATCTCATAAGATTCCAATGCACGCCCTAATATATGCTCAAATCATGTTGGATGTGGTAGAGGAGCATCATGTTTTAACACCTTCTCAATTTTAACCACTATGCATCCTTTATTTACAATATTTCTATGCACTTTATGCCCAAGCTTTGTATTGAATATGGAGCCCTCACCCAACTTCAATCCATGTTGCAGAGGATCTACCTTGTCTCCAATAGAAAATGTAGAAGAAACATTTCACCTATAAACGAATGTAAATAAGGTTAGTATTTTCTCAATAAAACATTTAATATGCTATAAATAATATTTAACACATGCCTCAATATTTTGATTTACCTATGTTGTGTCTCAAATCTATGATCTTCCATGGATGTATGTCCCCTTCATTAACATCCTCATCAATCAAATGTGGTTGAGTGATACCAATTATCAAATTTGTAACATAACCTGCATTAACCATTTCTCCGACATAATAAGTTCTAGATTCTGCAGATTCAACCCTTCCTAGCCCAATGACCTGATCATTAATAAGGAGAGCAACATAATCCCCTTTTGCCAAAATTATATTTTCCATTGTAGATTGTATCAATTTTGTAACAAAAATTAAATTGTAGCATGTAATTAAAATGTTGAGCAATGTAAAGTGTGACTTTATATTTTCGCAAAAACATAACTTACAAAAAATTAATATAGATGCAATAATTTAAATAGTATGGTAGTCATATTGTATGTACATTTCCAACAATATTGCATTGAAAAAGAAATCCAATGCAAGTTACATTTCATTCTAGCACAAATACAAGCATGTTTCCAACAACAATATTGCATTGCAAAAGAAATCTATTGCATACTATATTTTATTCTAGTACGAACACAAGTACATTTATAACACCAATAGTGCATTGCAAAATAAATTTAGTGCATGTTAGTATTCCTTCCACCATACAAAAACATATTGCCAAATTAATATTGTAGGGTAAAAGGAATTTATCTCATGCTATATTTTCTTCTATCACAAACATAAGCATATTTCAAATAACAATATAGCAAGGTGAATTAGATCTAACATGTTATTCGTACTTACATCTCAAACATAAACACGCCACCAATAACAACATTGCATGGTGAATTGAATCTAACACATGCCAGATTTCCTTCTCTCGCAAACACAAGCACATAACAATATTGTAGGGTGAAAGAAACATACTGCATATTAGATTTACTTCTAGCTCAAATAAGCATATTTCCAAAAACACCATTGGAAGGCAAAAGAAATCTGGTGTGTGATATATTTCCTTCTAGCACAAACACAAACACATAACATTGTAGGGCTAAAGAATCTAGCGCATGCTAGATTTTGTTATAGCAAAAACACAAACATATTACCAACAACATTCTAGGGCGAAATAAATCTAGCACATACTATATTTCCTTTTAGCACAATCAAAAACACATTGACAATAACATCATTGTAAGGTGAGGGAAATGTGATGCATACTATATTTCCTTCTAGCACAAACAATTGAGTTGCAAACAACAACATTGCAATGTGAAAGAAATCTAGTGCACACTAGATTTCCTTCTAACACATATACAACCACATTGTCAATAAACTCATAGAAGGGTGAAAGGAATCTAATGTATGCTAGATTTACTTCTAGCACAAACACAAACACATTATAACATTTCTAGATAAAAGAAATGTAGCACATGGTAATATTTACTTCTAGCTCAAACAAAAGCATATTGCCAACAACCACATGGTAGTGAAAAAAAATCTAGTGCATGCTAGATTTCTTCGAGCCAAAATAGAAGCATGTTGCCAATAACAACATTGCAAGGTGAAGAAAATCTAACACGTGTTAGATTTATGCATAGCACAAACACTAGCAAACAACAACATTTTTTCAAAACAAGTAGTTCAACAAGACATGACTAAAAAGGCCTTATAACTCCCTTTATCAGACATTGCCGCTCAACATATGGAATATTTGAAATAATCATAAAACCTTCAATAGATGGAAGTTGATTAGGAGATAGTCTCTTAGGCTTACCCTGGCCAAAATGAATAAACTTTATCAGTAGAGATATATAATATCCCACTCATAACTTGAGCAATAGATAAGTCCACACGTGAATTTGAAGTCTTTGAAATTCCACCATTAATTCCACATAGGAATTGTGAACAAGAGCCATCAATTCCTTATTCCAAGAGGCAACAAGTTGATTGTGTGTGTTATGTTTATTTCCTAAAGTAGTTACGAAGGCTTCATTTTCAAATAGATATCACCCCGCATTGTGGCATATAAGAAAACATACAATGATCGTCACTAGCATGCTGACTGAGAAATTCAATGGAAGGGGGGATAAGATGCAATTATCTAAACAAACACTCATAGTTTTTCCATTCTGGGACACATTTATAGCAACACCAACAATTTGAGCCAAGTTTTAAGACATATACCTCTTATCTAATGCCACACTTGTCTGTCCGGAGCCAAGGGTAATAGCAACAAGCCATTTGTCAGTAATTTCGCTCCAATCTTCAACTATGCATACATCTATAGTATGCAATTTTGTTGCAACGCTTGAGCTACTACATTGATTTGATATTTGAAATTTTCTCCACTTTTTTCAGGAAATAAAATCCTTAGAATGGAAAATTTGGGACCCACAGAGACAACATATTTCTGGCATGGAAATGATAATCCCGCATCCTGAATTGACAATAACACCTATTCATCTGACATAAAAACCAACAATACAACAAAAACATGATATTTAAATTTGTTAAATAATCATTTGATTCTCTGATCACCACTTTCAACAACATCTTTTGTAGAGTTAGACTTTGAAGGCATACAAATAATTGTAGAATTAGATGAGCCCCAAGAAAGAGTTTTGCTAATTGAAAGTGGAAGAAATTGATCTTGGAACCTCCTAGGAAAATTTCTACCTCGTAAATAATAATTTTTTACACTTGGTGATCTTGAATGTAAAAATGACCACGGTTCAAAGACGTATTAAGGACCAAACCCAAAGGATCAAATAAATAAAGAAAGCCATCAGAAACTATCAATGGAATGTCACATAGCAGGTAAAAATTCAGTAAGCCTGAGCCATAGCTAAGGGTTTGACCTCGAAGTTTCCATGGAGGATTAAGATGAAGAATGCATATTTCCTCCATACCTAGCACAATCTCTTCAAAAGTAATAATGAGAGCAGGCCCCTCGAATTCACCTAGATTAGGTTGAAGTAAGGATTGTCATGGGTGATCCCACTTGTCATATATAAATTGTAATTTCTTTGCTTGGCATTGGTCTGCTATCTCTGACAGGTCAAACAATATAAGGTCGTCATTCTCATATCTCTGAAACAATTCTATTATTGTAGTATGATACATACAAGGCAAATCTTTTGACATTTCTTGATCTATAAATGACATATCTTGTAGTGACTTTGCACCAAGTCACTCAGCCAAATAATTGATTATAAATCAACAAAATGTAATGGGGATTCTCTAGTGTGAAGACCCATATGAAAAGTGGTGTAATGATGATAAGACCAATGTAACTACTACTAGGATACCCACTCGCCTTTCCCTTTATCCTACAAAACACTCCGAGGTGTGAAATCCTTTTTTTGCCAAGTGTTTGCTTGTAAAAGGGGAAAGTAATGAATAATTTAAACTAGCAGAATAACTTTCTTTGGGGAAAACCTGATCGAAAACATGAAGCCTCATCTCCTTATCAAGCAAGTAAGGCTAAGTAGGCTTGATTGATATCCATGACCGAGGAACTATATTAGTGGTAAAAATTGTTGTTTGCACTATGATTGGTGATGAACCTTGAATGACACACATGCTATCATCTTCAAAATGTTAGCAATTAAGCATCCATGGAATCTCTGGTTCTTCCAACTTCTATGACATAATCAGTGTAGTTAAAGCTATGAAGATTTCTGGATCCAATGTTCTTAGAAGAATATGGCAGGGTTAGAAGTTGGTGTTCAAGCAGTTATTCACCTTTATCACAAGCTGACCAACTAGTTTCTAATTCTATATTATTTTGAAGATCTACTTACATGCCACAAACAAAAGAAGGTATTGTAAAAACAATCTCTCTATTTCTAAGGAAAACAATCTATTTGAAATGACCAAAGGTAATTTTTTGTTATTTTTGTAACAGTTTCCTCGAGAACATTGCCGGAGAACTCATAATCCATTGTAGCATTTGAAAATGACACAGGGCACTGATTCTCAACCATTTCTTGTTTGTTAGAATGAACTAGGTCCTATAAAAGGGAAGTGTGTGAACCCAAAATTTCCTTGAACAACTGGAGGGTTAATCTAGCTAGACTCCATCATGTTGGTTTGTTAAAATTGGAAAATCAGGCCAAATTCCACTTTGGATAGCTCCTATGGGAAAGATTATTGCAACATTAAATTCTTCTCTTCGATAAGACCAAAATCGATCTAAAGATCACCAAATTTGGATAAGGAAAATGGGTTTTCGAATTTATGTTCTCTCAAGTAAATTTATAAGGTTGGCCTCATCCTTATGTCGACTCATCAAGCCTAATGGTCATGTCCCATGAGCCCCCATCGAATTGTATATATAGAGCCGTCCTCTCACCACATGTTGACACATCCAAGTGCATCATCCACACCTCTGAAAAAGGTGGACATCTATGGCAAGGACATAGGTGTCAAGAGTCAAGTCTATGAAGATATTTATCTCTATTTAGGGTGCAGTTTCCTTGGGAGAGAGTCACAGGTCTAAGGCACCATGGGTGGAGGCTAGAGGATTGACTGGGAAGTTTAACTCTTGATTATGAGAGTGATTTTCTTGTTGGATAGGGCTGCAGTCAGAGGTATGCTCATTGGATATTTTTCTATGCCATTCAGGGTGTTTTATCTCTATTACAAGCCGCAGAAAGAGGGCTGCTACAACAACTTATTGGTAAGCAGTTTGGAGGGTGAAAAATCCTTCTCTCTAGGCCACATATGCCTAGGCTAGAGCACATGGCCAAGCACTCTTCCATGTGTTTGGGACTGCTTTGTAATCTCTCATAGGTCCAAACTGCAACAAGGAGGAAGATGCATCTGAGAGGGAATTCTGCTTGATGTTTGGGCTTGTCATAGTCGGATTTTTCTCTCCTACAGTAGTCCATAGCCCTAGCTATGTGTTACAAGTAGGTTGCAAGCCTTGACAGCCTTGGACAGGAGGCTGAAATGTTGGCAGGAGGTCGTAGGTGTCACACGGAATCAGTCAATAGTGCGGACACAACTGACCTTCCTAGAAGTCTAAGACATTCTAATGACAAACAAAACAAACTAGAGCTATCCTTCTCTAAACATGCATCATGATATGAGAAATCAAGTGTTTTGTTCTTACCTTTGTCCAAACGCTGTTGTAGAAGTCCAAGCTTTGTTGATCTGGATGAGCTCCTCCTTTTCTCCAAAACCTGCAATCACCAACAGTCAAACAATTAAATAGCACCTGATTATAACATAAAACAAAGCATATTCAACATATAGACCAAGGAGTACATGAAATAACTCATAAATAACAAGTTATTGAGAAGAATGGACCAATTTGCATTAAAGGTAATCAAAAGGAACCATTACAACCTGAGCCTTGGTGTTGTGCAAGCTCCTTCCAGGGTCCACAAGAGTCTTCCTTTACTTTGACAAAGCTCACCCACTTCCAAATAGAACAAGCAAATATGGCAATCTCTCCTCACAAGCTTCTAAATGGGAGTCCTAATTCCTGCAGCATTTACCCTTAGAAATGTATAGCTTTCAACCTCCCTCCTTCTGGCCCAATGCCTGTATTTATAGTGTTCAAGAGGAAGTTAATCAGGTCCACCATCAATGGGATGATCCCCTCTTTGGTTGGGATAGCTCCCCTATTGATGGGATAAGTTCCTCTTTGGTAGGAGTGCATGAACCATCTGGAGGCGCTCAATACACATCGAACAACCTTCTAGAATTCTCTAGAAATGACCACAAGTGACTTTTTAAAGATGAAACTTGCGCATTTTAACCTTTTCAGGGGGACGCACCTGCACCTTTACATACAGAGCGTCCAAAGACGCAGCTTCTGTGAACATTGGGTGCGTCCCCGCAGGTAAGGTTGAGAGAACCTGCGTCCCCAGAGATAAATACATTTAGAAAGACTTTCTCTCTTTTTGGAGTTTGACATGGAGAGCAGAGGCATAAGACTTGCCTAAGAGGGTACTATCACTGTTGATAGAGTCATCCTATCTGTAAATAGTCATGGTGACATTTTTTAGTGTAACAGATTGCCCCCTAAAGTGCGAAGCCTAGAATAGATTAGGGTTTTGTATTATCTAGGAAGGGTGAAGCGCTTTATCATTTCAAGGATTATCTCGTGGAGAGCCTGGTCAGAACCTGCAATTTTCAACACAAAATACATGTATAAGATTATATCATCACTGAGGTAGGCATTCCCATACTCAGATTAAAACTTTAACTAACAGACTAACTACTCTGATACAGGAATGATTTTGCAGTACATCATAATCATAGACTTTTGTAGACACAGTATGGACGCAGCCATCTGTTTATGATTAGTCTACTTAGATAATGAATACAAAACTCATCGTAGCCTGGATGGTAAAGACTCGATCCAGGGTCTTCATTTCTACTTCTCGAATTGGTACGATTCTAGCCATGCGAATAAATGAGTTGATGTCGAACATGGTAGAAACCACTTGATTACCAGTCGATGATGTAAACTGTTAACAAGCGTGAGAGAGACCACCAGTAATGTCAATGATTCTCAAAGTACCCAGTACAATCCATGAGATGTGAATGAATGAGTTGATGTCGAACATTTCACGGAATCCTTCGATCGAAAGTCAATGATGTAAACTGACGTCAAAGGCGAGAAACCTGCCATTGATGCATGCAGACTTCAAGGTACTGATGATTTCTAAGTCATCTCTCTAGATAATGTGCTGATGTCGATAGAAAGCGACCCGTTGCAGGCAAGCCCACAACACGAAATCATTGTTTAAGTTGAAGAAATGTTGCTGTAAGGATTGACCTAGGGATGGTCAAATGGATGACAAGTATTTTGCAGATGAAAGTTTTGTTTGCAGACCTCTTGAACACATAACAACATGACAGATGGCTTGGTGCTGAATAACTCAAAGTTAATCCCCGGAACCTGGCTAAAGACTTTTAAAGTGGTTTGATCAATTGTGAGGTAAAGGATTTCCCAACCCAGGTGAATGAAAAAGTGTCGTGTTCAAGAGTGGTAATAAAGCTTCTTCTGAGACAAAAGGTAACAAATAGGCTCATTCTTCTCTCTTTTCCCCCACGATTTCTGGCAAGTACCTCTTTATTTTAAACAAGCTTGAGGAGGATAACATATGCTTGATTATAAGCTCATCCTTCGGATGAGTCCAACCTAGTTTTGATTCGAACCCTAGGAAGGAGTGGTTCGTTCCTATTTGTAATTGAATAGGTCCTTTACTGTGAAATGTTTAACGAGCCCAGTATAGGAGAAACTTGGCGTTTTTCAATTTTAGAGAGTCTGAAAAACTTAAGAAGACTCCAAGTTGAACTTTTTCGTAGATTTGTGTCCCTCAAGCCCGAAAAAGTATAAAATAATACCTCGGGGAACCGCTTGATCTTGCGACCAAGGGGTACTTTCATAATTAGTGTCACTGTACTGAAAAGTAAAAAGCGATCAAAGACACGTCGTTTTATTTCCGTATCGAGTTTGAAACAACAAAAACCCGGCAATCTTTTCCTGATTTTACGGTCAGAAAAGAGCTATAAGGGGACTGCCTTTTAATTCTGTTTTAACGAGTGTAAAAGAAACGCTCGGCAATCTTTTCATTTTTTAGGAGTCAGAAAAGGGCTTAAACGATGACTCTGATATTTTGGTTTGTGAAAAATGACAATTTTCCCTATAATTCCCTTTGTCCTGCACAAAAGCGACACATTACTCATACCTGTTTAAGATAGGCAAAAATACATCGAAAAACATCTTTCCATGGTGAAAAATGAACAAATTCATCCAAAAAACCTATAAAAAGACTTTTTACCATGTCATTTTTACCGTTTGACTGTTGAGGTTGAAAAAGGAGCTTTTGGCAAGAAACTTCCCGTGGTCGCTGCGGAAAATCCGACCGTCAGAATCGAACTCCGTCTCTTCCAGGTATTTTACAACATCCTACTCTTCAATTTCATCCGATTAAAGTTGATTTTTAGCTTTTAGTTTTGGTTTTTGGGGGGCTTTAGGTTTTAGAATGCGCCCCTCGGTGGACGCAGGTGCCCTTCGGGTGACCTGCGTCCCCCGACTTTTTCCTATATAGGAAAATGGTCGGGGGACGCAGCCCACCTTCAGGCCAGCTGTGTCCGGATGCCCTGTGTTGCAAACGCGGGGTGCGTCCTCCGTGAAAGGCGGATTTTAAAACCCCAATCTCCACAAATAACCATTCAAATTTCCCCAAATCAATTCTAATCATTGTTTCTTGGTGTGTAGGGCACTCACCATGTTGGATTGGAGATAAAGAGAGCATGAAGACGTTGATTTAGCTGCAATTGAACATCAACCTTCCATTGATGCCCTAAAAGAATGCGGGCTATATAAATACTGGGCCATACCTGGCATGAGGGCTCAGGTAAGATTCTTAGAATGGCTGGTTGAGAGATGGAATGTTCAAGAGCAATGCTTTTACATAGGAGGGCACGAGCTCGAGATAGAGCCCTCGGATATATACTTTCTCACTGGCTTGCCAAATAGAGGCGAGCAACTCAATCTAGCCGGGACTAGGCCGGGTGGCCAATCCCTTGTTAGTCTCCGGGAAGATTGGTGCACACCTGGTGCACACCATTCGAAAGGCATGGAGATCAAACACATCTCTCTGCGCGAACTCAAAGTTATAGCGTTCACGGTTACCAAAATTTGCGGCGCGGCCACTTTACACATTGCTTCCAAGTCCCAAATGCGGATGGTAATTGACTGTTACCAAGGCACCATTTTCAACTGGTGTGATGCTGTGTCGGCTAACGTGAAGAGCCAACTGACTAAGGCAAAGAACGGACGACTGAAAACTTTTGGATATGGGCCTTTAGTCGTGAGCTTTGCCTTAGAGAGAGTTCCGATGTTGATCCCTCAGCAACTCACTGTTGATATCTTGGGTCCTCGGGAGCCAAAGCTGGTACGATGGGTTGCGGTGATGGCCCAGCATCCTGGCAAGGGCGCGACAGTTGTTCGATTTTCTGATAGTTACTTTCACTGGTTGGAAGACCAGGTTTTCTCGATCCAGGACTTTCCGTATGCCGGAGTAGATTTTCGAGGTGATCCGGACATTGTTCTTCCACAGGGAGAACAATGGGATGACAGAGGTACTTTATTTTTCACAAGTTTTCAAATTATGTATTTTTTTTTGTTTTTTATATATATCGTCTCAAAACTGACAGTAAAATTTTCAAAATGCAGATGTTGGTCCACAGCGTCCAGCCAACCTCCGGCCTTTTGAGAGGAGACATCCAGTTGCACCGGTACCGGCCCCACAGGACGCGGCGGCTGCAGAGGTACTAGCTGAGTTGGAGCATGATCTAGAGCGTCTGACGGCGGATATGCCTGAGACTACTATGGATGATATTCCTATCAGACTTCAGCGCTATGTAGTCGCGGTCCCTGGACCGTTTAGGAGATTTTTGCGTAAGGTAGCCTGTGCAGTGGTGTCGTATAGGGAGCACCACCAGTGATTGGCTAGTCACTTTGTAGACACATGTGACATTTTTGACTTTTTGTACTTTATCATTTTTGCCGATCATAAGGTGTTTTTCAACCTATGATCGAAGACGATGTATATTTTTTGACACACTTCTATCTATATATTTATCACTATTACCGGCTTATCTTGTTTAACATGTATGATGAAATTTTTTTAAATTTACTTGCATGATTATTGTAAATGTCTGTCCAACATTCGAGAAGCAATTGCATCTGCTAATGTATTTAAAGACCTTGGAATATGCTGATATTCAATGTAATCAAATTCACGTTCCAAGAGACGCACTCTCAAAAACAACCTTAATAACACAGGATTTCTAATGGCATAAACTCTATTAAGTTGTAATACAACAAGTTCAGAATCTAACCTCACTATCAAACGTCGAATTCCAAATGAAATAGATTCGGATAATAATTCAACCACTGCACTGTATTCTGCAATGTTGTTCGTTGTTTGACCGAGGCTTACCCCATGCATAGAAACTAACTCGTCAGAGGGTGAATAGATAACCCAAGCTGCGGAAGAGATATTCTGTGTACTACGACAAGCACCATCAGCAAATCCAATGTATGTTTGGAGAGGCGTCGACATCTGCAATATCAAGAGTAAAACCAAGATAAGCCAGAATAACGACGAAAAAACACACTCACTAAGCTAAGCACACTGACTAACTAACAAACATACTAGCTAGAAAGAAAACCTAACCTAACTAAAACTTCTCCATACCCACCATTTAAGCATAATACCTCTTTAGGTAAAGTCCATTTCTGGGTTTACCCAAAGAGTCCCCATCAAAATCTACCAGCTCATAAGCCCCTTTTGCTAGCTTTCGCTTTACAATATAGGGTCCATGCCACATAGGAACGAATTTTCCAGCACCTAGCTTATCGTTAGCTTGATCATATAATAGCACTAGGTCTCCCTCCGAAAAACTTCGAGGGGTCACATTTTTATCATACTGAGCTTTCATTCGCTTCGCGTGAGTCTCGATTGCCAATGCAGCGTCACGTCGAGTCTCATCTAATTTAGCTAAGTACAATAAACGTTTCTCCTCTTCGGAAGTAGCTGGGAGTAATTCGACAGCCATTTGAAGTGATGGGATTTCGCATTCAATGGGTAACACAGCTTCCAAGCCATAAACTAGCTGGAAAGGAGTGAACCCTGTTGAGGTTTTCACTGAGGTTCGGTATGCCCATAGCGTCGAAAATAACATGTTGTGCCAATTCGACCGATGAATACCAATGGTTCGTCGGATCATGATAACCAGAACTTTGTTGATAGACTCAACCAAACCGTTGGCTTGCGGATAATAAGGAGTAGAGCTATCGTGGCGCAAACCAAGCTGGCTTGTAAGCTCAGTCATCATGATGTTTCGAAAATGGCTCCCATGGTCAGTAATGATTGCTTGTGGGACACCAAACCTAGTTATAATATGATTGAATACGAAAACTGCAGCTGTTTTGCCGCTTGCGTCGAATGTAGGCATCGCCTCGGCCCATTTAGTGAAATAATCAACCGCGAGGATGATATACGCATGCCCCCCGGCCGAGTGAGGGTTACAAGTAATAAAGTCGATACCCCATTTGGCGAATGGACCAACGGCAATTATAGGGTGGAGAGGAGCAGGTGGTGCGCGCATCTTTCGATCAAACACTTGGCAGTTGTGGCACTTCCGGACTGCAATGATACAATCTTTAAACATAGATGGCCAGAAGTAACCAGCGCGCAACACCTTCTGAGCTGTGGCATACCCAGACATATGACCGCCACATGCTCCAGAGTGACAATCATTCAAAACCCTCTCAGCCTCTTCGTGAGTTAAACAACGTCGAAAAACTAAGTCTGCCCCCCGGCGATAAAGTGTATCTCCAATAATTTTGTATTGCTGGGATTGAAACCGAATTTTTCGACGTTCCGCCTTTGAAGCTTCAGGCCGAAAGGTTTGGGTTTGGAGATAGATGATTATATCCCCGTACCACGGATCTAAAGTACTGATAAGAAACAAAGATTCGTCCGCAATGGACTCCTCCGCCACAGTCTCTGTGTCAGTATGCGGGAAATCACACATCAATTCCGCAAAAACTAAGGATTTCTTAGACTTGGACTTCTCGAACTCCAAGTCGAACTCTTGCAGGATAACGATCCATTTAGAGTACTTGCCCCCTAGCAGTTGTTTTGTCAAAATTTAAATCATAGGGTTGCAATCTAAAATAACTGTAGTTTTACGGAGAAGAATGTAGTGACGAAAACGCTGGACAGCTTGAACGGCTGCCAGGGCCAATTTCTCCACATGCGAATATTTTAGCTCAGTGGGATTTAAGGTCCTACTGAGATAATATATCACATGTTCCGCTCCGAATTCATCTTCTTGAACTAACACCATTCCAATGGTGGAATGCGAAGCTGCGAGGTATAAGAAGTAGTCCTGGTTGTAGTTGGGAGGATGCAACAACGGTGCATGGGTCAACGCGTGTTTAAGTGCATCAAAAGATTGTTGGGCAATCTCGTCCCAAAAGAATTGAACGTTCTGTTTCAACAACCGTGTAAAACCTTTAGTGACCTCGGCGTAGTTTGGGATGAATCGGCGTAAAAAGTTCGCTTTCCCTTGCAAACTTTGGAGTTGGCGCAAACTCGAAGGAGGAGGCAATTTGATGATAGCCTCGACTTTCGAGGGATCGACGCGAATGCCGGCTTTTGAAACAACAAATCCCAGCAATCGACCTGTTTCTATACAGAAAACACATTTGTGGGGATTCAACCGAATTCGATAATGCCTACACCTCATAAAGATTGCTCGTAGGTGGACAAGGTGATCAGCTCGATGTAATGAATGAGCAGGCAAATCATCGAGATACGGTTGCACAATGTGCTTGATGTCATGAAATGCGTAAGACATCGCCCGTTGAAAAGTGGCCCCGGCATTCTTAAGCCCAAAAGGTAATTTGCAATAAGCAAATGTCCCCCATGGACAAATGAATGCCGTTTTTGGTTGGTCGGCAGGTAGAATATTGATTTGATTATAGCCCGAAAAACCATCCATGAAGGAAAACATTTCACTTCCGGCACAATCATCAATAATTTGATCGATATAAGGCGTAGGATAGTTGTCTTTTGGACAAGCTCGATTGATATCCCTATAGTCGATACAGATTCTTATTGTTCCTTGTTTCTTATTGACCGGAACAATATTCGATACCCAATCCGTTAACGGGATCGGATAAATGAAACCTGCTTTCAACAGCTTTTCGACTTCTGCTTTAATCGCAGCCGCTTTTCGAGGGTGAATCTGACGCAACCGTTGCCGGACGGGTTTAGCATCCGGGTAGGTTTTTATTTCATGAACAACAATGGCAGGATCGATTCCCGGCATTTCCTCGTAAGACCAGGAAAACACATCACGAAATTCTTGGAATAGGGCCTTGTAAGTTTGGATTTCATCGTTTGTACATGCGGCACCTATATGAATGTTCTCCTCAATTCCGGGCTTCACTGAAATATCAATGGGAATAGTACGAGAAATATTCCCTAAATTCAACTCTGAATCAGAATGTTTCGTTGGATCCTGAGCGTCTTTGACATATTCAGCGGTAAAGATAGATGAAAAATCATTTTCAAATGCATCATCCTTAGGTAAAAACGAAGATCTGTGATGGAGATCCTCCCATGGTAGATCGTCTACACTTAGGATTTCGCGAAGTTGTTCGTCAGATGACACGACTTCGGGAAACGCTATCCGTTCTAAGGTTGAGGTGAAAAGTGATTCTTCACTGACCACATTCATTTGGTCGATCTCGGTTGAATGAGAGTCGGTAAAAGACATGAGAGCTTCATAAGCAATTTCATATGGACTCAAGGGCATAGCATCACCGA
Source organism: Pinus tabuliformis (assembly GCA_031772625.1). Lineage (NCBI taxonomy): Eukaryota > Viridiplantae > Streptophyta > Pinopsida > Pinales > Pinaceae > Pinus > Pinus tabuliformis. The sequence goes on along the minus strand of CM062818.1, from coordinate 339,567,232 downwards.
ATGAGTCTATCTCAGAGTCAGATGGGACAATCCAAGGATCATCATAAATAATGTTTTCTGATGTAATCATATGAATTGTTGCAAATGAAGGTTCTACGCTGAGTGGAGGGAGAGGAAAAGTTCCCAGTAAACCGGAATCCTTAACTAAACCTACACCAACGTCCCTATAAGGGATTGTCGTCTTACCGACATGCTGGATACTCTCTGAAGAGGCTGGGTCGGATGAAAAGTATGTCAGCTGATCAATAGTCACGATCTTACCGTTATGTGGAAATTTAATTACTCTGAAGACCGATGAAACGACCGCGTCATAGCATATGACCAACTTCGACCCAAAAGAAGGTTGTAGTCTAGAGGGGCATCAACCACTTCCACATCCAGACTAACGGTTTTACCTTCTACCCCTATAGGCAATTCCTGTAGAATACCAAACGGACGGAACCCACGGCCATCAAAGGCCTTAAGGATGGTGGGGGATTGGTTCAACGAAGGAGAACCAAGGGATCTCCAACATTGAATCGACATAATACACGTAGAAGCTCCCTCATCAATCACAGTCCTATGAATAGGCCTGTTTTTGACTATCACTGGAATTTGGAAAGCCATTTGATGGGGGAGACGCGGTGTACTATTTTCTAGATCGAAGATTATTAGATTCGGGTCCTGAACATCAACAGCTCCTATAGCCGACAAAAGCAATTTTCGTTGTGCTGGGCATGATTGCAGCACTTCTAACGCCGACATTGCTGAGGGTGAAACAGCTAAGTCCTCAACAATGTTGTAATTCTGGGCCGCTCTCGCATGTGGATTGAAAGCAGACCTTCGAAGTACACCCTTGGCGGGCGGTTTAATTACTAAGTCTGGGTTAGGTTTCTCGATCTGTAGTGGATCGGAACCAGGAGCTGAGGTTGATGGGTTAGAGTGAGAAGATTCTGCTTCCTTACCATCAACAGGATTCTTACTACCATAATCTTGCGATCGAGTCGCAATCCTCACATGAGACATCATCAAAATGGGTTCTTCACTGGCATTCGAGGAAGAACCTATCATCTTATTCTCCTGCTCCGGAAATGGATTTTTTAACACAGCAGGAGTGGGAGAACCTTTGACTATTTTCACAACCTCGGCCCGATGAGGGCAATCTCTCGTAAAATGATCCTCTTCACAAATAAGACAAGGATATCGAGGTTTGCGCTTTTCGTCATTGGTTTCCGACTTTTCGGTTTTCTCCTTCGGAGCCTTGTCTGCTTTAGCCTTCTTCTTTCCTTTCTTCTTTCCGCCGTTTTTTGATTTGGCCGTAGATGACTCTACAGCGTGAATATCGGCGGTAAGTTCAGGAGAAGACTCTCCTGTCGGGGAATCGGGCAAAGTGATAATAGGAGTAGTTGAAGCCTTGGAAGACTTCTTCTTGCTCTTTGTATTCACGATACCAATCATACCATCAGCGGCATGAGATCCCGAAGGAGCAGCAGCGATTTGATTCGACTTTGGAAGATCCAGAATCTTCTCGTGTAATGTACCCGACTGAGTGTAAACTAAGTCAAGGTATTGCGCCTGAGCAATGACTTGCTCCTCAGTAACTACTCCGGCCTTAGCTACATCTTCAGTAATCCTTGGTAATAATGATTTAACAAACCATTCAGCTAAGATTTGGTCCGGGATAAAAACTTTCACTAGCCTTCTTCGACGTCTCCACTCATGAATGTGATTGGAAATATACGTGGAGGTTGATTGTTTTAGTGAAGTTAATAACTCCGTGCCGTTATCGTATCTGACCGGCAACTGAAAGTGAGTTAAGAACGAGGTAGCTAACTGGCTAAAATTGTAAAAAGAGGCCCGTGGTAACTCAATGTACCACTTGGCCGCGAGACCAATGAGTGTACGCTGGAAAAGACGTAAGCGGATCGAATCATCCGAGATAGAATTTGAAGCACACCAGAGGTGGTAAGTCATCACGTGATTGGACGGATCCTCTCCAGACTTACCTTCGAACTTGGGTATATCGTTGGGCAACTTATTTGGCATTGGCGGCCAAAACGGAAGATATTGAATTGGATCGTTCGTTAGGCGCGTCAAGTCTGGTAAATCCAAAGTTGCGATAAACGGTAACTGCCGGTTAGGATCTCTAAAACTCTGGGTCACAATACTAGCCCTAGGAGGAGGATATCCAGGATAACTAGGAACAGGAGTCGCATTTGGGATATTATATCCTCCTGGAAAACCAGGATTAACCGGACCGTACTGGGGTTGCTGAGGTTGTTGATAAGTGTACCCAGGATACGGTTGATACTGGTAAACCGATTGTTGGACAGCTTGCCCAGGTTGGTACTGTCCCTGGTACGGAGGTTGAACAAATTGAGGTTGAGTAGTGACAACCGTACTTATACCAGGCTGACCTACAGGCATCTGGACCGTGGTTTGAATCGTAGATCCAGACAACGGTAAAGATGTCTGAGGAGTGGTTACAGAGACAGTAGAAACCGGAGTCGTCGATACTCCAGAAGTAAGTATGGTAGATGTGGCGGTAGTTGCAGCAGCCGTTTGAGATGGAGTACTAGGTGCAATTGGCGGCTGAGTAACTACCGAAGTTACAGAAGTTTGAACACTTGACTGGACAGGTTGCGGTTGCTGGGGTGGACCAGAAACTACAGGTTGTCCAGCTTGAGGTACCGACTGTATACTTGGCTGCAACACCTGTTGACCCTGTGACAGATCCCACACTAACATTCCAGGGTATTGACCCGTAACAGGTTGAGGATACTGAGATCCATAGCCGGATTGAGGATAGGATTGATAACTGTAAGGTGCAGTTCCCATACCTTGACCATATGATTGACCTTGAGGTGGTTGATAACCTTGACCTGAGTATTGACCTTGAGGTTGATAACCTTGAGGTAAATACGGGTACTGGGGTTGACCTTGACCTTGAGGTTGGTACCCTTGAGGTTGATACCCTTGGGGTTGATACCCTTGGGGTTGCCATCCTTGAGGTTGCCATCCTTGAGGTTGATATTGATACTGAGGTTGACCTTGGGGTACATATTGAGGCTGGGGTTGACCTTGAGGCATGTATTGCGCCATAGGCGCGTACTGACCTTGAGGTTGCCCCCCAGACACAAATGATGTACCTTGAGGTTGCCCCCCAGGCATTAACTGAGGCTGCCCCCCAGGCGGTAATTGGCCACCTTGAGGTTGGGAAACGGGAACTGAACCTGACATCATGTAAATGTCTCCTACACCCAATGGTATATTACCACTGTTTCCAACTAATAACCCTTGATCAACGGGTTGAGGAGATGCCCCCGCAAAGGTACCAGAAAGAGATTGATACCCAGTGGGAACAGAAGGACCGCCGTGTAAGAAAGATTCAGGACTTTGTGTAAACACGGACGACTGACCAGACATATTTACAGGAGTATGAATACCTCCAGGTGGAAAAGGAGTACGAGGTGTGGAAAAACCTAGCCCAAAGTTGTCTAAATAATTGGTTAACGAAAGGTACCAAGTAGTACTTCTAGGAGGACTGTAAAAGATAGATTCACGCTCTCTTAGATCAATAGTAAGTTGATCTTCAAGGTTAGAGACGCCTATTTCTTCCTCTGGAGCAAGTTCTTCAATAGCAATCAAACCAGTAGGAAGATTTTCGGTGATAATTCTTTCTATTCTCGGTGAATCAGGAACACTATAAGTCGAAGTAACAGGTTTAGATATTTCTGGTTCTTCGCCTGTATCACTAGCAGACGAAAAACTACCAACAAGTTCAGAAACTGTAACAACTTCGGGATTATAACCTGTCTCTAAACTTTGGTAATCTGGATGGACCACCAAGGAAGATTCTCCTTCTTCAGGTGAACCTACTCTACTGCCACTAGGAGGAGTTACAAGGACCTTCAACCCTTCATACTGACCCGGAACGTCTTCAGGAGATCCACCCTGCGATCGAAAGAGTTTTCTTAACAAATCTGTTCCGGTAACAATTTCAGGTGACTTGCCCCGAAGTCTACGGGACTGTCTCGGTAATTCCACCACAGCTAAAAACTTTTAACTACTACACACGAAAACAAAATAAAATTTCAAATCAAACCACCTAAAGTCTCTAAAGAACCAAACAAATTTGAATCACACGCCTAAAGAATCTAGGGCGTCAAACCAAACACAAACAGTAGCCTTCCAGACCGAAAGCGCTAGTTGGTGATGAAGCCCAACCTCGCTGGATTCAGTACAGAAGTGGCGGGTGGAACAGTTACCCCGGCAACCTGCTTAATGAATAGACTGGACCAAGTTCCTCCACTTTAACCGTCTCGAGTGAAGTGAACCCCCCAAAAAATCCAAGTGAGTCTAGTCGACGTCTGCTCCAGGTACAGTGGGATCTTCCCTCCACCGTCACCTCGGTAGAATCCTAAAGATAATGGTCACTAAGGTTACCAACCGCAACAAATGCACCTGGGGGAACAGTTTAAACTCCGACAGCACGCAAGGGCAGAGTAGCAAGCTCAATCCCCTTGCCGGCTCCTTGACAATAATCCAAGGTTTACCGACAAGTGACCCCTGGCTCCTCGACAATGGTTAATCCGAGGTTTACCATTTGTAATACGTGCGTGTCTGGCATCGTTCCCAACGAGGGGGGATTGATCCCCTCACTGGTTCGGACACGAGCTCGTGCTTCTCCTTTAAGAGGAGATTTCCCAGAGTACAAGTGAGACAATTGGATTTATTCTATCACAAGATAAGCTACTTGTTTGGTTTTGTTGTCTTGGAGAGTTAATTACTCACCTACTCCAAGACACTAGCCTGATCTAAATTGGTGTTTCAGAGCCCTAGTAAATAAAAGTTACTACGTCGATTTTACTTTAAGCGTTAATTTTATGGTCTTTCTTTAAAGACAAAAGGTAGTGGAAGTGAAACCAATGGTGTGTAGACTCGACTCAAACCACTACAAAGATACACCTAACATGATTTACGCTACTTTGCTTTTTCAATGAAATTCTTAACTAAGAGAGTTGAGAGAATGCAAATTTTAGAGAAAACAACTTCCTTAGAAAAGACAATCAAAGAAACAATTCTCTTTTTCGTTTCAAGCATGCAAACATGACCACTCTTTACGTGCACGAAAAACTCTTTTTCTTTCAAAACTTTTCAAAGCTACTTGAAACAAAACTTTTCAAAGGAGATGATTTTGTATTTTCTCTTTTTAATAAAGCATATAAACCTATCTTAACAAAAAACAATCTCAAAAGCTATAAAATCTATGAAAACTTGACTCACAAGCAAATCAAAAGAGAAAACCTAACAAGGCAAAAGCTCACAAACGTGATTCTAGGTTGTTTTACTTGATCGAAATCAAATCAAGGACCAGCTAATGCAGAATCAAAAGACTAGTCAAAACAAAACTCAAATCTTTTTGTTCTTTTTGTAAAATGGAATTCAAGACTTAAACAACAAGCACTTCGAAATTGGCCCAAGAGACAACTCAATGGTAAGTTTCTCTCACAGGTAGACTTTATGACAGGTCTGACTTCTTAGAATGCTGACAAAACCAGAGAGATCTAAGGCTTGACAACTTCTACCGCCAAAGTCACTACAAGACCTACTCAAAATCAAACCCTAGGGCTTACACTTCGATGAAATCCACTAAAACACTCAATGCTATCGAAAAAAGTTCAGGTGAAGATATTTGACAAGGGACTAATGAATCTGGGCAGTAAAAACTAAGAAAAAACAAAATCTAAGAGCAAAAAATGCAAAAAATGGAATTTTCTCAAACTTTAGCAGGGGACGCAGGCAACCCGTTAGCACAGGTGCGGGCTCGCTCTGTGCACACAGAAAAAGTGCGTCTAGGGACGCACTATGCAGAACTCAGAGGGTGCGTCCTACTGAAAAACTCAAGAAAAACCAAAATGAATATAATCCTAAGCTAACCCACCCACAGACAAAGTCACAGAGCCAAAACCAGAAAAATAAACCAATTTTCTCAAAGCAAAGTTCACACAAAGGAAAAGACTTTTCTCATCAATGGAATCCCCAGTGGAGTCGCCAATTTGTCACACGGAATCAGTCAATAGCGCGGACGCAACCGACCTTCCTAGAAGTCTAAGACATTCTAATGACAAACAAAACAAACTAGAGCTATCCTTCTCTAAACATGCATCATGATATGAGAAATCAAGTGTTTTGTTCTTACCTTTGTCCAAACGCTGTTGTAGAAGTCCAAGCTTTGTTGATCTGGATGAGCTCCTCCTTTTCTCCAAAACCTGCAATCACCAACAGTCAAACAATTAAATAGCACCTGATTATAACATAAAACAAAGCATATTCAACATATAGACCAAGGAGTACATGAAATAACTCATAAATAACAAGTTATTGAGAAGAATGGACCAATTTGCATTAAAGGTAATCAAAAGGAACCGTTACAACCTGAGCCTTGGTGTTGTGCAAGCTCCTTCCAGGGTCTACAAGAGTCTTCCTTTACTTTGACAAAGCTCACCCACTTCCAAATAGAACAAGCAAAGATGGCAATCTCTCCTCACAAGCTTCTAAATGGGAGTCCTAATTCCTGCAACATTTACCCTTAGAAATGTATAGCTTTCAACCTCCCTCCTTCTGGCCTAATGCCTGTATTTATAGTGTTCAAGAGGAAGTTAATCAGGTCCACCATCAATGGGATGATCCCCTCTTTGGTTGGGATAGCTCCCCTATTGATGGGATAAGTTCCTCTTTGGTAGGAGTGCATGAACCATCTGGAGGCGCTCAATACACATCGAACAACCTTCTAGAATGCTTTAGAAATGACCACAAGTGACTTTTTAAAGATGAAACTTGCGCATTTTAACCTTTTCAGGGGGACGCACCTGCACCTTTACATACAGAGCGTCCAAAGACGCAGCTTTTGTGAACATTGGGTGCGTCCCCGCAGGTAAGGTTGAGAGAACCTGCGTCCCCAGAGATAAATACATTTAGAAAGACTTTCTCTCTTTTTGGAGTTTGACATGGAGAGCAGAGGCATAAGACTTGCCTAAGAGGGTAGTATGACTGTTGATAGAGTCATCCTATCTATAAATAGTCATGGTGACATTTTTTAGTGTAATAGTAGGCCTTGGATCTCTTGGATGGGAGACTATGACTCTTATCTTTTGTTTGAATAATAGTCCAAACCATCAAGAAATTTGAACAAAGGTGTTTGGAGGAAGGCCACAGTCAGGTAGGGGTCCAGGAGCAAACAAATAAGGTAGTAACATTTTGCCATCAAAGCCTCTCAATAATTGGTATTATCTCAGTTCATCATTACAGAAGTGTTTTAGCCCTTTAATATCCTCCACCTACATTATTTCTATGACTCACATTTTATGATTTGAATTCTATAAACTTTGGTCCACCTGGTGTTCATAAGAATCACTACAGATCTCTCCAGTCACATGACAATTACTCATTATGTCTACACAACACCTTGATATGTAAAATAGTATGTTCAAACTCCATATTGGCCATGATATGATGCATAAGATATGACACATGGAAATTGATACTCTACAAATCCCATGATAATGACTACAATTCTCATCTATAACATATTTGTACTGTTGTAACCTTGTAGTATAACATAATTCAGATTTCATTAACTTCATAGTAATCAAGCTTGAACCTATGATTATTGTTTGAAGCAGTCTGAACTATAATCTAGCCAGAGATAGCTTGCTCCTGTAATACAACCTTATCTCAGTGCCCTGAAATTAGTATCTATGATATATCTCCTTAGAGATGGGTTATAAATTGACAAGAACATTGCATAGAAGTAACATTGACAAGGTTAAGTCTTTAGCACAGTAAACCCTTTAGTTTTTAGTATATGATATAAATATAAATGTCACAATCCTGAGGATGAAGATAAATGAAAGAAGAACCATATGGGGTTAAAGTTGATCACACCCTTGTATTGTGTGAATCTTTGAAGATCTAATGTTATTAGTTGAAATACCTCTGTGGATCAAATCTTAAGAATATAATTTGAGGTAGTATGTCCTAAGCTTTTCATCTTGTGAACATCACCCTTGGAACACTATGATGATTACCTTGTTCACTTGATCATCCATAATTGATTGGTGGCTTACTACTATTGAATATTTCTATATCCCTTCTGGAGATTGAAATATCAAGTCATTGTCTCTAAAACAATAGCTCGAAAGGTCACTTCAATTGCTTCTCCATATATTCTATTCACAATACTTTCAGATAGTTACATTTGTTGAGAGTAGGTGTTGTATGCATTTTGTAAAGGCTGAGAATTGTGAAACTCTTGACATTGAGCTCACTATATATGAGTCAGTACAACTAGACACACAGTTGTGAAATAAGGATTGTAGGGTAGCACAATGCACATCACGATTGAGAGTCGATGTTCTTAGTGGTGCCTAGGCTTTGTCTTTGAGTGAGATTTGTCAAAATTTTGTATATTTGATTTATAGTATTGATAACTCATATGACAAGATGCATGTGGAAGAAGATGAAATATGGAAGACTTTCATATCAGAAGTTTGAAGGCTTGCTTAATAGCTTAAGCAAAGCTACCAAGGTTTTCAAAGTATTTTCCATATGTCTACAACTATATAGAATATTAAAGCAGTTTCTTTGATATCCTGGGAAGTCAGAATATGTTACTACTATTATGATTATGTATGACAGTTAGGGTACATCTTGATGATGTATGGGCTTCAGTTTTCGAGAAGTACAATATCTTCATCTGGCATATTCAACCTTGAATAAAATCTATTGTTGAGATTCATAATCTGTTGAGAAGTCAATATATCTCAAGGTCTATATTTGATGACAGGTTTATCTAGGTATTTATAGTGATTAGGGATTACTACAGAGTTAGTTTCAATAGATTCCCAGAAACTGTTATTTTTTACAATTTGCTTTTTCCTAGAAATAAGAGTTCCAGGGCTCACATGGCAGAGATGATTAAGTAGATTTCTCCTCAAAGTGATTTTGTTTTGATAGGACCACAAATGTCACTATGAATTAACTCGTGATTTGTGTTCCTCTCAATTTAGATATTTCAAAGCTATCCATCTTTTGCTTTCCAAAAACACATGCTTCAGCTCTGATGCCAGGTCAAAATTGAAGCAAATTAGGATCATGTTATCACTAGAACTGGATCACATAGATCATTCAATAAGACAAAAATACTATGGAATGAGACACTAGCAATTTTATTACAAACATAGAGCAAAATAAAATGGATTTGGAAGCACATGAACACATAATAGATCTTTTAACAATGAACATTCCAATTCCTATGACTCTTTATTTTCCCAATAACATTTCACTTCCTATAATCTCTCTCTCTCACCACATATGTAGCCAAGTTTGTCCTCTTGTTGACTTGCCATTTTGCAGACCCTAAAATTACACAACACACAATTCTTCCATGTACACTAATTTCAAAATTTGACCATTACTTTAATGACCTAACATTTTAACAATAGAACCAAGGAAATCCTTGCAAGACCTTTCCTATAATAGCTCACATCAAATCAAAAGTTACCAAAATGGATTTTCTTGGTTGCAGTAAACCTTTGACAGATATTTCACCTATACTAAAGTGACACAAGAAGCAAGATTGTCATAATGTATGACAAAAATTCAAAAGATGGTGTGACCCACCACAAGCCTTATGCGTTAGATAGGGAATTGTTTGCTAGGGAAAATAAAGTGGAAAGATGAATATAGTGTAGGATGACTTTGGTGAGATCTAGCCAATTTTGGGAACAAAAGGGTAATCACAACAAATATGCACAACCGTGGTATCATTAAAATAACCTATTTAATCATTAATGTTTGTGCACAAAGCTATCAATGAAATAATGATCCTCATTAATCCTTAGTGACAAACAATGATCCTCAAGACAAAGTGTGCTAAAATAGTTTGTAGTTGTAGCTAATACATGTAAAAATTACCTTAATGGCTTTCTTGGAAGTTGTCTAAATTAAATCTTGTTGGACCTATCCTGCTACAGGAATACAAATACACATAAGAACCATTAGACTATATTTTCATAAGGTTGTTCACCAAAACCCTAGTTGGTTAGTAGAGCATGATAAAATTTATTTCTTGTCATATCTTCACTTTTATATATAAACTCTTGTGTATGCAAGTTCAACCTTTTAGGATCTGAAGCACCCATGAAAGTGCCTTTGCATATAATTGATCACATAAAATAGTTTGAAAACAGTTGAATTAATACATGAATACACATTGAGAAACAAAATATGAATGGCATGTTGGTAGAATATCGAATATAACAACAATTGTTATGCATACCATCAATAGCTTAAATTATTGGGAGAAGAGACAATTATCCTTTTATATCATAAGCCTTTCTAATTCCTTCAAATCCACTCCAAGGTGCACCAAAGACATCATTTCAACTAGATTGCCTTCTTGCAAAAATTTACAGTGGTCATCAAATACATTAAAGGTACACAGAACCATAGTTCTACAGATATTCTGGGAATACCAAAGTCACACCATTCCTTCCATCTATATTAATGGTTCCTGAATCTATGAAAATTTGGAACCAATCCCCCCATCAAAATTAGGACAAGGAAGCAACCAAGGGCACCCACAATAAAGATAACATGTGTAGAAGCTAACACTTAGCACAGATCTAAAATCATGGTGCTAAGGTCTTGGGCTTATAAATCCATTTACCAAAATTATTTTCCCATATTTGGATGAGCATATCCCATTTTCCTCACTTGTTTCTTGAAAAGAAAAGGAATTCCTAGGAATTTAGAAATCTAGCTTGACTTGACGCAAACCCACCCTTGTGTTTTAAGTAAATATGTCATCTTCTATGAGCTCTACCTTTAAGTCAATTGGGTATGTTTTGTGAGCTCTACCTGTAGCAATAGGTTTTCACTGATTGAATGTTTAGAGCTAAGGGCCTTGCAGAAAATGCCTAAGTAATCTATAACACATTATCAATTGACTCCAATCTAGAAAAATGAGTTTTAGCCAATTCAAAAGATTATTTGGATGTGGTTTGTGTAGATGAATCCACTTTAATGACACCTTGTTTGACCATATGAGATATTAGAAATACACTGGCCTCTGTTTGGCAACTTGATTGGAATAGGATTAACTCTAGTTTACACTCTTTAAGAGAGAGGCAAGGTTAGGCCTTGGTGAATAATATCTTAAAAGCATTTAGAGAAATTGGCTAAAATGCAAGAGGTAGAATAAAGGGATACCACGCTATCACGTAAGTTTTTTCAAAGCTGGTTTTGATAACAAGGATGTTATGGCCATAATGACTAGGCCATTCCATGCCTTCATAGACTGCAATAATATCGGCGATGATGAATCACCCTGTTATCCCCCCTAGGTATATATATTATCATGATTGTTTATAAATATATATATATATTTTTTATTTTGAACGGTTCATTTTTACTTTCCTCGAGATCACCAATAGGTTTCAAGGCTCCAAGGTTCAAAATTGAATCCTTCACAACCCTTCCTTGAGCTCCTAGCCCTTCCTAGAAGGGATAAAATAAAATTACCTTTCGAAAAAAATTAAAATATCAAAACCAGCCGTGAATCACGAAGGTTAGATTAAATTTTTGTATTTCAAAAGAAGGGAAATATTTTTAATAACTTGTTAATATTTTTTTAAGTTTACGAGAGTCTAGAGTCTTGGTCAACACATAAATCACTCTGACTAGTGATTGTGTTAGAGAGGAGACTAGTTGTAGCCTCGATGACCTCATACTAGTTAAGAGTTATGTCATGATTTGGGGACATTCCCTTGAGGCCCCCAACACATGTCAACATTATGTAACTTGCAATGGTGAGACATGCAACAGTCATGGCATTATTACATGTGGCACAGGGCAGAAGAGCACATTTAATGCCCATTCAAAAACTTCCTATGTGCTCTCGCTCCTCCCTAATTATCCTTGAGCACTCTTTCCCTACATCCATTTTTTCCATTTTCATTTGGAGTGCAACCCATCATCCACAAAAGGAAAGTTATCGTTTGATGCTAGACTGTAAGGTGTTATTTGTTATCCTCCTCATATCTTCATTTGCATTTGGATTTTCATTTTATGGATGATTTTAATGTAACACTCCTTGAAGTAATGGTAGCCTTCATGGTCACACAATGTATCTTGCACACCATAGAATCCACACCCCAAGAAATTAACATTGTGGCCAAATACCCTGAATGCAATTGCTTCTCATCCTTCCATCCTAGGCATGGGTATTGGAGTCATGTTCTGCATTAACATTATTAATGGTGGAAATTTTTATCATCATAATTATATGAATCTACTAACTATGAAAATAATATCTATATTATACCAAGGGTATTGGACTCCACAACTATACTGCTCTCATTTGAACACTTTCTTGTTTTGCTTCGCTATTAAAATCCATATGGATTTCTTGTCAAAGTACCATTTTTCATGAAGCATTTGTTCTCTCTCATAAAGAAACAAGTTTCCTTGAATGTTACAAAGGATAATTCAAACCTATCAAAAAATTTGTAGTCAAATCTTATGGCATCTTGCTAAGGTTGAATTTTGTCTGCCTCAATCTTGCCAAGGGATTTTTAATTTATGTATTTACTTGTTCTATTGTTTTTATTGACTTGATATGGGTAAATCTTGAAAAATGTCTCGTATAGGTCGCCCTAAGAAGGATACAAAGCAATTGTCAATTGTTGATGCATTTGGCCTTGCAAAACATTATAATAAACCATGTAATCTTCAAAATGAAGTTGATGCTCATCTACATGAAGATGATGAATCAGATAGTGTAGAGCTTGTTGAAAGAGAAAAACCATCAAAGAAACACAAAAGAATATTCAAATCTAAATGGAATACAAGATTTCCATGAGCTTATGTTGTAAAATATTGTAATGGTAATGAAAGGATAAAATGTTCTTGATGTGTTAAATTTAAAAGAGATACTTCATTCACAAAAGTGGGAAGCACCACTCTTCAAGTTAGTGGTCTAAGTGGCCATGCGAATGAGAAGCTCATCAATTATGTTTACAACTTTTGGAGGGAGAAAACAAATGAAGTAATATTCCAATTACTAAACATGTCAAACTAATGGTAGATGTTGAGAAGGACATAATTATATCAGTGATTGAAAACATGTATTTTGTTGCTATATATGATTTATCTTTCGAAATGTATAAGTCAATATTTCACTTGAATAGGTTAAAATGCACTCCACACATGCTTCTAATAGATGAATATTTTTCATACACAAGTACAACATCAGGAAAAGAGTTTCATCAAGCTTCTAAAGAGGTGTATTGGAACAAACTAAAAGAAGAGATTTTACATAGCCCATTTTACTCAATTTTAGTTGATGAAAGCACTGATCGAATTATGGAACACCATTTGATTGTTTATATTACATATTTGACAAATGGAGGAAGAGGTCAATGTGTAACAAATTTTATATGTTTGCTTTAAATAAAGGATGGAACAACTCAATGTATGTATGATGTAGTGAGAACTCTTTTAGCATAAATGGATATATCTTTGATGAAGTTTGTTGGTTTTGGTTCGGATGGTGTATCTTCCATGAGGGGTATTCATGAAGGTTTATGTTCTAAGCTTCATCAAGATGTTTCTCATTTATTAGATATCCATTGCATAGCTCATAGGAGAGCATTAAGACCAATGAGGATTCATCTCATTTTCCAAAGTTGTAATATATTGACAAAATTGAAAACAAACTTTATTCATGGCTTGAGAAATCAACTAAAAGACATGGAGAATTGAAAGAGCTAATGTAATCATTTCAAATCACTAATTTAGAGGTCTTAAAAATTCTTCAAATTAGGTGGCTCTCTAGAGGAAAGTTCATAAAAAAATTAATTAAACTCATGCATTGTTTGTTAAAGGATTGGGAGTCAAGTGAGAAAACAATGTATGAGTTGGAAACAATATTTCAAGTGCAATTTTGCATCCATCTACTTGCATATGTGCTCATTAAATTAAATAATTTGAATCAAAAGTTCCAAGAGGATCATGTTGATATTACATCTATTGGCACTACTTTAGATGTTTCTATTAGCATGTTGCATAAACAATTTTTGGGAAGCATTTTTGGTGTAGGTGTAGTGCACATATTTCTTTTTTTAGTTAAAGAACAAGGAGGAACCCTTGAATTTGCAAAAAGCATAGGTATGATACATTTACATCCATTGAGGTTCAAATGTTTTCCAAAGATGAAAAGAACGGGGACACTAGATGATTGTATTCTTTTGGGAAAATGTTTTGTTGTAAAGGTGATTGAATCATTTAGATAGGAGATTCATAAATTTACATGTATTTAATGCTGCTAAGTTTTTCAATACTCAACATTATTATGAATAAGTGAATGATGTAAACTGTCAAACAAAAATATGGATTAAATGTTTATGTGAAAAATCACTGTTGGGGAATCATCTATTGTTGATACTGCTCGACTGGGTGATGAATGTATTTGTATTATTTTTAAATCATACAATATAAAACATATGTATGGAGCATGGAACCTATGTGGAGATGACCTTGAATGGTTTGAATGCTTTCCATATTTAATGCAATTATGACAAGTTATTTTCATTATCCCAACAATCACAAAAATTTGTGAAAGAAGCTTCTGAAAATTAAATAGGATAAAAAATGATGATAGATCAAAACTTTCATTGGAGACACTATATGTTAATGTTTATATCTCTTAGTGCACCTCATGTTATAAATGAGGTAGATAGAAATTCTATTTATGATGTATGGAAACAAATGAAAAATAGAAATCCATTTCCATTGGGCAAATAGATTTATATTTTCAATGATGTAAGTCCAAATACTTTTGAAGATCATGGAATGAATAGAAGAAACATATGTTTACCTTTTTTTAATGGAATTTGAAAAAAATGTTTGCTTATTTACTAAGTTCTATTGAAATTTTATAGTGTTTTCATGTAGCTATTCTTTAAAGATTTTAAAGATTTAGAATGACACTAGTTCATTTTGGAAAAAAATTATGAAGAGTTTATTTAATATACACTTGTCAATAGAAGTGGAATTTTTTTATAACCTTTCATTTTTGAAGGGTTAGATGAATATATTCCCTTCCAAATGAAATTAAGAACAACCCTTCAAATTTGATCACTAGACTGATAAGCTCTATGCAGAAACAAAAATAGAAATAAAATATGGCCAAAAGTTTCTGTCTAGCTAACTCCTCCATCTAGTGACCATAAATTCAACAATGTGACGAATAGACCTAGTAATGTATTATTGTTGAATAGATATGAATAACATTTGCAAATTTTAGCATTTTTTTCTTGCGCAACAATATTTACGTATTTGATATACTCACTGTTGTCCACTGTCGTATTCTAAGAAAATGGTATTTGCAGATTATAGTGTAGGTTTTAGATACTCAGCACAGTCCTCTAATTAAACAAATGGTATTTGCAGATTTGATATGCTCATCGTGGTTCTTTAAACATGGAAATTCGATATACTCATTGTGGTTTTGTAATGAAATCGTATCCAGTTATGATGCAGGGTTGATATATTGGACATTCGTCTAAATAACAAGTTATTTGGAGACGCAATGAAGTTATTTGGAGACACAATGAAGCGAGTAGAAGTGAGGTGTCTCACGCAATTGTAACCCTTGATGGTCTAACAGAATAAGTGGCACTTGACAATCTGACAAAATATATGGAAAAATTGTTTTGGGTTTAATGATGAATAACTATTAGAAATATTTGTTTTATCACATTGAGTCTTCACAATGAGAATACTTAAACAATGACTTAACCAAGGAATATGAAAAAATTGCATAAATTGTATATCCAAACGGCCTTGACTTGATGTTGTGTCAAATATAATTAGATACTTACAGTTTGGAAATGTTATACCATTTCAATACAATTTAAAGCTTTCGAAATATAATACAACCTTTGGACAAAAATATCCTATATGATACAATGAAAAGTTAAGAAATATAAGAATTCACGTAAAACTTTAAAAATTATGGAAAATAAGAAATATAAGCCTTTAAATAAAACATTAAAAATTATGGAAAAATATGTAAATGCGTAGGATATGCTATAAAAATATGTAATAAATAGAGAAGAGATATAAGACTTTGTATAAAACAGTTATGGGAAAATATGTGAAACCTGCAAGAAGAATCTAAATCCTCTTGTCAGCAATGAAAAGTTATGAAAAATGCACGAATCTAAGAAAACATTGATGAAATTGACCGCATGAAAAAATCCAAGAAAATATTGATTAAACAACACAATACGAAAATACTAAAAAAAAATTAATAAAAGAGCTAGCCCCTCGGCAAATATAATAACGACCTACTCAGCAACAATAGTACAATAAACCTGCAAGAAGAATCTAAATCCTCTTGTCAGCAATGAAAAGTTATGAAAAATGCACGAATCTAAGAAAACGTTGATGAAATTGACCGTATGAAAAAATCCAAGAAAATATTGATTAAACAAGACAATACGAAAATACTAAAAAAAAATTAATAATAGAGCTAGCCCCTCGGCAAATATAATAACGACCTACTCAGCAACAATAGTACAATAAACCTGCAAGAAGAATCTAAATCCTCTTGTCCGCAATGAAAAGTTATGAAAAATGCACGAATCTAAGAAAACATTGATGAAATTGACCGTATGAAAAATCCAAGAAAATATTGATTAAACAAGACAATACGAAAATACTAAAAAAAATTAATAAAAGAGCTAGCCCCTCGGCAAATATAATAACGACCTACTCAGCAACAATAGTACAATATCCCCCGGATGCGGGTGGCAGTTTGATATTCAACGGGGAGCCACATGACAGCCATGGGCTGCCACGTGATGGAGCTCCTCCCTTAAATGTTACCCGCGGCTAGTACCTTTCGTCTTACGCGGTCTCTGAGCTATCTTAATGGCAATGGGGGAGAGTATGGTTAGCCTGCGGGAGGCATTAACTGCTGGTCTTTTCATTGGCAATGAAGGGCGGTTTAAGAATATGGAATGCCTGGAGACGGGAGCTCATAATGGGAAAAGGAATTTGCAGAGTGATAAGAGTCTATGCGGAGGGCAGGAGGTGGAGTGTTGGGCCGCGAACCAGAATTCGCCTGCGCTCCTCGGACTGGTCTATAGCCTATTTAAGCATTGCCCCTTCCCAAATTGGGGCGTGTCTGTTGTGGGGAAGGAGCAGCTCCATTGCTGGACCTCGTCTGTTGTGGAAAAGCACAAAAGCTTGGGGGCTGCCATGGTGCGAGAGAGATTGCCTTGTCGCAGAGGAACCTGGCGTGGAGAATCCTCTCGCCCTCCAGCCGCTGATATTCATCATCAATGTTGTTGTTGTTACTACCACCGGAGGATGGGAGCCAACCCTATCCAGCCCTGTCAAGTCATGGAAGTGGGCAGCTCAAGCGGTGGGAAGAACAAGTTACCTTCTTTTGGTTCGGTTATATTTACTCTGGGTAGTTCTGGAGAAAATCCAGGCATTAACGCCCATATTTCTGTGCTGTTCACCCAAATTGAGGAGGAGAACGCAGAAGACTCTTCTCTGGTTCTGGCGGAGGACAATGTCATGCATGGCAAAGGCAAACTCCCAATGGGGGAGCCGTCAACTGATGAGGAAGGGTCAGCAATTGGTCGAGGTAAGCTCCCAGTGGGGGAGTCGGCGAGTGAGGAGGGTAATTCAACGTCGGACCGCTCTCAACCCCCATCCCAGCCTCGAGCTTCTGAGCAGTCGGAACCTGTGCACAATCCGTCAGCAATGGAAGAAGAGCCAGAGGATTAGTTCTGGCGGGTGGTTCTGGGTTTTTGCCTTTTGTACTCATGTCGGGCTTCGGGTGGGGACTTAATCTCTGGTTGGGCGCAAATCCTTGGTGATTGCTTGGTTTTTTGTATGTTCAAGTTTATGTCTTTAAGTTCCATAGTTAGTCTGAATGGTAAGTCAGTTGGGAATCGCCCCTGCGTGGGTCTTTTTGAAAACTCTCAGTATTTTGATGTTGGATCTTAAGACCCAACGTGGCTTTTGTACTCGTTTGAATATGCATCCCATGAACCGTAGCAGGCCTTGGGTAGCCAGACTCTCTGTTTGTAAAGCTATCTGTAAATATTAATATACTAGTAGTTAATTTTTCCGAGAAAAAAAAAACAATAATACAATATCCTTCATCACCCTAATCCTATGATCTACATCCTCTCAGTTTAAGAAATATTTAAAAGTATTATTACGGATTCTACAATTGGACTTCACATGCAAGAGAACTCCTCACAAGTCCATAACATTGAGAAAACTATATTAATTTCAGAAGGTGGAATATTGGGTATTCAAAGTGTACCATTTTTGCTTTAAATTTGGTTGTCAAAGTCTGTGTTTTATTTTTGAAAGGGGTGATTTTTTCTTCATGTATTTTGTCTCCCATTTTTTTTTTAATAATTTTAAGATCATATATTTTGTCTCCCAATTTTTTTTAATAATTTTAAGATAATGAATGGTTATAAAAATGAGTAAAATGAATTAAAATAAAGTTTATAAAAATATATAATTTATTGAAAGTAAATGATTTATTTCTTTTTCCTTTCAAGCTCCCTTTCACATTTAAAAATCATTTTGACAATCGTCAGCGTAAAATTAAATAAATAAAATACGCTCCAATTTTTTTTAATAATTTAATGGTTAGGAAAATGGGTAAAATGAATTAAAATAAATTTTATAAAAATATATAATTTATAGAAAATAAAATAATTTTTTTATTATTGTTTCAAACTCTTTTTTACATTTAAACATCATTTTTACAATGTTCAAGTATAATTAAATAAATAATGTTTTAAAATTTAAAGATTTTCATTATTAAATTTATATTTTAAATATATAAGTGGATGATGTATTTAAAAAAAAAAAATCATATTGTATTTATAGTTAAGTATATGGAGATGTATTATAATTTTACATTAACAAATAATAAAAAAATAATAAAACAATATTTATATTATATTGGGAAATTAAAAAATAGTAATAAAGGAAAAAAATTAATGTCATTAACATAAATAAAATATTTAAATTTCCACTTTTATTTTATATCAACTTTATATAACAACATAAAAAGTTAAAAGTAAAACTAATAATAATAATACTTTATTTTTTAGTATTAGACACATATATAATTTCTTCACTAATTAATATTGGCATGTAAAAATAATATTGTTGATATTACACAAAGTTTAATCCATCATGTTTATTTTATATGTGCCTATGTGTGTTTTAGCCTTACCCATAAATGAAATATATCAATGTCCATATTGGATAACATAATTTTATACCAACTTTATATTGGATAATTTGAATTATATATTTTTTTGAGAGTGTTTTTCATCCATTTTGCAAAAAAAAAGCGTTTTTACTTCCATTTAAAAAAATTGTTGAAAAATTACCTTGGAAAAAAACATCGTTCTGACATACACAATTTTCGTTTTTGGGTTGTTTTTTTATGTTTTTTGGGGGTTTTTGGGCTAGAGTACCCGTTCTGAGGTAACAGTTCCCATTTGATTGGTAACTCTGTTATGAAGTTAAGTGCATCAGTTGGTTGTGTTCTCTACCGGATTCGTGGGATAGTCTATTTGTTGCAATAGGTAGCAATACAACTACCTTGAAGTTTGATAAAATAGTCTTATCCTTATTGTCAGAGGAGACAAGACGGAAAAATATGGAAGGCTAAAATTGAGATTCCTTTTCTGAACGAGGATAGTCCCAAAATAGAAATAAAAATAAGTCTTTGAGTGGGAGATCTAAATATAGAGGGAGATCTAAATCTCTAGGGAAACTAGTAAAGGTGTGCTAGAAATGTGGAAAGGAAGGACACTTCAAAAAGGATTGTACATCTAAATATCCAGAGAAATGAAAGGGATTTGATGGTGCTCCTTTTGTAGAGGTGAAAAACACCTCAGATGAAGGTGGGGATGTGTACTTGGCTTCTTCTTCAAGTACACATGTAGATCATGAGGCATGGTTGATTGAATCAGATGCATCCTTTCACTTCACTCCCCATAGGGAGTGGTTCAACGAGTATGAGAAATATGATGGTGGTGATGTCTTCTTAGAGGATGATAGGAAGGCTAGAATTCTTGTATGAGGAAAAGTGAGGCTGAAATTGCAACGTGGAAGGATTATAACACTTCTAGGTTCTACGCATATTCTTGCATTGGCCATAAATATGATTTTTGTAAGAAAGATGGATGATGCAAGTGTAAAAACAGTGTTTGAGAAAGATACCCACAAGATGGTTAGAGGAGCACTGGTATTAATGCTTGGAGTTCATATTAGGACTATGTACAAGCTTATGGGTAGTATTGTTATTGATGGGTGCAATAGATATATGGTTCCTGAAAGTGGAGCAGAAAATCTAGTGGTCTCTCGAGAGAAGACAATGGTAATAGTATGGTAGAAGGAATGTCTAATTTCTCTATGAATTTCAATTTCTATGAATATTGTGTATATGGGAAGAACACTTAGGTGAGTTTACCTCTTATGCTAAGAGGGCGAAATCGATATTAGATCTTGTGCACAATGATGTGTTTGGACCTGTGGCGTACCATCACTGGGTAAGTTTGAGTATTATGTATCATTTATATATGACTTCTCAAGGAGTACGTGGACATATTTCCTCGGTAAGAAATCTGTAGTCTTTGACATATTTCAAGATTAAGGCTTTAGTGGAAAAATATATAGAGAAGAAGATAAAGGTGCTGAGAAAAGATAATGGTGGAGAGATCTATAAGAAGGAATTTTAAGATTTATGTAACAATTGTGGTATAGCACAGAAGAAGACTACTCCATACACACTTCGACAAAACGGAGTTGCAAAAAGAATGAAAATGACATTGATGGAAAGGGAAAGAAGCATGCTCAGTGGTGTTGGGTTAGGACAAGAATTCTAGGCAGAGGTAATGAAGGCTTCATGTTACTTGGTTAATAGATCACCTTCATCAAAATTGGAGGATAAGACTACACATGACGTATGGACTTGTAAGAAACCCTCTCTTCCACATCCTAGGGTGTTTAGTTGTGATACATATGTACAGGTTCCAAAGGAGAAAAGAACCAAGTTGTATAGTAAATTTGAAAAGTGCATCTTTATTGGGTATAAGGATTGTTTAAAAGGTTATAAGCTTTGGAACCCAGAAATAAGGAAGGTTGTGTACAACTGATATGTGGTATTTAGAGAGGTGAAATATGTTATTAAACATGAATTCCTACCAAAAGAACTTGAGAAGATAGAGTTTGAGCTAAAGTAGGAAGTATTAGACTCCGCATCAGAACAAGAATCAAAAGATGAAGAGCCACAAAATTCAACTATGAGAAGATCAGTTCAAGAAATAAGGCCGCCAGAAAGGTACATTCCATCTTATTTTTGTTCAAATTTTTCTTTACCTATTACTGATGATGATCCCAAAACTGTCAGGGAGGTTGTAGATTTAGAGGATGGAAAACTCTGGAAAGAGGCCATGGTTGATGAAATGGCATCTTTGCACAAAAATGAGGCTTGGGATCTGGTGGAGTTGCTTGCTAAAAGGAAAACCATCAGAAAAAAATGGGTGTTTAATAACAAGAGGAATGCGAAAGGTAAGGTACATAAATACTAAGTACGATTAGTAGCAAAATGATATTCCCAGGTGCTGGGAATTGATTTTGGTGATATTTTTTCAAATGTTTCGAAGGTAGCTTCTATTATATTAACTTTATTTGTTGTTGCTGCTTTTGATTTTGAGATAAAGTAGATGAATGTGAAGACAACATTTCTTCACAGGGATCTGGAAGAAGGGATCTATATGAAACCAGTGAAGGGTAAGAAAGAACTGGTATGCAAGCTAAAAAATTGTGTGTATGGGTTAAAATAGTGAACAATAATGTTGTATCAGAAACTTGATACATATATATGGGGATTTGGATTCACTAGAAGCAAAGTAAATCACTGTGTATTTTAAATTAATTTGCGACCATGTTATATCTTTGGTTTGTATGTGGATTATATGTTGCTGATTGCAAATAACAAAGAAATTACACATGATGTGAAGACCCAATTGTCCTCCAAATACGATATGAAGGATATTGGTGCTGTAAACTATATTGTGGGCATGGAAATTACACGAGATAAGGAAAAGTGGAAGCACTAGTTAAACGAGAGGAAGTATGTTGAGACAATATTGCAAAGCTTTAATATACAGGATAGTAAACCTGTGAAGGTTCATATTCATGTATTTGTGAATTTATTTGTTGAACATTGTTCCAAGACACAAGAAGAGGAAGAGGACATGTCCCGTGTTCCATATGCAAGTGCAGTCGGTAGCTTGGTTCATGCAATGGTCTATACTAAACTAGACATTGCACATGTAGTGGGAGTATTGAGTAGGTTTATATGTCAGAGCTAGGGAGGGAGCATTAGACAATAGTGAAGCAGGTTTTCAAGTATTTGAATTGAACTAGTGATTATTGTCTCTTCTACCAAGGAAGACAACAATTAGACAAAGTTTTGGACATTCATGACTTTGCTGATATAGACTGGGCTAGAGATATGGATTGGAGAAGATCTACAAGTGGGTATGTGTTTAACCTATTTGGAGGTGCAGTCAGTTCGATGAGCAAGAGAAAGTCTGTATCAACACCTTCAACTAAAGAGGTTGAATACATGGCAACCAGTCATGCATGAATGGAAGTAGTTTGGTTACAAAGATTGTGTTCAAGTATGGGGTAAGTACAATACGATATAAGGATAGAATGTGACAGCCAAAGTGTAATTTTATTGGCAAAGAATGATGTTTATCATTCAAACAAAAAGGAAATTGATTTTCAATATCACTTTTTTAGGGACATGGTTAAGAACAAAAATGTGCTTTTTGTAAAGGTGGACACAGCAAAGAATGTTCGAGATACATTGATGAAGTCTGTGAGCACTGAGAGGTTTCCTTGGTGTAGAGAAATAATGGGTATTGCAGGCTGGACAAATGACTAAGCTCTTTTGTGAAGCCCTTTGTGGAAAATAAAACAACAAGTGGGAGAACGTTGGGTGTATGCTATATTATTTCCATGACTAGTCGTATGTGTGGCCCCCCTATCATTTAAGGGGGGCGGTATCCCCCTTGCATAGGGTCTGAGGTAGTGCCATGGGAAAATTATTTGGACCCTATTTTAGGTGGGAAGACCTATTTATGGTTTTGTTCATGGGTTTTCCACTTGGTCTTGGGCGTGATGGTTTTCTACCCATGTTATTTTGTAGATCCGGTCAAGGGAACTAGAGTTATGTTCTAATCTAGGGTTAATGGTTTGGGGTTTATGAATGCTTCGGCATGCATATATATGTATTGTAACATTGAAAGGAAAATAATAAAAAATCAATCTAGTAGTCTTGGTTTTGGGATCTAGGAGAAAATATTTGTGTATATATATGTTATGTTTTATAATCTCACAGTTGCTTATTCTTTGTTTTTTAGAATTCATATGCAGGGAATTTCTGTACAGGGTTAAAACTTACATGGTTGTTATCTCCACCACCTAAGTTCAATTTCCTATAAGTGACACAATGAGGAGAAATATTGTTGTAATTGTAACTTTCTTATGAATATTGTGTTGTATTAACCCTCAGTCTCATTCAGAGGTTGAGAGAGAGGGGGATTTCCCTTGAAACACACACACACACACACACACACACACATGAATTATTATGTTATTTTTAAATTCCATATTTTATCATAAATGTAATTGCATGGTTTTAGAAAACTAAAGCTATTATTTTTTCTACTTTTGGAAGTTCATTAACCATGGGTGTTAGGGGAGATTTCATGGGGGCAACTTGTTTTCTCTAAGAATTGTCTAGCCTAGCCCCTCAACCCTAGTTATTATAAATGTGTATATTGGTCCTATTGGAGACAACAAAAATTTATTGTAGGAACATTAAAGGGTAGCATTTTATGATCCTTATTATGTTGAAGGGAAAGAAACTTCAATGTTGCATTTCACCAACTTAATCAACGAAAAGATCATAAGAGGTTGCTTAGTTTTTATATTCTCATTTTGGGAATGATTAACAATACAATTAGCACAATCAATTTTCTTCCAAGTTTTTGTCTCACTCATGCATGCTAAAGAAAAAAATACAGTGGCATTTAAAAAATACTTATTTGATTAGTATCAAACAACTCAATATTACACTCAAAAAATTGAACCACCTCCACCCTTACTTTTTTTATAGATAAGGAAGGCTAAATCAGAAGGGAAATAAATATCCCAACCTTGTGGAAACTATAATTAGAAAAGAAAAACCCTAATTGAATTATGTGTACTAAATTTCTCCCTCCCTAAAACTAGAAGTTTCCTTGACTCAACTACTTAAGGTAACTTTAGAACAAAATCTAACTATATGATTATTTTCATTAATTTTTTATATGATTTATTTCAATATAGATGTAATGTTATTGCTTACGACCAGTGAAGGTTTTAATATTTCTCGGTCATGCACCATAGCCCAGAAAACCTAATGTTGTGCCCTCATTCCCCTCAATTGTGCCTGCATTATGTTTTAGATCAATGTATCATTGTCAAGCATTTTATATGTTTTTGAGATGCAAAACAATCCATAGCCCACAAGTTGAAGGAAAAACAAGACTTATTTTGTATAATATGCACTTTAAGTGAAGGAAATTCAAAGCAAAGGAATTAAAGTAAGGAGTATAGAAAATGATGATATGATTTATAAATAGAATAAACCTCCATGATTTCAAGTGCTAGCAAAAGAGGATAATTTATCCAATTTTATTAGCATAAATGTGGAATATCCACCATATCCCCATGAATACAAAAACTTATAGGGGTCACCATATTGATCCCAAGTTTTCAAGGAAGATTTTGTTATCTAGTGTTAGTGAGGATGGAACAAGATAGTTGAAAAGAGCACCTAAACCTATAAAAATAATTGGTTCTTGCACCAAGAGAGTCTCCAACCCTTTTATAGAAAATATGGGAGGAGAGACCAAGAATCTGTGTGCCCTATGTTTCCCCACCTAAATATCGAATAAAATTTAGTATTTGCATGGGATTTATTATATTAGTAGCGTATCATAAGATTTTTTGAGTTCAATGATAATTATATGTTGTAGGAAGATATTTGGAGTTCATTCACCTTGTTCCACCTTGCGGAAGAATCTTTCATCATCTTGGGAAAAACAAAGGAAATATAGCAAAACGGTTGGATGAATACAGAGTTTTCTAGAGGAACATTTCAAGATGAGATTCCATTTTAGTGTTTCATCAAATTGATGTCAAGTATCTTTCCTAGCTTAAAGTTAGGGTCCAAAGTTCCAAGGGTAAAACTAGGGTTGGAGGTCAAAACCAAGATGGATGAAGATATCCAAGGAATGATATGATTATTTTGATTATTTTTTTATTTATGATTTGTTTCAATATAGATGTGATCTTATTGTTTATAAGCATAAAATGTTTCAATATTTCTACATCGTGTGCCATAGCTCAGACAACCTAATGTTTTGCCCACATTCCCCTCAAGAGTGAATGTGCTCCAAATGCGATGGAAAAGAAACAATGTTGGTTTATTTATTTCTAAGAATAAAACTTTGATTGAGTGCCACGTTCTAGAGTAATCACGTGTGAGCTAGTTATTACATGATACGATGTGCTCCAAATGCGATGGAAAAGAAACAATGTTGGTTTATTTATTTCGAAGAATAAAACTTTGATTGAGTGCCACGTTCCAGAGTAATCACGTGTGAGATAGTTATTACATGATACAATTATATTACAGAGAAAAAATCAATAACTAAAATTTATTACACTTGGAATTCAAAAATCAACAACTAAAATTAAACTCCAAAAATAACCTTCTGTATTGAGTTATTTTAAATTCCTTCCTAAAGCATGCACTATTATTAAGAGAGCATTAATATGATTCTAATATACAGTGGTATAGAGGCAATAATTTTTTATAGTATGGCTCCCATAATACTTAGATCTTTAGTGGAAGAATGAATTAATCGACTAAGTTGTTTCATATATTTGAACTAGTGAATACAAACTTTAGAAAAATTGACCCAATCACTAGAGACTTGTGAACCGTTTACTTAGAAAATACAAGTCTTGGGGTCACTTCTCACTGGAAGATAGATAAAACTTGAGTCCTACAAAATTTGGCACGAAATTTTTGAATTGTTCATGGGATTGTTCTAATTACTTATAGTGAAAGGCTTAAACCCTTGAAGTTGAAGGTATTTGTCCACTTTAGTGACTATGGATACTTTTGGCTGTAGAAAATACATTTTTTGAAGGCCACTTTTCATTGAAACTTAAACTAGCATTTGCACCTTATGTTGCAAAGGAAACGCCGTAAGGCATAGAGTGGGGAAGAATAGCATAGAGTGGGGAAGAATAGGTAATCAAATCCGTCAAAATTAAGATTAAATTGATCTATTAATTTTTCATTTACATACACTGAAATCATATGCAACGTGGGATAAGAATCTCAAGAATCTCAAGTTATCATTCAGATAAATTTCTATAGTCCATGTTCTATTTTAAATAGTTTACTCTTTTGTCATAACTGGAAGAATCTCAAGTTATCATTGAGATAAATAAATCTCTATAGTACATACTCGTTATATATATATATATATATATATATATATATATATATATATATATATATATATATATATGAATGAAGATCTCTACTATGATTTATATTACAGTGGCAATACCATTTTTCTCTCGCAAATTGGCATCCATTGGTTTTTTTTAAGACATTAAAAGAATCTAGCTGCTATGGTTTGTTATGATAGATGGGTTATCTTTTAGATTATATTGTAGATGATGCTATATACATTAAATCATTTTGAAATAAACACAGACATGCCATTGGCATAGATTAGCGACATATGCTACAATAACTTATCTTCATTGAAAAAGAGGTTGATGTATTCATTGAGAATCTCTCACACCAAAACTTCTTGAAACATGGCTTGAAACACCATGTGTTAATGATGTTTTCATAGAAGTTGCAACAATGAATGTTGAAGGCAACATGGATGTTATAGAAAATAAAAATGTTAATGAAATTTCCATGCAATAGTGTCCTTGGGAGACAAAATATTTTTATGATTTGTTTTGGAACAAATTGATGAAGAGAAAGCTATGGAAGGTGGCATGTGGTATTCGTTTACATACAAGCCAATTTTTGAATAAATAGAGGACATGCATAGACAACTTGGAACAATGGAACAGTTGCACTAGCCAATCAAGACACTGAAATCTGAATCTTACAACAAAAAGACAAGGCTAAAGCAATGAAGAAAAGAAAAGGAAATCCAACTGATGTCAAAAAAAATAAAAAATTGTAAGCATAGCTTAGACTCGGTCCAGAAAATATCTTAGTTTAAACTTTTGTTTTTGTAATTAAAGGGGAGTGTTGCATAAAATAATTTCAACCACCCATTTAAATAGGAGACAAATGTTTGTTGGAAATATTTGAAAATTTTATATCGGAACAATCTCAAAACATACAGGTAATGAATCATTTTCTTCGGTCAAGGATAGTGTGCATTTGCATGGAGTGCACAAAACAATTACAAGTGATAAGTATATTTATTTTCAAAATGATTGGTACATTTTTTCCCATTTGCAAATTGATGGTACAACAAACATGGTAAATAAAGTTCTGAAAGCATGTTGCAGATAAATTCTGGAGAGCATATAGACAAAATGAAATTTAACTGGTCTCAACAAAGTACAAGAAAACCACCCCTCCTTATCATCCAGAGTTGTGAACTTAGTGGAATTACCAATATGAATAGGTCAGCAAAGGTGTCAAATAGTTCAAGCACAATAAATAGGTAGCCTTTCATAAAAATAAAAAGGTATTCCCATTAAAGTAAGTGATGGTACATCTAAGAGGAGTGATTTCCTAAAGGTTTCTGCAACAAAGTAAAGTCAAAAACAAAAGAGATAAGTTAAAACTTAAAATCAAAATAAAATTGAACCATGTCAAATTCTAATGACAAGGCAATCATTGATATATATCACTTAAAATTTCAATGTTTCAAACATTTATATATCTAAGACAAGGTCAAATGATGAACCAAGGCCACGTTGAATGACCAATCACATGTCCATCAATTTATAAACTCTATTTAGTCAAGTGGAAAGGTTTACCAGTTTCATGTCACATTGACAAATAGAAAAAAAAATGATGAAACACAATGAGAGCAGTTTAACATAAATTGATAAACCAAAAAATGAAGATATGAAAATTGAAAAACCTGAAAAGATAAATTTTTGAATGCTTGTTGTACGAGTAGAAGAATGTAGAGCCTCAGGGGTTAGTTCAAGATGAACCAGACATGAGATCTTTTCCCAAATTTGAGAGGTTACAAGTTCGACTTTCTTGATCCTCTTTATATTACTCTCCAAAATCACGTCAGAATCAGGATCAACGTTTACCTCATTTTCCATTCATAGATCATAAGAAAGTACCTAGAACTTAGAATGTTTTCCGTGAAGTATTTTCTTTTGAAAAAAAAGGACAAAAAAATGTAAAACTTAAAAAAAACATGTAATTAGATCACCAAACATGTATCAACCTACAAACTTAGCTGACAACATGCAAAATTGTGTGAATTGTATACTCAAGTCCATGAGAGCCAAAAGTTGAAGTGTTTGGAGAGTGTTGAAGAGTTTAGAAAGTGTTACCATTTTAGTATTTTTAGGATATATCCTTTATATAAAGCCAAAAATCCAAATTATAAATTACACTTTTTATTAAAATTAAGTGCTAAGTTCTCCCTAAGGATGGTCAAAATGACATTTATTATGCAAAGAAGCCATAGAAGCATTTGAAGTAATGGTAAATGTACAAAGCATGCATACATATGTCTTCTAGAGTCCAGACTCCACCCTATGTTAGAGGCTTACCAGAATTTGATCACCATAGAGTCATTAATTGGTCAAGTTTATGAGGTACAAGGTTCATGTATCTCTCCATTCAAAGTGAGTACTATGGAGCAGGATAGATCTTCAATCCCTAGCCGAAGGATGAATAAATCTACCATCACTAATAGCGAAGGCATGTAAAACAATATTAAAACTGCCATCACTGAGGGGAAAAGAACTCCAACCTTGCCTTTAGGTAATAGCAATAAAAAAAGATGTAAATAGTAGTAATTCTGATATCACTGAGGGGAATATGTGCAAACAATATTAACTACTATCACCAAAGGGAAAAGCACTCCAAACCTTGCCTTCAGGTGCCAACAAGCAAACATATTCAGATTTCCAACCAGCTCATCCCTTGTGCGTCACCAGCGTAAAGACAGACTTCCAAATTCCTACCAAAGAATCAATCAGTTTCCAAAAAAGATTCAATTGTATTCGCGTATTTATTCAGTTTTAAGAAACCAACAAGGCTGGTAGGCAGTAGTGTTCTTATCCCAATATGTACAATCATTATTGGACAAACTTAAGCTTTGTCGTATTTGGTTTCACGACTAAACTTCTGGCTAATTTCTATCATAATGAGATTACAATGGGTAAATTGGACTGTAGCGGAAACCTCAAAATAGACTGCCATAATCTTCACCATTCTTGGTTCTTGATAATATAAATACTGACCTTAGATTTGATGTGTAGGAGGTGCATGATAATATAAACATCGTTGCAAAATTCCTAATTAAAGTTCAGAAATTAGTTTGAAATTAGAAGATCTACACAAATCTAGACCTTTTTGTTGTGAGCTGTGTTTGTGATATATGGAAACGTACTGAATAGTACACATTTAAAACAAGAGAACACAGTAAAAATACACGTTTTTGTGACATATGGAACCATACTGAATGGTACACATTTAAGACAACAAAACACATTGAAAATAAGAGAAGTTGTGATTACTTAAGGAATTAGAAAACATGTCACTTGGCTGAATCAAACAATGGTGGGGCAAGAACAACACTCGACTTTAACAGAGTTTTTCAACTTTTGGACCCTTGCCGTAATTCCGACTTCGACTTTTTCCACATTGATAATTCTGACTTCGACTTTTTCTACATTGATCTTTTTCCACATTGATATAAACTTTTGGACCCTTGCTGTAATTCCGACTTCAACTTTTTCCACATCGATATAAATGTTTCGGGGCCAATATGGGGGTCTCAATTCAAGGGCGGAGTCGGGGACTAATTTGGGGGTCATTTTAAGAAGAGTATTTCATATAAACGGTAGCGAGGGCTGCTCGGCCTTTTCTCCCATCCCATGATATAACCTTACTATATACACAAGTACGTCGGTCATTTTAAGAAGAGTATTTCATAGAAACGGCAACGAGGGCTACTCGGCCTTCTCTCCCGTCCCATGATATAACCTTACTATATACACAAGTACGTCTTGTTGCCACAAGTGTTATACTGTTAGTTCAAGTACGCAAGTGAGAAATGGGAGTTAAAGCCACCGCAGAGACCTTTACTTCAACATTCATACTTACTAACAATAGGATTTATTAACTGTATAATATTGAGGAAGACTGTTGCATGTGGTTTTATTGCCCAGTTCTTGGGTGTTGGGTTTATTGTATTAGCTAGCCCTTCAAGTCAGATTCCTATGATATTAGGAGTTTGGGTTTTTGCATTGATGATCTATGTCAAGCAAGCTAGAAGTCTGGTGAATTCACCAGTCATTACATTATTGATTCAGCCAGCAAAGGGCATCAGTTTCCGATTGCAGTCTAGGGGTCACAAGTTGAAGAAGAACTATCTCAGTGCTGCTGTGACTTAGGTGCCATCATGGTTCATTGCCAGTCTAGCAGGGTGTGGTGTCCTGTGTGAATGTGATGTTTATAAGGCTCAATGCGAATTGGAAAATGCATCCTGCAAATGGACCAGATGGCAGGGAGATTGGAAATACAAAGCAACGATAGAACGTTGTGTTAGGGATCAATGTGCAATTGAATCTGCCATCAAAATGTTGGCATCTAATGAATGGGAGCATGTTTTTGGAGTTTGTATGCATGCTGACAAGAGGAAATATAAACGGGTGGAGACAAATTAGGTTTCCTGTATACTCTGGTCACCGAATTACGGAAAATCTTCATACCTCTTCTCATTTTGGTCCAACATGTGCAAAGGAGCGACTTCAGAGATTCAGCACCCCTACAAGCCATTTGCAGAGTTTTCCCTGATCGAGGCCAATAAATGGACTTATTCAATGTGAATATGAGCTCAGTAAAGCATGCGGTGCAGACTCTTACGTTGCACGAATGAAGAAGCCCCTCGAGGGCCAAATTCTTTGTAATCTTTTGTTCTAGTTATGTTGTGGTAGCTTTTTGGTCAAACAAGTATTTTAGGAAATACACACGCCAAGTCTATAGGAATAGGTATGAGTAAGTTGGGCATAACAATTTTTCAATAAAAAGATTCTATGAGCAGCAGGCTGCAATTGTTTTCATTTTCATCTATAATTGTGATTCTTTTAAATTTAAATTATTAAAAAAAGGGCGAAATTCTGCTCAAAAATCTCTTAAAGCCGACAAGTTTATGGAGGAATTTGGTTAATGTGATTAAAGGGGAAAAATGAATAGCCCGGTAGGTTAATCAATGAGTCTCGTTAAAGGATTGTTCTACTTGTGCTCGCTTCAACAAAGGTGGCCATATGAAGACGCTTACTTTTCTCATTTTACTTATTGCACATAAAAAAGTTAATTACAGTTCCAACTACATCATTAAAATCCATTAGAATACATCCATGTTAACCTGGGGAGGATCTGAGAAGCACCTATACCAAAAAATGAAAAAAAGAGCCCGACGGAGCAGCTAGGGTAATCCTAACCGTCGCCGTTAGCTGCTGCAGGAATTTGCAATTTCCGTTCGCTAGCTCAGATGCTGCCTTCCGCTCATTCCAGGACTCCTTTTCCATGACTGAGGATTTATTATGTTTGCGAGTTTTTTTTTTGTTGATTTGTGTTTTCTGTTGTGTCCTTACTGGTTGATGACCGAGTTTTAATAATTCACCCATAAATCAGAGTTGTTGATCTAAAGAGTTGTTTGCTGGGTGGTCTTTGACTGCCGCATGGTTCAGTGATTCACCTAAGTAGCTTTGTAAAAGGAGCGCGCACAATTCCTTCTCTTAATTTGGAATTTTCTTCTGCAATCAACGAGAATGTTAAAATTCTCAAGGAAAAAAGGGTTGATGGGTAAGGTCATCCTCCTTTTCCCTAATTATACTTCTATTTTAGAATGGATTTCTAACAATTAGGTAGATCATGAACTCCTATGGAAACAGATATCATGCTTTTATTGTGATATCATGCTTTTATTATTGAATGTGAGGAGAGAGATCTGATCTTCAGATCTGAGCCTTACTTCATAGACTCCAAGAAAATGTTTCTCATCTATTTGACTTTGAGTTTTAATCCTAGCATAGAAATTTTCTATGCTTGCTGGGATCAAATTGTCATATCTTCCCCTTCCATATCTTCCCCTTTTTTTTGGTATTTTTAAATCTATCGAAAAATTTGCCCACTATATTACTAGTTTACATGCTAAGGAATAAAACTTCTCATGTGCCAAAATTTGTGTTAGAAATGTATTTTGCAAAACTCCCAAAAGTAATTTGACCTGCTATATTACTAGTTTACAGTCCAAGGAATACAACTGCTAGCATGTCAAAATTTGTGTTGAAATGTATTTTGCAGAACTCCCAAAGGTAATTTAGCTGACTTGGAGGGTCCAAGTCATCTTCAGGTTCTAGATTATGAGTTAGTTCTTTTCAGATGTATTTTTTGCAATAAGTATGTGTTTTACAAAAATTTGCCCAAATACTATAATATCTCAACTTCTTTCTATTTCATCGTCATCTTCTCAAATTAATAAATAGCAATGAACATTCAAACAAATTCTAAGGAAACACAAAAGGCCTCATTCTAATAGATTTGAGTCTCACCAATATTCTCCCTCCAGTAATAAATTTGGAATTTTGCACTCTACAGAAGCAGAGGTCAAGGTTGAATGATTAATTCAATACCTCATTTCGATCGCACAGGTCCATTCTCCCTCTAGAAATAGATTTGGAATTCTTCACTCTACAGAAGCAGAAGTAAAGGTTGAATGATTAATTCAATATCCCATTTTGATCAGGCAGTTCCAGATCTAGTGCAATCAGAGATCATCAACTCACCTTTTGGGGAAGGGGTTTCACCTAAGGAAAGGACAAAAATAGTCTTTTAGAAAAGAAGTAAGAAGCAAAGAAGAAAAATGTGTAATCTTCTTTTTTTCAAATGTTCTAAAAATTAATCAATGTTATTAACCATTAATAAAATATAGAAAATATCAAAGCAAGAAATCTCCAAAATCTGGTGTCTTGATCTTCCTACAGATCTAGTAAAAAGATGGTTTCACTTAAATTCTAGAGATGTTTTATTTTTATATTACCTTGTGCAAGCAATTTGTAAGAATCTATTCATGTACGCAAAAAACAATGTATTTAATTTTCAGTAGATCTAGTCTTGAATCCGCTGCTCTCTTTTTGTCAAGAAAAGTATGGTTTTTTTGTCCTCTTCCTTTTACATTTATTGAAGAATTTTTAACAACATGTTCTAATAACAACTTTTTTAATACAAAAATTGTAACCTTCATTCCTATATACTGCTTTAGCAGCATGTTCCAGTAGAATTTTTTTTTTAATACAAAAATTCTCATTACAAAAAAAAATCCAATATAAATAAAATTTTAAAAAAATACATCTATAAACCCTATTTTTGATCTCCCCATAAATACATCCCAAATTAGATTCACATGTATCTATTGATAAATAGATACCAAATTAGATTCACATTTATCTATTGAAACATTCTGATAAACAAACTTGGAAAACAAACAGCATTAAGTAGATACCTCACTTCTACGAGCACGAAGTACACATCTTATAGAATATCTCGCTTCTACGAGCACAAAGGACAAATTTCAAAAACACACAAATGTGAAAATCAATATGCAGTTTGCAGTGTAAACATCATCGCACCTTTATATATAAGGGCTGACATGCCGTCATAAGGGCTGAGGAGGACAAGAGGCGGACTGAAAAAATTGGTGTTCTGTGTGGGAGAGAGTTTTATTCTTCGGCATCATTCATGGAACATCAACGAGGAGACACTCTAACAATGTTGATTGACTTCTCAGTCTACCTCTAGCTCTTCTGTGCTCCTCTTTCTCTACTCATCTCAGATCCCTCTCTTTTCATATTTTCATACTCTTATTTGTGTGGTGTTTAGTAAAATAGCAGGCCACTTTTTCATATTTAATCCTCACCCCTTTTAGATATTAAGAAATAGGAGCCGTACGTTTAAAGAGAGTAAATTTATGAGCCTTATACAACGATACCATACAGTGAGAAACATTTCAAGGTAACAAACGGCTACATCCTCGTTGCCTTCATATACACATTGCATAGTTAAAATTATACAGACAAGCAAGCAAGCTCGCGTATCTACCATATCAGACTTGTGCAGCGCATGATGCTGATCAGTCCTGTAGCGGGGCAGACTCGACCACACGACCTACATAACTGAGAGGTTCAAACACAATTTTGAATCTAGGTGCAAATAAAGTGAAGTGTAACATAGAACATTTTTATAGCCATTTGAGTGATAACTTATCCACCAAGCCCCTTTAAATGATTAATTTCATTTTGGATCATTTAATTTTACAATATTAAAAGCAAATTGCACCATACCATTAGCTTTCCAAATCTTCAACACACAAGATGAAAAACGCAAGAACAAATTGCACCGGCTTACCAAATCTTCAACTCTTCTTATATGCCATTATTTTTATGCTTTCTGCCCTTTTATTAGGATATGTCAGCAAATGAATTTGTGATTTGTATGTTAGGTTATAATATGCTTTTGTATCCTTTTGGTCTGATGTTAGAAGATGAGTATGTCAGGTTATAATATGCTTTGTACCCTTTTGGTCCGATGTCAAAAGATGAGTGTGACACTTTTAATTTTCGCATGCCACGGTATCAAATGCTTCCTACTTTTTTAATCCTAAAATGAATGACTCTCTGCACATCGAAAATTTTGAATGATCACATGCACAGATGGAAAGATACTATAATGTACTATTAAAGGAATTTATGATCACATGCACAGAAGGAAAGATATTATAATGCACTATTAAAAGAATTTATGGTCATACAGAGCTAGAAAGCTTATCATGGCTCATTGATATCAAACTTTGTTAGCATAAGAGATGTAAATGGTGAAAGGGGATGGATATCCTGCGTATTCTTATCCTCCGGCATATATTTATATATATACACACCGTATCTGACAATAGTTTACGCTACTCGAAGAATAATGAATATATGGTATTCAATAAATTATAACATCTATTTCTGGTCCCTTTACAGTCTATGCTTCCTTCTTTGTTACTATGTAAAAACAAGAGTCATCTGGAGAGGAATAAGGCCATCAGATGTCGATTAAAATATCCATGAAAAATAATTCGTTCAAGAAAAATGGGCCTGGACAATTATCATCAATTAAACGGTTGCTTCAATTGAACTGACATGAATTTAATTTCTAATGTAGCCCTCCATTGACCATTCAACTATATAAGCCCTCTTGCAGACTCAACCATACAATAGAATACAATACCAGAGCATTTATGACAGTATGCAGTCACTCCCCTAACATAAAAATATGGAACATGACCCTATGTTGGAAAGGATTTCATGCAAACCAATGCTTCTAGTGCATTACCCTCATACTAGATAG
Source organism: Pinus tabuliformis (assembly GCA_031772625.1). Lineage (NCBI taxonomy): Eukaryota > Viridiplantae > Streptophyta > Pinopsida > Pinales > Pinaceae > Pinus > Pinus tabuliformis. The sequence goes on along the minus strand of CM062818.1, from coordinate 339,531,360 downwards.
CATATTTAAACTCATCCCATTGTAAAGTACTCTCGACAAACAACATCATAACATTCAAAGGGATTCATAAAAAAAGCCTAAAACAACCAAAAAAAAAACTCAAAATTTGCCAAGAAATTGTAATCTGCTCAGTCCAAGATTATCAAACAAAATTTAGTAAGTCAAATCATATTCAGTAGAAAGGGCCATGAAACGAATGAAGGAAGAAAAGCGTGTAGCAGATGCAAAATACTCTGGCACTCATCCAGAAAAGAATGGCCTCCACAAAACCTAGACCTATAATGGGTAAATGGATAAATAATGAAGGAAGAAAAGCGTGTAGCAGATGGAAAATACTTTGGCACTCGTCCAGAAAAGAATGGCCTCCACAAAACCTAGACCTATAATGTCGTATACATATCAGAAATATACATAAAATAGGATAATAAAGGCCACCCCTCCCTGATCATTAAAAATGACCAACAACAATGGCAACAGATCTTAGTAAAATCAAGAGGCTAAGAAGGGTATAAATAAGGCCATGATGGCGAAGAATAGAGAGGGAACGATGGCCATGGAAGTAGCACCTGCCTACGTTGTTGGACTCGGAGATGCTGCTGTCACCTCTGTTGCTGCTGTAGCTACTCCCGCTCCCACCATTATCAACACAACGGCCAAGAGAGCCGCAGATGTGTAGTTTCCTGCACCTGCCATTCTCGCTCAGGCTCAGAATGCGCCTGTTACTGCGAATTGATGTGGAAAAGCCCAAATCCTAAGTGCAATTCCTGCTGAGCAAATGTGAATCTCAGACAGGCCACTACAAATTCGAAGCAGAAATCTCCCTGCTGGAGGTTCGAGTAGTTGACCAGAATGAACCGAGAAATGTGAGATAACAGGATTTGCAATGCAATGGTTGAGAGTGTCGCGTATTAATAATCGTCTGCGCCTCGGAGGACCAACGGACAAATCATGCGTCATGGAAAAATAATATAACAAGCACATGTCAGCTGCGAAACGAATCTCTCGCTGGCGGTGCGTCCATCCCGCTTCGTCATTAACCCGCTTCTTCATTAACAGTTCAGTTTTGGATCAACGATCACACTTCATTGAATCGTCTAACACCACAAATCTACGGTCAACAATAAGACACGGCGGCGGCTGGGGCAATTCATTTCAAAGGGAAACGCCTTACGGCGTAATTATTACATTTCCTCCTCCATTCACTCTTTACCTTATTGTGATTGGTCTGCTAACATGTGGGGTTGGGACACTCCATTGAAGATCAAATGTTTTTCTTGGTTTAGAGTGTATAACCGCATTCTCTCCTAGGATATCTTGTTGAAGAAGGGTTTCATTGGCCCTGAGAGGTGCATTCTATGCAAATCAGCTTCTGAGGACTACTCCCACTTATTTTTACATTGTCCCTTTGCTTTTTGTTGTTTGGCTGGAGGTTTCTCTTTTGCTGGGTGTTTTCGTCACTTGAGATGACTCTTCAATTGTGGCATGCCTTATGAATTGGACTCAAAACGCACCTGCTTACAGGTTTGTTCCATTATATGTACTACGGGGAATATGGAGGGCTTGGAATGATCTTACCTTCAAAGGAAAACTCTCTGACTCATATCAGGTTGCCTTAAAAATTGTTGCCTTCGTCATGGAAATCGGTCCTTGGTTGCCAAAGGCATCCTTCCATTTTATTTCCATGCTTGATATGTCCAACATCTTTCCCATATTTATTTTTGATGGGGCTTCCTCGGGAGGCATATGTGGGAGGCATATGTGGTTGTGGTGCTTTCCTGAGAATTGACCCCTCTTCACATTATAGGTCCTGCTAGTCTGTTGGTAGGGGAGACAATATCAGGGTTGAGATGATGGATTTATGGGGTGCCTTACAGTGTTCCTTATGGTTGGGCATCTAGCGGATTTCAATATTTTGGGATTGCCTTACATGGATTTCGGGCGACTCCACCCTTGGGGTCTCCTCCCTCTGCAATTGGATGATAATTGCATGATCTGTATCAGGGATCTGAAGGCAACCTTTTCTGACATCTCCTTTCAGCATATCTACTATGAAAAAATTCTCGTTGCTGACACCCTCTCCAAGCAAGCCCTGTCTCTTTCTCCTAATTTTTTCTATTTTGAGTACTTTGTTGATGCTTCATTATGTGGGCATGGCTTTTTCAAATTTTCATAGGTGGTTTTTGCAGGTTTTTTCTATCTCTGGTGGTCTCTCCTAGACCCTTTGTATGGTTCGATGGCTATCTTTGTTTTCCTTTTTAGTTTTTATACCGTCTAAATATGCTTGCTGCCATGCTCTTTCAGGGTTTTTTTTTTGGATGGATTTTGGTCTTCAAGATTCATTGTTGAGCAGTACTAATGAACTGCATTTAATCCAAGCAGATGTAAAACTCTTCCTCATTTTTAATAAAGAATGGTTCTGTTTTTTTTCCTCTGAAAAAAACCCAAATGGAGTGTTACAAAATAAAATCAAATCGTTGTCATGAGTCATAATACAAAATAGAAGCAAATATATTACAGTAATATGAGAGGATTAACAAACATTAACCGAAACGCCAATAAGAAGACCCGAGGGAAAGTATTTTTTTTAATTCAAACTCTAAATTTTAAACAGTGGAAGTACCTGTACTCATAGATTCGTCATAGTATTTCTCACAATATTGAGGCATTTTTATCACCTGTAAAACAATAAAGAAAACTTCCAAGCTTCAATAAAAAAAAATAGTTGAAAGCTTCACAATTTTATGAAAATAGTTCTTTTAGAATAAAGGAAACTCAAATAAATTGGGATTGAATAGGCTAACCTATAAAAACAAAGTCCCTCGAAAGCTAAAACAATGAAAGACTAATAAATAAAATATTTCACAGATCAAATTTTTAGATACGCCATTGAAAATCGTAAAGGACACTCTGAAATGTGACTTCGATTATTGGTATATTGTAGAAGAGACAATATTTTCACGCTTTATTGAGATATGTATTGAGGTCATTGCATGCCAATCTGCAATCAATTCCATCGGCACCAAAGTTGATTGTAATGTCGGGCAGGTAACACGCAGAAAACCAATTCACATATGGACGCCCACATGCATGAATGAATTGAAGGTGGCATCAACTGCATGGGGAAATACACAGTCGATATGTCATTTCGATTTTACCTTAAGTTTAAGTGCCCTGAACCTCAAGGCAAGCATTTGAGGAGAGAAGTGCCCTGAACATTAAGCCAAGCATTTGAGGAGGCAAAATGTTTGCCCATAAGTTCGCTGGAAACGTTTGTGGATACATTCTTTGTAACCATCAGTCACTTTCCTGCAAAACAACCAAGGTAGGCAAAAAATATGTCAGTAGATGGGAATTGATCCGCCTGGGGCTGATATAGAAATGCGCTCTACAAAATATAAACTTTGTGTGGAATAAATTAGGGGGATGATGGTTGTGGACACCCAGGGGATAATGTCATATACATATCAGAAATATACATAAAATAGGATAATAAAAGCCACCCCTACCTGATCATTAAAAATCGAGAGGCCAAGAAGGGTATGAATGAGGCCATGATGGCAAAGAATAGAGAGGGAATGAAGGCCATGGAAGCAGCACCTGCCTACATTGTTGGACTGGGAGATGCTGCCATCACCTCTATTGCTGCTATAGCTACTCCCGCTCCCACCATTATCAACACAACGGCCAACAGAGCGGCAGATGCGTAGTTGCCTGCACCTGCCATTCTCTCTCACGCTCACAACACGCCTGTTACTGTGAATTGATGTGGAAAAGCCAAAATCCTAAGCGCAATTCCTGCTGAGCAAATGTGAATCTCAGATAGGCCACTAAAAATTCGAAGCAGAAATCTCCCTACTTGAGGTTCGAGCAATCGACCAGAATGGACCGAGAAATGTGAGATAATAGGATTTGCAATGCAATGGTTGAGAGTGTCGCGTATTAATAATCGTCTGTGCCTCGAAGGACCAAGGGACAAATCACGCGTCATGGAAAAATAATATAACAAGCACATGTCAGCTGTGAAACGAATCGCTCGCTGGCGGTGCGCCCGTCCCGCTTCTTCGTTAACCAGCTTCTTCATTAACAGTTAAGTTTTGGATCAACGATCACACTTCATTGAATTGTCTAACACCACAAATCTATGGTCTACAATAAGACACGGTGGCGACTGAGGCAATTCATTTCAAAGGGAAACGCCTTACGGTGTAATTAAAAAAATTCTATGAAACTCGTAGTTGATATTTTTGGAGTGTTGCACAATGTTTGTAGCTAAATCAAGTATAGCCTACCATTTTTCTATTTTGTGTAGTATATGAAGGTCTGTCTCAGATAAGGATACCTTGTTTATAGAAATAAGTAATTTCAAACCATAATTCATCCACATGTCAGAATGCGCTTGGTGTTTTCAACATGATGATAAATTAAAAATAGAATTTACGTTTATTAATTTTGGTTTTGTGCATCATCTCTTTTTGCGAAGGCAGACGACTCTAAATAAAACTTCTACAAATTTGTACAAACTTTATTGTAACTATTACCCTTAATATGCCCTTGCCCTCTCTAGTGGATATTCAAAATGTTGGTTAAGGGATCTACAGTACTAATTTCTTCTCTAATTACGACAGGTATTCAAATTGTTATGCATACTTGTTCTGTTATGGTTAATGATGTGTAGTGATGACATTTTGATCCCAATGGTTTTTTTAGTGTGTAGTGATTATATTTTGGTCCCAATGCTTTTGTTAGTCTTTCCTATATCTATATATGTATTGGACATTTAAATATTTTGAGTGGAAGTTTTGAAATTTACAAATTAGTTATTACAATTTTTGTAAGTTATTTTTTTGCTTTACATTCAAGAATTTATAAAACGTGTATGGTCAATTTGATATTTTTGTAAAGAAATGCTATAATGGTAAAAGTTTCAATTCTATGTCCAATGCCATACTCTAATACATTGTTAAATCTGCCAAGCTAGAGTTGTTTAAGCATTTTGTGGATTTTACGGTGTATAACAAGTATTGATGTAGATCCAACTTAACTCTTGATATATGAAGTTTTGAGAGGGATCAAATTTCTCAAAATACAAACATATTTTCTATCGCATAACTTGAAACAAAGTTTGTGCGTCAAGATTTTTTATTTTAGTACTTGATCAATTCATATTTAAGATGGATCTATACTCATTCTTTCTATAGATATTTATGTGTGTGTGTATACGTTATACCAACTCCATGTTCAAGAAAGAAGGAATTGGGAAGCTCCTTCATTTTGGACAACACATTAACAAAATGTTTTAGCCATAACCCTTTTTTATATATTTATAGCTGGCATTGAAATATTTACCAAACATTGACACTTATTTGTGTGTAATAACCTGTACCAACTCCATCTTCAACATAAAATTAATTAGGAAGATCCTTAATTTTGGACAACACATCAATAAAATGTTTTAAGAATAATTTGTTATATGTATTCATAGTTGAAAAAGAAATATTCAACCAAACATAAGCATCATAATATTTTATTTATGGTATACTTTGTAACCATTTAAATGTTTTTTTTTTCTATTCATATATTTTTAAATACATGTCTCCCTTATTAGAGGTTCTATGGGTGGGAGGGATTATTTATAACCTTGAAGGAAACAAAGAAATGGACTATTCTTGGGTCATGGGTTAGTTAGCCATTAGTAATGTGGAAGCCTATGGATTATCACAATGCCTAATTCTGACTATGAAAGCTCAAATAGAAAAATTGGTGTTGGTGAGACATTCCTTGGTTTTCATCTAACATTTAGTGAAATTTTCTTTCCCAAAGGAATGAAAAGTTAGAATTATAATTGAAAGGATTTAGGACATAAAAAGATCATTTGCCAAGATCTAGTTCTATCATGTCTTAAGGGCTCTCAAGAAAATGGTGTGAAGTCAGAAGTAGGGGTTCTCATATATAATAGACACCCTACTATTTCCATTATTCCTTAATCATGAAGCTTTTAAAACTAATGAAAGGTAGGGAATGGTGGGTGGTTACCACATGGATCATCATGGCCTCATTTCCCCCCATTAGCATGCAAATTAAGGTATATACATTAGTGATTTCAATCAAATTGAATTCTTAATTGTGGAATCAAGGTGTAAGATACTTGAGCTTAGGTATAAACTATTATTTAAAAAGTAATTTGTAATGCTCATTTACATATTTAAATGCTTTAACAAGATCTCCAGTGTAAACAGGAGATTAGTGCTACTACAACATGACCCAATCTCCAAGTTCAAGTGAGGGAAGTAGGGCCTACAATCTAACAAGTTACTGACATCCCTAAGAGACTATATATCACTTAGGAGCCTAAAAACCACTCCAAGTGATAAATACCTAATATAGAACTATATTCGCTGAGGTAAAACCATGACTTCACCCTTGACACATTGCACATTTGCTTAAGTGGCTCCAATCGCATCCAAAATAGTACCTGCATGCAATTATGACCAAAAATACCCTGTTGTGTCCATGCAATCACAATATCTATGCCACCTTTTTAGGAAATCCTCCAGACTACTTCCCAGAACTACCTGTAAGTTTCCATACACATAAATAACATGATAACAAGGCTAACCATTTATTTTCCCTGTTAAAACGACCCTCTAGAATTTTTTTCTAAGTCAATTTTGGAGCTTACATGAACCTTCGTTTCAAGCCCTTAAATTTCATCATGTTGTTTGATTTGCTATTTGTGTGTTTTCTCCTATTGTCACATCCTCCTAAGTTGATGTTTCCCAAGTGTCTTTGCCTAATCCTTAGAGTTGCTTGAGTTACATATTCCATGGTTACGTGAACTCATGACTTATCTCGACATAAAAACTAGTGTTCTCGCCATGCACACACTTGGAAAGCACTCAAAAGCATCGAAGAAAACAAAATAAATAAAAGCGCCCTTTAACGAAAATGCACACTTCCAGTTGACTAAGACATGTGCTTGTGTTGAGTGCACTCCTTCAGGCTAAAGAAGTGTGTCCTCCTTGAGCACACTTCTTCATTCTAAGCAAAAGAACCCTTCTTGAGTGCAATCCTTAGTGCTGAAGACACGCTCTCCACATGAATGCATGCATGAGCCTCTTTATTGCATGTGGGAACACTCCCTTAACTAATAATTTCACTCGTCTGCAAGTGGCAATCATGCATGAAACAATTTTTCATGTAAACTCTCTCAAATTAACCTAGATAATCATTCACTTGCATAATCATTATCATCTATGTTGGCTGCACAATTATGGATCAAGAAAATCTTCACCAACATGGATTAATAGTAAGTTTTCCATGTTGAATATATTCATTTCCTTTCATGATTTCACTATCGACATTTCTTTTCTTACTATTGTTTCTTTGATTTTCAGTGTATTTACTGGCGTTTATGTTCAATCTTGATTCTGCAAGTGTTAATTTGCTATCGCTTGTTGAAAATCTACACTTTCCTCAATCTGTCACATTCGACCATGATTACAAAAACATCCATATAACATTTCAGATCCTTCTTCTTCTCATTCCTATCATGAAATATTACTTTCGAACATGTTCTTTACCTTTCCATAGGTAGAGCACAATTCTGAAACTTGAAGCCCAATTAGTCTTGAAAACTGCACCCAGAAAAGTCAAGTTTCCCTCTCGAGCACACTCCTCCATCATGAAGAACTACACCCTCCATTGAGTGAATGAGCACACCAAAAAGACTCAAATGATTTTCCTTCATCGCTTCAGCATGCACTAGTGTTCCTTCCTTGTGTGTGAGCACATAAGTGCACCTTGAATGCCTGAAGAAATGTTCCTTTTTCCCTTCAGAGTGTGGCAATGCACCGTCTCTACTAGGTCCCTATAATACTAGCGTAGCCCCCTTATTGTTATTGGTGTGCCCATGTAGCCCTCATATTATTATTGTTGTGCCCCATATAAGCCCACTATTGTTGTTGTTGTGCCTTTACATTATTATTGTTATGTAGGCTCTAACTATATTTTGATCCCTTAGACTCCTATATATACAAAGGAAGTATTTTCATTTGTATCATTCAAGAATTGTTCATTTATGTGATTTAAAGGATGTTTTCCCCTCAAAGAGGATAATTTTGAAGTCGTTGATCTATCTATTTTGTGGCATGGTTACATAACATTTGGTATTATAGCTTTGGATTCCAGGATTATTCTTCTTCAAACAAGTCATCTTGGAATTTTCCTTACAAATATTTTTATACAAGGTTTCAGAAGGTGAAATTTTAATCACATGGAGAGGAAATATTGGTTAGCGTCGTATACAAATTCCAAATCTTGGTTTGCTATAATTTAGGAGATATGATCTGAGATATTTGCGGATTTTGTGGGATCCATAATTAAATATCAAACAGGTGACCTAGGGAAAACAGTCATAAATTTCTCTCTAAGCGTCGAATTTGAATGCTATGAAACCAAGTCACAAAATATAGAAAATATATATCAACGAATTAAAAGTAAGCCTCTTGGAGGGGGAAACCTCCCTTACATTACACAAATGAAAAATTATTTGATGATACAAATGACAAGACCTCCTTTATATATATAGGAGACTAAGGAGTCTAAGGGGTTGAACAAATACCCAGTCGCCTATATCAAATTTTTTGTCGCTGTGATGTCGATCTACCTATTGTTTCATTTGATTGTTTGTCAAAGTGAGGTTATCCTTTTTCTTCTTGATATGTCCTTCTATCTTGAGAGTTTGAGTAGTAGTAATTCTTGCCAATGCATTACAAGCTATGGTCAGGTTCATTTATTATTTCTTTTGGGTTGGTTCCTGGTGTATATCCTCTTCATTTTGATGTTTGTTCATCCTTTTCTTCCTCCTCCTCACCATCATTATAAAATAATTTATTCTCAGCACACTTATGACCTTTAGTGTATTTTTTTATCACAACTGTAACAAAGGCCGTTTTCTCCTTTTTCTTACAATTATTGTGGTGTCAGCCTTGTAGGTTGTGGAATGTTAGGAGCAACAAAACTTCCATCTTTATAGTTGTGAGTGGTAGGATTTCTTGTTGCCATGATATTTCTTTAATTTTTTCTTTCCATCCTAAATTCCTTCTCCCATGAATTGGGTTCCCAAAGACGAACCTCATGTTGAATGTTATCCTTTAAAGTCCCTATGAAGAGATCAATCCTCGTCTTCTCTCGAATATCATTTACCCTTATATTCAATTTTTTGAAAGTCCTCAATGTGCTCTCCCATTGAACCAAGTGACAAGTGGCTTAAGAGAACAAATCCCTTTATACCATAAAATTTGAATCATTTCTAAATATAAGGATGCAATACGTACCTTTTGTAACAGTTCCACATCATGTAGATCAAAATATTTCTCCATCTGTAGTATCCAAGTTATGGGATCCTTGCCAGCAAACTTCCTCATATCGATCTTTGGAATATGGTGGGTCTTAAATCCAATGTTGTATTCTATGAAATCATGATTAACATTTAATTTTTTCTCATCATGAGTTTCCTCTACTACCTTTTCATCATTAGGATGTCTTTCTTGTAGCAGCTTTGCCCCACCTTCCTTCAAATCTTCCATGTCTTTCTTCAAATCTGCTTCCATACCATCTATATTAGCTTCCATGGCTAATATAAAACTATTTATCTTAGCTTCGATCACATTCTTCAAATCATCCATCCAATTTTGATTACTAGGTGTTCCTATTTTCTTGATTCGAGTCATTATTTTTCTTGCTTTTAGGAGCTCGATATTTAAAGGACTATACCTCTATAATTTCATATCTTCAAGTTCTAAAGTTTTTTCCTATGGTAGACCTCTATTTCCTCTTTCTAAATCCACCAATTTGATCAATATTTGATTCTTCAATAACTAGTTATGCCAAATCTCCTATGATGACCTAATTATAGACTAGTTTAGCAGAGCGAACTTATACAACTTGCCACGTGTCATTGTTTTGACCTTCGGATCTGAAATCAACACATAGAAAACTACAGTCCGTCCTTTTTCTGTAAATTCTTACTAAATTTTAATTTGATGCATATAGAGATAGTTATGACAATTTTCCAAAGATCACCTATTTGAGATGTAATTGGGGAGCCTGCAAAACCCTAAATTTCTTAGATCATATCTCTAAAAATATAGTGAGACAATATCTTAAATTCAGGTTCAAGGTTCACAACGATTTCAGTTCAAATGGGTTTGTTTTTTATATTTTTAAAGTTCGTAGAGAAAAATTTATATCAAAACTTCCACAATGGCTTGTTTGGAGCAACGAGACTCTAGAATCCAAAGCTTTGATACCAAATGTTATGGAACCAGCTCACAAAAAGATAGAAAAGACATATTAACGACTTAAAAATTAGCCTCTTTTAGGGGCTAACGTCCTTTACATTACACAAATGAACAATTCGTGGATGATACAAATGACAAGACCTCCTTTCTATATATAGGATTCTAAGCGGTCATCATATAATTAGACCTGACATAACAATAATAATGTAAGGGCACAAAAATAATAATAGTCGACTTCTATGGGGAAGAATAATAAAAATATGGGGACTATATGGGCACAAAAATATAATAAGGGGGTTGCACTAATAACAATAAGGGACTACACTAGTAGTATAGGGACCTAACATTGAATTTGGTAAAATGTGGCTAAAAGTGCACGAGTTGTTTTTTTTAGTATCGTTTTCAGGTTCGAAGGTCGAAACTATGACATGTAGAATTATGTACAAGTTCACTCTACTGAACTAGTCGATAATAAGGTCATCGTGGGAGATTGTGCATAAACCATTGAAAAATCCAATCAAAGTCTGACTTGTGGGGTTGGAAAGAAGACTCATAGGGCTACCACAAGATGAAAGTTCAGACCTTGGAGATATGAGGTTACAAAGATATAATAGTTTCAATTGTAATCTCCTAAAAAGCAAGGAAAAAGTGTGTATTATTTAATTTTGCCTAACTTTTGCTTCAAAAATCAGTTTGAGGTGGTGGAATATGTAAGCATAGATATCATTATTTGGTTCTAAAATGCCTCCCAAAAAAAATATTTCTACACCGATTAAGCCACTAGAAATCTCTACTATGATGCATGAAGAGGAAGAATTGCAACATGATTTATGAAAATTAGGGGACCAAGTGCAACAACTTTCACTCTCACAAAGAGAAATCGAAGATGAACTAAAAGGGAAAATTGATGGCTTAAAGTAATACATGTATGGTATAGAAGGCAATGTGGAGATTTTTAAAATAGACATGGATGCTATGAATGCCAAGTTGGAAGGGCTGAGAAAGTTGTTGCAAGAAAGGCTTCCCGATGGGGACAAGGTAATCCATGAAAATAACGATGAGGACATAAGGAATTTGAATTATGATTTTAGAAACTCTAATGTGGGGTTCAAGAAACACCACATTTCAAATATAGATATGAGGAAGTTTGGTTGGAAGGATCCGGTAACATGGATACTACAGATGGAGCAATATTTCAATCTACACGATGTACAACCCTCACAAAAGGTACATATTACATATTTATATTTAGAACCCAATCATTTAGTATGGTATAAATATCTTTGTTATTTGTTATCGTAAACCAATTTTCACCTGGTCAATTTTTATGGAGGAAATGATAACACATTATGATGATACAAATAGAAACACCTTCTTTAGCCAATTGATAAATATAAAAAAATAGGTTCCATGGCAGAGGATATTGAAGACTACTAAAAATTGAATATTAGGGTAACCGATATTCCAGAGGAGCATAGGATTGATGTATTCATACAAACTTTAAAATATAACATCCAACATGAGGTTCACATTTGGGAATCAGATTCATTGGAGAAGGCATTCAGGGTGGCAAGAAAATTTTAAATCAAAATTAAGGAAACAAGGAATTCTACAACTCACATCCATATAGATGGAAGTGTTTTTTATCGTTGTCTTCCACAACCTACAAGGTTTACACCACAACAATTGGAGGAAAAAATAGAAAAAGAGTTTTGTTATAGTTTTCACAAAAAATACACTAAAGGTCATAAGTGTGCTAAGAAGAAATTTTTCTACATAGATTGCGAAGAGGATGAAGGAAAGGAACAAGAAACGTCAAAAGAGGATGATATATACCAGGAACCAACCCCAGGGAAAGAATAAATTAATTCAACCATATCTTGTAATGTATTGAAAAGAATTACCACTCCTCAAAACCTCAAGGTAGAAGGATATATCAAGAATAAAAAGGTAATAATGTTGATTGATTTGGGTAGTGCCCATAATTTTATTCATTGTAATATAGCTGAGGAATTGAATTGCTTCCTATATCTAGCACCAAAGTGTCTAGTGATGGTTGCAAATGGAGGAACTATAAATTTCATGGTAAGTGCCATAATATTGAGCTAACCATCTAGTAATATGTATTTAATAGTCAAATTCTTTCCATTCCAATGAGTGGTGTTTATGTTGTACTAGGACTCCAATGGTTACAATCTTTGGGGATGATAACTTTCAATTTTCATGAACGCTTTTTGAATTTTTTTTGGGAAGGGAGTGAAGTTGAACTAAGGGGTATCACAAGGCAACTAGGAAATATAATCATCTCTAATGGAATGCCAAATCTTCTCAATAAATAAAAATAGTGTGTAATTGCACAATTATGCTCAGTAGGGTTCAAACATCAAAATCATATATTTCTCCAGATCTCCAAAATGTCTTGGACAATCATTCCAAGGTGTTTGAGACTCCCAAAGGTCTCCCACCTATTAGTGATCTTGATCATGCTATTCATTTTATTTTAAAACTCCAAACAACATGCCTTACAGATATCCTTATGCAGAAAAGAGTGAAATTGAATGTATGGTTGCAGAAATGCTAGAGGCGGGTATAATTCAACCTAGTCAAAGTTCTTTCTCTACTCCAATTGTATTGGTGCACAAGGAGGATGGATCATGACATATGTGTTCGAATAATAGGGATATCATAAATCTCATTATTAAAGATAAATTTCCCATTCCTATCATTAATGAATTGTTATATGAATTACATGAAGCAATTTACCTCACCAATCTAGATCTTTGTCCAGGATATCATCAAATTAGAATGAGGACTAAAGACATTCTGAAAACAACATTGAAAACTCATGAGGGTCATTATGTATTTTTGGTCATGCCTTTTGGCCTTACTAATGCACCTTCTAAATTTCAAGTTTTGATGAATTCCATTTTCAAACCCTTCCTTAGAAAATATGTGTTACTATTTTTTGATGATATACTAATCAACAAAAACTCTTGGAAGGATCACTTTCAACACATTGATAGGTTGCTCAAACTGTTCGAGGACAATCAATTATATGCAAAAAATTCCAAATTTTTCTTTGGAGTATAAGAGGTGGAATATTTGGGTCAAATTGCATCTCATGAGGGTGTTAAGGTAGACCCTAACAAAATTAAAGCCATTAAGGAACGGAAAATCCCCAAAATCGTAAAGTATCTTCAAGGATTTCCCAGGTTGACAAGGTATTATTGCAAGTTTATTAGGAATTATGGGATAATAGCGGTACCTCTAACATCATTACTGAAGAAAGATTCATTTTCTTGGACTCTAGAAGCAACTCAGGCCCTTGAACATCTTAAAGAGGCAATTTTCCAAGCACTAGTCTTAGCTATGCCAAACTTCACAAAATCCTTTATTGTGGAATTTGATCCCTCAAGAAATGGAATTGGTTTTATTTCAATGCAAGAAGGAATACCCGTTACTTTTGAAAGTCATCTAATCAAATCTAAGTATTTACACAAAACTATATATGAGAAGGAAATGTTGGCAATACTACATGCACTATTTAAGCAATGGTGACCTTACCTACTGGGAAGACACTTCAAGGTAAAAATAAATCTTGATAGTCTTAAATACTTTTTAGAACAAATATTATCATCAAAAGAGAAGGAAAAATGTGTGAGAAAGATGTTGGGTTATGACTTTGAAATCATCTACATAAAAGGAAAGGAAAATGTTCTTGCAGATGCACTCTTAAGAAAGGATGAGGATGTGGAAGAATTTATTTGTGCCATTTTTATTATCCAACCTGAGTGGAAAACCGAAGCAATGGATGGATGAAAGAATGATGAAGAGGTGTGCACACTCATTCAAAATTTACAACAAGATCCTAGTAAATCTAACACATTTATCTAGAAAAATGATTCATTATGGTACAAGGATCGCGCAAATCTTTGTTAGAATTCCCAACTCAAACAAATGATTCTTTCTTAATTACACACATCTCCCTTAAGAGGGCTCTTAGGATTTTTAAAAACTTACCATAGGGTCAAAAAGGAATTTTTTTGGATGCCTTAAATATTATATTCAGAATTTTGTGGGAGAATGTTTCGTTTTCCAGCAAAATAAATTTGAGACAATTAATATCTCGAGTATGTTACAACCTTTAGCCATTCCAAGTTAGCATTCGTAGGAGTTCTCAATGGAGTTTATTGTAGGTTTACACAAGTATGAAGGAAAGAGTGTGATCATGGGGTAGTTGATTAACTTACCAAGTATGCACACGTTTTTGCATTATCTCATCCTTTTAAAGCCAATACATTTGCTATTGCATTTATGGAAACAATTCAAAAGCTTCATGGAAACCCAAAGATTATAGTAAGTGACATATATCCCATTTTCACTAGAAATTTTTGGACAAATTTATTTTCTTATCTTGGTACTAAATTTGCTCATATCTCATCTTATCATCCTCAATATGGTGGGAAAACTAAGAGAGTGAAAAAATGCTTTTAAGGATATCTTCATTTCTTTGTATTTGACAAACAAGAAAAATGGGTCAAGTGGTTACCTATAGTTGAATGGTGGTATAACACTTCCTTCCATAATGCAACAAAAAAAACCCCATTTATGGCACTTTATGGATATCATCCACCATCCATCACATCATATTTAAGAGAAAATTATAAGTTTCAAGCAATGTAAGATCACATCGAGCATCAACAACAAGTTCTCCAACTCTTAAAGGATAACCTCACTTTGGCACATAATCAAATGAGACAACAAGCAGATCAACATCGTAGTGAAAGAAGTTTTGATGTAGGTGATTGGGTATTCTGATGGATACAACCATACAAACAAATGTCGCTCAAGAAAGCTAATAAGGATAATAAATTATCACCCAACTACTACGGTCCTTACAAGGTGTTGCAAAAACATTGGTACTATGTCATACAAATTGGGGCTGCCTACATCTTCTTGAGTACACCCAATTTTCCATTTTTCATGCTTAAATAATTTTATCAATGACAGAACTCTAGTTCAAACAGTGTTTATAGAACTTGACGAAGAAGGGAAAATCATATTTGATACTGAACTAGTGAAAAAAACAAGAACTGGATAGCTATAGATGCAGTCAATTTTCGAGTATCTCATTAAGTGGAAGAACATACCCACTGAAGAGTCCACATGGGAGGATGAGAATTTTATACAAAAACATCAAGAAGTACTCAAGCATTGAGGAAAATGCTTTTTTGAAGGAGAGGGGGATGTTAGGTCACTATAATAATAGTGTATCCCCCTTATTGTTATTGTTAGTGTAGCCCCCTTATTGTTATTATTGTGCCCGTGTATCGCCCATATTATTATTGTTGTGCCCAGTAAAAGCCCACTATTGTTAATATTGTGCCCCTACATTATTATTATTATGTAGGCTCTGATTATATTGTGACCCCTTAGACTCATATATATACAAAGGAGGTCTTTTCATTTGTATCATTCAATATTTTTTCGTTTATGTGTGTAAAGGAGGTTCCCCCCTCAAAGAGGCTATTTTTGAATTCGTTGATCTATCTCTTTTGTGATATGGTTACATAGCATTCTCTATCTACTTAAGTGCATGAGTGCACTGTGAACATATGAAGGACTGACACCCCACTTCTTTATCACTTGGGTGTGATAGTGCACCCTTGATGATTTTCTTCTCTTTCTTTAGTGCATGAGTGCAATAAAAAGTTATGAATGATCCTTGACTCCCCTTTTTGCTTTGAAAGTGTACCCTCCTAGTTTGCATGCCTATTTTCTCATGCGTGCAAGTGATTATGTACTATCATTTATGGATTTTCATGTTTAGTTACATTTAATGGCTCTTTGTACATGATTCATTGATATATGTTGCATAGTTAGGCTGCATTAAGTTAATCTTGTCATCATGAGTGTGGTTCTGCAAATAGGTATTCCAGCTACAAGTATTGTCACCATTTGATAATCTATTAGAGCCATGCCTCCCTCCGCACATAAAGTTTCCTCCAAAGAAACTTCAGAGGCAAGCGATGAGGAAGAATTCCAAGTAACAAAGCTAACTATTCCCATTTATGTAGATACACAGTGCTTCATTGATAATATTTCTAATGTCACGTAGGACTATATAAAAGAAAAATTCATGCAGAAGAGGTTTGTTGAAAACTTGAAAGACAAGCAAACATACATCGATATCAATAACTCCGTAATGCATAGGATCACATGCATATTCTTGGTCATCCCATATGCAGAGTAGATTGCATGGCTTATCACACACATGGATGACTCTCATCTTGTGATTCATAGTGAGAGTGATGGTTGGATCACCATCTATTATGGAGAGGATATGTTGACCTAGTAAAAGATTCTTAGGTTCGTAGAATATGAAAACACTGACTTTCACACTAGATGGGATGACCTCGATACACACGACATCATAAAAACACAATGTCGATACCTTGCTAAGTTTTTTCATTGCCCATCTGGAGTATATCTGACTAAGATTCTTAGAGATGTATATCAGTATCTAATAACCATGTTTTGTTGATTATATGGGCATAATAACATTGGGGTGTTTGAAAAAACTTGGATATATATGCTCAATATGGTGGTAAACCGTGGCAGAGTCTTCAATTGGGTAGATATATTGTCATTTGAGTTGCAGCATCATGTTGGGTAGGAAAAACACATCTTTGATGGGGTACGAAATTTCAATATGTCTACATTCCTTTTAGATGGAATCTGCACATAATATGCTTTCACATCATTGTATTAGAAGTCGACCACTGAGGACAAGTTTCCATTATACTTTCACTGTAGAGTTTTATCATAATCAAGCTTTAGAGGCACATGAAAAACTGGTTGAGAACTTCTTTCTAGTTATTTTTCATATGATATTTGAGATTGATCCTCCTTTCATGACCGATTAGGTGAAGGATTGACTTTGACATATCGCGGATTGATTGGCAACTCCTAAGGTGTTGGCTTGTTGGGGCCTAACCTAGGTTAAGAGTTAATTAGCCAAAAAAATCCCTGTACTACTGGCCCTTTCCATAATAGTCCGCAGAGTGCAGATTGAGGTCTAACTTGAAGTAGTATGGGGGGGTGTTGGAACCAGGTTTCCACACCCTTGAGATGTATGAGGTTTTGATTCGGTCCAACTGTTATTCCCTGCACACAGGTTGCTTCGCACACTTCCCTAGCCTTCACACCCTAATATATTAACCTTCGCGCAGCCCTAACCAGGGGTTGTGGGTCTTCTGCACTGCTGGAGCACCACTCTACACTATTTCCCTAGGTCACAACTAACATCTTACTTATATTCTTACACCAGTTAGTTATCTTCGTGTAAATGGATGCCTTATGTTATATTTATTTATACAGCACATTCATATGAGTTTGCACAACAAATAAATAGTAAACTTGCAATACATACCCAAGAATACATAAAATATGAAAAGATACACATAACTATGGTATAACTTCTCTTTTATTAATTCTTCCCATGGTTACAGACTCGACTTGTTCTGCTCACTCAGCTTCAGGGGTCTGTGCACTCAGCTGCGTACTCCTAGGCCTCTGCAAACTCAGCTACAAAGCCTTCTGTTATAGACATTTTTGGGCCCTACAACCCCAAGCATGAAATGTCCATAAACCAAGGGCTCCTAAGTCCCTAAAAGTGTTGTTCTAACCCCTAAAGGAACAAGGTCAATAGATTACAGCTTCTCCCAGAAGTTCTCCATGAAAAACTGCTCAGAATTGGTCAAAACAGGATCATTTTACCTACTCCACTAGCTAAGTGCGTTGCATCTCAGCTAAATACACTGTGTGGGTTCATTGCATTTCAAAAATGCCTCTGATAGTTCTTGCTTCTACTTGGATATTGATGGTCTCTTACTCATCCTTGGTCGAATTCAGTGAGGCAAGTGTCACAGGAGAATTTTCTGGAAGCTTCCATTGCCTCTCCACCTCGCGGAATGACACTGCCATTTGTCATTTCTCGCCCATCGCCCATTATTTGAGTAAACACTTAAATGATACAGAACACTAATATTCTTATGTTGAAAAGCTAGCACTCACAGCTGTTCAAGAGATACAGAGATTTCAACACTATGTCCTCTTTTGAAAAACTACCATTCTATCAAATTGCAACCCCATGACTTATATACTGTTGAGACAGTTACTGGGGGGAAATATTCAAAATGGATAGCAATCCTGCAAGAGTTTGATCTGGAATTTGTAAAATCCAAGTCAAAGAAAGCTCTGGTTTTCGTAGAATTATTATGCGATCTCCCATCGTCGTCCAACGATGAAACATCTGATGAAACAATCGTGGACGAAAGTTTGTTTATGATATCTTCAAGCAATCAGTGGTATGGATATATAATCATTTATCTCCAAACCCTAAAATATAGGCCAAGTACCTCTCGCTCCAAACAAAAACATATTCGATACCAAGAAAAAGACTACATGATCGTCGGTGATAGACTTTACCGTCGCGGTATCGATACAGTTCTGAGAAGGTGCCTCACCCATGAGGAGGCCGAGAAAGTCTTGAATGATTGTCATTCGGGCGTGTGTGGGGGGCATCAATCCGGTTATGCTACAGTGCAAAAAAAAATCTTACGAGTAGGATACTTCTGGCCAACAATGTTCAAAGATTGCATAACCATAGTCAGAAGTTGCCATGCTTGTCAAATTTTTGATAGCAAAACCAGAAGACCACCCGCACCTCTGCAGCCAATAGTTGCTTTTGGGCCATTCACCAAATGGGACATCGTTTTCATGACATGTAACCCCACCTCGACCGGGGGGCATGGGTATATCATAGTCGCAGTTGACTATTTTACCAAATGGGTCGAGGCGATGCCTACATTAGATAATACTGGTGAAACAACTGCCCTCTTCCTTTTCGATCATTTAGTCGCCAGATTCGACGTACCACAGGCTATAGTCACAGATCATGGATCACATTTTTGCAATCACATGATGGTCGAATTAGCTGCCAAACTAGGGTTGTCTCACAACAGCTCTACTCCATATTATCCGCAAGCCAACAGACAAGTTGAAGCAATCAACAAGGTCCTGAAATGCATGTTGCAAAGGATGATTGGAGTTCACAAGAGAAGATGGCACCTAATCCTATACTCAACTTTGTGGGCTTACTGAACATCGCTAAGGAATGCAATCGGATTTACACCTCTCCAACTGGTATATGGCCTAGAAGCAATCTTACCAATCCAGTGTGAAATCTCGTCTCTCAAACTCGCAATTGATCTCCTCCCTGGAACTTCTGAAGAAGATGCTCGTTTCTTGGAATTAATCGAATTGGATGAAACCTATCGTGATGCCGCTTTGGCTAACGAAGCCCATAACAAACGAGTCAAGGCACGGTTCAACAAAAATGTCAAACCCTGTGTCTTCAAAGAAGGTGACTTCATCTTGCTTTATGACCAAGAATCTGATAAATTGTGAGCAGGTAAATTTAAGTCTTTATGGATGGGCCCCTATATTTTTAAACAAGTGTTAGCAAAAGGAGCCTGCGAGTTAATGGATTATGACGGAATTCCACTGGCACAAACTCGTAATGGGTTGTACCTCAAGCGTTACTATGCGTAATAGTAACCTGTATGCTTTTGTTATGTTTTTGTTTTTGCTAAAGTGTTTATTTTGGTCAAGTAATCCACTTTTTACATTTGTTGTAGATTTCAAACCTATTGGATTCATGTGTTGGATATGCCGACAGAGCAAGTCGTAGTTCATGCAACCTATCTTCCGCAGCCTGGGCCATTTTTTATCCAAGCGGTGAGTTAGTAAGTTTCAGAGGGGTATGTATTGGTCGATCAACAAATAACATCGCTGAATATAGCGCGTTGATAGAACTTCTCTCCGATGCCATCACACATGGTATACGCCGACTGATTGTCAGGCTAGACTCACAACTTGTAATACTACAACTCACTCATATCTATTCTATCCGAACTCCAGCTATTTATCACATGTTCCTAAGGGTTAATATTTTGGAAAGAAAATTTGATGTCATTCAATATCAACATATTTCCAGAAACTTAAATACATTAACTGACTCGTTGGCAAATTATGTGTTATATAGACATTTGCAACATTTATAAAAAGAAACATACCATCAATGTTTGCATTTGGATCATGTGACTTAACCAAAATAAAACTCCGAAAATAAAAAATATATATAACTGTTTATGGTTTACACAAAATGTTCTGTAACCAAGACAAAATTGGTCAAATGACCAAAAAACTCAAAATGCTAGGGGTCACCCTAGCCTAATGCTGCTCGTGATAGCAAGTCACGGCCTGTGTGATCATGCGTAAGAGACGAGTCCATCGTCTTGGCACACCAGTAGTATGCTGCTGCAACCTCAAGGGCAGATCGTCAGTCCTCACATCTGGAATACCAAGAGTGAGGCCTTCAACCTGCTCCTGTAATGCTGTGAGAGTCTCGGCCACATCGAGGTCACAAAGGATAGCACTTCCAACAGCCTCTCCTGCTGGGACGGCAGCTGGCACCCTCACACGTGCTACGGGCCGAACAGGACCAACATCTGCATGTACACATGAGTTTGATTAATGTCTTGATAGAATAAAGCACAAGGACATTATAAATGAAAACGATAAACATGAATATGGTCAAAGGATTTACCAAAGCTATTTATGGTAAAATAAAAAAGAGACCATTCAATCGAGCAGTTTTAGCACATAGTTCAAGCTCGTTAAAAAATAAACATATGACATGAGCAATTATTTCCCCACACGTTTAAGATCGTTAAAAAATGAGCTATTCCCCAGTAAATAACCATCGTTAATGTAGTACTTCAGCCATTAAAACCTTGGTCGTGTTTGCACCATCACCTCCACTTTTGCATTGGACGATCATTCAACTCCATTTGATTGTTTACCCATTTTGAGGAACAGCTGCGAAGAGTGATTTCACTAGCCATCCTTGTAACACTGCCGTGATTGGAAAATTCCAAACCTTACCTGGAATCAATTGCTACCCATTTTATCACTCGTTCCTCAAAAGACGAGTCTCCTTTAAGCTCTTTTCAACTGACTCGTAAAATATGAAAAGATTGCCGAGCCATTGGCCTCTCTAGCTCGTTAAAGGGACTGGAGGTGCTATCTCTCCTCTAGATTTTAAACTTTTTGGACTTGAGGGATTATTACACAAAAAGATCGAGCGCTTGTTTTGTTCGGCTCGTTAAAAGTATCGAAAATTCATCCCGTTTGTATTGTTTTATACTTTTTCGGACTTAAGGGATTAGATGACGAAAAAGGAATTTTGGAGTTACCTTTACGTTCCTTTCTAGACTCTCTAAAATTGAAAAGGATCGAGTTATCTTTGTCGTTAAACTCGTTAAAAAGATTAATAGCGACAAACTTGTCTATAGACGAGAACGAGTTTCACTATCGCTAGGCTTGTTAAAACATAGCGATGGGTTTGCCCGAAGGGAAAATTATAGAGCAAGTATATGTTATCCTCCTCAAGCTTGACTAAAATAAAGAGGTACTAGTCAGCAATAACTGGGGAAAAATTGGGAAGAAAACTTGAAGAAACTTTGTTGGTAGTAAGTCGCTCTTGAACATGACACTCCCACTTCGTGTCTGAGTCGGGTTGGGTTGTTTCATTCACCGGTCACATCACCATGGTCCCATCATACCATCCACATTTGGGGTTAGTGCTACCAATCCATCACATCAGTGTCACCGATATGTTCAAGAGAAGTCATTCAGAGAATTCACATGTGTCTCACCCACTACCATACATTTATACTTCATTCTTTCATGACCGCCACCCTAAACCTTATATCACCAGATCGTTTTCACCTCCATTAAAATCATTTGCTCTGTTCCATGTCATTGATGAGGGATTCACTAAGGCCATCCTGTGACGGATCACTTCTTGTCGACATCAACTCATTATCCAAGAAGTTGATCTAGGAACACCCCATTCAGTACTTTGACGGTTGCATGCCTCAATGGCAAGTTTCTCACTTCTGGCGACAGGTTTACATCAATGGCCTTCGACCGAAATATTTTGCGTGGTGTTTGACACGAAGTCCTTTATTCACACCACGTGAATTGTACTGCAGTACCTTGAGGGTCATTATCATTATAGGTTATTCCTCTCGCACCTGTTAACAGCTTACATCATTGGTTGGTAATCAGGCGATGTATTTCCATGTTCGACTCCGGAACAGCTTTCACATGGATCGACTTGTACTTCGATTGAAGATCGAACAAGATTGAAGACCCCGGATCTAGTTTCATCCATCCGGGCTGCGATATATATTCAAGGAAATAAAGACATCAATTGTACATCATTGCCGCACAGATAATCATCCAATCAAAAGGATGATGGCTCTATCAGAATCATCAGTCTACACTCATACGATTGTCTGTCCTATGTACATGAAAATGAATTTATAAAGTTGAGCATGGGAATGCCCGCCTCAGCTAGATCATGAAATTATTATGAAGATAATGTATTGTATTGTATCTTATTACAGGTCTCCTCCCAGCATTGAAAGAACTTCGGATCCTCATAATAAAGCATTTCACCCGACATCAAAAGATTAACGACCTCATGCTTTAGGGGGCAACTGTTATAGACATTTTTGGGCCCTACAACCCCAAGCATGAAACGTCCATAAACTAAGGGCTCCTAAGTCCCTAAAAGTGTTTTTCTAACACCTAAAGGAACAAGGTCAACCGATTATAGCTTCTCCCAGAAGTTCTCCATGAAAAACTGCTCAGAATTGGTCAAAACAGGATCATTTCAGCTGCTCCACTGGCTAAGTGCGTTGCATCTCACCTAAATACACTGTGTGGGTGCATTTCATTTTAAAAATCCCTTCTGTGGGGTGCGATGGGCGAGAAATGACAAATGGCAGTGTCATTCCGCGAGGTGGAGAGGCAATGGAAGCTTCCAAAAACTTCTCCTGTGACACTTTCCTCACTGAATTCGACCAAGAATGAGTAAGAGACCATCAATCTCCAAGTGGAAGCAAGAACTATCAAAGGGAAGACACTAATCAAATCATGAGCTGACTCATCTCCATTACAGACATCTATATATGGATCCCTCATCCCAGAGATCCAAAGGCTGGAATTTTCCATATTGTAATGAATTGTTGTTGGTTTTTTGAGACAAACATCAGATTTTTGGGTGATTTAAGGTTTGTTTGAGGTGAATAGGGGCTTCTTTTCTGGGAGTTGATGCTGGGTCAGAACAACTGGTTGTAACTCCTCTTGGCTCTTTCTTGTTTTATCAATAAAATCTATTCAAGTTTTCCTCCATGCTCTTGTGTCATTGATGCTTGTTACATTTGTATGGTCAATTTACATTTGATCCTAGATTGATTATGATTATAGATACATGTCTTTGTATAGTGATATGATTCTGTGATCTTACAAGTACTTTGTGAAGCTGGGTGTGCAAGGGAGCAGGTAGATAAAGACTATCAAAGAAGAGGGGAATCAAATCAGGAGATTAGCGCAAGACAGAGGTTGGTATTTCTGTTCCTCTCTATCTATAATTCATAAAGGAAAAACGAAAGTAGCTTTTCTCTGTTTGTTTCTAAGGTAGTTGTCACACCTTAGTGGGATAAAGCAGTTCTATATAGACACTTTTCCCTGTAACACCTTCTACTACTCTACGACCCAAAGACACAACTTACACTTCGACTTAGTCACTTCCTTAGAATTATCTTCCTTCAATCTTATTTTCTTACACTTAGAGCCTTGCTCTATTTATATAATCCCATGTTCCTAGGACCATGGGTAGATCTTTTAGGCTGACATTACATTACAAAATCAAGGGCAAGCAACCTATGACTCTATTATCACTTTGTGCTCTGTGCCCACAAATCGCAGAATCTTTACAATGAACTTGGTCAAAACTTGGGCTTTAGGCACCAAAACATGCCTTGGGGGGGATTCCACGCCCAACAAGCCCCCAACACAAACATTGTGACTCACCCTTGAGTCACTCTGTTGGTGCGAAGATATTTGCGTGGAGTCCCTCCAACTCTTCCTGAATCACAGCAAGGTCGGTAATGCACTGAGCCGCTGCCTGTTGAATCTCATGTACCCGTTGTTCTGAGACTGCGGTGTCGGAACTACTTTCCTATATTTGTTCCTACCTCCTATGAATTTTTTGATAGTCTCGTGCCTGCTTTTAGCTCCTGGAGGCGCGATGACTGTGCTTCAAATAGCTAGTCAGATAGCCAGGACACCCTTTTAGGGCTTTAGCCAACTGCCATTCACCTTGCCTGGGAGAGGTTCTCCATTTAGCTTAACCAGCTGCACCACACCTCCATTTTTGACTTCCATAACAGCGTATGGGCCCAGCCAATGCATCTGGAATTTCCCTTGGAATTTACCTAACTTACTATCATATAGTAACACTAAATCATTTACTTTGAAGGTGTGCAACCTAATATGTCGATTGTGCCAGGCGTTTTCATGCTACTTTTCTACCTACTGATGGAAACTATCCAAAAACCGTTCCTCTTCAAGTTCATCCAACTACGTGAGCCTTTCCTTCAGGATTTTGTGGTCCATCATACTTGTGAGCGCTGCTATGTGGAAACTAGGCACAATATACTCCATTGGCATGACAACTTCCACTCCATAGACCAACCGGAAAGGTGTCTATCCCGTTAGTTTCTTACATGTTATTCTATAAGCCTATAGTACTGTAGGAACGCGCAAGTCCCAATCACTCCACTGTGCGTTTTCGACTTTGGTCAGTGCAGTCTCTAGTATTTTGTTGAATGCTTCTATTGTCCCATTGGCTTGTGGGTCACATGGTGTGATTTTTTGATGATACACCTAAAACTCTTCTATTAGTTCGCTAATTGTTTCATTCAGGAAATGGGTATCGTGTTTGCTCATAAAAGTTTTTGGACATCCAAATCAAGTTAAATAGTGTTTGAATAGAAACTTCATAGCCATGGCAGTTGTGCAATCTTTTACTGGCTACACTTCTACCGAACGAGTCAGGTACTCTATCGCTATGATAATGTATCTCGTGCTCGTCTTTCCTTAAGGTTTGATAGGGCCTATAAAGTCGATCACCTACTTTTCAAAGGGTTGCAACATCATTTGCGAATTCAAAGGCATCTTGTCCCTCCACGATGGTTTACCCATTCTTTGACATACATCACAGGCCTTGTAGTGTGCTTTTGAATCTTGATGAAGGGTTGGCCACCACAACCCTATGCAAACGATCTTATGCACGGTTGCTCTTCTTGCATAGTCTTCTCCTGCAGCACCCCCATCCATGTCCACGAGGATATAACTACGTTCAAATTCAAGTACATACCTTCATAATACCTCATCATTGCCCATCTTATATAGGTGCCTTGCGATGATAGAAAAATTTGCGCGCGCACCACTAGTTCCTTCTTCTACTAGAGGAAGTACTCTTTTGGCGTAGTTCCAGTCGTGAGAAAGTGGATTATGTCTTTCAAGTGTCCATCCACTATGTGCACAATAAAGAGCTATGGATTAGGTAATCCTTCCTCCAAACTAGTAGGTTCCTCTCCCGTTTCAATTCATGACAAGTGATCTGATCCCGCGTTCACGCGTCCAGGCTTCATAATGACCTCAAAATCATATTCTTCGAGTAATAAGAGCCACCTGCATATGGGTCCCCCCAACATAGGCTTATTGACCAAGTATTTTAGTATGGAATGGTCTATATACATCTTGAAGTGTCCCCCTAGCAAATACTACCGATATTTTTGGAGCACGTACACCATAGCCAATCCCTCGCATTAGTTTGTGGAGTAGTTCTTTTCTGCTTTAGACAACCTGCGACTCGCGAACGCGATAGGGTGATCCAAGTCCTCTCCACCCTTCTGTGCTATTACCACACCCAGTGCTATACACGATGTGTCAACATGGACATGAAACTCCACATCCCATTTTGGGAAGACCAGGATTGGTGCCTAGGCCAATTTATCTTTTAGTATATCTAGGCTCTTCATGCAATCATCATTCCAGCAAAACGTGACATGCCTTTTCAACAACTTCTCCATCGGTTTGGTGATCTGGGCATAGCTTTTGATGAACTTCCTGTAATACCTTATATGTCCTAGGGTAGCGTGTAGCTGTTTGACACTTTGTGGTGCTTCCAAAATCAAAATCACTGCAATCTTCGCGGGGTCTATCATCAGTCCCTGTTTGAAAACCACATGTCCCAATAGGTTCTCAAAGGAAATGAGGAATGTACACTTCTTCAGGTTTAGTGCAATTTGGTGTCATCAGTAGGTATTTAGCATGAAGTGTAAGCTCGCTACATTGTGCTTAAAAAATCCAAATACAGTCCAATCATCCAGATAAACCTTTAGGAACTTGAGGATATATTCTTTGAATGCTGCAACAACTATGTGCGAAAATATGGCTGGTGCATTCTCCAACCCAAACGACATAACATTGTATTGAAAGCAACCCCATTTAGTCATGAAGGTTGTTTTACTCCTATCTTCTATCGTGATTTTGATCTGGTGGTACCCTGAGAATCCATGAGTCAAGGAATATGCTTCCCACCCCCCGACATTTTCCAGTACTTTAGCTGTGAACAGAGTTAGGAATGGGTCATGCACACATGCATCATTCAACTTTCAGAGGTCCACACATATTCTTATCTTGCCCTTCTTCTTCTTTCCTTGCACTAACATAGGGCTTAGCTAGTAGGATTCTTCCATTGGTTGAATGATTCTACCTGTGAGCATTTTGTCTAGTTCTATGCAGACCTTTTCCTTGTACTTTAGATTCAAGCAATAAGGCCTCTACTTAACTGGCTTCGCGTCGAGTTTTAAGGTGATCTTCATCATCCCTAAATCTCCAACCATTCCCTGTAAATCTGTGATCTTGGTCGGGAATAAGTCCTAGTACTAGCCAAGTAACTCAACGACCTTATCCACCATTGCGTCATCCTAGTAGTCGCCAAGTATTGCATACTTAGGTTCAGCTTCAGTACCAATGTTCACCTGCTTTGTCTTTACCGGCGTGGTTATGTCAAGGTATTCATCAATGGCCCTTGAACCTTGTGATAGCCTTCAGTTTCTAGAATGTTAACTTTTCACGGATCTTCATCGTTTTCTTCAGTATTTAGGTTGTAACACTCCTGCATACAGCTCAGCTGGGTCGCCCAGTCAGGATGAATCACTTCTATTAGCTCCTAGGCTATTTTAAAGATGGTTGTTTGTACTGCTTTTAGTGCAAAATCAACATTATCCCACCAACGATCCTCAAATGTGAAGGTTAATAGGAACCCTTTGCGCAAGATATCCCATTCACTTGTCCGATGACAGAGCTCTATTTCTATATAATAGTTCATGGGTATAACATATAGGGTATGATAGAACAGGTGCACCCACTCAGGTTGCAGATCTTCCCCATAGATCTTCGTCCACTTGGCGAGGTGCACACGTGGTTCATCCTTGTTGCCATTATGATACAGATTTTTTCCTTTATGGCAACTCACTTAGGTGACAGATCATAGTACAACATCTCAATTGCAATGAATTAATGATCAGAGAGAGGTATACGTAGGTTCACCTTGAAAAATAAGTGTGTACATGCGGGTTAATAGACCAGAAGGAGCGTATAACATACACACTCACTTTCACAGAAGGGAAGGCGCATATATATTGGAAAACTAAGTTTTGTTCTGAGGTATTTGGTCCATGGTATTTTGATCCATGGTATTGGTCCAAGGTATCTGGTCCGAGGTATTGACCCTAAGTATTTGGTCCAAGGTATTAGTCCTAAGTGGTTTTTTTCCATGGTATTGCGAAAGGCCTAAAACTATAAAAGGAGGAGAAGATCATTACGCTAGTAGTGCAAGTATTGAATATCTGATGAAGTGTGAGATCCAGTATGCAGGTTATGGGTTTGTGATGCTTTTCTTGATCTGAACCAAGGATGCACCTATGTGGATGATGGATTGAGATCTTAGGCTTGGAATGTATTATCATTATGTGGTTTGATCATTGATAGACTAGATCTGAATATTGATGCATGTTTTATTCTGCAAATGTTATGATATGGGTATGATTGAATTTTGAAATAGTTGTGAAGTGTTTCAGTTAGTATTTGTAGATCTGTACATGTGTTCGCTTTGATAAAAGTGCATATACATGCTAGTTCAACTCATGAGAGTAGTGTATACATCATGAAATATGATATCTGAATTTGCAGTTGGTTGTAGTGATTTTTGCAGAGTTGTGGGTTTTGCTCTGTGTTCTGGTGGCTGTGTTTTGATGACAGGGGTTCAGTGATTCAGTTGTTGGGTGATTCAGGGATTGATGATTGAGTTTCAGTGATTGGTTGATGCAGATATAGTTGATGGTTATATTGCAGTGGGGATTGATTTGAGCTTCAATGTTGTTGAAGGATCCAATATTAAAATTGGATGAAACGTTGCCTTCAGATTATGGTGTTGTGTTCCAAGGGTATCCAGTCTGAAAATTTATGAAACATGGTCCATGGAGGAAGAGTGAAGATTGGAGCCTTCAATAGGATGGCACCTACGTATTGGTAAACATATTAGCTAGTACAAGAGCCAGTGGGTTGGAGTTCCCTTCCAGTAGTAGCTGGAAAATGAGAGAGGGTTGTAGCCTTTTGTAGGCCGGTGCCTAGATACTAGTAAATATATCTGCTAGTACAAGAGCCAGGGGGTTGTAACTCCCTTCCAATAGAAGCTGGAGAACGAGAGAAGGTTCTAGCCTTCTACAGGTAGGTTCCTACATATTGGTATGAGTGTACGATAGTACAAGATTGTAAACAGGTTTTTCTTATATTAAAAGAAGAAAACAATAGGTGGTTTTTGTCCCGCATTGGCTTTCCAGCGTAAATCTGGGTGTTCATGTGTGTTTCTTGTGTGTGATGGTCTGTTTTTTTTTACTGCACTTGGTTATTGTTTATATGGTTAATGAATTTCTGATGCACTTATTAAATATCAACATATGATGAATTAACTGAATCATAAGATTGTTGGATATACGCTAGTTGCCTTAAACACAGTTGCGTGTACATGCGTGTTCCCTCAACTAAATTAGTGTATATAAATCTGACTATGGAAATGAAAATATTATTGACATGCTAATGGTGGTTAAGGCCCCATTCTCAGTATTATTTCCAACAATTGGTATCAGAGCAAGTCCTTTGGTAGAAGTTTGATCACTTAAAGGAGATCTGGAGAAACAATGGGAATGAAGCGAAAGAAGAAAGCATCTCAAAAGAAGAACACAACTCAAAGGAATGGTGATAGTAGGAGAGACAATTAGCCATTAGATGGAAGTAAAGATTCAGATTCCAAATCACCTCAAGATGAACAAGCAAATGACGCATCAGGTAAAATCATAGATCAAAAATATCTATTTAACAAAAGAGAGTGTGCCCTCAAAGAAGAAGTTACTAGATTAAAATCTAAGCTAGAGTGTGCCTTCAAAGCACATCAAATGTTGCAGGATGAAGTCATATCATTAAAAAATAAGCAGAATGAAGAACTACCTCAAGTAGATAAAGAACAAGAAAATGAGATTCTCAAATTAAGGCAACAAGTGGAAGAAGGAAGAAAAGCTAAAGAAATCTTAAAAAAGAAACATCTGGAAAAGGAAGAACAACATCAGATTCAGGTAAATATCTTAGAAAGTAAATTAGAAGAAAAAGATAAATTGTTATGATTTCAAGACAGTACTAAGATTATGGATGATATTCTTAGTAGTCAGAGATCTCATGCTACCAAAATTGGCCTTGGTTTTTATGAATCTGTTAAAGGTGAATCTAGCTCACAGGGTGAGGCAAGGAACTCTAATACAAAACTTGAAATTCTAAACAAGGAGATAATAGGTCAACCCCATCAACAACGAAGGAAAGAAAATCTTCAACGAAAATCTTTTACTCCTAAATGTGGAAGTGAGAGACAGTTATTTCCCCCAATGAATAATGTTGAATGTTTCATATGTCATAATTTTGGACATGTTGTAGCGAGATGCAGAAGTGGAATGGTTCAAGACAGTCACACAGAAAGATCATCACGTTTCATGTTCGGTTGTGTTATATTCTTTCCACAACTAGCCCACGTAGTTAACTGGGTGGTTAGAGGGGGGGAAGAGCCCCCCTTCGTTGCACTGATTGTGTAGCAGGGGGGCGTCACAGGGGGTTTGAGGCATACCCGTAACCCCACAAAATTTTGGTTTTGGACCCTATGTTAGGATGGGCAAACCCACCTATGGTTTTGTGCATGATTTTCGCACATGTTTTTTGACGCAATTGTTTTCGGTCCATGGTATTGGACGCGATGGTTTTTGGTCCATGGTATTGGATGCTTCGACATGTATAAATATGTATTATAACATTGAAAGGAACATAACGAAAAATCAAGCTGGTATTCATGGTTTTGGGATCCAGGGGAAAATCTCTGTGTATATGTGTTTTATGTGTTATGCTCTCGCATTGTTATTTTCTGTGTTTTAGAATTCGTACGCAGGTAATTTTTTTATAGGGTTAAAACCTACATTCCTGTTATTTTAAAGGATGTTGTTTTGCTTGCAATATGTTTGGTCACAAAGCCATTGACTGCTATAGAAGGAATATGAAACATATGAGATGTTTTTCTTGTTATGAGAGAAAACATCATCACACTCAAAGATACGTAAGAAAAAGGAAGTATAGTCAGAAAGATGTGGCATAGCAGAGTATACATACATGACATACTCATAGGGAGCTGAAAGTGTGAAACTTTGGTGTTCTAAATCTCATACGCAAGTTTCATGAAGACAAGTTGTGTATATATGTGAGTTCGAAGCTACACAGTCGCATATATGTTGGGTTGAGGAAAAGCAGCGGGAGAGACTTAAGAAAAAGGGTCTGATATGGTTCAGTGAATTATTTGCTCTCTTTGATGATTGTTACAATCTGCTGATGATACGTGGAAATGTGTTGGTACTCATAAGATGTTATTTATAAGTGCTTTTGATCCTCACAATTTAACTTGATGTATATCTGATTGATGATGATGCCTTGATACTTCTTGCTTATATATGCATGATCAGATCTGACAGTGAATAGATGGAACAGGTTCAGGGGGAGCATATGCTTCGAATAATGCATTGTTGGCATTATGGTTAAAAGTCTTTGGTGATGATGCTTATGTGGCTAAATGATACATCTTGCTATCTCAAATGATACTTGGGGTCACATTGGTGGTATTCAGATCAGATTCATGGATGATCGCTTAAGTGGCATATTATTGTTGTTTGGCCAAGAGAATGCTATTGCAGGTTACATCTCTGGATATTGTGGACATATGCTTATGGTGGAGATCATATATGGTGTATGATAGTTTTTGATGACTATCATGGAATTGTTTAGATTGTTGGTCTTTGCTGTAAAATTCATGTATATCATTTGATATAAAGGTCATGCAAAGACCTAATTTGTAATACCACTTTGCATGGGAAGGATGATGTAATAATTTCTATTTTAGTCATGTATAAACATTTGGTATATCCCCACATGGTTGGGTGGATGAGTAAAAAATAGTGTATCCCAACTTAGTTGGGAGATTGATGTATGTATGAGTCATTGGTGATAGGAAGGTCATACTCACTTACTTGAGCTATAGAGTCATGTTATTCTTTTGAAAAATATTTTTGCAGACTCTGCATGTGCTCAGGGGGAGCATGGATGGATTGGTACATCTGAGCAAGTGCAAAGGGGGAGCTCAATCAAAGATTTCAACATGTACTCAGGGGGAGCATGGACAACATAATATATATCAAAAGGGGATAATATCTTGGTCTGCCCTTTTGCCCTTGATGTCAAAGGGGGAGAGTGACTTGGTGTTGTTGTTGCCTTCAAGTCCAAAGGGGGAGATTTTTAGCATTATGATAGAGGAGTTGTCCTTGATGGAAACTCACTTAGATTATAGATCATAGTGCAACAGGTTAATTGCAAAGAATTAATGATCAGAGAGAGGTATACGCAGGTTCACCTTGAAAAAGAAGCATATACACATAGGTTAATAGACCAAAAGGAGAGTATAACATATAGACACACTTTCACAGAAGGAAAGGCGCTTATACCTTGGAAAACTAAGTTTTGGTCTGAGTTATTTGGTCCATGATATCTTGATCAATGGTATTGGTCCAAGGTATCTCGGCCAAGGTATGGACCCTTGGTATTTGGTCCGAGGTATTGGTCCTAAGTGGTTTTGGTCCATGGTATTGAGAAAGGCCTAAAACATTAAAAGGAGGAGAAGATCATTAGGCCGGTAATGCAAGTATTGAATATCTAATGAAGTGTGAGATCCAGTATGTAGGTTATGGGCTTGTGACGATTTGCTTGATCTAAACCAAGGATGCACCTATGTGGATGATGATGGATGATGGATCGAGATCTTAAGGCTTGGAATGTATTATCATTATGTGGTTTGATCATTGATAGATTGGATATGAATACTGACACATGTTTTATTCTACAAATGTTATGATCTAGGTATGACTGAATTCTAAAATAATTGTGAAGTATTTAAGTTAGTATTTGAAAATCAATACACAGGTTCACTTTGATAAAAGTGCGTATACACGCTGGTTCGGCTCATCATCGTAGTGTATAGATCATGAAATATGATATCTGAATTTTCAGTTGGTTCTAGTGATTGCTGCAGAGTTCTGCGTTCTACTTTGTGTTCTCGTGACTGTGTTTTGATGGCAAGGCTTCAATGGTTCAGTTATTGGGTGATTCAGGGATTGATGATTTAGTTTTAGTGATTGGTTGATGCAGATATAGTTGATGGTTGTATCGCAGTGGTGATTTATTTGAGCTTCAATGTTGTTGATTGGTTCAGTACAAAAATTCAATGAAACGTGGCCTTCAGATTATGGTGTTGTGTTCTAGGAGTATCTAATCTGAAAATTTATGAAACGTGGTCCCTGGAGGAAGAGTGAAGGTTGGAGCCATTAGTAGGCCAGTGCCTACGTACTGGTAAAAATATCGGATAGTACAAGAGCCAGGGGGTTGGAGCTCCCTTCCAGTAGCAATTGGAAGATGAGAGAGGGTTGTAGCCATCTGTAGGTCGGCACCTACACACTAGTAAATATATCGGCTAGTACAAGAGCAAGGGGGTTGTAGTTCCCTTCCTATAGAAGCTGGAGAATGAGTAAAGGTTGTAGCCTTATATAGGTGGGTGCCTGCGTACTGGTATGAGTCTGCATCAGTACAAGATTGTAAACAAGTTTTTCTTATATTAAAAGAAGACAATGGCAAGTGGTTTTTTTTCCCGCATTGGGTTTCCACCTTAAATCTTGGTGTTCATGTGTGTTTCTTATGTGTGATGGTTTGTTCTATTCTTATGGCACCTAGTTACTATTTAAAGGAATTTACAGGGTAAGTTCCTTAGAAAGAACACCAAAATGACACCACTCACAACCAGATCATAGATCAATACGCCAGTATTTTTGACGTGGTTAAAACCCTCAAAGAGGGAAACAGTCCACGGCCTGTCCCAACGTCGGTACTATAGGCAATTTATTAATCAAAGAATGAAAATTTACATATGCTTCTCTCCTGCACGGATTACCCGAACAATGACCCTCCATGGGCTTTAAATAGAACTCATGGACCAATCGGGTGTCAAGCCACGAATCAAGTGTCGGTAATACCGAGGTGAGAGTGAACCGTCAGATCACTACATATCGTGACCGTCGGATTGTAAGTTAAAAAATGTACAACGGTAAAGAAAGACACTTTACCTAACTCTATACCTAACTCTATACTAGACCAAGTTGAACTTAACTATATCTTATGTGTCGGAATATCCTAACATCCCCCCTTAAGAACAACTTGGGATAGGATTGAAGGATTTACAAATATGACACAATAGGAGAAGGAAGGAGGCACTAGAGCCTATCCCCCCTTAGTGACAACTTCCTGAACTCCAAGCATATATCGAAGTTTAGTGAACTTCGCCTCTGTGAGAGCCTTTGTGAAGATGTCTACAACCTGATCATCTGTTGAACAATATTGCACTTCAAGAACATGGTCATGAATGAGCTTTATGATGAAGTGCATGTGTAGTTCAATGTGTTTACTACGCTGATGCTGGACTGGATCTTTGCATATCTGAATGGCACTTTGATTATCACACCAAAGTGTAGTTGGATGATGCTGCTCAAAGCCAAACTCTGATAGGATCTGACGAAGCCACAAGGCTTCCTTACTAGCTTCCACGGCACCATGATACTCTGCTTCTGCTGACAAAAGAGAAATGGTAGCCTGTTTCTTTCAATCCCATGTAATAGGCCCTGAACCAAGAGTGAAGACATAACCGGCAGTAGACTTCCGATCATCATGGTCACCAGCCCAATCAGAATCAGTGAAACCAACTAATAGAGGAGCTGCTTTGGCACTGTAATGAATCCCAAACTGTACTGTACCTCGAAAATAACGAAGTATTCTTTTAGCTGCTTTCCAATGACTTTCACGGGGGTTTTGCATAAAACGAGCAACAAGGCCAACAGAAAAGGAAAGATCAGGACGAGTATGGGTTAAGTACAAGAGTTTTCCTACAAGTTGACGGTATAAGGTAGCATCAACTTCAGGAGAAGTACAAGAGACTAAAAGTTTGACTCCAGACTGAAAGGGAGAAGGGGCTGGATTACAGTCTTCCATGTGAAAATGACAAAGAATATCACAAGCATACTTGGACTGGGAAAGGGAAATACCCTCCTTGGATTGCAAGACTTGAAGACCGAGAAAGTAGTGTAAGTGTCCTAAGTCTGTCTTTTCAAATTTCCTTTTGAGGGTAGAATTCACATGGTTTATAAGGTTGGGATCACTACCAGTAAGGATAAGATCATCAACATAAAGAACAAGAATGATAAGAGAGTTGCCCACTTTCTTGGTGTAGACAGTATTGTCAGAATGACACCTAGAAAAGCCAGATTCTAAAAGAAAGTTATCCATTTTGGCATACCAAGCCCGAGGAGCTTGCTTGAGACCATAAAGGGATTTCTTAAGTCGACAAACAAAGCTGGAGTCTGTTTGCATGAAGCCAATGGGTTGTTCCATATAGATTTCTTCGTGCAAGTCCCCATGCAAGAAGGCAGATTTAACATCCATTTGATGGACTTCCCATTTTAAAGAGGCAGCAAGGGAAAGAACAAGGCGGATAGAGTTCATTTTGGCAACAGGGGAGAAGGTTTCAGTGTAGTCAATGCCTTCAACTTGTGAAAATCACTTAGCAACAAGACGAGCTTTATGTTTATCAATTTTCCCATCTGGTCCATACTTGGTTCTGTAAACCCATTTACATCTTACAAGTTTGCGTCCCTTTGGTAAAGGAACAAGATCCCATGTATCATTTGTCAACAATGAATGATATTCTTCATTCATAGCTGCTTCCCAATGTGGATGGCCTGAAGCTTCTGCAAAAGTGTCAGGATCATGATTTACTGGAGCTTGAGCTAGTAAAGAAGAGGCTCTTTCAAACTGAGAACGTGTACGTCGCTGATCTGTAGGATCATCGGCAAGATCACCTGCTGCATCCCGAGTAGCACGGACCCATCTTGAAAGTTGAGGATCCTGAGAAGGTGGGGGAGGATTATCATCCTCACTTTCATCATCTGAGGAAAAAATGTTTTCAAAAGTAGAAGAGATAGGAAGAGGTGGCACATCCACCGGACTAGGCTCGCAGGCCGATTTATTTTCATCAAATTTTACATCTCTTCTAATGATAAAATTTTTGGACTTCAATGGAATAAGTCTATAACCTTTTACATCTTCAGAATATCCAACAAAAGTACATTTTTCACTCTTGGGTTCTAAAGCTTTATGCTTTTCATCTGGAATATGGGCCCATGCTTCACTTCCAAAAACACGAAAGTGACTTACATCTGGTTTAATGGAACTCCAAGCTTCTTCTGGAGTGATATTCTATAGAACCTTAGTAGGAGTGCAATTGATTATATAATTTGCATAATTAATTGCTTCGGCCCAGAAACTAAGACTGAGTCCTTTAGATTGCAGCATACAATTAGCCATTTCCTTTAAGGTGCGATTTTTCGTTTCGGCTACACCATTTTGTTGTGGAGTGTATGGAACAATATGTTGCATTTGAATTCCATTTTCGGTGCAGAAGTTGATGAATGTGTTTTTAACATATTCTCCACCATTATCAGTTCTTAGCTTAATGAAGTTCTGATGCACTGATTAAAGATCAACATATGATGAATTAACTGAATCATAAGATTGTTGGATATATGCTAGTTTCTTTAAACATAGTTGTGTGCACATGTGTGTTCCCTCAACTAAAGTAGCATATATAAATTTGATTATGGAAATGAAAAGATTATGGACTTGCTAATACTAATTCACCACCCCCTCTCGGTATTATTTCCAACAATCTCGTCCATCATACTTGTCTTTTAATCACATCTGAGGCTTCCCAAACTGTATGCACATCATTCTCCTACATTTGCGCCAATCCTCGAAGCTTCCTTGGTGCGCACCCCACCACCTTACGGGCGTAGCACATAGTACCCTTTTCAAAGCCTCGAATCATTGCTGTTCTATCACATCCCTTTCAAATCTGTTTAGGAAGTCATCTACCTTGCTTAACCCATCATACGTAGGCAAATCCTTTACCTCCATTGATACGCAATGCAACGATCTCGACATCATGTTACAATTCAGCGTGGTTACCTCGTGTAATTGGTTCTGCCATCGTTCTATGTCCTCATCAATATCCGATGGCAGGAGCTTTCGCATTCCCATGAGAGTTGTCCATCAGTGGTTGGACTTACTCAGTCTTGCTCTCGCATGGTTATCTTGTAGATGCAGTCGAAGTCGTCGTCACTTTCATAGTCATGTACTGGATTTATGTAGCGCGATCCTTTTGCAGGGTCCAAAGGTACAACTACGCACAAAGGCTTTTTCTCAAAAATCATCTTTCACTTCTTCAGATTTATCACACCATTCATGTCAGTGGCCCAATCAATCCCTAATAGTGAAATGTAGGGGTTGTTGTCATCAACAATCTTTATTACTTCGAAATCTTCTAGCACGCTTGATCCTTTGATATCCACTATGATTCCCAGCAATCTTCCCATAGGTAGGACCTTTTTCTGGTTCGCCATTCGCAGCTGGATAGGAGACCATCGCAGCGTAGGGCATCCCATTTGTTCCCATGTTTGCTTCAACAGAACATTCATGTCTGATCCTACGTCCATAATCACTTGGTACATCTCATATTCTCCAATCTACATGGTCAATCTCATCTCCCTTTCTGTCCTTGTCACATGCTTTTTGAGATTCCATACTACGCGTGGTTCTCTCAGTGCATTCCTTGTGCATCTATTTATGAGTTCCTACAGCCCCTTTACAACTTTTTTGTCACATAGCAGCTTCATGCATGTTTCAAGGAACACTGTGAGCATCTACGAGTCCATTTCCAGCTCTGTTCTATCTCTGCTTCCTGAAGTGGAGGCATCAATGAAGCTCTTCCTCGCTTCCATGAATGTTTCCTTAGTGTGCTCCGAATCAAACTCTGGTTGTTTTGTCAGATCCTTGCGAACCCAAGTACTATCTTCAGGCTGCTTGCCTTTGTCATCCCCTATTGTAATTCCACTTCGGAGCACAATATTCACATTGGGGTCTTCCTTGTGTGGCTCGGACCTCATCATTTGCAGGTTCTGAGTTGGAGCAGGTTGGAGCACTCCCTTGTTGTGCAGCCACACTATTAGTGTGGGACAATCCTTCATCTCATGTTCAAATAATACAATACAAGTATGATGGACGCGTTATATCCGTACAATATTGGGCATAATGTTTTGGCCCTTCACAATTGTAACGTATCAGCGACCTCTTCTAGGACCTCCTCCACCTTGGCCTTGTCTGTACCCCCTGTTGGGCCATTAATATGCGATTATTATTATGACTTTTTAACACTTGTTCCACCCATTTCTACCATTCTTCATCACGTCATTTGTCAAAATTTATCATATAATTCTATTTTACAATGATTTATGCTCTTATGTAAAAATATTATTTATTCTCCTTTATTTCTAATAAATTGATGATTATGCATGATTTTATCAATGATAGTTTTAATAAATTGGTTGTAACATTATTTACCATTTTTAGCCTCCAATATAATTTCCAGATTGAAGATTTGATAATTAAAAGTGCCAACTTAGAAATTCGTTAGAATAAGAAGTGACTGTTTTACGGTTGAGATTCTGAGCAAATGAAGAAGAATCTGGAAAATCCGAAACATGGTTTTTTCCAGAACGGACCAACTCAACTTTAGGGAAGAATGGTTTGTCCTAATTTGACTTTTATTGAGAGAAACGCAGGGTTCTTTGAGCACGATTTTCTCAGATTTGTTGTGTGGCCGTTTTCCAAATCTCAGCTGCAAAGCCAAATTCGCCTTGCACTTGTTGAAAGATAGATGGAAGTATATTTTATTGTTGATCAATTGGTTAGAAACAATCCAATTTTGTAATATAAATAATGTTGTAATTATCTCTGTTGTAACCTCTCTCTCATCTCTCTCTATTTAAATGAAAACAGAGATTAGAGATAGGATGAAAAAGTGATGGAGAATTGAGGATTCAGAATTGGAAATTCAAGAATGATGATGGGATAGGATTGAATAGGAGGCAAAGGAAATTGTTGCATTACCATTGTAATTCCCAAAGCTTTAGCTGTTGTAATGATTTCATAGTTTGATGATGAATAAATAAAATGGTTGTCGTGCATTCTTCTCATTTGAAGTAGCCTAGCAGCATCGACTAGCGGCTAAGGGCCCAACCTCCGGTGGAGTATGCTGCTATTGTATTATATCTTTCCAATTTCTGCCATGTGATGGTTTGATTTAATTCTTATTCATTTGAATTGCATTGCTTTACGGCTTCATGTTTTTACAACGTGTTGTTATAATATTTTATGAAATTGTTTTATTGCACAAGTTGAGATTGAATCGCGTGGGTGTTCTTTTCCAGCATAACAGAGATTATTATCCTTTTCTACTTATAATGTTATGTTGTTCATTTCAATTGTAAGGCTTTGCTATTCATTTCATACTTTGATATTCATTATATACTGTTGGTTATTTGATTCGTTTAATGACAGTTTGCTGTTCATTTCTGTTGGTTAATTGCAAGAGTTTGCTTTTAAAGAGTTTTCCTAATTTGCTTTCAATAGCAACATTAGTTCAATTTCTATTTCCTTTTAATTGTTTTAAAGCAGGATTGTCAACTATAGAGAACATTGGTTATTGCTTCCTCATTCTTAGATTGATTGTCTTGTTCTAGTTTGATTATCCTCGATTGATGTTTGCTGAGTGAATAGTTGGATTTGAGAGCATTTGAGTTTATGTTTTTTTAGTTAGATTTCTTTTCAAGCATCCATTTACTTCTAAGCACTATACTTCAAAACATTACTCTTGAATAAATGGCTGCCTCAGATTGAGTACACACTTGAAATAAAAAGTAGTCCCTGGGTTGACAATTAACGTGAAGATAATTAGGAGTTAAAAAGACACCTTTTTATCACTTGACACCCATGAAATCCAGTTCGTGCCATCCCTACATTCTAGTCAAGGGGCCACATTCTAGCCTAAAGTCTGTAGATAGGAGTCCTATCCATCATCAGCTCATAACTTCTACAACTGGGCTCATCATTTCCCACTGATCTACAAAAATTACAGAACAGTTGTTGTGAATTTTGCGTATACTTTTGCAACAGATGGAAGTTATCCATAGCATGCTTTCCTCCTATTTGAGAAATCGCGCACCATAGTGAAGGTCATGCGCTAGGTCCTACTTGTGTCTCCAGTCTCAAAGTCATTCGTCATCCTCCTACAAGGTAATTCACGAACACCAGGAAGTGGTCCTTGCCATGTCCCTGACCCTTGCAATTCACACACCATACCTCATTGCGAACTTCTGGGCAAGTTGTCCTATCTTGTTTCAGATTCTGCATCTCAAGGCACAAGTTTTTCAACTGTGCATGAATCTATTGAACTCCCAGGTTAGGAGCCTATATCGCGGTCTTGTGTAGTCTCATTGTGATCTCCAAGGCCTCGGCCTGAGTTGTTAGCCTCTGTTGTGACAACGTGTTCCTTAGATGCGGAACTAACAATGCTACAAACCATTCGCAGTGTTGTCCATCCGTCAACGTCATGTTAGCTTTGCTAATTGTGCACTTTAGTCTCTGGTCCAACTCCCAAGGGGTCTCACCTAGTAGCATCATGATCTCCTTGAACCTTATGATCGATTGCACCTCTGAATTTATCCAGCTAATTTCTCTGTTCAACGCAGTTTGGATATCTGCGATCCCTGCATTTAGATTGTCATTGGAATGCTTAATGTACCAAGTCAGCGGGCGATCCTGCAGACTGCTGACCAACATTGCTTTCTTTATATTTTCATCTATGACTGCCTGCACTTCCCATAAAGATTTTATCATGCACCAATACTGGTCTGGATCTTCATTTCCTACTCCTTTCAACACCGACAACTTTATCATGCTTGACATATTAACTTGCGGTGGTGGTAGAGGTGGTATGGGTGAAGGTGGTGAAACTAGTGGTGGTGTGGGTGGTGGTGGTATACGTGGAATCCTCTGCCTTATCAAATTGATCAGAATTCTTGGTGAGACCTTCGCGAGTTCTTCCTTGTCCCCTCGCAGAGGTGAGATTAAGGGGCTAGTTTCTAGTTCTGCACTACCTTCGTTTCTATAGATTCTCGCACTTTGTGTAGCCCCAAACATCAATTTATTTGCATAACCCATTCTTCACATGATAGCATTTTAATCCAAGTGTTCAAAGAATTAACATACTTACCTCGCGGTCCTTTGAGGAAGCATCACTCTGCCTCGCTATAGCTGATTGAATTATCTACCACGAACTCAGTGATGAATCCTCCTATAATTTGATCGAGCTAGTGATCAATAGTGCATGCAACCTTATCCTCCAATGCTTCCAATATACATACCAATTATGGAGTCCATACAATAGGTCTATCGAGCTTGCGCCTTCCTTGGCTATCTACTAGCTTCGCAATCCACTCGTATAGCTTAGTAGGGAAAGATACAAAGAAAATGTCATGGATATCTGTGTATAGGTAACAACCTAACCACTCTTATTTTGAATGTCACAGATTCCTATTCTCATGCACTGCAAACTCATGAATCTTCCTATCAAACCAATCTTCAATTACTTTATTAGTTGGATTCCAGTGATATGACATTAGACATCTGTATGCAGATCCTGGTCCCAGCAACAGAACCATTTGTTGGCTCATTAGGGCCTTACCCATGTTTTGAGTTAATTAGCCAA
The DNA here is from genome assembly GCA_031772625.1 of Pinus tabuliformis. NCBI lineage: Eukaryota > Viridiplantae > Streptophyta > Pinopsida > Pinales > Pinaceae > Pinus > Pinus tabuliformis. The sequence goes on along the minus strand of CM062818.1, from coordinate 339,489,669 downwards.
ACAAATCCCTGTACTACTAGGCCTTTCAACAATAGTCCACGAAGTATGGATTGAGGTCTGACTTGAAGTAGTATGGGGCGGTACTGGAACTAGGTTTCTACACTCTTGAGATGTCTGAGGATTTCATTCGGTCCAACTATTAGTCCCTGCATGCAGGTTGGTTCGCACACTTCTCTGGCCTTCGCACCCTGATATATTCGCATTCGTATAGCCCTAACTAGAGCTTGTGGGGCTTTCACACTGTTAGAGCAGCGCTCTGCACTATTTCCCTAAGTCACACCCGAGATCTTACTTATCTTCTTACACCAGTTTGTTATCTTCGCGTAAATGGATGCCTTATGTTATATTTATTTATACAACAAATTCATATGAGTTTGGGCAGAAAATAAACAATAAACTTGCAATTCATACCCAATAATACATAGAACAGGAAAAGATACACAGAAATATGGTATAACTTCTCTTTTATCAATTCTTCCCATGATTACAGACTCAACCTGCCCTTCGCACTCAGCTGCAGGGGTCCGCGCAATTAGCTGAAGACTACTAGGCCTCTGCACACTCAGCTATAGAGACTTCTACTACTCTGTGACCCAAAGACATAACTTACACTTCAACTCAGTGACTTCCTTAGACTTATCTTCCTTCGATATTATTTTATTACACTTAGAGCCTCGCTCTATTTATACAATCCCATGGTCCGTGGACCATGGGTAGATATTTCAAGCTGACATTACATTACAAAAACAAGGGCGGAGAACCATGTGACTCTATTATGACTTCGGGCTTTACGCCCACAAATCACAGAGCCTTTACAATGAAATTGGTCAAAACTTGGGCTTTAAGCCACAAAACATGCCTTGGGGAGATTCCACACCCAACACAAGGGTACATACATCAAATGTTTTGTTTGTCATATATCCCCTCCTCTCATGCCACAATATTTAACCAATAAGGTCACCATGTAGGAAGTAGCAGACAAATTGGACAAGAGATTTCCAGGAGCTCTTCATACGTGAAAGAAAGTTTCTTGGGCCACCTTCCCTTTATTGATCGATTATATGAGTTAAAGAGCCACAAGGTGAAATCTATGGGAATGGAGTTGGATTTCTTGAACTTCACAACTAAGGAATTCATGGATATGATACCAATAAAGTGTGCAGGAAACATTGTGAAAGGATTAGTTTCAATTGGGGTTATTCATTAATATATCCAACAAAATCTAAGAAGGTAAATAATTGGTATAATGAAAACAAAAAAAGCATCCAAGGATGGAGACCAGTTCACCCTAAGATATACCAGGTCAAGACATGCAGGTGTAGGAGTAAGAAAAAATAACCCCTTAAGAAAAGGTTGCTCATAGGAAGAGGATCAAGTATGATACAATAGGAGAAAGCAACAATAAATGGGAAATTTATCCTTTAAACACAGGAGCTACTTGAGCAGAATAGGAGAGGAGGGAAGCATAAGAAGATGAGAATAGGAAGAAAAATGAGTTGCTTGAGAATAAACAAGAAGAAGAAGAAGAGAGGATAAGAATATAAGAGCAACAACAAAGGCAGTTGAAGAGGAAGAAGTAGCACAAATACTGGAAGAAGAATATTGGACTCAAGAGATAGAAGAGAAACATTTGGAGGAAGAGGATACCATCCAACTAATGCATGATGAACCAGGTTCTTCAGAGAAACATCCCCTCATAGGTAGTCATCTTCCATTCATAAAAATGGGAATCATACCTCCACCTACAGACAAAGTCATTGATGTGTGCAGTGTAGTTGGCATTATGACACAGGTTTGGAACTATGACATAGGTGTTGTCCTTGATGGCAACTCACTTAGATGACAGATCACAGTTCAGGCTCTTAGAATGAAGGAAAAAGAGATATATGTAGGTTTAACTTAAACAAGCCACGTCTACACGTGGTATTGCCGATCAAAAGGTGCGTATGCATATGCATGCACTTTCATGCAAGGAAAGGTGTGTACATGTGGGAGAACTTGTTTTTAGTCCATGGTTTCTAGTCCTTGGTATTTGGACCTATGGTTTTGGACAATGGTATCTCATCCGAAGTGTTGAACCTAGGTATTTGGACCCAAGTATTGGTTCTAAGTGGTTTTGGACCATGGTATTGGTTAAGGCCTAAGACTATAAAAGGGGAAGGAGATCATTACGAAAGGGCACTCAAGGATTGAATATCTTATGAAGAGCAAGATCTAGAATACTGGTCACTGGATTATGGTGCATAGTTGGATCTGAATCAAGGAGGAACCTGAGTGCTAGAAGAAGGATAAGTTCTATTGATGGGTCAAGATCTTAAGGTTTCAAGAGAAGTATCTTTATGTGATTTTGATCTTTTATATTTGGTGCATGACTTGATCGATAAATCTGATGATCTGGGTATAACTGATGTCTAAATAGTCAAAAAGGGTAAATCATCTTTTATAGATATGTACACAAGATCAGCATACCAAGGGCACGTATACATGCTGGTATGGTAATTTAAAACAACGTATACACAGGTTCGCCTTAATATATCAGCATATGCATGTAGGTTCTATGTATTGAAGTAGTGTACATCTCTTAAAATATGTTTTAGCTACTTTTGTTTATTGCTACAGTGTTTTGGGTTCAAGATTAGTTTCTGGTTACCGTTATTGTATTCTGGTTACATCATTCAAAGAAGTGATTGTTTAATACAGTTTTGGTTGGTGCAGAGAAGATTGGTTGATGTAGATATATTTGATGTTTGTTATTGATGGATCTAGTCTAAAAATATATAAAATGTGGTCCCTGGAAGAAAAGAGAAGGCTGTAGCCTATTGTAGGTCAGCACCTACATACTAGTACATCAGATAGTACAAGAGCTAAGGGGGTTGTAGCTCCCTTCCAGGACAAGCTAGAGAACGAGAAAAGGTTGTAGCCTTCTGCAGGCAGAAGCGTGCGTATTGGTATAAGACTACACCAGTACAGAAATATTGTAAAAATAAGTTTCTTATTAAAAGAAGATAGAGACAAATTGTATCAGGTGGTTTTCACACACATTGGGTTTCCACCTTATATCTTGTGTTCATTTGTGTGATTCCCTATACTATTTACTGCACTTTATTACTGTTTTACAGTTCTAATACACAAATTAAGTTTAGCTAACTAAATTAGAAGCCTGCAAGATATACGTTGTATTCTCTAAACGCAGTTGCATATATATGCAGGTTTAATTAACAGAAGTAGCGTATATTAATTTGTTTATGGAAATGGAAAATTGCTAAATTGCTAATACTGATTCACCCCAACCCCCCCCCCCCCCACCCCCCTAGTATTGTTTCCAACAATTGGTATCAGAGCAAGTCCTTCAGAAGAAGATTGATCACTTAAAGGAAGATCTATCATCATGAGCAACTACAAAAAAAAGGCATCCATCAAGCCACCAATCTTTGATGGGAACAACTTCGTCTATTGGAAGGTAAGAACCATAGCCTATCTTCAATCTCTTGTTACAGATGTTTGGGATATTGTGGAAGGAGGATACACATTTCCATCAACAACTCCTACAGATATAGCTGGTAAAAAGCAGTATGAAACAAATGAAAAGGTTGTCAATACTCTATTGGGGAGTCTATCACAATTAGAATTTTTCAAGGTTATGCAGCTCAAAACTGCCAAACAAATATGAGACAAGATCATTCTAAGCTATGAAGGAGACAATCAGGCAAAACTTACAAAACTACAATCTCTCAGAATTCAATATGAAACTCTCAGAATACACAATGATGAAAGTGTGGCTAATTATAACTTATGTATAGATGAGATTGTTAGTGACATGAAAGACTTGGGTGAAGAGATAAAAGAAGTTACTTTAGTTGAAAAGGTTCTAAGATCTTTGTCTTCTGAGTTTGAATCAAAAGTTTCTGTCATAGAAGATTGTTAGGATATTTCGACACATAGGAAATAGTTAAGTACAACTTGGTCTAGTATAGAGTTAGGTATACAGTTAGGTAAAGTGTGTTTCTTTACTATGTACATTTTGTAACTTACAATCCGATGGTCACGATATGTAGTGATCCGACGGTTCATTCTCTCCTCGGTATTACCGACACTTGATCCACGGCTTAACACCCGATTGGTCCATGATCTCTATTTAAAGAGCATGGAGGGTCATTTGTAGGTTAACCGTGCATGAGAGAAGCTTATGTAAATTTTCATTCTTTTATTAATAAATTGCCTGAAGTGGCCACGTTGGCTCAGTCCGTGGACTGTTTCCCTCTTTGAGGGTTTTAACCACGTCAAAAGTACTGGTGTATTGATCTGCAAACTATTTTTGAGCAGTGTCCTTTGGTGTTCTGTATGAGGAACTTACCCTGTAAATTCCTACATGGTATCAGAGCTATTTGAGGGCTGCATCCATTGGTGATCCAAGTCTGAAGCTGTTAGAACTGCATCCAACTGCCGTTTCCCAGATCTATTGTTCCTGACTGCTTTCCAGATGAGAGGACTGCTCTGTTGTGTTGGGAGAATCTGTTCCAGTGAGGAACCCCTTTCGTTTCACGCGAAAAGGTTTCTGGTAGCCCTAGCTGTGTCATTTTTAATATCTGGAGGTATACAATGTTTTTTTGCAGTTTATAGTCATTTTCTCTCTATTTATTTCGGTTTCGGTTTATTTAGCCTTTTTTATTACTGGATCTATACCATTCATTTCTGTGTATGCTCTTTGCCCTGTGACTCTGTGCGATCTAGGAAAATCAGAAACAAAAAGGAAGGATTTTTCTCATGCGTATGCTCTTTTCCACTGTGCCTTAGTGTGATCTCGGAATATCAGAAACATTGAGGAAAATATTTAGTTTCCGGCTAAAGCTAACTTCGCGCCGCAAGGTTCGTTTTTTGAAAATATTTAGTTTCCAGCTAAAGCTAACTTCGAGCCGTAAGGTTCGTTTTTTTGTATGTCCATGTTGGGTTTTGTGTTTTTTGTTTTGTAGGGAAAAAGAGCTTTCTCAAAGCAAGCACGCAACCCAAAGTATCTACCCCCCTCTCTCTCTCTCTCTCAAACTTTTTGTATAGCTCACTTGGTGCAAAGCTAATTTATGAGAGCAGAGGTCTTGGGTTCAAATCTCCATTTTGTGGGGATGGATTTTTTCATTTCCGCACATTCCCGCACTTCGTCGGCGACTTCGTCAATTTTTTTCAAAAAGCCATAACTTCTTCATCCAGAAGCCGTTTTCAGAACCGTTTTTTCTGAAACGGCCTAATTTTTTGATATATTTCCATTGGTACACGTAGTTTCAGCATCTACAGCTCCAATTTCTGTTAGAAATGGAAAGTCCATGCCAAGTCATTCTTGATAACACTAACTACTTTCAATGTTGGTCCTACATTGTGGATTTACTTAGAAGTAAAGGTCTTTACAGAATAGCCATGGGCCAAGAGACCAAACCGAAAGATGAAGACAAGGCAGCTAAATGGGAAAATAGGCAAGACGAAGCACGTGGGTTGATAGGGATGTCTATTTCTCCATATCTTAGATTCCATATTGCAGAACTTGATACTCCTGATGAAGCACTACAACAAATTACTAAAGTCTTTGGAATTAAAAATGAACTTGAAGTCCATCAACTTGAAAATGAATTGCTTACATTGGACCCCAATAATTTTTCTTGCATTGAAGATATTTTGTCCAAGTTCAAGACCCTTAGACTTCTCTTGGAAGGTGTTAAGGTTAAGAAATAGGATAGTAGCCTTATCTACTACATTCTTACTAAGTTAGGACCAACCTATTCTTTGTTTCTTTCCACGTTCCATTCTACAAGACAAGCCTTCATTTCTCAAGGACAAACCTACAAGTCCCCTTCATTTGATTCCTTTTGTGATTCTTTAAGAAGAGAAGAAGAAAAATTCTTACACCTTGGTCTTCTTCATCTTGGAAACTCTTCTAAGAAAACATTAGCTGCCCAGCAGCAACCAAATCCAAAGAATCCTAAGAAGTTGTATCCTAAAAAGAATGGTCCTAAACCAAACAAGGGTCCTAAGCAATTTCCGCCTCAAAATTGAAAATCATTTCAACAAAATGATAAGACAAATAAAAACAAAGGGAAGAAGACTGATAGACATTGCAACTTTTGTAATTGAGATGGCCACTTGGAATCCAAATGCTTTAAGAAGATGGAAGCCTTGGAAGCAACAATGAAGAAGCATAACATCCATTTGGAGCACTCTTCCACTTCAACTTCATCTTCAGTAATGGCACTTTCTGCATGTGGTTTTCAAGCATCTCGGTCTAGCTATGCACTAAATGTATCTTCTTCTTCTCATTCTCATGAGTGGCTCATTGATTCTGGAGCTTATTATCACATGGCCAAAAACAAAGCCATGTTTTCTTCTTTAAATTATTGTAACACCAAAAATATATATGTTGGTGATGATAGATCTCTTAGTGTTGTAGGGACTGGAACTGTTCATCTAGACAATGGTCAGTTTAATGATGTATTATGTGTTCCAACCTTATCCTGCAACCTTCTATCTGTATATCAGATAACTCATTTAGGTAAAGGTAAAATCATTGAATTTTCACCTCATGATTTTGTAATTAAGGACCTAAGAGATCCTAGACAGATTTTAGCTACTGGCATTGCTGATGATTCTACAAGGTTGTATAAGTTTCACAACTTTGGGTCATCAAATCTTTCCTCAGTATTTGTTGCTCATAATGATGAAGTGAGAAAACTTTGGCATGAGCGATTTGGTCACTTAAACTATTGCTCTCTTCAGAATCTATGTAAAGAAAATATGGTGACAAGTCTTCCAATGGTATCGTGTAGAAATGGTGTTTGTTCCGGATGTGTACTCAGAAAATATCATCGGGACAGTTTTGAAAAATGTGCCTCTTGGCACGCCTCAGCCCCTTTACAGATCGTGCATGGTGATTTATGTGGTCCACTTCCAGTTGCTTCATTCTCTGGCTACAAGTATTTCTTAGCTTTCATTGATGATTCTCCAGACGCACTTGGGTATACTTCTTAAAACTCAAGAGTGAAGTATTTAACATGTTCTTGGCCTTTAAGGCCTTTGTTGAAAAACAATCTGGACATCAAATTCTTAAGCTAAGATCTAATAATGGCAGAGAATATGTTAAAAACACATTCGTCAACTTTTGCACTGAGTATGGAATTCAAATACAACATACTGTTCCATATACTCCACAAAAAAATGGTGTAGTTGAAAGGAAGAATTGCACCTTAAAGGAAATGGCTAATTGTATGCTTCAATCTAAATGACTTAGACTTAATTATTGGGCAGAAGCAATTAACTGTGCAAATTACATAATAAATCTCACTCCTACTAAGGTTTTAAATAATATAACTCCAGAAGAAGCATGGAGCTCAATCAAACCAGATGTAAGTCACTTTCATGTTTTTGGAAGTGAAGCATGGGCCCATATTCCAGATGAGAAACATAAAGCTTTAGAACCTAAGAGTGAAAAATGTATTTTTGTTGGACATTCTGAAGATGTCAAAGGATATAGACTTATTCCACTTAAGTCCAAAAATGTTATCATTAGAAGAGATGTAAAGTTTGCTGAAAATATATCGGCCTGCGAGCCTAGTTCGGCGGATGTGCCACCTCTCCCTATCTCTTCTACTTTTGAAAATATTTCTTCTTCAGATGATGAAATCGAGGATGAAATTCCTCCCCCACCTTCTCAGGATCCTCCTTCAGCTCCTCAGCTTCCAAAATGGTTCTGTGCTACTCTGGATGCAGCAGGTGATCTTGCCGGTGATCTTACAGATCAAGGATGTACATGTTCTCAGTTCGAGAGAGACTCTTCTTTACTGGCTCAAGCTTCAGTGAATTATGATCCTGACACCTTTGCAGAAGCTTCAGGCCATCCAGATTGGGAAGCAGCTATGAATGAAGAATATCATTCATTATTGGAAAATGATACATGGGATCTTGTTCCTCTACCAAAGGGACGAAAACTTGTTAGATGCAAATGGGCTTACAGAACGAAGTATGGACCAGATGGGAAAGTTGATAAACATAAAGATCGTATTGTTGCTAAGGGTTTTTCACAAGTTGAAGGCATTGACTACACTGAAACCTTCTCCCCTGTTGCCAAAATGAACTCTATCCACCTTGTTCTTTCCCTTGCTACTTCTTTCAAATGGGAAGTCCATCAGATGGATGTTAAATCTGCCTTGCATGAAGAAATCTATATGGAACAACCTATTGGCTTTATACAAACAAACTCCAGCCTTGTATGTCGGCTTAAGAAATCCCTTTATGGTTTCAAGCAAGCTCCTCGAGCTTGGTATGCCATAATGGATAACTTTCTTTTAGAAAATGGCCTTCCTAGGTGTGATTCTGACAATACTGTCTACACCAAGAAAGTGGGCAAGTCTCTTATCATTCTTATTCTTTATGTTGATGATCTTATCCTGACTGGTAGTGATCACAACCTTATAAACCATGTGAAGTCTAGCCTTAAAAGGAAGTTTGAAATGGTAGACTTAGGACACTTACATTATTTTCTCGGTCTTCAAGTGTTGCAATCCAAGGAAGGTATTTCCCTTTCTCAGTCCAAGTATGCCTGTGATATTCTATGCCATTTTCACATGGAAGACTATAAGCCAGCCCCTTCTCCCTTTCAGTCTCGAGTCAAACTTTCAGTCACTTGTACTTTTCCTAAAGGTGATGCTACCTTATATCATCAACTTGTAGGAAAAATTTTGTATCTAACCCATACTCGTCCTGACCTTTCCTTTGTCGTTGGCCTTGTTGCTTGGTTTATGCAAAACCCACATGAAATTCATTGGAAAGCAGCTAAAAGAATAGTTCATTATGTTCGAGGTACAGTTCAGTTTGGGATTCATTACAGTGCCGAAGCAGCTCCTCTATCGGCTAGTTTCACTGATTCTGATTGGGCTAGTGATCCTGATGATCAGAAGTCTACTGCAGGTTATGTGTTCAGTCTTGGTTCAGGACCTATTACATGGGATTGCAAGAAACAAGGTGCCATTTATCTTTCTTCAGCAGAAGCAGAGTATCATGGTGTCGTAGAAGTTAGTAAGGAATCCTTGCGGCTTCGTCAGATCCTGTCAGAGTTTGGCTTTCAGCAGCAGCATCCGACTACACTTTGGTGTGATAATCAAAGTGCCATTCAACTATGCAAAGATCCAGCCCAACATCAGCACAACAAACACATTGAACTGTAGATGCACTTCATCAAAAAGCTCATTCACGACCATGTTCTTGAAGTGCAATATTGTTCAACAGATGATCAAGTTGCAGACATCTTTACAAAGGCTCTCACAGAGGTGAATTTCACTGAACTTTGATTTATGGTTGGAGTTCAGGAATTTGTCACTAGGGGGGATAAGCTCTAGTGCCTCCTTCCTTCTCCTATTGTGCCATATTTGTAAATCCTTCAATCCTATCCCAAGTTGTTCTTAAGGGGGGATGTTAGGATATTCCGACACATATGAAATAGTTAAGTACAACTTGGTCTAGTACAGAGTTAGGTATAGAGTTAGGTAAAGTGTGTTTCTTTACTATGTACATTTTGTAACTTACAATCTGACGGTCATGATATGTAGTGATCCGACGGTTCATTCTCTCCTCGGTATTACCGACACTTGATCCATGGCTTAACACCCGATTGGTCCATGATCTCTATTTAAAGAGCATGGAGGGTCATTTATAGGTTAACCGTGCATGAGAGAAGCTTATGTAAATTTTTATTCTTTTATTAATAAATTTCCTGAAGTGACCCCGTTGGCTCAGGCCATGGACTGTTTCCCTCTTTGAGGGTTTTAACCACGTCAAAAGTATTGGTGTATTGATATGCGATCTGTTTGTGAGAGGTGTCTTTTGGTGTTCTGTCTTAGGAACTTACCCTATAAATTCCTACAAATATAAGTATGGTTTTGAGAGTATTACTATGTCACAGCTGCACGAAATCCTAACTACTTTCGAAATGAGAAAATGGGGTCCATTAGACATCAGAGAAGCCACATTCAAAGCTTTAGGAAAAGGATAATACAATGAGTCAGGACATATGTCAGAAGGAGAGGAAGAATTAAACTTTGTCAAGAACCTTCAACGGTCTTCTAGAAGATTCAGAGGTAAGCTACCTTTCAAATTCTTTTCTTGTGGAAGAGTGAGTCACTATGCAGCCAAATTTCCTCATAAAGATAAGCTTGATAAAGGCAAGGAACCAGTTAAATGGAATAGAAAACAGAACGTACGTAAGAAGAGCTATTATACACATGAAGATAATGATGGACTTTCAAATAGTGATGAAGATGAACATGGTAACGATTATATAATTTTGATGGCTTTTGAAGATGATGATTTCTTGGATGCTATAGATGAAGATGGTCTCTATGAAGAAATTTCTAAACATAAAATTTGTTTAGAAGAAAAGAGTATGATTATAGATACTCTGATATTCCAACTTTCTGAAAGGGAAAAACACAATGAAAAGTTAGAATGTGAAATTGTGGGACTTAGAAAAGATATTGAGAAAAAAAAAGCTCTTAATCTTAGATTTGCTAAAGGATCTGAAACTTTAGATGAGATTATCAAAGTGCAGTGTCATCCTCTAATCAAGAAAGTTCTTGGATATACTGAAGAAGCATCTCAAGCATAGAATCCATCCACCTCCAAAAGTTATTTTGATGCAGCAAGGAGAAGTGAACATGTCGAAAATCATCAGCAAAGGCGTAAAGAGGATCACCAGGTAAATCGGGGCCAATCTACTTCAAGGATGAGCAAAAGCTACAACCAACCACAGCTAAATCATTCTCAATTTTCCTCAAGAATGAATTTCAATGGAAACTAGAGTCACCTGGTCAGTAGATTTGATAATTGCAGGAATTTCTTTAATGGCCAATGTTTCTCATGTCATAACTTTAGACACAAAGCTACTCAATGTGTTGCCTACAAGACTATCATGACTAGAGAAGCATGAAATCAAAGGAGTGTGACTAGGATCATGAAGAGGACCTACAATAACTTTTCTACTCTTGAAAATGAAGTAGAATGCTCTATTTGTAACAACTTCGGTCATGAAGGTTATGAATGCAGGAGTGAGTTTCGACAAACATCTCAGAAGGAGCAGGCTTCGTTGGGTCCCAAAACATGGAGAAAGAAAGAACCACAACCAGAAAGATGTGGTATAGCTTTATATGTTGAAGGACAGGAAAATCAGTGGTACATTGACAATGGATGCTTGAAACATATGACTGGTGATAAAGAAAAACTTTAGTCATATAGTGCCCTAGAAAAGGAAAAGAAGGTCTCACTTGGACATGATACCCCTACACTCATAAAAGGTACCGGCTTTATTCTTTTGAAATAAAATGTCAAAGCTAGAAATGTTATGTATGTTGATGTTTTAAAGCATAATCTATTGAGTTTCAGTCAAATGTGTGATCAAGGAAATGAGGTAGTATTTCGATCAAATGGATGTATTGTTCATGAGCTTGATACAAGAGAAATAGTGATCAAAGGCATAAGAACTCCAAATTATTTATACATACTCAACGGAGGATGGAAACAATGCTATCTAAGAAAAATTGATAAACAATGGATATGGCACAAAATATTGGGGCATCTAAGCTTCCCTCAGATAAGGAAAGCATACAAATATCAGGCTGTTCACAATCTTCCTGACATCAGAATTCCAGACAATACAATTTGAAAATCATGTCAGTTTGGTAAGCAATCTAGAACTCATTTCTCTGATAAGGAAGGATCAGCTAGTAAGCCACTTGAACTTGTCCATACCGATTTATGTGGTCCATCAAGGAAAAACTCACCTCATGGAGAAGAATAGTTTACATTATTCATTAATGATTTTTCCAGGATGTGTTGGATGGGACTTCTGAAGCATAAAGGCTAAGCTTCCAAAAAAGTTCAGAGCTTTCAAATCCTTGGTCGAAAATGAATCAGATTGCAAAATCAAATGCCTCAGGTCTGATCGAAGAGGGGAATTTACCTCAGATGAATTTTTCGACTTTTTTGAAGAACATGGAATAAGAAGGGAATTCTCTACAGCAAGGACTCCTCAGCAAAATGGAGTGGTAGAAAGGATTAATAGAATGGTTCAACAAATGGTTCCTATTATGCTTGATGAGTCTAGAACTCTTGCAACCTTCTAGGGTGAAGTTGCATTTGTTGCTATTACTATTCTCAACAAAACAATTGTCCGGGTAAATAACACTCAAAATCGTCATGAACTTTGGTATGGCCAGACTCCTGTGGTAAAATACTTCAAAGTGTTTGGAAGCAAATGTTACATCAAAAGGACTGATGAAAAACTTGGCAAGTTTGAACCTAGAGAAGATGAAGGCATTCTCCTTAGTTACACTTCCCGAAGTAAAGGATACAAGTGCTATAATAAAAGACTTGGAAAAATTATTGAAAGTATTGATGTGGTGGTTGATGAAGCAGGAAACAATCCAAAGTAGATAAAAACCGAAGATTTTGAAGATGATGAGGACTATCCTTCAACATTAGATCAGACTAATTCTGAAGAAGAAACTTATGAGGCACCAGAAGAATGGATAAGAGTAGAAGAAAAGACTACATCCAGGTATGTCCAGAAGAACCATCCAGATACTCAAATTTTGGGGCAGAAAGAGGCAGGCGTACAAACAAGAAGAACTATTACATAAGCTTCAAGCTATCTAGCATTGCTTTCCTCCATCGACCCACAAAATGTTCATGAAGCATGCAAAGATGAATGCTGGGTCACGGCCATGAATGAAGAACTTGAGTAGATTGAAAAGAATAACACTTGGGAATTAGTTCCTAGACCTAATGATAAGAATGTCATAGGTACCAAATGGATATCCAAAAACAAGCTTAATGAAAATGAAGATGTTATTAGAAATAAGGCCAGACTTGTTTGCAAAGGGTATGCTCAACAAGAAGGTATATATTTTGAAGAAACTTTTGCACCGGTTGCTAGACTTGAAGCCATAATAATGTTCCTTGCTCTTTTTAGCTATTAGAAGTTCAAAGTATATCAAATGGATGTGAAACCTACCTTTCTAAATGGAGACTTAAAAGAAGAAGTGTATATTGAGCAACCAGATGGATTCATCCTTGGAAATGATCCAAAACTTGTATGTAGATTCAGAAAGGCTCTCTATGGTCTTAAACAGGCTCCAAGGGCTTGGTATTATCATCTGGACAAATACCTCCATCAACAAGGTTTTTCAAGAGGATCAGCAGAGAGCAATATCTATATAAATATTGAATGATAAATTGCTAATACTTGTTGTGCATGTTAATGATATCATCTTTGGTGGCAATGAAGAATCCATGAGTCAAAAATTTTCTTTGGTGATGCAGAAAGAATTTGAAATGTCCCTGCTTGGTGAGCTCACTTGTTTTCATGGTTTACCAGTCCAACAAAACAAAGACAGTATCTTTCTATCACAAACCAAATACGTCAAGCAGATCTTGAAGAAATATGGCATTGAAGATTCGAAACCAGTATGTGCCCCTTCGGTAATAGGATGAACCGTCAACGCAAATGATGAATCGACAGCAATACATCAACCAACCTATAGATCCATGATTGGTATTCTGCTCTATCTGACAGGCACCCGACCAGACATCATGCATGCAATGGGAATAGTTGGAAGATTCTAGGAAAATCCAAACAAAGCACACCTTCAAGCAATTAAAAGGATCTTCAAATATCTTCAAGGAACACAAAACTATGGCTTATGGTATCCTAGAGATACAGATCTCACACTTCATGCATATATAGATGTAGATTGGGCAAGAAGCATGGATGACAGAAAAAAGCACTAGTGGTGGTGCATTCATTATGGATTCCAGATTATTGTCTTGGTTCAACAAGAAACAAAGTTCAATTACATTATCTACAGCTGAAGCAGAATATGTGGTTGATGCATCATGCTGCACACAACTCCTTTGGATGATGTAAACATTGTAAGACATTCAAATCACTTGTACTCCACCCATCTCCATTATATGTGATAATACAAGTGCAATCATCATTTCAAAGAATCATGTCATGCATTCAAAGACCAAGCACATGCCTATCAAATATCATTTTCTCCGAGAACAAGTGCTTGAACAAAAGGTCAAATTGGAGTATGTTCCCTCGAAGGAATAGGTTGTTGATATATTTACTAAAACACTACCCAAGGAGACATTTGAATACCTCAGGCAGAAGCTGGGAGTAGTTGATGCATCATATTGTTGTTGACACTTATCTGTTTCAGAGAAAAGTGGTTGTACGTGAGTTTAATGAAGCATATCCATGTACCTACATAGGTTTCTATGGATACAGTCACGTATATGTTGGTTTGAAGAATATCAGTGGGCTGGAAGAGTCTGATATGGGTCTGACAGTGATCATCTGGCACAGGTTCAGGGAGAGCATATATTTCTAATAATGCATTGTTGGATCTTGGTATAATTTCACAATTGTTTCTGATTCAGTTGGAATAGGTGCAAAGGGAGATCATGGTTGCTGGTCTGGATGATGATTGACAGATGTTGTTGATGATAGTTTTTGATGACTATCATAGTCTTTTCTTATATATTTGGTCTCTATGTCATATACCTTTCTTTTATTATCAAGGTCATGTAACGACCCACCTTGTTTCCCCACTATGCCTGGGATGGATAATGCAATATTCTTGTTTTATCATGTATAAACTTTTGGTGTATCCCCACGTGGTTGGGTGGATGAGTCAATCTTGGTATATCCCCACTTGGTTGGGAGATGGATGTATGTATGAGTCTTTGGTGATAGGAACGTCATTTATGATGTATAGAGTCCTGTTCTTTCTTGTAGAACATATTTTTGTAGACCTTGCCTACAGTCAGGGGGAGAATGGACAGCATAGTAGAGCAAAGATTTTCGCAGGTGCTTAGGGGGAGCATAACCCTTTGCCCTTGATGACAAAGGGGGAGAATTACTTTGAGTGACTTGGAGTTGCCATCAAGTCCAAAGAGGGAGATTGTTGGCATTATGACAAAGGTTTGGCACAATGACACAGGTGTTGTCCTTGATGGAAACTCACTTAGATGACAGATCACAATTTAGGCTCTCAGAATGAAGGAAAAAGAGATATACACAGGTTTCACTTAACCAAGTTACGTATACAAGTGGGACCACTGATCAAAAGGCTTGTATGCGTATGCACACACTTTCACGCAAGGAAAAGTGCATACATGTGGAAAAACGTTTTTTTAGTCCATGGTTTTTAGTCCTTGGTATTTGGACCTATGGTTTTGGACCATGGCATCTCATCCAAAGTGTTGAACCCAGGTATTTGGACCCAAGTATTGGTTCTAAGTGGTTTTGGACCGTGGTATTGAGTAAGGCATAAGACTATAAAAGGGGAAGGAGATCATTAGGCAAGGGCACTCAAGGATTGAATATCTTATGAAGAGCAAGATCTAGAATACTGGTCATTAGGTTATGGTGCATAGCTAGATCTAAATCAGGGAGGAACCTAAGTGCTAGAATAAGGATAAATTCTATTTATGGGTCAAGATATTAAGGCTTGAAGAGAAGTATCTTTGTGTGATTTTGATATTTTATATTTGGTGCATGACTTGATATATAAATCTAATGATCTGGGTATAACTGATGTCTGAATAGTTGAAAAGGGTAAATCATATTTTATAGATCTGTATATAGGTTCAGCATAGCAAGGGAACGTATACACACTAGTATGGTAATTCAAAACAGTGTATACGCAGGTTCGCCTTAATATAGCAACGTATGCACACAGGTTCTACATATTGAAGTAGCGTACATCTCATAAAATATGTTTTAGCTACTTCTATTTGTTGCTGCATTGTTTTGGATTCAGGATTGGTTTCTGGTTACTGTTACTATTTTCTGGTTACATCATTAAGAGAAGTGATTGTTTGATTTTGTTTTGGTTGGTGCAAAGGAGATTGGTTGATGCATATATATTTGATTTTTTTTATTTATGGATCTAGTCTGAAAATATATGAAACGTGGTCCTTGGAAGAAAAGAGAAGGTTGTAGCCTTCTGTAGGTCAGCACCTACGTACTAGTACATTAGCTATTAAAAGAGCTAAGGGGGTTGTAGCTCCCTTCCAGGAAAAGCTGGAGAAATAGAGAAGGTTGTAGCTTTCTACAGGTAGAAGCATGCATACTGGTCTAAGACTGCACTAGTACAAAAATATTGTAAAAAGAAGTTTCTTATTAAAATAATATAGAGATGAATTGCAACAGGTGGTTTTCAAACCCATTGGGTTTCCACCTTATATCTTTTGTTCATGTCTATGATTTCCTGTACTGTTTACTGCACTTGATTACTGTTTTATGGTTCTGATACACAGATTAAGATCAGCTAACTAAATTAGAAGTCTACAAGATATACATGGTTTTCTCTAAACATAGTTGCGTATATACACAAGTTTAATTAACAAAAGTAGCGTATATCAATTTGTTTATGGAAATGGAAAATTCTGAAATTGCTAATACTGATTCACCCCCCCTCTCAGTATTATTTCCAACAAGTGTAACATTTGATCAAATTAAGAAAAGGATCATGTAATAGAGGCATATATACTTCTTGAATGATCATTAGAATCTAGTCTCAATTTCTATACATAAGGTGGTAACTGTCAACACCAGAAGGAATCCTAGAGGAATCATGGCAGAAAATGTTGCTCTTGCTACAGTGACACAATATAATTATGAATACTTGTTGAATGATAATATCATATTAAGGGGAGAAATTACAGTGGTGAAGCAATAGGTGGAACATCATGTGACAAAGAATCAAGGTTTATGATCATAGTGCTTCAACACCGTAGAATGGAAATAATCCATGCAGGAGGAACTTGGGCCGATGGAGGACACCATGGCGTGATTATATTATGAGATAATACTTTTATAGTAAATGGTGGCTCCACTCATTAGCATTCAAAAGAAAGCACAAAAAGTGGTAAAAGTCCTGAAAGTAGCAAGCAAAGTAGTTGACCATCTTCAGGAGTGGGCTTCCATGTATCCGTATACTCGAAAATATTTGGAAAAGAAGGACATGATTATTGCTGAAATAGATAGAGTTTAGTTGAGACTCCACCACTAGAACTACATGCATATTGGAGAAGAGACTATTAGTATTATTTATGCTTATAATCAACTACACAATGGTTTTGAGTCTCTGCCACAGAAGCATGGGATGCCTTCACTAGGGACACTTGAAGAAATCAAAGGTAGAGAAATCATCTTCTAGGAGATCAGGAAATACATTTATCAGATCACATGAGAAAAAAAATAGGAAGGCTTGGAATTTACCAAAGACATTGTTCTACAATACTCCATCGCACCAATTAAACATCACATGGAACTTTCATGGATATGGAATAATGTACAATCAAAATTTAATACCATATTGATGGAGGCACTGGAGGTGAAGATGCATTACATAGGGGACTTGCGAGTTTGGGTCAAAGCCATCTCAATGGAGTTCAGGACATGGCACACATACATTAAAAATGAGATCCATAAGGAATCTAATATTTTATCAATTTGATGAGCCTTTGTCCCATTATCAATTTTATCTTAGATAACCACTATCTCATATGTAATTTTACTTATGTAATAAGTGGTATGTAATGAAGTCCAAGCAACACATGTGGAATGTGGGTAGTCACATATGGAATGTAATATGTCATGTGTAGAATATGAATAGCCATAAGAGTTGAAGAGTCATGAGGAAGCCAAAAGGTAATTTCCATTTTTTATAAATAGCCCCTCATAACTCAAGTTAAGGGCTTCGATTCTTAGATTAGTTCCTTGGCTTCTCTTACAGTACATAGGAGATAGATCATTCTTTAGAGAAGAAAGTTGTGGCTTCATGTTCCACTACTGTATATAGTGTTTCATCTATGTAACAATGTACTTTGGATCTTTCATTCTCAATCAAAATCTCTATGAGATGATAGTTCTTCATACATGTATCATAGATATAGTAGGACTATTCTTAGTAATTTCATGGTATATGTTGCTTTAATTACATACTAAGTTAATGAACTAATTCGTTTCTTATCTATTTTTTTTATTCAATGAGTTTTTTAATTCTTTAATGATTGTTTTTTATTAGGCGGACCAATATGTAGGTAATCAACAAGCCTTTATCTTCCTTCTTGTGTTCCTCTTTAGGATAGTATTATTAATTTTCTAACTAGAGTCCCATTTTCTTTTACCATTCGTGGACACAAAGCTTACATACTTGCTACCCCAAAAGAGGTGATACATTCTCTTTTGTGTAATTGTAACCAATGAATATATTTGAAGCTGATGAGCCCCTGTATTACAACAAGAATGTTGCAACTCCCAAGGCTACCGAATTTTATTATCAAATCAGGGTTCATGCAAACTTAACAGGCATCAGAACTATATGTGCAGCATATAATGTGTCCTTTATTTGTTGTCATGATATAATGGAGTGCATGTATTGAAACCAAATCCTAAACTAATTGTAGAAAACAAAATGCTCGAAATGGAAACCTTAACCTATTGCAAGAAATAAAGTACAAGGAAAGAAACATATTCTAATTGCATAAAGATCATGAACTAAATGTAAAAGAAACCTAACTTAACCCTATATATCACATGTGATGATTTAAAAGAATTTAGCATGGAGTCTAATCTATGGAGTATTAACTGCTATGTGCATGTGTGAGTATAATAGAACTCTCTTTTTTAATCTTTTTGTTTTATAAATGCAAATGCTAACCCTCACTTGTTCTTTGGCAGGGGAGAAATGTATGGAGGAAGAGGGTTAAAATGGTATTTATGGGATTTAGGTCAAGTAGAGGTCTAATCCCAGCTTCAATGATGATTTTTCTCAATTCGGGCTCAAAATAGGCCGCTACAGGATTTCCTATAGGATATACTAGTTCTCCTACATGATCCCATGTTTTATTATAGGATGTTACAGATTTACTATACAAAATTATAATTCATAGAATGGCCAAGAAAATCAAATCCAAATTGGATGGGACAAATTTTTTATTGATTAGGATGTCTTAGGTCTCCACTCCAAGTGGAATTATATATAAATACCTTTGTTAAACCATGCTAAAAAATAGCAAAAAATTACTAGTCTAAAAATCTGAAATTTGAGAACTAGTGAACTAGTAAATCCATCAAATGCCTAAACTAATCAAGTGAAAATGAAATGGGGTAAATTTTTTTATGATATAGAATATTTTTTTGATCTAATACAAGTGGAGTGAACTTGATTGAATCTCATTAGAATGCTATAAAATGTAGCACAAAGTTACTGCAAGTTGCCACAAAGGAGTTCCAAAAATCTATATCTGGGGATAAGAAGACTAATCCAAGTAGCTCAATGATTACTATGACCTTCCAAATATTTTCCAATGATTAAATTATGCTTTCAATCCTGTAAAAGTACTTACATATTCCATTTAACCCAATCATACAACAAGAAATCATTAATACTAAATGCATAATTAGAAAGAAATAAAAACAAGAGATGCATGTGAATAAGAAGTGAAAAGAAGGAAAGAAAATGATACAAAGGGGTTCTAAGGCTCCTGGTATAGAAAAGCCTAAGGAAATTTAGAGACCTATGGAGAATAAAAGTATTTAGAAGCTGAACATGACATCAATCTTCATTATTTTCATCACTACAATTACATCTCTACAAGGAAATACAACGGAGCTGTAGAAATACAAGTTCTCTCCGAAAGAACACTCATGAAAATCTATCCCTAGAGTAAAATTGGAGTTTGTACTCATACAAAATTATTATGAATAATTCCCGATGAGATGAGGAAGCTTTCCCCACCAAAAACCTTTGATTAGTGGATCTGGCTTCCAATACTAGGAATCTGCATTAATGGGATGGAACACATTCCTAGATTTTCTTAATCATTGGAGTTCCATGATCTGTGTCATAATTCCATAATATCTTGTTGATTTATTATTTAATAGTGATCCTCCTGTAGTTGGGATAAAGTACCTAAATTACATCCTCCTCCAAATCTTCATAATCTGCCCAATATTCTCATAATATTCCACAAAAATAAATAATATTAGGCACAAATATGCAATTATTCATAAACCTTCCTAATGAATATATTAAAGTTAAAAATACATTATCTAATGCAAAAAGAGAGGTTTAATGTGCTGAAGGATGGTCATAGGCCTTAATTTATGTTTAATTTAGAGGCATGGCCCTTAATTTATGTCTAATTTAGAGGCCCATCAGAAACCTTTCCAAAGGTGGCGAGACCATATGGATGGATGGGACACCTACACCAAACAGTGTGAGGTCTAATTTGGACTACACATTTGGGATATCCCCTTACAATGTTGGCGGCGTCCAACACCATCAACATCTTTGGCACTAAAAGGAGGTCCAGGTGATAAGATAAGCCTATGAAGTTTGAACCTCTTACCTGTAATAAATTCATCCTAGATCATAATATTGAGATGTTTTTCTGAAGCGTTATATATTTCAATATCAGTGAACTTTTTACATAACTTGTCACATTTAAAATTTGATGGTTAGGGTACAATAATTGTTCTTGATTATGTGATTGAATTCACTCATTTTTTTCGAGTGGTGTTTATTTTGAAGTAATACTTGTGCATTTTTTACCCCTACATTAGATGGTCATGTGAAGAAATGGTTTTATTATCTACCCATTTCTTCTATTTCATACTTTAAACAATTGGTTAACGAGCTCCATCATGTGTTTGACAAATATGAATATCATGTTTTCCTTAATTAAATTGATGAACTTAGAATGGAATGGAATGAATCTCTTAAACATTTTGTTGAAAGGTTCCTCCATCTTTGTTATGAATTTCTGGAAGAGGATACGGATTGGAAATCCTTGGATGATAAGTTTCATTTATTAGTTCAAATGTCAAGAAAATATTTTGAATTTGTTTCATTATGTCCTGATCAAAAGGAAATTTAGTATCATTTGGAAGAACTGGATATCCATTTTGTCACATGTCCCCCTCCTTTTGATGTTCTGTGTTTTGAACCTCAATTGATTACTAAATTGGAAGATCAATTAGATGATGAAGAATTTATTTTTCTTGCACATCTTTCCCTTGATGGTGATTTGTATGATCTTGTCAATGAACCATATTTGAATCTTAGTATCTCACTAGTCGACCTCTCACCCATTAATAATGTTGAACCCTTGGACAAACATGAAGTTGATGATTTCATTTTCTATTAATTATATAGTAATGATTGTTTTAGTGACATGAATGAATATTTGGTCCTACAAGATGATTTAGATTTGCTATAATTTCAAATGTATTATGATGTGATTATTGAATAATTTCTTTGAGGTATATCTCATTTCAATCAAGAATATGAATTTCTCATCATTGAGGAATTTTGAGGTGATCTCAAAAAGTTTTCTAGTCAACCTCAATTGTCTTTTGAATCTCATGATATGAATGATAGCTGTTATTTTGATAATAGTATGACTTTTCTTTCTAGAAAATTGAATTTAAGTCAGGTGAGTAGGAAACTTCATCCTACGATGATGGTTATGTCAGGTTCCTATCATCATGGAGGTATTTGTGGTTTTGGTCAGTTCATAATTCTTTTGCACAATTTTTTCATTAATGTCATCACATGTGATGTCGAATCTCTCTTGAGGGATACTCACTTTCTTCACATAAAATATTGTATCCCTCAAGGAAGAATGTTTAATTTGACTATTGGACTTCTAGCGCTACATCCCACCTTAAGAGAATCTTTAATCTGTAATGTGGAAATAGAGAATGGTTTTAATCAATGTCAATTATTTCAATCTAGCATATCTTCTACCTCATCCATTAAAGAATCTCACTCACATGATAGCATGGATTGTGGTAAACCTATTAATGTCATTTATGAAATGGATATATCTTTGATCATTCTTTCTTGTCAAAGTTTCCCTAAAGGTTGTTTCTATGATCCCATTGTAGAGTCCTTAAATGAATCTTATGAATCCAGACCCATGTGTAGTGGTCTGTACTTGCATGTGCTTCATCAATCTTGTATGATCATAGACTTGGTAATTACTACTATTGTGGAGTCTGTCATTTGAAAGAGAGGTAAAGTGTGTTACACTGTTGCAATTACACTTCCTATTTCTATTTTTCAGTGCAAATGTTTGCATGGATTTTTTGTTTCAATGCACAACATTTTGTTTTGATTTTACACAATCATATCCTTTGATCCAAAGTTCGGGAGAAACTTATATGGTGTCATTCGAAATTTCAATTCACATGACCCAACATTGTGTTGTTTCGTTTAGGATAGGATAGGTTTCATTTAGTCAAATGCATTGAATTCCTATTTTGCATTTTCATTTCCCATTTCAGTTATTTTTTGGTTTTATTTTTCCTTGGATAAAGTTGGTTTTTAGCTTCAATATGATGTGGCTAAACATTTTTAGAGAGGAAATTTGTAGTAACACGAAACCCTTGGCTTATATGTTACACTCTTCTTTGATTTGGTTTATCTCTTTCGAGTCGATGATTCTTCAATGGAAAATAGAATCCTTCAACCAGGCAGTCATAATAAAACCATCATGCCCACAACTATTTAGGATTCTCTTTCCTACGCTCAGTATTATTTATGAATAATGTATTCTTCATTATCTAGCTGAGTCTTCAATAGAGTAGGATAAGCGGAAAAATTCTAGTGAACAAAGCATCAAAGCTCTTAAACTTGTCTTTGAAGGAACAACCTTGTATGCTCTCAATAAGTCAAGATCCCTCTTATGCACATTCCTATGAAAAGAAAATACAATATAAAGGGTGAAAGAAGAGAAATGCTTCCTGCGCAAAGAGGTAAAGTAACCGAATTCACCTTGGTATTCTCTAGGCTCATTGGAAGCAAAGAAACGTTTGTGTTCTTGAAGTGACTTTGTCGGGGTAATGTTGATGCCTACTTGCATTAGAGAAATGTCAGAGATGTAAAAATCACACTCTAATTGTTTTTAACTCGTTGTACTATATTACCCTTACTTACATCAAGAAGGTGTTGAAAAGTGTGCAACAAGAAATTATTGTTGATATTGCAACAAGATGATGGAGCTTAGTGGAAAGGAGTCACCTTCACTAAGTGGGCCCGCAGGCAAATTATGGCGCAAGTTCTATTTTTTGATCCCAAGAGGGATGATCACAGTATGGGTGATCACAGTATGGGTGATCACAGTATGGGTGATCATAGTATGAGTGATCACAGTATGAGTGATAAAAGTCTATTTTTAGACTGGCTGTCAAAAATAGAAAAGTCAAATATTATTGTCTCATAATAATATTTTGACTATAAACTTCATCTTATTCTCTTGGAGCACTTCAGGATGAGCTATGGATGTGGTATATGCATATCCCAGAAGGAAATACGTGGTTACCTATGGGATGACTAATATTTTCATGCAGGACTTCAGTTAGTACTCAAGTGAGTTGAGTTTAGTGGACTGGAGGTGCAGTTGATGGAGTTGTGTTCAGTTTATCTTTGTTAAACTGGTTGTATTTAGTCTAACTGGCAAATAGACTAGAGATGAGTTGGGTGAATTAGTTATTAATTAATTCACAAGTTATTAACTCATAATGCAACTATAGAATACATCAGTTAACTTAGTTGCATGTCAGTGCATGTTCAGTTCAGCAGGGACAGGTGTTAGAGGATCAGATTGCTATCAGTTGTGACTATAGCTGTGCATGATGGTTTGCACAATCAGAGGGATTGAGTATGCCAATGAATTTGCCAATACCAAGAATTGTAGCTTGTTATCACGTCCAACACAGTGTGAGTGATTATTTGCAGGTCAAATATGAGTTTGGTAAACCATTCTCATCAGTTCTTGAGCTGGTATTGAGTTGGAGAGGCAGGCAAGCAATTGAATAGATTTGGAGATCAGATCTGAGTTGTTTTGTGTGTAACAGGTGGAGCTGGTACTGGATTGATTGTGATAAGAATTGTACTTTGTAATGTTACATGATTCAATCACTATAATATACAGATAGTTGGGGTTTTTAGCGAGATGCTTTCCCCGGGAAAATATTGTGTTGATATGTGTGATTGATGCTTCTATGTGCGCCTGTGAATGTTTCTGCTTCTGTAAATTGAGGATCAACATAGAGGAGGTTATGTATTATGCATGTTCCGCTTATAAGTGTATAATCATGATAATCTCTATGAATATGTGTCATATTATTCAAAATTTCTACATGGTATCATAGCAGTGGAGGCAAGCAAGCAGCAGGGGAGATTTGGAGATCAGGTCTGAGCTGTATTGTGTGTAGCATGTGGAGATAGTACTGAGTACTTGTGAGGAGTATTGTACTATGTATTTTACATGATTCAATCACTATAATATACAAATAGTTGTGGTTTTTAGTGAGATGCTTTCCCCGAGAAAATATTGTGTTGATATGTGATTGATGCTTCTATGTACGCCTGTGAATGTTTCTGCTTCTGTAAATTGATGATCAACATAGAGGAGGTTATGTATTATGCATGTTCCACTTATAAGTGTATAATCAGGATAATCTTTGTGAATATGTGTCATAGTATTCAAAATTTCTACATGGTATCGAAGCGAGCTAGATAATTGTAGGAAAAAATTCTACATGGTATTGGAGCTGCTTGATTTGTAGAAGAGATTTTTACAGGATATCAAGCGAGGATTGATCATCAAATCTATTAACCAGGAAGTGTTTACATTTTATTTCTTCAGGTAGAGTCTGTAATCGGGCCAGGTAGCCTCTGGATTCATCCTTCTTTTGGAAGCTGAGATATCTGGTGAATGCCTAGACAGTCAATCTATGTACAAGAAATACTTTGTTCTCACGAATTCTAGATCGGAAGCGATTGAGTTTTGTGCTGGTGGAATTCAAATTTAATTCCAAAGCAAGAGATAAAACTCAGAAACATTAAGTGTGAGAATGGAGACAGTATGCCCCAGTATCTCACGAAGTTCACCAAATGTCGGGATGAGCTGAGAAGTGTGGGGGTGACTGCCGGATGAGGATGGTGAGTCTAGCACTCCTTGACCTTCCTAAGAGTTGGCATAGCTACCAGGACTCGGTGAATGGAAGGGAGAAACTGCAAGGATGGGAGATACTTTGGTCAGATCTTGTGTAGGAGGAGATTAGATGGAGCACCAGAGACGGTTCTCCATCCATGCAGGATGAGGAGAACTGTGCCTTAGCGAGTAAGGCGAAGAAGGGGAAGGACAAGGTTTCTTTTTCTGAATCTTGTTCTTCCAATGATGGGAAGAAGGTTGACAAATCGAAAGTGTGATGCTTTCATTGTCATGATGGAGACTTGGTGGTTGAGAGGGAGCATACATTACCTCTCAACATGCAGAGCCAGAAGAAGTCTCAGACGATTGTGGAGGAGCCACAATTGGTGCAGCAGCTTCAGGAGGTTGTGGAGGAGCCACAATAGGGAAAAGCTGAGAGGAGATCGAGTAGAGACATCTACTCATCCAGAGAACTCCAGTAGGGGGAAACTTCAAGCCAGGTGGGTTGAGGGATCGCATGCATCCATACCTCTAGGTAGGAGGTGGGGTGATGTGGATTGATTTTCCCAAGGAGGAGGAGCAAGATCCTTGAGGTATCCAACCTCTTGGATGAGACCTTGCTACGGGAGCCCCAATGTGTAGTAGCAGGAACTGATTGATTGGGTAGAGATAGATGTGGATGGAGCGGCAGAGAGAGTGACAGTGCAGGGAATCCCAGGACAGCGCATAGCTAGCAGGCTGTACCAATGCGAGAGGCACAAGTGTTTTGCACAGTGCTAGGTGGCACAGAGAGATGTGCAATGGTGCGAGATGCAGGTAGATGTTGCAGTAGCGCAGATGTCAAAGAGGGATCACTTGTCAGCAGCAGGTAGAGCTTCAGCATCAGAGGGTGTTTCTATCCCAACATGGAGGTCAGTTGGGAGGTGCAGTGCAGATGCAATGCTGGGAGATAGAACTAGCAGAAGCACAGATGCAGTCAGAGATCAAAGTGATAGAGGCTAGAGCAGTCAGATACTGAAGAGCACATAGATGCAGAGTCTTCAGTCGACAGAGGCAATAGCAGTCAAAGATTTTGATGACAGAGCAAGTGGACCGGCCATATGTGTTGCAGGGAGAACATTCCAGAGTTACAGGATCTGGTTTGAGAGGAAGCCTTTCTTGTTGAGAGGGAGTGTTGAAAAGTGTGCAACAAGAAATGCTTGTTGAGATTGCAACAAGATGATGGATCTTAGTGGAAAGGAGCACCTTCACTAAGTGGGCCCGCAGGCAAATTATGGCGCAAGTTCTATTTTTTGTTCCCAGCAGGGATGATCACAGTATGGGTGATCACAATATGGGTGATCACAGTATGAGTGATCACAGTATGAGTGATCAAAGTCTATTTTTAGACTGGCTGTCAAAAATATAAAAGTCAAATATTATTGTCTCATAATAATATTTAGACTATAAACTTGATCTTATTCTCTTGGAGCACTTCAGGATGAGCTACGGATGTGGTACATGCAAATCCCAGAAGGAAATACGTGGTTACCTATGGGATGACTAATATTTGCATGCAGGACTTCAATTATAATTCAAGTGAGTTGAGTTTAGTGGACTGGAGGTGCAGTTGATGGACTTGTGTTCAGTTTAGCTTTGTTAAACTAGTTGTATTTAGTCTAACTGGAAAATAGACTAGAGATGAGTTGGGTGAATTAGTTATTAATTAATTCACAAGTTATTAACTCATAATGAAACTATAGAATACATCAGTTAACTTAGTTACATGTCAGTGCATGTTCAGTTCATCAGGGACAGGTGTTAGAGGATCAGATTGCTATTAGTTGTGACTAAAGTTGTGCATGATGATTTTCACAATCGGAGGGATTGAGTATGCCAATGAATTGGCCAATACCAAGAATTATAGCCTGTGCTCACGTCCAACACAGTGTGAGTGATTATTTGCAGGTCAAATACGAGTTTGGTAAACCATTCTCATCAGTTCTTGAGAAGGTATTGAGCTGGAGAGGCAGGCAAGCAGTGGAATAGATTTGGAGATCAGATCTGAGCTGTATTGTGTGTAACAGGTGGAGCTGGTACTGGATTTTTTGTGATAAGCATTGTACTTTGTAATGTTACATGATTCAATCACTATAATATACAGATAGTTGGGGTTTTTAACGAGATTCTTTCCCCGGGAAAATACTCTGTTGATATGTGTGATTGATGCTTCTATGTGCGCCTGTGAATGTTTCTGCTTCTGTAAATTGATGATCAACGTAGAGGAGGTTATGTATTATGCATGTTCCACTTATAAGCATATAATCAGGATAATCTCTATGAATATGTGTCATATTATTCAAAATTTCTACAGAAGGTAATGATATGGCTTGCTTCAGGATGTGTTATGTTCCGTATGGCACAGGGAAAACTATATATCCTTAACCGAGTAAGAGTGCGTAGGTAAGGTAACCCCCCTATGAATCAATAATTCCTAGATAAATGAGAATTTTTGCCTAAATGAAGTAATGTCAGAGAAGTTGGGGTTCTCCCAATGTGTTCCCAAGTGTTTTCGCTGCAACATCAACCCTCCAAATGTTTTTCCTAAGTCAATTATGGAGCCGACATGAACCTTTGTTTCAAGCTCCACAGTGTTGTCACGTGTTTGAATTTTTATTTGTGTTTTTTCTCTTAGTTCCACATCCCCCTAAGTCGATGTCTCCTAATTGTTGTCACCTAATCCTTAGAAGCTCTTTAGTTATCTAGTCCATGGATGTGAACTCATGACTTATTTTGACGTATAGACTAGCCTTTTTTCCATGTACATACTTGAAAAGAACTCAAAAGCATAGATAAAGTAAACAAAAGAAAGAAAATTGTGCTTTAAGGAAAAAGTTCACTTCAAGTTAATGAAGACATGTGCTTGTGTTAAGTGCACTCCTTTGGGATGAAAAAGTGTGCCCTCCTTGAGTGCACCCCTTCATGTTGAGCAACTGCACCCTTCTTGAGCACACTCCTTTGTGCTAAAGACATTTAGTCCTCAGGGATCGATGCATGATCCTCTTTGTTGGATGTGGGCACACTCCTAAAAAATAGGAGCCCACTTAACTTCCCTTAATTAACTTTTCACTTGTTGACAAGTGACGATCATGCATGAAACAACCTTGCATGTAAATTCTTTTAAATTAATCTAGTGAATCATTCATTCGCATAATCATTCTCATGTGGGTTGGGTGCACAAATTTGGATCAAGAAACTCTTCATCAACGTGCATTATAATTAAGCTTTTCATTTCAAATCTATTCATTTCCTTTCAAGATTTTATTGTTGATTTTACTCTTTTTTGTCACATTTCTTTGTTTTTCAGTTTCTTTAGTAGCATTTATGTTCAATCTTGATTTTGCAAGTGTTAATTTATTGTCGCATGATAAAATTCTACACATTCCTTAATCTTTCACATTCCACCATGATTATGAAAACATCCATATAACCTTGCATATCCTTCTTCTTCTCATTTGTATCATGAAATCTTGTTGTCAAACTTGTTCTTGAGATTTCCAGAGGCAGAGGGCATTTCTAGGACTCAAAGTCTAATCAACCTTGAAAAATACACCTAGAATAGTCATGTTTCCCTCTTGAGCACACTCCTTCATACAAAGAATTGCACCTAACTTAAGCACATGGGCACACCACAAAGACTGGAATGATTTTCCTTCATCCCTTTGGCATGCACCAGTTCATCCTCCTTGCCTTTGAACCCATGAGTGAACTGTTAAGGCTTGAACGCCCGATGACAAGTTCCTTTATCCCTTTGGAGTACACCAGTACACCATCTCTATCTCCTTCATCACATGAGAGCACTGTGAAGGCTTGAAGTCCCGAGACAATATCACTTTGTCCCTTTGGAGCGTGCCAATGCACCCATGATTATTTGCCTCTATTTCTTGAGTGCATGAGTGCATTGCAAAGCCTAGAATGATCCTTGACTCTCCTTCATTCTTTGAAAGTGCACCATCCTAGTTTGCATGCCTATTTTCTCATGAATGAAAGTTATTTCTGTTGTCATTGATATATTTTCACATTTAGCTACATTTTATGGCTCTTTGTACATGATTTATTGAGATATTACTGCATAGTTAGGTTTAATTAAGATAATCTTATCATTATGAGTTTGCTTCAATAGATAGGTGTTTGAGCTACAAGCATTTTCATCATTTGTTGGAGCCATGTCTCCCTCTGCACTTAAAGTGTCCTGTAAAAAAACTTTAGAGGAAAGCACTGAGGAAGAATTCGAAGTAACAAAGTCGACTATTCCCATTTATGAAGATACAAAATGCTTCATTGGTAAGTATACTAAGGTCATGTGGGGCAGTATAAATGACACATTCATGTGAATGATTTTTGTTGAGAAATCGGAAAATGTGAAAGAATACATGAACGTAAAGAAGTTTATAATGCATAGGATTGCATTCAGATTCCCAATCATCCCTTTTACAATGGTCATTGAGTGGATTATAAAACACACAAATGAATCTCATCTTTTGATTCCTAGTGATAGTGGTGGTTAGATTGCCACCTATTATGGAGAAGATATGCAGACATACTACAAGATTCTTAAGCTCTTAGAATATGTAAACACTGAATTTTACACTAGATTGGTCCATGTCGACACAAGTGGCATCGTAAAATAATGGTTTCGAGAGCTTGCTAAGTTTCACCATCGCCTATCCACAATATATCCGACAAAGATTGTCATGGATATATATCGGTATTTGAGAACCATGTGTTGTCGGTGGAACGGGTATAAGAAAATTGACGCATTTGAGGAAAATTAGATATATATACTCAATATAGTGGTATCCTATGGTAGAGTCTTCAATTGGGCATACATATTTTCATTTGAATTTGTAGCATCATGTGGGGAAAGAAGAAAAATCCTTTAGGGTGAACCATCCACCACAGCTCTATATGCATGTGTTTCTTTTATATGGAATCTATGCACAATATGATTTCCCAACATTATATTGGAACTAGAACCCTGAGAATAAGTTTCCAATTTACTTTCACTTGAGTGTTATCAGAATCAAGCTGTGGCAGTGCATATGACAAATTGGTTGAGCACTTCTTTGCATTTATTTTTCATATGATGTTTGAGATAAGTCCTCCTTGCATCACCGATCAGGTGAAAGAGTCACTATGCGATATCGCGGATTTCTTTGCAACTCTCAAGGGTACATACATAAAAAATTATGGTTTTCATATACCCCCTCATCTCCTTCCATGATATGTGACCAATAAGGTGATCATGCAAGAAGTAGAAAAGTAGTTGGAAAAGGGATTGTTAGGATTTCTTCACAGGAGAAAGAAATCCCCTTGGACCACCTTCACTTTAAGGATCGAATTGTATGTTTTAAAGAGCCATAAGTTGACAGTAACAAAAATAATGTACAGTCATACTCCAAGACCATATTGACCAAGGTATTGGAGGTGATGATATGTTACATAGGGAACTTTGCAGTTTGGGTCAAATCCACCTCAACAATGTTTAAAGAATGGAACACTTATATTACAAATCATCTTCATCAGGAAGCCAATGCTTATCAATTTGATGAGCCTTTGTCCCATTATCAGTTTTGTTTTATATTCTCACCATGTTATATTTAATTTGTCTTATGTAATAAATGATATGTAATGAAGTCCAAGGGACACAAATGGAATGTGAATAGTCACATATGTAATGTAATGAGACATGCGTAGAACATGAATAGTCATAAGAGTTGAAGAGTCATGAGGAAGCTCAAAGGTCATTGTCAATTATTATAAATAGCTCTTCGTAACTCAAGCTAGGGGCTTGGATTCTTGAAATCTTTCCTTGGCTACTATTGTAGTACACAGGAGATAAATTTTTATTTGGAGAAGAAATTTTTAGTTTCATGTTTCACTATTGGATATAGTGTTTCATTTATGTAACAATGTACTTGGGATCTTTCATCATTAATCGTAAGCTTTATGAGCTAATACATGTATCATAGATATAGTACAACTATTCTTGTTATGTTTATGGTATATGTTTCTTTAATTACATACTAAGTTAATGAAATAATTCATTTCTTAGCTATGGTTTTTATTTAATGGGTGTTTTCATTATTTAACTATTGTTGTTTATTATGTGGACAAATTTGCAAGTAATCAACAAGCCTTTCTCTTCCTTCATGGGTCCCCCTTTAGGATAGTACTATTACTTTTCTAACAGGAGGCTCATTTTCTTTTACCATTCATGGAAGTCTCCCTAATACAACTTACATTGGGTGTCTCACAAAACTTACATACATGCTTCCCCAAAGAGGTGTTGTGTTCTCTTGTGCGTAATCATTACTAAGGGATATCTTTGAAACCTTTCCAATGGTGGCCAGGTTGTATTGTCATTATTGTCATATGGGACTTCTACACCAAATGGTGTGAGGTTAAATTGGTACTACACATCGAGGATATCCCTTACAATGTTGATGGTATCCAACGTCGTCAATACCATTCAAAAATTAAACAAAATCTTAACCATAACATGCCTAGTATGTAATAGACATTTTTTCAAACACCGTATAAACATATAAGCTATAGGTCATGAATGCATATATGACAATAAAATTTTGAACCTAGTTTGAGAATCACCAAGAAGGCTTAATGCCCTCTAAATTTAGCTGCAGCAACAGTTGATAGCCGATGCATTCATCAACCATTAAATAAACTATAAATCATGAAAAAGCATCATAGTAAGAGAACATGATATAACCAGGTATATAACCATCATATAACTAGTGAAAAATCAACCATAAAATCCTCATAATAATGAGTACGTGTGATCATTAATTACATTAGAGAAATGCCCATATTAACTTAATCCAACCAAATCAGGACTTCCACATACCACCCAACCATAGATTGGGCTAAACCAATTCTTTGTTTTAGCTAATCACTTGTAACGCACTCCTCCCACATTTAACCAAGCTAATCAGTCCACTAGGTTAAATATATGATGAAGAGTTACTATTATTTGATTCAACTCGCCATGTAAATTAAAGTAAGTGGAACGAAAAAAAAAATACACACACACACATATATATATATATATATATATATATCTATATATATATATATGTATATATGTATATATATCTATATATATATATATATATATATGTATATATATATATATATATATATATATATATATATATATATATATATATATATATATATATATATATATATATTATATATATATATATATATATATATATATATATATATCGATATATAAAACTGAACTTTCTCGAGGGCTACAAAACCTTCAGGAGACAACCAACCCTTCCAAGTGCCCAACACCTGAGACAACTTGTCATTTTTTTTAGATATACCCCTAGTCACTCCCATGACAAGCCATGTATGTGAATGAGACCCTCCAATCACTCCCACAACAAGGAATTCATGTGGCTATAGACTTTTGCAGGTAGTTCTAACTTGCAAGGGACCCCAGATTCTGTGCCATTTTTTCAGGGCTACATCTGAGACCATTGCTGAGAACTTCATGAAACTTCTAGAAATCATAAATAAAAATAAATTAAAGTTACTAACGAAAACATTGGTACAAGGGCTTGACCTGACCCCTACTAGCCATGACCTGAATTTCATCAAAGATATCACAAACATGTAATCTACAGGTTATAACGACATATTTGAGCATAGGGGTCTCATACTTATACGAGAATCGTCAAGGCGAATGGATGCCTTATCACAATAGCTAAATTATCATATATTCGGTCATATATTAATTCACATTTGATGTACTAATCAAATCATGATGAGAGCCATTACCAAATTTTGTCATAAACCCTACTTATAACCAACAAAAATAACAAGGATATAACAACCATAAGACCACATGTAAATAATTACATTTACACATGAAATACCAAAGGAAAAGGAGCTCTTATTAGTGAGTGCATAAGCCAACCAAGTCAGGGACTTCCATCAACCACTTGACCATAGATTGGGCTGAACCAAATATTTCTTTCATCCAATCACCCCTATGCCATATTCCAGGAATGAATGTGGGACCTACAACAAAAACAACCAGGGCTTCCTCGGGCTTTACCATATATCCCACCAAGGGAATCCTAGGCCTGACACCCTCATCAATACAACCAGGCTTTACTCAATCTCACCAGATCACTAGGCCTATATAAACATGGATGTCTGAGGATATCTCCCCCTAAACTGTGAGGAATTTATCCATCTCAACTTCTCGTCTTTACCGTGTATCCCGCCTTTACCGGTTAAGGGATTCCTAGGCCTACAAGATCGGCGCCCTCTACGATTTACCATGTATCCTACCATTGCTAGTCAAGGGATTCATAGACCCAATAAAGGTTATTCACAATCAAGATTTATGGTATATCCCATCGTGAGATTCCTAGGCCTTGTGATCATTCCTAAGACCACCTCACTGAGCTTTGAATCCATCTAAAAATCCAACTTAACCAAAACAAGAGAACTTTGTCACACCATGACTATCTAGAAATGGAAAGGCATGGCTGAAGAACACTGTCACACCTAGTAAAACAAATGCCAATGAAAACAAGAGAACCAAAAACACACATGCATGGTAAAACTAGCAAGGAAATCATACATGCAACTTCACACCTACAAGTAATCCCACTGTAGTCGTTAGATCCTACTTTTCCTTGCTTGATCTTTTGCTGCCTTTTGATTTCGTGTTCTTCCTTTGCCTTCTTTCCTCCAACGCTAAAGTTATCCAATAATGCTCTAAGTTTCCAAGAGTATGAGAGAGATAGAGTAGAGAGAGAGACACAAAATATTGTGAGCTGATGCTCAGAAAACGTTTTATTAATGAGGGCTCTATTTTATCCATTTTGCATTATTTTCTTTCATTTTCCTCCTCAGATGCAACCTGTGACATTTGGCCTTCCTTTTCTCCTAATTTGCATTATTTTCATAAATAAAATACCTATTAATGCCACTTTTCCTATCCAAAGCCTTTGTCATTTCCTTTGCCAGTTTCCTTAGGCATAATAAACCAGATGAATTCCCACACAAGGATTTTTTCCCAACATTCATCTTGGAATAAGTGTTCCATGAACTTGGTTATTATTTTTCCTTCATTAACTTTATTACATGGAATTTTGACTAGGGTTGTTAAAGAACCCTCCCCTTGGGGGAACACCATCCTCAGCGACACCTACAACCGAAAATATCGGTAAAAATAAAAACATACTGCCCATGTAGCTTTATAACTTAGCTCGATGAAATATTTACAATGGTCATCCTCTTATGAATCAAACCAACAAAAGAAACATAACAAAATAACAATCATAATGATATGACACCCACACCAGTTATTGGAGATTTATAACACAAATCATGGCAGTATTCACATCCATTATATATATATATATATATATATATATATATATATATATATATATATATATATATATATATATATATATATATATATATATATATATATATATATATATATATATATATATATATATATATATATTAATTATACCAAAACATATACCAAAAAAATTGCACAACAAGCAAATAGAGAAGGATGCATAGCCTGCATCTGATCAACAATCTCCCATTTAGCTTCATCGGGCCCCAAGTGCTTAATCTACACCTTAACCTGCTCAATTACTCAGTTCCAGAACATGAGCATATTTCTCTACAAAATACACTAAGGTTCCAGCTAGAATTCTCTCTCTAGATCCGCCTGCAATACATTCCAGTCAGTAACATGATCAACATCTTTAACATAATTCTTATGAAATGACACATGGAAAAATTATGCAATTTCATTGTTAGATGAAGTAAAAATCAATAGGCTACTTGTCCAATCCTTTTGAGAAATTGAAAGGTCCATAAAACCGAGGTGCCAGCTTGGCACATTATCCAATCCTCAAGGAACTCTTCTTTGGCTTGGTGCACAAATATACCTTTTCCCCAACCTGAAAGTCCTTAAAAATCTTGTTCCCATTTGGTTAAATTTTTTCTTTCCTGTGTTGCCTTTAGATTCTTATTGATTACTTGCATTTCCTATTCCATCTCTTCCAACATGTCTAGTCATATCAACACCTTGTTCACTATATCACTCCGACCAATGGGAGTATTACAACTCCACCCATACAATTCCTCGAGAAGACCAACCAACGAAAGGTAATCCTCACATCTCCTCCATTGATGCATCACATGCATCCTCAACATGTCCTCCATTATCTTGATGACCTTCTTTATCCGTCCATCTATTTATAGATGATAAGTTGTACTAAAGGCCAACTCTATCCCCAAACCTACAAACAAATCCTTCCAAAACTTGTAAGTTAACTTAGCATCCCTGCCTCACAAAATATTCTTTGCAACACCATGAAACCTCACTACATCTTTGATAAAGACCTATGCTACATCATTATCTAAATAAGTAGACTTTATTGGAATGAAGTGTGCTACCGTTGTCAACCTGTCAACCACAACCATAATAGAATCATGTTGTGTATATATCATCAAAAAAATTCTCATGAAATCCATGGAAATGACCTTCCATTTCCACTCTAGAACCCAAATCGATTGTAGTAATCCAACTATATGCTTACATTCTTCCTTTACATGTTAAAAAGAAAGCATAGAGCCACAAACTCTGCCACTTCCTTTTTCAAATTCAACCAATAATAGAGCTTCTTCAATGTTGTCAATCACTTCTCATATTCTGGGTGACTTGAATATGACTGAAATTCCCTCAAGATAAGCTTCTTGAGCTCACTATTGTTTGGTACATATTTCTTGTCCCTAAATCTCATCAAACCATCTGTTGTGAGATGATAGTCCACATCCTGATCACTTGTACCCTATTGTAACATGTGCATAATCTCCCTATACATGTCATACTGTCATCTTGCCTACAAGATCTAATCCTGTAAATTTGCCTCATAGGAGCTTATAGCTGCTATGTGATTTACCTGTACTCTCTTGCTAAGAGAATCTACAACCCTATTCTCTTTGCCCTTCATGTACGTAATCTAAAATTAAAACTCACTAATCATGGCTAACCATCTATATTTCTTGACATTCAAATTCGGTTGGTCAAATAGATACCTCAATCCACTGTGATCACTAATCCGTACAAACCTCCTGCCAAGAAGATAGTGTCTCCACATCTTCAATGCATGGATGATCGTTGCAAACTCAAGATCATGTGTTGAATAATTCTTCTCATGCTCATTCAATTTTTGTGACTCATAGCATACTACATGTCCTTCCTAGATCAAGACTCCACCAAATCCTTTCTTGTAGGCATCTGTACACACCACAAACTCTTTGTATGGATCTGCAATCTTTAGCACTAGAAAATTTGTCAATATCTACCTCAATTATTCAAAACTTGCTGCACATTCCTCTATCCATTCAAATTCTTACCTTTTCTCTGCAATGACGTAATAGGATATACAATGTGAGAGAAGTTCTTGATCAAACTCATGTAACAATGTTTTAGCCCCATAAATGATCTTCCCTCAACCACATTCCTAGGAGATGACCATTCCATGATAGATTTTATCCTTTTTGGATCCACTATTATGCCTTCCTTGGATACAACATGTCCCAAGTAATGTAACTCAATTTCAAACAATTTTCATTTACTGATTTTAAAATAGAACTGATGCTCTCTCAACAATCTCAACATTGTTGCTATGTGCTCAATATTATTTTCCTCATTCTTAGAATATATCAAGATGTCATCAATGAAAATAATGAGAAACTTGTCCAGATAAGGATGCAACACACTATTCGTCAAACATGTGAAAGTAGCTATAGAATTAGTCAAATCAAATTGAACTACAAGAAACTCATAATTCCCATACCGAGTTCGAAAATCGGGCTTGTAGATGTACTCTTCCTTAATGCATACCCAATGATATCTTGATCTTAATTAAGTCATTGAAAACATTATTTCTCCCTTTAGTTGGTCTAGCAAGTCATCAATCCTTGAAAACGAATACATGTTCTTGATGGTCACCTTATTCAACTACCTGTATCAATGAATAACTTGAGAGTACCAACCTTATTTTTCATAAACAACACGGTTCACCCCAAGGCGATACACTTGGCCTAATGTATCCCTTGTCAAGCATTTCCTTCAATTGAAACTTCAACTCTACTAACTCTAGTGTGCTCATCTAGTATGGTGCCTTTGATTATGGTGCTACCCCTAGTGCCAACTCAATAGAGAAGTCCACTTCTCTATGAGGTGAAAAATCTGAAATTTTTGCAGCAAATGCATCCTAAAAGTGCTACAAGATTGGGTACCTCTTCCTAACTTTTGCATCCTCAACATCCTTACCTTTATTAGAAGAAATATTCAGTGCAAATAACACACATCATTTTTTGTGACCGCGTTTTTCCTACATAACTGTTACCGTTCTAACTAATCTACCTTTCTCCTTACCTTGCAAGACTCTTTGTTCCCCATTGTCGTCCAACCATTCAATAGATTTTTCATAACAGTCCACCTTAGTCCCCTGAAGATACAACTAGTCCATATCCAAAAGCACACTATATGATGCCAACGGTAGTATATTCAAATGATTTGAGATAGGGATACCATTCAACTTCAATGCACAATCTCTTACCCAATGCTGAACTCTCTTACTTGTACTTGTATCCAACTACACTAACCAAGATTGTGCATGAACTTCTTTACTCAAACCACACTTATCTACCATATCAGTACTTACATAACTATACTTAGATCTAGGGTCAATCAAAATAGAAGCAACTTGATCACAAAGCTTATTGTCCAGATCGATAATACATGCCTCTTGATTTGCCTTCCTGTTATCTAATTTTGCATAGATCCATGGAATGCTCTACCTAACATCCCTGACTATCTTTTCATCCTATTCACTCTAAATATAAGGCCTATCACCATGATTTTGCAGATAGCCTCTCTTGAGATGCTGTTTTCCACATATCCAACACTGCAACTGTCATTTACCATCACCTTTATTCTATGGCCCTCCATACTCTAACCCATTAAACTTCATGTAAGGTGCAAAATTTTCTTTCTCTCCTGCATTATGAGGTCATGTTCTTTTCGACTTCCATTTAACTTTAGCTTTGTCTTTCCCTTTCCAACCTTGTTGAGATTATGTCTTAGACTTTGATTGATCATAACAGTCCTTCAATTTCCCAATGACCTACTCAAGCGACCGAGGCTCATCATACTCAATCTAATCTTTAAATGCTAATGATAACCCACTGACAAATGTATGAACTTTGGCTTTTTCATACTTAAGATATGGTACATTCCTCAACAAATCTGGGTACTTGGCCATATACTCTTCATGTGTCATCGATCCCATCTTTAGCTCATAGAATTCCTTGGCTTTGTTTTTGTAGTACCTATCTAACAAATATTTCATCTAGAAAGTCTCTTGAATTCATGCCAACTCAAATCCTCTGTCATGATGTCTCAAAATTTTTTCCCATCTTCCCACCATATGTCTGCTTTCCGTTTGAGGCCGAAGATACTTATTTTGGCCTTTATGTTCCCCATGTAATCATGAA
Source organism: Pinus tabuliformis (assembly GCA_031772625.1). Taxonomy (NCBI): domain Eukaryota; kingdom Viridiplantae; phylum Streptophyta; class Pinopsida; order Pinales; family Pinaceae; genus Pinus; species Pinus tabuliformis. The sequence goes on along the minus strand of CM062818.1, from coordinate 339,450,996 downwards.
GCTCAAATAAATTCATCCAAAGTAGTCATGTTGTTGCATCCTTTGAATTCTTCAAATCCCCATCAAAGGTAGGTGGTTTGGCTTTCTTGAACTCATATGGAAAATATCCCCAGTCACTCCTCTTGTAAGGATGGTAATGACGATGATCAAGGTACCTGTCAGAACCAGAACTAGAATAGAACTTGTGTCCATCAAGTCTCCTATCCAGTGTATCTAAGAGCCTGCCATCTATAATTGTGTCAGTCCTATCTGACCTATTCCCACCATAAGACCTATTTCCTATGCCCCACTAGTTGTATCCTCCTACCTATGGCTCATCCTAAGCAGCCCCTATCTCTCCAATTATGACAACATCTAAAGGATTATTGCATTAACTTCTTGTTGTTTCTCCTGTGCCTGAATGATCTTGTCATTATATTATTTGCAGCTTATTATTTCCTCCTTCAAACTTCTCAATGTGTCTCTTATGTCAGAAGAGTGCCAGACACCACGTTGCTCATCTGATGCATAGGGAGAGTCTTGTGAACCGACAAAACAAAACCAATCTAACCTTTCTTACGAGCTGCATAACTTTTAGGAGACAACCAATGCTTCCAGGTTCCAAACCCATTAAGAAACTTGCCATTTTACTAATCTATACCTCCAATCGCTCCCATAACAAGCCATGCATACTGAGACACTCCAGTTTCTCGCATAAGAAGGCATGCATGTGATTGTGGATCTTTTCAGACAATTCTTAGCTAGTGACCCCAGAGTTTGTCCCACTTTTTCAGGGTTAGGTCTTAGACCTCTTCCCAGAACTCCATGAAACTTTAAGAAATGATAAATATCAATGAATTAAAGTTATTAATGAAAACATGGGTACAAGGACTTGACCTGACCCCTACTAGACATGAAATTCATTTCGTCAAACATATCAAAAACATGTAATCTACAGGTCATAACCACATATATGAGCATAGGGGTCTCATACTTATCTGAGAATCTTCAAGAAGAATATATGCCTTATCATAATATCTACATTATCATCTATTATGTCATATAATCATTCACGTTTCATGTACTAAAAAAATCATGGTGATATCCATTACCAAAGTACGTCATAAACTATACTTATAACCAACATATAACCAACAAAAATAACAAGGATATAATAGCCATAAGTATACATATCAAAAAGTACATTTACACATGAATATAAGGAGTTCTTATTAATAAATGCCTAAGCCAACCAAGTCAGGGACTTCCATGAACCACCCAACCATATATTGGGTTGAACCAAATATTTCCTTCAGCTAATCACCCTCATGACATATTCCAAGCATGAATGTGGGATTCACAATGAAATCGACAGGGGATTCCTCAGGCTTTACTGTATATCCCACCAAGGGATTCCTAGGCTAGAAACCTTCATCAATACAACCAGGCTTTACCGCAATCCCACTAGATCACTAGGCCTATACAAGCATGGATTCCTTTGAATCTCTCCACCTAAAACGTGAGGAAATTGTCCATCTCAACATCTCATCTTTATTGCGTATCCCGCCTTTATTCGTTAAGGAATTCTTAGGCCTACGAGGTCACCACCATCTCAGATTTATCTTGTACCCTCCCATTACCACTCAAGGGATTCCTAGGCCCAATTAAGGGTATTCATAACCAAAATTTACGTTTATCCAACCTCGGGATTCTTAGGCCTTGGATCAATCGTGAGACCACCCCACACAACTTCAAATCCATCCAGAAATCTAACTCATCAAAAATAAGGTAACTCCATCACACCATTGCTATATGGAAATGGAAAGGCAGGCTGAAGAACACTATCACATCTATCAAAACCCATGTCAATGACTATAATAGAACCAAAAACACACATGCATGTACCATGCATGCCAAAACTAGTAAGTAAATCATACATACAACTCAATACCTACAAGTAATCGCGTTGTATCCACTTGATCCTACTCTTTATTGCTTGATATTTTTCTCCCTCTTTCTTTCTTTTCCTTCCTTTTCCTTCTTTACTCCAATTCTAGAGTGCTCCAAGCATACTCTAAGTGTACAAGAGTATGAGAGAGAGAGCTCCAAAAATAAACTGACAAAAGGTTGTGAACTAATCCTCATAATCCTTTTTATCAATGAAGCCTCTATTTTCTTCATTCTCAATTATTTTCCTCCATTTCCTTCCTCACATGAAACATGTGACCTTTCACCCTCATTTTCTCCTAATTTCCATTATTTTCATAAATACAATAGATAACCAAACAAGGACTCTGGAGGTTAAACAACCTCCACCTTCAAGCTATCATGATCCACCTAAAATCGTCTCGAGGTCACAAAACCAAACCAAGCTTGGATGACTCAGAATTCCTTCACCATATCTTGAGGAATTTCCTATCTCCACTAACGTGTAAAGGGCTTCCTGGAGAAAACCATCTCCACCCCCAACTCTTGTGATTTTTCTTAAACCACCTCACCAGGTTTTGAAACCTTCTGATAATCTAAAGCTAAACCAAGAATGAATCCCAACATACCATACCTATCTAGCAAATTGGAAGGAAAGGTTGAAACCACTATCACAGTAGGAAAAGCCCATGCCAGTGACAACAAATGAACCAATAAACAAATGCGTGCACCACATATTCATATTCCAACAAGGAAATCATGCATGCAACTTATTCCCTGTAAGATCTTCCTGCTAAAGTTGTTGATCAACCCTTCTCCTTGATTCCCTTTGAATTTTTTTGCTTGTCCTTTTCCTGCTTTTTTGCCTTTCTCAAAATCCAAGTGAATGCTAAAGTGCTCCAAGAATCCTCTAAGTGTACAAGAGTTAATGAGAGCCAAAAATAAATTGACAAAAGTTGTGATGACCAAAGGATGTGAGCTATTCCTCTCATGCCTCTTTATCATTGATGTCCCCTTTTTTCTTCACTTTCATTCATTTTTCTCTAATTTCCCTTATATGCAAAGTTGTGTCTCTTCACCTTCACTTTCTCCCATTTACCTTTATTTTCATACTAAATTCCAATTATTTCCCCTTTTCCTTTGTCAACACCTTTTCTAATTTCCATAGCCATTAATAATCCACAAGTGATTCCCACTAGAGTGTTTTCCCAACATTCAACTTGGAATATGTGTCCTATGACCTTAGCGTTATTTTTCCTTTATTATCCTTTGCTGCATGAAGCTTTAACCCAAGGTTAATGAAACCCCGTCCTCCTTGGGAGAACACCATTCTCGGTGTTCTATGACCAACAAATCATTGAAAACAAAACATACTTCATATGGAGCATTAGAACATACATTGTTGCAATATTTACAATGACATATTTTTGAAAGAAAAATAGATATGTTGCTTACTGTAGAATTATAACATAGCTCATTACGGTATTTACAACCATATATATATATATATATATATATATAGAGAGAGAGAGAGAGAGAGAGAGAGAGAGAGAGAGAGAACACATTTTCTTCAACTAGCAAATAATGAAGGATACAAAGCCCACATTTGATCAACCATGTCCCATGAAGCTACATAGGGCCTAAAGTGCTTCCACTGCACTTTAAGTTGCTCTATTATTCAGTTCCAAAGAATGAGTTTTTTGACTGCAATATGCATTGAGGTTCTAGCTATAACTCTCCCTCTGGTTCCAACTATAATACAGACTGATCAATCACATCATGAACATCCTTCGCATATCTCTTAAGTAATGAAACATGGAAAACATCATGGACTTTCATTGTTGGTGGTAGTTCAAGTGAATTTGCAACCTGGAACATGAACTAATCCTCATGGAGCTCCTCTAGGGCTTGATGTGTAAGTACACATACTCCCCAACCTAAAACTACTTGAATTCACTATGCTGATCTACATAACTCTTATGCCTGTCATATTTCTCCTTAAATTTCCTTTTAATAGCTTGCATCTCCTACTCCATCTTATCCAACATGTGTAATTAAATAAACACCCTATTCATTAGATAAATCCAGTTGATGAGATTATTAAAACTCCACCCATAAAGAGCATCAAATGGACTCATCTTCGATGATTCCTGATACCCATTATTATATTCAAACTCTACCAGTGGAAGATTCTCCTCCCATTTCGTCCACTAATGTATGACATATATCCTCAACATGTCCTCAAGAATCTTGTTGACACTCTTTGTTTTTCCATGTGTCTATAGATGGTAAGCCATACTAAAAGCCAAATATGTCCCAAAACCTATGAACATCTCCTTCCAAAACTTGGAAGTGAACTTGCCCTCTCTATATGATATGATCATCTTGGGAATAAAATGGATCCTCACTATCTCCTTGATGAATATTTGAGCTACCTTACGAGCCTTATTCGTAGACTTCACTTCAATGAAGTGAACTTCCTTACTCGACCTATCAACCACAACCATGATGGAATCATGATTTCTCTATAACTCCTTATAAAAATGATTCAATTCCGCGATGAATTCCTCCAATGACTGAGGCTCATCATACCCAATATGATCCTTGAATTATAATTGTAGTCCACTGATGAAACTTTGCACCTTTTTCTTTTAATCCTTGAGATAGGGCACATGCCTCAAAAAATAAAAAAAATTGGTCGACTATTTTTCATCTATCATGGAACACATCTTCAACTCATTTAATTCCTTAGCCTTTCCATCATAATATCTCCTAGAAAAGTATTTATTGTTTAAGAGCCTTTTAAACTCATGCCAACTCAACTCTTCTACCTTGATTCATCTAAGATGCTTCACATCTTCCCACCAAGTATCTATTTTTCCTTTGAGAGTGAAGATCGCTATCTTAACTTCCATATTTTCTAAATAATCATGCAATTTGAAGAACTTCTTCATCCCAACAAGTCACGGTTCTACATCCTCTAATTTATCCTCGTTTCCATCAAAAGTAGAAGTTTGACTTTCTTGAACTCCTTTTGAAAATATTACTTCTCACTCATCCTATAAGGATGTTTGTGGTGATGATGATGATGGCTCTATAAACCACAACTACAATAAAACCCATAATCACTACCTCTTCTATCAAGTGTGTCCAACCATCTTCCACCTCTGACTGTATCATCTTTGTCCAACCTATATCCTAATCAAGACCTGCTACCATATGAACCATTAGTCCTTTCCTCCTTTCCATGACTAATCCTTAGCTATCCATGTCTCTGCAAATATAATAGGATCTTAAGGATCACTGCATTAACCTCAACTTGTCTTTTTTGATCTCTAGCAAGCCTTTCCTGTGTCATAATTAGCATGTGATTATTTGCCTTGCAAATTTTATTTTTTTTCATAAAAATTATCAATGTATATTCTATATCAGGATAATACTAATTACCTTGGTGCTCAATTGATATATAAGAAGAGTTGCGTGAATTGTAATCCACCATTTTTATCGTCATCTTTGGCCTCTTCTCTCCTCTAAACATGTCATGTTAGGTAAACCAAACGTAAATCATACTCAAAATCATACCTTAACGATGTTTAAGGGAGGATATCTCAAATGCACAAATCAGTGAAAACTAGCGCGATATATATGTATATATATAATGACATCAACATATCAACATCTCAACATCATGCATGATAACAAACTCTAGCACAATATACATGTATATATATAATGACATCAACATATCAATATCTCAAGATCATGCATGATAACAACAACTATAACATTGACTATATACATGAAGAGCATATCCACTGCAATGCATGTATCTTATATACACATACTGACATGCATGCATAAAAATCACATTTAGACCATTTAGTCAAAGTTCTTGAACCTAGAAGCTGTGTTACCAATTTGTAACACCCCCTTCAACATTTACCCACTTTAACAAGATCTTTATTGTAAACATGAGTTGAGGGCTACTATGGGATGTCTCGACCTCCAAGTTCTAGTGATGGGAGTGGGGCCTACAATATGACAACTTACTGACATCCCTTAGAGACTACAGACTAGTCAGGACGCTGACACCCACCTCAAGCGATAAATCCCTCAGTTGGAACTCTTTTTCACTAACTTAACTCCCAAAATGCACCCTTAACACACTGTGCATCTCATTATGAGGCTCCAATTATGCCCATAAGCCTACCTACATGCAGTTATGACCAAGATTCCCCTAATTTGTGCATGAAGTCATGAGATATATGCCACTTTTCCAGGGAAACCTCCAAACCATTGCCCAAAACAGTTTGTAAGTTTCTAGAAACATATATAACATGATAAAAAAGGTTAACCATTCAAAACTTGAACAAGATCTTGACCAGATTATGCCTAGAATGTGATAGACATTTTGTAAAACATATGATAAACATATAAGCTACAAGTCTTGAATGCATATATGGTCATAAACGTTTGAACATCATCTGAGAATCACCAAGAAGGCTCAATGCCCTCTCATGCTAGCTGCACAACACTTGTTATATTTTGCAATCATCAAGCTTTCAAAAAACTATCAAATCATGAATAAGAGCCATAGCTAGAGGACGTCATATAATTAGGTATATAATCAACATAAAATGAAAATGAAAAATCAGCCATAAAATCCTCATAATAATGAGTACTTGTGATCATTAATTACATTAGAATAATAGCCCATATTAACTTATGCAAAAGCCAACAGAGTTAGGGACTTCCACGTACCACCGGAGCATAGATTGGGCTAAACTAGTGATTTCTTTCAACCAGTCACCCTTGTTGCATATTCCAATCATGAATGTGGGATTCATGGGATAAAATAATACATAGCTAAACTAAGACTCTAGGGATTAAACCACTTCCACCCTCAATCTACTCGGACCTCACCTAAAATGGTCCCAACATCACAAAACCAAACCAAGATTGGCTACCTCAGAATTCCTTCATTGTACCTTGAAAAATTTTCCTATCTCCACCCACCTATTGAGGGCTTCCTAGAGAAAAAAATCTCCACCCCAAACCCTTGTGATTTTCTAGAGACCACCTCACTTGGTTCGAAAACCTTTTTGGAATCTAAAGCTCAACCAAGAATGAATCCCAAAACACCATGACTATCTAAGAAATCAAAAGGAAAGACTGAAACCACTATCATGCCAACAAAAACCCATATAAATGACAACAAAGTAACCAAATAAACAAATGTATGTACCATTCGTTCACATACCGACAAGGAAACCACACACGCAACCTCTTACCTACAAGATCTTCTTTCTAAAGTTGTTCATCCACCCTTCTTCTATCTTCCCTTCACTTTCCTTTGCTTTTCCTTTTCCTTCATTTCCTTTCTTTATTTCCTTTATCCAAATCCATGTGAATGCTAATGTGCTCCAAGAATTCTCTAAGTGTGCAAAAGTGAATGAGAGGCAAAACTAAACTGACGACCAAAAGTTGTTAATTGTTTCTATGATTCCTTATTATCAATGATGTCCCATTTTTTATTCATTTTTCTCTAATTTCACTTGTGTGAAAATTTGTGTCTCTTCACCTTCCTTTTCTCCTATTTTCCTTTATTTTCATAATTTAATATCAATTATTGCCTCTTTTCCAATTTCCATAGCCATTACTAATATCTAAATCTTGCCCACTAAAGTGTTTTCCCAACATTCATCTTGAAATTTGTGTTGCATGACCTTGGTCTTATTTTTCCTTTATTATCTTTTATTACATGAAACTTTAACTCCAGGCTCTTACATACTCCAATTACATCATATCTATTTTAGGATTCTTGAAAGGATAAATTCCAATCTTCGAAGAATGTGTTATATTATTGACTGTTAAGGCATTCATAAGGCCATTGATGGGTTGTAGGAAAGAGATAAGAGATGATTACATTGGCACACACTAATATGAAGATGCTTTAGGGAAATTTGAGTTAGGAGTGGAAGAAATTAGTTCATGTCTCCATATAATGTGGATTTGAGTCTCTCCCTACCATTATTCGAAGGGTTATTCCATTGAGCTCTTTGTATTTATACATATGCTCTACCTCAATATGATTAGAGAAAATAAGGGTGCTACATATTTTGTGGATATTCATCTTCATGCACATCACAAGGTAAAATAATAACTCCCTAGCCTTATCATCAAGTTTCCTTTCCTATAGTGGTTACTGTCAAAATTAAAGTGAAAGGTTGAGTTGGACTGGTGCTTCCATTGATTAGACGGTCAACCCACTCTTTTATTTGGTATTCCCTATTTCCAATTTGGTGGTGCAAATAGAGGTGTGACTAAGGTAAAGGGAAGGAATTTATTAGAGTGCTTGTGATGCAAACTTTGTTGTATGGCCTTGGGGTGATTCCAAAGAAGGTGTTTCAGTTTGTAGTTGTTTGAATATCCTATGCAAGGCTCCCTAAAGATGCTCATTATCCCTCTTGGGATCAGATACTATGTAGCAGTGCAGATGTTGGTGTTAATACCCATAGCCTGCTATGAATTTAATTAAAACTAAGTGAAAAGTTTGGTGTGTTTTTTTTCATGCAATGGTTTTTTTCCCTTGTCATTGAAATAGAGTAACACCATATGCGACTATTTTTTTCCCTTTACTTTGAGACATAATAATGCCCCTTATTGGACATTGAGTGCAAAGGCTTGCGAGGAACCGAGGTATTGCCTTCCTTTTTTGACTCGTCTAAATGTAGGGAGTATGGCAAGTGATCATAATAGTCAAATTGTCTCAACAATAGTTAAAATGGAATAAATTTAAGGAATATTGAAAAAGGAGGAAACCAATTTGGAGTAGTTATGTATGAAGATTACTTTTATTGCTAATGCATCCTATTTTCCATGGAGAAAATGAAGGATGACAAGACTTAGCACACACAAACAAAGAATGATGTGGAATGTCTATGTCAGCTAATCGAGGATCTGCACAAACCAATAAAGTCTCTTCATCTTTCTAACAACCTCAAAGAGGAAATAAATGGTAATGAAGTTAAAAGTGACATCAAAGACCCTATAATAGTAGAGGTATTATTGGAATGTTGTTAATTGTTATCTAAACTTGTTATATTATTACGTGTTATAAATTGTGTATGCTTTTGTGGGTCTTTTGAAAAGTTTATATCTCCATAAACCTAGTAAAATCTAGGCATGTCTTTAGGAAATTAGATATAGTAGACGACATTTTTATGAAGATTCAGTTACATTTAACCTAGATAATTCTTCACTCTAACTCATTGATGTATAAATTTACAATCTCTGCACAGGTATATAGCAAAGAATTTACTTAATATTTATTTTCTATTCCATATTCAAAATTGAATAAATTAAAAATCCATCTTCTTGAGAAGTATTTGAAATATATCTTTCCATATATATATATATATATCTATATATATATATATATATATATATGTAGATATATCTGTGTGTGTGTGTGTTAGTTGGGTGTAGGTGAGTGGTCGAGTGTAAGGATTGTTATTTTATCCTCTTAGGTTCAAATCCCTATGTTGTATGAACTACAATACCATCCAAAATTTTGGCTTGCACTTAAATTTTAGAGTCTTCCTTGGTCTTTCCCTTTATGGTTTCAAAAACTTGATCTCATTTCATGAGCTTTCTAAGAGTCTTTTCACCCATTTTGCTTGTTTGATCAACTATCATTTTTGGAATGTTTTATTGTTTTACCATGCTTTTGGTCCTCTTTTGGTATTTTTGAAGGTTTCTTTCTGTATATTCGCGATGTCCTAGTTATGTAAACATTATTCGAACTCATACAAAAAAATTTAAGCACTGTCACACAAGTTTCGTCACAGTTGTCCTAAATCCATCCTAAGTGTCACACTTCTCACTTTTCGTTCTAGGACAGTCTCACAGAGGGTAATGCTTTGTCTTTTTTTTCTGGTGGTCTATGTTGTCGTGTCATTGAAGTATGCTAAGTGTGTGATCACAAGTTCAAGTTCCTCACAAGCTCACTTTCCTCCCAAACTTAGGCATTTCTCTGAAAATCTTTCCGACCTAGAAAATCACTTTCATCGGACCTTGATTGAACTGCGAACTATGCAATATCATCCCTCAGTGATGCAACCTTCCTATATGGAACTAAGTAGTGTGCGATAACTATCCCCCAGGGTAGCTTCGCTGTGCAATTCCACATATCAACAATATTCCTTCATCCCTAGAATTACGCAGTAACTTCTCCTAGCCTGATCCAAATTACAGATTTCACAAGACTAGTCATTAAGCTTATTCCCTGCCTACTGGAGCCCCATAATGCATGGAGGACCAAGCTTGCGTTGCCTCTAAGAACTGCACAAAAGTGTCCCCCCAGTGTCATCCCTCAACCAGGCCTCATTGATCTCAAGAACTACGCAGATTTGTCCTCCCAAGCCCCTTTTCTACCCAGACCTTCCCTACTTCTGAAAACTATGTAGACCTAGATCCCAAGGTCCCATCCAGCATCATCCATTGACTGTCTAAACCACACAATCATGTATCCTAGTGGCTTCTGTGCAATTTTTCCCAACAATGAGGACTATGCTCAGGGTTCCTCAGCCAAGCCTAAGTTGTTCTCTATGCAGTCTCAATTACCAGCCTCCCTCCCTGTCACCCAAAACTGCATAATACACAATTACTGGGCCCTCTTTCACAACCTACCTCTTGTCCGAGGCCTAGTCCATGTACAACAATGCTTCATCTTAGACTAGGGAGTTTTTTTATTTGACATCATCCCATCATGAGGGAGTTACAGGAACATGTATGCTATTAGATCATGGTGAGATGATGAAGAAGTATAAGAAGGAGCGAACATGCGAGAAGACTCACTTATAGCTAGATGGACAAAGAAGCTTATCAAGAACAAGCAAAAGGAACACACTCATGCAACCACCTCTCAAGACCAAAGATCATTGCAGACCCTATATCATCAAGTTATGCAAAGGAGAAGAGAAAGAACATCCAAGAACACATCTCTCAGTTAGCAGCAATAATGGCTTGACATTTCCACCTCAGCAAGCTAGTCCATGTCAATAGTTTCATGTCAAGTCGTGTCATGAGTTGTCAAAGGCCACATCACTATAATGAGCCATGTATATTGTTATGTAAGGTGGAAGTCCAATGGACACACATAAATATGAAGACTAATGATAGTTTAAAATTCATAGGAAGTGGAACAGTCATGAGGGTATTCAAAGAGTCACAAGGGTCAAGCATCACCCATTGGTTATATATACCCTCTCATCATATGCACAAAGGACTTTTAATCTTGGCTCCTCCTGCAAATCATAGAGAGTTTCAGTTAGTTCTTTGAGGAGCAAGGAGTGGGTCTAATGTAGCACTATTAGGGTAGTGATGTATGATGTAAACATGTTTCTTGGAACTTTTTATAATACAAAAGTTTTTTTAGGCCAACACTTTTCCATGCATGAATTATGGATGTTTGTAAGACTATTCTGTGAGTTATATTTCATGTTTGTTTCACATGTACTAAGATAGTTAAACTATTCTGATTCTTTTAGTGCTTATCTTGTTGGGAATGTGTTGTAATGGTTGTCACTATTGTCTCATTCTTGTGGAATACTCTGCATGATACTAGACATACCTTGGCCCTCTCATTGCTTATAATTACCGTCACATCCGTTGTGGATTATTCCGCTAGATGGTAGAAAAATCTTTCTGTGTTCTTTGGTTTTAACGGCTACCGCATCCACTGTGGACTATTCTGTTGGATGTTGGACAAGTCTTCCTGGTTCGCGTGTGTCTCTTCCTGGTGGTACTATTGCCTCTCACTTAGAGCCTCACTTTTCTCCCCCCTTTTGCAGCAAGAGAACCTAGACACATATATGTTTCACACTCACTAGCCACACTCACCTTGCTTTTGGAAGGTACTATTGCAACAATCTCTTGTGCTTAAAGCTAGAGCTAAGGAAAATCTCTAAGTATTTGGAAATTGGGCCATCACATCGGATGAGAATCCTACACCAGACGATTTGAGTTCTAATTGGGACCTCATATCAGGGAGATCCCCAGAATGTTGGCAGAACCAGCACAGTAAACACCTTAGTAGTGACATCTTGAGACTTGATACCTAGAAAGAGATTGTTGTAATAGCTTCTAGCCTAAGAAATCTTAAACAATTATAATTGTGGGTTTGAAACAAAAATATCTACATAAATTACGCATCCCTTTTATCAAGAAGTATTTTGAGCTATGATTCCTAAAAGGATATTGTTGTAATAGCTTCTAGCCTCATAACTCTTAAATGACTATCATTGTGGGTTTGCACCTTGTAATATTTTTTAAGAATGTGCTCTTTACTATTGGAAAAGTAATCCCAACCACCGCGTTAAACATGCTGACAACAACCATACTTGCAAAGTAGATCTTTTGGAGGTCACGGACTTTCTTTGCAGACTGAAGGAAAAAATTTCTGAGCAGGAGTACAAGTTCTCCATTGTGCAACACATTAGACCATTCTGCAACAAACATCAAGCATTTAAGAATGAATTTGAATTTATTGTAGGGTTGGTAATTAATTATGGTCGAATATTTATTCCGCGGGTGGAATATGTACTCTGGAACATAGATCTATACAATCATCCATATTGTGTCATAATGTTCTGTTCAATCATGTATTAATTTGTCAAAAATGTATGTTTTGATAAATATGAATGTAAAAGTCTTTTACATAGTTGAGGATGTAAGTCTCAGAGGTAAAGAGAGAAAACCGTGGAGCAAATATTGGTGGGTGCATGAAAACAAGTTCTTACAGAGTTTGACAGAGAGCTACTCCGCAACCCCTAGTGAAGCATAAATCATAGTAAGATATTCTATTTACATGGTAAAGGAGCCACAACCTCCATATGAATGTATTTCATGCACTAATCCAAAGTTTTATTGTGTTGCTCCATTTTACTATGTTCTAATGTGCATCAAATTTCTGTGTTTTTTAAGCCTCTGTCAAGTTGTGTTTTGTTCGCTGCAACTAAATATTTGATCTCTGCAACAGACATACTGAGGTAAAATCCTCTACTCTCACCCTAGTAATTTCTTTCACATGGTATGAGAGCAGGTTAAAGTCTGTTAGTGTAAAAACAAGTCTTTTTATTGGGAGTTAAAAATATTGTTATGAGGGAAAATGTTTTTTGTTGTTGGAGCTTACTTACCAGCAAGATTTTTTTTTTTTTTTTTGCAATCAGAAATGGAAGCATCAATCACAAGCTTGACTAATCCTCATATACCTCAATTTAATGGGAAAAATTATGATTACTAGGCTATAACATTGAATGCTCTGTATTCTTCTCAAGACATTTGGGATTTTTTGGAGAATGGGATCAAAGAACCAAAATATGCAGCAACGTATAATGCCTTGACACAAGCAGAAAAGGATTTGTTGAGGGACAATAGGAAAAAGGATGAAAAATCCCTCTTCTACATCTTTCAAGCAGTTCATGAAATAATTTTCCCAAGGATTGCAACAGTAACAAATTCCAAGCAAGTATGGTACACCCTCCGCACAACCTACCAAGGGATGGCAAAAGTGAAGACAAGAAATCTACAAATGCTAAGGAGAGATTTTGAGACAATTTGTATGAAACAGTCTCACAATGTAGAATCCTTTTTTACAGATGTAATTGGAGTGGTTACTCAAATTTCGTCTCATGGTGAGACACTTGAGGAAAGGAGAATAGTTGAGAAATTTTTGAGAAGTCTTCTAGGAAGACTTGTTGCCATTTTGTGGCCATAAAAGAGACAAAGGATCTCTCATGCTTTTCAGTGGATGAGCTTCATGCACCACTGATTTCTCATGAATATAGATCTAATAGAGAAACAAGCTCCTTAATGGAGCATGCCTTCAATACACAAGTTTCATTTGGTCAAGGTAGAAGAAGAGGAAGATCATAAGCTAGAGGAAGAGGAAGAAGCCGACACAAAGGTGGATGAAGTAGCTCTTCAAACTCAAGTGGAAGGGGCAACAATCAAAATCCAAGTCAAGTCCCAAGCCAGAATCAAGCACAAGGTTAGAGGTATGATAAATCTCAAGTTAAATGTCATTACTGTAAGAAGTATGGTCATTATGAAAATCAATGTAGAAAGAAGCAATATGACATAAGTAAAAAACCAAGTGAAAGTTTCACAAGGGAAAATCAAAACTGAGATAGCATGTTTTTAGCTTGTATTGTAGCACAAGAAAAATAAAGTGATGTGTGGTTTCTAGATTCACGGTGCAACAACCACATGACAGGGAACATATAAATGTTTTCAAATTTATATGGAAGTGTGAAATATGAAGTGACATTAGGGAGTGATAGAAAAGTTGTTTTGATAAGCAAAAGAAGAGTCAATATTCTAACAAAGAAGGGAGAGAATAAGTATATTTCATATGTTTATTTTGTCCTTGGTTTGAATCATAAACTCCTAAGCATTGGACAACTCATGTAAAACGGCTAATGTCTTTTCTAAAAAATGATGAGTGCACAATTTTGGATAAGTCTCCAAGCAGACAACTGATTGAAAAAGTTCATATGGAAATGGATAGAATGTTTCCCTTAAAGATAAAATCAAATTTGAAGGAAGAAGGTGCACAAACATAACTGTCAATGGATTCACAAGAGGATGAAAGAAAAGTTGCTACTGCCACACAAGTAAACTTTCAATCAGAGGTAAGAGATGAAAATTGGTTATGGCATTTGAGATTTTGTCATCTCAACTTTGGAGGTTTGAATTTTCTGGATAAGAAAGGCATGAAGGGATTGCCACTCATAGAAAATCCAAACAGCCTGTGTGAAGTATGCATCTTAGAAAAACAACATAGGGAGACATTTCCAGCAGGAAAGTCAATAAGGGTAAAGGCACCTTTGCAGATTGTCCATTCAGATTTATGTGGACCAATGCAAACACCATCAATTTGGGGCAGCTATTATTTCTTGACTTTCATAGATGATTTACAAGGAAGACATGGGCCTACTTCCTAAAACAGAAAAGTCAAGTGCTTGAATGCTTTCGCCACTAGAAGGCTCTTGTACTTGAAAAGAAAAGTGGAGACTACATCAAAGTCTTGAGAACTGATAGAGGTACCAGATACATCTCAAATAACTTCCTTCATTTTGCAGGGAGCATGGAATTCACAAGCAGTTTACAACAAGGTATATACCTCAACAAAATGGTGTCGCGGAAAGGAAGAATAGGACCATTATGGAAATGGCAAGGAGTATGTAGAAGGAGAACAATTTGACAAATGATTATTTGGCTAAATCTATCACTTGTGCAATATAATAATGAATAGGTATCCAACCAAAAGTGTCAAGAACGTGGTTCCTGAAAAGGCATAGAGTGGAAGAAAGCATGGTGTCACTCACATGAGAGTGTTTGGATGTGTGGCATATGCACATGTCCCAGATGATTTGAGGAAGAAGTTGGACAACAAGGGGAAGAAATGTATATTTGTTGGATATAGTGATGATTCAAAGGCATACAATCTCTACAATCCATCAACCAAGAAGGTCATAATCAACATAAATGTGTAGTTCATAGAAGAGGAAGCATGGGATGGAAGTTTAGAGAAGACAATCAATGTGAAAGCATGTATACCACATCAGGAAAAAGAGGAATTGACTGTAGTAAGAAATTCCTCAACAGTGACTCCTTATACTCATATGTAAGCTCAACAAAATAGTCAAAAAGCAACATCGTCAACAAATAATAGGATAGCGTTGTGTATTCAAGAAAGTGATTCTCCAAGCATGCCGAAAAGACCCACATCGTTATCTACATCAACCACAACCCTACATGATATGTCAAGCCCATCTTTCGCAAGCATAAGAAGACCAAAATTTGAAAATTTAAATGAAAATTATGAGCAAGATGAAGTTGATAGTAGCGCTGGTTTGAAATCCTTATTTGAAATGTTTTGTCATGTAGATGACACAATCCATTTTGAAGATGCAGTAAAACAAGAAAAATGGGCTTCGACAATGGATGAGGAAATAGAAGCAATAGAAAAGAATGACACATAGGAGTTAGTGAACCTTTCGAAAGGAAAGGAAGTCATTGGAGTGAAGTGGGTCTATAACACCAACAATGACGTTCAGGGAAGATTGAAAGTCATAAAGCAAGGCTAGTTGTCAAAGGATACACACAACGACATGGAAGAGATTATGCAGAGACATTTGCGACAACTGTGAGGATGGATATAGTGCATACAGTGGTGTCAATCACCATGCAACGTAAATGGAAAGTGTATCGAATGGACATAAAATCAATGTTCCTGAAGGGAATGTTGAAAGAGGAAGTTTATGTTGCACAACCACTTGGTTATGAGGTTTAAGGCTAGGAAGACAAGGTGTCTAGGTTGAGGAAAGCTCTTCATGGGCTGAAGCAAGCACCGCGTGCATGGTGCAACGGGATAGATGCTTACTTGTTGGACAATGGCTTCGACAAATGAGATGGTGAGCCTACCCTCTAAATCAAGGAGAGTGATGGTAAGCTTGTTATTTTTTTCCTATATGTAGATGATTTGATTTTTACTGGAAGTGATGATTTCCTCATCATTGATTTCAAAGAAGTCATGAAAAGTGAATTTGAAATGATTGACATGGGGTTGTTAAGGTATCTTCTGGGCATAGAAGTAAAACAAACAGAAACTAGTATTTTTATTTCCCAAGAAAAGTATGTAGCAAACATTTTGGAAAGGTTTAATATGGAGAACAACAAGCCCGCACATACACCAATTGTCATGGGGTTGAGGTTGAGCAAAGAAGATTGAAACAACAATATCAATTCGACATTATACAAAAGTATGGTGGGTAGCTTGAGGTATTTGACAACAGTTATGCTCGATATCATGTATGCAATGAACCTCGTGTCGAGGTTCATGGAGACACGTACGGAGACACATTGGCAAGCAACCAAAATAATTCTAAGGTATGTCAACGGGGCAAAGGAGTATGGTATTTTGTACACCACTTCAAATGATTTTAGGCTGGTTGGTTACACTAACAGTGACTGGGCAGGAGGTGTCGACGATAGAAAGAGCATGTTAGGATATGTTTTTTATTTGGGTTCGGAAGAAATTTCATGGGCCTCCAAGAAGCACCCAATAATGTCATTATCAAAAGTAGAAGTTGAATATGCTACCACAACAGGAGCAACATGTCAAGTAGTTTGGATGAGAACAATGTTGAGGAGTTTATGCCACGACCAAGAGAGAACAACAACTATTTTTTGTGACAACACTTTCGCAATTGCACTACCAAATAATTCCATTTTTCACAAGAGGACCAACGAATAGATGCTAAATATCATTTTATTAAAGAGTTGATTAACAATGGTGAAATTGTGTTGCAGCACTGCAGGTCACATGAACATTTTTTTGACATTTTCACAAAGCCATTCGCATGTGAAAATTTTGTTTATCTCAAAGACCTAGGAATTGTCAATGGTGACAGTTGTTATTAAGGGCGAGTGTCGGAAAATTAATCCCAACCACCACATTACACACATTGACAACCACCATACTTGCGAAATAGATCACATTAACAACCACCATACTTGCCAAGTAGATATTTTGCAGGGCGCAGATAAGTTCTCCATTCTGCAACACACATCTAACATTTAAGAAAGAATATGCATTTAATGTAGGGTTGGTAATTAAGTATGGTCAAACATTTACTTAGCGAGTGGAATATGTATTGGACAACATAGATCTGTACAATTACCCATACCGTGTCATAATGTTTTGTTAGTCATGCATTAATGTGTCAAAAATGTATGTTTTGATAAATATTAATGCAAACGTCTTTTACATAGTAGAGGCTGTAAGTCTGAGAAGTAAAGAAAGAAAATCGTGGAACAAATATTTGTAGGTACCTGAAAACAAGTTCTTATTCAATTTTAGTCACACTAAGATCTCTTATTTACTTGGCGAAAAAAGCGGCAACCTCCATATAAATATATTTCATACACTAATAAATATAATCCAAAGTTTTATAATATTGCTCCATTTTACTCTACTTTTTACTCTGTTCTATTGTGCGTCAAATTTCTCTGTTTTTTAAGCCTCCGTCCAATTCTCATTTGTCTGCTGCAAGTGAAGATTTGATCTTGCAACTCTTCTTCAATCTGCTGCGAGCTCTCTCTCACTTAAGGTTTCTCTCACCGGTTCTTTCCTACTGTTCTGGATGGCTTCTTCTGGTGGAGCTCACAGCATCCCTCCTGGCGTGCTCTTTTTATCCTCACTTGCTGGTTCATCTGGAAATGGAGAAACAACCGTGTCTTCCAGAATTCTTGCCAGCCCCTGCACTCCATTTTGATGTCTATTTCGGACTCCATGCCCACATCGGATTAGTTCGTTTTCTTCTGGCAGTTTTCTCCCGAAGGCATCCTCTCTTCCCGTATTTTGCGGCCTCCATGGCCCATATCAGATATTTTCTATTCTGTACATCTGATTATATATATGGTTTTATATCTGGCGTTATATCTCTGAATAGATTTATGATGACCCTGTCGCCTCAACAGGGTTATGATCAGGAGGATTCATCATGTTAACCAATATCTGCTCTATCTGGATCTGACACATCTATAATGCTTCTTTTTATATCATTAATATAATCCAATTCTGATTTTTTCCTCTGAAAAAAGAAGATTTGATCTTGCAACTTATTTGTTCAAAGAAACTCCTCTCCTGTGCCCCATTAATTTCTCTCATTTACTCTATATTAAAAGTTGAATGTGTCATACATTCTTCTATTAATTTTTTTTTTACATTTAATTATTCTCTTTCTATATATATGTTAATTATAAAAATATTTTATTTAAAATAGAAATTAAAATATTTTATTTATAATTAAGAGTAAAATATTTTTTATTGTTATATATAATACACATATGAGGATTATAGTAAATTATAACATCAATAATTTTTTTTATTAAAATTAATCACTATTATCTTTATTATAACTAATATAAAAAATTTCAATCAATATTATATTCATTTTTAATATTTTTTTATTTTAAAAATGAAAACGAAAACAATTACACCTCTTATTGAATAATTCTGCTGTAAAATAAGCCTTTTGAACGCAATAATTTTGATGCTTGTATAATATCATTAAAAAACATCTGGAAATACTATTCCGCTGCAAAAACTAATTTCATGTTTCACGAGATTCATGAACCCTCCCGTAATTAATTTAGACTTTTAAAATAAGCCTTTTGAACGGAATAATTTTGATGCTTGTATAATATCATTAAAAAACATCTGGAAATACTATTCCGCTGCAAAAACTAATCTCATGGTTCACGAGATTCATGAACCCTCCCGTAATTAATTTAGACTTTTGATAAGTAGGACAAGATTAAGTTACCTGTATGATTCTACGAATTTGATATCAATACAATCGACTAAAGCTTTCCTTTGATATAATAAAAAATACTGCACCATGACAAAGACAGTTTTACAATTTAAGAAGATTCCGAAGAAACGGGACGAAAGGTAATCCATTGAAATTTTATATTATTCACCTTGAATTTTTATATGTACATGGATTTATTTTGACAAGCAGGACTCCAATATTGCACAAATTGTGCATGGTAACATTGAAAGAATATACACACCACGGAACGATTGAAATAAAGAATGTTGTGTGGAAATGGGGCAATCCAAGAGGTGCCAGCAATCTATAAAGCAAAGTAATGCCAGACCCAGAGAAACAGATGCTGCTTAAAGCCGGTGGTCGATGGGTAAGTTTCTTTGACTACTTAAAACGATGATGCTCCTGCACATAAAAATATGTTCTCACTCTGCAACAATCAAGGCAATGTTAAAGAAAATGGAGCATTGGCAGCTTTCTGCAGGCGCCGAAATTACAAGTTTGTGATCCAACTCTCTCCATTAATGAAACTGGTGCTCAGGAAAGGTGCAGCCTCCTGGTCACTCAGTTCATGCGACCATGAAACTCTTCCTTTAACGTTTGCACCAGGTCCAGAACATTTGTATTGCCCATAGAACACAGTCCTGCGCATAAACAATGAAGAGCAATAAAATTATTAGAATGAGATTCTGACAATCCATTCATAGACATGCACTCGATTTACTGAGATGGGATAGCTTACGATTCTCTGGCGGGATCGTTCCAATTATTCCATCCTTGTGGGAAGATAATGTCGGCCATGTAAGTGTAAGCAAACACGACTCTGGAATAACGTCCCCATGCCCTGCCGAGGTACATTGATCCACTTCCTGTAATCTTGCAATTTAGAAATGCATACCCAGTATCTTCTCCCGTAGACCCTCTCCTCTGAGCTGTAATTGCGCCATTCAACATGGGGATCGCATGTAGATGACATTTCTGCAAATAAACAACACCGACTGCTTTTACGAGCCCTACAACAGAAAAAACAATATTCAAAATTTTGTGCACTCTTTGAATGTACGTTACCTCGTAGACAGATTGTCCATCACCGCATATGAAATCTGCGGCACCTTCAATGAAACAGTTACTGAAGTAATGCCTCCCGCTCTCATCCAACACAGTGTCTTGATAGCCCAGAAATCTACATCCATAAAAAGCAGAACGATCTCCCGAAATCCTCAGCGCCACAGCTTGATCGCCCGGACCATATGAATTCTGCGCGACAACTCTATATTTTTTAATTATCTCAACATTCACTAAGTTTACGTTATACTTTCATTTGAATTAACAAGCAAATACCTGAATTGTTATGTATCTGGCAATGAAATCGGAAGCAAACACCGTCACCGTTGCGCTGTAAAATGTCCCACCGGTCGATTGCGCATTATCATTCCAGGTAATTATGGTGCTGTTGGCGTTGGAACCACTCAGAATTATGAAGGGCTTCTCTGCAGGAATCGTCACCTTCTCCCTGCTCACATTGACGTAGTTAACACTTCAAATTCTCACTGTGAAAACCTCGTTTCTGGACATAATTTTATCTATAAAACCTAAATTCAAAGGACTTTTCATGACAAAAAAATGATCACATTTCATTCCGAATCTATGAAATTCACTATTATTGAAAATTTGGAAGTTCTTAACCATAATCGTGCAGGTCTCCCTGCCCAGACATCAAATCAAGTCAGCTACTTTGAAGTTCTAGGTTTTCAATTCAACACGCATGCCTTCTGTGAAGACGCTTCACAGCTCATGCTGAAACTCGATTGTGGGTTCGGGCATCCTACATTTATGGATGAAAGTCAACAATTGATTTCGTATATCCCAAATTTATAAGTTGGTATTTTTGTTATAATTCGGTAGATTTTAAGGATATTTTGGAATGATAATTAGAGTTAGGTATTTTTAAGTCCATTAAAGATTCAATAATTGATCTAGCTTATATCATTTGGAATCTCATAGTTAGAGTTGGATATGTCCATTGAGGATTCCATAATTGTCTCCCATCTCAGTTGCATCCTGGAATATCCCAAAATACGTAAAATCACATACTGAATATTCCCAAAATCAGTAATCCACTTGAGCTCCGGGGTTAGAATAAAGTGAAACAATTGAACTGGTTCTTGGTTGGCAAATTTTAAACCGATATAAATTGAAAAATTACAATCCAAATGAAGATGAAGCAGTCCATATCTATTATTTAGCGTTGGAGATACATTGTCATATAAATCTCCAAAGTGCTTCATTCAATTTCTCACCTGTAAGTCCCGGGTTTGACACGAATTAAGATCCAATTCGTGTTATTTGCTGGAACTGCATCGATGGCAGCCTGAACCGTTGTGACAACTCCGTTTCCCTTGTCCTTTGACACTACTATGACTTTGGCTACGCTGATCAGTTTTCTAGACGATCTGCTTTTCAATTCCCTATAGCCCTTCTCTCCATGACCGTCAGGTACAGTATGGCGTTCAGATATCCGACCGATAGAGTAGATAGGTTGTACAGAAAACACATGGAACGCTGCAAGGAACAAACTGATAACTACTAAACCGTTACAGTTGGCCATGGTTATAACAGGTTCACGAGATCGACTCGAGATTTGAAAGAAAAAGATAATGTTGCACCAAACACGTAACGAGATAGAAACCGAAACAGTTGCATTCTCGACCTATTAATCAATGGTATATATAACAACAGAATGCATATTAGAATCAGGCGAAAATCTGCTGAAAGTCCTTGAAATTGCAGACCTCCTTACGGAATCGATAGCCGCCGGGCACATGGGAGGGATGTATTGACAGATGATCGCAGTGCAAGCCAGATCTTGCTTTATTACAAAGTGTTTGACATGGGGGAGTGAAAGACATATGTAGACCTACTAGCCTGTATTTAAAAAAGTCTCCATCGCGGAATAGCGTGGTCGACAATCTTCTGGTTCACCTGGAATACAATGTCAGAGGCTTCATTGGTTTGAATTCCGCATTATTTTTTTAGCAGCCTTTCATTTCGCATCTAAATTGCGCATGAATTTGCGGCCGTCGCTTTCTTACAAAACTGTTAAGGTAGGTGAGCAGACTTATGTGGTAGCAAACCTTATCTACCTCTCGTGGTAACGTGACTTGCCGTTAAACTCAAGCAACATTTCTCTTTGTTCAAACGGACACTCGCCTTTTATCTCTCCAATGTCATCGATGATGATGTTTTGCATGAATATCGTGTCCACACAGAACCAGTTATCGGCATCTATTTTTTTTGTGACGTATAAATTTAGAAATAATACACGAAGACAAAAGGATAGTATATTGTCACACTTTTAAGTCAAAGGAATATGCACGGGTTATTCCCTTAATGTACCTTAAGATGCATGTGTGCCCTTTACGAAGTACCATTTCCAATGGTTTGTTGGAGAAAGGAAAAGTCATCTTAGTTGAACCACTTTTGAGAGTTTTAATACATCTTCCTTTAATAACGACTAGAAAATAGTAATAGTTAAACGCATTCCCTTAATTTATCCTAAGAGGCATTTGAGCCCCTTACGAAGTACAATTTCCACTTATTTTGTGGGAGAAGGAAAGATGAGCTTAGTTGAAGCAAAGTTTAAGTATATTTCCATTTCCATTTTCATTTAATATTGATTACAAATTGTTAATAGTAATAATTATGATTTAAGTTAGTTTTATTTGAGATTTTTATAATTAAAAGTAGTATTCCTTATTTTTTTTTCTTAATTGAAGTTAGTTTTTTTTCAATGAAAGCATTTAAGTTTAGGTATATGATGTATACTAAATTGCTTCTAACTTTAATTAGAATCTCTATTTTAGAATGAGTGGAGGATGGCATAAAGATTCTTACATCTGACTCGATCATTGGGGGATAAAGGAGGAGAGTTAATGACAGTGTACTTGTTGATTTTAAATGTCCACCTAACAATGCATTTCATAACAAAATGGAGCTGTATTTCATATTGAAAAACTCTTCTTAAAGTAGCTTATATGTAATGCCTTACTCTTTCACCTCTAAAACATCTACCAAATAGTGATTTGCTCTATCGGCTCTAAAACATATACCAAACAGTGCCTTGCTCTATCAGCTCTAAAACATATACCAAACAATGCCTTACTCTATCACCTATAAAACATCTAGCAAATATTGAGCCACTTTTGGCAATGTTGTGATACACATTTCCAATTCAACATTGCTTATCATCATCAAAGGCCAGGTAGAAAGAATAGATGAATAAGGATGTAGTCTAATGCGAATATTTTTTTGGTCCTTTTCACCGGAATCTAGTAATACAATTCTTGGTGAGATCACAATATTTTGTCATTTAAATTGTAATTTTAAATGCAAAAATGGATTTAGCACCGTAGAAAGTCTTTAGAAAACATATGTTGTGTAGACTCAACAACATAAAACTACATTTTTTGAGATTTCTGACAGGGTTTTAAGAAAAATCTACTAGAATATCTACACGAAAAAAAGACTAAAAAGTCACCTTGTTAGCCTACGACCTGTATAACAATTTCTAATCAAACATCAACCAAAGAAATGGGACTCGATGCTTCCTCATGCCTCTATTCACCAAAGTTTCAAGGGAAAAAATGCAGGGGATGACTGGGGGCAATTATAAGCCACTCCATTAAATGTTATGACTTTCGTTTCTATGCTTTAAGGGATTTGGGAGAGTGAGGTGTTTTAATGGGAAAAGGTGGCTTCAAGTAAAATATAAGATAAAATAATAAGCATTTTAATGATGGCTTCCTTCCACCAGAGTTTAAGCTTCTCCAATAACATATCCATATTGATATGTGTGCTTATGCTTACAAAAAATAGTAAGACCTGCAAATCCTTCAAAACTCTGGCCGAATAAATACACCACTAATAACCTCACAAACAAGAAAATCTTGCTCATGTTAACCAGTGGTTGATTAAAAAACATTTTTTTAATAGAATCTTATTATAGCCATTGGCAAGGATGAAACCCTGACATTTGGGACGTCCCATAGACAGTCTTCCTTCATAGGAGGCATATCCAAGGAATCCATTGACAACAAACGACACTAAAAATGACCCTACCTTGTTTCCTTGTCTGTAGTGCACAAGAAAAGCATCCCCATGGCACCCTACAGACTCGAGTAGGGTTCCGTCAGCTCTAAACTGGACTCCAGTTAATGGGCTTGATTGTTTTCATGGGGCAGATAGAGAGAAAGCGATAGAAAACAATTTGAATGGAAAATCCTTGATCATTGAGAACTTTGTAACCATCTTTGTTTGATTGAAATTATGTGTTTTGTTTTACCATAAAATGCTTAGGGTGCCATTGTGTTATTGAAGAACACGATAAATCTATTGTGGATGCAGCAAGCCATGGTAGTTTTATCCGTTACACACGCGGACCTGAAGTCCCTTATTACAGATCTCCAATTTCCTATAGCAGAATGGGATGAGAAATGGATGGACGAATACCTGGATGACACTGTAAAGCTTTTAGACATTTGCCTTACATTAGATGTCGAAATTTCAAAGCTGGGATGAGAAATGGATGGGCGAATACCTGGATGACACTGTAAAGCTTTTAGACATTTGCCTTGCATTAGATGTCGAAATTTCAAAGTTGGGATGAGAAATGGATGGACAAATACCTGGATGACACTGTAAAGCTTTTAGACATTTGTCTTGCATTAGATGTCGAAATTTCAAAGCTGGGATGAGAAATGGATGGACGAATACCTGGATGACACTGTAAAGCTTTTAGACATTTTCCTTGCATTAAATGTCGAAATTTCAAAGCTTGAATATTTTCAGCTTCTTGTTCATTATGCTTTGCATTTGCTGGACTTTCAGATGGCGTTTGGTCTAACGACAAGCTCTTCCGTGGCAACACTGAATCTCGAAGTATTTGTGAATCTCGAAGTATGTGTGGAGCTATGACTGGAAGAAGGCGACTGTTACTCAGCCAGGTATGCTGCATTTACTATTGCATGAATATGTATACTATTTTAGTGTGGCTATGATAAAAAATAAAGTAAAATAAAAACAAACAGGATTATATATTAAGTATATTAACAGCATATAAAACATAAAAGCAATGCCCATAACCATTAAATTTCTTCAATGAGATTAAATCGAAAGTTATTTCTACCATCTTTACTTTCCATATTCACCTTGAGCTTTGAGAGCTTCTCCATATTAAAGGAAGACGAAAACATTCGGTGTTGGTAAGACCATTGTTCACCATTAACAACAAACACACTTCTCCCAACCACAACAAACAACATTTTCTGGTCCAGAGGAGACTTTCCACAGTCATTCATGTGCTTGGAAGATAGAAATTTCCAGATCAATTCTGCATCAGGTCAGAACAATTCTCAGTTCGTAACCAAATCAGATCACAAACTTCTCACCTACAAAAAGTAATTGAATTTCAAATCTATAATTGCAACAAATAAATAAACCAATAATCCATAAGTAGCATATGCCAAAAAAAATTCTTGTGACAGTATCATATTTCCTGGACCACTCAACCATATAAGGGAAATCACTCTTTCTGAAATCGTAATGTATAAAGGCCATGTCTATGCACAACTCCTATATCTTTCTCGCAATATCCAATAGATTGCTGATCATAAATCGTGGGGTAAGGCCCTTGAATCCTTGTTTTTTCTACGACTAGAATCAGTGAATCTGTATCTCCACTGCATACCAACAAAACAATATCGAATTTTCTGTAGTAGATTTTATGATGGAAGATAATAGCAAAAGTCCAATTAGAAACATTCTCATTGTTCTAAGTGCCATGTTCTAATTAAAAGAAACGATATTCACGGTGAGTTGTGACCTGAACATCCAAATGCGTAGTGCAACGTTTATGAGCTCTAGGTAAATTGGCAACATAGATCTAGGGGAGTCTCCCCAGTGAGCAGAAACTTCATCACATAATAAAGCAAACAGACCAGATTGATGAATGAAGGTCCTTTATAAATGCAAAAGAAGCAGCACGAGATATAAAACCACAGACTTGCAAGTAGTCCAGTTATAAGGAATTCCTGTAACATTGGCATGAAGAGCCTTTTGTACTTCAGGTAGATTGAAATAAATTTCAGAATGATTTTCAGTCCAAGGATCATACTCCACAAACAGATGCCTCCATGGCTGCAACAAAATGCCTCTGTGAGAAAGAGAATGCAGTAGTGCTCTTATAGCTGATCTGATTATCCCCATCTAGAGGTGATGGATACCAGTCATTTAAATTCACCATGCAACAAATTGTGGACCTCAATGGCACGCAAGAATGTGTTTAATTTGAGAAAAAATGACCTCAATCATCTAGTCTGGTCTTTATTTTACAGTTTACCATGTCAATGGGGAAGAGACTACCAAATGCAAAAGATATAGCATTGGACTTTAAGCATACCTTCAAACTGATAAGCTGGCATATAGAGTGCTTAATGTATCTAATATTCTTACACATCTTTTTCTCTGGTCTTTATTTTACAGTTTACCATGTCAATGGGAAAGAGACTACCAAATGCAAAAGATACGAAATTGGACTTTAAGCATACCTTCAAACTGATCTGCTGGCATATATAATGCTTAATGTATATAATATACTTACATATCTTTTTCTCTGTTGTTTTCTATATGTTCCAGTACTATTCAAACAAGGACGGGTGTAGATACTATATGGATCAATATTCCCCATTTCCACATCGACACGATCTAATACCATATTGCATAGAGTTGATGGATGCACAAGAGATGAAAAGTCACATTGAATATTGGGCAACCGGTAGGTGTTGTCTGATATCAAACCATGAGACCACATAAATTCAAAAATCCCTACAAGATCATGGAAATCGTCTATAAGTGCATTGCCCACCTGCAAGAACCATGATTTTCCAGATGTTAAAACACAATATAGAAATATAATCGCCACTTTTCATTCTATATGATCCTATTTAGAACAAATGATTTATTGCCATCTTTCGTCCATTTCAAGTGTTGCTCGTTATATTTTAATGCCCATACATTCATAATGACAGTATAGGGTCTTACCATATATCCTTTCAGATTAATGGCTGGATTTTCAAGGTCCTTGTTGTGTCTGTACAAGACTTGAACTAACTAAGGAACATAATGGCTTGGAAAAAACAATATTGGAGAAAAATCCATTTAGGTTAATTCAGCTATGTTATGGGATGGATCCAAACTTGTATTGGTAATGAAGGAAACATCCTATAAACTCTACTCAAGATCAGAAAAAGCTCAAAATCTTAATTCAACAGTGTCTTTATAAAAAACTCAAGAAACCAGAACTTGCATCATTCAAGGTCAAATTAGGTCGTATTAGTAGACATCTAGAACCACAAAATATAGTCAAACTCCTTCCATCCATGTCTAACTTTTATACAAAAGCATACCTTCGATTCTTAGTGATGGCATAAAAATGAGTGTGATTTTTATGATAAGTTAAAAATCATTGCTAAATAGTCTTTATCAATTAGATATTTATGGACAGTTATTTTTTTAGTTTCCTCAGAAAACAAAAATCTTTGCCTCAGTGCACCCACAGATAGGAAAAAGAACAGAGTTTTCTACTTAGTGGCTTGGATATTGTTTACTTTAATGCAAAATGTCAAAAATTGGAAGAAAGGAACTTATTGTTTGTCCGTTCAATGTACAATGTGTCTTTTGTGATGTGGTTTTGCTCCAAGTGGTATCCAAGCTCATGTCTTGCATTTGAGAGAATTTTATATTGTTTTAGAGAACATATATTGGAATTTATGTAAGGATTTTCTAGCAAGATACCACCAAAGATAATGAAAGAAGCAACAAAAAAAGTAAGTGCATTAAGGACTAAGGTTGCTTCCACGCATTGAAAATCCTATAAACATAAAGATGGTTTTGTAATGGTTTACTAATCCCTAAGAGTTAATGACAGTATACTTGTTGATCTTAAACGTCCATCTAAAAATGCATTTCATAACAAAATGGAGCTGTATTTCATATTGAAAAACTCCTCTTAAAGTAGCTTATATGTAATGCCTTGCTCTATCACCTCTAAAACATCTACCAAATAGTGATTTGCTCTATCAGCTCTAAAACATATACCAAACAGTGCCTTGCTCTATCACCTCTAAAACTTGTACTAAACAATGCCTTACTCTATCACCTATAAAACATCTAGCAAATATTGAGCCACTTTTGGAAATGTTGTGATACACATTTCCAATTCAACATTACTTATCATCATCAAAGGCCAGGTAAAAAGAATAGATGAATAAGGGTGTAGTCTGACATTGTCGATGGAACAGAGAAAGTGGAACATATCAGAATTGCTATACAGGAATTACAACGAAGTGCACAATTGCTTGCCCAGGGGTTAGATCCTCTCTCTAAACACGTTAATGACTTCTTTCATGTTATTTTGAGTGGAAGGAATGCATTGCTTGATAGTTTCAGGTTATCCGCATAAGGCACACCCATCAAAGATGATTAGTCATGAATATATCATCAACGCTGACCAGCGTGAAATGTTTCTTGGTTTAGAGTTTCTTAGGGTTTTTCATTTTCTTGGTTTAGGGTCTCTTAGGGTGGTTCATTTTTTTGGTTTAGGTATGGAACTCAAAAAGTTTCAAGGCTTTTCCAGTTTATGATCTCGAAAAAAATCAGT
Source organism: Pinus tabuliformis (assembly GCA_031772625.1). Classification (NCBI taxonomy): domain Eukaryota; kingdom Viridiplantae; phylum Streptophyta; class Pinopsida; order Pinales; family Pinaceae; genus Pinus; species Pinus tabuliformis. Next base: position 339,421,974 of record CM062818.1, on the reverse strand, counting down.
TAATCTGTTACTTGTGCTCTTTGATGGAAGTTTTGTAATGCATGACTGAAGAATACACGGTGAGAGAAAAATACATATTATGCTAATTGAGGAATGTTTTTCGCTTTTTAAAAAAAGGCAATATGGGAGATTCCAATCACGTTCCAAGGCATTTTTTAAAATGTGGATGTGAAAAAAGGTTGTTGTGGAAGGTATTGTTTGTATATTTTAACACACTAACACTTTACAACAATGAACCAACAATATTCATGATGAAAATAGCAATAGGGAAGATTTATCTGCATAATGAAAAAGACTATGGGAGATTCCAATCATGTTCCAAGGCATTTTTTAAAATGTGGACGTGACAAAAGGTTGTTGTGGAAGGTGTTGTTTGTATATGGGAAATTTCTTGATCATTGTGTATAATCCTAATGTTGATAGATATGTCTACTAAGTGGTTCCAGTTAATGGGTTATTGATTTGAGTGGTCAATATATTTTTATTATTTATCAAAGTAATCTTGTATTGTATTTTTGTTCTTTAATTTATGCCTTACGACGTTTCCTTTGCAACATCCGGTGCAAATTCTAGTTTATCCTAAGAGGCATTTGAGCCCCTTACGAAGTAAAATTTCCACTTATTTTGTGGGAGAAGGAAAGATGAGCTTAGTTGAAGCAAATTTTAAGTATATTTCCATTTTCAATTTCATTTAATATTGATTACAAATATTTAATATTGATTACAAATTGTTAATAGTAATAATTATGGTTTAAGTTAGTTTTATCTGAGATTTTTATAATTAAAAGTAGTATTCCTTATTTTTTTTTCTTAATTGAAGTTAGTTTTTTTCAATGAAAGCGTTTAAGTTTAGGTATATGATGTATACTAAATTGCTTCTAACTTTAATTAGAATCTCTATTTTAGAATGAGTGGGGGATGGCATAAATATTCTTACATCTGACTGGATCATTGGGGGATAAAGGAGGAGAGTATATAGGAGAATGCGGATAATACTAAATATACTATTAATTCCAAATCTAAAGATGTGTTGTGGGATGATAAGGAGCTAGAGGGGGAAACGAATCTAACTTATTATATTAGGGGATAAAGGAGGAGAGTATATAGGAGAATGCGGATGATACTAAATATACTATTATTCCAAATATAAAGATGTGTTGTGGGATTATAAGGAGCTAGAGGGGGAAACAAATCTAACTTATTATAAGGAGGTGACCAACCCTACTCTTGCTAACCAGAAATATCTATTTGTCTTGAGTAGCACTAAGAAGAAGATGAACATTGAAAAGATAACTAACTCACAGGACTCATAAGTGAAATTGGACATTGGTATATTATCAAAACACATTGGGATGAAAGAAGCTATGGCCTTTGCCATACTAAGAAGGTTGAAGAAAAACCACTTTCTCTCGGATTGCCCAACTCTTACACATATCAATTTTGTTTTCCATAAAATTTGTTACACTGTCAACCTACTTGACCTGGTAAGTTAACAAAACCATAATAACTTATGAATAATTATTATTTCTCATATAAATAAAATATTTTAAAATGTCAATTAACCTTATTCATAAAGTCCAATAAATTACATTAATCTTAATGAATATTAATCTTTATTATTATCATTCTAATATATATATATATATATATATATATATATATATAAAATAAGTTTTAATAATTTAATTTTTTTCCTATAAAAAATAATTCAATTAAATATTAAAATAAATATTATTATTTAAAATACAGTCCGTAAAAAATTAAACATATGTTACACTTTTTAATTTATTAATGTAATACTCAATATTCTATAAATAACCAACAAAGATACTGACTGCAAAAACAACTTTGTCGCTTTCATCCAAAAACCTCAGGTTTTTTTTTGTTCCAACTTAAAATATTATTCCTTCATGGAAATATCTCATTAAATTTCATTCATTGAAAAAATTAGGATTTTCATACCGTAATATTCATGTAGTATGTCGAAACAAATCTGTACTGGCCTCTTGGATGAATAATAGTGATGGAAAATTTCAGTGGAAATAAAAGAAGTCAAAACAGTTTTTCTCTATTTCTGGTACTTTTGTTTTCTCTCTTTTGGTTATTTGTTCATGTTCTATATTATATTATTATTATTTTAGTCAAAACAATATTAGTTTCTCTCATATTTGTTTGTATAATTATTTTACATATTTATCTTTTTTATTTGTTTTCTATTTTATTATTATTATTATTATTTTAATGCTTTTATTATATTTGTTTATATAATTATTTTTCAGGTTTGTTTTTTACGTTAATTTTTTTAATATCATAAAATAGAATTGTTAAATTTAACAATTTAGGGTCTAAACTCGAATTATATGAAAAACAATATTAGTAAATGCCAAGCTATGCAAATTTTCAAAAAGGTGGGAATTTTAGCAACAAAATTTCATTATGCTTTCTTTTTATTTTAATTTGATGATGGTGAATATTTGCTTGCGATGAAAATAACAAAATCATAATACACATTAAATCAATAAACATTCATCCCATATAATTAAACAAAACATAATGTATATTAAATCAAAATATACATTCATAACATAATATATCATAACATATTAACAATATTAAATTAATATATATATATATATCATAATACATAAAATCAACAATAATAAATATGATTCCTATCATAACAATATTAAATTAATAGAGATATATATATATATCACAATATATTAAATCAACTAAAATACATAAAACTAGTTATAAAAAGTAATATATTAAGCTTTCATATTCAAAACAAATTAGGTAATTATAACAAAATCATAATACACATTAAATCAATAAACATCCATCACAATATAATAAAACAAGTCATAATGTATATTAAATCAAAATATACAATCATAACATAATAAATCAATATATACATATCTTAACTCATTAATACCAATACCTATCAATATACATATATAGGTATAAAAGAAATAAACATATTACACAATACATATTAAAACAATATATATATATATATATATATATATATATATATATATATATATATATATATATATATATATATATATATATCACAAGATAACAAAACAAAGCATAAGATATTAAAATCAATATATATTAAATCAAAACATAGTATATAGTAAATCAGGATATATATATACATCTTAATACACTAAATCAATCCACATACATATCTTAATACATTAAATCAAGTACTTGTAATTAGTTTAATAAACAAAACAAATTAGGTCAAAGCACAATAAATATAAACAAACATTTATATACAAATGAACTAACAATGATTGAGTCAAAAAAGATTTAAACAACATACAAATAAATAAAATGGATAAAGGATAATAGTAATAAGATATTTATAAAAATTAAAAATTTTCATCCTAAATCTGATTAATTGTCGGCCTGGCACTCTCCCTTATCCTAACCTATTTATTCACCATATCCCTTCTCTGACTTCTTCAATAAATTCTCATCCTGATGACGAACCACAGAGGCTGGTTCGAAACGTCGATACACTAAAACAACAGATGCGATGAATCCGGAAGATACAACCACACAGAAAATAAGAATTTTGTCAAAGTTTGTTAAAAATATTATTTAGAATTATCAACTAGTATGGGATAAAGAGAAGCCATAAAAATTTATGTAAAAAATAAAAATGGAAAGTAGGTTACCCCTCGTTAGATTATCGAAATTCCGTTCCTTGCTTTATGTTGATTGTTATCCTCAAGATCTATGTAAGCTAAGATGCAATCTCACAATTTTCATATAACCCTATTTTCTACATGATTATGCTCAAAAGTATCTAGACCAACCAAATGGAGGAAGCAGATGCTCATCATCCAACAAGTATGAAATTTCATCCTAATAAGGCCCAACTATGTTTTCTAAAACAATGGATTGTTCAACCCCTTATTCATTGCCCCTCCCCCACCCCCCCAAGCATCTAGCAAGTATGAAATTTTATCCTAAGAAGACCCAAATATGTTTTCTAAAACAATGGGTTGTTCAACCCCTTCATCATTGCCGTGCCCCCCACGCTCGATTTTCATTCTTTATTACCTCTATTGTCCTCTTCTAATGAGGATATTGGATTGGAATGATTAGGGGAAATTCATAATATTCCAAAAAAGAAACAATAATCCACATGTATTTTTACTCGGAAAAGAGCGCATCAACAATTAGAGGAAGGGGATATGGAGGAGGATGAAATGGATGAAAGGTTTCCAAATAAGGATCATGGGAAGTCAATAAATGATAAAAGGGAAGAGATATCCAACAAGGAAAATATATTTCATATTCAAATCATTTTATAAAGATCATTAGGAACTAGATCCAAAAACTATAAAAATCCTAGAGTTATCTCTTTTTCATAGGGTGGGAGCCAAAAACCATTAGTTAAATAATGAGCATAGTCTTCTAGAATTGTAGAGGATTAGGTAAGCCATACAAAGTAGAAAATTTAAGAGGTTTAGTAAAATCATTAAAAGAAATCATCCTCATACTATAAGCGACCTAGCTGAAGGGTCTTAAAGCATTAAAAATAAGCATGGTTCCCAAGATAAGTTGTGATGTCATAATTTTTGACTCAAGAGGCACATATAGGGTACTTTGTACATTGCATAATAGACTCATTCTTCATCTAGAACTCTCCTTTCAATCCAAACATTGGTTATTAACAAGTCGCACATATTAACAATCATGAAATTAGTTCAATGTCTTTATTAGTGTACATGCCAATAACTTATTAAGAAAATAAAGGTTTCTAATCTACCCACTTAGCCATAAATGACCCTAAATACCCATTAAGAAAGGTCATTATAGGAGGTTTGAATGTTATAACTAGTGATCCATTCCGTAATGATGGAAAACTTGATAAAAAGATGGGACAAGGTTGATATGAAACTAACAAAAGTGAAATTAACATGGTATAAAAGAGTGCCAAGCTCATTCACATAGTCTAGAAAGAGGGTTAGGATTTATTATATAGTAGTGTACCTTGATCAGTTTCACTTGTAGAGTGATTTTTCTTAATAAGAATACAATTTACACTAAAAATTACCATGAATAACTTCTAATAAAAAACATTTTCTTTATATATCTTGGACTACTAAAACTATAAGCCTCTTCCATTATAATTTAACCCTCACTAGCTTTAAATTAAAAGTCCATGTAGATAACATGAAAAGAATGGATCAAGTGCGTCACAATATCTCATCTACATATAGTAGAAAAAAATAAACTCTGTCAAAATTGGTCTAAATCACTAGAAGATAAATATATATACTCTCATATAAATTGAGAAAGTCTCGCTGCCATATATGTAGACAAATTGGTCATCTTCAGAGTGCATGCCCACAAAATAAAAAAGAAAGGAAAAGAAGACAACCCACAAAACCAAAAGGCTGGCAGTTTTCATCCACATGGACAGAGGATATAGAAGAGGAACAAAAGGAGGAAGACATCAGCGTACCTCAAGAAGTTGTAGAAGAAGGAAATAATCCAGAAACCAAAAATGAAATCAGCACACACCACCCACAGAATAATGAAAATCTGATTGGATATGCCACAGATCCAAATGAAAGCAATCCACAGCAGCAATATGAGAACACAGGACAGGAAATCGAGGGCAGCAAGAGAGCACACTCTTCATCAAGCTCAGATTCTGAAAAAGAAATCATGGCTGATACAAACGAACTTCAAATGACTATTGTAACAGCCACACCCAACAATGAAGGTTGGCGGAAAGTGGAAAAAAAGAAAGGTAGGAAAGCATAGACAGCTTATTTTTTAGATCATGTTCTTAAAAGAACAAGTTTTGATACCGCATATGCTATTGTAGCATCTACAACATGTAATTTTACTCAAATTGAATAAAATTACGATTTTTCCAGGGGAAGAAATAAATTGAGAAAGTATAACTATAAATATAAATGGAATTATTAAAGGAAATAAATGACAAATAAACCATAAGTAATGGATTATGAAATATTTAAAGTATTGTCTTTCAAAATCTTCACAAGCTCTCAAATCTAAGGATAAATGTTGTTGAGGGGCCTCTTAGGCCAACTTATAGGAAACATATTTAGTGTAAGTAAATCCATGTAATAAACGATATATTTACATAGTAAACATAAGGAGTGATTAGTTGGAGTCGGAACAACCACCTAAACCATACCCCTAGTGTATAAATGCACATGAATCCATAATGCAAATATGGTTAGAATTCCTTCCCAATCCTTCTTCTCATGCGCAATGTGTGTGTTGTCAATTCTAAAAATCAATGTAAAATAAAACTCCCTAGGAGATGGAATCACAATTAAGTGGCCAATATTCACTTCAAATAAACTTATTCAAAATATTATAGGGGTGATCTCTTCATTATTGGATCAATTTTGGATCACATTGCTTCAATTATTCCTCTTGATGAGAAAGCTAAGATGATGAAAGTGATGAATGAGGATAGAATTTACAATGCAATCTAAGGTTTGTATCCTAACATGTTCTTGATAGATTCACTATTTATCTAAGAGAACTTGCTAAAAGATCAACAAAACCGACCTATAAATTATGTTATAGTTTGTGCAGAAATATTCTAAATTGGGAGGAAGCACCAACTTCTCCTTTCATTCCCTCAATCCAAAAGAAGTTGAACCCTCTTCCTCTTTTGTATGTTGTCAGATATCCTTATGTAATTTTTCTTACAAAATACTAAAAATTATCATACCCAACAAGTTATAAAAGATTCTCCCAAAAATAATCCTCAACAAGCAAGAAAAATTTATGCAAAAAAAAATCATATACAATATTATAATGGCTTAGAAAGTTATACTTTGCAATAAACCAAATAAAGATAAAGCTATTATTATTAGAATCAATATGGATAATGTTTTTATGGTCTAGGGAATACTTCATTTTCTGTGAGTTGTTTATATTTGGTTTGTGACCTTCCTGTATTTGACGATTCTCCACTTGCATCAGTGATACATAGATTTCCACTTTCTTAAATGGGATACCTATCAGCTTTTCTCGATTTAATTGGGAAATGCAACAAGGTCTCACCCTCTCCACTCTTCTTTACATAATTATTATGGTTGGACTTATGATTAGAGAATTAGAGGTAGAGAGACATGTTAGTGTCTAAATCTACCTCAAGTTGAGAAAGGAAACATCTAGGTTAACATCAAGCCACTCTTAACCTGGTAGCTAACCCTACCAGGTCGGGATAGGGCTCTCTCCTTGTCAATCTCAGGAAAAGATGGCCAATAAAGCTTGAGATGACTAATGTAATGACTGATTTTAGGCTGGGTATGTCTACATAGGTGTTTGATTGAATTTGATGATGTTTTGCTGGCTCAATTGTGAAAGGCAGATTTGGGTCTGGGGATGAGGCTCAGTTTTGCAGAGATCTCTATGGGACAAGGTAGGAAAATGGTTTGGTACTTCAAATTGAGTGAGATGGAGAGATTTTAGACCAGTGAGGAGTTGGAGAGGGCATGAAAAACTCATGGATCCTCTTGAAAAAGCTAAAAACATAGATAACTAAACAAACCCTAGGTAGAGTATTGCACTTTCATTGTATTTTACCTTTTATCCCTGTTTGATTTAGTTAAGATGAAATAAAGAGAGATGATGGCATACATAAAAGACATGTAAACTTAAAATTGTAGAAGGAAACATAATACCAAAGCAAGATGCCACAAGAATCCCATAAAGTACTGCAAACCCTAGCCTATTCCTTTGCCAAACTGCTGAAATGAGTATACAATGAAGCTCCAAGATTTCCCAAAAGTTCAGTCATGCTAATCACTCAAAAATGACAAGATATGGGAAACCAAAAACTAATCCTAGCCTCTAGGGGTTGAGCTCATAAGTTTAGTAGCTGTTCCAACAAATTCTAAACTGAGAACTAAAAAGTAGGCAGTGGAACAACTTGCCTCTAAAAACTAGGGAACTGATTCATTCAGTTGCAAACTACCTTTTCATGGATGAATCTACCTCTATGTGTGAAAATTTAGCATAATTACATCAAAATCCATCATGTAACATTAAATTACATCATGATTTTGACAATTAGAAGGAGAAAAGTCAAACTGTGAAAAAACTAGGCGAAAACAGAGTTTGTTGGACAAAATGAGCAAAATTCCTCCAATGCACTGCACTGATTTCCCTATGCGTATCACCTATTCGCAGCTGCTTTTGGAGGCCTTCTCAGTCTCAAAATTTTCTCCAAGTGGGTTTGTTGGAAAGGTATGTCTCTCTAATTTCCAAAAGAAGTGGAATGTCTAAATTTGGCCTCCATTTGCCTCTTCAAAACTGAGTTCTCCCAACACTGCTTCCTGTGTGTTTAAAAGGGGCAGAAAGGTCATTTTTGAGGTGTTTTTGAACTTTTTGGAAGCTCAAAACTTGTCATAATTTCTTGGCCATTTGTGGACATGTATATTTTTCCACGACAAATCCAAAAATGTTGAGTTTTCCTCAAAAGAAGATCCCCATCAAGAGCACACACCAAGTGGCGCGGTGCATCAGGCAGAAAAACTTATTTTTAAAGCCAAAAATTTCAAAATTGCAAAAAGTGTCCCAAATTTCTTGAAATTTGGGCTGAATGTGACTCATCAAGTGCTATGTTGGGCCAACGAAGCCTCAGCCAGGATCTAAAGTCTATCTTGCTCTTTTCACTTCCTCGATGTTTTCTTCAACTTCGCCTTCAAGTTCTTGATTCTTTCCTTGTACACTTTGTTTCTCACCAAGGAGTGGTGGGCCATGTGCCTCAACATGGTTTTCTCTCTGTTTGTCTTCTCTAGCATCTTTTCCAAGTGGATATTCACCCTCTCAAGCCAACATTCATGATTAGCATTGATTTCTCGTTCAAGTGATGAGAGCTTAACTTTCCTCCTTTTGGCAGCTTGCCAGTTTTCTCATATGTTTTGTAGCTCCATAGTGGTTTGCTGATCCTCTAGATGTTCGTTTCTTTGCTCTAGATATTTGATTATCCACTTGGCTCTTTCTAGGTTGAGAGACAAATGCTAAATGTCATCTTGTTACTCCTGAATGATCTCTCTAAGCTTTGAGCTTTGTGAGCCCAAATCGGTCTCGTCATCCTAAATAAGAATGAAATCTGTCTCCTGCCCTCCTGAAGGCCCCTCATCATGTAATGGCTGCTTTCCCTTGTCCTATCCCTCCTCTGCTGATGGAGGAAATGAGACCCCTTCCACCCCGGGTGGAGATAATACTCATTTTGCCACTGCAAACAACCTTCTAGTGCCCTTTTGATAGGTGACAAACACCGACACACTAGTGGTTTTTGTCTCATGAATCTCCTGTTGATGTGAAGGTCCTCCTGTTTCATGAAAAACTGTTAGGGGTACTTGAGGACTTGTGAAGACCTCATGTGAAATGAAACCCTCCCATGAGATGTTTTGTAAACTAGGCCGATGTAAGACCACAATTTTTATTAGAGAAAAATGATATATACTATTATACTGCTACTAAGGAGGCTTCCTATGCACTAAGGTGGTCATATTCTCAATATTTTGGCAAGTAAAATAGGGGAGATTCATAATTCTCACCCTAGTGAAGTGCATCAACAATCTAATGTGATAGGCATATAGGCAAGAAAATCGGCCCTCAAAGCTAAAATATTTAATTATGAGTTTCATCAAGGGACCACATGTGTCCTTCAGATATCTGAAGGGAAAAAATCTACTAAGATGTCTCTGATAACAAACCTTGATGTAAGGCTCATAATGCTCTCTATCAATCTGCTGCCTTCTATTCCACTACTCACCAACATTTGGAATGCCAGTCGCTTGAGAAATAGTCTCGGGTGTCAAGGTGAATGTCACAACTGCCAAAGTGACTTAACCATTATGAAGATGGAGCACAAACAATCTGGCCAACTCATGATGGTATTGGACTCTCTCTACCAACTCACAGAACTGATAACAAGATTCGTGTTGAAATCATGTGACAGTAATAGGATAGGCCACCAGCTCGACAAGTGAAGTAGACTCTTCTCATACATGTTTACCACCCTTGTGAGGTCTCCTTGGTGCATGCATTTCTCTAGAAGAATCACTAAGTGTCTCCTCATCTCGATCATAGGAAGGATTTGACTCCATGTTTGCCAATGTTTGAGTTTTCTTGATGAGTATGAAGAGATTTATGGTGTCTTTAGGTTTTTTGTTGCCAAATGTATGAGGGACTGTGGAGAGAATGTGTATGAGGGGTTTTTGGAATATTGCTCCCAAGATTTTGGGGAATAGAAAGGTTTAGGAAACAATATTTAAGCCTTGGGGTAGCAATTAGGGCTTGGAAATTTTTAACTATGGTTTGGGATAGTAGCACTAGGGATTTAGGATTAGTGATTTTAGGGATATGGAGTTTTTGGAATGGGTTGATTAAAATATAATGAGAAGGAGAAAATGAATGAAGGAATGAAGGAGCGAGGGAGTGAGACATAACTAGGAGTGGAATTGGTAGCAAAAAACACAATTTGTAAACCCTAAGAATTTCTTTTTGAAAAAAATTGCAAGGAGGTAGGATTTCAATTTTTTCTCACTAAATCATCATAAACATCAAGAGAAACTCATTCACTGATCATGGACGAATCTTTGACTTGAACACTTGAGGATTGAGCAAATTTTGCAATTTGGGAGAGTTTGTGGATGAAATCAGCTTCCAAACCTTGTGCGTTGTGCCACAAACCCAGTGCGTCGTGCCACTTCAATGCGCCACGCTTGTGTAACATTTACACTATAGAGGGCAGCCCAACGCGCCGCACCAAATGGATGCGCTGCGCCCACGACCCAATGTGCCGCACCTCTGAAATATGCCCAAATTGCTACAGTTTTGCCTCCTTTGTGATTTTTGACCTTTCTCTTGTTCACTCCTTCCCCTTTGGATGCAAGTGAAGTTTTTAAACATGACAAATGGATTATATACAAAGGATTTTAATTTTTCACTTATCAAAAACCCACTTTGTAATGTTTCCCTTCGACTTGCTTTTAAAACTCTGTTTTTGGGCAGTTTGCTTTATTTTTTCCCTTAATGAACGAAATGCTTTGACTTTTTGTTTTCCTTGCAGGTGATGGAGTTACTGAAGCTTGGCAAGGTGACCAGGGTTGCTACTAAAGTTATTACATATGGAAAAAATGAAATTACATCAGTTTTGTACATAAAAACATAAAAAAACTATATTTTTCCTCAAAACAGGGTTTTGAGGAAAAATCAATCACTGAGGATGTGATTATGGAAATTATTGTTGTTGAAACTTTATTTGTCTTCCTCATGCTCCTACTGACCGTTATTGAGCATTTTGAAGACCTTATTGACAAAATCTAGACCTAATGAGACCTAAAAATCTAAAAATGACTTTTGGAGATTAAAGACAAAAATTGACTGCAGATGATCTGGATGAATGAAAATGGGCCAACACATGAGGGAAAATGTATAATAAGCCACTACCGTCAGATGATCCATGATCCTAATGCAATGCAACTGATCAAGTGAGACACCTAACATGCAATGCAACAAGAAAATTTGATCACTGGTGGAGGGATGAAGATACCGACACTAACCTACTATCCCAAACCCTAGTTAAAAATTCCCAAACCATAAATGTCGCCCCAAAGCTTAAATACTATTTCCTAAACCCTTATATTCACTAAAATCTTGTTAGCAATATTCCCAAAACCCCTCATACACATTCTCTCCATAGTCCCTCATACATTTGGCAGCAAAAAACCTAAATACACCATAAATCTCTTCATGCTCTTCAAGAAAACTCAAACATTGGCAAACATGGAGTTAGATCCTTCCTATGATCGAGATGAGGAGACACTCAGTGATTCTTCTAGAGAAATGCATGCGCTAAGGAGACCTCACAAGGGTGCTAAACATGTATGAGAAGAGCCTACTTCACTTGCCGAGTTGGTGGCCTGTCCTCTTGCAGTCACATGCTTTCAACACCAATCTTGTTATTAGTTCTGTGAGTTGGAAGAGAGAGTCCAATACCATCATGAGTTGGCCAGATTGTTTGTGCTTCATCTTCGTAATGGTCAAGTCTCTTTGGCAGGTGTGACATTCAGGTTGACACCCGAGATTATTTCTCAAGCAACTGGCGTTCCAACAGTTGGTGAGTAGTGGAATAAAAGGCAGTAGATTGATAGAGAGCATTATGAGCCTTACATCAAGGCTCATTATCACAGGCATCTCAGTAGATTTTTTACCTTCAGATATCTGAAGGACACATATGCTCCCTTGATGAAACTCATAATTAAATATTTCATCTGTGAGGGTCGGTTTTCTCGCCTATATGCCTATCACATCAGATTGTTGATGCACATCACTAGGGTGATATTCATGAATCTCCCCGATTTTATTTGCTGAAACATTTAGAAGATGACCACCTTAGTGTATAGGAAGCCTCCTTAGCAGTAGTATAATAGTATATATCATTTTGCACTAACCAAAATTGTGGTCTTGCGTCAGCTTGGTTTACAGAACATCTCATGGGAGGATTTCATTTCACATGAGGTCTTCACAGGTCCTCAAGTACCCCCAACAATTTTTCATGAGATAGGAGGACCTTCACATCAGTAGGAGATTCATGAGACACTAACCATTAGTGTGCTAGTGTTTGTCACCTATCAAAAGGACACTAGAAGGTTGTGTGCAACGGCAAAACAAGTATTATCTCCACTCGGGGTGTAAGGGGTCTCATTTCCTCCATCAGTAGAGCAGGCACAAGACAAGGGCAAGCAACCTTTTCATGATGAGGGGCCTTCAGGAGGGAAGGAGACAAATTTCATTCTTATTTAGGATGACGAGACCGATTTGGGCTTACAAAGCTAAAAGCTTAGAGAGATCATTCAGGAGCAACAAGATGACATTCAGCGTTTCTCTCTCAACCTAGAAAGAGACAAGTGGATAATCAAATATATAGAGCAAAGAAACAAAAAGCCAAAGGATCAGCAAACCATTATGGAGCTACAAAACATACGAGAAAACTGGGAAGCTGCCAAAAGGAGGAAAGTCAAGCTCACATCACTTGAACAAGAAATCAATGCTGATCGTGAATATTGGCTTGAGCGGGCAAATATCCATTTGGAAAAGATGCTAGAGAAGGCCAATAGAAATAAAACCATGTTGAGGCACATGGCCTACCACTACTTGGCGAGAAACAAAGTGTGCAAGGCAAGAATCGGGAACTTGAAGGCCAAGTTGAAGAAAGCATCGAGGAAGCGAAAATAGCAAGATAGACTTCAGATCTTGGTTGAGGCTTCCTTGGCCCAACACAGCACTTGATGAAGCACATTTAGCCCAAACTTCAAGAAATTTGGGACACTTTTTGCAATTTTGAAATTTTTGGCTTAAAAAATAGGTTTTTCTGCCTGATGCGCCGTGCCACCTTGTTCGCGCTTTTGATGGCGACCTCCTTCTCAGGAAAACTTAGCATTTTGGGATTTTTCATGGAATAATATGCATGCCCACAAATGGCAAAGAAATTTTGACAGGTTTTGAGCTTCCAAAAAGGTCAAAAACACCTCAAAAATGACCTTTCTACCCCTTTTTGGACACACAGGAAGCAGTGTTCGGAGAACTCAGTTTTGGAGGGGAAAATGGAGGCCAAATTCAGAAATTCCACTTGTTTTGGAAAATATACAAGCACACCTTTCCAAAAATCCCATTTCTAGAAAATTTAGACATTGGGAAGGCCTCCAAAATATGCTCCAAAAAGACGCTATGCATAGGGAAATCAACATAGTGCATTGGAAGAATTTTGCTCATTTTGGCCAAAAAACTTGTTTTTCACCTAGTTTCTTCATAGATTGACTTTTCTGCTTCTAATTGTCAAAATCACGATGTAATTTAATGTGACATGATGTATTTTGATGTAATTATGCTAAATTTTCCCTCATAGAGGTAGATTCATCCATGAAAAGGTAGTTTGCAACTAAATGAATTAGTTCCTAGTTTTTAGAGGCAAGTTGTTCCACTGCCTACTTTTTAGTTCTTAGTTTAGACTTTGTTGGAATAGCCCCTAAACTTATGAGCTTGACACCTAGAGGCTAGGATTAGTTTTCGGTTGCCTATATCTTGTAATTTTTTAGTCATTAGCACATTTGGACTTTTGGGAAAGCTTGGAGCTTCATTGTATACTCATTTCAGCAGTTTGGAAAAGGAATAGACCAGGGTTTGCAGGACATTATGGGATTCTTGTGGCATCTTTCATTGGTATTGTGTTTCCTTCTTCAATTGTAAGTTTACATGTGTTTTATATATGCCATCATCTCTCTTTGCTTCATCTTAACTAAATCAAACAAGGATAAAAGGTAGAATACAGTGAAAGTGCAGTGCTCTACCTAGGGTTTGTTTAGTTATCTATGTTTTCAGCTTTTTGAAGAGGATCCATGAGGTTTTCATGCCCTCTCCAACTCCTCACCAGTCTAAAAGCTCTCCATCTCACTCAATTTGAAGTACCAAACCATTTTCCTACCTTGCCCCATAGAGATCTTTACAAAACTGAGCCTCATCCTCAGACCCAAATCTGCCTTTCACAATTGAGCTAGCAAAACATCATCAAATTCAATCAAACACCTCTGTACAAATACCTAGCCTAAAATCAATCATTACATTAGTCATCTCAAGCTTTACTAGCCATCTTTTCCTGAGATTGACAGGGAGAGAGCCCTCTCCCGACCTGGTAGGGCAAGGTACCAGGTTAACCGTGGTTTGATGTTACCCTAGAAATTGCCTTTCTCATCCTCGGGTAGATTTAGGCACTAACATAGTGGCGACTCAACTGGGGAATCAGATGCTTTGTTTGTTAGTGTTCTTCATTTTACAAACTACAGATGGAGCCTGAATTGATGCGAGGTAGCCTTCGGACTGCACATCGCTTTGCGAGTCCATAAGTAAATAAAAGCTGCTTCAGTTAATCTCTGGTCTAGTTTTATAAACGAAACATCTGACTTGCAAATTGCCCAGGTGCATTATATAATTCTAGACTTTTGGATGATGATTTTAGAATTTTATAGGCTAAATAAGTTGATTTTGTCCATTTGATTTTTGGGAATAATTCAACACATTGTCTTCCAGATGACACATCAGAGAAAATCCTGATCCTGATCCACCTCCTGTGTATGAAAATCCCAATATTATTCCAAGAATCCTTCATCAAGAAAGTTATGTGATTCCTGTGTTCAAATCTCATTCATCTCCTGTTGTTTTTTAGTATCTTGAATATCTTGAGTTTGATGAAAATTTTGATCTATCGTTGTTTGAGACCAAATTTGAAAGTGTTGTTGACTCTACTTCCCTAAATATAGAGTTTGTCAAAGATATTGAAACTGGAAAGGCCAAAAAATCAATTGAGGATGATATTTTAAAACTTCAAACTTCCATTTTGGCTACAAACATTCCTGAATTCTTAGATTCTGCATCTGCAACTCTTGGGTCATCTACTATTGCATCTAGTTCAGAAATTCCTACAAAACCTCCTTTCATTCCAGCCATTCCCGTGCAGCCTTCCATCTCTGATCAGAAATATGCAGTGTTGTCACTTCCATCAACCCCATCAACACCTCAAACATCATAAGTTTCTTCACCTCCATCCACACCTCATACACCTCATCCATTACTTGCTCCAACCCCTCCTACATCCCCAAGATCAGTCGTAAATCCACCTAGAGCAATGGCTGCCCGATATGCACCCTTTGTGTTGCCTCAAAACTTAGATGACATGCCCACTGATTATCAAATCAAAATTCCATTATTCGATGGTACCCCTCAAGATATCACAGTTCAGCAACATGTGGATAGGATGGCAGATTTGTTTGATCTCCACAAGATCGATGTAGAAAATATAACAATGAGATTGTTTGTGCAAACTTTTGGAGGTGAGGTCAGAAAGTGGTTTAGAGCATTGCCAGCTAGAACAATAAATTCATTGGAGGAACTTCAAAGAAACTTTTTGGATCACTGGGAGGTAAAGAAGAACACTCTTCAAATTCTTTCCGAATATGAAAACATCAGGAGGAATGTTGGTGAGAGTGTCCAAGATTATTGTGTTAGATTCAATATTGTTTACAATGCAATTCTTGTTGATATAAAGCCACCTATGGGGTTGGATTTGATTATGTTTCCTGATGGTTTTGATCCTGATATGCCCTATCAATTAAGAGAAAGTGATCCGACCACTTTGGAAGACATGCAGAAAATTGCAGTTAGCATTTGAGCAAATCTGCTTGCTAAGAGAGCTAGAACAAAGGCTGAAATGAAGGTAATGATAAAAGAAGAGGTTTCCACTTCAGATCAATTTCTCTATAAGATTGAGAAGATGTTTGGTAGGCTCACAATTGCTAACAAGCCTGAAGCACAAGTCAGAAATCCGAACTTTTGTTGTCAGCAGCAACCACAATTCAGAATCAAGCAACGAGAGCAACAAGCGCAAGACCAAGTGGGACAATACCAAGTGAAGACACCCTTACAGTAGAATGTTGTACATGGTTCAGAATCAGATGATGAGGAGAACGTAATTGGAGAGGAGAATCATTTCTTTACACTTGATGATATCGAAATTTTTATCACTGAAGATGAGGAGTATTCAGAGAGCCCAACTGTACAAAGGGATGAAAATTTCATCTTAGCAAATGAAACAGTTCTTGAAGAAGAGTCTGATGAATATCAGAGGGGTTACATGAATGCTTTGATAGCCTAGCAGTGACAATATTCACTCAGGAGTAGAGATGTACCCATAAATCCAATTCAGAAAAGGAAGGAGGCAACACCGCCAAAGAATGATCCTCCCATTGTGTAGAAAAATGGAAAAGAGACAGTTGAGCCTACCACCAACAAAACACCATCAACAAATGAAAGATTAAATTAGCCAAGTATATCAAAGGAAAAAATTGAAAAGAAGGATGTTTTAGCTAAAGAGGTTGAGAAAACCCTGGTTTTTAACTTAGAAAATGAAATTGATCAGTTAAAAGTATTTATTCCTTTGACTGAGTTGATGAAGAATAACAGCTATAAAGGTCAGGTGTCTAAGATTTTGAATTTAGATCCATTATCTGATATGGTAAACGTGGAGGATGATCAACCTGAGCTGATCTTTGGCCCAGCATTGGAAGGTCAGTCTCAAGATAATGATGTAGCTCCTTTTTACATCAGCCTTAGGGTGCATGACTATGTGTTACACAATTCTATGTTTGATTCCGGAGCCTCTCATAATCTCATGCCTAAGGTAATCATGGACAAATTGGGTTTGGATATCACCAGAAAGTATCATGACCTTTACTCTTTTGATTCTGGTAGAGTAAGATGGATTGGTCTTATTAAAGATTTTCTGGTCAGTTTGGATCATATTCCAGCGAAAAATGTTTTGATGGATGTGGTTGTGGCGAATATTCCTCCTAGATTTGGCATGCTTCTTTCGAGATCTTGGGGAGAAAAACTGAAAGGGACATTGTAGCCTGCTTTCTCCTATGCTACTATTCCCGTGTTTGGTTATATGAGGAAATTATACTTGGAGAAAAAGATGAATTACATGATCACTAGCGAGGAGAAACTGGTAAATCATCCAATCAACTATGTACATGCTGATTTATAATCATTTGTTTTATATTCTGATAGTTTTAATGATGTAAATAGCCAAGTAGTTGAAGTAGAAGACATTCCCGAGACCACTGAAAAGTTCAGAGAGGTCTTAAAGCAAGAAAGACAAAGACTTGATAGTACTGTTGAGCAATAAGCCTTCTGACAGTAGCAAGATGATGATGGACAATATGGAAAAGTAATAGAACAAACAGAATTTCAACATTCGGAAGAGGACGAAACTGGCTTATGGAGTATGGATTTTGATGGTGAAGTAGGAAGGGAAGGTGTTGGAATTGGCATTTGGATACGCAACCCTATTTTCTCCCTAAACAAAGTGCCAAGTAATGTAAGGGTCTGTTCGTATAAATTGGCTTTTCACTGTTCAAATAATGAAGCTGAATATGAGGCTTTAATTGCTAGTTTGAAAATCCTTAGAAAGTTAAATGCTAAAAGAATCTTAGTCTAAGAAAGTTAAATGCTAAAAGAATCTCAGTCTAAGGTGACTCTGAGTTAGTTATCAAGCAAGTGAAAGGGCAATACCAAGCTAAGAATCCTCGAATGCGGGCCTACCACAATGCGGTATTAGATATCTTAAGATTGTTTCCAGATTACACTTTGACATGTGTCCCTCATGTTCAGAATGTTATTGCAGATTCACTTGCAATAGCAGCAAGTAATATGAAAATTCCAATGAATTCAAACAATAAGTTTGAGATTCATGTTAAACATTGCCCAACTGTCCCTGATAATCAAAGGTATTGGTAGGTTTTTCAAGATGATAAAGAAATCGAAGAATTTCTACAAAATGAAGGTAAATTCAAAGACACTTCTATCAATGGGGAGCATCATGATGGTGAAGCAAATATAGAAGTAAATCAGATGAAATTTTTGCAGCTCAAAGACAATGTCATTCCTAAAGGTCTAATACCTTTAGAGGAGTTGTTCAATCAAGATGATGTAGCCCGAAAACCGAGCTTGCTGCCAACTGAGAAAAGAGTTGAGGATGTGAACATTGGATCACCAGAAAATCCTAGAATGGTCCAGTTATCAAAGGCATTGCATCCACAGGTAAAAGAAAAGTATATCAGTTTATTATCTTCATTTACTAATGTACTTGCATGCGACTATTCATATTTGAAGGCATATGATATGAGCATAATTCAACATATAATTCCGATCAAGCCAAATAAAAAGCCATTTTGACAGAAGTTAAGAAGAATAAATCCGAAGCTACTACCCTCAGTAGAGAAGGAAGTGAATCAACTGTAAAAAGCTGGTATAATCATCCCCATAATATTTTCAGATTGGATTTCAAATTTGGTGCTTGTGCACAAGAAAATAGGTTAGATTCGAATATCTATTGATTTCAGAAATCTGAATAAAGTATCTTTGAAAGAGAACTATCCATTGCCCAAGATGCATCACATACTTCAACAAGTAGTTGGATCGTCCTGCATGTTGCTACTCGATGGTTATTCTGGTTATAACTAAATTCTGGTCCATGAGGATGACAGAGATAAAACAACGTTCACTACTCCGTAGGGAACTTTCTATTATGCCAAGATGCCTTTCGGATTGAAGAATGCTAGTGTGACCTTTCAGTGGGCCATGGATATTACATATGCTAATGAAAAAGATGTATTTTTAGTTGTTTATCTTGATGATTTCATAGTTTTTTCTAATTCAGATGAAGAGCACCTTTATGATTTGAAGATTGTATTTCAGCGGTGTAGAAAGTATGGTATATCTCTCAATCCAAAGAAGAGTTTGTTTACCATGGATGAAGGAAAGCTTCTCGGTCATATTATATGAAAGGAGGGCATCCACATTGATCTAGCTCGAGTGGAAGCCATTCAGAAGATCGATTTTCCACGAAGTAAAAAGGAGATCCAATCATTCAATGGTAAGATGAATTTCTTTCGTTGCTTTGTGCCCAATCTTGTAGAACATTTAAGGGAAATCACAGACATGTTAAAGAAAGATAGTGTAGTGAAGTGGACTGAGGAAGCAATTAAGTCCTTTAATTTGGTGAAATTGGCCCTTTCTTCAGCTCCGGTTTTGACCAGCCCAGATTATACTCAAGATTTCATTTTGTTTTCATTTTCCTTGGATCATACAATGGCAGCAGTCTTAATGCAGAAAAGAGCTTAGCTCGAGAAACCAATTTCTTTTTTCAGCAGAACGATAAGAGATGTAGCTTTAAAGTATAATATTGTTGAAAAGCAAGCTCTTGCTTTGGTGAAGGCATTAAAATATTTTTGAGTCTATATTCTACATTCTCACATCCTTGCTTATGTTCCTAATGATGTTGTTAAAGATGTCTTAGTGAAAATAGATCTAGAAGGGAGACGAGGCAAATGGATCGCTGCTTTGTTGGAATATGATGTGGAAATCAAACCAAAAAAGCTCATCAAAGGGTAGGGGCTGGAAAAACTAATGGCTCAGTCAAATTTGCATGCCTTGGATATTAATCTCATTGCTACTATGTCTCAGGAAGATGAAGAAAGTTCGCCTCCTCAGTTATCAGAAATTTTTCTTCTTTCTCCTTGGTATTTGGACATTGTTTGTGTGCTCCAAAATCTATCACCATCACCTGGGATGGCTAAGAAAAAAAGTAGGACCCTGAATTTAAAGGCTGCCAAGTTTTGTTTCATGAATAATGTGCTCTATTGGAAAGATCCTGGTGGTGTCTTGCTCAATTGTTTAGCTGAAGAAGAGGAAAAATAGGTTATGGAAGACTTTCACAAGGGAGAATGTGGAGGTCATCTTCTCTAGAATAAAACAACTAAAAAAGATATTAGAGCAGGTTATTATTGGCCAACTCTGTTTCCTGATGTGTACAAAAATGTTACAAGCGACCATGAATGTTAGATTTTTCAAGATAGGAGAAAATTGTAGCCTTTACCACTCAAGCCGATTGAAGTAAGTGCTCCATTTCAGCAGTGGGGTTTGGAGTTCAATGGCGAGATTCATCCTATTTCTTTAGCACAGCACAAGTGGATCCTCATAGTGACGGACTATTTTACCAAACGCATTGAGGTGATTCCCACTAGGTAGGCCACTGATTCGGTAATCATTTCATTTCTCGAAAATAATATTTTGTCTTGTTTTGGCTGTCCAAACAAGATGATCACTGATAATGCAACAACTTTTAAATCTAAAATAATTATCGAATTTTGTAATAACTATCAAATTACCTTGGGGCACTCAACTGCTTATTATCCAAAAGGCAATGGATTGGCGGAATCCTCAAATAAATGCTTGGTCAATATTATCAAAAAGGTGTTGGAAACAAACAAGAAGAGTTGGCATAAAAAGCTAGTTAATCCACATTGGGCAGACACAGTAAGTCAAAAGAAATCTATAGGCATGTCCCATTCGAGCCCCTGTATGGTGTTGACACAGTATTCCCGACCTCTCTCATAGTCCCGGTGGTTAAACTTCTACAGGAAGCTGGCAGCGACGATGATCATTTGTAACGAAGAATCAATCAGATGATCCATTTACAATAGACTAGAGAGGCTGCAAGAGAGAATCAACAAAATATATGATCGAAAGGCAAAAATGGACAAGTTTCAAATAAAAGACATAGTGTTGAAATGGGATGCGAGAAACAAATATAAAGGTAAGCATGGAAAGTTTGAGAATCTTTGGAAAGGACCTTTTAGAATTGCTGCATATTAGGGCCAAAACACTTTCCTTCTAAAATAAATGAATGGAGAAGATTGTCAAGGTGGGCCAGTCAACGGTCGGTTGCTCAAACGGTACTATTTCTGAAATATTTTTTGTTTTCTTATGTATCATTGTACGTACCAATTTATTTTATTTCACTGCAAGTGTGTACTGTCATCATTCATTCAGTTTGGGGCCCGAGGTGAAGGCTATACAACTGAAGTTTGATTTCAGTTTTGGTTTTGATTGTTTTAGTCAGGTCCTTTAGTCGATTTCATTCTTGAAGTTGAGTCAGTTTTGAGTCAGATTTTAGTCCTGAAATTGAGTCAAGAGTTTGGTTTTGGTTTGTCGAAGTTATTGAATCCACAGCCCAATGGACGAAGGCACTACCTACGTTCCTAGAGATCTATAGTTCTTGGCACCTCCAAGGAGCTACCATCCCCATTGCAGCCAATGTTAGTGTCAGGATCTTCATCCCTCTGTTAGTGATAAAATTCTCTTATTGTATTGCATGTTAGGAGTCTCACCCGATCAGCTGCATTCCATTAGGGTCATGGATCATCTTACGGTAGTGGCTTATTATACATTTTCCCCCATGTGCTGGCCCATTTTCATTCATCTAGATCATCTGCAGTCAATTTTTGTTTCTAATCTCCAAAAGTCATTGTTAGGGTTTTACGTCTCATTAGGTCTAGGATTTCGTCAATAAGGTCTTCAAATGCTCAATAACGGTCAGTAGGCACATGAGGAAGACAAATAAAGTTTCAGCAACAATAATTTCCATAATCACATGGGCAGTGATTGATTTTTCCTCAAAACCCTGTTTTGAGGAAAAACAGAGTTTTTTATGTTTTTATGTAGAAAATTGATGTAATTTCATTTTTCCCATATCTAATAACTTCAGTAGAAACCCTGGTCACCTTGCTAAGCTTCAACAACTCCATGACCTACAAGGCAAACAAAAGGTCAAAGCATTCAGCGCATTAAAGGAAAAAATAAATCAAACTGCCCAAAAATAGAGTTTTAAAAGCAAGTCAAAGGAAAACATTACAAATTAGGTTTTTGATAAGTGAAAAAATAAAATCCTTTGTATATAAACCATTTTTCATGTTTAAAAGCTTCATTTGCACCGAAAGGAGAAGGAGTGAACAAGAGAAAGGTCAAAAATCGCGAAGGAGGCAAAACTGCAGCAATTTGGGCATATTTCAGAGGCGCGACACATTGGGTCATGGGCATGGTGCATCCATCTCGTGTAGTGCATTGGGCCGCCCTCTGCAGTGTAAAAGCTACACAAGCGCGGTGCATTGTAGTGGCACAATGCATTGGGTTTGTGGCACGACGCATAGGGTTTGGAAGCCGATTTCATCAACAAACTCTCCCAAATTGCAAAATTTGCTCAATCCTCAGGTGTTGAAGTAAGTCAAACATTCCTCCATGATCAGTGAATGAGTTTCTCTTCATGTTTATGGTGATTTAATGAGAAAAACTTGAAACCCTACCTCCTTGCAATTTTGGTCAAAAACAATTGATTA
This sequence comes from Pinus tabuliformis, assembly GCA_031772625.1. Taxonomy (NCBI): domain Eukaryota; kingdom Viridiplantae; phylum Streptophyta; class Pinopsida; order Pinales; family Pinaceae; genus Pinus; species Pinus tabuliformis. Next base: position 339,399,148 of record CM062818.1, on the reverse strand, counting down.
GGGTTTAAAAATTGTGTTTTTTGCTGCCAATTCCACTCTTAGCTATCTCTCACTCCCTCACTCCTTCATTCCTTCATTCATTTTCTCCTTCTCATTACATTTTCATCAACCCATTCTGTTGTAGGGAAAAGTATCCGACTCGGATGACCCTAACCCACTCTAAGGGTGACAGTTCCTTAGCAACAACTGTAAAGAAAACTACTGAAGGTTTTCTTCTTTATGAAAGCAAAAAAGAATGGAGAAAGCACTAACCGTTGCCTTGCGCTTAATGTCGAATCCAAACTCTCCTCTTTGGCCATTTGCTCCTAGCTCTTTGTCCTTCTGCTCGCCCAACTACAATGAGAGCCTGCAAAACAACAAAGAAGGAAACTACAAGAGGCATGCAATCATAACTGGTTCATGGATTAGTGTAAGCCAAATATGCAATCATCACAATTTACAATTGAAACAAGAGCACATAGAAGAACCTCAATAGCTTTTATTAATGAAGAAATAAAGGTTCTGAGAGGATTACAACCATTGCAGGCTCCAACCCAGCAACACCTCCCAGCAGAAAGAATTGCTCTTCTTCACCTCTCTCAAACAATCACCCAATAACTTAAGAATGAAACCAACAACATATCATTACTTTGCACAAAATTCCAGCCTCCAAAGCTCATAGGAGAGAGCTCAATATATAGATGAATTGAGAAAGGATGAGTCAGCTTGCAACTGATGTGTAGCTGCCTTGTGTCCTCTCTCTCTTCAGTTAATCTTTAGTTGATCTTCAGTTCTTGAGTCCACTTGGTGAACCTTGCTTCCACTTGGAGAAACAAAGCCTCTGACTCATCACAAGGCGAAATACCTGATCCAAGTGTCATTTTTGGAAGATTCCAAAGCAATGACTCACTGTGCCACATGTCCAAACTCGCCCAACGCAGGTGGGCTTTGTTCTGCCTGCTTTGCAATGCAGGTACACCATGGAACAGTTGTGTTTCAGCGCAGAAACCCAGTGGAGCACCTGCTTTGATTTCAGGATTGCTTGTTTTTGAGTGTTTTCAGGTGGAGAACTGATCTGAGAGCTGTTGGTTTGCTGACCTTGTTCCTCTAGGGGTAGGAACATCATGTTTAGGGAACTTTGGATCCCTTGGATTATTGACAATTCATGCTTGTTGCTGTAAGGCACAAAATCGTCTATAACAGATGCCCCCTAAAGTATGAGGTTGTTTATCGGGTGAAATGCTTTATTGAGAGGATCCGAAGTTCATTCAATCTGCTGAGAAGTGTCCTGTAATAAGATACAATACAATACATTATTTTTCATACATTTTTCATGATCTAGCTGAGGCGGGCATTCCCATGCTCAGCTTTATAAATACATTTTGATACATAGAACAGATGATCGTCTGATGCTAGACTGATAATTCTCTGCCGAATTTATCATCCTTTGAAAAGGATGATCATCTGCTGCAATGATGTACATATCAAATGTCTTTATGTCCTGAATATATATCGCAGCCCGGATGGATGAAACTAGATCCGGGGTCTTCAATCTCTTCCGATCTTCACTCGATGTACAAGTCGATCCATGTGAGAATTTCTTGAAGTCGAACATGGAAAGACATCGCTTGATTACCGGTCAATAATGTAAACCGTTAACAAGCGCGAGAGGAATCACCGATAAGGATGATGACCCTCAAGGTACGGCAGTACAATTTACATGGTGGGAATAAAGGACTTGGCGTCGACCACCAAGGTACGACAGTACGGCAAAATCTTCTGGTCGAAGGTCATTGATGTATACCTGTCGCCGGAAGTGAGAAACTTGCCATTGAGGCATGCAAGCTTCAAAGTACTGAGGGGGGTGTTCCTAGATCAACTCCTTGGATAATGAGCTGATGTCGACAAGGAGCGATCCGTCAAGGGAGGGCCTTAATGAATCCCACATCAGTGACACGGAACGGAGCTAGTGATTATGATGAGGTGAAAACAAACTGTGATGTATGATTCAGGGTGGCGGTCATGAAGTGGATGAAGGATAATGTATGGCAGTGGGTGGAACAGGGTTGACTCTTTACAGAACCACATCTCTTGAACATATAACGACACCGATGTGATGGATTGGTAGCATTACCCCAATTGTGGATGGTGTGGCGAGGACCATGATTCTGCGACCGGTGAATGAAACAACACAACCCGATGCGGACAGAGGACAAAGTGTCATGTTCAAGAGCGACTTGCTACCATTAATACTGTAAGGTTCTCCCAATTTTTCCCCAGACATTGCTGACCAGTACCTCTTTATTTTTCTCAAGCTTGAGGAGGATAACATATGTTTGTTCTATAACTTGCCCTTCGGGCAAGCCCATCACTATGTTTTAACGAGCCTAGTGATAGGGAAACTAGTTCTCGTCTAAAGACAAGTTTGTCGCTATTTAATCATTTTAACGAGTCTAATGACAAGGAAAACTCGGTCCTTTTCATTTTTAGAGAGTCTGAAAAGGTACGAAAAGTTAACTCCAAAATTCCTTTTTCATCATCTAATCCCTTAAGTCCGAAAAAGTTTAAAACAATACAGAAGGGATGAATTTTCGGTTGCTTTAACGAGCCGAACAAAACAAGCACTCGATCTTTTTGTGCAATAATCCCTCAGGTCCAAAAAGATTAAAATCTAGAGGAGGGATAGCTTTCCGGTCGCTTTAACGAGCTGGAAGGCCAAAACTCGGCAAACTTTTCATATTTTACGAGTCAGTGAAAAGAGCTCAAAGAAGACTCGTCTTTTGAGGAATGAGTGATGAACAGGGATAGCAGCAGATTCCAGGTACAGGTTGGAATTCTCCAATCACGGCAGTGTCACAAGGATGGCTAAGTGAAATCACTCTTCGCAGCTGTTCCTCAAAATGGGTAAACAAACATATGGAGGTGAACGATTGGCCAAATGAATAGATGGAGGTGATGGCATATAAAACACAACCAAGGGCTTTTAATATGGCTTACAAAGGTTACATTTCTCAAGGTTGTTTACTGGTTCATTTTTTCTGGATGAGCTTGAACTGCTAGGGAAAGATTGCTCACAATTTACGTTTATTTTTTAACGAGCATGAACTTCTGCACAAAAACTGCTCGATTCTTGTGTTTATTTTTTAACGAGCATGAACACTGCTAAAACTGCTCGATTTTACCAGTCTTAATACAAGGAATGCTTTAGGTGAGGTAATCTTATTTAAGGAGCGATACCTCACTAATTACTCCAATTCGACAGGTTTTAACTTTTTCCCTTCATCCTTTCTTTATGCAAGCTGGAAACGGCTAATCCTATGAGTTTAACGGGTTAGACCTACAGGTTTAAAGGGAGGACCTAAAAATTTAAAAAATAAATAGTCGTCCCGTACTTGCACTCCAAAAGGTTTGCATGCCCCCAGGTATAAAGTATAATTTCGAGATTCTTCCATCTCTTACTTATTATCCGAAAAATGGTTTTGTTTGCTGCCGCAAACTAAACTCTCTTTCCGGCGATGTCTATCATTAGGTTGCTAAGGATGGTGACTACTTGTTGCAGCAATTTCATCTCTTTCTTTGAAGACTGCCCCTACTTATCCTTCAAAACAGCTTGTTTTAATGGGTGAGGCTTGACATTCAAAGATGGTGGCTTCTTGCTGCCACAAATAGACCCCCTCCTTAGGAGAGCCCACTTCTTTAGACAAAGGGAGCGACCGCTTCGCTTCAACATAACTTTGACAAAAGAATTTTATCCTAGAACAACCCTCTCTTCCTCTACCAGACGGGGTACGGACTAGTCCATTCTTCTGCGGAAATTAACTTTATACCCAAGGTTTTCTCTGCCCAAGGCAGGCCAGGGTGCATGCCCCCTGGGTCCCAGTTCTTTCTTTCTGAATTACTCGCATTCATCGAGAAGTAGAACCGGGGGCGGTGGCATTCCTTGAGTGAATAAGCCGTTAAGGGATGGTATTTAACTATTTGCAATGCGTGATCCTGGAAATGAAAGTTGGGCTACGAGCTGGACCATTCTTCCTTCGTGCGGAAAACACATGACTCTAAAGAGCGAGGACACTATTGCCTCCATGCAATATATATAGTCTCGTCCAAGGAGTAAGTTATATGCCAAGGGTCCCTGGACGACCATGATGTTCATGCGAACTGTTTTCCCTTTCAATGTAAGCGAAACATTGGGGAGAATCCCTAACGGGTGACTGGTTCCTTTATCAAAACCTGATAGATTTCTCATCTCAGGTAAAAGCGCCGGGCAACCCAGTGCTTTCCAAGCAACAGAGGAAAGGATACTCACAGATGCCCCTTCATCAATGATAGTTCCAGCCATCACCATTCTGTAGATTTGGACTATGATTCTGAATGGGATACTGGCTGGTAACCGGGGTCTGCCTAGCTGATTCCAATCAAAGGATACAACTAGGTTGCTTGGTGGTGGGACCGAATATACGGCCGGATATGACCCTGACGATGTTCCTTCCTGCAATAAAGGAATGGGCACATTGCCCTGATGCTCATCAGAATCTGTGTTGATGAAAAGAATATGGATGGTGTCATCCTTATCCTCTTCAGTGAGGGTGTCATTTGAAGATGGGTCTTCAATGACGGAGTCATTGGACGATGAAACCTCTGAAGGAAGAACTGGGTCAACTGCCGTTTCGACCTTTAGACTTTCGCCTGGTCTAGATTCGGTAGGTTCATTCTCAATGACCGACACTTCAGCTGACCACTTGGGCGGGTCAGCTGGATTTTCAACTATCGAGGGATTAGGCGCGCGTTTTTGGTATCCAGGAGGAAGTCGTAACGGTGAAACCGGACGATCTTCTAAAACTCTCTTTGCCTCATCTAAGAATGGACATTTGTGGATGGCATGCTCGCCTTCACACAATGTACAGGGTGATCTTGGTCTCCCTCTTCATCCTTCACTCTCACTAGTTGACGGACTGCAATCAACATGACTACCAGAGGTTGATGCTACCGGATTGTGCAACCTTGGGGACCAGTCCCTTAGTATCCGGGGAATACAAGGACAATCACGATGGAAGTGGGCCCCTTCGCAAATGACACATGGTGATTTAGGCCCGGTCGGTGCAGTGTGTGGGTTTTTGTCAGCTGTCTCTTGCTTTCCCCCAGTTGCCTTCGCCATAGGCCCCTTCTGCTTCTTTTCTTTCTTCTTCTTTTCCTTCTTCTCCATGGGAGGCTGACCTCTGCCGGCTCTACCTCGTGAAGATGAAGGATTAGAGGAAGAATTGTAAGAAGTGGAAGGCTGGTGGGTAGCTCTAGACTGGTCTGACTGTTGATTCGACTGCTCAGGATTAGTGGCGATCTGGACTACATTAGTTGAAAAGAGCCATACAGGTAGGCCGATTGTCAATCCTGGAAGTGACAATGTTGCCATATGAGGCGTACCAACATCTCCCCAAGAGGAGAAGGGATTTGGACTTCCGCCAAGGTTGCCTCCTCGGTTGGTGGGCTCCATACTTTTCAACTGAAAGATCAACGTGGGAATAATAGGTGATTATGTTCCGCTTAAAATAAATTTTATTAATGACGCTTTTAGACACAAACTTGCTTTTTCATGTTTTAAGAGTCGAGAAAAAGCTAAATATGACTCTAGTCGCCTTCGATGTTTTAACGAGCCCGAAGTGACAAATGCTCGGATGGACTTTTTCAGTTATAGAGTTTGAAAAAGGCCAAAAGAAACTGCTCTGGAGTTCTAGGCAGAGGGTGTGCCAAACTTTTCGCGAAACCACAGAATACGTTTTACGGTACGGGTGGTCGATCTTCGTGAATGCTGTGTTCACTGCATCGTGATCAGTAGGGCGGTCGACACGGCTTCCTATGGATAAAGGATAATTGCCTATAGGGGTCTCCCAATATATACGCGATGGTACGTGGGAGCACAAGTCCGTATTAGTGCCACCGACTCTCAGTAGGAATCACCCACCTTCGTAGAGATCGACAGCCACTATGTTTAACGACGCCGGAACACGTCTCTACCTAGACCTCTAGATGTTTGTGTTATGTTACAAAGCGTTGTTATGTAAATTGGATTTATTTTAATGTTGATCTTGCTTATCAGTTTGCCTTTAAGGATCACCACGAGATGTATATAACAAATTCCTGAATGCAGTCTAAGATGAGAAGCAAACTTTTCAATCTTTCAACTTTGAAAACCTTAACTACTGAGGGAAAATAAAGGCAAATCTTTTCACACAGATCATAGAGCACACACTAAAATGCAAATTTTTCCTAAATCGTCAAACACACAGTCAAATGCAAAATGCACAATGCATGTATTTTCTTTTCCCTTTCTTAATGTGGATGGATACAAAAAGAAAGTGGTTATATAACTTTGATTTTGATTTAAAGCGAAAGTAAACAAGCTTGTCCAAAATCAAAAGACACCTTAAGGTTCACTTGCTTAATCACTGGAAATACACGAAATCAAACCATACTGACGAAAGTAAAATGACTAATCAGTTATGGACAACAAACAAGCTAACTCTTTAGACCAGCAAAACGCTTAACACAGGTTCAGATCTAAGAGGCCAAAAGCTGACTAGTTTACTTTTCGTTATGGGAAATCGTAAATGAGCAAGAAATACAAAGAACAAGTACAATTTCGTTATATAACAGAGGCAGAATGATGGCAAGTAATATTGGTTTCAAAACAGGTACAAGACTGACACCTAGCAGCAAAACTAAGTGAAAACAGGCAAGAGAAAGGAGGAAACCCCAAATGCACTAAGCAAATTTGGGTCAACGCAGGCTCTGCACAGTCAAACTGGCTCTCAGCGCAGGTAGCCAATTTGGGACCTGCATTGCAAAGCAGGTAGCCTGTGTACTACCTGCTTTGGAAAACGAGAGTTGCGTTTTCACAGTTTCCGGGTCATAATTTTCTAAAAAATGCACGGTTTTTGCTCAAATCAGAAGCATTCAGTCAAACATACTCAAAGGGATGATTTAGAAGGTGCAAAGGTATCACTAAGAGCTTACAAGGATCTTTGTAGATCAGCTCTTCAAATCATGAATCTGCTCAGACAATGAGCAAGAGTAGCAGCCCCTCTACTTCGCTTTTGATATAGTCAAAAGCTTTTCGATTTGGTACTCTTTCGTTCAGGAAATGAATAGCAAAGATACTACAAACACAATCAAATGGATACGATCCCCAGCGGAGTCGCCAGTTTGTTGTAGGGAAAAGTATCTGACTCGGATGACCCTAACCCACTCTAAGGGTGACAGTTCCTTAGCAACAACTGTAAAGCAAACTACTGAAGGTTTTCTTCTTTATGAAAGCAAAAAAGAATGGAGAAAGCACTAACCGTTGCCTTGCGCTTAATGTCGAATCCAAACTCTCCTCTTTGGCCGTTTGCTCCTAGCTCTTTGTCCTTCTGCTCGCCCAGCTACAATGAGATCCTGCAAAACAACAAAGAAGGAAACTACAAGAGGCATGCAATCATAACTGGTTCATGGATTAGTGTAAACCAAATATGCAATCATCACAATATACAATCGAAAAAAGAGCACATAGAAGAACCTCAATAGCTTTTATTAATGAAGAAATAAAGGTTCTGAGAGGATTACAACCATTGCAGGCTCCAACCCAGCAACACCTCCCAGCAGAAAGAATTGCTCTTCTTCACCTCTCTCAAACAATCACCCAATAACCTAAGATTGAAACCAACAGCATATCATTACTTTGCACAAAATTCCAGCCTCCAGAGCTCATAGGAGAGAGCTCAATATATAGATGAATTGAGAAAGGATGAGTCAGCTTGCAACTGATGTGTAGCTGCCTTGTGTCCTCTCTCTCTTCAGTTAATCTTTAGTTGATCTTCAGTTCTTGAGTCCACTTGGTGAACCTTGCTTCCACTTGGAGAAACAAAGCCTCTGACTCATCACAAGGCGAAATACCTGATCCAACTGTCATTTTTGGAAGATTCCAAAGCAATGACTCACTGTGCCACATGTCCAAACTCGCCCAACGCAGGTGGGATTTGTTCTGCCTGCTTTGCAATGCAGGTACACCATGGAGTAGTTGTGTTTCAGCGCAGAAACCCAGTGGAGCACCTGCTTTGATTTCAGGATTGCTTGTTTTTTAGTGTTTTCAGGTGGAGAACTGATCTGAGAGCTGTTGGTTTGCTGACATTGTTCCTCTAGGGGTAGGAACATCATGTTTAGGGAACTTTTGATCCCTTGGATTATTGACAATTCATGCTTGTTGCTGTAAGGCACAAAATCGTCTATAACACATTCCCAAAATCCCATATCCCTAAAATCATTAATCCTAAATCCCTAGTCCTACTATCTGAAATCCTAACTGCTGCCCCAAAGCTTAAATACTATTCCTAAACCCCTCTATTCTCCAAAATCTTGTCAGCAATATTCCCAAAACCACTCAAACACATTCTCTCCACGGTCCCTCATACATTTGGAAACAAAAAACCTAAAGACACCATAAATCTCTTCAAACTCATTAAGAAAACTCAAACATTGGCAAGCATGGAATCAGATCCTTCCTACGATTGAGATGAGGAGACACTAAGTGGTTCTTCTAGAGAAATGCATGCACCAAGGAGACCTCTCAAGGGTGGTAAACATGTATGAGAAGAGCCTACTTCACTTTCCGAGTGGCTAGCCTATCCTTGGTGAGCTCCAGTATTGTAGCAATAATGTTACAACTCCTGGGGCTTCCTGTCTCTTAATTTTATCAACCCGGTAGTTCGTACAAACTTGGAAGCGGTGGTGCTATATGCACAAGTACTAGCTCTTGTCGCAGCTGTCACTTGGTCAACTGGCAAAAGTCCGCTAGGGCTCAAGCCAACTTCTATAGGCTCTCAGAAGAAGCTTGCTAATTGATGGACGAAAGCTATTCTCAAAGGAAAGCTACTTTACTTGACAAAAATGAACTAAAAGCAAATCAAAGCATGTAAACCTAGGAAACCCTAATTTGACTAGTCTAACCTCTACAATGCAAAGAATGTGAATAAAACTTCTACCAATGGTGTCATTACCTCTAATAAGTGAAAATTCATGGATCTAAGCTACTTGCATCATAAAAGACATGTTTTTATATTTTTCCTTTAAGTGTATGGAATGATTGTGATTTTGTGCCTATTAGGGTTTGGTTGTGCAGATGTGATGCGGAAGGAAGGAAAGCTTGGGAAAGGTTGGGGAGGCTAGGAGAGGTCCCCAGAGATCCTCAGCATCAGTCCACAAAGGTTCCTCATGTTCAGAGGCTCAGCAACCGAGTGAGTGGCCTCCTACAGGATGTCTGCAGGGGATTCTACAGGAAACGCAGGGATTTCTACAGGATGTGCTGTAAGTGGAAGTTTGAGGATGGATGGTTGATGGAAGATGCATGGATGGTTATGGAGGTATGATGGGGGTCTGAAGTGATCCAGGAGCTGATGGATGGAGTGGTGAGATGATGTGGAAGGCTGACTTGGCTTGAAGGTAGTTGAGACAACAATGGAGAAGAAGGTAAGGTTACTTGGCAGAAGAGAAGATGGGAGATGAGGGAACAGACTTGGTGATGGAGGAGCCGATCTGAATGAGGCTCAGATGAACAAGGAGGTGATGAAGATGATAGAGATGCCCTGCACAATGCTCATTTAAACGAATCAATGAATTCTTGCAAGCAAACCAAGTCCTAGCTAACTTAATCTAATTGTCAATGAAATAAATGAACAACAGCTTTGTTTGGAAAGAGAACCATGTACTTCACGTGAGAAAGAGAATTCCAAAAGATCTAAATGCATAACAAACTCCTACCAATCGATTCTAAGCATAAAAAGCTATGTTACCCATCAAAACCAACTACCATAACAAAGCAAGATCTAAAGATTAGATTTTTATTTCAAGAACGCAGCAAACGCATAAAGATACACAAGGGAGGTACTGGGCGCTTGAGATGGGCCCAACCCCAAGAGCTACAGCCTCCCATGAAAGATTTAGAGCTGGTGCAAAGCTGGCTCCATCTTTATTAATCAAGAAATGAAAAGTACATCAAAACTGTCCACAAGGAGAACTTGAACATGAGCTGAAAGCAAAGCTAATCTATTGCATAAAAATCGAACTACAAATTAGCTAACTAATGGCTAAAACAAAATGACTAACTAGCTACAAAAAATGACTACCAACTAGCTAACCAAAATGAGGCCCCAAGCCCTCTTATTTATACAATTTGAGGACCCAACAGTCCTCCTAAAAGTTAGGGACTTGGCTGCCCAAGACTTGTAGTTAACAGCAGTCCAACTTGACTTGCTTGGCTGCCCTTGAGCTCATTGATTTGGTGGCCTTTGAACTCCGAGCTGATGGTGGAGAATTCGAGGTAAGGGTCCATAAATGAGGGGGACACCTTCCTACAAATCCTGTAGCTTGTTCTCCCACGAATTTGGCTGCCAAGTGCTCATTAAGACCTTCAATTTTGTCTCCAAGTTGACCAACAAGGCTACACAAAGCACCCATTAGACTTGTTGGCATAATGACTAACCAAATTCACTCTATTAACATAAAAATAATCAAAAACATGCAATAAACAAATGAGAATGGTGGACTAAGCCAAATTAGGAGGTTGAATGAGCCCAAATAATTGTACATTTTTGGGGCTCATCATCACCCCCCTACTGAAAGTGTTACTCATCCTCTAAGCAACCAAATCTCTCCCCTTGTCTTTGATGGCCCTGGTGACTTCCTTGGCTAGCATCTCGGCCGATTTCTCCTTTGGCTTCCCGCTTTTCAAACTTTCCTATAGAAACTGTTTGCTGGCTTCCTGTAGAAACAATCCTCTGTCTTCCTGTAGAAACATACAACACCACTGTATCTTGCCAGCTGGGCTGTGGCAACCTTCATCTTCTCCTTCTTTCTGCTTTTCTTCCTTACTGTCTTCTGCTTTTCTTAGTGAATCCTCAGCCTTGTTATGAGTGCACAAGTTTATGCAATCATATGGAAGAAATGGTGGCCTTGGTATTTCCTAAAACCTGTAACGTGAGGGCACTCGTATGTTTTGTAACAAGGATGTTGGCTAAATTCACAAGATGAGCCAAGGTCATGTTTCCAAGCAACAGGAATATGATAAAGGTGTTTTCTCTGGCTTTTTTCAATAGCAATAGCTAATACATTACCCTCCACAAAAAGAGTAACAGGAAGCAATAACAGCGCAGCAATTGGTGCCATGTACATGAGAAAATTCATAGAGTGAAGCTTCTCTGCCTCAAAGGTAAGCAGGAGCCCTTGAACAACTGATTTCAATGCTCTGGCAGCAGTTGATCATGTTTTTATAAATGCAAAATATTGCTGCGAAGAAGGGAGTTGTTGCCCCAATAGCTTGATTGAAGGAGACTGGCAAATAGCGCAGAGAAATATTGCCACAAACAACCGAGAAGGAGGAAATGAAGCTCAGTGCCAATATCTCAAGAAACTGTCTCCTGAAGATGATGAACTGCATTGGTACAATCTCTAACCATGAAATTGCCAGAAAACCATAAAATGAACAGGCACACATGTGCAACATTGTGAGGAATATTGGGTATCTGCATCCAAAAAACTAAGTAGGCATTTGTTAAGCAATAGCACACCAATATTGGAAGAGTACCAAGCTGCAATAATGAGAGCTGTTGTAATAGTCTGGGACGTAGGAAATGCACCATATTTTCCTTCTCCTGTTCTCGATTTAGGCATCTGCAAACTAGCTTGGATCTGTGACATAATCCCTTTACAATCCTGGATCATTTGCATAAAATTCTGATATGATACCTTACTCTGTTTTAACAATTATGTTCATGCATGCAAAAGACCCTAACCACGTTTTTTCCTTCTATTCTCTTCTTTTTTCTTTTTTCTTTTTTTTTGCAGAAAGAGATCTGAAGGACATTAAGAATTCTTCAGCTATCTGGTTATGAGAGGAAGAGTTTGCTTCCACAGAGAGAGGACAGAGACCAAGTTTTCTTCTCAGGGCAAATTCAGATATGAAAATTTTAAAAGTTACATCCATAGGCGGGCTCTCACAGCTTCATATGCCTTCTTTATAAGAGAATTTTAGACCAGAAACGTGGAGAGATGCAAAAAACTGAGAAATTCCATGCAACACACAATCACACTGCTATTTTTGACTTACAGGCAAACTGGTCTCTAATTCTCCTGCTCCAAATAGTTCAATTCACCACCTTTCAAAACATATATCATGCGTGGAAGAGTGCTTCCGAGCCTACCCTTCTCGGAACTCCAAATTTGATGAGGGAAAGCTCAGGTTTCTTTGTTGCAAAACGTTGTGTCATACTTCCTGTAGAAGACCCACCCGTTTCCTGTAGAACATGATTGCATCAGTGGGTTAAAAAAAATATGGTCAAGAAAGCTTGGTGGAGGATGACAAGTTAATAGATTGTGCAGACTTCAGTTGATGATGTGGCAAGTGCAGATGAACAACAGCCTTTGAATTTCAGCTGAGCGCTCAGATTACATGCATGATGTTTGGGGTGAGGTGGCACATACGTGTGCTAGCCCATGCAATTTTTGTGCCATCATGAACTGCAGTTGTCAACTGTGTGTTCTCTGCCTGTGATCTCACCCATCAGTTGCATTGGAGTTAGACTGCCCACATTTTTTTAAATTTCACGTGCATGACTGACCCATGCATGTGGCGTGACTTCTCGTGAGTGCTAGAGAACTGGACATCAAGTGAACCTTCCTAAATTCGTGGCTTAATTCTACCATCCCATCAATTCATGCAGTTTTCAAATTAAATCTATGCAATAGAAGAATGAGATCAGTCACATACCTCGAAGTCGAATGGCTGCCGTGAGCTATTGTGGGCTGTCATTTCTGCATGAATTTGATTTTATGGTTGCATGATGGCTTGGTTGCTGATTCATGGCTAGTTTCCTTGTGCAGGTGTCCTCTAGCCAGATGCATGCAAAAAAAGTTCATTTCCACGTTCAAATCTTCCCGTTCAAGCTGCTGCTGCTACCTGGTCACCAACCCAGAACTTCTTTTTGCCATTTCTCCCAAACGGTAGATCGGTTTCATCTGAAACTTGGTGAGCATGTTACTACCATCATTATGCATCTCCCATATCAAATTCCTGATCAATGGATGCACGGATTTCGAGAAAAATGGAAAATGGCTGAAGACTTCAGAGGTCGATTTCTCGGAAACCGTGCATCGGAATCGGCTGAAACTGCTTGGATAGGTTACCATCACTCACATGCATATCCCCATGAAACATGTTTTGAAATGGATGCACGATTATGGAGAAAATGCAAAAATGGTTGATGGTGATGGAGGCTGATTTCTTGGAAACCGTGCACCGGAATTGCATGAAACTGCTCAGGAATGTTGTCATCGACCTTGTACAATTCCCCATAAAACGGTTTGTCAAAAGGATGCATGGTTTTCAAGTTATGGCAGAAACAAATTTGGTTCTATGGATTTTTGCCTCAAGGCTTTTTGCATGTGCTTGCATGGGATGACAAAATGAATTTTGGCTGTGATGCAGGTATGGAGATGATGGAGGAGGAGTTGGAAGATTGCAGGAGGACTTCTGAACCTTTGAGGAAGCTACCATGCTCGCCAAACCACTTTTTGAAATCCATGGCTAGTTTCCCTCAATTTCTACAGGAAGTTCCTGTAGAAGCACAATGAGAAGCACAAGGAGGTGGACGAATGATGGAGAAAGGCAAGGGATGGACACACAAGTGCTTGTAGGCCTAATCAATAGATCCACACCATTAGATTCACTTTTGAGATTGAATTTGGCTCGTCCAAAGGTTCTACAGGATGTTTCCTGTAGAAATACAGAGCATCCTGTAGAAAACACAGTTTTGAGGAAAGAAGCATAATGACATGAAAAGAATGATGGAAAACGGGTGAGGAGTGGAAACATAGATGAGTGCAGGACTCATGGACATATTCCAATCCTTCAGGTCCTCTTTGGAGATCAATTTGGCTTTTTTGTAAGCTTCCTGTAGAAGATACGAAACTTCCTGTAGAAGGCACAAAAACTCCTTTGTCTTTGATCTGAGTGCTCCTCCTGTCATGACACATCCTTCGTGCAACCTGAAATGTCATTGCTGCAACATAAAATTATTCAATGATGATTAGCTTTATTTTTCTTTTTCTTTTTTCTCCTTTTTTTTTGAAAAACAACTAGGGCGCCTCATGGAGGTTTTCACCCTAATTGCCTGCCTTGGGCGCCTCCAAGGGAGGTTTTCACCCAAAGATCTTTTTCTCTTTTATTTTCTTTTCTTTCCAACCCATTGACTGCCTCATGGAGGTTTTCAATCAATGAGCCAATCTAAGGCGCCTCCGAGGGGGTTTTCACCTTAGATTTTTATTTTTCTCTTATTTTCATTTTTTTCATTTCTTTATTTATTTATTTATTTTTCATTTTTTCTACCCTACCCTACTTGAAAAACAAAATCATTTTCCAGTATAAGAATACTTCCAATGGAGCCATGTGCACATCGAGATTAGAGAAAAAATGATGTGAAGGCTCGAAATGCATGCTTGGACAAGTATCCAGATCTCAGAGACAAAATGATCTGGCGTTGAAGGGATCAAACAAGGCTGAGGAAGAAAGTACTGCTGCAACTTAGTGACCTTCTGAAACCATATCTCAATATAGCTTTGATATCCTTGGTCATCTTGCTGATTTGGATCATTCTTCATGTCACCTTCTATCATGACCTTCTGATCTTCCTCTTGTTGTTGATTTTTCTCTGGAATACATGGAAGATTTGATGGTAACCATGAGAGATCTCTCTCGATCTCTGATTTAGATCTCTTCTCTTCATCAAGTGCAGCCCTTGGTTCTTTGATTTCCTCTTTTGAATCTTCTTTTGCTGGATGTGATCCTTCAATGCTTTCAAGATGATCTCTTTTTTGCATTACTTTTCCTGAGCTTTGGTGAACATCATTGAGCTCACGAGGAATCATTTGCACATGTTGTGCCTCAGATTTGCAATGGGGTTGAGCTGCTCCATTGCATGGTTTTGGAAATGGAGGTACAGGTAGCTGAGTGGAGGTGTGAAATTGAGATGGAGATGGATGGCATTGTTGTTGGGTAGGAATTTGGGGTTGCCTTGGTGGAGGAGGAGGCGATGGTTGTGGATGAGCAGGTGGTGGAGGAAAATGAGTGGGATGAGAGTTGTACTGGGGCCTCCACCCCTGATAAGGTTCATTCCACTGAGGCTGTGGCTGAGCATAAGAGTGAAATGAATGAGCAACTGGTTGGGCATAATATGGATCTGTGAAGGAATAAGGATGATATGACCAAGGAGGAGGTGTAGACCAGGAAGGATGAGTAGGGGGACCCCAAGAAGGCATGAAGGTGGCTTGGTAAGGGTCACAATAGGTCTCGGGTGTCCCTGGTAGTTCTTGCTGGTAGGGTATGGGTCCATGTGGCCTCCTTTGGTTCATATAACAGAATGATTCAATGGCTCCCTTGGCTCTTTGATATGCAGCTTTGATTCTGGGCAAGGAAGGGCACTGATCTGTAGGATGGTATTCTTCACATACAAAACACACTTCTAGGGAGTGCATTGGACATTCGTTCCTAGGATGCTTTTTAGTGCACCTGGGACAAAAGATGACCAAAGCCCTCTTGGCTTCTTCTTGCTTCTTTTGGATCCGCAAGGTATCCAGTTGCATGGCAAGGAACTGCCTCATATCACTCTTGAAATCTTTGATCTGATTTTCAAATTCATCTTTGGACAAGATGTTGCTCCCAACATCTCTGCTTGTAGCCATTTGCTCCAGAGGAATGTTTTCTTCTTCTTCTCCCCTAGAGGTTCTTCAAATATGTCTTGATGTCCACCCAGGGGCTCTTCAATCACAGCCATCGAAGAAGAGAGAAGGTTGTGTGAAGCAGTGGGGGTGTTTTGCAATCATTTTTCTAACTTATCTCTACTCCTACAAGGCATGAAATGAAATCTTTTTGGTTGATTTTTGCTTTTTTCTACTTCTACATGCAAAACTGAAATAGATTGAACTGCAACTAACTATCTTGCTAACATGAAAATGTGGAATTGAAATGAAAGCAGGAAAGGACTAATCTATTTTGCTCGAATGAAATTGCAGGAATGAAATGCTAGGCTACGCTTGCGGAATTGAAATGCTAATCTACGCTTGCAAAATTGAAATGCTAATCTACGCTTGCAGAATTCAAATGCTAATCTATGAAAGCAGGAAATACTAATCTATGAAAGCAGGAAATGCTAATCTAGGAAAGCAAGAAAGGCTAATCTACTTTTGCATAAATGAAATTGCATGATGGAAATGAAATAAACTACTTAGAAGAAGGTTGTAGTAGAAAATAGAAGAATAGCAACAATCACCAATACTCTGCCGCTTCCCCAGCAACGGCGCCAAAAAGATGGTGAGCTCCAGTATTGTAGCAATAATGCTACAACTCCTGGGGCTTCCTGTCTCTTAATTTTATCAACCCGGTAGTTCGTACAAACTTAGAAGCGGTGGTGCTATATGCACAAGTACTAGCTCTTGTCGCAGCTGTCACTTGGTCAGCTGGCACAAGTCCACTAGGGCTCAAGCCAACTTCTATAGGCTCTCAGAAGAAGCTTTCTAATTGATGGACGAAAGCTCTTCTCAAAGGAAAGCTACTTTACTTGACAAAAATGAACTGAAAGCAAATCAAAGCATGTAAACCTAGGAAACCCTAATTTGACTAGTCTAACCTATACAATGTAAAGGATGTGAATAAAACTTCTACCAATGCTGTCATTACCTCTAATAAGTGAAAATGCATGGATCTAAGCTACTTGCATCATAAAAGACATGTTTTTGTATTTTTCCTTTAAGTGTATGGAATGATTGTGATTTTGTGCTTATTAGGGTTTGGTTGTGCAGATGTGATGCGGAAGGAAGGAAAGCTTGGGAAAGGTTGGGGAGGCTATGAGAGGTCCCCAGAGATCCTCAGCATCAGTCCACAGAGGTTCCTCACGTTCAGAGGCTCAGCAACCGAGTGAGTGGCCTCCTACAGGATGTTTGCAGGGGATTCTACAGGAAACACAGGGATTTCTACAGGATGTGCTGTAAGTGGAAGTTTGAGGATGGATGGTTGATGGAAGATGCATGGATGGTTATGGAGGTAGGATGGGGGTTTGAAGTGATCCAGGAGCTGATGGATGGAGTGGTGAGATGATGTGGAAGGCTGACTTGGCTTGAAGGTAGTTGAGACAACAATGGAGAAGAAGGTAAGGTTACTTGGCAGAAGAGAAGATGGGAGATGAGGGAACAGACTTGGTGATGGAGGAGCCGATCTAAATGAGGCTCAGATGAACAAGGAGGTGATGAAGATGATAGAGATGCCTTGCACAATGCTCATTTAAACGAATCAATGAATTCTTGCAAGCAAACCAAGTCCTAGCTAACTTAATCTAATTGTCAATGAAATAAATGAACAACAGCTTTGTTTGGAAAGAGAACCATGTACTTCACGTGAGAAAGAGCATTCCAAAATATCTAAATGCATAACAAACTCCTACCAATCGATTCTAAGCATAAAAAGCTATGTTACCCATCAAAACCAACTACCATAACAAAGCAAGATCTAAAGAGTAGATTTTTATTTCAAGAACGCAGCAAACGCATAAAGATACACAAGGGAGGTATTGGGCGCTTGAGATGGGCCCAACCCCAAGAGCTACAGCCTACCATGAAAGATTTAGAGCTGGTGCAATGGTGGCTCCATCTTTATTAATCAAGAAATGAAAAGTACATCAAAACTGTCCACAAGGAGAACTTGAACATGAGCTGAAAGCAAAGCTAATCTATTGCATAAAAATCGAACTACAAATTAGCTAACTAATGGCTAAAACAAAATGACTAACTAGCTACAAAAAATGACTACCAACTAGCTAACCAAAATGAGGCCCCAAGCCCTCTTATTTATACAATTTGAGGACCCAACAGTCCTCCTAAAAGTTAGGGACTTGGCTGCCCAAGACTTGTAGTTAACAGTAGTCCAACTTGACTTGCTTGGCTTCCCTTGAGCTCATTGATTTGGTGGCCTTTGAACTCCGAGCTGATGGTGGAGAATTCGAGGTAAGGGTCCATAAATGAGGGGGACACCTTCCTACAAATCCTCTAGCTTGTTCTCCCACGAATTTGGCTGCCAAGTGCTCATTAAGACCTTCAATTTTGTCTCCAAGTTGACCAACAAGGCTACACAAAGCACCCATTAGACTTGTTGGCATAATGACTAACCAAATTCACTCTATTAACATAAAAATAATCAAAAACATGCAATAAACAAATGAGAATGGTGGACTAAGCCAAATTAGGAGGTTGAATGAGCCCAAATAATTGTACATTTTTGGGGCTCATCAGTCCTCTTACTGTCACATGCTTTCAACACCAATCTTGTTATCAGTTCTGTGAGTTGGCAGAGAGAGTCCAGTACCATCATGAGTTGGCTAGATTGTTTGTGCTCCATCTTCATAATGTTCAAGTCACTTTGGCGGGTGTGACATTCACCTTGACACTCGAGACTATTTCTCAAGCAACTGGCATTCCAAATGTTGGTGAGCAGTGGAATAAAAGGCAATAGATTGATAGAGAGAATTATAAGCCTTACATCAAGGCTAGTTATCAGAGGCATCTCAGTAGAGTTTTTCCCTTCAGATATCTGAAGGACACATATGCTCCCTTGATGAAACTCATAATTAAATATTTCAGCTGTGAGGGCCGGTTTTGTCGCCTATATGCCTTTCACATCATATTGTTGATGCACTTCACTAGGGTGAGAATGATGAATCTCCCCTATTTTATCTGCCGAAACATTGAGAAGATGACCACCTTAGTGCATAGGAAGCCTCCTCAGTAGCAGTATAATAGTATATATCATTTTGCACTAATCAAAATTGTGGTCTTGCATCAGCTTAGTTTATAGCACATCTCATGGGATGATTTCATTTCACATGAGGCTTTCATAGGTCCTCAAGTAGCCCCAGCAGTTTTTCATGAGACAGGAGGACCTTCACATCAGCAGGAGATTCATGAGACACAAACTGCTAGTGTGCCAGTGTTTGTCACCTATCAAGAGGGCACTAGAAGGTTTTTTGCAGTGGCAAAACGAGTATTATCTCCACCGAGGGTGGAAGGGGTCTCGTTTCCTCCATCAGGAGAGCAGACACGGGATAATGGCAAGAGGCGATTACATGATGAGGGGCCCTCAAGAGGGCGGGAGATAGATTTCATTCTTATTCAGGATGACGACACCGATTTGGGCTCAAAAAGTTAAAAGCTTAGAGAGATCATTCAGGAGCAACAAGATGACATTCAGAATTTGTCTCTCAACCTAGAAAGAGCCAAGTGGATAATCAAATATCTGGACCAAAGAAACAAATAGCTAGAGGATCAACAAGCTATTATTGAGCTACAAAACATACGAGAAAACTGGCAAGTTGCCAAAAGGAGGAAAGTCAAGCTCACATCACTTGAACAAAAAATCAATGCAGATAGTGAATCTTGGCTTGAGAGGGAAAATATCCACTTGAAAAAAGATGCTAGAGAAGGCCAACAGAGAGAAAACCATGTTGAGGCACATGGCCTACCACTACTTGGCGAGAAACGAAGTGTGCAAGGCAAGAATCGGGAACTTGAAGGCCAAGTTGAAGAAAGCATCGAGGAAGCGAAAAGAGCAAGATAGACTTTAGATCTGGGCTGAGGTTTCCATGGCCCAACACAACACTTGATGAAGCACATTCAGCCCAAATTTAAATAAAGTTGGGACACTTTTTGCAATTTTGAAATTTTTGGCTTAAAAAATAGGTTTTTCTGAATGATACACCACGCCACCTGACGCACGCTTTTGATGGGGACCTCCTTTTGAGAAAAACTCAGCATTTTTGGATTTGTCATGGAAAAATATGCATTCCAAAAAATGGCCAAGAAATTTTGACAGGTTTTGAGCTTCCAAAAAGGTAAAAAACACCTCAAAAATGAACTTTCTGCCCCTTTTTGGACACACAGGAAGCAGTGTTGGGAGAACTCAGTTTTGGAGGGGAAAATGGGGGTCGAATTCAAAAATTCCACTTCTTCTATAAGGTAGATAGGTTCCCTTTCCAACAAGCCCACTTGGAGCAAATTTGGACACTGGGAAAGCCTCCAAAATCAGTTGCAAAAAGGCGTTATGCATAGGGAAATCAGTGTGGCACATTGGAGGAATTTTGCTCATTTTGGCCAAAAAACTCTGTTTTTCACCTAGTTTCTTCACAACTTGACTTTTCTCCTTCTAATTGTCAAAATCATGATGTAATTTAATGTGACATGATGGATTTTGATATAATTATGCTAAATTTTCACTCATAGAGGTAGATTCATCCATGAAAAGGTAGTTTGCGACTGAATGAATCAGTTCCTTAGGTTTTGGAGGCAAGCTGTTCCACTGCCTACTATTTAGTTCTCAGTTTAGACTTTGTTGGAATAGCTCCTAAACTTATGAGCTCAAACACTAGAGGATAGGATTAGTTGTTGGTTGTCTATATCTTGTAATTTTTCAGTCATTAGCATAGTTGGACTTTTGGGAAAGCTTGGAGCTTCATTGTATACTGATTTCAGCAGTTTGGCAAAGGAATAGACCACGGTTTGCAGCACTTTATGGGATTCTTATGGAATCTTGCTTTGGTATTGTGTTTCCTTCTGTAATTTTAAGTTTACATGTGTTTTATGTATGCCATCATCTCTCTTTGGTTCATATTAACTAAATCAAACAAGGATAAAAGGTAGAATACACTGAAAGTGCGGTGCTCTACCTAGGTTTTGTTTAGTTATCTATGTTTTCAACTTTTTGAAGAGGATCCCTGAGTTTTTCACACACTCTCTCCAACTCCTCACCAGTCTAAAAGTTCTCCATCTCACTCAATTTGAAGTACCAAACCATTTTCCTACCTTGCCCCATAGAGATCTCTACAAAACTGAGCCTCATCCTCGAACCCAAATTTTCCTTTCACAATTGAGCCAACAAAACATCATCAAATTCAACCAAACACCTCTGTACACATACCTAGCCTAAAATTAGTCATTACATTGGTTATCTCAAGCTTTATTGGCCATCTTTTCTTGAGATTGACAAGGAGAGAGCCCTCTCCTAACCTGGTAGGGCTAGCTACCAGGTTAAGCATGGTTTGATCTTACCCTAGATCTTTCCTTTCTCAACTTGAGGTAGATTTAGGCACTAAGAAGACACTCTAGTAATTTACCAACGATTAAATTAGTAAGGGGAGTCAAATGTATGAATATCTCTCAGTTTATGAATGAAACTATCATGTTAGATGGTGCATCTTCTATCATGCTTGAGAGATTTTAAAGGGTCATGAACCAATTCACTAATTGTTTTATAGATAGAATAAACAATCATGAAAGTTAGATATATGTTTGGAATACAAGCTTGAATCTTATACATTATGTTACTTGAATTCTTATGTTCCCATACTAGGAATCATGAACATCATTTAGATATCTACGAATTCTCATAATTTTGAGTAATCAAATGGCCCTTCTTTCTAAGTAATCCAATGACCCACTCTTGGCAAAGTGGTATTGGAAAAAACAAAACCAAGTTTCAAAAATAGGATCTCAATAGATGAATCCAATAGGTTTTATTGTTATTATTTAGTTGTTTTTCATAGCCATCACAATCCTTTAGTGCTTCACTTATGTCTTTGACTAGAATAATGTAGAATGTTTCTCAAACAATGCTAAATAAACAAATAAAAATAATTATTTGGAATATAATTACAACCATAAATTTTGTGGTGGATTAGGAATCAAGGACCTAACTTGTATGAACCTATCTTTGGGATTTAATCTGATTTGGTGGATGATTTTAGATTATCTAGAATGGTGGAAGAATACTCTTTATAAGATGTAATTCAGTATAAATCATGTTTGACACACTAGAACCCAATAAGGTTCTCTTATATAAATTCTCATCAAAGAAATGACTCACATAACAAAAACTAGATTACTTGGATCTAAGGAAACATATAGATAGTTTGCATTTACAGAGATGGTATTATGAAAATTCAACCACTAAATCATTTTACCATGATCTTCTTCCTCTAAAAAGTTGGATGAATAACTAGAATCCTAATGCATTGTTTGACATTTCATATTTGTCAGATAGCAAGGGGTGTTGGACATGTTACTCACCACCTTCTAGTCTCCTTGAATTAGTCTCCATACTCATTTACTCATTAAACATTTTGCCACTTGGGATCTATATACATCTCATCACAATAGTAAGGAATCCTTAGTTTACACTGTGAATAATGGGTATCTATATTGACTTCAATCTCCCCCTCATTCACAATATTTAATAACCTAGAATGAATTATGTCACAAAAATAACCACCCTAAATTCAACATTAAATGTTTGAAAATGGTAAACAAAGAAAAATAACTTACAAAAGATAAAATCCTTCAAAATGGTGTGCTCAAGAACCTTGCTAATGTGCTCTCTATTTCTCTTATTAGGAAATGATTCATCATATTTTTGTGCATTTTATAGTTAGGCATGGAAAATATATTTGCTTGAATTAGTCATGGGATGTCAAAAATGGACTCATGGAAATCCATGTTTTATATTCAGTTAAAAATCTATAGGGGGCCTCTCAAAGATGAACCATGCTTTAAACTAATTGTGGGTTAGATTTCCGCCTCTCAAAGATGAACCATGCTTTAAACTAATTGTGGGTTAGATTTCCTAAATTCCTCTCTCGGGAAATTTATTTGGTGTCATGAGATATCCACTTAGAATACATCTAACTTCACTACATATTTATAAATACCCTTCAAAGTATTTTTTTGCATCCATATTTTTACTTATTTATAACAATTCCAAAATCAAGTCTTTGATCATGATAAGTGCTTAAAGCACAATCAGCAAATTGATGATTTCAAAATATATTCCAAATGACAGGAGGATAACATGTATCATTGTTCTCTTCCAAAAAGAGATTTGGTATTTTAAAAAATCTTGTTTATTAAAATGTTGAGTAACTCAGCTCAATGCAAAGTGCACAAATTCAACATGGCTAGTGCACCCACTCTTGCATTCTTAAACTTATGGTAAGGTTGTCACTTAAAACTCTAGACGTGATTTACCACAAGAAAGGTGGGACTATGGATTTTTGGAAGGAAGAAGGAAGAGATGTAGTTTTGTTCAATGTCAATTCACCAACAACACTTTTGTAAAAATGAGAGTGAACCCTTATCATGGTCCTTTGGGATTTTATTTGTTGTGTTTATATTCTAGTTATGTCTTGTATGTTATTTCACACTAGCATAAATTCTTGGATATTTTGTGTTTTTTGTGGAATTTTTGAATTTTTATGTGTATATCCTAGCTCCATGGGTTTAAAAATCTTGGAATTTATGGTGTCTTGGTGGTACTATGTAGTTTGTAAAATATGGGGTTGTTGCTTCATTGATAGATGGATATTTTGAGAGAAAGTTGGTTATTGATTAGTTATTGTCTTTCCTAGATGTACTACAAGGAATTAAACTTCCAACATCAATGCACCTCCCAATAGCCTAAATCATAAAAATAAGTATTCAACAAAAATGACAAGTTTCTACTTTGAAAACCACATATAATATGCTAATAGTTTTGAATAAAAAATATCAGTCAAATGCCTCTAATCAGAGGATGCCAATCAATTCCTCTTAAAAATACTTCAAGGAAAAAGACTCAGCCTTTCAATGAATGAATATGGAACTTGGAAAACAAAACTCCTTCCCTCCTATATAAAAAACTATCAACAATGTTGTATTTGACTAATTTTTAATATTCTTTTAACATAATTCAAATATATATATATATATATATATATATATATATATATATCTATATATATATATATATATATATATATATATATATAGATATAGATATAGATATATCTATATCTATATCTATATCTATATATATATATATATATATATTCCCGAGAATATGTATATTTAACCAGTTTGAAAATTGTTTATTTTACTTATAAATTTTAGATAGTTGTAATATACATTCTCTGTGAAACCTAGATATAGATGTTATAATACAAATTATTTTCAAATTTTTATTTAAGAAAATTTAGTTAGAAACTTTGTGGGTGCAAGGTTTAAGAACATGCCTTGTCATTCTTTGGTGTGAAATAGGATGGTGGAAAAGGCCTAAACAAGCTTCGGAAGAACGGGTGTGTACATTTTTCACATATGGGGCAGTGCAATCGGAAAAAAAATTCACTTTACAAGGTGATGCGTTCAAATAAATTAGAGAAAGTTATAGAAATATGTTAGCATCAGTTTCTTGGCATTGTCTTTTTAGTGAGGGGATTGTTGGAGGGTTGGGCCATCTCATCATCAATTTGAATAAGGAAAGGATCGAATTGAAAAAGGTGAAAAGAAGGGAATTGATGGTCCCATAGACTATTTTTAGTCTCGTGGATGTTAAAACATCATTTCATTCCATTGGACCACATTTATTTTTAATCCTATTAAATAACTTCATGGAAACCTATGCGCCGACCTGGACTACGATCTTCTCATCGATTGAACCAGTGATTGTTGGGAAAAATTAAGGAAATAAAACCTAAATACACTGCCATCTGTAGGATGTCATCTGAAGAAAGTATAGGCTAGATAATAATCACAACAATATTTATGTAGATAACCATCCCTTTTATTGAATTTTTAGAGATTAATATATTTTTCGATTATAAAATTGAATTTTATTATACAAGTAATAAAAATAATTAGTATATGTTTGTAATGAATATACATATAATTTTTTTATTTTTATTTTTATTTTATCTAATATAATTATAAAAATATTGTACATCTACAATGGTGGAAAATGGCATATTTTTATTTATTAATAGAAATAACAATGTATTAGTTCCCTGTACGAGTTTCATATATCAAATCCCTATTATTAATAACCATGTACCAATGTTGTTATATTAATTTCATAAACAATTAAATGTATTATTTTATTTTTTATATTATTTTATTAATCCTTGGCTCATTAGGGACTATAGCATTGGTTTCACATTCAAAGTGCATTGACTTTGCATTTTTTTCCTATGTTCTGGCAATTTTAACCAAAGTTTCATGAAAATGTTGAATTTTTCTATTTTCTCTTATTTAAAAAATAATTCTCTAATTTTCTAGTAATCTTATTTCTAATTTTTTATTCGATCAATGAGTTTTGATGGGAGATAATTCCCTCGGTGGAGGGAATTTTATTTTTGGTATTTTTTGCTCCTAACAATTCATTTAAGAGAAAAAAACTAATTTCTTGAGTGGATATTTCGTTGGTGACTACTTGACATTGACATTATTATGTCTCACCCTGTTATGCCTCACACTACTAACCCTGTTATGCCTGACATAACTAGTGCTCTACCCATTGTTCTAGGTCCCTTACATGGACAAGGGGAGGGAGAGGAGGGGGCCTAAACAACTGTGTAGAGGAAGCTTGGTATTCATCAAAATTATTTCACGTTCCTCGTAGACAAATTTAAATGTTTTTCCATTATCTCCTCTTCTTTTGTGGTTTGAAAGGTTGTCAATATTTTTAATTGTGGGCATAACAATTTCCATGTCTAAACCCCACGCGCCCACTAGCCATGTTGACAAGAATCCGATTTTCCTTTCTCTTATTTTATAATAATTTATCTCCTAATTTAACAATGTCAACTTTAAACAATAATGCAAAACACCCTTGTTTATTAAAATATATTTCATTTCTAAGTAAACATACACCAAATTTATAAAATGCTTATTCAGATTAACAATTTTCCTTTTAGTTTATAATATTTATTCTATAAAAAAATATTCAATTTGTAACATGGCTTTTATAGCCTTTGGATTAGTGATTTTTGTTTTTAATTTGTAGAAAGTTTATATATATATATATATATATATATTCTTTCGTTTGACATACTTTTTTTAAGGCATGCTGAAGTTCCGAGACAAAAGATAGGTGTGCATACATTTGCTTATGTGGAGCTCTCCATTTGCAAAAAGATCCACATAATAAAATATATGCATTCCTATCCTTTGCCTCAGAACATCTACATGATTTTTATTCAAACATATTTAAAACAATAGAAGAGGTTTGGCTATTATGACCAGTAAATCATATTTTTGTTCTTAATACTTTAGAGATGTTTGTGTCAAAGTGGTGAAGGTGTTAGGGCCATTACATTTGCTAGAAAACGAATCAAGTGAATTAAATTAGTGGCATTGATCATGCCACTTGAATTCTCATGATGAATGTGAGAAATGTGCTAGTTTCTGACGTATGGTTCCAAAAGAACCAGAAGAAGGCATTCATGCAAGTGTGGAAAAGTGTTCTTGATCGAGTTTGCAAGTGTGTGTAGGTGTGGTAAGTCAACTAAGGTTTATGTTTAGAGTGTGTGTAGGTGTGGTAAGTCAACTAAGGTTTATGTTTACATGCATCTAAGATCACTTTAAATGGTTGAGCTCCTCTATCTCCTCACTGAGAAAAATATAATGAATTTGTAAAATAAATATTATGGATTTGTGTGGAACGCCATTAGAGTGGTGAATGTCCTTTATATCGAAGTCGTATTTAACACATTTCGATTAAATCATAATCTTAATCTTAATTTGGTTTTATTTATCTTGAGTCAAGATTACACTCAAGATATAAGACATTTATCAACCATTTCTTTTAGAAAGTGTTGTCACGAAGGTGGTAACAATGTAAGAAGTTGTAATCTTATATTTGCAAAAGTTAACACAAAAGTTAAATGTTATTTTTCGGCATTTTGTGGTTCACACTACGCCATGTATGACAATGTGAAACAAAACTTGGCTTCACCTTGGCCACTAATGATTTTTAAACAAATTTGAAATTAACTATACAATTAGCTATACACTAATTCCATAACATAGGAAATGGTTATGTAGCTATGCATAGGAAATGAAAGCTCTTCACAGTTTCTGGCTCCTATAGGAAATCTACCTCAGACTATTTCCATAACGATGTGGTTTTCTAGTACAAGAGAAAACTATAATAGTAGCAGCAAAGTAATCCTTTCTCTTCATCTTAGTCATGGTCAGGCTATAAAATCAGGTGACATGGATGAGCCTCACTCATGGGAACAAATTGAAGCTTCATTCTAGTCATATTTTCGCATAATGAACTTAAAAAACTTCTGCACAAGGTTACATTAGTATTGTTCACACTATTGTTTTTGGAAGCTAGCTTATCATCTCTAACAACCCTAGTTAAAAATCCATGTGATAAAATTCAATAAAGGAAAAATATAACCATGATCATGGGAAATGTATTCCAAGATGAATGTTGGAAACAAGATCCTAGTGTGGGTGTTCATTTGGTTTATTATGGGTATGGAAATTGGAAAAGGCAATGGCTAAGGCTTTGGAAAGGAAAAGTGGCATTTATTTTGTCTTGATTTATGAAAGTAATAGAAATTAGGATAAAATGAAGGTGAAATGTCATAGTTTGCATGTGGGGGGGAAAATAATGGAAAATTGAAGAAAGTAGAGTACTCATTAATAAAAAGGATTTTGAGGATCAGTTCATGGCTTTTCTCAGTTCATATTTGAAGATCTCTTTTATTATCTCTCTCTCTCTCTCTCTCTCTCTCTCTCTCATACTCTTGGATAATTAGATTTTTCTTGGAGCAATCTTGGAGGAGTGTGTGGCATACTTTGGATTTGGAGTAGGAAGGTGAAGGAAGAGCAGGAAAGCACAAGAGGAAACTGGGATCAACAACTACAATGGGTTTTCCTTGTAGGTACCAAGTTGCTTGTATTATTTCCTTACTAGTTTTTTCATGTATGGAGTATGCATGTGGTTTTTTGGTCATGATTTGTCATTAGAATGTAGGATTTCCTTGATTGAATTTTTTTTCCTAGCATTTCCATTTCATGTAACTACCATGGTGCTATGGGAGTCTTTCCCTTTTTCTTTCTCATTGGTTCTCATGTTCCTTTGGCCACGATTTGAGATATTAGTTCCTAGAGCCATGGTTGGAAAAATTCTCTAGAGCCTTATAACAACTTGGATTGAGTTATTATTCCTAAAGCCTTGGTTCGAAAAACACTCTGGAGCCCTTCATGGGTTAAGTAACTAGTCTTGGAGCCTTGTTTAGACAAATGCTCTGGAGCCTAGCAACAATTGTTGGTCAAGTTACTAGTCTTGCAGCCTTTGTTGGAACAAACACTTTCGAGCCCTGGACATTTTAGGTAGAGACTAATCTGGTTCAGGGTTGAGGTGGTTTAGCATATGGAACCCTTGGTTTGATTTGATGGATTTGTTCTATGACCTCCCACATTCATGGTTGAAATATGGCATGGGATTGATTGGCTGAAGAGATATTTGGTTCAACCAATCGATGTTCGGGTGGAACATTGAAATATCGAACCTGGTTGGCCCTTGTGTTCATCAATAAGATCTCTCTTTCTCCCTGGTATTTTATGGGTAAATATACTTATTTATATGTAGCTTATATGGTTGTTATATCCTTCATATTTCTATTGGTTATATGCTGGTTACAAATGAGTTTTATGACAATGAAAATGCATTCCTCTCATTATGTTTTGGTTAATCACTGAATGTAATGAACTTATTGTGATGAGGCATTAATACTTCTTAGGTACTCTCAAATAAGTATGAGACCGATATGATTAGATTTGTTGTTCAAACCTGTAGAATGCATATTTGTGACATTTTTGACGAAATGCTTGTCATGGCTAGTAGGGGTCCATTCAAGTGCTTGTACAAGTATTTGCATTTGTATCATTTTTTTGATGTTACTTTTCATTCGGGAAGTTTCATGCGATTCTCGGTAGTGGCTTGAGTCCTTACACTGAAAAGGTAGCACATAATCTAGAATCACTCACATAGAACTACTTGGAAAAGTCCCCAATCACGTGCATGCCCTACTGTGGGAGTGACTAGAGGGTCCCAGTCACATTCATGCCCATGTCAAGGGTGTGACTAAGGATTTAATGCAATTAAAATTTATTATGTCTTACGGGTTGGTCACATGGATGGGTTGGATGGCTCATGGGTGTTCTGTTGCATGTGTATAAGTATGGGTTGGTTGTTATATGTTGATTTAACTTCCTTAACTGTTACATAGGTAGTTGAATTATATCATAGTAACACTTTGTCATATGTTTACCCCGGTTGGCAGATTACTTGGGTAGATGTGGGAGAAGGGTGTTACAGAGTGGTATTAGAGCATGGTTTTGTTCTCCTTGGATGACATCTAGTTTTTTTTCCCCTTGGATGAAGGTGTTGTCATATGTACATGTTAGTTGCATATAGGTCCTTGTGCTTATTTTCCATGTTATTTTTGTGTATGAATCGCATTGGCCTTTATTACAATGGTGTCGACATAAGAAAGTCGATGGTGTTGTGGTTGTATGTGGTCGTCATGAGTGCATGTTAGTTATGAATTGGTTATGAAGGTAAGTGCTTGTATATCATTATGCATACATTGATGTGGTTGTAGTTGACATGCATGAAGTCATAACATGTGGTTGGTATGGTCATGCATTGATGGCTGGATAATGATTGAAACAATGAAAAAACGTTGATATGATTATGTTTATACACACACACATATTGCATTAATTTGGTTGGTCATGCAGACGAGGTGTTATAACTCCAAAATTTCCCAAGGGTTGTTATGTTGTGTTTAAAGAAATAATAGAGGTAACCACAAACGTACTTTTGAGATCAGGATGTAGCCTTCCTAACGCTCACAGAGCGCTCTCTGTTAATGATTTAACTTTATTGAGTTAATTGATTTTAGGCTAGTTATGTAAGCTTGATTTGGTTTTGATTCGATTTTTTGGTGGAATTTATGGCTTAGATGGATAGAAGATTGTCTATTTTATGTTGGGATATGGAGTTAATGTGTCAAGAAAACATGACTGAATCAAATTCTAAAGGAAGTGTGCACAGGGCAAGGTAGCTGAGAAAATTCAGATATTTTAGGTTGAAGAAGGAAGTGGTTTTCAATTGGGATCAAGGAGTAGTTAAGGATTCCTCAAGCTTCATAATGAGGGAAATGAAAGAGGTTAATCGAAACTAGGGAGAAATGAAGAATTCCCTACTCCAGATATAAAAAAAAAAAACATAAAAATGAATAATTGTTCAAGACAAAGTGTACTTAAACAAATTATGTAATAATATTCCAGTTACTACATCCAACTTTGGAAAACATACAAGTTTATGGAATACTTAAAAAAAATACAATTTCAACAATTGAAAGATACTTCACTGAAGTTTCCCAACACATGACTCCCGTAATGCAATGGCTTTATTACTTTTCCAGTCTGTTGAATTGAAAATGGTACAATAAACCCTCAGGTTGTAGATGAGTTCCACTATAGAAATGTTAAGAAATACACACTCAATACTTCGAATTGTGAAGTATTTATACAAAAACTATTACAAAATATCCTAAAACTAATTTAGGAATTATTCAAGGAAAATGAAATAACATCATGCAAGAAGATAGAGAGAACTATCTAATTGATGCAAGCTGTCCCTTTTTATTTGGCTTTTTTGTTTGCTTTGTTTGATATTTTTCTGCTTTATCTCTTCTATTGTTTTGCTTTATGCTAGATGTCCCTTTACTCTTCCTTTGACTGTTAAACTCTTTCATATGATACCCTTTAACTTGACTAATCTGATACTCTTTACTATTTTACCTTGACTGCTCTTGACTACTCTATTTTCACTGTTTTACCTTTCATTTTCACAGAAAATCATTCAACTTTTCCCAAGACTCTGCATCTGGTAATTTAATCTTTACCATTCTTCTGAATATTTCATCAGCCTTTGTGTATTTTGTAGATGTGCGTTTGTTGATAAAGATATATTTTACCTCATGCTAGAGGTAAAAGAGATTCTCAAAAGTCTGATAGAGCACTTTTCCTATTGGAATTCCTTTCATGGTTGAATTGTTTACTTGTTCCTTTTCCACTTCTCTGATTTTCTTATCATAGTCTTCATGCCTCATCAACCTATCATTAATGACCAAATGATTTGACATGCCATTCTACCTTAAAATATCAAATTTCACCATAAATCTGGTTATTGCCTACTCCATGTTTTGACACTTGTCTTCAAGTTGTACCATCAAGTTCCTCTAGGTGATTACTTTCTTTAGTTATAGAAATGTTTCAGTCCTATCACTCACGCCAATCTCTTCCAATTCTTGTTTGTTCTTGGAATTAAGAAACTTAATGATCTCATTGGCATCCTCTAGCTTATTACCAAGCTCTTCCTTAACTTTTTGAATAGCTTCAGTTGCTTCCTTGACTAAATCCTTCTTGTCAAAGATGACTTGAATGGATGGCCAAATATCACTAATAGAGTTAATGATATTGTCCCACAGTTGTTGTTTTTCTTGGGCAAGTGGTTCTTTCAATGTCAATTCTTTCTCTAACTTTGTATTCTCTCAGTCAATCTATTTGACTTCTGTGTTTCATTTTTATGGATGATTTGTGCCAACTTCTTTCCAACTTCTAGACTTTTTATTTGATATTTAAGTCTATTTATTTCATTTGTTTGGGTAGACATATCCTGCATAGCATTGATTAATTTACCTGCTTCATCACTAGGATGAGCTGCCACTGTAGATGATTCTATAACTGATGTAGTTGTTGATGTAGTGGGAAGTGTTGTAGCTACTGGAATTGCTCTGGGTGCTAAACCTGCTAAAGTAGAAGGAGTTGTCATAGTAATTGTAGGAATAGTAGTGACAGGGATTTATTCCATACTAGCCTTTTTCTCCTGCACTAACTTATCTATCTCATTTTCCATTTCTGTTAATTGAGCAATTAACTGAAGAATGATGTTCATCATCTCATCCTTTTTGTTTTGATTCCCTATAAGTTCCTTGGTTTGTGGATGTTCAGTAGGATGCAATTTTAGCTACTTCTTCAATGTAGCAATGTCTACATTCTTTTTCTTAATGAGTTCTTCTACACCTTTTACATTCTTTGGATCATATACCACTTCAAAAACCAAATCTTCAAGGGATCTAATTTTGTTATCTTTAGCTTGTGAGGATGCCTTATCTAGTTTTAACTGTGCTTTGATGTTCTCTAGATAATTTTATAGTTTTTGTACACTCATAGATTTGTCGGTCATAGTTGAGTATAGCATTTCTCCAACCTGCTTATGAAATTCCATTTGGTCTATAGGATGAACATCATTGGCAGGAATCTCGTAGCCTGTATTTTTGTAATTTGCTGATGACTTAGAATGATATATTGTGGGCTGCAAAAAGGTCAATCAAGTGCAAAAAGAAATTTGTTATGCTGCCACGAGTCTGCTTCAAGTACTGTGAATATATTTCAACTTTTATTTCTTCATTTTTGGCCTTAATATCTTTGTATCTTTATTTGATATTTATTTCTCTGTCCATTGGTTCACTTGATTAAGAGACTTCAACACTGTGTTGCTTCTAGATGATCTGAGCACTAGAAGTTGAAGGCTAATGAGTTTCCTTTGAAACTGATGGAAGTGCATTTTCTTTAATTATAGTGTCTATATCAATGATCTCAATTGTATCAATTTCTTCTTCTTTCTCATTTACTAGATTCAAATTTGTTGTTTTTCTATACATAATTTCAAATTTGTTATCTCGTGTACCTTTGTTTGAGCAAGAACCTTCTTCTATAGTCCTTTTTTCATTTCTATCCTGTAGGGCTGGAGTATGTAGAATGGAACTAGTATCCATATGCTCCTCCATATCCAACAAGGTGCTCTCCAACCACTCTGACTAGTTAGCATATCTTTCAATATCTAGCTTGGACTCATGCATAAAAGGGCTCAATTTAAGCTTGAGTCTTAGTTTTCTTATGATACCCAAAGGATCATATTTTGATTTGAAACTATCACTGAACTTCATTTCTTGTAAAAATCTTGCTGCTTCCTCTCTAGCATCCCTATTATTGCAGATAAGAGGACCAAGTTGGTTCTTGATTTTAAATTTTGTTTTCTTTTTGGCTGATAGAAACTTAACATCATCTGAATTTATGATCTGCGTGATATACTCAAGTGAAAATATCCTCACGGGGAGATATTTGGTCAGCTTATATGGAGTGAGTTGTCATCCATAAACCCTAATTTCAGTGTAGTTTTGGTATAAATATGAAACTCTTGTTCTGGTGTGTTTGGAAAACTGTAAAGCTTTCTTTATTTCATCATTGAACCTTGGTTGATTGCTATTTCTTAGCATGTTAACCACTGGGTGAACAAATGAATTAATGAAATCCTTGTAGCTGAAATTAGTGGAATATTTTTGGATTAAGGGTGTCCAAAAAATAACAAATCTAGCATTGCCCTAGTGTCCAGTTTCTGGATGTTAACTGTAAACCTTTCTGATTGGAAATATAGAAACATATGGAACAATATTGAATAGCACTTGAATACTCTTTCATGTGGCAACCTGATCAATTGCTCATGGGTTTTGTCTGCTAATAATTGGACAAAATTGAAAACTGTAGTTGGAGGCTTGCCTGGGCAAAAAATAGAAAGGAAACCAAGTATAGGTTCATCTACATGTTCATCAGTGGTATATCCTAGAATATAGGATAGTATGGTTGCAATCTATCTAACTTTCTCAGATAAAATGGTGGAAGAATATGGAGGGTTGTCTGTAGGAACTTGAACTTTTTATAGGAGGAATGTCTGAAGAATTTGGGATCTCTTTTGAAGGTCCAGGTTTAAGTACAGATCAATTAGGTTTTCAATATAATATGGGGCTTCATTAGGCTTTAGATAGAGCTACAACATTCCATTGATTGATCCTGCAACGATTGTGAACAAAATTTGCTGATTAAGAGAGACTATGGCTCTTTGACTTGGGAAACAGCATATTTGGCATATGTGGATGATTTTAAGAAACTTGTATACAAATGCGAACAAGTATTTGGGTAAATTTGACTCCCATACTTGAATATCATCATTCTAGTTGTGGAATTTATCTTTGATCCAAGAGTGGAGTTTTAACAGATTGTTAGGGGAAGTTGTGTCTTTGATATGGAAGTCTCTATCAGCCAATGGGAGGTGGTCATTATCTAGGTGA
Organism: Pinus tabuliformis; assembly: GCA_031772625.1. Taxonomy (NCBI): domain Eukaryota; kingdom Viridiplantae; phylum Streptophyta; class Pinopsida; order Pinales; family Pinaceae; genus Pinus; species Pinus tabuliformis. The sequence goes on along the minus strand of CM062818.1, from coordinate 339,365,030 downwards.
GGAGTTTGCAGGGGTTTTGCATTTAGAATGCTTTGGGAAGCCATATATTTGTTTATTTTACTCAATTTATCACTCTCTAGATTAAGAAGTATGCTTAGGACCTTTGGAATAGTGTGGAAATATGAATACAGTCTACAAAAGGGGTTTTGGATGCAATAGTGGATTTCTTTAGGTTGACAAGGCTTTTAAATTAGTACAAATGATTAACCTATTACAAAATTTGTGCAAAGCTTAAGTATAGGTCTTTAGCACTTTAGGAATACCTATAAAATGAAGCTTTGGTATGTAGAAGGGTTCTCTAGGGGTAGTGAAAGCTTTTTGAGGCTTCAATGGCCTTTATAGTGCATCAAATCGAAGTTGACAATGTCTTCTGGTAGTAAAATTTTGAATTGTGGTTTTAAAACGGCTCAAAATAGTTCAACAGATGTTCTGGAACTTCAGCATAGGTTGGTAGAGGTTCTTTTCTACAGTTGCTAACAGAATAATAGTAAAAATATTGAAAAGGGCGTCTTCTCTTATTTTTAACAACAGTGGTTAATCTTTGGGCGTGGGGTTAAACTTCAATAGTAGGGAGGTTTCATATGATGCGAAGAAGCAGTAAAGTTGCTTATCACTCTGCTTTAGAGTGGTAGGGTGGTATTATTTTAGAGGACGTTGTATAATGTGGGGCTGCCACATAGAAAAAATGCGGGCATGGAAAACCGGTAATCTCGCGTGCTGTTTTGATGCTAAAATTCGGACGTCAAAGCGTGCGATATGGAATGTAGGCTGTTGGATCTGGAGGTTGGTGATCAGAGGGTTATCAGGTGGCAGAGTGGTGAGGGATGAGTCAGGGTGTGGGGTTGGGTTAATTAATAAGGTGGAGATTAATATATTATTTTAATTAAAACTAAGTTTTAATTAAAATAAAATATATGGAAGGGTAGAGGTTAATTAAGTAGGGTTAATATGATAGCAGGAGTTAAAATGAATTGGGACCTAATATATACAAAGTGATGTTACCTTTGGATAAATGGGTTTTTCCTGTTTTATATGAAAAAAACAGAGTTAGTAAAGGGAAGGAATTATTAGCGATGGAAATGGGTTTTAAAATATGGAAAGGAGTTTTAGGAAGGGGGAATGTGTTTTTTCGGAATGAGGGAATGTGTGGAATAAGAAAAAAAGGTTAGCCTGAAGGGAAAGGGATATTTTTACATGGGAAAATACCTTTTTAGAGTGGCATTAGGGTTTTAAGCAAGGGGAAGGGGATTTTGGGGGATATTAGTGATATGAAATGACCAATTTGATGCTCTCCATGCCTTGTGAAAGTGCTTCTACCTACCCTTCTTTCATCCTAACATTTTATCTTCATTTACTGGGTGCATTTGAGCTTGCTAACCCTTTATTTCTTTTCTTTTGTAAGAAAACTATCTAATTCTAACCTTATGACTTTCCAATGGCTCAGATTAAACTGTTGAGTTCATTTTTATTCTCTACCTAACTACTGATCTGCCAAGATTAAACAGTTTGGCTAGATCTTTATTCTCCATCTACCAGCATGAAATTTAACCATGAATGAATCAAGATTAAACTATTTGACCATCATGGATTGTGGAATTTTTGACAAGTTGCACACAATATTATTTTCCAAAGTAAAGTAAAAAGTAGTGGCATTTGAATTTTCATCACTTTCAATATCTATTTTTTATCTCTTTTTTGGGGTCTATACTTTATACTCTTTTTGATATTTTTCTTTTATTAGTCCTTTAATTTTTATTTTAGGACTTCACCCTCCTTACATTTTTTATTTTTAATATGGGAAAACATTTTGTAGAAAGAAAAAGTATGTACAATATTACAAGACTAATCATAGTCAATTCAAATTATGAATCCTATTATTATAGGGCCCTAACATGAGGTATCCTCCCCGAACTATAGTAAGGCACATTGGCTTGTTTATGATTTGGTTTAGTTGACGTAATATACCTTGCAAGAAGAAGAGATCAAAGATGACTACCAAGATGGTGGATTATAGATATTGTCCCTATGAATTGGATGAACAATGTGGTGTTGGGCACTCTTCTAACTTAGTAGACACATTGAGGAGTTTTAAGGAATAAATAAGGAGTTGTAAAGAAGATAATGATGGAATCATGCATGCACATGATAAACAAGCAGAAGTCAATGCAGTAAATCTTCAGAGTTTGTCTGAATTGCAAAGTTAGGGACCACTTCGGATAAACTATGGATAGGAGGATAGGACTAATGGGGCATATGGAAGGAGATATCACAGTGGACATAGATACTATTATGGTTCTGGTTCTGATAGGTATCATGGTCATCATCGTTATCATCCTTACAGGAGGAGTGATAGGGGATATTTTCCAGATGAGTTCAAGGAAGAAAGGCCACCTACATTTGATGGGGAAGTGAAGAAATCACAAGATGCAGAAGCATGGTTGGTTGGAATAAATAAGTTATTAAAGATACATGATAATTTATTCAAGATATATGATTGCTTAGAGAACATGAAGGCCATAATATCTATGTTCAGTCTTAAAGGTAAAGAAAATACCTAGTGGGAAAATGTAAAGAACGTCATCAATATTTTTTAGGAGGAGCTTACTTGGAGTGAATTTGAGAGACTATCTAGGAAGAAGTACCTATTGGATAGGTACTATGGTAATAGGGAAAAACCATTTTATGAGTTAAATATGGGATATAGGACTAGTGAGGAGTACACTTTCAGATTTTTGGAGTTTTTGAGGTATGTTCCTTGCCTCAAGTAGGAGAAGGCCAAGATTTGTAGATTCATCAGTGGGTTGTTGATAGAATTTAAGGATGAGATTGAGTTTGATGAGCCTAGATCATTGGAGGAGGCCATACAGAAGCTATAACATTTTTACGAGCAATCAAAGCGCAAATCCATGTCTAAACTACACTGGAAAGGTAATAATAAGAATAAATGGAAATGGGACAAGAAACGAGCAAGGCCTAAGGACACATACAACAAAGAGAATGTAGCACCACATAAGAAGGTCAATGCATCTGACAAAAGATAGGAATTTCATTCTAAGAAGAACAAGGGTGATGATAGGGAGCCCGTACGATGTTGGAATTGTGGCAAAAGTCATCGTTAAAGAGGTTGTTTATGACGTTAGGGTGGTATACTAGATTTAAAATTCCTAGGAGGCGTAGACGTTTCAAGATATTCGAAAGATGGACGGTAAGCTTTGTGATGGAGTTATTTCTATTTTGATTGACCTTAGATCTCATTGTAGTTATGTTAATCCTGACGTGGTGGATAAGTGTGGTTTGAATAAATAAGTGCATGTAGAGTCTTTGTTATTGCAATTGGCTACAGGTACAAAGAAGCGAGTTCATCATTGGGTAAGGGCTTGTGAATTTGATTTGAATGGTATGCCTACATCAACAAATTTTAATGTATTGTTGATGGGATCATATAGTATGTTGTTGGAAATGGGCTTGTTGTATCTTCATAGGAACAAGGTGGACTGTTGTAACAAATCCATTGAGTGTTTGGATGATAATGGAGAATAATGAGTCTTGTAGGGTAAAAAGAAGGCAACATCAGCTAGAATGGTTACAACTATGTAGGTAAATAATAGTCGCAAGAAAGGTTGTGTGTTGTTTGTGGTACATATTTTTAGTAACAAAGGTAAGGAAGTTGAGGATGCAGATGTTTTAAGTAGGTACTTAGTTTTAGAAAAATTGTAGGATGTATTTCTCATAGTGATTTCAGAGTTTCCACCTCCTAGGGAAGTGAATTTTCTATTGATTTAGTACCAAGGGCAACACCAACATCAAAATCACCATACAGGATGAGCACTCCAGAGTTGGTAGAGTTGAAGTTTTAGTTTAAGGAAATGCTTGACAAGGAGTACATTAGGCCAAGTGTATCACCGTGTAGCACATCAATATTATTTGTAAAGTAGAAGGATGGTACTCACAAGTTGTGCATTGATTATAGGAAGTTGAACAAAGTGAGCATCAATAACAGGTATCCATTTCCAAGGATTCATGATTTCTTTGACCAGTGGAATGGAGAAACAATGTTCTCAAATATCAATCTGAGATACAGATATCATCAAGTACGCATCAAGGAAGATGACATTGACAAGACAACTTTTAGAATGAAGTATGAACATTGTGGTTTTGTTGTAGTTCCATCTCATTTGACTAATGGTCCATCAACATTTATGTTCTTGATTAATAGTGTGTTTCATCCTTATTTTGGCAAGTTTGTTATTGTATTCATTGATGACATCTTGATATATTATAAAAATGAGAAAGAGCATGCTAAACATTTAGCAACAATATTGAGATTTCTAAGAGAACATCATTTGTATGTTAATATTAGAAAATGTAGTTTCTTTCAAACAGAGGTACATTACTTGGGACATGTGGTTTCCAAGGAAGGCATAAAAATAGATCGAGAGAAAATAAGGGCTATCATGGAGTGGGAAACTCCTACGAATGTGGACGATGTAAGATCATTTATGGGCTTAGTGCATTATTATAGGGGTTTCATCAAGAACTTCTCATAAATTTCATATCCTATCACATCACTACAAAGGAAAGGTAAGAAGTTTGAATGGACAGAGGAATCTGCAACAAGTTTTGAGTAGATGAAAAAATTGTTGACACATGCTCCAGTGCTAAAGATTGCACATCTGGACAAAGAATTTGTGGTATGTAAAAATTCTTGCAAAAGAGTAATTGGTCAATTTCTTATTAATAAGGGATAGGTATTATGCTATGCATCACGAAAATTGAACGAGCATGAGTAAAATTATCTCACACATGATCTTTAGTTGGAAGCAATCATACATGAATTAAAGATGTGGAGGTAGTATCTTCTTGGGAGGAGGTTGGTATTGATGAAAGATCATAGTGGATCGAGGTACCTATTTAACCTACAAAATATAAATTATAGGAAAGTTATATGGTTGGCCACGATCAATAAGTTGGAATTTGAGATCAGGTACATTAAAGGTAAAGAGAACAGGGTTGCAGATGCTCTTAGCAGGCAAATACAGGTGAACCGCATAACAACTATAAACTATTATGGGATATTGTTGTGGGGAAAAGTATCCGACTCGGATGACCCTATCCCTACTCTAAGGGTGACAGTCCTTAGCAACAACTGAAAGTAAAGCTTTGATTATTTTCCTTTATGAAAGTACAGAGAAGGAAGAAAAGATTGACCAACCGTTGTCTTTCGCTTTTGTCGATCCTATCCTCTCTCTTTGTCTCTTGTTCCCAGCTCCCTGCTTCCTTTGCCGGTCCAGCTACACACAGATCCTGCACAAACACGAGAGGGAAACTACAAGAAACATGTACTCATAACTGATGCATGGATTAGAGTGAATCAGATATACAAGTAAATACAATACATCAATGCAATACAAGTATATAGGAGAACATTCAAAGCTTTATTGATAGAAGTAAAAGGGTTCTGAGAAGGTTACAACCATCAATGGCTCCAATCCAGCAGCACCTCCCCAGCAGCAAGAAAATCTCCTCTTCACCTCTATAAAACAATCACCCAATAGCTCTAATTGTAAACCAACAGCACTTCCTTGCTTTGCACAAAATTCCAGCCTCCTTAGACCTCATAGAAGAGCTCTATATATAGGATAGAAGAAGAGAGGATGAGTCAGCTTGAGACTGACATAAAGCTGCCTTGTGTCCTCTCCCTCTTCAGTTAATCTTCAGTTCTTGAGTCCACTTGGAGATCCTTGCTTACACATGGAGATCAAGTACCTCTTACTCATCACAGGGCGAATCTCTTGAACCAAGTGTCAGTTTGGAAGCTTCTTGGGCAATTGACACCTTGCAGAATGACTGTGCCACTTGGCCAATCTCGCCCAGCGCAGGTAGCCTTCATTAGATTTGAATTTCAGCGCAGGTACAAGGAGGAGCAGTTGCATTACAGCGCAGATGCTCAGTGGAGCAGCTGACATGATCCAAAAATAGCCCGTTTCTGAGTGTTTTCAGGTGGAGAACTGATGGGAAGTGCTGTGGTTTGCTGACCTTGTTCTTCTAGGGGTAAGAACAACATGTTTAGGGACTGAGGATCCCTGTAATTAATGACATTTCATGCTCCATGCTGTGAGGCACAAAAATGTCTATAACAGTTGCCCCCTAAAGTATGAGGCCGTTTATCGGGTGAAATGCTTTATCTAGAGGGTCCGAAGTTCATTCCAATGCTGAGGAGGCGCCCTGTAATACAATACAATACAATACATTCTGTTCTCATGATCTAGCTGAGGCGGGTATTCCCATGCTCAGCTTTATAAATACATTTTGGTACATATAACAGACGATCGTCTGATGGTAGACTGATAATTTTCTGCTGAAATTATCATCCTTTGAATAGGATGATCATCTGCTGCAATGATGTACATGACAAATGCTTTTATATTTCCTGAATATATATCGCAGCCCGGATGGATGAAACTAGATCCGGGGTCTTCAAACTCGTTCGATCTTCACTCTAAGTACAAGTCGATCCATGTGAGAATTGCGCTGAAGTCGAACATGGAAAGACATCACTTGATTACCGGCCAATAATGAAAACCGTTAACAAGCGCGAGAGGAATCACCGATAATGATAATGACCCTCAAGGTACTGCAGTACAATTCACGCGGCGTGAATAAAGGACTTGGCGTCGAACGCCATGCAAAATCTTCTGGTCGAAGGTCATTGATGTGTACCTGTCGCCGGAAGTGAGAAACTTGCCATTGAGGCATGCAAGCTTCGAAGTACTGATGGGGTTGTTCCTAGATCAACTTCTTGGATAATGAGTTGAAGTCAACAAGAAGCGATCCGTCAAAGGAGGGCCTTAATGAATCCCACATCAATGACACGGAACGGAGCTAATGATTTTAGTGGAGGTGAAAACAAATTGTGACATATGATTCAGGGTGGCGATCATGAATGGATAAAGGATAATGTATGGCAGTGGATGGGACACGGTTGACACTTTCAGAATGACCTCTCTTGAACATATAACGACACTGATGTGATGGATCGGTAGCATTACCCCAAACGTGGATGGTTTGGCGAGGACCATGGTGATGAGACCGGTGAATGAAACAACCCAACCCGATGTGGAACGGAGGAAAAGTGTCATGTTCAAGAGCGACTTGCTACCATTAAGCTTTGATGTTCTCCCAATTTTTCCCCAGTCATTTCTGACCAGTACCTCTTTATTTTTGTCAAGCTTGAGGAGGATAACATATGCTTGTTCTATAACCTGCCCTTCGGGCAAGCCCATCGCTATGATTTAACGAGCTTAGCGATAGGGAAACTCGTTCTCGTCTAAAGACAAGTTTGTCGCTATTTAATCATTTTAACGAGTCTAACGACAAGGAAAACTCGGTCCTTTTCATTTTTAGAGAGTCTGAAAAGGTACATAAAGTTAACTCCATAATTCCTTTTTCGTCATCTAATCCCTTAAGTCCGAAAACGTATAAAACAATACAGAAGGGATGAATTTTCGATTGCTTTAACGAGCCGAACAAAACAAGCGCTCGATCTTTTTGTGTAATAATCCCTCAGGTCCAAAAAGATTAAAATCTAGAGGAGGGATAGCGTTCCGGTCGTTTAACGAGCTGGAAGGCCAAAACTCGGCAAACTTTTCATATTTTACGAGTCAGTGAAAAGAGCTCAAAGAAGACTCGTCTTTTGAGGAACGAGTGATAAACAGGGATAGCAGCAGATTCCAGGTACAAATTGGAATTTTCCAATCACGGTAGTGTCACAAGGATGGCTAGATGAAATCACTCTTCGCAGATGCTCCTCAAAATGGGTAAACACACATATGGGGGTGAACGACCGGCCAAATGACATGGAGGTGATGGATGAAAACACGACCAAGGCTTTTAAGGCTGATCACAATGGTTATTTACCGAGATAGGTTCATTTTTAATGAGCTTGAACTCTGGTGGAAACTTTTGCCCACGCTTTTCTATTTTTTAACGAGCATAAATTCTGCGGTAAAACTGCTCGATTCATGGTCAAATTTGATTTTTTGCTTTTACTAGCTTTTCTCTTTTCAAATGTAGTACTTCACATTCAATTGCTGCAACAAACTTTGTTAGAAATGGACAATATTTGCATGGAAAGGAGATTATAACCCTAATATTTAACCTTAAATTGTGTAAAAAGTCATAAAAAGGTGTTTTTACCTCTCATTTACCATTTCATTTGCATTTTGCTTGTTGGAGCTCTGGAGGTGCCTCTTCTTCCTTGATTTTCACCAGCTGATTCCGGGAGATTCTGTGGACGATTTTTGGCGTCGTTTGGACCAGGTAGGAGCTAAACCTTAGCCCTTCACTTTCATGGTTTCTTTTTTCAGTTTCATGCACATTTTTCAGGGTTTCTGAGCCCCAGGGGTTTCATCAGGGCACCCTGGCATCAGGGCAGGTTCTCCTTTCGAAAATTGCGCTGTATTTCAGGTAGTCTTAAGGTAGATTGCATCTCAGCGCAAGGGAGAGACTCTCTGCCTGCGCTGGGCCTAGAAAAACTGATCCTGCATGTGTTTTTTGATGATTTTTCGCCAGTTTTTCATCAAAATTAGGAATTTACTCCTTCTCTTGTTTGCTTGCAGGGAACTTTGAACAAAATGTCCCTTACATGGCGAGATCGAGAACATGAAGCAGAGGACATGGTTGCACTCCATGACCCGGTCACGGTGAACGCGCTTCGGAACTGTGGCCTACTGAAGTTCTTCCGTATCTCTAGCATGAGGGCACAGATTTCTTTACTGCAGTATATGCTTGATGCTTGGGATCCTGTTAACCAAGTATTTCAGATTAGGGGGAAAACCATCCCCTTGACCATAGAGGACATGTACTTCTTGACTGGGTTGTCAAGGCGGGGTGCCCCCATTTCTTTGTCAGGTACGGCTTGAGGGACTACTTCCACCAGAGACTATATCCGTCAGTATTGCCGAGAAGGTTCACAGCCGAGCAAAGACGGCAAGATCAATATCCGTGACATCACTGACAGGTCTCTTAGGTCCATTCTGTTTACTATTGGTAGGATGGCCGGTAGCGCAGCTTTACATGTTGCCAACAGATCTTATATGCAGCACGCCTTGGAGTGTCTCCAACCGAAAGTGTTTAACTGGTGTGATGCAGTACTTGTTCAGATGAAAAGTCAATTGACCAAGGTAAAGGACGGGAGGCTGAAGAACTTTGGATTTGGTTCTATTCTGACTGCCTTTGCCTTGGAGAAAATCCCATTGATGCAGCCTCAGTACATCATACTTGACTTGCCTTCTCCGACCGAGCCACGCATGCAGAGGTGGATTGACCACATGTCCCGACATGCTGGTCAACCTCAGATTACTTTCACTTAGGCCTTCTTTAGGTGGTTCGAGCGTCAGGAGATGGCGTTTTCTGAGTATCCATATGTGGGTATGGACTACCGAGGTGATCCGGACTTGGTGCTACCGGATGGCGAGCAATGGGTCGCTATTGGTAAAATCTCTGACCATGTTACTGTTTATTGTTTTTACTCATGATGTTACTGTGCAAAACTGATCAAACTCTTGGGTGGATGTAGATGTTGGTCCTGTTCGTCCAGCAGTTCGTCCATGATCGCCAGTTGCTGCCCCAGCAGCAGAGCCTGCTAGGCGAGTTGTTATTCGCGACCTTGGTGATACTGAGATACTTGCAGCTGTGCAGGAGCAGGTTGAGAGCCTTACTCGGTCTCTTCCGGATGTACAGATTGACGAGTTACCTTTACAGTTGCAGCGGCACACTATTGGCGTGCCTAGACGATGGACTCGTCTCTTGCGCATGATTGCACAGACCGTGACGTACTTTCATGAGCACCACTAGGCTAGGGTGCCCCCTAGCATCTTTTTGAGTTCTAGGTCATACGACCAATTTTGTTTTGATTACAGCACATTATGTACAAACTATAAACAGCTTTATATATTTTGATTTTCGGGATTTATTTTGGTTTATTTGTGATCCACTTGCATAGCACCGATGCATCTCTTTTTATATATGTTGCAAATGTCTATCTAATACATAGTTTGCTAATGAATCTGTTAATGTGTTCAAGTTTCTGGAAATATGCTGGTATTGAATTGAATCAAACTCTTAACCCTTAGAAACATTCGATAAATGGCTGGATTGCGGACTGAATATATACCAGTGAGTTGTAGTATCACAAGTTGTGAGTCTAGCCTAACAATTAGACAGCGTATACCATGAGCGATGGTATCAGAGAGGAGTTCAATCAACGCGCTATACTCAGCGATGTTGTTCGTTGACTGCCCAATACACACACCCCTGAAACTCACTAACTCGCCGCTTGGATCAAAAATGGCCCAGGCTGCGGAGGACAAATTCCGCGTACTACGACTCGCTCCGTCGGCATATCCCACATATGTCTCAGAATAATTCGACATCTGCAACAAACGAGAAGGGTGGATTACTAAACCGAAACAAACACTTTAGCGAAAACAAAATACAACAAAAGCACTCAGGTTACTATTCAGGCATAGTAACGCTTGAGGTACAACCCGTTGCGGGGTTGCGCCAGTGGTATCCCGTCATAATCCATTAACTCGTAGGCTCCTTTTGCTAACACCCTTTTAACAATATAAGGACCCATCCATAAGGACTTAAATTTTCCTGCTCCTAATTTGTCGGATTCTTGGTCGTAAAGCAAAACCAAGTCACCCTCAGAGAAGATACGGGGTTTGACATTCTTGTCGAACTGTGCTTTGACTCGTTTCTTATGGGCTTCGTTTGCCAAAGCGGCGTCACGACGGTTTTCATCCAACTGGATCAATTCCAAGAAACGAGCCTCTTCTTCTGAGGTTCCGGGGAGGAGGTCAATTGCGAGTTTAAGAGACGAAATTTCGCACTGGATCGGTAAGACTGCCTCCAGGCCATACACCAATTGGAATGGTGTGAACCCAGTGGCGTTCTTTACCGAGGTTCGGTAAGCCCACAATGCTGAGTACAGGAGTAGGTGCCATCTTCTTTTGTGAACCCCGATCATCCTTTGCAACATACGCTTCAGGACTTTGTTGATTGCCTCAACTTGTCCGTTGGCTTGTGGATAATATGGGGTAGAGCTGTCGTGCAATAGCCCTAGTTTGGCAGCTAACTCAACCATCATGTGATTGCGAAAATGCGATCCATGATCTGTCACTATAGCCTGCGGAACGCCGAACCTGGCGACTACATGATTAAAAAAGAAAAGGGCAGCTGTTTCACCAGTGTTATCCAATGTAGGCATCGCCTCGGCCCATTTGGTAAAATAGTCAACAGCGACTATAATATACCCATGCCCCCCGGTCGAGGTGGGGTTACATTGCATGAAATCGATGCCCCACTTGGCGAAAGGCCCAACAGCAACTATAGGCTGCAAGGGTGCGGGCGGTCTCCTGGTTTTGCTATCAAAGATCTGACATGCATGGCAACTTCTGACAGCTATTATGCAATCTTTAAACATAGTTGGCCAGAAATATCCTGCTCGTAAGATTCTTTGTGCTGTTGCATATCCAGATTGATGCCCCCCGCACGCGCCTGAATGACAATCATTCAGGGCTTTCTCGGCCTCCTCATGGGTAAGGCACCTCCTCAGAACCGTATCGACACCACGACGGTAAAGTGTATCACCGACGATCATGTAGTCTTTAGATTGGTATCGTATACGCTTCCGTTCCGAGTGTGAGGTATTAGGCCTAAATTTTTGGGTTTGGAGATAAACAATGATGTCTCCATACCACTCATCGCTTACTGATATCAGAAACAAATTTTCATCCACGATTGACTCTTCTGATGTTTCATCGTTGGACGACGATGGGAGATCGCACAATAATTCCGCGAAAACTAGAGCTTTCTTCGATTTGGATTTTACAAAATCCAGATCAAACTCTTGAAGGATCGCTATCCATTTCGAATATTTGCCCCCAAGCAACTGTCGCGACAGTATATACGTCATGGGGTTGCAATCTGACAGAACGGTAGTTTTCCTAAAGAGGACATAATGTCGAAACCTTTGAATCGCTTGAACAGCAGCAAGCGCTAGTTTTTCAACATAGGAATATTTACTTTCTGTGTCATTTAAGTTTTTACTTAAATAATAAATAGGATGTTCAATTCCATCGACTTCTTGCACTAAGACCATCGCAATGGTCGTATCTGCTGCAGCTAGATACAGGTTAAAATCTCTTTGATAGTCCGGGGCGTACATTAATGATGCTCTTACTAGAGAATCTTTCAGAGCGTCAAAGGAAGCTTGCGCAACCTGGTCCCAGACAAAAGGTACATCCTTTTTCAAAAGACGAGTATAACCTTTGGCAAGTTCTGCGTAATTTGGAATGAACCTCCTCAGAAAGTTTGCTTTCCCTTGGAGTTTCTGAATCTGAAGCAAATTTGAAGGTGGAGGCAAATTAATGATTGCCTGAACCTTACAGGGGTCGAGACGAATCCCATCCTTAGAGACTACAAAGCCAAGTAAACGACCAGAACCGACGCAAAACACACACTTGTGCGGATTGAGTCTTATCTTGTAGTGTCGGCAACGTAGAAATATTGCTCTCAAATGCCGCGGATGATCAGTCCGCTTTCGCGAATGAGCCGGAAGATCGTCGAGGTAAGGTTGAACGATGTTCTTGATGTCATGGAAGGCATAATTCATTGCCCTCTGAAACGTCGCCCCTGCGTTCTTTAAACCAAAGGGTAATTTTCGATAAGCGAATGTGCCCCACGGACAAATAAATGCAGTCTTAGACTGGTCCTGTGGGCGGATATTTATTTGATTATACCCGGAAAATCCATCCATAAAGGAAAAGATTTCACATCCGGCGCATTCATCAATTATCTGGTCGATGAAGGGTGTAGGGTAGTTGTCCTTTGGACAAGCTTTGTTTACATCCCTATAGTCGACGCACACTCTTATCGTCCCTTGTTTTTTCATAACAGGGACAATATTCGATACCCAATCGGTTAGAGGAACCGGGTAGATGAATCCAGCATGGAGAAGTTTTTCAACTTCTGCCTTAATGGCAGCGGCTTTCTTGCGGTGAACCTGTCGAAGCCGTTGTCTTACTGGTTTGACATCAGGATACATTTTAATTTCATGTTCAACTATGCTCGAGTCAATGCCTGGCATTTCATCATATGACCATGCAAAGACATCTCTAAATTCGCGAAAGAGAGCACCATATATTTCCAGTTCTGAAGGGGAACAACTTTTGCCGACATGAATATTCTCTACAACATCAGATTTTGTCGAGATGTTTATGGCTACGGTCTCTTCAATATTGGATAGGTTTCGCTCTGAATCCACCGTATTTACAGTATTTGTTAGGAATTCAAACACTGAAGGGTGATATAGGTCGTGTTGAGTTTCTTCTTCACACTCTGGAAGAAGGGAACGATGGTGGTGATCATTCCATGGTGCCCCCTCAATCATCATTGATTGTAAGATTCCTTCGTCAGTCCCATGAACTTTTGACCATGGATCTAATGGGGTACCATATTCTCCAGACCTATCTACCCAAACGCTTGACGAGCGTTGATTTGGGCTCGCCTCCCATGCCTGAAACATTGATTGCTACAATATTTCTATAGGGCTAGGTGGCAAAACCACTTGATAATCCATGACGACTTTGTCTCCTGCGACCTTCGAAGAAGATACCATGTTGCATGTTGCTACAAACGGGATATCCCCTACATGGAAAGGAGGTGGCAACGCGAAAGTTCCCATCATTGTGGGATCTTTTAGCAAGCCTACTCCGATATCTTGCATTGAATGGTCGCTCCCATGGATCAGGGGAATGCTTCCAGTAACTTGTGAACCATTAGGGAGGAAATTCTGTTGGTCGACGATCGTAATCCCTCCTTCAAACGGGAATGCGATCTTCCTAAAATATGTCGACACTACAGCTGCCATGGCATATATCCATGGTCTTCCCAGTAGGATGTTATAGTCAAGATTGCCATCAATGACTTCAACATCAATTTCCACTGTTTTTCCTCCTAGTTCAACCTTAAAGTTATTTAGGATACCGTACGGAGTGTACGTCCTACCGTCAAATGCTTTCAATGTCGTCGAAGATCGCGACAAGGTTGGAGATCCAAGAGTTTTCCAGCAACTCATCGACATGATACATGTCGATGCTCCCTCATCAATAATCGTTCTATGAACAGTTTTGTTGAGTGCTTTCACTTGAATAAGGAAAGCTAGTTGCGCTGGTAACTGAGGATCATATCCTTTGTGATCAAAGGATACAAGATTGGAATCTTTAGGATCCACTCCACCAATTGCTGATAACAATGCCTGCCTTTGGGATGGACAATTTTGCAGTACCTCAAGAGTCGACATAGCAGATGGCGATTGGGCCAAATCTTCCACTATGTTATAATGCTGCGCCGCTCTGGCACGAGGATTAAATGTCGACTTGTGTACTACTCCCTTAGGTGGCTTTATTGTTAATTCATGCGTGAGGGGGGGTACAACTTCTGCCGAAGTTGTTGTCGAACTACTGGGTTGATCTTTCCCTTTGTCGTTCGACACCGGCGGATTCCCATAATCTTTATTCCTGGTCGAGATCAAAGCATCATTTTGCTTAGAAACCGACAACATAAGCACTTGAGACGGGGAAGCATTTCCACTATCAACCATATTTTGACCTGGGGTGGGGAATGGATCAGTCAACACAGCTGAAGTTTGGGAACTTTTAAAGAACCTCTTTAACTCAGCTTTGAACGGACAGTTCTTTGTCGAATGATTTTCATCGCATATCTGACATGGATAAAATTGTTTCCCTTGCCCAGGAGGGTTTGAAGAAGTTTTTTGAGGGGATGACTCACCCTGTTTCTTCTTCTTCCCTTTGTTTTGTTTCTTCTTGCTTCCTGGTTGATTGGAGTTTTTGCCTTTATCCGTAGATACAGCATTTACCTCCGAAGCAAGAATCTCTTGATTTGCTTTTTGATTCGAAGTCTTACGGGCTTTCTTATTTGAATCCCTTGTCGACTTAGCGTTTGCAGTTCCAATCACGCCATCACCGGCATGAGAGTCACTATTCGATCCGGGAGGAGGAGGGATTGAAAATTCCGGTCTGGGGGCGTCAGGTATCTTATCATAGAGCGTGCCCGACTGAGTATATACTAAGTCCAAATATTGAGCACGAGCAATAACCTGCTCCTCTGTTACGACGCCTCCCTTGGCCACATCTTCTGTTATAGCAGGAAGAAGCGACTTTATAAACCACTCAGCTAATAGCTGATCTGGAACATAGGTCTTTACCATTCTGCGACGACGACGCCACTCATGTATATGATCTGATATATGTGTGGCCGTTGTCTGCTTGAAATTGGTCAAGATCTCTGTTCCAGTTTCGTACCTTATAGGTAACTGAAAGTGTGTTAAGAAAGTCGTGGCTAGGGAACTAAAATTGTCGAAAGAGGCTCTAGGTAATTCAATATACCATTTAGCCGCCGGACCAGTCAATGTCCTCTGGAAAAGGCGAAGCCTTATCGAATCATCATTCAAGGTATTCGACGAACACCACAGATGGAATGTCATCACATGATTCGACGGGTCTTCGCCAGGATTTCCATTGAATTTAGGAATGTCCGAAGGAAGTTTGTGAGGAATCGCTGGCCACCAATGGGCATAGGCGATTGGATCGTTCGTCAATCGATGTAAATCTGGTAATTCTAGAGTCGCCACGAATGGCAACTGCTGATTCAGGTTTGGCGAGGCGTACCCAGGATACGATGGAATCGCCTGAGCAGTAGGCCTTTGCATACCAGCATAATGCAACTGATGTTGATATGACTGATACGGCTGGTGGGCTTGGCCACTGTAAAGTGGTTGATTTAACCCGTTCTGAATATAGGGTTGCCCACTATTCGCAAAGATCTGTTGCTCAGATCCCTGGTACACCTGTTGAAACTGAGGTTGTTGGTATTGCACCATCCATGGTTGTGAAGCCATGTTTTGCTGTGCGACACTAACCGACGGACCAAGATGCGGGGTTATGGTTCCCGTTTGTATCTGTGTCGTCCCGGCAGTTGGCGATTGTGGTTGTGTTGCAGGGTCAATGGGCTGTTGCATTACAACTTGGGGTTGACATACAACAGGCATCGATTGAACTTGCGACACGGTTACAATTGCTGGCGTCGTCGGGATACTAGACATAGGTACACACTGTTGCATGGAATATACAACTCTTGGTTGTTGGGGTAACATAGGTACCCAACCACTCGTCGTTACTTCAGTCAAACCTGAATGTTGTTGAAAACTGCCGTATGGGTATCCCCCCGGAAGGGGAAGTGAAAGGGCATATTGCCCCCCATACGGTAACAATCCGGAGCTCAAGGGTATAGATTGCCTTTGAGGACTGGATGGCCCAAACTGATTTCCAAAGGGATCAATTTGTCTAGTTTCAACATAAGAATTACCGGGTATTATACCGGAAGAACAAACTGGAACAGACCAAGTTGTCGTAATAGTCCCTGGGTGGACTCCTTCTAGCTGATGAGAGCTAGTCGGGACAGCTGGTATGCCGGCAAACATCGTTGGATTGACAGCAGGAGCTTCTGCTGTCGCTGTGTCATTTGGCACAGTCCTAGATGTCGACGGTTGCTCAGACATTTTAAGTCTATCCAATAAACTGCCTAACGATTCTACAGGAACTTCCTGTGGCGATGGACAAACTTCTGATGCAGAAGGAAAAAGAGTGGCGCCTACTCCAAAATGAGTTGGAGTATTTGCTTGCTGGTCCTCTACGATTTCCTCTATTGCAATCAGACCAGGAGGAAGAGGAAGACCGTCAGGTCCGTAAAAGATTTCTGGTGCCGAAGAAGGGGTTGCTTCGACAGCGACAGTTGTTTGAACAACAAGACTCTGTGGACCGGTTTCAGATGGAACTGGTTCAGTTATGCAAGTACTTGTCTTCAGACTAGGATCAGTACAACTGTCCCTCTGTTGCTGTTGAACTTCTTCAATAGAGGCAGGGATTCCAGAAATATTAGGAGTGACCAGAATCTCAGATGTTGTCGGAACTGTTGTTCTAACTTTAATGGGAGATTTTGACCCGGTCAAGCGAGTTCGCTTCGTCCGTACTACTCTCGATTCCGGAGACAAAGACGGTTGACTCGCGAGTCTCCTCGAACGACGGAGTTTTAATTGACTTTCCTCCACGGTTGCGGATTACTTGATCAACTAAAATACAAAAAGGGGAATTATGTTTCCGTATTGAATGAATTTTATTAGACGCTTTTAGACACAACTTTGCTTTTTCATGTTTTAAGAGTCGAGAAAAAGCTAAAGATGACTCTAGTCGCCTTCGATGTATTAACGAGCCCGAAGTGACAAATGCTCGGTTGGACTTTTTCAGTTATAGAGTTTGAAAAAGGCCAAAAGAAACTGCTCTGGAGATCTAGGCAGAGGGTGTGCCAAACCTTTCGCGAAACCACAGAATACGTTTTACGGTACGGGTGGTCGATCTTCGTGAATGCTGTGTTCACTGCATCGCGATCAGTAGGGCGGCCGACACGGCTTCCTAAGGATAAAGGATAAATGCCTATAGGGGTCTCCCAATATACGCGACGGTACGCGGGAGCACAAGTCCGTATTAGTGCTATCGTCCCTCAGGAGGAATCACCCACCTTCGTAGAGATCGACAGTCACTACGTTTAACGACGCCGGAACACGTCTCTACCTAGACCTCTATTGTGAGCGTTATGTTACAATGCGTTTTTAGATTCATTCAATATATTTTAAGTTGATCTTGTTTAGCAGTTTGTCTTTCAGGATCACCACGAGATGTATTGGTACAAATTCCTAAATGCAGCTAAAATGATAAGCAAGCTTTACAATCTTTTTAGCTTTGAAAATCCTAACTACTGAGGGGAGAGAAAAACATTATCTTTCCACACAGAGCACAAAGCACAAACTAATGCACTTTCTCCTAGATCAATCACGCAAACTTATCAAAATATGCAAATGCAAGATGCATGTATTTCTTTTCTTTTCCCTTAATGTTGATGTAGACAAAAGGAAACTGTCGTATAATTTTCGAATTCAATTTGAAGCGTAAACAAACAAGTTTTGTCTAAAATGAAAAGACGCCTTACAAGCACTTGTTTCGACACTAAAAATATATGAATTCAAACCATAAGATGAAAAACAAACAAACTCAAACAGCCATGAACAGTAATAAAACTAGCTCTTAAGATCACAAAGACACTTTTACAGTTCAGGATCTAAGAGGCCACAGCTATACTGGTTTGCTTTTCACAATGGGAAACTGTAACTGAAACAAGAAATACTGAAAGAACAATCACAGTTTCATCACACAACTGAGGCGGAATAATGTCAAGGAAAGTTGGTTTACAGCAAGTACAATGACAAGCAATCAGCAGCAAAATAACAGTGAAAACAGGGCTCAGACACAGTGGGAAACCTCAGGAAGACATAGCCTAACTGGATCAGCGCAGGCTCTGGTCTGTCAAATTGACTCTCAGCGCAGTTCCCGAAGGGAGTACCTGCGCTGGAATGCAGACTGCCTGTGGACAGCCTGCACTGAGACACGAGAGTTGCGTTTACAAGGATTTCCGGGTCATAAAAAGCTCAAAAATGCACTGTTTTTGCTGAAATAAAAAGCTATAGGTCAAGTACAAGCTAAGGGATGATCAAGAGGATGAAAAGCTATCACAAAGAGTACAAGAGTCTTTTGTAGATCAGCTCTTCAAATCATGAATCTGCTCAAAAATGAGCAAGAGTAGCAGCCCCTCTACTTCGCTTTTGATATAGTCAAAAGCTTTTCGATTTGGTACTCTTTGGTTCAGGAAATGAATAGCAAAGATACTACAAACACCAACAAGATACTAGGCTCCCCAGCGGAGTCGCCAGTTTGTTGTGGGGAAAAGTATCCGACTCGGATGACCCTATCCCTACTCTAAGGGTGACAGTCCTTAGCAACAACTGAAAGTAAAGCTTTGATATTTTCCTTTATGAAAGTACAGAGAAGGAAGAAAAGATTGACCAACCGTTGTCTTTCGCTTTTGTCGATCCTATCCTCTCTCTTTGTCTCTTGTTCCCAGCTCCTTGCTTCCTTTGCCGGTCCAGCTACACACAGATCCTGCACAAACAAGAGAGGGAAACTACAAGAAACATGTACTCATAACTGATGCATGGATTAGAGTGAATCAGATATACAAGTAAATACAATACATCAATGCAATACAAGTATATAGGAGAACATTCAAAGCTTTATTGATAGAAGTAAAAGGGTTCTGAGAAGGTTACAACCATCAATGGCTCCAATCCAGCAGCACCTCCCCAGCAGCAAGAAATCTCCTCTTCACCTCTATAAAACAATCACCCAATAGCTCTAACTGTAAACCAACAGCACTTCCTTGCTTTGCACAAAATTCCAGCCTCCTTAGACCTCATAGAAGAGCTCTATATATAGGATAGAAGAAGAGAGGATGAGTCAGCTTGAGACTGACATAAAGCTGCCTTGTGTCCTCTCCCTCTTCAGTTAATCTTCAGTTCTTGAGTCCACTTGGAGATCCTTGCTTACACATGGAGATCAAGTACCTCTTACTCATCACAGGGCGAATCTCTTGAACCAAGTGTCAGTTTGGAAGCTTCCTGGGCAATTGACACCTTGCAGAATGACTGTGCCACTTGGCCAATCTCGCCCAGCGCAGGTAGCCTTCATTAGATTTGACTTTCAGCGCAGGTACAAGGAGGAGCAGTTGCATTCAGCGCAGATGCTCAGTGGAGCAGCTGACATGATCCAAAAATAGCCTGTTTTGAGTGTTTTCAGGTGGAGAACTGATGGGAAGTGCTGTGGTTTGCTGACCTTGTTCTTCTAGGGGTAAGAACAACATGTTTAGGGACTGAGGATCCCTGTAATTAATGACATTTCATGCTCCATGCTGCGAGGCACAAAAATGTCTATAACAGATATATTTACATGCTCAAATACTATAGGAAGGTTAGTAGGATGACAATTACATGTAGTTCAGGCATATGTTACAGAAGAGTATGGGTATAGCCAAATTTATAGGTAGAGGTACAAGTACAGGAACAGGTGCACAGGATGTGGACTATCGTCTCACAACATATGGCTTGATCAGATTTAGGAACACGATATATGTGTCATATGACAACAGGCTGAAGAAGCTTATATTGAGAGAGTTTCATGTGAAAATGTATTCAAGTCACCTAGGATGTCAAAAGATAGTGACAATGGTGAAGAAGTTCTATTACTAGCTAAACTTGAAGAAAAAAGTGGCAGAGTTTGTGGCAAAATATTTTGATTGTGAATAGGTAAAGGTAGAGTCTAAGCATCCAGGTGGGTTAATACAACTTATCTCAATTCCAAAGTATAAATGGGAGGTCATTTCCATGGAATTCATCATGCGTTTTGCGAGAACATATAGACACCATGATTCCATCATGGTTTTGGTGGATAGGTTTACTGAGGTAGCACACTTCTTTCCAGTCAAATATACATATTCCGCTAGTGATGTGGCATAGGTGTTCATCAGAAATGTGGTTAGATTGCATGGTGTTCCGAAGAAGATTGTGTCAGACAGGGATGAAAATTTCACGTCTAAGTTTTGGATGGAGTTGTTTTCAAATTTAGGTATACATTTGTCGTTCAGTACAACTTATTAGTTGCAGATAGATGGGCATATAGAGAGTGTTAATAGGATATTGGAGGACATGTTGAGGATGTACGTGATGCATCATCAAAGGAGATGGGAGGAGTATCGTCCATTGGTTGATTTTTCTTACAATAATGGTTACCAGGAATAATTGAGGGTGAGTGTGTTTGAGGCAGTGTACAGGGAAGAGTTGTGATACTCCCATGAGATGGATTGATCCAGTGAATAGGGTATTGATTCAGCCAAACATGTTAGCAGAAATGGAATAGGAAATGCAGGAAATCAAGAATAATCTAAAGGAACCATTTGACAGGAACAAAAGTTATGCAGATCGGAATAGTTTGTTTAAGGAGTTTTAGTTTGGGGAACAAGTGTATTTGTGCATTAAGCTAAAGAAGATCTCATTGCATATTGGATCATGTGACAAGCTGACACCTCCATTTTGAGGAAGTTTCAAGATTCTTGAAAGGATTAGACCATTAGCCTATTGACTTGCACCACATACAATATTGAAAGTCCATGATGTTTTCTAGGTGATTGAATGGTTTTTATTGTAGGTGGATCTAGAAAGAAAATTCTAGCCAGAACCTCGGTGTATATTCTAGAAAAATATGCTCATGCTTCGTAACCCGACATTCGAGCAAGTTAAAGTGTAGTGGAAGAACTGGGCCCGATGAAGCTACATAGGAGATGGCCGATCATATGACAGCTATGTATCCTTGTCTATTCGCTAGTTGAGCGAATTTATTGGTATATTTTTTGGTATATTTGTTGGTGCGATGTTGTGATTTATGTAGCTATGGATGTAAATACCACCATGAGTTGTGTTATAAAGCTCTAGTAAGCGTTATGGGTGTTATGTATTTATGGTTGTCATGTTTTTATGTTGTCATGTTGGTTTTCTTTTTAGTAGGTTTATCATTGTAAATACTGCAAAGGTTAAGTTATAAAGCTCCATGGTCAATGTGTTTTTCTTTCAGCAGTCTTGTTGGTTGTAGGTGTCATTGATCACCGAGGATAGTGTTCCGTCAAGGGGTAGGGGTATTTAACATCCCTAGTTAAAAATCCACGTAATAAAAGTTAATAAAGGTAAAATAATAACCATGGTCATAGGACATGTATTCTAAGCTAAATGTAGGGAAAAACATCTTAGCGTGGGTGTTGATTTATTTTATTATGGCAAGGCCAATTCACTAGCAATGTCAATTCACTAGCAACACTCTTGTAAAAATGACAGGAAGCCTTATCATGGTGCTTTGGGATTTTATTTGTTGAATTTATATTCTAGGTATGTCTTGTATGTGATTTCAAACTAGCATCAATTCTTAGATATTCTATGTTTTTTGTGGTCTTTTGGAATTTTTATTTTGACACATGCTCTAGTGCTAAAGGTTGCACATCCAGACAAGGAATTTGTGGTATGTGCAGATGCTTGCAAAAGAGGAATTGGTCAGTTTATTATGTAGGAGGGACATGTAATATGTCATGAATCATGAAAACTAAATGAACATGAGCAGAATTATCTGACACATTATATTTAGTTCAAAGAAATCATCCATGCATTGAATATGTCGAGGCATTATCTTCTTAGCAGGAGGTTTGCATTGATAAACAATCACAGTGGATTGAGGTACCTATTTGACCAACCAAATCTGAATTCCAGGAAAGTTAGATGGTTGGCCATGACCAGTGAGTTTTAGTTTGAGGTCCGATATATTAAAGGTATAGAGAATAGGGTTGTAGATTCTCTTAACAGACTGATACAGGTGAACCAGGTAACAATTATTAACTCTTATGGGACAAATTTACATGCTTGGATCTTAGAAGAATGTCATCACAATAACAGGTACATGGAGCTCAGGCATTGCTTACAGTAGAGTACAAATACAAGCAGAAGTGTAGGTACAGTTACATGTACAAGTATAGGTACAAATGTAGGTACAAGTGCACAGGATGTGGACTATCGTCTCATAGCATATGGCTTGATCAGATTTAGGGATAGGATATATGTTCCATATGACAGAAAGCTCAAGAATCTTATATTGGGAGAGTTTCATGTGAGACCTTATTCAATTCATGTAGGATATCATAACACATTGACAGTGGTGAGCAAATTCTACTACTAGCCAAACTTGAAGAAAAAAGTGGCAGAGTTTGTGGGAAAATGTTTGGATTATCAGTAGGTGAAGGTAGAGTCTAAGCATTCCAGTGGGTTAATACAACTTATCTCGATTCTAGAGTGTAAATGGGGGGCCATTTCCATGGACTTCATCACAGGTTTTGCAAGAACATCTAGATATCATGATTCCATTATGGTTGTGGTGGACAGGCTAATTGAGGTAACACACTTCATTCTAGTCAAATATGCATATTCAACTACTGATGTGGCATAGGTGCTCATCAGAAATGTGGTTAGATTGCACAGTGTTTCAAATAATATTATATCAGATGGGGATGCAAAGTTCACTACCAAGTTTTGGAAGGACTTGTTTGCAATTTTAGGTATAGAGTTAGTCTTTAGTACAACTTATCATTCACAAATAGATGGAAATACAAAGAGTTTGAATGGGATATTGGAGGACATGTTGAGGATGCATTTGATGCATCAACAGAGGATATAGGAGTAGTACCTTACATTGGTTGAGTTATATTACAATAATGGTTACCATGAATCACTAAGGATGAGTCCATTTGAGGTATTGTATGGCAAAAGTTGTGATACTCCCATTAGCTAAAGTGATCTAGTGAACATGGCATTGATTGAACCGAACATGTTAGAAGAAATGGAACATGAAATGTAGGTAATCTAGAAGAATCTAAAGGAACCACTAGACAAGAGGTGAATTTATGCATATCAGAATAGGTTGTTTAAGGGGTTTTAGTTTGGGGAATAGGTGTATTTTTGTATCAAGCGAAGGAAGAGCTGATTGTGGATTAGATCATGTGCCAACCTGGCAGCTTAGTTTTGTGGACCTTTCAAGATTCTTGAAAGGATTGGAGAAGTAGCCTATAGACTTGCACTGCATATAATATTGAAAGTCCATGATGTTTTCCATGTACCATTGCTTAAAAAGTACATTAAAGAAGTTGATCATGTGATTGCCTAGTTTGTATTACAGGTGGTGCTAGAAGGAGAATTCCAGCCAGAACCTTAGTGTATATTGTAGAGAAATATGCTCATGATTTGTAGCTGGGAAATCGAGTAGGTTAAAGTCAGTGGAAGCACTTTGGTCACGATTAAGCTATATAGGAGATGGAAGATCAGATGTGAGCTATGTGTCCTTCTCTATTCTTTGGGTGAGCGAATGTTTTGGTATATTTATTGGTGTGATGTTTTGGTTTATGTACATATGGATGTAAATATCACCATGAATTGTGTTATAAAGCTCCAATAAATTGTATGGGTGTCACGTATTTATGGTTCTCATGTTGTTATGTTATCATGGTTGTTTTCTTTTAAGTCGGTTGATCATTATAAATACTGCAACGAGCTAGGTTATAAAGGTCCATGGGAAATATATTTTTATTTCAATAGTCTTCTTGGTTGCAGGTGTCATTGATCATTAGGGGTGGTGTTCCCTCAATGTGGAGGGGTCTATAACATCCCTAGCTAAAAATGCATGTAATAAAAGCTAATAAAGTTAAAATAATAACCATGGTCATGAGATATGCATTCCAAGCCAAATGTTGGGAAAAACATCCTATTGTGGGTGTTCAAGTAGTTTATTATGGCAAGGTCAATTCACCAGCAACACTCTTTTAAAAATTAAAATCATCCTTATCGTAGTCCTTTGGGATTTTATTTTTTGCTTTATATTCTAGGTATATCTTGTATGTCATTTCACACTAGCAACAATTCTTGGATATTATGTTTTTTTTGTGTTCTTTTGGAATTTTTATGTTGATGTGTGCTCTAGCGCTAAAGATCACACATCCGGAAAAAGAATTTTTGGTATGCACAAATGCTTGCAAAAGAGAAATTAGTCAATTTATTATGCAAGAGGGACAGGTAGTCTGTTATGCATCACAAAAACTAAATGAGCATGAGAAGAATTATCTGAAACATGACCTTTAGCTAGAAGCAATCGTCCATGCATTGAATATGTGGGGGCACTATCTTCTTAGTAGGACATTTGTACTGATCAACGATCAAAGTGGATTGAGGTACCTATTTGACCAACTAAATCAAAATTTCAGGAAAATTATATGGTTGGCCACAATCAATGAGCTCAACTTTGAGATCAGCTACAATAAGGTTAAAGAGAATAGGGTTGTAGATTCTCTTAGCAGACGGATACATGTGAACCACATAACTACTATGAACTCTTATGGAACATATTTACAAGCTCGAATCCTACAGGAAGGTCAACACAATAACAAGTACATGGAGCTCAGGTAAAGGTTATATCATAGTACAGGTATAGACACAAGTATAGGTACATATTCATTTACATGTACAAGTGCAGGTGTAGGTACAAGTGCACAATATGTGGACTATTATCTCACAACATATGGCTCGATCAAATTTAGGGACACGATATATGTTCCAGATGACATCGAGATCAAGAAGTTTATCTTGAGGGAGTTTCATGTGAAACTCTATTCAAGTCACCTAGGATATCATAAGATATTGATAGTGATGAATAAGTTCTACTAATAGTTGAACTTGAAGAAAGAAGTGGCAGAGTTTGTGGAAAACTGTTTGGATTGTCAACAGGTAAATACAAAGTCTAATCATCTAGGTGGGTTACTATAACTAATCTCAAATTGACAATGTAAATGGGAGGTAATTTCCATGGACTTCATCACAACTTTTGTGAGAACATGTTGGGTCCCTATAATACTAGTGATTACCCCATTACTATTGTAGTTATACCCCTTATTTATATTGTTGTGCCCCTATTACCCCCATATTGTTATTTCTATGCCCATAGAATCCCTCTATTGTTATTTTTGTGGCTTTATATTATTATTGTTAGGTCGGCTGGATTATATTGTGACTCCTTAGACTCCTATATATAGAAAGGAGGTTTTGTCATTTGTATCATCCAAGAATTGTTCATTTATGTAATGTAAAGGAGGTTTCCCCCTCGAAGAGGCTGAATTCTAAGGCGTTGATCTATTTTTTCTATCTTTTCTTGAGCTGGTTTCATAACATTTGGTATCAGAGCTTTGGATTCTAGGGTTTCGCTGCTCCAAATAGGTCATCGTGGAATTTTGCTATAACTTTTTTTATGTGATGTTTCAGAAGCCGAAAAAAAAAACCCATTTGAGAAGAAGTCGCTTTGAACATTGGGTCTGAATTTCAGAGCTTTTCACGCGATATTTTGAGATATATGATATGAGGAAGTTGGTCTTTTTTCAGACTCCTGAATTACATTTAAAACAGGTGACCTGGGGAAAATTGTCATAACTTTCTCTCTGGGGATCGGATTGAATTTTCATCAGAAGGTAAAGAAAGAGGACGGACTGTAGTTTCTTATGTGTGGGTTTTAGATTCAAAGGTTGAAACAGTGACTCGTGGCACGTCATACAAGTTCGCTCTACTAAACCACTCTAAAAGAAAGTCACTGTGGGAGATTTCACATAACTCTTCCTTGGAGAATCCAATTTGGCTCAGACTTGTGGCATTGGAAAGAGGATGCAGAAGGCTACTACAGGTAAAAATTTCAGAACTAGATGATCCGAAATTACAGAGATACATCAGATTCAATATCAAGCTTCTATAAAGTGAAAAAAGGTGTGTAGTTTTTTTTTAAATTTTTGTGTAAGCTTGGTTTAACGGAATTCAAAGGGCATAGTAAAGCATTATTATCGGTAACTGATGCCCCGAGGAAAGAAAATGCAAACACCTAGTAAGGAACCTGAAAGCTCTAGCATGACTCATGAAGAAGAGGAAGAAATGCTACATGATATATCAAAATTACAAGAACAAGTGCAACAAATGTCACGCTCACAAAAGTTAACAGATGCTAAGATAAATGGCGTGGAAGATAAGATAAGTGGCGTGGAATATAAGGTAAATGGCATGGAATCTAAGATAAAGGGCATGGAAGCTAAGGTGGATGATTTGAAGATAGATTTGAAGACAGACATGGAAGAATTGAAGAAGTTGCTACAAGAAAGGGTCACTAATGGTGAAAAGGTAGTAAAGGAAACTCATGATGAGAACAAAAGAAATGTTAATCATGATTCCATAGACACTAATGTTGGATCGAAGAATCACCATATTCCAAAAATCGATATGAGGAAGTTTGATGGCAAGGATCCCGCCACATGGATATTACAGATGGAGCAATTCTTCGATCTCAATAATGTGCAAAACACACAAAAGGTACGTATGGCAACTGTATATTTGGAACCAAATCAGTTTGTATGGTATCAATGGCTTTGTTCTCGTAAACAATTTATCACTTGGGCAATTTTTACGGAAGAATTGATAGCACATTATGAAGATACAAAAAGCAACACTTTTTTTAGCCAATTGATAAGTCTCAAACAAAAGGGTTCAGTAATGGAGCACATTGAGGAGTTCCAAAAATTGAACATAAGGGTAAAAGATATTCCAGAGGAGCATAGGATTGATGTGTTCATAGGGTCTTTAAAGGATAATATCCAACATGATGTTCGCCTTTGGGAACCTGATTCATTAGAGAAGGCATTCAGGTTAGCAAGAAAAATGGAAAGCAAAATTATGGCAACCAGGAAGCATACCACTCACAACTATAAAGACGGAAGTGTTGTTGCCCCTAGTCTTCCACAACCTATAAGGTTGACACCACAACAATTGGAAGAAAAAAGAGCAAAAGGGCTTTGTTACAGTTGTGATAGCAAATACACTAAAGGTCATAAGTGTGCTGAGAAGAAATTATTCTACATAGATTGTGAAGAGGAAGAAGAAAAGGAGCAAGAAAGGTCAAAAGAAGAAGATATACTCCAGGAACAAAGCCTAGATGAAGAACAAATAAATCCGACCATATCTTGTAATGCATTGGCGGGAATTACCACTCCTCAAACCATCAAGATAGAAGGACAAATCAAGAAGAAAAAGGTAATAGTGTTGATTGATTCAGGAAGCACCCACAATTTTATTCATTGTAGGGTAGCAAAAGAATTGAATTGCTTCCTATATCCAGCACCAGAGTGTCAAGTGATGATTGCAAATGGAGGAACAATAAATTTCTCTGGAAAGTGCCATAATATCAAGCTATCCATGGGAGAATATGTATTGACTAGCCCAATGCTTTCCATTCCAATGGGAGGTGCTGATGTTGTACTAGGAGTCCAATGGCTACAATCCTTGGGTACAATAGCTTTTAATTTTCAAGAACTTTTCATCAAATTTTCTATGGAAGGAAAGGAAGTTGAATTAAGGGGTATTGCAGGGAAACCAGGAAAGATAATCAGCTCTAATGGTATGACAAAGCTTCTAAAAAAGGAGCAAAGAGGTGTAATTGCACAATTATGTTCGCTAGATGTTTCCACATTGGAATCATCTATTTCTCCAGATCTCCAAAAAGTCCTGGACAATCATTCCAAGGTATTTGAGACTCCCAAAGGTCTCCCACCTATGCGTGATCATGATCATGCTATTCATCTGATTCCAGGAAGTGTTCCTCCAAACATCAGGCCGTACAGATATCCCTATGTCCAAAAAAGTGAAATTGAACGTATGGTTGCAGAAATGCTAGAGGCTGGTATAATTCAACCGAGTCAAAGTTCTTTCTCAGCTCCAGTAGTATTGGTGCACAAGAAGGATGGATCATGGCGCATGTGTCCGGATTATAGGGAGCTCAACAAGCTCACTATTAAAGATAAGTTCCCCATTCCTGTTATTGATGAATTACTGGATGAATTGCATGGATCAATTTACTTCACCAAGTTGGATCTTCGTTCGGGATATCATCAAATCAGAATGAAGATTGAAGACATTCCGAAAACGGCATTTAGAACTCATGAGGGTCATTATGAATTTTTGGTCATGCCTTTTGGCCTTACCAATGCACCTTCAACATTTCAAGGTTTGATGAATTCAATTTTCAAACCATTCCTTAGAAAATTTGTGTTAGTATTTTTTGATGATATACTAATCTACAGCAAGTCTTGGAAGGATCATGTTGAACATGTTGACAGGGTGCTACAACTATTGGAGGAGAAACAATTATATGCAAAAAGATCCAAATGTTTCTTTGGAGTCCAGGAGGTGGAATATTTGGGTCATATTGTATCTCATGAAGGAGTTAAGGTAGACCCTAGCAAAATTAAAGCCATTAAGGAATGGAAAATCCCCACATCCATAAAGCATCTGCGAGGATTTCTTGGGTTGACAGGGTATTATCGCAAGTTTGTTAAGAATTATGGGAGAATAGCAGCACCTCTAACAACATTATTGAAGAAAGATTCATTTTCATGGACTCCGGAAGCAACAAAGGCCTTTGAACATCTTAAAGAGGCAATGTGCCAAGCACCGGTCTTAGCTACACCGGACTTCACAAAAACCTTTATTGTGGAATGTGATGCTTCAGGAAATGGAATTGGTGCTGTTCTAATGCAAGATGAAAGACCCATTGCTTTTGAAAGTCGTCCAATCAAGGGAAAGTTTTTAAGCAAAGCTATTTATGAGAAGGAAATGTTGGCAATACTCCATGCACTTAAGAAATGGCGACCCTACCTAATGGGAAGACACTTCAAGGTAAAAACGGATCATGATAGCCTTAAATACTTTTTAGAACAAAGATTATCCTCTGAAGAGCAACAAAAGTGGGTCACAAAGATGTTGGGTTATGACTTTGAAATCATCTACAAAAAAGGGAAGCAAAATGTGGTGGCAGATGCACTCTCAAGAAAGGATGAGGATGTGGAAGCATTGTTGTGTGCCATTTCTATTATCCAACCAGATTGGATAAACGAAGCAAGGGAGGAATGGAAGAATGACGAAGAAGTGTGGGCACTTATTCGAAAGCTACAACAAGATTCCAGTACTTCTGATACATTTAGCTGGCAAAATGATTCGTTATGGTACAAAGATCGCTTATACCTCTGTAAGAATTCCCAGCTAAAACAAAAGATTCTTATGGAATTGCACACTTCTCCCTTAGGAGGGCACTCAGGATTTTTAAAAACTTACCACAGGGTTAAGAAGGAATTTTTTTGGGATGGCCTTAAATCAGATATTCAAAAGTTTGTGGCAGAATGTTTGGTTTGCCAGCAAAATAAAGTTGAAACAATTAAGACACCGGGTCTATTACAACCTTTATCCATTCCAAGCCAACGTTGGGAGGAGGTTTCAATGGATTTTATCACAGGTTTACCCAAGTCTGAGGGAAAGAGTGTCATCATGGTGGTAGTTGACAGACTTACCAAGTATGCACACTTTTGTGCATTATCACATCCATTTAAAGCCAGTACAGTTTCTACTGCATTTATGGAAACAGTTCAAAAGCTACATGGAAACCCAAAGATTATTGTAAGTGACAGAGATCCCATTTTCACTGGAAATTTTTGGACAAAATTATTTTCTTGTCTTGGTACTCAGTTAGCTCATAGCTCATCTTATCATCCTCAATCTGATGGGCAAACTGAGATAGTAAACAAATGTTTGGAAGGATATCTTCGTTGCTTTGTATCTGATAAACAGACACAATGGGTCAAATGGTTGCCTCTGGCTGAATGGTGGTATAACACTTCCTTCCATACAGCAACAAAAATGACCCCATTTATGGCACTTTATGGGTATCAACCACCATCCATCACATCATATTTAAGAGAAAATTCTAAGGTTCAGGCAGTGGAACATCACATCGAACATCAACAACAAGTCCTCCAACTCTTAAAGGATAACCTCGTGTTGGCACAAAATAGAATGAAACAACAGGCAGATCAACATCGCAGTGAAAGAAGTTTTGATGTAGGTGATTGGGTATTCCTACGGCTACAACCATATAAGAAAATGTCCCTAAAGCAAGCTAAGAAGGATAATAAATTATCACCAAAGTATTATGGTCCGTACAAGGTGTTGCAAAAGATTGGTACTATGGCATACAAATTGGAGCTTCCTGCAGCTTCTCGATTGCACCCAGTTTTCCATGTTTCATGTTTAAAGAAGGTTATAGGTGACAAGCTCCCAATTCAAACAATATTGCCAGAACTTGACGAGGAAGGAAAAATTATATTGGAACCGGAAGCAGTCACAGAAACAAGAACTCGACAGCTACGAAATCGATCAATTTCAGAGTATCTTATCAAGTGGAAGAACTTATCCGCTGAAGATTCCACATGGGAGGATGAGAATTTTATGCAGAAGTATCCAAAACTACTCAAGCGTTGAGGACAACACTTTTTTGAAGGAGAGGGGCATGTTGGGTCCCTATAATACTAGTGATTACCCATTACTATTGTAGTTATACCCCTTATTTATATTGTTGTGCCCCTATTACCCCCATATTGTTATTTCTGTGCCCATAGAATCCCTCTATTGTTATTTTTGTGGCTTTATATTATTATTGTTAGGTCGGCTGGATTATATTGTGACTCCTTAGACTCCTATATATAGAAAGGAGGTTTTGTCATTTGTATCATCCAAGAATTTTTCATTTATGTAATGTAAAGGAGGTTGCCCCCTCAAAGAGGCTGAATTCTAAGGCATTGATCTATCTTTTCTAACTTTTCTTGAGCTGGTTTCATAACAGAACATCTAGAAAAAATGATTCCATCATGGTTATGGTGGACACGATGACTAAAGTGACCCACTTCATTCTAGTGAAATATACATATTCAGCTAGTGATGTGGCACAGACGTTCGTAAGAAAGTTGGTTATATTGCATTGTGTTTCGAAGAAGATTATGTCAAACAGGGATGAAAATTTCACTTCCATGTTTTGGAAGCCGTTGTTTGCAAGTTTAGGTATAGAGTTGGCCTTTAATACAAATTATCATCCATAGATAGATGGACATAGAGAGAGTGTTAATAGGATATTGGAGGACATGTTGAGGATGTATGTGATGTATCAACAAAGGATATGAGAGGAGTACATTCCATTGGTTGATTTTGCTTACAATAATGGTGACCAGGAATCACTGAGGATGAGTCCGTTTGAGGCATTGTATGGGTAAATTTATGATACTTCAACCAGCTGGAGTTATTCGGTGAAAAATATATTGATTGGACCGAACATGTTAGTAGAAATGGAACATGAAATGTAGGTAATCAAGAAGAATCTAAAGGAACCAATAGAGAAGAAAAGAATCTATGCATATAAGAACAAGTTATTTAAGGAGTCTGTGCATCAAGCAAAAGAAGATCTCATTGCGGATTGGAACATGTGTGAATCTTGCACCTCAGTTTTGTGGACCTTTCATGATTCTTGAAAGTATTGGACTAGTAGCCTATCGACTTGCACTAGATCCAACAGTGAAATTCAATGTTGTTTTGCTTGTATCATTGCTTAAAAAGCATGTTAATGATGTTGATCAGGTGATTGAATGGTCTGTATTGCAAGTCAATTTAGAAGGAGAATTCTAAAGAAAACCTCAGTGTATTTTTGAGAGAAATATTCTTATCCTCCATAATTAGGCAATTGAGCAAGTTAAAGTGTAGTGGAAGCAATTTGGGCCTGATGAAGCTACATAGGAGACGGCGGATCAGATGCGAGCTATGTATCCTTCTCTATTTGTTGGTTGAGTGAATTTTTTGGTATATATTTTGGTATATGTGTTGGTTCGAATTTTTGTTTTATGTACATATGGATGTAAATACTAACATCAGTTGTGTTATAAAGCTCCAATGAGCGATATGTGTGTCACATATTTATGGGTGTAATGTTGTTATGTTGCCATGTTGGTTTGTTTTCAAGTAGGTTGATCATTGTAAATATTGAAATCAGCTAAGTTATAAAGATCCATGGGAAATACATTTTTTTTTCAAGAGTCTTATTGGTTGTATGTATCATTGAACATAGAGGACGGTTTTCCTGCAAGTGTGAGGAATTTGTAACATCCCCAATAAAAAACCAAGTAATAAAAGTTAATAAACATAAAATAATAACCATGATCACAAGACATGTATTCCAAGCTAAAGGTTGGCCAAAACATCCTAGTATGCATGTTCATTTAGTTTATTATGGCTATGGAAATTGACAAAGACAATGGCTAATTCTTTGAAAAGGAAAAGTGGCATTTATTTGTCATTTATTTATGAAAATAATGGAAAATTGAAGAAAATAGAGACCTCATTAATAAAAAGTCTTATGAGGATCAGTTCATGGATTTTGTTAGTTCAAACGTTTGTCCGTTTAGTTTTGAAGCTCTCTTCTATTCTCTCTCTCTCTCTCTCATGCTCTTAGATACTTAGAGTTTCCTTGTAGCACTCATGGAGGAGTTTGGAATACTTGGGATTTGGAGCAAGAAGGCAAAGGAAGAGCAGGAAAGAACAATAGGACATCAAGATCAATAACTAGAACAGGATTTTCTTGCAGGTAGCAAGTTGCATGTATGATTTTCTTACTAGTCTTGTCATTCATGGCATATGCATGTGGTTTCTTCGTCATGATCTCTCAATGGCATGGAGGATTTCCTGGATTGCCAGTGGTTTTTCCTAACCTTGCCATTTCCTAGATAGCCATGGTGTTTTTGGAGACTTTCCCTTTTACTTTTTGTTTGTTTCTCGTCAGCTTTGTTGGCGTTTGGTCGAAAGATGGATCCAAAATACTCCTAAATTCTCCAAATTTTACTTAAAATCATGAAAAGGGATCCAAAAATGCTCTTGGAATCTTCAAAAGTGCTTAAGATCATCCCAAGATCGAAACAAGCAAGGGAGGAGAGCCCTTGGAAGGGAAAAAATGCATTATCGGGAGGCTAGAACGCTTCAAAATCAGTCAAAAACCCTTATCCCAGGCTTAAAACCCAAGAATGCACAGCTGCTGTTAGATCTAGCCGATCAATGGCCAAGATCTAAGTGGAAAATCGTAAATTGGTAGTCCCGAGTAGTGCCAATTAGAGCTAATGATCGCTATCCATGGGTTGCATCGGTAGAAGTATTGGTGGAGGTATCGGCACAGGTTGTGTGGAATGAGCAATAGCGATTGTTGATTCAACATGGACCATCGATCACGCGCGTAGATCAATGGCCTGCATCGCATCGGTGGATCACAATCAGGAAGACCAAGGGGCACAATCTTTACATGTATATGTGCACGATGCGATAAGACCTAGACCTAATGGGTTTCGGAATAAAATCACATATTATCTCAAGTCTATAGATTTTTCATAGTTTATAGTCCTTTTCACATATTTTGTAATACGAGGAAAATACATAGGAGTAGGCCTAATGCGATAGGCGACAGTGACCCTACGGTGGACCAGATAGAACACATCCATGTTTAAGGACCTTTTGAGGGCCTAAAAGGATAGAGAGGGGTGGGAATTCTCAGAATTGCTATGTTTTTTGTTTAAAATAGAAACATACATTGTTTTCAACAGAGGTCCACACTAGGGCAGCATTGTTATGCTTTAACAAAAAGCATACATTGTTAAAACATAGAAAGAGCCATACCACGTACAACTCCTCCCCAAAACGACAAAGAGGTCGAGAATAGAAAGCGCAACATAGCCACAACAACCACTGATCATGGAGCATCAACAGTCCTACCAGCACAGTCAAAATATCTGAATACAGTTACTATGTTGTCAGAAGAATAATCCTCCAATCCCATGCTTGCCTAGTCAGGGCATTAAATGGTTAAAGGACAAAGAGGATAGATTAAGACATCAAGCCTCAGTAGGCTCAAAATCATTG
Organism: Pinus tabuliformis; assembly: GCA_031772625.1. Lineage (NCBI taxonomy): Eukaryota > Viridiplantae > Streptophyta > Pinopsida > Pinales > Pinaceae > Pinus > Pinus tabuliformis. Next base: position 339,330,562 of record CM062818.1, on the reverse strand, counting down.
TGAAAGTCATATAAATAGCTGAAATATAAATGTAATAAGGGTTCAACTTCTGGAGATTATTCCTCCTCTGTTCCTTCAAGCTTCTCATCTTCATTCTAGCAATATAATATTATTTTGCCATTACATGTTCAATGTCCATTCTCTTTGCTATTCTATGCTTGCACTTGAACAGTTTGTTCATGTTTTCTTTGTGTATAAGGCCAAATAACTACATCATCTTATCTCTGAGTTGATAAATTAGATTTGCAAGCTTCTTTGCTACCTATAGCTAGCCATTCATATGTGGTCATATATGCCTCTTCCGGTATAGTCAGTGTTCTCTTTGTTGCCTGTAGCTAGACATTCATTTATGTTTATGTATGTAGTCTACTGGTACAGTCAGTATTCTCCATCTATCCTTTGAATCTATAAATTATTGAGAATTACTTGTCTAAAGCCTTGTATTGGTGAGAGTGTTCATGCATGCCTTGAGTGAGAATAGAGCTGAAATGGTCATCTGACTTGATCCAAACCATCATTTATTCCAATAGTTCAGAGAACAATATTGAATATTATATGTTATCAAGAATTTTTGAGCAACAACCATAGGAGAGTTTCTTGGAGTGATAACATGATTGGCATCGTTGCTGGGGAGAGGAATCTAAAGCTCAGCTTCACTGGGAAATGACATAGATCCAGCTTTGATGATAGAAAAAGTCTGGGTACTTTTTTGGTTGTAATCATCTATTTGGTGACTCTACTAGAGGTTGAACCTCTTGGTGACTCCACTTCATAGTTCTGGCTCAATTTGTGAGGCATACTCGGAGAAACACTTAGAAGCTACAAGCTAACCCAATCTTTGACCCTCAAAAAATAATCAAAGAGAGAAAGGTATCACATAAAGGAGCATCAAGATCAGGTAAACCTAATCAATCTTCTATATCTCTTAAAGAAAGGATTGTAATAGATCAAACTTATGTTGAGAGTATAGCTTCTAGTACTAGCAGGAAAGAAAAACTCTTAGAGATTCATAAAGATCCTTATTATTTAGGTTTTCCTTTTGTTGTATGCCCAAAGGAAACCTCACCTCCTATCCATCATACTCCTTTAGTCCTGTCAGTCACTCCTCAGCCCTCTATCATTCAGATTTCCAGTACTCTTTTAGCCACCACAGCTGTGGCAGGTCCACAAGCACCTACCAAAATGGAAAGAATCATAGCTGCTAGGTATGGACCTCTAATACTACCCACTCCTTTGAATGCTATGCCTATTGAGGAGTATTAGAAATATATGTCTAATTTCACTGGGTTGAAGGTGTTTCATCTGAAGAACATCTCAAGTCATTCTATAACTATGTTGATAACCTAGACATTAGTGAAGATGATGTCTAGATGACAGTCTTTGTCCAAAGCCTAGATGGAGAGGCTAGAAAATGGTTCAGGGAACTAGCCCCAACATCTGTAGCATATATTTAGGCCTTAGATGATGCATTCCTAAAGCGTTGGGGGGATAAGAAGGATCTCATTTACTACCACACCGAGTTTGGGAACTTACACAGGGAAAATAGTGAGCTACTGTCTGATTTTAATAAGAGATTTAACCGTATGTACAACAAGATACCAGTTGAAGTGAAACCCACCACTACCTCTATTAGACTCATCTATACCAGTGCCTTTGATACTGAATTCTGTTTAATGTTGAGGCAAAGGAGATGTGCTTCTTTGGCGGATATGCAAGATGCGGCCCTGGAAGTAGAATCAAACATCATGGCTGCAAAAAAGCTCAAAGGTAATGCTGATAGAAGGAGATAGAGGGGTGAGCTTTCATCATCTTCAGATCCGAAGATCGATAAAATGGCGAAGATGATAGAGCCATTATCCTCTGAAGTTTCCAAATTAAAGGTTGAGCAACATTCTATGAAAGGAAGGCTTCCTAATACCTTTGCTCCTCCAAATCCAAATCCATGTAGAAGAGCAAATGAGCAGTTCTAGATTTTGCAAAGAAACAAAGATGCCAATGAAGACCAAATGGTGAAGACCCCTTTTCAAAATGTAGTTATGGAAGAAGAGCAGTTTGAAGAAGATGATGAGATACATTGTATGGAAGACAAAGGCAGCGCCACTTTTTTAACAAAAGCTGCCTACGAGAAGTCATTACTCAATGGCCAGATCAGCCAAGAATGGGATGGTGAAGTTTTTCTACAAACTATAGATCAGAACCAATATAATTTGAGGTCTATGATGAATAATGTCAAAGAAACTCCTGTTCATAAAGCTATTGCTCCTACATAACAGTAAACTAATAAGCAGAAGCAACTAGTAGTTGATATTATCATCCTCAAAGCTCCAGCCATAGGGGTAATAAGCCTTGAAATGTTCCCTTCTTTTAGTTTTCAAACAGAAATTCTGAAGCCAACACTAGCTATGCCTCTAATTGAACTAGTGAAGCATGAGTCCTTCAAAGCATCCATCCTTGAGGATCTTGAGCCTAAAGTGACCCAATCCTACACTGATTATGTAAATCTGCAAGTTGACCAACCAGTTGTTATTCTCAGCCCAATGATTGAAAATTGTGAAGATATCTCTCCATCATTCTATGTTTCTCTGTCTATTCATGATGAAATACTTCACAATTACCCTCTAGACATTGGAGCCAACCATAATTCAATGCCCAAGGTTGTCGTGGATAAGTTTGGTCTTGACATTACGAAGCCTTATCAGTTGGTCTCTACACAGCTTAAAAAATCAGTTTGCCAGATCATAGAGGAAGAAGGCCCACATATTTGGGACATGTTCTTTGATGGGGCTTGCTCTAAGGAAGCTACAGGAACAGGTGAAGTCCTTGTGCCCCCCACACAAGAATGCATTGATTCATCTTTCATATTAACTTTTCAGGTCACAATTGAAACAACAAAATGTGAAGTAGACCTTATTATTCACTAGGTGTAGAAAACCTCCCAATCAAAACATCCAAGGTTGAAAGCATATAGAGAGGAGGTGAAATATAGACCATCTCTACCTAATAATATCAAATGCTAGAAATTTTTTGAAGTAGAGGATCAAATCAATAGTCTTTTGCAAGTCTTTGATGAATTGGTTGATATACACATTGACCAAGAGAAAGAAACCTTTCATAGAAACTTAAAAAGGGTCAATTTTCAGTTTGGTGACTGTTTTCTCAAAAGGAATGCATCAAAGGAAGGAGAAGATGTTTTTGATGGCCCATTCAATGGTTTGTTCTTCGAACTTTATTTTAGTTAATGCTTTCAAGCCTTGGTATTGTAAATGTGTCGTTTTCAAGTTTTTATTTCATGCTGAATAGACTCCATGCCCAATGAAACACTAGGAGGAAGATTTGATCTGTAGTTCTTGAAACCTCACAAGGAGGCTTTCATCCCCAGAAGGAGCTAGTGTTAGCTTTGTTGGTGTTTCGCCCAAAAATGGATCCAAATACTCCCAAAGTCTCCAAAGTTTGCTTAAAATCATGCAAATGGATCTAAAAATGCTCTTGAAATATTCAAAAGTGCTTAAGATCATCCCAAAATTGAAACAAGTAAGGGAGGAGAGCCCTTGGAAGGGAAACAATGCACTATAGGGAGGCTAAAAAACTTCAAAATCAGTAAAAAATCCTTATCGCCGGCTTAAAACCCAAGAATGTGCAGTTGTCATTAGATCTGCTCGATCAATGGCCCAGATCTAAGTGGAAAATTGCAAATCGATGTTCCCAAGCAGTGGTAATCAGAGCTAGACACCGTTGATCAACGATCGCCGATGATTGCTATCATTGGGTCGCTATCGGCAGAAGTATCGGCGGAGGTATTGGCACAGCCTATGTGGAATGAGTGATAACGATTGTTGATTCAATGTGGACCATCAATCATGCCTGTAGATATATGGTCCACATCGCATCGATGGATCACAATCGGGAACACCAAGGGGCACAAGCTTTACATGTATATGTGCGTGATGTGATAAGACTCGGACCCGATGGGTTTTGGAATAAAATCACATATTATTTCAAGTCCGTGGATTGGCCATTTTAATGTATTTCATGTATTTTCATTATTTTAACGAAATACACAGGGAAGCAGGGCAACATCGATAGCAATGGAGCTTGGACCCGAAAGGGTTCGGGAATGAAATTTTATAATTTTTAAAATCTGACAAAGCCCATTTTTTAATAGTTTTGTGTATTTTTGTTGTTTAAAAGAAATATGAAGGAAGCTTGAGGCAGTGCGGTAGCAATGGAACCCAGACTCGATGGGTTTCTGGGAAGGGAAATACATAATTTTTTAAGTCCGCCAAAGCCGATTTTTCATAGTTTATAGTGTTTTTCATGTATTTCGTAATACGAGGAAAATACACAGGAGCAGGCTGAGTGCGACAGGCGACATCGACCCAAGGGCGGACCCGATAGAACACAAAGCCATGTTTAAGGACCTTTTGAGGTCCAAAAAGGACAGAGAAGGGTAGGAATTCTCAACATTGTTGTGTTTTCTGTTTAAAATCGAAATATACAATTTTTTCAATAGAGGTCCACACTAGGGCATCATTGTTCTGATTTAACAAAAAGCATACATTGTTAAAACATAGAAAGAGCCACAACACGTGCAGCTCCTCCCCAAAATGACATAGAGGCCGAGAATAGACAATGCAACACAGCCATAGCAACAACTAATCATGGAGCATCAATAGTCTTACCAATCTGTCCAAAATATCTGAATACAGTTACTCTGCTGTCAGAAGAATAATCCTCCAAGCCCATGCTTGGCTAGTGAGGGCATCAAATGGTTAAAGGTACATGGAGAATATATTAAGACTTCGAGCCTCAGTAGGCTCAAAATCATTGTAAAAGGCCTATAAATAGTTGAAAGCTAAATGTAATAAGGGTTCAACTTTTGGATATTATTCCTCCTCTGTTCCTTCAAGCTTCTCATCTTCATTCTAACAATATAAGCTTCTTTTTCCATTATATGTTTGATGTCCATTCTCTTTGTTGTTCTATTCTTGCACTTGAATAGTTTGTTCGTGCTTTCTTTATGTCTAAGGCCAGTAAATTGTCATCTTATCTCTGCTTCGATAAATTAGATTTGTAATCTTCTTTGTTGCATGTAGCTAGCCATTCATATGTGGTCATATATGCATCTGCCGGTATAGTCAGTGTTCTCTTTGTTGTCTATAGCTATCCATTCATTTATGTTTATGTATGCAATCTGCCGGTACTATCAGTATTCTCCATCTATCCATTGAATCTATAAATTATTGAGTATTAGTGGTCTAAAGCATTGTATTGGTGAGAGTTTTCATGCATGTCGTGAGTGAGAAAAGAGCTGAAATGGTCATTTGACTTGATCCAAACCATCATTTATTCCAATAGTTCAGAGAACAATATTGAAGATTATATGTTACCAGGCATCTCCGAGCTACACCCATAGGAGACTTTCTTAGAGTGATGACAGTTCTCATGTTCCCTTAGTTATGGGTTGAGTTATTAGTTCCTTGAGATTTTGTTGGATAAGCAATTTGGAGCTCTATAACAACTTGGGTTGAGTTATTAGTCTTGGAGGCTTGGTTGGATAAATGATCTAGAGCCCTTGATAGGTTGAGTTACTAGTTCGGGAACCTTAGTTGGACAAATCCTCTGGAGACTGGCAACAACTATGTGTTGAGTTATTAGTCCTAGAGTCTTGGTTGGAAAAAATGCTCTAAAGCCCTAGACAAATTGGGTAGAGACTAATCTGGTGATGGATAGTGATTTACGATCGTGAGGTGGAATTTCTAGTTGAGGATTGAGGTATTTTGGCCCTTGGAAGCCTTGGTTTGATTTGATGTATTTTTTCTATGAGATCCCACATTTATGCTTGAATATGTTATTGAAGTTATTGGTTGAAGAGATATTTGGTTCAACCAATCTATAGTCGTGTCAAACATGGAAGTCCCAAACATGGTTGGTCGTTGCATTCACCAATAATAACTTTGTTTCTCCCTAGTGTTTTATGGTTAAGTGTATTTTTTTTTATGTGGCTTATATGGTTGTTATATCTTTGATATTTCTGTTGGTTATATGCTAGTTACAAATGAGTTTTATTACCAGTGAAAATGTATGTCTCTCATCATGTTTTGGTTAATCATTGAATTTATAATGAATATATGACTTAATAGATGGTAATGAGCTTATTGTGATGAGGCATCAATTCTTCTTAGTGATTCTTAGATAAGTATGAGACCTTGTTAGGTCCCTATACTACTAGTGTAACCCCTTGTCATCAAATATGTTGTTTAAACTTGTAGAATGCATATTTTTGACATGTTTGATAAAATATATGTCATGGTTAGTAGGGGTCCAATCAACTCCTTATTCAAGTATCTACATTTGTATCATTGTTTTGATGTTACTTTTCATTTCTGGAAGTTTCATGGAGTTTTTGGCAGTTCCCTGAGTCCTGAGCCTAAAAACGTGGCACAAAATTTAGATTCGATGGCATAGAACTACCTGGAAAAGTCCCTAGTCACATGCATGCCTTTCTTCGGAGTGAAAAGATGGCCCCATTCATATGCATGTTGATGTTAAGGGAGCTACTGAGGCTTTAATGCAACAAAAAATCAGTTTGTCTCAAGGGTTGGTCACGTGGATGGGTTGGATGGCTCCTGGGTGTTATGTTGCATTTGTTGAAGGTTAGGTTGGTTTTGTTTTGATTGTGCCACCTCCTTAAATAATATATAGTGAGTTGAATAATATCATAGTAACTCTTCATCACATGTTTACCCCAATTGGTTGGTTACTTTGGCAGATATGGAAGGAGTGTGTTATGTCCTCCATGCCTCCCTCTAGATGTAAAGTTGTTGTCACTATCTTCATGCTTTTTAAAATAAGAATTAACCCTCAATGTAGAGTTCGAAAACATTTGGGAAATCATTTAAAGTATGTAAGAAGAAAATTGAGTCGACCATGGCCTTGTTTCTATTATTAATATTTTACTAATATATGTTATTATTATTATTAAATAAAAAAGTTCACACTTTCACACAATGAAAACAAAAATATTATTATTAAACAAAAATGTTCACACTTTCCTACAAAAAACAAAAATATTATTGTTAAAAAAATTGTTGACAGTTCTTCACATTGAAAACATAAATATAGGCAAATATTTGTGCTATATCAATTGGAGGGAAGAACTAAGACTTAAGCTATATCAATTGCAGGGAAGAACGAAGAATGGAGCAAGCAGAAACATAACCGGAAGTTAAAGGTGGATGTAGAGAGGAAACAATGAGGATATGGTTGTGTGGAGGAAGTGTGCGTGGAAGAAACACGTGGGCAGACAAAAAAGCAAATGTTTGATCAGTTAATTAATTATAGTAGTAGAGGTAGGTACTATGCTACATTGTAGCTATTAATCTTGTCATATAAAATTGTTGTAGTAAATTTATAAAAAGCTACTTATTATATTATATTAGAATGTTGTGTTAAATTCATAAACAACAATGTTAAGTTATTGCGATTTTTTTTACTATATTAGATTTAATTTTAATATTTATCATAATATAGTTATCATATTTGTTTTTGGAGTAGATTAATTGGCAAAAATCAAGTTTTATGTATGAAAAGTTTGGAGGTTCAAATCCCTCAATTCACCTGTGTTGGAGGAACTTATGTGTCATAATGGTAGAGGTTGGATTTGAATAGTGGTAAAGTGCCTCTTATGAAAAACTTAATCAATAGAAAAATTGAATGCTTGAACAATCTCATAAATCTAATAATGAAGCACATTTCAATATTACGAATACAAATGAGGTAATTAATGGACGAGATAACCTTGGAGCAAAATAGAGATTGGTGCATAGATAAATTTGGATGAAACATTAGCCCGAACATCATCATTTTTTACCGAAGTTTAATGAAATATGTTTATTCACATCATATTCCATCTTTAGTTAATGGGATCAAATATGGAGGAGAAATTACAATGTCTACTTTGTTTATATTAAGAATCTATGCTAGAATTTCTACGTAGAAAAGCTCAAATTAATCTGAACTATCCATGTGGCAAAGAATTCATATGTAATAAAGTATCTGATATAAGAAATTAGATACTTAAGTGTAAGTGACATATATATATATATATATATATATATATATATATATATATATATATATATATAATGATTAAATAAGGAGGAGAAATTACCATGTCAACTATGTTTATATGAAGAATTTATGGTACAATTGTGAAGGCAAAGAGAAAATGGTATTTATTGTAATATATTTAAAATTAAATTGTGAAAATATATAATATAGGTAATGTGAGGAAAATGATTGGACAAATTTCATTCAATAATAAAAATCAGCAAGGTAAAAATATGAAGAAAATTGAGAGTGTAATATGCACTATTGTTGCTTTTGTGTTTTTAAGAATTCATATGTAATAAAGTATCTAATATGAAAAATTAGATACTTAAGTGTAAGTGATATATATATATATATATATATATATATATATATATATATATGTGTGTGTGTGTGTGTGTGTGTCTGTGTGTGTGTGTGTGTGTGTGTGAGAGAGAGAGAGAGAGAGACAGAGAGATTAAATAAGGAAGAGAAATTACAATGTCTACTATGTTTATATGAAGAATCACAGAGAAAATGGTATTTATTGTAATGTATTTAAAATTAAATTGCAAAAAATATATAATATAGTTAAGGTGAGGAAAATGATTGAACAAAGTTCATTGAATAATAAAAATCAACAAGTAAAAAATATGAAGAAAATCAAGAGTGTAATATGCATTGTTGCCGCTTTTGGTTTTTTGGAAAAGAAAATATTAATTATCGAAAAATAGATAAATTTGGAAAAAAAAATACTAATTAATTTATCAGGACACTTGGCAAATAGACGTTTGATTTTTAATTTTTTTTTGTTAGACAATTTTAGCATTTAATTTTACCAGAACCTTAAATAGTTTAAAAGAATGTACAAATTAATTACAAGTCAAAGCGGTTGGAAATTAGAGGTTTATATTTTTAAAGCAATTTTAATATTTAATTTTATCAAAACTTTAAATAGTTTTTAAAAATTTGCAAATTAATTAAATGTCAAAACATTTTGACCCAAACTGATTACAATATTATTTCCTTTGGCAACTCTATTGATAATAATTTAAAAGATATATATGATTTGGTTAATATATATGATTTTTTTTAATCAATGTGACATGTATCACCTAATTAATATTTTGATACTTGCATACATATTAATATGGCTAGATCTTAGACTTTTGTGATCTATATTGATAATGAAATTGCCTTTGCTTAATCACATCATTAATATTATTTTATGACTATAAATGCATATTACTTTTTATGGAGAATGATATATGGTATATTATTAATAATAAAATAAAAAATAAAAAAATTACTACACTATGTCCCATTATGACATTTTCACATGTAAATTTACCTCTCAAAAACGGAAAATGCCAAAATATGTGATTGTGCTGGTTGGGTGCACTCAACATTGTATTATTGAATATTCTTACTTGAGTATACTCAACAGTGTATTCTTGAATAGGTAGCGAAATGTTTTCCTGTATTCATTGGAGATATGTTTTGATACTCTTCCGTGCAGATTTCAATACAATGGTAGCTCTCTAAATTTTCATACCGTGGTCATATTTGGTGGCACATTGTATTGAGCGCTGTGTAATTCAAGCATTGCATTTTTTCTTTGCGAAACCATGATTGATTTAGTCATCACCTGTCTCAACTCTCAAGGAAATAAGTTGTGGTATCGGTGCGCTATCCATGACTCCTCTGATGAAAATATAGGCAACATCCACTGTCGCCGCACATTGTAGATTATAAATGATGAAACCGATTCTATACACTTTGGGAAAATTAATAATAATTTGTGTTGGGCAGCGCACGCTTGCCACTTACCTTATGAGTAATCGTACAACTGATCGTCCTTCTGAAGAAAAAAATTCGTACAGCCGATCGTGTATTGATAGTAATATTTGTTTGACAGGGTGTGCATAGAAATTAGGTTTCCTAATCCCAACCAGTAATGACCGTACATTTTGTAAGTTTGACATTATAGTGTTTACAATTTACATTCAAACATGCTCGATATCGTTTACTTTATATCTTCACACTTGTGTCTTTACTTTTCCGTTTTTGTGTTTCTTCCCCGCATTCTCGGATATCGTAACATTTTTACATTTTATTTTCCGTGTTTCTGCAATATTTTTAAGGGAATTCATAAAGCAGTATAAAGCAGTATAGATATATTTTAAATATGGATTTAAACATCAGTTAAGAGATTTAATTTATGTACTTAGCACATTTTTTTTAAGAATTTATATTATTTAAATGTTTTATATATAAATTTGTGTTTTTTTCCACATTATCTGATATTTCAATATTTTGATTTTTTATTTTCATGTTTATACAATAATTTTGACCGTGTTTCATAAAACTAACATACATCCATCTTAAATACTGATTTAACATGAACACAGAGAAATCCAATTTTTTTACCAACAATTTTCTTACAAACTCACATTATTTATATGTTTTATAGAGTTATTTATTTATTTATTTATTCTTTTAATTTTTATTTAGATAGACATGATCAAAATTTCAACTTTGATGAGGAATTAACACAGTTACACATCACACAACCCTGTTAAAAAGCCTCTCAGCTCAATGAGCCTCTCCTATTAATAAAAACTACCCAATCAAGACTTCAAGACTTTAAGGGGAGATTTGTCTGAAAAAAGTGGAAAACAAAGGTTGAGAGAGAGCATTTTCCATTTATAGACCACAGACCATTTAGAGTCGGATTATTATACGTACTCTGACATTTTACCGCCAAATCAATAGTGGGCATTTTACCGCCAAATCCTGACAAAAGCAAAACAAACAGTGAAACGAAATGCATGGCTTGAGGGTTTGGGATCTTCCATTCATTTTCACCCAGAAAAGAATGTGCCTGCCTTTTGATGCCCTAATTGATCACTCTCACAGGAGGACTTTAATTCTCTGGCCGCTCAGAGGAAACTTAATTCCTTTCCCCATTTTCTTCTCATATGTTTTACTATGCCTGCATGTTTCCCTTTTCAAATTACAAAGTATTATATATTCGCAAAAATTTCAAGAACCGCACCTTATAATATAAAGACAACTAACATTTTTTCTTATGCTAACTTGCATTGTATATGATATTTTCGATAACAGAAATGTAATTTTTAAGGGATTCGCACATGCCAAAACGCTAGTGAACAATTTTAATTTGCATCTGTTAAAGATTTTTTAATGGGTTACGCGACCTTATGCTCTTGATCTTACGCATCTTCGTTACTTCTCCGCGCTTATAATGTGTGTGCAACAACTTAAATATACACTATTGCAGCGGGAATCACCGGACCGTTGCTGATCAAATTGTTATTAGATCTTCGTTGAGAGATTTAGATTGTACTCATTCCAATTAAGACATCAATATATCCAATTTTTTTATTGCTATTTTGACATGTATTACTTTCTCGACACATGTACTACTTTCTCATGTTACGATTGGGCCATTTGACGGACTACTCACCTCCTTGGTTGTGGTAGCCGTTTCTCAAACTTTCTCTCCTGCAGGGAATCCAAAAAGTACTTAATTCACATGTATGATGTTAGTGGATTATTGTGATTAAGAAATAGAAGTCTTAATTCTCAGTGATGTAGAAAGAGAAGCCGAAATGGTTTATGTTTAAAAATATGGTTATTATTAAATTATCATCCTTTAAATTATATTTTTTATTATATAAAAGAGTTTAATTTCCTAATGAAATGTTTTTTTTTAATTAATATTTTATCTTACCAAAAATAAATTTAGATGGACATGGTTGTTATATCTATTTAAGATAGGATTTCATTTTGATTTTCTTGGTATACAAAAGTACCTCCAGACCACAACATTATTAAGTAAGCATAGTCAGAAAAAAAGTCATACTACCATATTCAAATTGTAAAAGATGACAAAATCCTTTAATGTTGGGTTGTCTGAAGAAGATATGGCAGCAGGGTCCCTAGCATTTGATTCGCAAGTAATTGTATGTGTTCCTCTACATGGGCCAACCTAACATCTAACCTATCAAAGGTGAACTTTTGGTTCCTCAACATCCTTTTGATGTCCTATAAAGAAGAAAACATGTTATACTTTTAACTTATTTATCTTTAAAGACCAAGCCCAATAGAGTCTTCATCTTCTATAACAAATCTACAGAGTTCAAGTACTGCTTCCTTCATCCCATGGTGTCACCATGTCTGGTAGCCAAGCAAATACCTCATCCATGATTTCCAAACACCATGTCTGGTAGCCAAGCAAATACCTCATCCATGATTTCCAAAGTTAGAGTGGGATTTCCTTTTGATGCAAGTGGCAAATACCTCATCCATGATTTCCAAAGTTAGAGTGGGATTTCCTTTTGATGCAGGTGCATCTAATCTGGGTCAATTCTTTATTAGAGGAGTGAGTTTGTAAAGTGATGATTTAATTAATTATTGTATTTTTCTATAGTTTTGAGGATAAAAATGATAATTATTGTAAATAGAAGAATATTCTAGAGTATTGTGGAAATTTGAGAGGATTATGAATTAGTTAGCTGTTATCTACAAAAAAGGGATTAGATGAGAGATTTTATGGACTATGAGAGATATGTTGGGAGTTTGTTGAGGGATCTAGAAGCTACCTTGGGTTCTAATCCATTTATATAAATTGAAGTGAGCCCATGAGGCATTTATGATGCAAAACTATGTGAGTGACTAAGAGGAATGAAAAGCCAATAATTGGACCATGATTTCTCTTGTAAATATTTTCTTTAATGATTTATTTTGGGAGTTTCTGTGTATTTTTCTATTGAGTGAATCTCAATTCATTTTTGGTATTATGGTGTTTATCTATGATTAAATTTTTTTTGGTATTAGAACTTGGATAAATAAAAGTTGATATGTATGAAATTTTTTTACATAAATTATTGTAGAAATATTGGGATAGTTGAGATCAAAAGTCGTGCATATTTTTACATTGGACTGCTATATTATTCCATAGAAATTGATGTTGGAGTTGTTGTGACATAGAACAAGGAGCCGGCAGAAGTCTGTCGGAAGCTGCAAGTGCCATCAATTTGAAGGCCTACGAATGGTTCCGAAGCTGTGTTAGCAATGAAGATCTGTGCATGTGGACCGTGGCAAACATTCTAACAGAGGTGAAAAGATAAATGCAGAAGAATGAAGTTGGCATCGAAAGTCTGCAGATCTGCGTGGGCAGAACTGTATTGAGACCTGTGTGAGATATCATTTGAGAAACTTGAAGTAAAATCTGAAGTGTTGTGAGCGTGTTATGAAACCTTGCTGAAGCTGTTCGCCAAAGACTAAGACTAAAAAAATAAAAACCGCTTAAGTCTGGTGATAAAGCTTAAAATCTTTATATTATTTAAATGAATGTGGTAAGTTAAATAAAACCTTTATGCTATTTAAATGAAGTAAGGAGGAATAAACGAAGTAGAGATCTACATAAAAGGTTAAAAAACATTTCGGTTGACTGTTTTTTTGAAGTAAGAAATATATAAGTGAAGATGGTAAGTGGGGATTTTATATAATGGAAAATTTTGGGTGATGGTTAGTGTATATATTTATAGGTGAAAGTAAATAGTAAATGTAAAGGTGTTGTATTAAAGGAGAAAGTAAATAGTAAATGTTAATGTGAAAGTAAATGGTAAAAGTAAATTGATGTTGTGAAATACGCTGGTTTTTATGAAGATAGAGAATAAATGTTGAATGATAAATGGTGAGTTGTTGCACAAGGTTTTGAGTGGGTGATATATGCTTTCATAAAACCATGTGTGGGTTTGAGAATGCATAGCTTTATTTATTCACGGATTATAATGATGGTAATGTATGAAAAGGTATACGCAAAAATCATGAATAGTATCTATATATATAAATATATATATATATATATATATATATATATATATATATATATATATATAATCAACAAATTTTCAAGGTATTTTAATTTGTATATGGGTTGAAATATCTCTTTAATTAAATGAAGAATTGATGTCAAAGTGAGTCATAAGTCAAGTCAAAGGTTTGAGTCTTTCATTGTAATGGGTGCATGGCCCGCTCAGCCCGACACCCAAAGTCTATTCAGTTTAAGGGAAATCTGAAGAGTTACTACAATTGTTATTTACAACAAGAAGAGGAGCAATGAGTGTTCAGGAATAAGGTTCAAGTGAAGTGAACTATTGACCAAGTTTAGAGGTGATAACTTGGAAAAGTGATTAAGTTGCAGGCTACGTTGAACAAGTTGCAGTTCAGGAAACAAGATGAAGATGGATGGAGAGAAAAATCACAACAATGATGCGATAGTAATTGGCATTGGTGATGACGAGAAAGAGATTGTTGAACTAAAGGTACGACTTGATATGTTGCTAGATCTATTACAAAAACAGAGATACAAATGGGTAATAAAGAGAATAGTTAAATGGCCAATCCAACAATTGATGGAAAGACGAAAAAATTGTACACTGGAAGTTTTAGAAGCAGAGAAACTCCAGACAAATATATACATCTGTGAATCAGAGCAAAAATCATTGCTTGGTGACAACGATGATGAAATGAATATGGTTTCGATTCCCACAAACGACGCTACAGATTGTTCAAAAGACTAGCCTAAAGGCCTGAATACAGATTCATCAGTTAAACCTCATGTTTTTAAATCTAACCATTGATGTGTGGATTCAGGATATGTTGCTGAACAACAAATTGATACAGAAATGAAGCAAGTTGCTGATGAATTGGAAAATGATGGGCCAAATGTCAACATGAGAGATATTGCAGTTGAACTAAAGTTCATAGAAGAATGGATAGATAATCCAAAGTCATAGTGTGATAATAGACCTTCAAATCAAGAAATCTGGCGCAAACGAAAGCGTAGAGATCGACAAAGTTTAGCAAACAGACAATAATGTACACCAACTAGAAAACAAGTTAGATATTGAAATTGAAGAAATGAAGAAGTTGATGTTAAAATAATCTTAGAAGATATCTATTGAACAAACAAAAACCAAATATAACAACAAGATACATATGATTGCACAAGTATATATCAGCAAAAAGGGAGGACAACTAGAACATAAAGTTTGGAATCTTGGAAGACAAGAAAGGACAGCTACAGAACATTAACAACATAACATAGGACATGATCAACGAAAAAGTAAAGATTTGGATCGAGGAGGATTTTTATCATCTTATAAAGACTAATTGTTAGGAGCAATGATTTTCTTTTACATGGGGAATCTAATGGAGGTGCATCTAACCTGGGTTAGTTTTTTATTAGAGGAGTTAGTTTGTAAAGTGATGATTTAATTAATTATTGTATTTTTCTATAATTTTTAGGAGAAAAATGATAATTCTTGTAAATAGGAGAAGATTCGAGAGTATTGTGGAAGGCTTGAAATGATTATGGATTAGTTATCTCTTATCTAGGGATAAGGGATTAGATGAGAGATTTTATAGATTATGAGAGATATTTTGGGAGTTTGTTGAAGGATCTAGAACCTACCTTGGGTTCTAATCCATTTGTATAAATTGAGGTGAGCCCATGAGGCAGATATGATGTAGAAGTGTGTGAGTGAGTGTGAGGAATGAGAGGCCAATCATTGGGCCATGATTTCTCTTGTAAATATTTTCTTTAATTATTTATTTAGAGAGTTTATGTGTACTTTTATATTGGGTGAATCTCAATTCATTTTTGGTATTATGGTGTGTGTTTATGATTGAGTTGCACACCTATGGTTATTTGACCTACGTCACCTTTCCACTCCATCTTGAGTTTCCAACATACAAATTTCTCTCCTTTTCTCTCTAGGGACATCATTAAAATAAGTAGCAGTAAAATCTTGAAGCAAACACCTTTCACTTGATTGATCTCGTGGGTTGCTTCTCCCCAACCCCTCACCTCAACATGTGAATTGTCCAGGTGGCATGGTTGTAAAGAGGGGATCACAATTATACCAATTTCTATAATGACAATGACCTGTAGAGAAATAGGAAAAAGACCCAACCAAGACATTGTCAGGGCTCTGGCACCACCCAACAAAAGTTTCACTAAAACTCATAGAGAAAAACTCACCAATTGAAAGACACCCCAACTAAGGAACAACTGAAATAGTTTCTACAGTGGCAAAGCCAACAAAACCCAAAATAATTAACGAAATATAGAGAAACAGGTTTCCCGAAAGATACTTTTTGTAGAATACATTTAGAACTGAATAATACCACAAGGGAAAAGGGACTCCTGTCCACCTAAAAAAAAAATTCGTGAGAACCCCTTACTGAAAAGAAACAATCGAAAACATACCAGAATAAATCCCTCTCAAGTCAAGAATTAATATATCTCGCTCAAGACAAAGCCAAAAAAAATTAATGGGTTGCCCTCACCCCACCTAATCCTCAGATTGGCTTACAAAAGGACAATGCAACTAACCCAAAAAAACAAATACTAAAAGAAATAAGCTTAAGGAGGAAACAAGTTGTACCACCTCGTTAGAAGAAAAAAAGGTGAATCTCTGTAAACTGCCAACTACCCATGCTTGATGCCATTGCAAGACTTCTGCATGCCTGACCCCGATGCCCACCGAACTCCTCTTCCTCATCACCCCAACATGAAAATACTACTCCATCTTAGTACTACACACTCTTAGATAAGGTTTCCTCTTAGTGAAAGGGTGAATAATTGGCATCAGCAGTAGGTAGATCGATGGTTCGACCTCACCTTTGCTCCATACTTTTGCACAAAATTCCAAAACCTAAACTGATGCCATAAATAAATTTCCATTGATGGCCATTTGGTGCATGATGTATGATGGGGACAAGTCATGCCCCATGTTCATAAATTACCATTGCATCCCAAGGTGGCAGGCTCAATGCCTAGGGATCCCTCATAATCATCATTAACAACAGCATTGATGATCTAATAAAATCACTTTCAAAATATATAAAGAATAAAATAAAATAAAATAAAATTAAGAATTATAAAAATCTCCACTAAATTTAAGTAAAAATAATTAAAACATTGAAATTACACATTTAACTAATAAAAAGTAAAATAAGGTTTTATAATATATAAATATTTGTAAAATATAAAAATAATTTAATTATTTAGTAATTAGAATCCAAAAAGGTGATTTTCCTATGGAAATTACTATAAGTTTTGGAGGACACCCTCGTCAATTTGACTAGAATTCTCTTAACATTCATGGTTAAGCAAAGCGATCTTCGATTGCTACTTATACAATTTTTGGCCATGGAAAGTAATGTAACATTAGGAGGACACCCTCATCAATGTCACTTCAATTCTCATCACATGGATGGTTAAGCAAATGTGTATGTGTTGCTTCCAACAAACCATTGTATCAACTAATGTGAATTTTTTACTAATAAAACATTATTGATAACTGCAAAGTAGCATAGTCCTTACCTCTACTACTAATTAAATGATTAAGGCAACGTGAGGTTTTTCTTTGTCGTTATTAGAGAATTCTCCATTTCCATAATCGTTTATTTAATTTGTCATTATTCATGCCTCTAGACATGCTTCCTTTACACCTCCACACTTCGTACATAAGTGTTGTGCATCATCTACAACTTCACACTTCGAGGAAATCTGATAACATAATGATCCTTATTATTATTTGTGTGCGAAGGAAATTAAAGTACTCTAAAATTGTAGTAAGAATATTGATGATTTTTTATATCATATTACAGTGAGATACTTTACCCACCTTCATATTGACTAAAAGATTCAAATTAATTTAATGCTAGTATGTTGCTCTTATATTAGATACGAAGTTAATTCAATGTGATGCACCGATGCCAAAGTGCAAACAAATCACATGTAGCACTTATAACATTTTTTTATGAAGCACATGCAGATGGAGAAACAAATCAGCAGGATTGTGGAGGAAGCACAATAAAATCCTTCTTCGTGCCTCTGCGCTCCACACAATGAAATTAAACAAGCTTATGGTACTATAACATCCATTAAGTTGTTCCAACTCACATCCTCACATACCAATAGAAGAAATAAAAGCAATTTGTGACTTTCACATTCATTTAGATAACTGTTGGAACTCTTATAGGGTAATAGACTAAAAAAATTCAATTCGTTGTATTCAAATACTATATTACTGGGCCATATTATGTAAAGCATGACACCCTCATTTTGCGATTGATGTTAAAATTCTTAAATATTTATTTAACGTTGATAAAAGTTATGGGGGTAATAAAGAATGCATTTTTATGCCAATAGGGTTACAAAATAAAAAGTTTCAAATAGATTTTGTGGGCCATCTACATTTTGGAAGATACTGAAAAGAGTTTTCTCATAGGTAAACAAAAAAATTTACATGTCCCAAAGATAAAGTGAAGATGTTATCTACACCTTTACATAGTCTCCAATGTGAGTCATATCAACACTAATCTATAATTTTCTTCGCAAAAGAAAAGAGCCATAACATTATTTATGGAGAATAAACAAAATTACATTTTTCATATATGCTTTAAAAAAAGCACATAACCAAGGATTTGACGAGATCCCTCAAAATATCAATAAATACAACAAAGGAAAGTGTTAGGATTGTCCAACATATGAGCTCTATATATACATCAACCAAAACATGAGAAACTATGGGTTTGAAGCCCCCAAATACATATGGACTGAGAATAGTCCAGAAACTAAACAAACAAGGTGCAAAGGCACACAAATAACGTAGTAGCAGCACCTAAGCATAGAACAACATGAAATTTCATTGGAGGAAGACCAGGAAGTAATGGTGGCAGAGAGAAGAGATGATGTAAGATGACGAAAGACATCATGGAAGAGTAGAATAATAATATATCCTCTAGAAAACAAATTGACATCGACCACTCTAGCAAAGTAAACAAGCAACGATAGCTAAGTAGACCTCTGGAGCTAGTGAGACTGAAATAGGAATGATGAAGCCCCACTAAGGAGCACCTCAAGAGTAGAGACGAAAGATGAAATGGGCACAAAAGCTACCCAACAAAGAGCTAGGAGTGATGACATTTATAACATGCACTTGCACTTAGAAAGGTCATATTTGTTTGAGTCATAAAGCCTTGTAGTTTTATTTCATATATCTATAAGGTCCAACATGGTGAGTATGCAGATTCCATGATTCATATTCAGCATATCAAACCTACAACGATCGACACTACAAGGGAAGTAATTCATTTAACCTCGTTCAACCCTTTTCTCTTGATGTCAAAGGGGGGGAGAAGCTTGGTATTTGGAGAGAGTTCTTGGAGATAAGGCTTGGTATTTGTAGGTATGTTTGTAGGTGGTTATAGGTGGTGAGAAAACTACAAAGTGGTTTCCATCAAGTCCAAAGGGGGAGATTGTTTGCATTATGGCTAATGTGCTTCTCTTGATGGCAACCTACTTTATAAATATCTACATGATGTCAATAGTATGATAATATGATAATTATGGAAGTAATGTATATTTGTATAGATATTACAGATGGCATGGATAGAGAAATGTAGATGGATGACAATTTATTGAAGTTTAAGAAAGTATATGTGGTTCCTATGAAGAAGGTTCATAACTTATGCAAGTCTTGTGAATAAAAGTGACGTATAGAATCTAAACCATTGAAATCTGGATACCAGGGGTCATTACCATGGTATTCACCAATAGTAATAGGGGAAACAATGTTTATTTGATCCAGTCAAAAAATACTAACAATGTTACCAAAGGATTTAACTGAGGTATTGGTTAAGGCAAAGGCTACATAATAAGATGGATATAAAGGTGTTAAGAGTGGAAGTGAATGTGTTATTCATATGTGATCTGATCTAAAATAGGTGTGCCAAGGAGCGAGGAGAAGACTCAGATCTGAAAGATCTGAAGACATGTTGAAATATATGATTTCTTTATTTTCTTATTGCAAATGTTCAAGTTGCTAAGAATGCGATATCTATGGTTATAGTGACAATGTTATCTAAATGTGATCTATGATTTGATATTAAGGTATGTGTAGTATGTGTTGTGTTTGCAGCTAAGGTATGTTTTAGTAATTTTAGATTTTTACATGGGTGTTATGTATGGTAGTGCCATATATATGTGGATCAGTCTTATGGAATTCACATATATATACTAGGGTTCACATTTGCTACTAGATGATGATAATTGATGATGTCTTCTTTATTTTCTATTGTTTTTCAATAACGTATTGATCATGCTAATCTTTGTATGACAACATTGATTGATTGAATTTGTTGTGAGTTGAAATATTGATCAGTTTAATGATGCAAAAGTGTGACTAGGTATGCTTGAATGATATGTGAATGGTTTAGTACTTGGTTTAGTGGTTGATCTAGTGTTATAGTGATTCATTCAGCTAAATGATTCAATGTTTTAAGCTAAGATCTGTATTCAGGTTGTTTGTAGAGAAAGCGCATATATACGTAGGTTTTGTTCAGATCTATAACTTATACATTCTGAAGTAAATTTGGTTAGGGTTTGTAGTCACCACACTTGGTTGCTATGATGACTAAATGGTTGTGAATTGGTAAGATCTGGTTATGGCTATTCATTATTGGTTTAGTATCATATGATTCAATATGTTACCTCATTTTTTTTAGTGATTGGATGAATAGATTCAGTAGTTGGTTTCAAAATTTTTACTTCGTATTGAGCATTATGTTAGGTGTGGGTCCAGATTGAAAATATGATGAATGGTGGAATACAAGTTATTTGATGATTGACAGGTGGATCCAATATGAAATGTGGTCCACAAAGAGATGTTGAGGGTTGAATCCTTCAGTGACGAAATCATATCTTCCTTCCAATAGTAGTTGGTAAATCTATTCAAGGGGCAGGTTCTCCCTTTTGGTAGGATCTAGTAAACGATACCACAGGGTTGTAGCTCCCTTCTAGTGGGTGCTAGAGAATAAGTGGAGGCTGTAGCCTCATCCAGGTAGGTTCATGTGAGTTGTTAAGAGTCTGCACTAGTAAAAAAAATAATGAAGTCTTTATTTTAATAAAATAAGAAGACAAAGATGACGACAGCAGTGGTTTTCTCTCACATTGGAATTTCACCAAAAATCTTGGCGTGATATGTGTTTTTCTTACGTGATATGATTTATTTATTATTTACTACATACGTAATGGTTAATGAACTAATAATGAAATGGTTAAGCTAACTCACTGATGGAAGTTATGATAAATTAAGCAATTTGGATATATGTTGTTTGCATTCACTAAAGTCACACACATACGTTAGTTTCATAAAGAACATTAGTGTACATAATTCAAAATATGAAATCAAAAGTTAAACTGAGTTGAAAATATTGATTCCCTCCACCCCGGCGCCCCCCCAATATTTTTCCCAATAGATTCTCATCAATTAAATGAAGAAGAATCTATATATATTTTTCAATGAAACAAAAAGATCATAATGATAAATTTCTTGGATCAATGGTTTCTCGTATCAAGACAAGGCAATAGGGATATGGATATGAACTTGCTTCTTGACTATAGTATAATAACACCAATGCTACTTACACCAAAGTTTTATATAACATTTTAGAAGCAAATTAATTATTCTCCTTTAGTTTCACAAACAACAAACGATCCAACTCTTTAGGAAATATTTTTTTTGGAGTTAGCACTGTGTGAGTCACACCAACATGAACAAAGCATAGAATTATATAATATATCACCAATAAAAAACATAAATATATGCATTCGAATGAAATCAAATAATCTAGATGGAAAAAATATCTTAATTGAGATGAGTGTTGTAACCATTAAATAGAGAGATAGAGAAAATAAAAATATAGGTTGCCTATATATTTCATTTCCATCAACTCGTCATTCAAAATCACTTGAGTTCCATAAGAAATAAATTGGTGTTTAATGTAAAAAAAGAAAAAAAATCAACATATGATTCATTATAACCAATTCCCTTGAATTCCATGAACACCAAAACATTTTTCTTTAAAAATAATATTTTTTTCCCTTTCTATCTTTCTTGGATGCAAAAAATCTATTGAGTTTGATGCTAACTAGAGAGAGAGAGAGAGAGAGAGAGAGAGAGATTATAATTATACAGGATACATATGGCTTGTACCACCATCATGTACAATAGTGATTGAGAGAAAATTACCCAGGGAGGATCAATTCATCCTAGGAAATGAAATAGTCCATGGAAGGAAGAAATCATGTGGGCAATGAGAAATATATTTTGGAGATGTCATATGACCTCGAAGAAAGAGAAAAATAATAAGGTAAGAGGGTATTCCACTTAAAAAATATGAATCACTAAATTAAATTCTGAAAATGGAATACAAATTTACAATGGGGAAATTTTAATAGTTATAGATCTCAGAATTCAAAGGAAATTAGATGATGGGCATTCTATAATTTTTGGAATACATATTGTATAAGGAATAAAATGATTTTGATTTTAAGCTAACACATGAAATGTGAAACACAGCATGTTATTTCATTAAAATAAATAAGTAATACATTAAACATGTAATGGTGGTAATAATCTCACACATAGAATTTGTGCAAGAACAAAATGTAAAAAAAATTGCAAAGAGATATTTTTACCTTGGAAACCTAAAATAAAAAACCATCTTTTGGCGTATAATTATTCCATTTTTGAAATTTCTAGTTATATTTCTTTCATGGCTCTCTATGCCTATTCCTCTCTTGGTCAAAATACCCATTAAGAAGAAATGGGGAGATGTGTTGAGAAATCTAGGGTAGTAAGATGTTGGTCATTTCTCTTGATCATGATAACTACTTCTGAATAAATTTTTACTTTTCTTGATTAGGTTCTTCTTTAACTTAATTTATATTGTGTTTTATTCATCAAGCACCCACCAAAACATAAAGAAAAACGAGACAAAGGACACAAGATATAGGAAATTAGCCAATGCCAAAGCTTCTCTAATCTTGAGAGGAAAACCCACAGAATTCTTCTTCTTATAGAATCTTCAATTGATGAATTCCAAGACCTAGACCCTTGACCAAACTCCTCCAAGATCAAGTCAAAACTTTCCCCTTTTCTCAATAAGTCAACACAATCAACGTTTCTAGCAACTTGTCCTTATTCTTCAAATGTGGCCCTTTAATAGAAGACTGCTTCTCTGTCTAAATTTCTCGGCCTCCTGAAACTTCCTGTAGTCTTCACACATGTGAAGTGAAACAGGGTAATTTTATCCCTTTTCCTCCTTCACTTGACAAACTATTTTCTCTTCAAGACTTCGGTCTTCACTTTGGAATATATTATCACCACAATTCTACTTTTAGGCTTGAATTTAATATGATGTATCTTCTGTGGTTGATGTCGTAGGTTTGGCCCACATGTGTGAGACTATTTACCCAAAAATAGTCCTAAAATTATGCTTCTTCTTCTTCGATTTTTCCTCTCCTTTCTTCACTCTCTTCTGTATTCTTGGAAGAATTTTCTTATATGTATATTGCTCTCCAAATGTAGTCGATTAGTCTTCTAAATGTAGCCTTCTATTCCCTTCAAAATAGGCCGACATATCCCAACTTCTAGGTCGACTTGACATGTTAGGAGGAATAACTACTTACATGCTTTTTGACTTGATCTTGGAGAGTTTCTTGACTCCATTTGACTCAAATAAATTTCTTACATAGTATGACAAGACCAAATTGATATTGAATACATAAAATTGACTCAATTGACTTTATGACACACATGCAACCACTCAGTGGTTTCTAGACCCAAAAAAATAAATTCTCCTTGAGCATGAAACCCATGCCTCAAGATCAATAATAATAATTTATTTTCATTACATAAAATTATTATTTCACATTTCTTTATGAATACTGAACCTAGTTACATATTTCAACACTCCCTCTTAACTAGGATGGTATTCATAAGCCATACAAGGTAGTTGGGTGTTCTCAATATAAATAATTATCATAAGAAGAGTCAGATTGTTAACCCATTTTTTAACATCATATCATCTAGCATTGTCACATAGAAATGCCTTGACTAAATTCTATATCTCTCCACAAGATTAGAGCACAATGCTAGCAAGACCAATGATTTATAGACACCATCATCATTGTCTCTCTCAGAACATACCCCACGCAGATTTTCTGAGAGCCTGTTCCACCAAGATTATTCTTATCTTGGATTCTGAGTCCTCAAAGAATATCAGTCCTCTAAGACTACTCTTACATTAGATTCCCTACCATATGTTCAAACAATATCAGATTCCAGATACTTACCCAATCTTCCATTCATTCTTCCCAAAGTGAAGACAACAATGTTGTTTCCATCTCTACCTCTCAATTAGGGAGGATATTCCCATTCATCTGAAGGAATATACCCTTTACTATAAAAGGAATGTACCAAATCTCCATGTTAACGAGGGACTTGACCAAGCTCACTCTTAATTAGGGACTTTCTTTCAGCAACTTTCTACTTTAGGTGGAGATCATGGGACCATCATCTAGTTGAAGGGTTCCCTCTTTTGATGTCATGAATTCATCTTCTTTTTAATGGAAGCTTCATCTATGGGAATTATTTGTAGGTCATAGACCATCCATCACTTTCATTCATGAATCATGTTAGTCATGTCATCCTTTCTTTCATCAAAAAGTGATCAACTATTCCATATCTGGCCTTCCTTCATAACTTGCTACCTTATTCACATCATGTTTCCTTCAATATCTTTCATCCAACACATGAGTACAAGTTGTAGGTGACATCCACAACACTTCCTTTGATGGCCCTATATTTCCCATCCAAATATTCTTCAAAACTTAGAAATGAACATCAAATAAAAAATGATCTTTTAGGGATGGTCCTTCTTCATGGCATATGATTTATATCATGAACTTTTTTCATTCATATTGATACATATCCAAAATACTAAATGTCAAAGGTCTTTTTTATTTCATAAATTCATCGAATTCTTCATTCCTTTTCCATGGATATGTCATAATCAATTATTCTCATGATCAGATGTTGATTTCCTTCCCATAGTTTCACCTTTTACGATTTCTCCTTAGTTTTTTTATATATTTCTCCCCAAGAGCTTCCATATGTAGTTCCTTCATTCTATCAACCACCTCATATTCCATATGAGGACTTATTATGTTTATTTCATCTAGCTAATATTTTAATCATGCCTTCATGCATTATTCTATACGAGAAGATCTCATTCTCTTGATCATGATCACGAGGTTCGGAATTTATCCCTACAAAAGACATGACATGACTCAATTTTATTAAATACATGGATACACACCTAATTTTTTCATTTTGGACATCTATACTTCCTTCAACAACTTCCTTGATTGAAAGTGCTTCAATGATCTTGACCTACTTCACTTCTTTGTCATCATACCATCATCCTTTAAAACAGTGAATCCATCCAAAGTGGAATTCTCAAAGAGACATTTTCTTCTTCCAAGAGATGAGCCTTCCAATGAAGATTCCATCAAAGAATCCTGATTATCCTCATTTTGCAAATTCTTCTTCCTAATTATGTGTGATGAGCTCTTCACTTAGATATCATTATTTTACCCATAAGTACCACTTATTCTTCTATTGAGGTTACCATGAGCTACTTCCTTCTAATAATGGTTGCCATAGACTTCAACTATCTTTCAATCTTCCCATAATGGTGCCATGATTTCTTACCTCATATCATATGATTTTATTATCCTATCATGTTTCAACCATCATAGAGGTATTTAATCTTCTATTTTTCCTTCATATAGTTCCCTTCTTCCATCATGTTTCTCAAAATATTAACCCATTCATATTTACTTCTTGTACTTTCATTATAACTTAACAAGTACCACAAACAAAGGATATGATACCAAAACATGATGTCTAGTTATCTTTCTAGGGGTTTTGTTCAACCAAGAGGCCATCCTAGGGCTTCTTAAACCTCAAAATTATATTATTTCATATAATTATAGGATTTATCCCATGATCTAGAATCCTAAAAAACCTTAGAAAACATAGGGAATAACTACCTTAAAACTATGGTTCCTCATTACTAAGGTTTCATTGAAATACCAACCCTAGAGCCCTAATTTTTAACCCTAAAATGCCCTATGATGAACCCTTAAAAAATACAAGGAAATATCATACATGCCTCATGGATACCTACCTGTAGTTCTTGGTATTTGAGAATTCCATGGTACTATTGTTTTTACTGACCTTTCTACTTCCTTCAAGAATTCACTAACCATGGAAATTATTGTCCTTGTTGTTAAGACTTGCTTCTATACAAGTTTGTTTTTAGCTCCTTTATGCTACCTTGATGGCTACATGATTCATTTGCAACAAAACTTCAAAAGGGAGACTCCCTTTGTTGCACTTTTTTCCACCTGTACATATTTAACTATTCATCAAAATGTCTAGATGATTGGTTAGGAAATTTTAGCCTTCTAAAATTATTGATTGTTATGCATAACAAGTATATTTGATTTAAATATTATTGCACCCTCAGTATCATTGATTGATCCATCCCAAACACATTGCTTTGCAAAACTATGATATAGATTGTCCTCATGAACTTATCAGTCTACTTTAGGAATTTGATTCCTTTCTGAGGATTTTTGTGTTATAGATAATTTGGTGATGAGAAAAATCTTCCTATTTAAGTCACAAAGATTTGATCTTCTTGTCAAAGGACTCAAACTATTATGAATATTTGAATTATGCATTTTCCCTCTTGAAACAATGATTTAGAATCTTCAAAAAAATCGTTTAATTATAGTTTGGAAATGTGCTTACTTGAAGAAGGATTGATATTGTAGCAAGAATGAGTTTCAATGTCTTGAGAGATATATAGTCTTCTAAATATTTCGTTGTTTTTCAGAATTGAGAATTTCAAAACTTCATTCAGCCTTCCTCTCAAATTCTGAGCATTCCTTTCTTTGAGTTGATACTTGAGCGAGGTTACCAAGAATGCTAGGGTTTCTGAGATATTATTTTATGTAATTATTGTCCTTGAAATGGCTTGGAGATGAGAGGATCTTCTTGATGATTGATGCCCTTCTTGAGCTATCCTTCTTTGACTTGATACCTTAGGTCTGATACAATGTTGAGATTTCTAGAGTAGTAAGATGTTGGTGATTTCTCTTGATCACGGTAACTACTTGTGAATACATGTTTACTTTTTTTCATTATGTTCTTCTTTAACTTAATTTTTATTGTTTTTTCTTAATCAAGCAGCTATCAAAACATAAATTAAAATTATACAAAGGACATAAGATATAGACAATCATTCAGGGCTAAAAACTCTCAAATATCGATAGGAAAACCTGTATAATTCTTCTTCTTATAGAATCTTCAATTGACAAATTCCAAAACCTAAACCCTTGACCGAACTCTTCCAAGATCAAGTCAAAATTTTCCATTTTTCTTAATAACTTAACAAGGTCAACTTTTCCTACAACTTCTCCTTATTCTTTGACCTCGACCCTACAATATAATACTAATTCTCTATATGAAGTTCTCGACCTCTTGAAACTTCTTGTAGTATTTGCAAGTCTTAAGTGAAATTGGGTAATTTTATCCCTTTTCCTCCTTCACTTGAGAAACTCTTTTTTCTTCAAGACTTTGTCCATCACTTTGGATTATATTGGTAGAAAAATTATACTTTTAGGATTTACTCTTATGTAATGTATCTTCTGTGGTGGATACCATAGCTTCAACCCACACGTGTGAGAGTATTTACCCAAAAACAATATTGAAATTATTCTTCTTATTCTTTTCTTTTTCCTCTCCTTTCTTCTCTATCTTATGTATTATTGGAAGAGTTTTCTTATGTGTATTTCTCTCCAAATGTGGTTAACTAATCTTCTATATATAGCCTTCTATTCCCTTTGAAACAAGTTGACATCTCCCAACGTCTAGGCCAACTTGGAATGTTAGGAGGACCGACTAGTTGCATGCATTTTGACTTGATCTTGGAGGGTTTCTTGACTCTATTTGACTCAAATAAATTTATTGCAATGTTTAACAAGACCAAATTTGTATTCAATACATGAAAATGACTCAATTTACTTTATGACACACCTAGAAGCACTTAATGGGTGCCACATCTAAGAAAAGAAAGTTTTCCATGAGCATGAAACCCATGCATCAATATCAATAATAATAAATATATTTTTCATTACATAAAATCATGATTTCACATGTCATTATGAACAACAAACCTAGTTACATATTACAACAAGATATAGATGGAAGGGGAAGGCCAATAGCAATGGATATTCATTTCCCATTACTAAGCCTTCTCTCCTATATTAATTTTATAGTTTACATAATTCACTGTTCTCTTCATTTGTTTATTCACCTTTAAATTTTGTTTAACTTACATAGTACACTAACCTTCATAAATTTTTGGATTAGTCTTGTAGGTGCTAAGTCTTACAACCTAGCCCAATTTGAGCTCTTTAAATTGGGGTATCTTTGGAAATTCTATTTTATTTGGACCGTCATCATGTATTCACTATCCTTATTATGTTTCTTAAAACTTATCTTCACCATGTTAAACTACCACTCATAATTAATCCCTACTTCAATTAGTTAGAGTCATTAAACATAATAGTAATAATAATAATAAATCCCTTACATTGATACTTTAGTCTTTTCTCATATCAATTTCACTAAGTGGGTCTTCGATCATATATGAATTTGATTATTCTAATGTTCTAACACTTCACCTTATTAACTTCGTCATAGAATCTTATCTATATCTTGACATTATTAAGGTCCTAAATAATCTACATATAACACTATGTAATTAACATACCCCTATTCAAATTTATATATAACATCAAATTCTATAGTGTTATCATTATTTTATTCGTACACTATGGGCTTGAGTCAAATTAAAATTATTCCTATTGAATCTAAAATTCTAATATTAAGCTTTATCTTTCACTTAAGATATTTATAGTACATGAATACATTTACATCATTAAAAAGAATAAAAATTAAAAAACATAGAGGATCCTCTTGTAAACCTTATATAATCCAAAACAATAATCCATAAACATGTAAACTATATTTTATACTACCTATTTTCAAAAGAGGCAATTATATGATGAAGGATACATTATAATTAATGCTTTTCATGAACCTAATTCATAGATGGTTATGGTAACACATTTTGTAAATATATTCAACTTTATTTAAATAGCACAATATATTACATATGTTTAATCATTTCATTGAGAGGCACTCTCCAACCTAGTATGGTAGAGATATTGTAACATAATGTACCATAAACATTTTAACACGGTCAAAATAAAATAAAAATGAAAAAATAAAAATATCCCTTTAAAAATTAAATAATAATAAAAATAATAATGGACCATGGTATTATGAACCCATGCTATTCATGTGGAGTATAACCTATTTAAAGGGAAAAATTACACTAGTCTAGATCCTTCTTAACCCTGGATCTACTAAGTGTCGAGACGGATAAAATCTCTTTATGGTGCATGCCCCCTCTTTAAGGTTCTCTAAATCTTTTGGTTGGATATTTTTTGTCTTGATCGCAGCACTGAGTTTTGCATCCATGATCTGCTTTCTTTTATCATGATCTAAATCAAAATCAAAGCCAAAGTTTATTTCCATTTCTTTGAGCTCTTGCAATAATGATTATTTAGAAAAATCTTCATCAATGTTGTGCTAAGTGTGTTTTTTGAACTCGCACCACTTTATAATGTCTTTTTTCTTATGCCTTTTCACCCCTCTTTACCTATAACTTGGGTTGATTGTCTTGATTTTTTCTATCGTTTCTCTTTTCCTTGTTATGTGACTTAGTGCTACCTTTTCCAAGCTTTGGTTGTAGTGGATTTGTGGACCCAAACTCTTTCTTATTTTGTTGCTTAAATTTCTACTCATTTTTCACTGCTTGCCAATAAGTGGCTCATAGTGATGAGATTTCTAGGAAATCCATCTATGTTTGGAGTTACATATGTAGGCCAATATAGTACTTCAAGACTAGGTGTCACTTGAAGTTTTTGAAACCAAACATTGAGAGCAAAGTATGAAACGTTTTGGTCTACTTTGATGATGTCTAGTCTCTCTCCTATCGTAGAGTTGCGCATCTCATACACTAGTCATCATGGTTCCATACAAGGTATAATTCCTACTTGTGTGTATCAATAAAAGTCAAAAAATAGCTTTCTAACATAATAAATCATTTCTCTAAACCATCTACATCTTATCATTATAAAAAAAAATTGGACATCCATCCAACAGATTTAACCATTTCTCTAAAGCATTTGCACATATTTTGGCTTTGAATAAGGGTATTATTGGAAATAATACTGAGTGGGGTGGCGGGGGGGTGAATCAATATTTTCAACTTAGCAAATTCTAAATTCCCATTCAAATTTATATACGATACTTCACTGAAGTGAACATGCGTTTGTATGCAATTGTGATTAAGGAAACTAGCATATACCTAGAGAACTTATGATTTAGTCAATTTATGGTGTGTTGATCTTTAATCAATGCACCGATATCTTGTTATATAGTAACTATGTGCAGTAACAACATAATAAACCATCACTCATAAACAACACACATGAACACCAAGATTTAAGGTGGAAACCGAATGTGGGAGAAAAACCACCTATTTTTGTCATCTTTGTTTTCTTTTAATATAAAGAAAATTTGTTTACAATCTTGTACGGGTGTAGACTCATACCAGTATGTAGGCACCCACCTACAGAAGGTTACAACCTTCTCTTGTTTTCCATCTTCTACTGGAAGGGAGCTACAACGCCATAGCTCTTATACTAGACGATGTGTTTACTAATATGTAGGCACTGACCTACAGAAGGTTACGACCTTCTCTCTTCTTCCAAGGACCACTTTTCATTAATTTTCAGAGTGGATGCTCCTGGTACACAACAACACAATATGAATGCCTTGTTTCATCAAATTTTCACACTAGATCCATCAGAACTTTGAAACTCAAATTGCATCAACCAATATTTAGTTAATATAAATAGTCAAATCACTGTCACCAGAACACTATGCTGAACCCAGAAACCTGCATCATCATTTAGAACCAGCTGAAACTTCAAAAATCATACATCAGAATGTATACACCACTTTAATGAACCCAACCTGCATGTATACACTACTTCCTTTAACCAAACCTAAAACCTAAAACATCTGATCAAGTTTGTATCAACCAACAATATTATACTATCAATTTATAGAGCTCTAGATAGTCAGTAGTAGAGATAACCCTTCTCACATAAACAATCAATCAATTGGGGAAAAAGAAACTCCTTATTCATTCAATTTTACATTTAGATCTAAGAAGACTTCATTGATAGACAACAGTAAAGAAACAACACTGATCAAATAGATCAGTCATTTCTAAAGAATAGGCTTTTTCTTTGCATATGCTACTTGGAAGAATTGAACCTATGAGTATACGCGCCTTTATCTAGGTGAAAGAGAATATAGATCTAAAAATATTAACTCACAAATTCATTGTTATTCTAGACCTCAGACATACCCAGATCATGACATTTAAATAATAAAACATGTGTAAGCAATCAGATCTAGCCCAACCAATATCAGA
Source organism: Pinus tabuliformis (assembly GCA_031772625.1). Taxonomy (NCBI): domain Eukaryota; kingdom Viridiplantae; phylum Streptophyta; class Pinopsida; order Pinales; family Pinaceae; genus Pinus; species Pinus tabuliformis. The sequence continues at coordinate 339,298,873 of CM062818.1, read as the reverse complement.
TCATTCAATTATAAGTCATTTCAGGTCTCATGATCCTGATCCAATATTGAATTCGAGGTGCACAAAATGTTTCATATCATATCACAATCATAGCCCCTACAACATAAAATATACTTCAGATAGAATTATTCTAAGAAGCCCTTTCACTTGCACACTTGTCCCTTTGATCTTCTCCTCCTTATATAGTTTTTGGCATTTGCAATACCTCGGACCAAAAGAGAACTTAGAGCTTCTGGTATTCTTGGACGAGATCAAATAGTCGTTACTCTGGTCAATATTTTCGTTTAATACCATGGTATTGACCCTTGGTATTCTTTACTATTGAATTTCCTTGATTTTCCAATCTATACATGCTTTTCCTCTTGTGAAAGTGTGTGCATACGTATATGCTATTTTTTTTTGTGAACCTACGTGTACACGCTGATTTGATAAGGTGAACCTGTGTATACATCTTAAACTATCTGAAAATATCCTTTTTCTTCAACTTCTTCATTCTTATCAATAGACCTTTGTTCCAACTTCCTGTTCTTTTGTATGAATTCCCTATTACCTCTGAATTGACCTGTTACACTGTGAGATCACCTGCAAGAGAGTTGCCATCAAGGACAACAGTTGTATCATAATTCCCACAATATTCCCCTTTGGAATTTATGGCAACCATATTGGTGTTGATCAGTGCAAGCTGTAGAAATTGTTAGAGATATCAAGCAACACCAAATTATTCTCCAAATGCAACTCTCCAAACACCAAGCTACTCTCCCCCTTTGACATCAAGGGAAAAGGGCTGACTGACCAATGTTAAATGAAGACTTCCATATTTTAACAACTGAATATGAACATTGATCATGCTCCCCCCTAGGCACATGTTGAATTCTCTGATTCAACTCCCCCTTTGTACATGCTCAGATGCACTATACCGTTCATGCTCCCCTTGATCACATCCACAGTCTACAAAAATATTTTCCAAAAGAATAACATGACTCTATAACTCAACTATGTGAGTATGACCGTCCTATCACCAATGAATCATACATACATCAATCTCCCAACGATGTGGGGATATAAAAATTATTGATACATGACTGAAATATAAAAATTATTACATCATCCTTCCCATGCATAGTGGGGATACACAATTACATCATATGTCCAGTAGGACTCATTCAAAAATAGACTAAGAAATGGAAAGGTTGGGCAATCTGTTGTCAATCTAGGCAATCCTCTATGCCAGTGACAGATCTGAGAAGAATCCACATGCATGTGTCATTAATGGCAAAACTAGTGAGGAAGAAATAAATGAAACTTGGTACCTGCAAGCCAAATCCATTGTCGCTACTAATCCCAATGTCCTATTGTTCTTTCCTACTCTTCCTTTTCCTTCTTGCTCCAAAGCTCCAAGTATGCCACACTCTTCAAGAGTGCTCCAAGCAAAACTCTAAGTATTTAAGAGTATGAGACGGAGAATAAAAGAGAGCTCCACCAAAACTAAACTGACCAAGCTTAATCGTTGATCGTTAGAAGAATTTTTATCAATGAGGCCTCTGTTTTCTTCAATTTCCATTATTTCCATCATTTTCCTCCTCACATGCAACCTATGACCTTTCACCTTCCTTTTCTCCTAATTTCCATTATTTTCATAAATAAATGTGCTAAAAATGCCATTTTTCCTTTCCAATTCCTTAGCCATTTTCTTTGCTAATTTCCTTAGCCATAATAAACTAAATTAACACCCTCTAGGATTTTTCCCCACCATTCATCTTCGAATATGTGTCCTATGACAATGGTCTTATATATTTTGCCTTTATTACTTTTATTACATGTAATTTTCCCCAAGGTTGTTATAGAACCCTCCCCCTTGGGGGAACACCATCCTCAGTATTCAATGACACCTATAACCACAATACTATTGTAGGAGAAACATACTACTGATGGAACTTTATAACATAGCTCGTTACAATATTTACAATGACCGTCTGCTAAAACATGACAAAAATATTGTTTAATGGAGCTCTATAACATAGCTCATTATGATATTTAAAATAATAACCACATATACACACTTACACATTTTATCAACCAAAAACTAAAAAAAATATGATGCATGCATCCACAACAATAGAATCTAGAGGCTCACACCTCCATCCTCAAACTAATATCAAGATTCACCTCCTTCCCAGGAAGTTCAAAATCCACTGCAAAGTAAAATCTACATCCAATGTCCTACACTATAATGTTGCACCACTTATCCTCTCAATGAACATTTACCAACTCATTGTTCCAGGGAACACTCCCAAAGTCCATTTGGTTCCCTCTGGCAATGCTAATGACTAGAACAATTCCATCCTTAACCTTCCCTTCTCTGCTACACAGTCCCTTTAGAAATTCGATCATTCCCTTCTATGCAGGCACACACCTTCCAAGTTCTGCTAGCACCCCCATCCTGGGTAGTCCATCCCTCGGCAATGTTCCCTCATGTCAGAATATACAAAAAAGAAGGCATATCCCTTCCTTAAAACCATATATTGGTCATAGTATGCTCATGGAAATCAATGGACACTATTGGGTACCAGTGTCCCACAATGGCTCTGCTCCTCTATGCTTTACCAACATATTTCTTCTTGTTCTAATTTCTTTTTCTAATGTTGCTAATTTTTGCCATCACTTTCAACCACCCAACCACTTTGTAAGCCTAATGAATGGTAGTGTGTTCTGTAAGATTTAGGGAAAACCATGCATAATACATTGAAAGCAAGGTTTCTTGGTAGAGATAGTGTGGTTTTATATGTGTGGTACTACTGTTATGCATATGTTGTATATGTTGCATCTATTATGTTCTGCACATGTGGTGTTGTGTATATATAGTGTGTGTATATGTCTTTTAGGCAATGATTATTTACAAGGTGGTAGATATAGGGTTGTGTGAATGTTTAATATGTAGTCTTGGGTATAAATGGTGTTATGTACATGTTGGGTATGAGGTGTTGTGTGCATATTGTACTGTGCACATGTTGGATATGAATTGTTGTGTGCATATGGTGTTGTGTGCATGTTGGATATGCGATTTTGTGTACATAGGGTCCTATGTACATGTTGGATATGCATTTATATGTACATATAGTGTCGTGTGCATGTTGTACATATGGTGGTGCATGCATGATTGTATATGTGGTGTTGTGTGCATGTGGTGTTGTGTACATGTCGTGCATATGATGTTGTGTACATGTGGTGTCATGTGCAAGTCATCCATGTGGTACTGTGTACATGTGATATTGTGTACATGCTGTACAGGTGGTGCAGTGTACATGTCGCTTTGTGTACACCTTGTGCAGGTGGTGCAGTGTACATGTGATGTTGTTCACACATTGTGCAAGTGGTGATTTGTATAGGTGGTATTGTGTACATGTTGTAGATATGGTACTGGTGTACCTGTGGTATTGCATGTGTGTCATACATGTTGGATTGCGAGTGTGCGATACTTTTTATGTGCATTGGGTAGTCATAGTATCATGACATGTGCATTCATTATGTTGTACTTTGTGTACGTATATGTATTATGTGGTGTTGTACATTGGGTATAGATGTATTGTGTTGTGTTATATGCTAGGTATATGTACATGTATTGTGTGGCATTGTACATTGAGTATAGTGGACGTATTATGTTGTACATTAGGTGCATGTGTACGTATCTGTTATGTTGGACATCGGGTGTAGGTGTACATATGTGTTTTGTTGTACACTGGGTGTACGTGTATGTATTGTGTGGTGATGTACACCAGGTGTAAGTGCATGCAGTGTGGTGTGTTGTACATTGAGTGTAGGTGTATATGTTGTATGTCAGGTGTACGTGCGTGTATTGCATGGTTTTTTATTCCATCTATGGTTATATGTGTGTTATGCGCACTATGTGCATGTGCACATGGTTGAGGAGAAGGCACTGAGTTCTTTTCATGTGTGGAAACTGATTCAGAGTGCATACAAGGTAAGGATAAGGGTAGAAGCTAAGGATTTTTTAAAGGAAAAGTATCAGTATTTTGTTTTAGTTTTATTATGCATGTGATTTATGATTATGGTCTATGACGATTAAATGTGATCTATGATTCTAGTTTATGATGGTTACATGTGATTTATGATTTTGATTTATGATGGTTGTGTTTTGAGCTAACCTGGCGTGATACGTTTATACATGATGATTTGTTCAAAGATGCTAGTTTTAATTATTGTGCAAGGAAGCAAACAAAATTCCAAGTGTACCTCGTTGATAGGATACCAATGAGGTATCATGTGAATTTATTTCAATTTATATTAAATCTAATGGAAATTATGTTCTTGGTACAAGAAGCACGAAAATTGCCAGTTGGGTGGTTGAAATCGACTGCAAAAATTTGTATCAGCGATGAAAGAAACTAGAACAGGAAGTAATATGTTAGTAAAGCATTCAAGAGTAGGACCATTGTGGAAGACTGCTACCCAATAGTTGCCATTTATTTCCACGAGAATGTTGTGACTGGTATGATCGTTTTAAGGCTATGAATGCCTTGGTTTTTGTATCTTCTGATGCGAGGAAGCGTTGCCACAGGATGGAATACCCAGAATGGGGGTGCCAATTAAACTTGGAAGGCGTGTGACTGCACAAAAGGGGGTGACCGGATTTACCAAGGGACAGTGTAGCAGAGAAGGGAATGTTTGGGATATATTTGTTTTGGTCATTAGCATTGCCAGATGGAACAAAGTGCATGTTGGGAGTGTGTCGTAGAACAATGAGTCGGTTACTATTCACTAAGAGGACAAGTGGCACTAGATTGTAGCATTAGACATTGGATGTTGTTTGACTTTGGTAGTGGATTATGGAATTCGTGGGAAGGAGGTGAATCCTATTATTACATTGAGGGTGGAGGTGCCAACCTCTAGATTCCCTTGTTGTGAACGCATGCGTCATATCCTTTTATTTTTTTGTTGAGATAATGTTCATATGTGTATATGTGTGTATCACTGTAAATATTTTATTGAGATGGGTTTATAAAGCACCATGGAAATTATGATTATTAGCTGGGTGAAGAACATTAGTATGTGTGTATATCTGCTTATTATTGTAAATATTGTAACGAGTTGTGTTATAAAGCTCTAATAAACAATATGTTTGTCACGTTTTATCAAATGGTCATTGTAAATACTGCACTAAGTTATGTTGTAAAGTTGCATGGATTGTAGGTTTTGTCCTTAGCAATCCTTTCGGTTATACGTGACATTAAACACTGAGGACATTGTTCCCCCAAGGGGGAGGGTTTATATATATATATATATATATATATATATATATATATATATATATATCAGACCACAATTTATGGGACATGTATTCCAACCTGAATGGTGGGAAAAACATCCTAGTGGGTGTTCATTTGGTTTATTACCGGTAAGGAAATGGAAAAGGCTTTGAAAAGGAAAAAGGCATTAATTGGAATTTTATTTATAAGAATAATGAAAATTAGGAGAAAGGGAAGGTGAAAGGTTTCAGCTTTCATGCGAGGAGTAAAATGAAGGAAAATAATGGAAATTAAAGAAAATGGAGGCCTCATTAATAAAAAGGTTTCTGAGGATCAGTGGGAGGTTTGGTCAATGTAACCTTTTGTCAGTTCAGTGTTGGAGATCTCTCATTATTTTCTCTCTCTCTCATACTCTTAGATACTTAGGCTTTTCTTGGAGCACTCTTGGAGAGTGCAACATACTTGGAGTTTTGGAGCAAGAAGGTAGAGGAAGAGTAGGAAAGCATAAGAGGACATTGGGATCTGTGGTTACATTGAGTCTTACTTGTAGGTACCAAGTTCCATTTATGTTTTCCTCACTAGTTTTGGCATGCATGGCACATGCATGTGGTTTTTCAGTCATGATCTATCACTGGGATGGAGGATCGCCTTCATTGACAATGGATTTGCCTAGCCTTTCCATTGTGTGGATATCCATGGAGATTGTGAGTTTATTTTCCTTGTTTTTTTTGGTTGGTTCTCATCTTTCCTTAGCTTGGGTTGAGTTATTAATTCTTTGAAGCCTTGGTTGGACAAATGCTCTGGAATCCCTATAATAATTTCGGCTGAGTTACTAGTCCTGGAAGACTTGTTTTGACAAATGCTCTCGGAGCCTTGTAACAACTTGGGTTGAGTTACTAGTCTTGGAAGCCTTGGTTGGACAAATGCTCTAGAAGCCCTTGGTGGGTTGAGTTACTAGTCTTGGAAGCCTTGGTTGGAAAAATGCTCTGGAATCCCAACGATAGCTATGGGTTGAGTTAATAGTCCTAGAAACCTTAGTTGGAACAAACACTCTAGAAGTCTTACAAGGCTTGGGTAGAGACCAATTTGATGATGCTTTTGTGATGTCCGACCATAAGGTGGAATCATTGTTTGATGGGTTGAGGTGGATAGCCTTTGGAAACCCTGAATGGTTTTGGATTGATGTGTTCTATGAGATCCCACATTCATTCTTGCAATATGGAATGTGGGCGAATGGTTGAAGAGAGATTTGTCTCAGCCATTCTACAATTGGGTGGAACGTGGAAGTCCCATCTCGGGTTTGGATTTTGCATCATGAATATGAGGTTATTTCACCTTGTATTTTTGTGAGTATTATACTGGTATATATGTGGATTATATGGCTGATTTCCTTGGTATTTATGTTTCTATTATGTTGGTTATGTATCTGTTTTATGATAGTAATTATGTATGGTTCTCATGATGTTTTTACTTGTAAATGGATGGACAATGTATCTATGACCTAATTGATGAAACTGCAACTAATGTGTTGAGGCATAAATGCCTCATAGCGAATATTAGATAAGTATGAGACCCTTATGCTCAGATATGTTATTTATTGATCCGGATTTAAGCAGGAACGCAATAGATTACAGAGATAACCATAAATACAGAGATGCGATAACCATAAAAACAGAGATGTAACAGAAATAATAATATGCGATAACCATAAAAACAGAGATGCCGCGGAAATAATACTTCATTTCATTAATGGAGAATACTGAAATATGCTTACAAATAGAAATAACCCAGCTAGGGCGATGGTAGCTTATCTCTGAGAAGAGATGTGTCAGCTACATGCCTCTGAACTGTTTTCAACTCTATTACAATGAGGCTCGAAGGCCTATTTATTGTTGAGAAACAATGGAAAACCCTTCACATCCCGAAACCTAGCCCTAGAAGATGAAACGCCAAATTGTGGGCCCCGTTTGGGTAAATTGGTACATCAATTTCCCGGGGTCGTAACTTTGGCATACGATCTTTGTTTGACGCGTACGATAGCTCGCTAGAAAGATCTCTCCGAGGACTACAACGGGAAAGACGATTTTTATCAGAAAAATCGCTGGCGGTGGATTTCCCAAAAAACGTCGTTTAGGGCCTCAAAAAGGCTCTGGAAGTTTAGGACCCGAAAAAATGCTAAAAACAGTAAACTGTGCTATAATTAAGGAAACTGATAAAAACTGTAAGAAGCACTAGAGGGGATCCAAGTGGAATTAGCAGGTGGCCACCAATATCCACCTGGATCATTTACACCTATAGATTACGAATTCATGATATATTTGATGAAATGCTCGTGATGGCTGGTAGGGGTCCAACCAAGATCTTATTCAAGTAAATACATTAGTACTGTTATTTGTTATATATAAAAAATTAATTAATAGTTATTAGGCAAAGGGAAAGATCAAACATCGTGCCCATTCGCCAAGAGGCACCTAAAGGAGTATAAAGCCATGGGCCTCCCACAAATTATAATCAATTTCTATCTCTTCTAATAATAATAAATATAAATTTGCAAAATTTTTAAGTTGTTTGTACCATCTAGTATTAGAGCCTGTGGTCCTCTGGAAAGGCGTCCTTCATTTTCATCGCTATTCCTTCCATCTCATACTCCATCCATTGTCCTGACAGTCAAACATCTACTGGGACAAATTCGTAGGACAAATAAGACATGCATGTTGTGGGTAAGCAGGGGTAACTCTGTGTCAGATCATATGCATCTCTTACTCTATCTCATCCAACACATTATCATCATAAAATAATAATATCATCATGATGACCTAGTTGCATACAATGACCATATGCACGACAACCTTCACCATGAAAACTAATGCATAAAAATGTATAGACACCGACTTGCATAACAAATTCATATACAACCATACACTCATGATGACACATCCCACAACAATACCATCAACCTTCGCATGGCGACATCACTAGAACCATGATCAATAACATGTAATTGCAACAAGAACATGAACTACAAGCATAAGAGCCACATATGCAACCGACATGAATGCATGACCAACAGAGATCCCATCTAGTTCGAGGGGTGAACCATACTCTGATACCACTATGTAACACCCTCCTCCATCATCTACCTAAGCCACTGACCAACCAAGCTAAGCATGTGATGAGAGGCCACTATGATATGATTTGACATCCTAAGTCATGTTAAGGAAGTGTAACTGACAGAAATACAACATACAAACATTCAACATCAACATTAGGACCATAAGGAATCAATCCAACCTTTCTACCAACCAGACCCTAGGTCCCACTGATATTTTGGGGAACTTGACCTTCAGACGCTCTCATGCTATGGGCATGCTAGTGTCTAGGGACATATGGACGATCTCACTGGCCTAAAATCCAGCATCCAGGGACGTTGTTTAATAGTGTTGTGCCAACGTCCCCAATATTTGAGCAAATTTTTCATGCTTCGATCTAGGTCACTTCCAATAATAGAATGACATCTTCATAACAATAAGGTAAGAGGGAAATGATAGTACAAAATAAATTACTATAATAAGACCTAGACTGGACCCCTACTAGCCATGACATACATTTCATCAAACATATCACGAATATGTAATCTACAAGTGTAAATAGCAGATGTGAGCATAGCGGTCTCATGCATATCTAACATTCACTATGAGACATTGTTTCCTTATCACTTTAGCTACAGTTTCATCCATTAGGCCATATATATATTTTTATTTCATATACAAGTAAGAACATGATGGGAACCATACATATCCACTGTCATAATACATATTCATAACCAGCATAATAACAAAAAAAATAGAAACGAAAAAACAACCATATGATCCACATATAAATCAGTGTAATGCTTATGAGATAACAAGGAGAAATAACTATATATAGATGATGAAAAATCCAAACTCGGTATAGGACTTCCACATTGCACCCAACTGTAGAATGGCTGAGCCAAATATCTCTTCATCCATTCACCCCCATGCCATATTCCAAGCATGAATGTGGGATCTCATACAACACATCAATTAAAATCATCCAGGGCTTCCAGAGGCCAAACCACCTCAACCCATCAAAAGTTGATTCCACCTCACAACTGAACATCACACAACCATCAGCAGATTGGTCTCTACCCAAGCCTTCTAGTTCTCTAGAGCATTTGTTCCAACCAAGACTTCCAGGACTAGTAACTCAACCCACACTTATCATCAGGCTTCTAGAGCATTTGTCCAACCAGGGCTTCTTGGACTAGTAACTCAACCCACCAAGGGCTTCCAGAGCATTTGTCTAATCAAGGCTTATAGGAATAGTAACTCAACCTAAGCTGTTACATGGCTTCCAAAGAGTTTGTCCAACCATGTCTTTCAGGAACTAGTAACTCAACCCAAGCTAAGGAAACATGAGAGCCAACCAAAACAATAAAAGGAAATAAACCCACAATTTCCATGTCTATCTAGGAAATGGAAAGGCTAGGCAACCCATTTTCAGTTTAGGAAATCCTCCATGCCAGTGACATATGATGCCCAACGAACCACATGTAGGAGCCATGCATGCCAAAACTAATGAGGAAAAGATACATGCAACTTGGTACCTACAAGAAAATCCCATTGTAGTTGTTGATCCTGATGTCCTATTGCACTTTCCTACTATTACTTTGCCTTATTTCTCCAAAAATCTAGGTATGACACACCCTGCAAGAGTTGTCTAAGAAAACTCTAAGTATCCAAGAGTATGAGAGAGAGAGCTCCAAAACTAAACTGACCAAGCTTACATTGGCCAAGCCTACCAATTGATCCTTAGAAGCCTTTTTATTAATGAGGCCCATATTTTCTTCATTTTCCATTACTTTCCTTCATTTTCCTCCTCACATGCAACCTGTGACCTTTCACCTTCCTTTACTCCTAACTTCCATTATTTTCATAAATAAAATGCTAATAAATGCCTCATGCCTTTCCAAATCCCTTGTTATTTCCTTTGCTAATTTACTTAGCCATAATAAACATAATTAAGACCCATTAGGATGTTTTACCCACTATTCATCCTGGAATACGTGTCCCATGACCATGGTCTTATATATTTTTTACATGGATTTTTAACCAGGGTTGTTACACCCTCCTCCCTCATATACACAAGCAATTAGCCAACCGGGGTAAATAGATACAAGAGGCCACTATGATATGATTCGACCTCCTAAGTCACATTATGGAAGTGGAACTATTGAAAAAATACCATACGCCATTCAACATCAACAATAGGACCCTCAGGAGCCAATCCAACCTTTCTTAGAACTAGCCCCTAGGTCCCACTGAGCTTTAAACGACATGGCCTTCAGACGCTCTGACGCTCTGAGCTCTCATGCTAGCATCTAGAGACCTCTGGATGCTCTCATAGGTCTAAAATTAAAAGTCTAGGGACCTTTTTGGATAGTTTTATACCAACATCCCCGTGATTTGAGCCACTTTTTCAGGCCAAGAGCCTAGGTCACTGCCCAGAATAGAATAACATCTTTACAACAAGATGATAATAGGGAAATGATAGTACTAATGAAATTACTTGAATAATACCTTGATTGGACCCTTACTATCCATGGAAGGTATTTTGTCAAACACATCACGAATATGTAATATACAAGTGGAAATAACATATCTAAGCATAGGGGTATCATACTTATCTAAGGTTCACTATGAGGACTTGTTTCCTCGTCACTATTGCTGCAGTTTCATCAATTAGGCCATAGATACATTGTTCATTCATATAAAAGTAAAAACATGATGGGAGCCACACATAGCCACTGCCATAATACATATTGATAACGAACATAATAACAACAAAAATACCAAGAATATAATAGACATAGGACCTAAATATAAACCAGTATATTACTCATGAGATAACAAGGAGAACTAACCTCATATTAATTATGAAAAATCCAACCTGATATTAGACTACCACGTTCCACCTAACCGTAGAATGTCTAAGACAAGTCTCTCTTCACCCCTTCACCCTTATGCAATATTCCAAGAATGAATGTGGGATCTCATAAGAAGCATCAATCAAACAATATAGGACTTCCAGAGGCTAAACACCTCAACTAATAAAGTTCTGATTCCAGCTCACAGTCGAACATCACAAAATCATCATCATATTGGTATCTACCCAAGCCTTCCAGGGCTCTAGAGAATTTGTTCCAACCAAGGCTTCAAGGACTAGTAAATCAACCCACAACTATCGTAAGGCTTTTATAGCATTTGTCCAACTAGGGCTTCCATGACCAGTAATTCAACCCACCAAGGGCTTCTATAGCATTTCTCCAACGAATGCTTCCTGGACTAGTAACTCAAACCAAGCTATTATAGGGCTTCCAGAGTATTTTTCCAACCAGGTCTTCCCAGAACTAATAACTCAACCCAAGATAAAGGAAACATGAGAATGAACGAAAAGAAAACAAGGACATAAACCCACAATCTCCATCACTATCTAGGAAATGGAAAGGTTGGGAAATTTGTTGTCAATCTAGGAAATCCTCTATGCGAGTGACAGATCTGAGAAGTAATCCACATGCATGTTGTTGTAGGGAAAACATCCGACTCGGATGACCCTATCCCACTCTAAGGGTGATAGTACCTCAGCAACAACTGTAAAGAAAACTACTTAAGGTTTACTTCTTTACGAAAGCAAGAGAGAATGAAGAAATGCACTAACCGTTGCCTTGCGCTTAATGTCGAATCCAAACTCTTCTCTTTGCTGCTTGCTCCCAGCTCCTTGCTCTTTTGCTGGCCCAGCTACAATGAGATCCTGCAAAATAACAAAGAAGGAAACTACAAGAAGCATGCAATCATAACTGATTCAAGGATTAGCATAAATCAAATATACAATTATCCCAATACATCATTGAAACAAGTGCATATAGAAGAACCTCAATAGCTTTTATTAATGGAAGAAGTAAAGTTCTGAGAGTGTTACAACCATTGAAGGCCCCAATCCAGCAACACCTCCCAGCAGAAAGAATTTCTCCTCTTCACCTCCTTCAAGCAATCACCTAATAGTTCTATAGTGAAACCAACAGCATATCATTACTTTGCACAAAATTCCAGCCTCCTGAGCTCATAGGAGAGAGCTCAATATATAGATGAATTGAGAAAGGATGAGTCAACTTGCAACTGGTGTGTAGCTGCCTTGTGTCGTCTCTCTCTTCAGTTGATCTTCAGTTCTTGAATCCACTTGGAGAACCTTGCTTCCACTTGGAGAAACAGAGCCTCTGACTCATCACAAGGCGAAATCCCTGATCCAAGTGTCATTTTTGGAAGATTCCAGAGAAATGACTCAGTGTGCCACTTGTCCCATCTCGCTCAGCGCAGGTGGTCTTTGTTCTACCTGCTTTGCAATGCAGGTACACCATGGAGGAGTTGAGTTTCAGCACAGAAGCCTAGTGGAGCACCTGCTTTGATTTCAGGATTGCTTGTTTTTTAGTGTTTTCAGGTGGAGAATTGATCTGAGAGCTGTTGGTTTGATGATCTTGTTCCTCTAGGGGTAGGAACATCATGTTTAGGTACTTTGGATCCCTTGGATTATTGACAATTCATGCCCGATGCTGCCATGCACAAAATTGTCTATAACAGATGCCCCCTAAAGTATGAGGTCGTTTATCGGGTGAAATGCTTTATTAGGAGGATCCGAAGTTCATTCAATCTGCTGAGAAGTGTCCTGTAATAAGATACAATACAATACATTATTTTTCATACTTTTTCATGATCTAGCTGAGGCGGGCATTCCCATGCTCAGCTTTATAAATTCATTTTGGTACATAGCACAGACGATCGTCTGATGATAGACTGATAATTCTCTGCTGAAATTATGATCCTTTGAGAAGGATGATCATCTGCTAAAATGATGTATATATCAAATGTCTTTATATCCTGAATATATATCGCAGCCCGGATGGATGAAACTAGATCCGGGGTCTTCAATCTCTTCCGATCTCCACTCGATGTACAAGTCGATCCATGTGAGAATTTCTTGAAGTCGAACATGGAAAGACATCGCTTGATTACCGGTCAATGATGTAAACCGTTAACAAGCGCGAGAGGAATCACCGATAAGGATGATGACCCTCAAGGTACGGTAGTACAATTCACATGGTGGGAATAAAGGACTTGGCGTCGACCACCATGCAAAATCTTCTGGTCGAAGGTCATTGGTGTATACCTGTCGCCGGAAGTGAGAAACTTGCCACTGAGGCATGCAAGCTTCAAAGTACTGAAGGGGTTGTTCCTAGATCAACTCCTTGGATGATGAGCTGATGTCGACAAGGAGCGATCCGTCAAAGGAGGGCCTTAATGAATCCCACTTCAGTGACACGGAACGGAGCTAGTGATGGTGATGAGGTGAAAACAAACTGCGATGTATGATTCAGGGTGGCGGTCATGAAATGGATGAAGGACAATGTATGGCAGTGGATGGGACATGGTTGACTCTTTGCAGAACAACATCTCTTGAACATATAATGACACTGATGTGATGGATTGGTAGCATTACCCCAAATGTGGATGGTGTGGCGAGGACCATGGTGATGAGACCGGTGAATGAAACAACCCAACCCGATGTGATACAGAGGACAAAGTGTCATGTCCAAGAGCGACTTGCTACCATTAAAGCTGTGAGGTTCTCCCAATTTTTCCCCATTCATTGCTAACCAGTACCTCTTTATTTTTATCAAGCTTGAGGAGGATAACATATGCTTGTTCTATAACCTGCCCTTCGGGCAAGCCCATCGCTATGTTTTAACGAGCCTAGCGATAAGGAAACTCGTTCTCGTCTAAAGACAAGTTTGTCGCTATTTAATGAATTTAACGAGTCTAATGACATGGATAACTCAGTTCTTTTCATTTTTAGAGAGTCTGAAAAGGTACATAAAGTCAACTCCAGAATTCCTTTTTCGTCATCTAATCCCTTAAGTCCGAAAAAGTATAAAACAATACAGAAGGGATGAATTTTCGATTGCTTTAACGAGCCGAACAAAACAAGCGCTCGATCTTTTTGTGCAATAATCCCTCAGGTCCAAAAAGATTAAAATCTAGAGGAGGGATAGCTCTTCCGGTCGTTTAACGAGCTGGAAGGCCAAAACTCGGCAAACTTTTCATATTTTACGAGTCAGGAGAAAAGAGCTCAAAGAAGACTCGTCTTTTGAGGAACGAGTGATAAACAGGGATAGCAGCAGATTCCAGGTACAGGTTGGAATTTTCCAATCACGGCAGTGTCACAAGGATGGCTAAGTGAAATCACTCTTCGCAGCTGTTCCTCAAAATGGGTAAACAAACATATGGAGATGAACGATTGGCCAAATGAACGGATGGAGGTGAGACTGCAAGAACATGACCAAGGGCTTTAATATGGCTGTCAAAGGTTACATTTACCAAGGTTATTTACCGGTTCATTTTTTCTGGGTGAGCTTGAACTCTAGGGGAAGATTTCTCACAACTTATGTTTATTTTTTAACAAGCATGAACTATGTGCTAAAACTGCTCGGATCTTGCGTTTATTTTTTAACGAGCATGAACTGTGTGCTAAAACTGCTCGAATATTGCGTTTATTTTTTAACGAGCATGAACATTGCTAAAACTGCTCAATTATACCAGTCTTAATACAAGGAACACCTCAGGTGAGGTAGTCATATTTAAGGAGCTATACCTCACTAGTTACTCCAATTTGGCAAGTTTTAACTTTTGCCCCACATCCTTTCTTTATGCAAGCTGGAAACGGCTAATCCTACGAGTTTAACGGGTTAGACCTACAGGTTTAAAGGGAGGACCTAAAAATTTAAAAAATAAATAGTTGTCCCGTGCTTGCACTCCAAAAGGTTCGCATGCCCCCAGGTATAAAGTATAATTTCAAGGCTACCCCTCCTCTGTTCCACCTCTGTTCTTCTACTTGTCGTCTTGCTATATTTTTAACAATACTTGTCTTCTCGTTATTTTTCGGTGCCGATGGTACTTGTCTTCCCATCAGTTCACTTTTTTATTTTTGCAAGATCGCAACAGATAAAACATTGGCGTTACGGAGGGAGGTTTGCTTCTTACTTATTATCCGAAAAATGGTTTTTTTCGCTGCCGCAAACTAAACTCTTTTTTCCGGCGATGTCTATTACTAGGTTACTAAAGATGGTGACCACTTGTTGCAGCAATTTCATCTCTTTCTTTGGAGGCTGCCCCTACTTATCCTTCAAAACATATGTTTTAATGGGTGATGCTTGCCTTCAAAGATGGTGGCTACTTGCCGCCACAAATGGATCTCCTCCCTTGGCATCCTACTTACCTAGACAAGGGGAGCGAGAAGCTAATTATCTCACTCACATAACTTTGACAAAAGAACTTTATCCTAGAACAACCCTCTCTTCCATGCCGGACGGGGTACGGACTAGTCATATTCTTCTGCGGAAATTAACTTTATACCCAAGGTTTTCTCTGCCCAAGGCAGGCTAGGGTGCATGCCCCCTGGGTCCCAGTTCTTTCTTCCGAATCACTCGCATTCATCGGGAAGTAGAACCGGGGGTGGAGGCATTCCTTGAGTGAATAAATCGTTAAGGGATGGTATTTGACTATTTGCGATGCATGATCCTGGAAATGAATGTTGGTCTACGAGCTTGACCATTCTTCCTTCGTGCGGAAAACACATAACTCTGAAGAGTGAGGACACTATCGCCTCCATGCAATATATATAGTCTCGTCCAAGGAGTAAGTTATACACCAAGGGTCCCTAGATGACCATGATGTTCATATGAACTGTCTTCCCCTTCAATGTAACGGGAACATTGGAGAGAATCCCTAACGGGCGACTGGTTCCTTTATCAAAACCTGATAGATTTCTCATCTCAGGTAAAAGCACCGGGGAACCCAGTGCTTTCCAAGCAATAGAGGAAAGGATACTCACAGATGCCCCTTCATCAATGATAGTTCCAGCCATCACCATTCTGTAGATTTGGACGATGATTCTTAATGGGATATTGGCTGGTAACAGGGGTCTGCCTAGTTGATTCCAATCAAAGGACACAACCAGGTTGCTTGGTGGTGGGACCGAATACACGGCCGGATACGACCCTCACGATGTTCCTTCCTGCGATAAAGGAATGGGCGCGTTGCCCTGATGCTCATCAGAGTCTGTGTTGATGAAAAGAATCTGGATGGTGTCATCCTTGTTCTCTTCAGTGAGGGTGTCATTTGAAGATGAATCTTCAACGACGGTGTCATTTGAGGATGAAACCTCTGAAGGAAGAACCGGGTCAACTGCCGTTTCGACCTTTAGACTTTCGTCTGGTCTGGATTCAGTAGGTTCATTCTCAATGACCGACACTTCAGCTGACCACTTGATCGGGCCAGCTGGATTTTCAACTATCGAGGGACTTGGCACGAGTTTTTGGTATCAAGGAGGAAGTCGTAACGGTGAAACCGGACGATCTTCCAAAACTCTCTTCGCCTCATCTAAGAATGGACAACGGTGGATGCCGTGATCGCCTTCACACAGTCTGCAGGGTGATCTTGGTCTCCCTCTTTGTCCTTCACTCTCGCTAGTTGACGGAATGCAATCAACATGTCTATCAGAGGTTGATGCTACCGGATTGTGCAACCTGGGGGACCAGTCCCTTAGTATCCGGGGAATACAAGGACAGTCACGGTGGAAGTGGGTCCCTTTGCAAATGACACATGGCGATTTAGGCCCGGTCGGTGCAGTGTGTGGATTTTTGTCAGATGTCTTTTGCTTGCCCCCGGTCGCCTTCGCCTTAGGCTCCTTCTGCTTCTTTTATTTCTTCTTCTTCTCCTTCTTCTCCATGGGAGGCTGACTTTTGCCGGCTCTACCTTGCAAAGATGAAGGATCAGAGGAAGAATTGTAAGAAGTGGAAGGTTGGTGGGTAGTTCTAGACTGGTCTGACTGTTGATTCGACTGCTCAGGATTAGTGGTGATCTGAACTACATTAGTTGAAAAGAGCCATACAGGTAGGCCAATTGTCAATCCTGGAAGTGACAATGTGGCCATATGAGGCGCACCAACATCTCCCCAAGAGGAGAAGGGATTGGGACTTCCACCAAGGTGACTTCCTTGGTTGGTGGGCTCCATACTTTTCAATTGAAAGATCAACGTGGGAATAACAGGTGATTATGTTCTGATTAAAATAAATTTTATTAACGACGCTTTAGACACAACTTTGCTTTTTCATGTTTTAAGAGTCGAGAAAAAGCTAAAGATGACTCTAGTCTCCTTCGATGTTTTAACGAGCCCGAAGTGACAAATGCTCGGATGGACTTTTTCGGTTATAGAGTTTGAAAAAGGCCAAAAGAAACTTCTCTGGAGTTCTAGGCAGAGGGTGTGCCAAACTTTTTGTGAAACCACAGAATACGTTTTACGGTACGGGTGGTCGATCTTCGTGAATGCTGTGTTCACTGCATCGCGATCAGTAGGGCGGCTGACACGACTTCCTATGGATAAAGGCTTTGTTCCTATAGGGGTCTCCCAATATATACGCGACAGTACGTGGGAGCACAAGTCCGTATTAGTGCCACCGACTCTCAGGAGGAATCACCCACCTTCGTAGAGATCGACAGTCACTATGTTTAACGACGCCGGAACACGTCTCTACCTAGACCTCTATGTGTTTGCGTTATGTTACAAAGCGTTGTTATGTAAATTGAATTTATTTTAATGTTGATCTTGTTTAGCAGTTTGCCTTTAAGGATCACCATGAGATGTATGTAACAAATTCCTGAATGCAGTCTAAGATGAGAAGCAAACTTTTCAATCTTTCAACTTTGAAAATCTTAACTACTGAGGGAAAAGAAAGACAAATCTTTTCACACAGATCATAGAGCACACACTAATGCAATTTTTCCTAAATCAGTATGCAAACAGTCAAATGCAAAATGCACAATGCATGTATTTTCTTTTCCCTTTCTTAATGTTGATGTATTACAAAAAGAAAGTTGTTATATAACTTTGATCTCGATTTCAAGCGAAAGTAAACAAGCTAGTCCAAAATCAAAAGACACCTTAATATTTACTTGTTTAAACACTGGAAATGCATGAAATCAAACCATAATGACGAAATTAAAAAGACTAATCAGCTATGGACAGCAAACAAGCTAACTCTTTAGACCAGCAAAATGCCTAACACAGGTTCAGATCTAAGAGGCCAAAGCAAGACTAGTTCACTTTCGTTATGGGAAATTGTAAATGATGTAAGAAATACAAAAGAACAAGTACAATTTCGTTATATAACAGAGGCGGAATGATGGCAAGTAAGGTTGGTTTCAGAACAGGTACAAGACTGGTAACTGGCTGCAAAATCTATAGTGAAAACAGGCAAGAAAAAGGGAGGAAACCCCAAATGCACAAGCAAAAATTGGGCCAACGCAGGTGCTGCACAACCAGTCTGGATCTAAGCGCAGGTAGCCCCTTCGGGACCTGCATTGCAAAGCAGGTAGCCTATGTACTACCTGCTTTGGAAAACGAAAGTTGCGTTTTCTCAGTATCCGGGTCACAATTTTCTCAAAAATTCACAGTTTTTGCTCAAATCAGAAGCTATCAGTCAAGCACACACTAAGGGATGACAAGGAAGATGAAAAGCTATCACTAAGAGCTTACAAGGATCCTTGTAGATCAGCTCTTCAAATCATGAACATGCTCAGAAATGAGCTAGAGTAGCTGCCCTCTACTTCGCTTTTGATATAGTCAAAAGCTTTTCGATTTGGTACTCTTTTGTTCAGGAAATGAATAGCAAAATACTACAAACAATCAAACAGATACGTTCCCCAGTGGAGTCGCCAGTTTGTTGTAAGGAAAAGTATCCGACTCGGATGACCCTATCCCACTCTAAGGGTGATAGTACCTCAGCAACAACTGTAAAGAAAACTACTTAAGGTTTACTTCTTTACGAAAGCAAGAGAGAATGAAGAAATGCACTAACCGTTGCCTTGCGCTTAATGTCGAATCCAAACTCTTCTCTTTGCTGCTTGCTCCCAGCTCCTTGCTCTTTTGCTGGCCCAGCTACAATGAGATCCTGCAAAATAACAAAGAAGGAAACTACAAGAAGCATGCAATCATAACTGATTCAAGGATTAGCATAAATCAAATATACAATTATCACAATACATCATTGAAACAAGTGCATATAGAAGAACCTCAATAGCTTTTATTAATAGAAGAAGTAAAGTTCTGAGAGTGTTACAACCATTGAAGGCCCCAATCCAGCAACACCTCCCAGCAGAAAGAATTTCTCCTCTTCACCTCCTTCAAGCAATCACCCAATAGTTCTATAGTGAAACCAACAGCATATCATTACTTTGCACAAAATTCCAGCCTCCTGAGCTCATAGGAGAGAGCTCAATATATAGATGAATTGAGAAAGGATGAGTCAGCTTGAAACTGGTGTGTAGCTGCCTTGTGTCCTCTCTCTCTTCAGTTGATCTTCAGTTCTTGAGTCCAATTGGAGAACCTTGCTTCCACTTGGAGAAACAGAGCCTCTTACTCATCACAAGGCGAAATCCCTGATCCAAGTGTCATTTTTGGAAGATTCCAGAGCAATGACTCAGTGTGCCACTTGTCCCATCTCGCTCAGCGCAGGTGGTCTTTGTTCTACCTGCTTTGCAACGCAGGTACACCATGGAGGAGTTGAGTTTCAGCGCAGAAGCCTAGTGGAGCACCTGCTTTGATTTCAGGATTGCTTGTTTTTTAGTGTTTTCAGGTGGAGAACTGATCTGAGAGCTGTTGGTTTTCTGATCTTGTTCCTCTAGGGGTAGGAACATCATGTTTAGGGACTTTGGATCCCTTGGATTATTGACAATTCATGCCTGATGCTGCTAGGCACAAAATTGTCTATAACACATGTGTCATGCATGCCAAAACTAATGAGGAATACATAAATGAAACTCGGTACCAGCAAGCCAAATCCATTGTAGCTACTAATCCCAATATCCTATTGTGCTTTCCTACTCTTCATTTTCCTTCTTGCTCCAAAGCTCCAGGTATGCCACACTCTCCAAGAGTGCTCCAAGAAAACTCTAAGTATCCAAGAGTATGAGAGGGAGAATAAAAGAGAGCTCCACCAAAACTAAACTGACCAAACTTAACCACTGATCATTAGAAGAATTTTTATCAATGAGGCCTCTGTTTTCTTCAATTTCCATTATTTCCATCATTTTCCTCCTCACATGCAACCTATGACCTTTCACCTTCCTTTTCTCCTAATTTCCATTATTTTCATAAATAAATGTGCTAAAAATGTCGTTTTTCCTTTCCAATTCCTTAGCCATTTGCTTTGCCAATTTCCTTAGCCATAATAAACTGAATTAACACCCACTAGGATTTTCCCCCACCATTCATCTTGGAATATGTGTCCTATGACCATGGTCTTATATATTTTTCCTTTATTACCTTTATTACATGTAATTTTCACCAAGGTTGTTATAGAACCCTCCCCCTTGGGGGAACACCATCCTCAGTATTCAATGACACCTATAACCACAAGACTATTGTAGGAGAAACATAATACTGATGGAACTTTATAACATAGCTCGTTACAATATTTACAATGACCATCTGCTAAAACATGACAAAAATATTGTTTAATGGAGCTCTATAACATAGCTCATTATGATATTTAAAATAATAACCACATATACACACATACACATTTTATCAACCAAAAACTAAAAAAAATATGATGCATGCATCCACAACAATAGAATCTAGAGGGTCACACCTCCATCCTCAAACTAATATCAGGATTCACCTCCTTCCCAAGAAGTTCAAAATCCACTGCAAAGTAAAATCTACATCCAATGTCCTACACTATAATGCTGCACCACTTGTCCTCTCAATGAACATTTACCAACTCATTGTTCCAAGGAACACTCCCAAAGTCCATCTGGTTCCCTCTGGCAATGCTAATGACTAGAACAAATCCATCCTTGACCTTCCCTTCTCCGCTACATAGTCCCTTTATAAATCCGAGCATCCCCTTCTGTGCAAGCACACACCTTCCAAGTTCTGCTAGCACCCCCATCCTGGGTAGTCCATCCCTCAAGAAGGTTCCCTCGCGTCAGAATATACAAAAATGAAGCAATATCCCTTCCTTAAAACCATATATTGGTCATAGTATGCTCATGGAAATCAATGGACACTATTGGGTACCAATGTCCCACAATGGCTCTGCTCCTCAATGCTTTACCAACATATTTCTTCTTGTTCTAATTTCTTTTGCTAATGTTGTTAATTATTGCCATCACTTTCAACGACCCAACCACTTTGTAAGCCTAATGAATGGTAGTGTGTTCTGTGAGATTTTGGGAAAACCATGCATAAGACATTGAAAGCAAGGTTTCTTGGTAGAGATAGTGTGGTTTTATATGTGTGGTACTACTATTATGCATATGTTGTATATGTTGTATATGTTTCATCTATTATGTTCTGCACATGTGGTGTTGTGTATATATAGTGTGTGTATATGTCTTTTAAGCAATGATTATTTACAAGGTGGTAGATATAGGGTTGTGTGAATGTTTAATATGTAGTCTTGGGTATAAATGGTGTTACGTACATGTTGGGTATGTGGTGTTGTGTGCATATTGTACTGTGCACATGATGGATATGAAGTGTTGTGTGCATGTTGGATATGCATTTATATGTACATATAGTGTTGTGTTCATGTTGTACATATGGTGGTGCGTGCATGATTGTACAGGTGGTGTTGTGAGCATGTGATTTCATGTAAATGTTGTATATGTGTTGTGTGCATGTGGTGTTGTGTACATGTCGTGCATATGATGTTGTGTACATGTGGTGTCATGTGCATGCCATCCATGTGGTACTATGTATATGTGGTATTGTGTACACGTTGTACAGGTGGTGCAGTGTACATGTGGCTTTGTGAACACCTTGTGCAGGTGGTGCAGTGTACATGTGATGTTGTTCATGCATTGTGCAAGTGGTGATTTGTATAGGTGGTATTGTGTACATGTTGTAGATATGGTACTAGTGTACCTGTGGTATTGCATGTGTGTCATACATGTTGGATTGCGAGTGTGCGATACTTTTTATGTGCATTGAGTAGTCATAGTATCATGACATGTGTATTCATTATGTTGTACTTTGTGTATGTATATGTATTATGTGGTGTTGTACATTGGGTATAGATGTATTGTGTTGTGTTATATGCTAGGTATACGTACATGTATTGTGGGGCATTGTACATTGAGTATAGATGGACGTATTATGTTGTACATTAGGTGCAGGTGTACGTATGTGTTATGTTGGACATCGGGTGTAGGTGTACATATGTGTTGTGTTGTACACTGGGTGTACGTGTATGTATTGTGTGGTGATGTACACCAGGTGTAAGTGCATGCAGTGTGGTGTGTTGTACATTGGGCGTAGGTGTATATGTTGTATGACAGGCATACGTGCATGTATTGCATGGATTTTTATTCCATCTATGGTTATATGTGTGTTGTTCGCACTATGTGCATGTGCACATGGTTGAGGAGAAGGCACTGAGTGTTTTTCGTGTGTGGAAACTGATTTAGAGTGCATACAAAGTAAGGATAAGGGTAGAAGCTAAGGATTGTTTAAAGGATAAGTATCAGTATTTTGTTTTAGTTTTATTATGCATGTGATTTACGATTATGGTCTATGATGATTACATGTGATCTATGATTCTAGTTTATGATGGTTACATGTGATTTATGATGGTTGTGTTTTGATCTAACCTGGTGTTGGGTCGTTAATATGCCATTATTATTGTCACTTGCGAATGTTTATTCCACCCATTTCTACCATTCTTCATCACGTCATTTATTATAATTTATTATTTAAATCCATTTTATAAATGATTTATGCTCTTATGAATGAATGTTATTTATTCTCCTTTATTTCTAATAAATTGATGATTATGCATGATTTTATCAATGATAGTTTTAATAAATCAGTTGTAACATTATTCACCATTTTTAGCCTCCAAGATAATTTCTAGATTGAAGATTTGATAATTAAAAGTGCCAACTCAGCAATTCGCTGGAATAAGAAGTGACGGTTTTGAGGTTGAGTTTCTGAGCAAATGGAGCAGAATCTGGAAAATCTGGAACATGGGTTTTGTCCAGAACGGGCCCAATTAACTTTAATAAAGAATGGTTTGCCCAAATTCGGCTTGTACTGGGAGAAACGCAGGGTTCTGTGAGCACGATTTTCTGAGATTTTTTGTTGCAGCCGTCCTCCAAATCTTAGCTGCAAAGCCAAATTCGCCTTCTTCTTGTTGATCAATTGGTTAGAAGCAAACCAATTTTGTAATGTAAATCATGTTGTAGTTATCTCTATTGTAACTGCTCTCTGATCTCTCTCTATTTAAATGAAAACAGAGATCAGAGATGGGTGATTTCAAGGGAATTTGAATGATGGAAGAATGATAGAAAAATGAAGAATGATGGTGGATTATCCATGATAGGATAGGGATTGTTGCATGCTGTAATTATCAAGCATTTGTTGTTGTAATGATTCCACAATTTGTTGATTAATACATGGTTTGGGAGTTGTTGTTCATTCTTTTCCTTCTAAAGTAACCCAGCAGCGTCTGCTGGCGGCTAAGGGCCCAGCCTCTGGTGGAGTACGCTGCTGCTCCTACTGTATATTATATTCTTTTGATTTCTACGTGGTTTTCTTATCTTTATTGCTCGGTAATCTGACATGCTTTTTCATATGTTATTCCATGCTCTGCTACGATTAATTCATTAATGGTTTCTTCAGGAAATTTATGTAGTGACTCTGTATTGTATGAGTGAATCTTTTTAGAGTTGATTGCATGTTATTAGTCTAAACCAGCTATTTCTGTTACAGAGCATTTGTACTGAATATTAATGTTATTGGATTCATTTGAAATCCTGATTATTGGAATCCTAAAAGTGATATTATTCTATTTGGAAACATAGTCGTATTCACCTTAATCGTCAGATTACCATATTAGCATGTCGTGTGTATGTATGGTTGATTCTTGCCAATTCATCAGTGAGTGTTGTTCCATAAAGTACATTCCATCCAATTTGCCTTAAGAAAGTAGATTACTATTTTATTGTAGAATGTGAGTTTGGTTCAATAGAGCAAGTTTAGTTCTGACTCGCGAGACTTAGTTTATTTGATCGCTGTTCCATTTACTGCTGTTCCATTTTAGACTTGTTGTTCCATTTCCTGTTTGTTGTTCCATTTTACTTTCTACCATTCCATTTACTTGCATTTGTTGTTTTGGTGTGAGAGAAGTTCTAAGGCTGTAGTGAGCCTCAGCAGTCGTTGCCTAGCTCCCAGACCTATGGTCCATGCTCTAATTTCCTTTCCATCAGTTTCTAGAGGGATGGGTTATCGCTTCCACACCCTTGAATGATAAGATGCCTTGCGTGATTTTATTCTTTTAGGGCAATTTAGTCATAGTTTAGCATCCGTTTACTCTTTTATTTTCTGAACGTTGTACTACTAAGCATTACTTTTGAGTAAATAGCCGCCTCAGACTGAGTACACTCTTGAAATAAAAAGTCGTCCCTGGGTTGATAATTAATGTGAAGGTAATTAGGAGTTCAAAAGACACCTTTTTATCGCTCCACACCTGGTGTGATACGTTTATACATGATGATTTGGTCAAAGATGCTAGTTTTAATTATTGTGCAAGGAAGCAAACAAAATTTCAAGTGTACCTTGTTGATAGGATACCAACGAGGTATCATGTGAATTTATTTCAATTTATATTAAATCTAATGGAAATTATGTTCTTGGTATAGGAAGCACGAAAATGCCCAGTTGGGTGGTTGAAAGCGACTGCAAAAATTAGTATCAATGATGAAAGAAACTAGAACAAGAAGTAATATGCTGGTAAAGCATTCAGGAGTAGGACCATTGTCGAAGACTGCTACCCAATAGTTTCCATTTATTTCCATGAGAATGCTATTACTGGTATGATAGTTTTAAGGCTATGATATGCCTTGGTTTTTGTATCTTCTGATGCGAGGAAGCCTTGCCACAGGATGGAATACCCAGAATGGGGGTGCCAATGAAACTTGGAAGGTGTGTTAGTGCACAAAAGGGGGTGACCGGATTTACCGAGGGACTATGTAGTAGAGAAGGGAATGTTGGGGATATATTTGTTTTGGTCATTAGCATTGCCAGATGGAACAAAGTCCATGTTGGGAGTGTGCCGTAGAACAATGAGTTGGTTACGTTCACTAAGAGGACAAGTGGCATTGGATTGTAGCATTAGACATTGGATGTCATTTGACTTTGGTAGTGGATTATGGAATTCATGGGAAGGAGGTGAATCCTAGTATTACATTGAGGGTGGAGGTGCCAACCTCTAGATTCCCTTGTTGTGAATGCATGCATCATATCCTTTTATTTTTTTGTTGAGAAAATGTGCATATGTGTATATGTGTGTATCATTGTAAATATTTTATTGAGATGGGTTTATAAAGCACCATGGATGATATGATTATTAGCTGGGTGAAGAACATTAGTATGTGTGTATATCTGGTTATTATTGTAAATATTGTAATGAGTTGTGTTATAAAGCTCTAGTAAACAATATGTTTGTCACGTTTTATCAAATGGTCATTGTAAATACTGCACTAAGTTCTGTTATAAAGTTGCATGGGTTGTAGGTTTTGTCTTTAGCAATCCTTTTGGTTATAGGTGACATTAAACACTGAGGACATTGTTCCCCCAAGGGGGAGGGTTTAGATATATATATATATATATATAGATATATATCAGACCAAAATTTACGGGACATGTATTCCAAGCTGAATGGTGGGCAAATCATCCTAGTGGGTGTTCATTTTGTTTATTACCTGTAAGGAAATGGCAAAGGCTTTGAAAAGGAAAAAGGCATTAATTAGAATTTTATTTATAAGAATAATGAAAATTAGGAGAAAAGGAAGGTGAAAGGTTGCATCTTTCATGCGAGGAGTAAAATGAAGGAAAATAATGGAAATTGAAGAAAATGGAGGCCTCATTAATAAAAAGGCTTCTGAGGATCAGTGGGAGGTTTGGTCAATGTAACCTTTTGTCAGTTCAGTGTTGGAGATCTCATTATTTTCTCTCTCTCTCATACTCTTAGATACTTAGGATTTTCTTGGAGCACTCTTGGAGAGTGCAACATACTTGGAGTTTTGGAGCAAGAAGGCAGAGGAAGAGTAGGAAAGCATAAGAGGACATCGGGATCTGTGGTTACAATGAGTTTTACTTGTAGGTACCGAGTTCCATGTATGTTTTCCTCACTATTTTTGGCATGCATGGCACATGCATGTGGTTTTTCAGTCATGATTTATCACTAGGATGGAGGATCGCCTTTGTTGACAATGGATTTGCCTAGCCTTTCCATTGCGTGGATAGCCATGGAGATTGTGGGTTTATTTTCCTTGTTTTTTTTGGTTGGTTCTCATCCTTCCTTAGCTTGGGTTGAGTTATTAATTCTTTGAAGCCTTAGTTGGACAAATGCTCTGGAATCCCTATAACAACTTCAGCTGAGTTACTAGTCCTGGAAGACTAGTTTTGACAAATGCTCTCGGAGCCTTGTAACAACTTGGGTTGAGTTACTAGTCTTGGAAGCCTTGGACACATGCTCTAGAAGCCCTTGGTGGGTTGAGTTACTAGTCTTGGAAGCCTTGGTTGGAAAAATTCTCTAGAATCCCGAAGACAGCTATGGGTTGAGTTAATAGTCCTAGAAACCTTAGTTGGAACAAACACTCTAGAAGTCCTAGAAGGCTTGGGTAGAGACCAATTTGATGATGCTTTTGTGATGTCCGACCATAAGGTGGAATAACTATTTGATGGGTTGAGGTGGATAGCCTTTGGAAGCCTTGAATGGTTTTGGATTTATGTGTTCTATGAGATCCCACATTCATTCTTGCAAAATGGAATGTGGGCGAATGGTTGAAGAGAGATTTGTCTCAGCCATTCTACAATTGGGTGGAATGTGGAAGTCCCATCTCGTGGTTTGGATTTTGCATCATGAATATGAGGTTATTTCACCTTGTATTTTTGTGAGTATTATACTGGTATATATGTGGATTATATGGCTGATTTGCTTGGTATTTATGTTTCTATTATGTTGGTTATGTATATGTTTTATGATAGTAATTATGTATGGTTCTTGTGAAGCGATAAAAAGGTATCTTGTGAACTCCTAATTACCTCACATTAATTATCAACCCAGGGACGACTTTTTATTTCAAGAGTGTACTCTGTCTGAGGTGGCTATTTACTTAAGAGTAATGTTTTGCAATATAGTGCTTAAAACCCACAAGTAAATGAATGCTTGAAAAATAAATCTAATTGGGACAGCAAGAAACTAAAATGTTCTAAACTAAATCATTCATTCAAACAGCCATCAATCGAGGATATGGTAGCAATGACTCAGTCCTCTAGAAATCGATGAAAAGAGAATTAGAGTATGGATCATGGATCTGGGAGCATAATAACGTCTGATGTGTCTCACGACAGCCTTGATCCTCCTCTCACACCAAAGCAGTAAATGCAAGTAAAAAGGAATGGCAAAAAGCAGCATGAAACGAAATGGAAAGCAGTAAATGAAACAGCAATTAAAAGAACTAAATCTCGCGAGTTAAAACTGAACTCTCATTCCGCAATCAAATAACAATCGGCAAAAGCAATTCCAATGAACTTTACTTTATGAGACGATATTTACAAATGAATTATGGAACAACAAATCATCATCTGCATGTACATGATTTACATTAATATAGCAATCTGAAAGTATTGAATGATATAACTATATTTCTGAACGAAGGAACATTGTCCTCAAGCCTCACAAATACTATTTCACATGGATCGGATAACAGTAACATTCATACCAACGTTCCGCTGCGGAAATAGCTGAGAAATGCAATTCGAATAGATCCACTTACACAATGCAGAGACATGAGAGAAAGAACTCCTTCAGATATCAATTATAATGAGGCATAGTATATCACATATAAAGAATGTATCAGATTACTTAATAAC
This sequence comes from Pinus tabuliformis, assembly GCA_031772625.1. Lineage (NCBI taxonomy): Eukaryota > Viridiplantae > Streptophyta > Pinopsida > Pinales > Pinaceae > Pinus > Pinus tabuliformis. The sequence continues at coordinate 339,270,536 of CM062818.1, read as the reverse complement.
AGAAATGAACAAACCACACGCAATTTACCATATAATACAACAGCGGCAAGTGTCCGTTGGAGCCGGGCCCGTAGCTTCCAATGGCACCGCCGTAAATTATTTTAGATGCAGGGAGAAAGTAAATGCCAAGCCTTTTATATTAACGCATCAATGATAATACAACAACACTAATTCCCAAAGAGATTCGATCGTCTGAGTTCTGAAACTTAGAATTACAAAAACAGTCCTCTTCCGCCCCCCGTCTCTGATCTTGGGTTTCATTTAAATAGAGAAATATCAGAGCATGGATAATTACAAAATGATTTGTTTTACAGAATTGGATGGATCCTAACCAATTGATCAACCAGATCAAGGCGAATTTTGGCTTTGTAGTTAAGATTTGGAGGGCGGCCGCAACAGCAAATCCCAGAAAATCGTGTTCAAAGAACCCTGCGTTTCTCCCTGTACAAGCCGAATTTGGGCAAACTTTTCTTCTTGAAGATAATTGGGCCCGTTCTGGACAAAACCCATGTTCCGGATTTGTCAAATTCGTCTTCATTTGCTCAGAATCTTAACCGCAAAACTGTCACTCCTTAAACCAGCGAATTTCTGAGTTGGCTGATTTAAAAATCAAATCTTCAATCTGGAAGTTACTTTGGAGGCTAAAAATGGCGAATGATGTTACAACCAACTTATTAGAACTATCATTGATAAATTAATGCATAATAATCAATTTATTAAAAATAAAAGAGAATAAATAACATTCATCCATGAGAGCATAAATTATTTATAAAATGGATTTAAATGATAAATTATAATAAATGTCATGATGAAGAATGGTGGAAATGGGTGGAATAAACCTTCACAAGTGAGAATAATCATGGAATATTAACGACCCCACACACCCCCACACTCAATATGTTGCATGTCCTCATGCAACGAAAACTGAATATATTTCATGTCCTCATGCAACCCAAAGACAAAAACCATGTGTTAACCAAGCAATAAAAATTTGAGAATAACTGAATGCTTCCTTAATTAATGAATATTCAATTGAAGGCATAACAATTTTTATATTGACATTCAACTATATGTATGAAGTTGCAGCAAAATATGCTACAGATAACAGCAAACTTCATTAAAACTACAAACCAAATTTTGTTGAAATGTTGCAAGTAAATTTACAATACAAGAATGTCTCTATGATCCAAAAATCAGATCGTTTTAATGCATGGATCATGAGATATAAATAAAATGGCTGTAGGTGAGAGTACATGATTTCCGAAATTGTATGAACCAATTTAACTTGAAATGATCTAGGTTTGTATATTTTAATAGTATGTCTGTGTTTCCTAGAGATCACAAGAATTGAGTTCATAATTTTTAAAAAATATTATGGAAATCAATTTCTACACTGAAATTGTATGACTGAAATTGCATGCCTTAAATGAGAAAGAAAATAGGAAATATCCATCATGCGTAGCGATTCGTCCCCCTCTCTGAAAAATTAGCATGCCCTCATGCGATGCTAGAAAACAAATAGAGGTGGTAGCTACCGACTGTTGAATTCTATGATTGGTGTAAAACAATCATGGAATAAGGGAGGTGTTGAGAGTGAAAAGAATATGAATGACGTGGGTATAAGAAAGAAATGAATGAAAGGAACACTCCCCCACAGTCGAAAATGACATGCTACTGAAAAAGGGGAAGTGGTAAAGATGTGGAATGAAGGATGACAAATAATGCTCAAAATGGATTTGCATTAGATTCTCTTAAATTTATAATAAATTAGAAAACTATGCAATTTTACCTCAAGTTTTACCTCCCAAAATGTGGAATGACATATAAATACTGGCAGTTGTTGAAGCTGATGTAGGCAGAGTTGGTGTTGAAAGTGATGCAAAAGGTGGAATCCAGGGAAGCACATCATGTCTGAAGAATTGTTCACGTTCACGAGCCTCTACTGTGAAGTGCAATAGTGTGGTCATGCTACGAATAGAATGCTGCCCATACTTGTTGTTCTCCTGTAAACAAAGCACTATTTGGCATACAATGTTCTTGAATCCATAGTGTTAGCTTTGAATAGCAACAGAGAAAATGCATGCAAAATTGCAATTTAGAAAAACTTACGTATACATGCAATACTACTATGTTGTCAAATCAACAAGGTATGGCAAAGTGTAGTAATCATATCGCATGCAATCCCATAATGCATCCATTCCCCCCCTCCAATTGGAAAATGGGTTGCATAACCATAAAGCATATGAGAGGGGTGGTGCGGACGGCAAGGCAATGGAATGAACAATATATCAGTAAGTAAAGCAGAGTACACTTATCAATGATAGGACGGTGAAAATTATGGTTATGTTGAGAGCAAAGTGTGTAAAGATAGTTATGAATAAGAGATAGGACGCTTTGGATTGATGATTATACAAAACGAAAAAGGACAACAATATGCTAAAAGGATGCTTTGCTGACGGTATTCTAGCTGAAAATGATGTGATTGATCATAAAACAATTTCTCATGCATAAAGGTTCAAACAGGGAAAAAGTTAAGGAAATAACTTCTCTGATAAAAAGAAAATAAGAAAAGGGTATTATAATAATAATTGATGAAAATATATAACTTCAATACCATAAGCAGAGCCTCTGCTGCCAGCAGGCGTCCATAGCCTCGGCAGGGTTGCTTTTTAACCCATATGAGCCAGGATCCTCAATTTATAAATGGAGAGTTTTAGTGTTGTTCTACAGAAGAGATCAGTGTGCTGGCGTGGTAACCAGATAACCACACTGCCATTCACTAGGAGGTAGCAAAAGTGATCAGGCCGGCTCGTGATGAGACCTCCTGTTCCAAGGATAATTTGGCTATCCAATGGATCATAACCCTGGTGTGGTGGCCATAATGGGAATGTCACTTTGTTACAGCCTTATGAACATGGTAGGCTGGCTCGTAATGAGACCCCCTATCTTCCATCTGCGAACAAAATTTTGTTGTTATTTCACATTTTTATGATAAAAAGAGGGAGGCTCAGTACTCCTTAAGAGCAGGGATGGCGGAAGAAGTTGAACAAGTCAACATAAAAAAATATACCCATAATCTCATTTATTACAGACAGAGAAGATTATAACCAGGAAGGGTGGAACCAGCATGGTATTAAGATGATCAATCAATATCATGTACAGCAAAAACAATGCAGTAAAGTAATATATAAATAATTGTGTCCCTTTTAAAAAGAATCTATCATCAAGAGGTTGTCCTTTTAAAGATCATAACGTGAATAATATTAACTTTGCTTCAAAAGAATCCATAATTCCTGTCCTCATAAAAGTGGTGTACTTCATGCCATGAAAGAGAATCAGGAGAATGTGGTTGAGCTGAACTATGAATAATACCACAAGAGAAAGGAAAGGGTTGCCCTCAAAAATATTCCCAAAGTGTTTCTCTTTTGAATGAACAGCAAAAACACTCAAAAAGTGGTGTTCCGTGTAGGGAACATCAAAGAAAATGCACACCAAAAAAAAAAAATAGACATAGAAAACGTGAAAATGCAAAGGTCGTTCTTTTTTAAAGAGAAGAATCCATGCAAGCAAAGACTCGAACAACAAAAACTCAAACTGATGTTCCTTTTGAAAAAGGAACAGCAAAAAAACTCAAACTGTTGTTCCTTTTGAAAAAGGAACAACAAAAACTCAAACTGTTGTTCCTTTTGAAAAAGGAACAGAAAAAAACTCAAACTGTTGTTCCTTTTGAAAAAGGAACAGTAAAAACTCAAACTGCTGTTCCTTTTGAAAAAGGAACAGCAAAAAACTCAAACTGTTGTTCATTTTGAAAAAGGAACAGCAAAAAACTCAAACTGCTGTTCATTTTGAAAAAGGAACAGTAAAAACTCAAACTGTTGTTCCTTTTGAAAAAGGAACAACAAAAAACTCAAACTGCTGTTCCTTTTGAAAAAGGAACAGTAAAAACTCAAACTGCTGTTCCTTTTGAAAAAGGAACATCAAAAAACTCAAACGGTTGTTCCTTTTGAAAAAGGAACAGTAAAAACTCAAACTGCTGTTCCTTTTGAAAAAGGAACAGCAAAAAAACTCAAATTGTTGTTCCTTTTGAAAAAGGAACAGCAAAAAACTCAAACTGCTGTTCCTTTTGAAAAAGGAACACCAAAAAAACTCAAACTGCCGTTCCTTTTGAAAAAGGAACAGCAAAAACACACCAAATGTTGTTCCTTTTGAAAAAGCAACAACAAAAACACGCACTGCTGTTCCTTTTGAAAAAGGAACAGCAAAAACACGCACTGCTGTTCCTTTTGAAAAAGGAACAGCAAAAACACACCAAATGTTGTTCCTTTTGAAAAAGGAACAACAAAAACACACCCAACGTGAAAGTGCAGAAGTGCTGTTCCATTGATGTTATGTCAAAAAAATGATCTATTTGAGAAATGTTTTGGTAGCAGTGACAAGACATGAATCTTGAAATTGAAATCAATTCTTCATTTGTTCTATTATGAATCCGTTGGGTAATGATTTGGATAAAATTCCTTTGTTTTATAAAAATTTCTTTGAAAAATCACTCGTCCATAAGTTGACCTTCTTTATTTTCCCAGGACCTGCAAAAAAACGAGTATCTACCTGCAATAAAACATTAAATCATGGATAAAGAGAGGTGATCGGGCTCCCATAATCCAAGAATTATGCAAAAAATAGCAAGTAGTTATTCTGTATAACAAATCCATAAAGAAAATAACAAAGTAAAATTTATTTGTTACCTGCGGGAGAGCAGTGGCCAATCATACTAACCTGCAGTGTTTTAATCACAACTTCTTTGTTTTTCGTCGAAATTGAGTGATTCCAAAGCCAAATGAGAGTTAATTCAAAGGTGTATCTCCAATAGAAACAGGTTTTAAAAACTCAATGATATGATATGTCAAATTTGTTTAGAACAACCTGCATAATAGAGTCATTTTCGATTACCCGGCTTAGACCAATAGTTGATATTTCAATCATAACTTTTTCGTTTGATGTCGGATTCGAATGATTCAAATTGGAAATGAAAGTAGATTCATTTATTTATTTCCAATAGAAACAGGTTTCGAATACAAGAAGAATTGATAGGTCAAATACTGTAAGGAACAGCCAGAAAGACATAGTTTTAAGAGTGCTGATTTACAATAGACAGTCAGTATTTTGATCATAACTTCCCCATATGATATCGAAAATGAGTGATTATAATTGCATTGTAAACTAGATTCATAGGGGAATCTACCATAGAAACAGGTTTTAAAAATTCATTCATTTAGGCCTCCAAAAACTGATTGTCCCAACTCTGTTCCTGAGCTGCCCGTTAGATAACCGGTCAATGTTTTGTCTCTAACTTTTTCGTTTCAAATCCAAATTGGGTAATTCAAATTGGGTTAGAAAGTAGACATCAAGGGATACCTAGGATAGAAACAGGTTTTAAAAATATTCATTTTTTGTCCCTCAAAACATGACTATCCCGACTGTTTTTTCAGAAATCTCATCAAGCCCGCAAGCCAAAAAAATGAAATTCAAGCATTTTTTCAAATTGGTGATAAAAATGAAAATGAGTGTTTGTAGAACTTATTATTTCCATTATGATTCATCTACATACACAAATTATAAAAAGAATTATCACCGATGTTAATTTGCATAGCATGTTGCAACAAAAACCCTAGTTTTACAAAAAGAGCAAAATGCACTTATTTATGTCTTTATTTTGTTTTATTTTATTTTCTACACTAATCTATTTTGATTTGAAAAATGAATATGACTACGTGTATGAGTACTTCCAGTGAAGCCATTTTCGAAACACGGCTTCACGTATGCACATACCCAAATTTGAAAAATGCATATTAATGAAAATTAGGGTATGAGAAGGTGGCTTCCCTTGAAAAAATGATATCAAAAATTGTTGAAGCATAGAGTGATGTTGCAAACAAATGATGGAGTGAAACCAATCTTCAATGTATCCTTTATTTTCTTGATTTCGCATAGCCATCATATCATGAAGTTCTTGAGCTTTTAAAATAGTTTGTTGATGCATCCTACAAGAAACCTCATTTTCTTCCATAGCTTCTACAATTTTTGCATTTGAAACATTCTGAATCTCATTGTAGGTTTTCTCTAATAACACATGTGAGATAGAATGGGTGGGAAGGGTGGGTAAATTTTCCAGCTCATCATTGTAAGCATGTTGTACTGGTTTATTATGGTGAGGGTGTGAAATTAGTTGAGCAGGAGCATTTTGATGATGTGGCTGATTGGGTTGTGTGAATGGTTTTGATGGGCAAGCAAGGTGTTGTGAAAGAGCTGGTGGAGAATATGGAGAATGCGCTTGTGCTACAAGATGAGGGAGAGTAGTCATGCCATCATAAGATGAACCATGCCCAAATTGTAAACAAGATAGGTGGTTATATTGAAATTGACATGGCTGCCCTAACACATTAGCATTCCATAATGTATTATGCAAGTATGATAATGGAGAAAAAGTGTTTTGAACCATACCTATAGGCCTTGATTTCCGTGGTTTTGACCTTGTTGCAGCTTCCTCATCTCTTTGATATGCTACTTCCATCGTAGATAAGGAAGAGTGAGTATCTATGAGATGCTCCTTTCGGTCATGAGAACAAAACACTTCATCAAATTCTTCATTTTTATGAACCTGCAAAACATTCAATTTTTCATTTAGAGAGCTTTCAAATAAAACATTGATTTCAGCTCTTATGTCTCCTATTCTTGTAGCTGATTTGGAGAACAAAGAAAAAACATCTCTAAAATTCTTACCAGCCTTGGAGATTCCTCTTGAATACCCTATGCACAACTCACAAACATCATCATATGATAACTGAAAAACATCACCTTTTCCTATCAGATTTAGGGTTTCTAAACATTCATCTTTGATTCCTTTAAGAAGGAGTGTTTTTAACATTTCTTTTTCCAAATGCTTATGCTTTGATTTTTGAAGGTTATAATGAAATCGATCTACATAGTCCTCCAAACTTTCATCTTCCCCTTGTATCATACTGAAAATATCTTCATTGGATTTGCAATAGTCTTGGTACTTCTTCAAGAATATGTTCTTCATGTCCTCCCATGTTTGGATGCAATTCCCACCTAGGCTCATGAACCATCGGAGAGCTGCTCCTTTTAGAGTAAGAGGAAACACTTTCAATCTTTGATCATTAGTACAATAATCATATCCTCTACAAAGTATTTCAAACTCAAACAAAAATGTATGTGGATCTTCATTTGCTAAACCATGAAAATTTGGTAAAGATGGGGGAATTATGTGCATTTGTATCACTCCTCCTAGATCTTTGATAGGAAATTCAAAAGTAGAAACGTGAGCCATTTCTTACCATAGTTTAAGATGTTCTTCATGTGTTTCTTCGAGGCTCCTTCTTCAAATGTTCCTGTCAATCGGTTAGTGAAATGGGTGGTGCTTACATCACCACTTGTGTGAGATCATGTGATTCATTTTTTTAAAAATTTCTATCTTTTTCCTAATCATTCACACAAAAATTCAAACATCTATTTCTACCCAACAAAGCAACAACGAATCTGTTAGGAAAGCGGACAGTGGAGCAGGGCTTTTACATGCTCCGTACGCAGGTTCTTACCTTCCGTTTTTAAGATCCAACTCTTCCCTATCAGATTCACACTACTCTTTAGAAATGACTACACTCTCCCCGGCAACGGCGCCAAAATGTGGAGCGATAAAAAGGTGTCTTGTGAACTCCTAATTACCTCACATTAATTATCAACCCAGGGACGACTTTTTATTTCAAGAGTGTACTCTGTCTGAGGCGGCTATTTACTTAAGAGTAATGTTTTGCAATATAGTGCTTAAAACCCACAAGTAAATGAATGCTTGAAAAAGAAATCTAATTGGGACAGCGAGAAACTAAAATGTTCTAAACTAAATCATTCATTCAAACAGCCATCAATCGAGGATATGGTAGCAATGACTCAGTCCTCTAGAAATCGATGAAAAGAGAATTAGAGTATGGATCATGGATCTAGGAGCATAATAGCGTCTGCTGTGTCTCACGACAGCCTTGATCCTCCTCTCACACCAAAGCAGTAAATGCAAGTAAAAAGGAATGGCAAAAAGCAGCATGAAACGAAATGGAAAGCAGTAAATGAAACATCAATTAAAAGAACTAAATCTCGTGAGTTAAACTGAACTCTCATTCCGCAATCAAATAACAATCGGCAAAAGCAATTCCAATGAACTTTACTTTATGAGACGATATTTACAAATGAATTATGGAATAGCAAATCATCATCTGCATGTACATGATTTACATTAATATAGCAATCTGAAAGTATTGAATGATATAACTATATTTCTGAACGAAGGAACATTGTCCTCAAGCCTCACAAATACTATTTCACATGGATCAGATAACAGTAACATTCATACCAACGTTCCGCTACGGAAATAGCTGAGAAATGCAATTCGAATAGATCCACTTACACAATGCAGAGACATGAGAGAAAGAACTTCAGATATCAATTATAATGAGGCATAGTATGTCACATATAAAGAATGTATCAGATTACTTAATAACAGAAATGAACAAACCACACGCAATTTACCATATAATACAACAGCGGCAAGTGTCCGTTGGAGCCGGGCCCGTAGCTTCCAATGGCACCGCCGTAAATTATTTCAGATGCAGGGAGAAAGTAAATGCCAAGCCTTTTATATTAACGCATCAATGATAATACAACAACACTAATTCCCAAAGAGATTCGATCGTCTGAGTTCTGAAACTTAGAATTACAAAAACAGTCCTCTTCCGCCCCCCGTCTCTGATCTTGGGTTTCATTTAAATAGAGAAATATCAGAGCATGGATAGTTACAAAATGATTTGTTTTACAGAATTGGATGGATCCTAACCAATTGATCAACCAGATCAAGGCGAATTTTGGCTTTGCAGTTAAGATTTGGAGGGCGGCCGCAACAGCAAATCCCAGAAAATCGTGTTCAAAGAACCCTGCGTTTCTCCCTGTACAAGCCGAATTTGGGCAAACTGTTCTTCTTGAAGATAATTGGGCCCGTTCTGGACAAAACCCATGTTCTGGATTTTCCAAATTCGTCTTCATTTGCTCAGAATCTTAACCGCAAAACTGTCACTCCTTAAACCAGCGAATTTCTGAGTTGGCTGATTTAAAAATCAAATCTTCAATCTGGAAGTTACTTTGGAGGCTAAAAATGGCGAATGATGTTACAACCAACTTATTAGAACTATCATTGATAAATTAATGCATAATAATCAATTTATTAAAAATAAAAGAGAATAAATAACATTCATCCATGAGAGCATAAATTATTTATAAAATGGATTTAAATGATAAATTATAATAAATGTCATGATGAAGAATGGTGGAAATGGGTGGAATAAACCTTCACAAGTGAGAATAATCATGGCATATTAACGACCCCACAGTTCTCATGATGTTTTTACTTGTAAATGGATGGACAATGTATCTATGACCTAATTGATGAAACTGCAACTAATGTGTTGATGCATAAATGCCTCATAGCGAATATTAGATAAGTATGAGACTCTTATGCTTAGATATGTTATTTACACCTGTAGATTACATATTCATGATATATTTGATGAAATGCTCGTGATGGCTAGTAGGGGTCCAACCAAGATCTTATTCAAGTAAATACATTAGTACTGTTATTTGTTATATATAAAAAAATTAATTAATAGTTATTAGGCAAAGGGAAAGATCAAACATCGTGCCCATTCACCAAGAGGCACCTAAAGGAGTATAAAGCCATCGGCCTCCCACAAATTATAATCAACTTCTATCTTTTCTAATAATAATAAATATAAATTTTCAAAATTTGTAAGTTGTTTGTACCATCTAGTATTAGAGCCTGTGGTCCTCTGGAAAGGCGTCCTTCATTGTCATCACTATTCCTTCCATATCATTACTCCATCCATTGTCCCGACAGTCAGACATCTACCTCCTTTCCATTGTTTCATGCTGATGTGTTTCCCATCCTTACCACCCAAGCAACGATTGGATTATTCCACGACAAAAAGCTTATCATTCTGCTCGACGGCTGCAAACCCCTTCCCAGTGTTATCCCATGCTCTATTCACCAGTCGTAGCTATCTCCCAACCACCGATGTTGTCTACAACCTGTATTCTGCTAATCATGATTCCAGACATGCATGAGATCTTTTATACCCAAGACACAAAACACTATGCCGGATCGACCTTACCTCCACAAACTCATTCAATGTCGTCGATGACAATGACTGATTTCAAAAAAAAGATTGATTTATCTTGAGAATAGGATTACTAGCGACTGTGATGATTTCAACTAAAAAATAGTCGATCTCGAGAGTAATTTTATCGAACATTCTGACTATATCAAGAAGCTTCAGGATATGACAAACCAGATAGAACAACATCTTGGGCATAACCATATCAAATCCAAAATTAATCATAATCAGAGAATATTAATGCTGAGAATTTTGTGTGTCAGGATGAATATTACATCTGAACAACTAATCCAAGATGATGGATGTAATCAACATCAAAATTCATCAGATTCAACAAACTCAAAAGATTCTCATGAAAAAATGGATTCTCCAAAAAAATCATCCACGCACCATCAAGGAAATAGTAACACGATTTTTTCAAATAAGCAGCTTTGGAATTCATTCACCAATGAATACCCTCTTTACACTCCACCACTATTGACGTATCAATGAAGAGAAAAAATCGAGCTACCCAAATTTGATGGTAATGAAAAATGCAGCGTTTCATGGTTGAATAAGGCATAAGAATATTTCGAGATTTACGATATTGACAATTGATGAGCCCCATCATTGGGTAAATTTATGGACCTTAATACGCCTCCAAGGTTATTAAAATCAACTCTTCTCATAATTCCTTACATATTTTAATTATATTCTACTTAATGAGATGAGTAAAATTAAGATGTTATGTCTAGTGGTCTAATGTTCATCCATTGTAGTTTTTTGAGAGAAAATCATGGAAATTTTGGCTAGTTAAGGGAAAAAATTGAATGAGACAAGGAGGAGAGATTATAGGAGATAGGTCCTCCTCATTTAATCCTCACTCATTCAAATATTCCTTAATAAAATCATACTAGTTCAGAGTTGCATGCAGCCAAGTCATGGAGATCATTGGCAGCCGAGCCAGTGACAATTAGGAGACAGTTCATCTTAAGTTTGGGAGCCAAGCCTCTCTATATTTAAGGAAGCCATTTGAGACAATAGTTGTATAAATTAGGAGGCCTAGAGCCTCATTACGATGCATATTTTTTATGTAAGAGCACTAAGCATTTTCGAGTTCACAATTTTTGGAAAAACATTGTTATGTAATTTTTCTGATACGATAATGGGAGTGAGCATTTCCTTGATCCAGAACTGAGTTAACTCAAAGGGCTGAAGATCTTGGGTTAGGGCCAAACCGTATTAGTAAAGGCTCCTCTTCTTCTACTTTTATGATTAGGTAATTTCATAGATTGATGGTTGAATTGGTTTTAGCATTGTCTCATTGCAAGTAGTTGTGAATTTGATTAGTTTGCTTCCATTTGTGCATTTCTTTAGCAGTAGCTTAGGAAGATAAAGGAATACCAAAAAGGTTGATAGCAGGAGGATTTGGCCTCACTTCCCCCTTTAGGCACCATGGTGTGAGGAAAGAACTCCTATGCAACCCCAAAAAGATAGAATTTTGATTGCTTATGGAATTTAGAGCTTTTTGTTACTTAGGCCAAAATCTTTTCAGTTTTCAAGAATAAGATTCAATTGTCATTTTTGACATCTTTAGCCTTGTATTAGATCTCATAGTGTTTCACATTATTCTGCAAGTATTTCCATGCATGAACTGGGCAACTAGCTAGTGAAATATTTTTTTCTTAAGTTGATTGAAAATATTTGTTGTTTGACATGATTCATAGATAAATGTTAGTGATTAATGTGGTGTAGGAGTTTCAATAGTGCATCAAGATATCATCACCAGATATCCTAACCTAACCTCAAACATGCATGATCACCAAAAGCCACTAGGTCCCTCAACCAATTCATCATTCCATAAGAACAACTTTCCAGGTTTGTTGAGAAAACCCAACCATCTCACAAACTCTCTTTTGAGCTCTGAAAACTACCTAGCCACTCCCCTACCTTATTTATTCAACCATTCACCTTCCCTAAGCCCTATAGAACCTTCCAAATCACTCCTATTTCTCTCGTTTGGATCATGTAGGAGTACAAGGGATCCTATAGGAGCATTAGGGGGTCCTATAGGAAGCGTTAGGACATCCTGTAGGATGACCTGTAGTGGCCTGTTTTTAGGCTGATTTGTGGAAAAAACATCCTGAAGGATTGGAGAAGACCCCTACTTGCCTCCCAAGCCATCCGACATTACACCACCATCTCTAACCCACCTGCCACATCAACAAGAAGATGTAGCATTCACAATTTCACAAAAAAGGGACAAAAAGAAAAAGAGTTATTTTGTTCATTCATATGCACAAAAGTAGAATGTTTGGTTATTTCAGAGTGCATGCCTAAGATAGTTAGGATTACACACATGTTAACCTAGAATTATTTTGAAGCAAAATATCTTATCAATTAGTCAAATGAGTGGTGTGTTTAAAGCATTTGATTTTAGTCTTTCCTTACTGCAATAGGCATTATTTCAATACTCCTAAGGAGTGAAAAATTATCCTTTCCTCATTAGTAATCATCCTTCTTCTAAATCAATAGGAGGTTGGTTTTTGAAACCATAGTGGTCTATCACCAGCGCAGCAGCGATAAACAATCAACCCATCACGTCTTCATGTTTATACAGCACTGTCACCTCCAAGTTTGTACGAACCCCAGGTTGATAAAGTAAAGTTGGTAGCCCCAGGGGTTGCATCATTCTTGCTATAATACTATTGCTCATCAACAATGATGATGAAAAGATTAGGCACGCTTCCAAGAAAATGGAAGATGAATCATATAATTGGTATATGTGTTGGAAGAACATGACACTTGCTATCAGTTGGAGAAAATTTAAGGATGTGTTCTTTAAAAGATTCCAAGGTGTGAAGGAAGAACAATTATTTTCAACACTCATCAGATTGCAATACAAAGGGGATGTGGATGAACACACTCGAGAATGGGAAACCTTAGAAACACGAGTACCTGGGTTATCAGAATCTCGTCTAATTCAATCATACATTTTTGGACTTAAAACTCATCTACAAGTATAACTTGAGCTTCATGACATTACGTCGATAGAAGTTGCAAGACAAAAAGAAAAATATGTTGAAAGGAAATTTGAAAAAATATTGTGGTCAAAACTATAGAAAGTATATTTGAGACAAATAATTCCCCATTCTGTGGATACAGATAATGCAAGATATGTTCCACCACATGTTCGTGAAGGAGAAAAGTCTAACTTGGAAATGAAAGGGATATAAGAGGGCAAGTGCAAATGTTGTGGCGAGAAGTGGGGCCCTAAATGTAGGTGTGGTAAAGGAAAATAGTCAAAGAACCTATATAACTGTGAAGAAACTAATTATTCAAACAATGATGAATCAAGCATAGAAGGAATAGAAGGTCCCCTAGAATTTTCTCTAGAATTAGATGACAGAATTATTCTACAAGTGTCACTATCATCTGTTACAGGTATATAACAACCCCAGTCTTTAAAATTAAAAGGATATATAAAGAAGAACAATGTAGTGGTTCTGATTGACTCTGGTAGCACCCACAACTTTTTATATGCAACCATGGAAAAGAGACTCAAAATTTTCTCATTCCCCTTGCCCAACATGAAGGTGATGGTAGCCAACGGTAAGAAGATTGGAAAGTTAGGGAAATGCCATAAAGTCAAACTGTAGATTCAAGGTTTTAATTTAGAATCCCCATTCTTCATTAGACCATTAGGAGGAGTAGATGTGGTCTTAGGTATCCAATGGCTATGAACCCTAGGCACTTACTCTGGCAACCATCAAGAGTAGTTCATAGCTTTAATTGGGAAAGGTGGAGGTACAAGTTATACAGATTCCAAGCACGAGAGAATCAAATCATTTCATCATCCTAGATGATGAAGATGATTTGAAAATGAGCACCGGCTTATCTAGTACAATGTCACCAATTAGAAATTTTATCTGCAAACATGATCAATGAAGAGTCACTAGAAGTGCAAGGTATAATTCAAAATCATGAAAAATTATTCCAAGACCTACCCATGGAAATTCCTCCTAATAGGGAAATCAAGCATACAATAGAAGTCAAATCAGAATCAAACCCCATCAACATCAAGCTGTATAGATATCCACATCACCAAAAGACTAAAATTGAGATATTAATCGAAGACCTTTTAAAATTTGGGATAATATCAAAACGTAAAAGTTCGTACCTAAGAGTTCGTACACTGCTCCAGTTGAATTGTTAAGGAAGAAGGATGGACCATTCAAGCTATGCATTGATTATGGAGGATTAAACAAAATAATGATTAAAAACAAATTCCCAATTCCCTCTATTGACGAAATTTTGGATGAACTATATGGCACAAAATACTTCTGAAAATTGGACACAAGGCCGGGCTATTACCAAATTAGAATCAGGTTAGAAGACATACCAAAAACTGTGTTCCGAACACACAAAGGTCACTACGAATTTAAAGTAAATCCTTTGGGTTAACCAATGCACCAACAACATTCCAAGCCACTATGAATGAGTTATTCTGTCCATATCTTAGGAAGTTTGTATTATTATTCATTGATGATATTTTAATTTACAGTAAAACTTGGAAGGCTCACCTACAACATTTCAACAAAGTTCTTACACTAATGAAATAGCACCAGTTCTATGCCAAGAAATCCAAATGCACCTTTGGGAAGGAAGAAGTAGAATATCTCGAACACATAATATCCCATGAAGGAGTGAAAGTGGACCCTAATAAAATAAAATCTATAAAGGAATGGAACAAACCAATTAATATATCCAAGCTAAGGGGTTTCTTAGGATTGACTAGATATTACCGAAGATTTATTAAAAATTATGCACATATAATTTCACCTCTAACAAACATTTTAAAAAAGAACTCATTTCAATGGAATGGGGAAGTAGGAAGGTGATGTGAAGAACTAAAGGAAGTTATGTCTAATGCCCTGGTATTGGCAAGTCCATATTTCTCTATCCCATTATCATTGAGTGTGATGCTTCCAATTTCGGTATAGGTGCAGTGTTAATGCAAGTGGGGCATCCAATAGCTTTTGAAAGCAGGAAGCTCAATAAAAGAGAATGTCTTAAGTCCACACACAACAAGGAAATGCTCTCTAGTATGCACACACTAGTTAAGTGGAGACAATATCTTTTGGGAAGTAATTTTTCCATTTGAACAAACCATAACAGTCTCTAGCGCCTCCTTCAACAAAAACACTTTCTGAGGAACAACAAAAATGTATTAAAAAAATTGTTTCCTTTGATACGCAGATACTACATAAAAGGGGAAAGGACAATGCAATAGCGGATTCCTTATCTAGGAAGGACAAAGAACCAAAATTACTTGCAGTCTCAGTTGTTATTCCTAAATGGCTTAATGAGATTCGAAGTGAGTATGCCAAGGATCCAGAAATAACTGCAATAATAAATAACATTCTATACAACTCCAAATTTGAATAGAAGAATGATATTCAATGGTAAAAAGGAATCATCTATATGAATTCAAACTCCAAGTTTAAATCCAAGGTACTCAAGGAGTCACATGATTCACTGTCAGTCGAACATGTATGACTCTTTAAAACTTACTATAATGCAAGGAAATCATTCTTCTAGAAGGGGATGAGTCATGATATTTAGAAATATGTAGCATAATGCTACAAATGTCAAAGAAATAAAAGTGAAAATATTACGACACCTGGATTACTTCACCCCTTAAACATTGCAAATTAGAAATGGGAAGAAATATCAATGGAATTTATTGATGGATTACATGTATCTGAAGGAAAGGATAAGATTTTCATAGTAGTTGATATACTCACCACGTATGCTCACTTTATTGCAATGAATAAATTAGACTTAGCTAAACAAATCACTAAAATATTTTGCAAAAATATTTATAAATTACACGCTTTTCCAAAATTCATTGTGAGTGATAGAGATGCTAAATTTAAGGGTAATATTTGGAATGAATTGTTCAACCATATAGGAACCTACCCAAATATGAGTTCCTCTTACCACCCTTAAACATATGGAAAAACGAAGGTTTCGAATAAATGTTTGGAAGCCTAACTACATTGTTACACTACAGAAAAACAAAATAAGTCAGCTCAATGGTTTCATCGAGCTAAATGGTGGTGTAATTTTACTTATCATACATCAGAAAAAATGACTCCATTACAAGCTTTGTATGGGTACGAACCTCGAAAATGGATGGATCTAGCTACCATCCAGAAAAATCTACTTCTTGTTAAAAACCAACAAAAAGAAATCCAAAAAATCTTCCAAACCCTAAAAGAAAATTTAAATAATGCAAGAAACTATATGAAGAAACAGGTTGACCGAAACAAAATCGAGAGAGAATTTGAAGTTGGATATGTTGGAAATAATACTTAGAGGGGGGGTGAATCAATATTATTAAGTCAAATATTCCGTTTTCAAAATCAACTGCTATACGCTACTTCAGTTAATTAAACTGGCATATATACGCAATAATGCAGAAGAAAACCCGCGTATATAATGCAAACTTATAATTTACTTTATCTTTCTGATGTTGATTGTTAATCTGTGATTCAGAAGCAAATAACCAGTAACCAGAAACAGTAAAGCAGAGCAGAAAGACAATCGCACACAAGAACACAAGATATAAGGTGGAAACCCAATGTGGGTGAAAACCACCTGTTGCAATTTGTCTCTATCTTTTCTTTAATTAGAAACTTCTTTTTACAAATGTACTGGTGCTGTCCTTTTACCAGTACACAGGCTGCAACCTGTAGAGAGCTACAACTCTCTCTCGTTTTCCAGCTTCTCCTGGAAGGGAGATACAACCCCCTTAGCTCTTGCACTAGCCAAGATACTAGTACGTAGGTGCTGGCCTACAGAAGGCTACAACCTTCTCTTTCTTTCAGGGACCATGTTTCATAAATTTTCAGACTGGATCCACAAATAACATCAATCAACCATCAAGAATTTCTGCATCAACCAATCACCTTTTCACCAATCAAAACTAAATCAACATAAACACCTCTCTGATGATTGTACCTAGATCACAGTAACAGTACCACACACCAAAACTGAACCCAAAACACTGCAGCAATAAACAGAAGCAGCAAAAACACAATTCAAAATGTATACGCTACTTTAATGGCCTAAAACATGTGTGCATACGCTTCTGTGTATGGAACAACCTTCGTATACGCTGTTTTCCTTCACTGAACCTGCGTATATACGTGCCTTAGCTAAACTGAACCTGCGTACAGATCTACAAACATAATTCACTCTTTCAAGTATTCAGGCACTAATTAACCCAGATTATCAGATTTATAGATCATGCATGTGCCAGATATAACAGATCAAAATCATGCAAAGATATTATCATTCAAGCCAAGAGATTATGACCCATCAATAGAACTTATCCTTCTTTTAACTAAGGTTCCTCCTTCATTCAGATCCAGATCTGCTTCACAATGCTAATCACCAATAATTAAGATCTCGTACATTATCAGATGTTCAATAATAATTCGGATGATACCTTGTCACATGATCTCCTTCCTCTTTTATAGTTTTAGGCCTTCCATAATACCACGGTCCAAAACCATAATAAACCAATACCAAGGGCCCTAAACCTGGGGTCAACACTTCTGACGAGGTACCTTGGTCCAAAACCATAGGTTCAAATTCCAAGGACTAACAACGATGGACCAAAAATAAGTTTCCCACCATGTACGCGCTTTTTTGTGCATAAAAGTGCGTGTATACGCATACGCGACTTCTAAATGTATAACCCGCGTGTATACGCATCTTCGGCAAGGTGAACCTGTGTATACAAGATTTCCTTCATTCTGAGCACCTGAACTGAGGTCTGACACCAAAGTGAGTTGCCATCAAGGACAACACATGAACCATAGGGCCACACTTGTGCCAAAATTCCAATAATATCCCCCTTTGGACTTGATGGCAACCCCAAGATCCTCAAAGTCATTCTCCCCCTTTGTCATCAAGGGCAAAGGGATGTGCTCCCCCTTAGTACATGCTAATATCTCTGCTCTGCTGAACATAATCCCCCTGACTGAAGGCAAGATCTGCAAAAAGGTGTTTTTCAAGAGGAACCATGACTTATCATAAAAGACCTTCCTATCACCACAAGACTCGATACATACAACCATCACCCAACCAAGTGGAGATACATCAGAAATTTACATATGACAACCAATCACATTGCATCAATCATCCCAAGCATAGTGGAGAAACCAAAATAGGCCATTACATGACCTTGATAAAAAAAAAGGTATACATGAAATAGAGATGAAATATCAAGACTATGCAAATCACCAATAACTACTATCAGCAGCATCTGATAATCACTGTATATATCAGCAACCATGTTCTCCTTATGTTCTCCTTTCTACAGTTGATCCACCTGAACCAAAAACAGCTTGAGTACTAGAACCAAGAGCTTCTAAGGTAATGCCAACAATGCATTATTAGAAGATTATTTTCTCCCCCTGAACATGTGCCTGATAGTCTCTAACAGACCCATATCAGACTCTCTCCAACCAGAGTCTGTCCTTGCTGATTTTCTTTAGAACTCCATATATGCGACTGCACCTGCATAAATCGGCATATGTACGTGGATGCCCCTCATCCAACTCGCGTACACCATCTTTTCTCTGAAACAGACAAGCTTCAACAACAGGATGAAGCATCAACTACTCCCAGCCTCTGTCTGAGATATTCAAAAGTTTCCCTGGGCAGTGGTTTGGTGAGTATATCAGCAACTTGTTCCTTAGACGGAACATACTCCAACTTGACTTTTTGCTCAAGCACTTGTTCCCGAAGAAAGTGATATTTGATAGGTATGTGCTTGGTCTTTGAATGCATGATAGGATTCTTTGAAATGCTTATTGCACTCATATTATCACATAAGATAGAGACAGGTGGAGTACAAGTGATTGGAAAATCCTGCAAGGTTTGCATCATCCAAAGAAGTTAAGTGCAGCAAGATGCAGCAGCCACATATTCCGCTTTAGCTGTAGATAAAGCAATCGAACTCTGTTTCTTGCTGAACCAAGATACTAATCTGGAATCCATAAAGAATGCACCACCACTTGTGCTCTTCCTGTCATCCACGCTTCCAGCCTAATCTGCATCTGTGTAAGCATGAAGTGTGAGATATGTATCTCTAGGATACCATAAGCCATAGTTTTGAGTTCCTTGAAGGTACTTGAAGATTCTCCAGACTGCCTGAAGATGAGTTTCCTTTGGATTTGCCTGAAATCTTCCAACTATTCCCACTGCATGCATGATGTTTGGTCATGTGCCTATCAAATAAAGTAGACTTCCAATCATCGATCTATAGGTTGGTTGATGTACTGCTACTGATTCATCATTTTCACTTAGACTGCATCCTATAACCATAGGGGTACATACTAGTTTCGAATCATCCATGCCATATTTCTTCAGAATCTGCTTGAGGTACTTGGTTTGAGACAAGAAGATACCACCCTCATTTTGTTGGATTTGCAATCCAAGAAAGTATGTCAGTTCTCCAATCAAAGACATTTCGAATTCTTTCTACATCACCAAGGAAAAGCTTTCACTCATAGCTTCTTCGTTGCTGCCAAAGATAATATCATCTACATACACAACAAGTATTAGCAATTTGTCATTTTCAATTTTTATCTAAAGATTGCTATCTGCTGATCCTTTTGAAAAACCTTGTTGATGAAGGTATTTTTCCAAGCGGTAGTACCAAGCCCTTGGAGCTTGTTTAAGCCCATAGAGAGCCTTTTTACGTCTGCATACAATATTTGGATCATTCCCAAGGATAAAGCCATCTGGTTGCTCTATGTACACTTCTTCTTCTAAGTCTCCATTTAGAAAGGCTGATTTTATGTCCATTTGAAATACTTTGAACTTCTGGAAGCTAGAGAGAGCAAGGAACATTCTGATGGCCTCAAGTCTAGCAACGGGAGCAAAAGTTTCTTCAAAGTCTATTCCTTCCTGTTGAGCATACCCTTTACAAACAAGTCTGGCCTTGTTTCTAATCACTTCCCCATTTTCATTCAACTTATTTTTGAAGATCCATTGTGTTCCTATGACATTTTTGTCTTTTGGTCTAGGAACCAATTCCCAAGTGTTATTCTTTTCGATCTACTCAAGCTCTTCATCCATTTCCTTAACCCAACACTCATCTTTGCATGCTTCTTTTACATTTTGTGATTCAGTGGAAGAGAGCAATGCCAAATAGCTTGAAGCTTCTGCTATTGTTCTTCTTATTTGTATACGTGCTTCTTTCTGCCCCAAAATTTGAGATTTTGGATGATTCTTCTGAACGTACCTAGATGGAGTATTTTCTTCTATCCTTATCTATTCCTCTGGTGCCTCTTGGGGTTCTTCTTCATCATTTGTCTGATTTGGAGAGTAGTCTTCATCCTCATCGATATTTTCATGATTCACTTGCCTAGGGATGTATCCTTTTTCATCAACCACTACATCAATGTTGTCTACAATTCTTCCATGTCTTTTATTGTAACACTTATATGCTTTGCTGTAGGGAGAATAACTAAGGAGAATGCCTTCATCTACTCTAGGTTCAAGTTTGCCAAGCTGCTCATCAGTATTCTTAATATAGCATTTGCTCCCAAAAATTTTGAAATTCTTTACCAAAGGAGTCTCACCATACCAGAGCTCATGAGGAGTTTGAGTGTTGTTCACTCGGACATTTCTTTTGTTGAAAATAACAACCGCAGCATATGTAGCTTCACCCTAGAAGGTTGCGGGAGTTCCAAACTCATCAAGCATAGCACGAGCCATTTGTTGGACTGTTCTTTTCATCCTTTCCACCACTCCATTTTGCTGAGGAGTCCTAGCCGTAGAGAATTCCCTTCTTATTCCATGTTCTTCACATAAATCAAAAAATTCATTTGAGGTAAATTCCCCACCTCTGTCGGACCTGAGGCACTTAATTTTGTAATCTGATTCATTTTCAGCCAAGGCTTTGAAGGATTTGAATTTTTCGAATGCTTCGTCTTTGTGCTTCATAAGTCCTAACCAAACAAACCTGGAGAAGTCATCAATGAATAATATAAGGTATTCTTCTCCTCGAGGTGACCTTGTCCTAAATGGACCACATACATCTGTATGGACTAGCTCAAGAGGCCTGCTAGCTGATCCTTCCTTCTCAGGAAAGTTAGTTCTAGTTTCCTTACCAAACTGACATGATTTTCATATGGTGTTGTCTGGAATTTTGATATCTGGAATACCACGAACTGCCTAGTATTTGTATGCTTTCCTTATTTGTGAAAATCTTAGATGCCCCAACCTCCGGTGCCATAACCAGTGTTCATCATCCTGTTGAAGCCCCGAAAATCAGGTCGACAACAAGGGGGATTACCTACCCAGTGCGGACCTTGGTTGGTAGCTCCTTATCCGTTCGGTCTAGCGGGTCCAACTAGGGATAATGGGACCAGTTTCCCAATCTAAGGGTGTGTGTGTGTGCAGAGTTGGATGATGCCGATCTAAGGGTTCTAATCTAAGCTACTTTAATCTAATTCTATGCTATTGTAATCTAATGAAAACAGCACATCTAATCTATGCTAACCTTGGATGTATTTCTTCTATTATGCGATCTAAAGAGATTTCAAATAATAACTGGTAATAAAGATCATTCAGGTATCATAAGAATGGAAATCAATTAAGATGAACCACTTTGCATAAAAATTTAGGCAAAACAGTTGTGAACAGCATATCACATAATGCGTTATTCATATATCAAACATAAATAAATGACTCCACCGTACAAAAGTGCCGAATGGTAACTCAAACATTCATGCAATAACATATAAAAAACTAAAAACTGTATATCACTTTAAGGATATCAGCAGAAATGGCCAAGAGATAAAAGTACCATTTATGACTGGTCCTACTCATAGGCTTCAAGCAACAATGATTTATCTCTCCTTGTTCTAATATCTACCAAGAGTACAGAAGTGAAGCATCAGTAGCAGATATCAAATGCAAACATTAATAAACCTTGATCCATTCATTCATCAAAACCTCCTCTGAGGGTGCAAAAGTGCATGTTCTGAGGACAAGTTTTTGACAAATTTATGGACCCTTCTCTAAATTCCTGAGAAGGGTTTAAATACTACTAACTAAATAACTTAATTACATAAATTTAGGATATGGTTTAAATGACCGCCCTTTATCTAAGAAAACTTATTTCTAAAAATTGAATCTAATTTCTAACTATTTATGCATTTTCTCCTTAGTGTTGCGAGCATGCAACATTTGCCTGGGAAGAGTCGGCTGGTTGTCTTCTGCTTTTGCTTGAGCTACGAAAATAGAAATGGCAAGCGCTGGCACCACTTTTTAGTAAACTAGAAGATATTTTTGGGAATCATCTTCTGGCTGGGCGAATTTACTGCGTATATACTTGGTAACAACCCAAATTCCTCTTAAACTACCTCTGCTTTTGCTATCTCGGTTTCTAGACTCATGGATGACTAAGCAAGTTAGGGACTTTACTTTCTGAACAATTTTCTTAGTGATGCGCGATTAGCGCTAGGTGCTAATCGCACATCAAAAACTGCCTTCGTTCTTTGATTCGGGCCTTTCTGGTGCGTTTTCCGCCTTTAGCGCTTTTCCTTTACCGGGCATAAGCTTTAGAATTTTGTAAACATGCTGCTTTTGTGAGCTTTTGACCTTGAGTGTCGAATCGCCTATTGATATCAGCATCTGTTCAGTAATACTCTGAAATTTGCGTTTCGGTTGCATGCAATATCTGTTTATGAGGGCATCTCTTCTTTGTTCTCCGAGCATTGGCATTTACCCTTTTTCCTTATATGTTTCCTGCACATTTCTTTATGTTGTTTCCTGTTTTTTATTCCTGTAGTTCACGCAAAGGAAAAGAGTAATGATAATAAATTTTGACACGAAAGCTTTAAGCTCTACGAATGTATAAAATCATGACACCCACAGTGAACTGACTCTTTGAAAAACACAAAACTATCCTTCATGAATACTTTGGTGTACATTCATTAATTTCCTTTAAGGCGCGCACCCAATTTTTGGTTTAGGGACATCTTTTCTTGAATGCTGAGCCGAGGAAAATTTGAGATGGGTGATTTCTGCGACTCGCACCGCAGCATCGCGGATCGCATTATCAAGATGTGTCATCACGGAGTTTCCTTATCAGTTTAGTGCAGAATCACACAGATCGTAGGATCGCAGATCGCATTTATCGCAAGATCACAGATCGCATTTATCGCAAGATCACAGATCGCATCTATCGTTGCAATTTGTTAAGTTATTGTGTGTTGTTTATGCGATGTTGCGATATGCGATGTCGCATATCGGCCATTGGATATTTCTTAAGATTTTCATTTATGGGCGCTTCTTAATGTATGCGATGCGATGAATTTCACATCGCTTCTTCGCAGTTTTTATTGTGCTCATAAATAAATGTTTCACTCTTCTCCGTGCGATGTATTTTTTGAGGAGTATAATACAAAAATATTTATAAAAATTTTTTGAATTTTTTACTATGGGTCCCCACTTCTTTAGTGTTATTGCTAATACTAAAGAAGGAGGGGGGTTGTTGGTGGTCACAACACATCCTTGCTTAAATAGCATTGTCGTTGTCCTTCTTCAAATATGTATAGATTATTTGGAGTTCTTCTGCCTTTGATCACTGTTTCTCCTCTATCAAAATCACGAACACTACATCCAGTTGATCAAAATATTACCTCGGTTCCTTGATCACACATCTGACTAACACTCAGTAGATTATGTTTCAAGCCATCAACATACAAAACACTTCCAGCCTTGACCTTTTCTTTCAACTAAGCAGTGCCTTTTCCTTTTATGGCTGTAGGGGTATCGTTTCCAAACGAAACCTTCTTTCCCTTTTCTAATGTAGTATATGATTCAAGTTTTTATTTATCACCTGTCATATGCTTCGAACATCTGTTGTGGATATACCATAGATTTTCTTGTCCTTCTGCATAAAAGGCTATCCCACATCTTTCTGGTTGTGGTTCCTTCATTCTCCATGTTCTGGCACTTGAGGTTTGTTCCTTCTGAGTTGTTTTCCAAAACCTTCTCCTGCATTCAGAATCTTCATGACCAAAGTTATTACAAATAGAACATTCAACTTCATTTTCAAGGGCTGAAAAGTTGTTATAAGTCATTTTCGTGATCCCAGTCATATTCATTTGTTTTTGAGCTTCTCTAGTCATGATTGTCTTATGGGAAACACATTGGGCTGCTTTGTGACCAAAGTTATGACAAGAGAAGCATTGGCCATTGAAGAAACTCATACGATTATTAAATCTATCATCCAACCGATTGTAGTTTCTACTGACATCCATTCTTGAGGGAAATTGGTAAGATTTTACCTGAGGTTGATTGTAGCTTCTATTTATCCTTAAGGTAGCTTGCCCCTGATTTTCTTGATAGTCTTTGTTCGTTCTTGAGGTAAACTATCCTTGATATACTTGATGATTTCAATTAGGCCTTTGCTCGCTCCTCCTTGTTACATCAAGATAACTTTTGGAGATGGATCCTTGAGATGTTTCTTCATTATATCCCAGACTTGTCTCAATTAGAGGAGAACGCTACACATTGATAATATCATCCATAGTTTCAGATCCTTTAACAAATCTAATATTAATAGCTTTTGTTTTCTCAATCTCCTTTTTAAGACCAACAATTTCACATTCCAAATTTTCAAGATGTTTTTCCCTTTCAGCTAGTTGACATTGCAGAGAATCGATAATCGGATTTTTCTCTTCTAAGCAAATTTTGAGATTAGATATCTCTTTATAAAAACCTTCTACATCTATAGCATCCATGTAGTCATCATCTTCAAAAGCCATTAAAGTTTATACTTATTACCTCGTTCATCTTCGTCACTATTTCAAAGTCCATCACTATCTTCATGAGTGTAATAGCTTTTCTTATTTGCATTCTATTTCTTGTTCCATCTAACAGGTTCCTTCCCTTTGTCAATCTTATCCTTGTGAGGACATTTGGTAGCATAGTGACCGACTCTTCCACAAGCAAAGCATTTGAAAGGTAACTTACCTCAGAACCACCCAGTACCCCATTGAAGATTTCTGACAAAATTTGATTCTTCTTCTTCTTCTGACACGTGTTCTGACTCATAGTACTCGCCTTTGCCTGAAGCCTTGAAGGCAGCTTCTCTCCTGTCTGATGGACCTCCTTTCCTCATTTCATAAGCAGTTAGAATTCCATACAGCTATGACATTTTAAGGCTTTGTAGATTCTCTTTTTCTTCTATTGCAGAAACTTTAGATTCAAACCTAGGGGACAAAGATCTTATAGCTTTTTCAACCACAACAACCTCTTTTATTTCTTCACCCAAATTTTTCATACAATTAACAATCTCATCTACACGAAGAAAATAGTTAACCACACTTTCATCATTATACATCCTGATATTTTCATACTGAATCCTGAGGGTTTGAAGTTTTGCTCGTTTTACCTGATCATCTCCTTCATAGCTCAGAACAATCTTGTCCCATATCTCTTTTGTAGATTTAAACTGCATTACCTTAACAAATTCTAATTGAGATAGGCATCCTAATAGAGTATTGACCACCTTTGCATTTGTTTCATATTTCTTCTTTTCAGCCGGATCTGTAGGAGTTGTTGATGGAAAAGTATACCTTGTATCTATGATATCCCAGACTTCTGTACCAAGAGATTGAAGATAGGCAGTAACTCTTACCTTCCAATAAACGAAGTTTGTCCCATCAAAAATCGGTGGCCTGATTGATGCTTCCCTCTCGTAGTTGCTCATGATGAATGATCTTCCTTCAAGTGATCAAGCTTCTTCTGAAGGACCTACTCTGATACCAATTGTTGGAAATAATACTGAGAGAGGGGGGTGAATCAGTATTATTAAGTCAAATATTCCTTTCTCAAAATCAACTGTTATACGCTACTTCAGTTAATTAAACCCGCGTATATACGTAATAATGCAGAAGAAAACCCGCATATATAATGCAAAATTTTAATTTACTTTATCTTTTTGATTTTGATTGTTAATCTATGATTCAGAAGCAAATAACCAGTAACCAGAAACAGTAAAGCAGAGCAGAAAGACAATCACACACAAGAACACAAGATATAAGGTGGAAACCCAATGTGGGTGAAAACCACCTCCTACAATTCGTCTCTATCTTTTCTTTAATTAGAAACTTCTTTTTACAAATGTATTGGTGCAGTCCTTTTACCAGTACGCAGGCTGCAACCTACAGAGAGCTACAACTCTCTCTCGTTTTCCATCTTCTCCTGGAAGGGAGCTACAACCCCCTTAGCTCTTGCACTAGCCAAGATACTAGTACATAGGTACTGGCCTACAGAAGGCTACAACCTTATCTTTCTTTCAGGGACCACGTTTCATAAAATTTTAGACTAGATCCACAAATAACATCAATCAACCATCAAGAATTTATGCATCAACCAATCACCTTTTCACCAATCAAAAGTAAATCAACATAAACACCTCTCTGACGACTGTACCCACATCACAGTAACAGTACCACACACCAAAACTGAACCCAGAACACTACAGCAATAAACAAAAGCAACAAAAACACAATTCAAAATGTATACGCTACTTTAATGGCCTGAAACCTGCATGCATACACTTCTGCGTATGGAACAACCTGCATATATGTTGTTTTCCTTCATTGGACCTGAGTATATACGCGCCTTAGCTGAACTGAACCTGTGTACAGATCTACAAACATAATTCACTCTTTCAAGTATTCAGGCACTGATTAACCCATATTATCAGATTTATAGATCACGCATGTGCCAGATATAACAGATCAAAATCATGCAAAGATATTATCATTCAAGCCAAGAGATTATGACCCATCAATAGA
This sequence comes from Pinus tabuliformis, assembly GCA_031772625.1. Classification (NCBI taxonomy): domain Eukaryota; kingdom Viridiplantae; phylum Streptophyta; class Pinopsida; order Pinales; family Pinaceae; genus Pinus; species Pinus tabuliformis. The sequence goes on along the minus strand of CM062818.1, from coordinate 339,243,403 downwards.
ACTTATCCTTCTTTTCGCTAAGGTTCCTCCTTCATTCAAATCCAGATCTGCTTCACAATGCTAATCACCAATAATTCAGATCTCGTACATTATCAGATGTTCAATAATAATTCAGATAATACCTTTTCACATGATCTCCTTCCTCATTTATAGTTTTAGGCCTTCCACAATACCATGATCCAAAACCATAATAAACCAATACCAAGGGCCCAAAACCTGGGGTCAACACTTCTGACGAGATACCTTAGTCCAAAACCATAGGTTCAAATTCTAAGGACTAACAACCATGGACCAAAAATAAGTTTCCCACCATGTACGCGCTTTTTTGTGCATAAAAGTGTGTGTATACGCATACGTGACTTCTGAATGTATAACCCGCGTGTATACGCATATTCGGCAAGGTGAACCTGCATATACAAGATCTCCTTCATTATGAGCGCCTGAACTGAAGTCTGACACCAAAGTGAGTTGCCATCAAGGACAACACCTGAACCATAGGGCCACACCAGTGCCAAAATGCCAACATGATAGTGGGTATTTGTCAAGCGCTAGCCATACAAATAATTATCCTTGAAACAAAAAGGAAACAATAAATTGGCACCAAAGTTATATGGACCATAGAAGATAAACAAAAAGATCAACCAATTTGTATATAGTTTAAGCCTTCCAAATAAAAGTCATCTTCACAATGTCTTTCATGTATCCTGCCTTAAAAGGGAACTGGGAGACCATCAATCAACCCAAACAATGCTTCCATCCTTATATGATGAAGGAAGGGTAGTTTTAGAGACCGAAGGTATCATATCCACCAGAGAAAAGAAGCTTCATTCTCATGTAATCAATGAATACTTGATCAAGTGGAAGGATTTACTAGAAGAAGAAGTTTCTTGGGAGACTGAAGCATTTCGTCAACAACACCCTTCATTACATATGCTTTGAGGGAAAAAATGTTTTGGAAGGAAGGAAATGTTATATAAAAAAAATTATTTAATAGTTATTGGGAAAAGGGCATGATCAAAGATCATGCCCATTCACCAAAAGGCACCCAAGGCAGTATAAAGCCAGGGGTCTCCCACAAATTGTAACTATCTTCTACCTTTTCTAATAAGGATAAGTATGAATTTTCCAAATTTTTAAGTTTTTTTGCCATTTGGTATCAAAGCCTGTGCTGTTATGGAAGCACTGGGAACCATTGAGATTTTGGGTTTATTTTCCTTATTCGTTGTAACATCCCTCATTAAAAATTCATGAAAAAAATATAAGACCACGGTCATGGGATACATAGTCCAGGCTAAGTGGTGGGAAACACATCTTAGTGGGTTTTCATTCTATTTATTATGGTTAAGGAAATTGGCAAAGGCAATGGAAAAGGCTTTGGAAGGCATGAGACATTAATTGACATTTTATTTATGAAAATAATGGAAATTAGGAGAAAAGGAAGGTGGAAATTCATAGGTTTCTTGTGAGGAGGAAAATGAAGGAAAATAACTGAAATTGAATAAAATAGAGGCCTTATTGATAAAAATCCTTTTGAGGATCAGTTGGTAGGCTTGGTTAGTTTAAGATTGGTCAGTTCAATGCTAGAGCTCTCTTCTATTCTCTCTCTCTCATACTCTTGGATACTTAGAGTTTTCTTGGAGAACTCGTGGAGAGCGTGGCATACTTGCAGTTTTGGAGAAAGAAGGCAAAGGAAGAGGAGGAAAACACAAGAGGACATCGGGATTAGTGGCTACAATGAGTTTTTCTTGCAGGTACTGAGTTTCATGTACGTTTTCCTCACCAGTTTTGGCATCGATGGCACATGCATGTGGTTTCTTGGTCATGATATGTCACTAGCATCGAGGATTTCCTAGATTGGGAGTGGATTTCCTAGCCTTTCCATTTCCTAGATATCCATGGCATTTTGGGTTTATTCTCTTTGTTTTCTAGTTGGTTATAATGTTTCCTTAGCTTGGGTTGACTTACTAGTTTCTGGAAGCCCTAGTTGAGCAAATACTCTGGAAGCCCTATAACAAATTGGGTTGAGTCCCTAATCCTAGAACCCTTTGTTAGAAGAATTCTCTAGAATACCTTGGTGGGTTGAGTTACTAGCCTTGGAAGCTTTGGTTGGACAAACACTCTAGAATCCTGGTGACAACTGTGGGTTGAGTTACTAGTCCTGAAAGCCTTGGTTGGAACAAACGCTCTAGAGCCTTGGAAGTCTTGGGTAGACACCAATCTGATGATGGATTTTATGATGTTTGACCAAGAGTTGGAATCACTATTTTATGGGTTGAGGTGATGTCCTCGGGAAGCCTTGTATGGTCTTTGATTGATGTGTTCTATGAGATCCCACATTCATTCTTGGAAAAAGGCATGCGTGTGAATAGTTGAAGAGATATTTTACTCAGCCATTCTACAGTTGGGTGGAACGTGGTAGTCCCATTTTGGGTTGGTTTTGCATCATTAATATGAGGTTATTTATCCTTGTTATATCATGAGTAATATTCTTGTTAGAAAATTATATATTACGGAGAAATGGAACACATAAAAGATTGCAGAAATATAAACAAAGAAAACGCACAAAACAAGAGAGACACAGATATACGTGGTTCACCCCGTTTGGGCTACGTCCACCCCGAACAACTAGTCATTCCTTTCTATTATCTAGCAAAATGAAGAGACGCAACCTACAGCAAAACCGCTGTAATATCCTTTGTTTTCTCTCACAGTCTCACCTCTCTGTTTCTTGCTCACCGAATACACATCTATATCACAGCTTCAAATACAATACCCTCATACAAAGAGAGGGGTTTCCTTCTAGGGCAAAAAACCGTAAACTAAACATAAGTTCTACCATCAGATCATCGGCCTAATGAACGGCCTAGATTGACTAGAAATTACTATACTTTTACAAGGCAATTTTACATCTGTTTTTAGCTTCGGGGGCACTGCCCCCGAGCCCCCGCCGGGGGACCGCTGGCCCTCGGACCCCCCAGCCGGGGGGATCGGTCCCCCCGGACCCCCGTGGGGGGGACAAGTCCCCCCCGCACCGCCCCGCATGGAGGGGTGTACGAACGTCCTGGGGTATACATCCGGCTGAAACAAAGACCTCTGAACAATCATGCTCCACACACAACAATATCCCACTTGGAGAATGATTGTAGAAACTCCACTGCTACTTCATTTGCTGGAAAATGACTCCTCTTTGGACCTGGTTGTTTCTCATCTTCATCGTCATCCTTGAAGACCAATTGAAACTGAGCATATTCCTAGTTTCTCCCTGGTTACAACTTTTGTTAGCATATCTGCATGATTCTGGCTAGTGTGTATCTTTTCCAGCTTCAACTCTCCATCTTCCAACGCTGATCGTATGAAATGGTACTTGAGATGTATGTGTTTAGTCCTGGAATGAAATGTTGAGTTCTTTGCAAGATGGATGGCACTTTTGCTATCACTATATAATGTGCCCTTATCATGCTCCTTACCCAATTCACCCATAAACATTTGTAACCAAATCATTTATTTACTAGCCTTTGTAGCAGCAACATACTCTGCTTGTGTTGTTGAAAGTGCAACAACACTTTGGATTTTTGAAACCCAACTGACAACTATTCCTCCAACAGTAAATACATATCCTGTAGTGCTCCTCCTGTTATCTCTGTCACCTGCCATATCTGCATCAACATATCCTTTTAGGGAGATGTTTGAACCACCAAAGCATAATGCTTTATTTGTGGTACCTTTCAAATATCTGAGAATCCATTTCACTGCCATCCAATGGTACTTTCCTGGATTGTTCATGTACCTGCTTACAACTCCCACTGCATGTGCAATATCAGGCCTTGTGTAGACCATTTCATACATTAAGCTTTCAACTGCTGATGCATATGGAACTTTAGACATATAATCCATGTCTTCTTGGGTCTTTGTTATAGGGAAAAGTATCCGACTCGGATGACCCTAACCCACTCTAAGGGTGACAGTTCCTTAGCAACAACTGTAAAACAAACTACTGAAAGTTTACTTCTTTATGAAAGCAAAAGAGAATGGAGGAAGCACTAACTGTTGCCTTGCGCTTAATGTTGAATCCAAACTCTCCTCTTTGGCCGCTTGCTCCTAGCTCTTTGTCCTTCTGCTCACCCAGCTACAATGAGATCCTGCACAATGACAAAGAAGGAAACTACAAGAGGCATGCAATCATAACTGGTTCATGGATTAGTGTAAACCAAACATGCAATCATCACAATATATAATTGAAACAAGAGCACATAGAAGAACCTCAATATCTTTTATTAATGAAGAAATAAAGGTTCTGAGAGTATTACAACCATTGCAGGCTCCAACCCAGCAACACCTCCCAGCAGAAAGAATTGCTCTTCTTCACCTCTCTCAAACAATCACCCAATAGCTCAATGATGAAACCAACAGCATATCATTACTTTGCACAAAATTCCAGCCTCCTGAGCTCATAGGAGAGAGCTCAATATATAGATGAATTGAGAAAGGATGAGTCAGCTTGCAACTGATGTGTAGCTGCCTTGTGTCCTTTCTCTCTTCAGTTAATCTTTAGTTGATCTTCAGTTCTTGAGTCCACTTGGTGAACCTTGCTTCCACTTGGAGAAACAAAGCCTCTGACTCATCACAAGGCGAAATACCTGATCCAAGTGTCATTTTTGGAAGATTCCAAAGCAATGACTCACTGTGCCACATGTCCAAACTCGCCCAACGCAGGTGGGCTTTGTTCTACCTTCTTTGCAACGCAGGTACACCATGGAGCAGTTGTGTTTCAGCGCAGAAACCCAGTGGAGCACCTGCTTTGATTTCAGGATTGCTTGTTTTTGAGTGTTTTCAGGTGGAGAACTGATCTGAGAGCTGTTGGTTTGCTGACCTTGTTCCTCTAAGGGTAGGAACATCATGTTTAGGGAACTTTGGATCCCTTGGATTATTGACAATTCATGCTTGTTGCTGTAAGGCACAAAATTGTCTATAACAGATGCCCCCTAAAGTATGAGGTCGTTTATCGGGTGAAATGCTTTATTGAGAGGATCCGAAGTTCATTCGATCTGCTGAGAAGTGTCCTGTAATAAGGTACAATACAATACATTATTTTTCATACATTTTTCATGATCTAGCTGAGACGGGCATTCCCATGCTCAGTTTTATAAATACATTTTGGTACATAGAACAGACGATCGTCTGATGCTAGACTGATAATTCTCTGCCAAATTTATCATCCTTTGAAAAGGATGATCATCTGCTGCAATGATGTACATATCAAATGTCTTTATGTCCTGAATATATATCGCAGCCCGGATGGATGAAACTAGATCCAGGGTCTTCAATCTCTTCCGATCTACACTAGATGTACAAGTCGATCCATGTGAGAATTTCTTGAAGTCGAACATGGAAAGACATCGCTTGATTACCGGTCAACAATGTAGACCGTTAACAAACGCGAGAGGAATCACCGATAAGTATGATGACCCTCAAGGTACAGCAGTACAATCTACATGGTGGGAATAAAGGACTTGGCATCGACCACCATGCAAAATCTTCTAGTCGAAGGTCATTGATGTATACCTGTCGCCAGAAGTGAGAAACTTGCCATTGAGGCATGCAAGCTTCAAAGTACTGAGGGGGGTGTTCCTAGATCAACTCCTTGGATAATGAGCTGATGTCGACAAGGAGCGATCCGTCAAAGGAGGGCCTTAATGAATCCCACATCAGTGACACGGAACGGAGCTAGTGATTATGATGAGGTGAAAACAAACTGTGATGTATGATTCAGGGTGGCGGTCATGAAGTGGATGAAGGATAATGTATGGCAGTGGGCGGAACAGGGTTGACTCTTTACAGAACCACATCTCTTGAACATATAACGACACTGATGTGATAGATTGGTAGCATTACCCCAATTGTGGATGGTGTGGCGAGGACCATGATTCTGCGACCGGTGAATGAAACAACCCAACCCGAAGTGCTACGGAGGACAAAGTGTCATGTTCAAGAGCGACTTGCTACCATTAATGCTGTGAGGTTCTCCCAATTTTTCCCCAGTCATTGCTAACAAGTACCTCTTTATTTTTGTCAAGCTTGAGGAGGATAACATATGCTTGTTCTATAACCTGCCCTTCGGGCAAGCCCATCGCTATGTTTTAACGAGCCTAGCGATAGGGAAACTCGTTCTCGTCTAAAGACAAGTTTGTCGCTATTTAATCATTTTAACGAGTCTAACGACAAGGAAAACTCGGTTCTTTTCATTTTTAGAGAGTCTGAAAAGGTACGAAAAGTTAACTCCAAAATTCCTTTTTCGTCATCTAATCCCTTAAGTCCGAAAAATTATCAAACAATACAGAAGGGATGAATTTTCGGTTGCTTTAACGAGCCGAACAAAACAAGCGCTCGATCTTTTTGTGCAATAATCCCTCAGGTCCAAAAAGATTAAAATCTAGAGGAGGGATAGCTTTCTGGTCGCTTTAACGAGCTGGAAGGCCAAAACTCGGCAAACTTTTCATATTTTACAAGTTAGTGAAAAGAGCTCAAAGAAGACTCGTCTTTTGAGGAACGAGTGATGAACAGGGATAGCAGCAGATTCCAGGTACAGGTTGGAATTCTCCAATCACGGCAGTGTCACAAGGATGGCTAAGTGAAATCACTCTTCGCAGCTGTTCCTCAAAATGGGTAAACAAACATTTGGAGGTGAATGATTGGCCAAATGAACAGATGGAGGTGAGGGCATATAAACACGACCAAGGGCTTTTAATATGGCTTTCAAAGGTTACATTTCTCGAGGTTGTTTACCGGTTCATTTTTTCTGGATGAGCTTGAACTGCTAGGGAAAGATTGCTCACAATTTACGTTTATTTCTTAACGAGCATGAACTTCTGCACAAAAACTGCTCGATTCTTGCGTTTATTTTTTAACGAGCATGAACACCGCTAAAACTGCTCGATTCTACCAGTCTTAATACAAGGAATGCCTTAGGTGAGGTAATCTTATTTAAGGAGCGATACCTCACTAATTACTCCAATTTGGCAGGTTTAAACTTTTTCCCTTCATCCTTTCTTTATGCAAGCTAGAAACGGGTAATCCTACGAGTTTAACGGGTTAGAGGACCTAAAAATTTAAAAAAATAAATAGTCGTCCCGTGCTTGCACTCCAAAAGGTTTGCATGCCCCCAGGTATAAAGTATAATTTCGAGATTCTGCCATCTCTTACTTATTATCCGAAAAATGGTTTTGTTTGCTGCCGCAAACTAAACTCTCTTTTCGGCGATGTCTATCATTAGGTTGCTAAGGATGGTGACTACTTGTTGCAGCAATTTCATCTCTTTCTTTGAAGACTGCCCCTACTTATCCTTCAAAACAGCTTGTTTTAGTGGGTGAGGCTTGACATTCAAAGATGGTGGCTTCTTGCTGCCACAAATAGACCCCCTCCTTAGGAGAGCCCACTTCTTTAGACAAAGGGAGCGATCGCTTCGCTTCAACATAACTTTGACAAAAGAATTTTATCCTAGAACAACCCTCTCTTCCTCTGCCGGACGGGGTACGGACTAGTCCATTCTTCTGCGGAAATTAACTTTATACCTAAGGTTTTCTCTGCCCGAGGTAGGCCAGGGTGCATGCCCCCTGGGTCCCAGTTCTTTCTTTCCGAATTACTCACATTCATCGGGAAGTAGAACCGGGGGCGGTGGCATTCCTTGAGCGAATAAACCGTTAAGGGATGGTATTTGACTATTTGCAATGCGTGATCCTGGAAATGAAAGTTGGTCTACTAGCTGGACCATTCTTCCTTCGTGCGGAAAACACATGACTCTAAAGAGTGAGGACACTATTGCCTCCACGCAATATATATAGTCTCGTCCAAGGAGTAAGTTATATGCCAAGGGTCCCTGGACGACCATGATGTTCATGTGAACTGACTTCCCTTTCAATGTAACCGGAACATTGGGGAGAATCCCTAACGGGTGACTGGTTCCTTTATCAAAACCTGATAGATTTCTCATCTCAGGTAAAAGCGCCGGGCAACCCAGTGCTTTCCAAGCGACAGAGGAAAGGATACTCACAGATGCCCCTTCATCAATGATAGTTCCAGCCATCACCATTCTGTAGATTTGGACTATGATTCTGAATGGGATACTGGCTGGTAACCGGGGTCTGCCTAGTTGATTCCAATCAAAGGATACAACTAGGTTGCTTGGTGGTGGGACCGAATATACGGCCGGATACGGCCCTGACGATGTTCCTTCCTGCGATAAAGGAATGGGCGCATTGCCCTGATGCTCATCAGAGTCTGTGTTGATGAAAAGAATATGGACGGTGTCATCCTTATCCTCTTCAGTGAGGGTGTCATTTGAAGATGGGTCTTCAATAACGGAGTCATTGGACGATGAAACCTCTGAAGGAAGAACCGGGTCAACTGTCATTTCGACTTTTAGACTTCCATCTGGTCTGGATTCAGTAGGTTCATTCTCAATGACCGACACTTCAGCTGACCACTTGGGCGGGTCAGCTGGATTTTCAACTATCGAGGGATTAGGCGCGAGTTTTTGGTATCCAGGAGGAAGTCGTAACGGCGAAACCAGACGATCTTCCAAAACTCTCTTTGCCTCATCTAAGAATAGACATTTGTGGATGGCATGCTCGCCTTCACACAATATACAGGGTGATCTTGGTCTCCCTCTTCGTCCTTCACTCTCGCTAGTTGACGGACTGCAATCAACATGACTGCCAGAGGTTGATGCTACCGGATTGTGCAATCTTGGGGACCAATCCCTTAGTATCCGGGGAATACAAGGACAATCACGATGGAAGTGGGCCCCTTCTCAAATGACGCATGGAGATCTAGGCCCGGTCGGTGCAGTGTGTGAGTTTTTGTCAGCTGTCTTTTGCTTGCCCCCAGTCGCCTTCGCCATAGGCTCCTTCTGCTTCTTTTCTCTCTTCTTCCTTTCCTTCTTCTCCTTGGGAGGCTGACTTTTGCCAGCTCTACCTTGCGAAGATGAAGGATCAGAGGAAGTATTGTAAGAAGTGGAAGGCTGGTGGGTAGTCCTAGACTGGTCTGACTGTTGATTCGACTGCTCAGGATTAGTGGCGATCTGGACTACATTAGTTGAAAAGAGCCATACAGGTAGGCCAATTGTCAATCCTGGAAGTGACAATGTTGCCATATGAGGCACACCAACATCTCCCCAAGAGGAGAAGGGATTTGGACTTCCGCCAAGGTTGCCTCCTTGGTTGGTGGGCTCCATACTTTTCAACTGAAAGATCAACGTGGGAATAACAGGTGATTTTGTTCCGCTTAAAATAAATTTTATTAACGACGCTTTTAGACAAAAACTTGCTTTTTCATGTTTTAAGAGTCGAGAAAAAGCTAAAGATGACTCTAGTCGCCTTTGATGTTTTAACGAGCCCGAAGTGACAAATGCTCGGATGGACTTTTTCAGTTATACAGTTTGAAAAAGGCCAAAAGAAACTGCTCTGGAGTTCTAGGCAGAGGGTGTGCCAAACTTTTCGCAAAACCACAGAATACGTTTTACGGTACGGGTGGTCGATCTTCGTGAATGCTGTGTTCACTGCATCGCGATCAGTAGGGCGGTCGACATGGCTTCCTATGGATAAAGGATAATTGCCTATAGGGGTCTCCCAATATATACGCGACGGTACGTGGGAGCACAAGTCCGTATTAGTGCCACCGACTCTCAGGAGGAATCACCCACCTTCGTAGAGATCGACAGTCACTATGTTTAACGACGCCGGAACACGTCTCTACCTAGACCTCTATGTGTTTGCGTTATGTTACAAAGCGTTGTTATGTAAATTGGATTTATTTTAATGTTGATCTTGCTTATCAGTTTGCCTTTAAGGATCACCACGAGATGTATATAACAAATTCCTGAATGCAGTCTAAGATGAGAAGCAAACTTTTCAATCTTTCAACTTTGAAAACCTTAACTACTGAGGGAAAAGAAAGGAAAATATTTTCACACAGATCATAGAGCACACACTAAAATGCAAATTTTCCTAAATCGTCAAGCACACAGTCAAATGCAAAATGCACAATGCATGTATTTTCTTTTCCCTTTCTTAATGTGGATGGAGACAAAAAGAAAGTGGTTATATAACTTTGATTTCGATTTAAAGCGAAAGTAAACAAGCTTGTCCAAAATCAAAAGACACCTTAAGATTCACTTGCTTAATCACTAGAAATACATGAAATCAAACCATATGAACGAAAGTAAAATGACTAACCAGCTATGGACAGCAAACAAGCTAACTCTTTAGACCAGCAAAATGCCTAACACAGGTTCAGATCTAAGAGGCCAAAAGCATGACTAGTTTACTTTTCGTTATGGGAAATTGTAAATGAGCAAGAAATACAAAGAACAAGTACAATTTCGTTATATAACAGAGGCGGAATGACGGCAAGTAATATTGGTTTCAAAACAGGCACAAGACTGACACCTAGCAGCAAAACTAAGTGAAAACAGGCAAGAGAAAGGAGGAAACCCCAAATGCACTAAGCAAATTTGGGTCAATGCAGGCTCTGCACAGTCAAACTGGCTCTCAGCACAGGTAGCTAGTTCGGGACCTGCGTTGCAAAGCAGGTAGCCTGTATACTACCTGCTTTGGAAAACGAGAGTTGCGTTTTCATAGTCTCCGGGTCATAATTTTCTCAAAAATGCACGGTTTTTGCTCAAATCAGAAGCATTCAATCAAGCACAGTTAAAGGGATGATTTAGAAGGTGCAAAGCTATCACTAAGAGCTTACAAGGATCTTTGTAGATCAGCTCTTCAAATCATGAATCTGCTCAGACAATGAGCAAGAGTAGCAGCCCCTCTACTTCGCTTTTGATATAGTCAAAAGCTTTTCGATTTGGTACTCTTTTGTTCAGGAAATGAATAGCAAAATACTACAAACACAATCAAATGGATACGATCCCCAGCGGAGTCGCCAGTTTGTTGTAGGGAAAAGTATCCGACTCGGATGACCCTAACCCACTCTAAGGGTGACAGTTCCTTAGCAACAACTGTAAAACAAACTACTGAAAGTTTACTTCTTTATGAAAGAAAAAGAGAATGGAGGAAGCACTAACCGTTGCCTTGCGCTTAATGTCGAATCCAAACTCTCCTCTTTGGCCACTTGCTCCTAGCTCTTTGTCCTTCTGCTCACCCAGCTACAATGAGATCCTGCACAATGACAAAGAAGGAAACTACAAGAGGCATGCAATCATAACTGGTTCATGGATTAGTGTAAACCAAACATGCAATCATCACAATATATAATTGAAACAAGAGCACATAGAAGAACCTCAATAGCTTTTATTAATGAAGAAATAAAGGTTCTGAGAGTATTACAACCATTGCAGGCTCCAACCCAGCAACACCTCCCAGCAGAAAGAATTGCTCTTCTTCACCTCTCTCAAACAATCACCCAATAGCTCAATGATGAAACCAACAGCATATCATTACTTTGCACAAAATTCCAGCCTCCTGAGCTCATAGGAGAGAGCTCAATATATAGATGAATTGAGAAAGGATGAGTCAGCTTGCAACGGATGTGTATCTGCCTTGTGTCCTTTCTCTCTTCAGTTAATCTTTAGTTGATCTTCAGTTCTTGAGTCCACTTGGTGAACCTTGCTTCCACTTGGAGAAACAAAGCCTCTGACTCATCACAAGGCGAAATACCTGATCCAAGTGTCATTTTTGGAAGATTCCAAAGCAATGACTCACTGTGCCACATGTCCAAACTCGCCCAACGCAGGTGGGCTTTGTTCTACCTGCTTTGCAACGCAGGTACACCATGGAGCAGTTGTGTTTCAGCGTAGAAACCCAGTGGAGCACCTGCTTTGATTTCAGGATTGCTTGTTTTTGAGTGTTTTCAGGTGGAGAACTGATCTGAGAGCTGTTGGTTTGCTGACCTTGTTCCTCTAAGGGTAGGAACATCATGTTTACGGAACTTTGGATCCCTTGGATTATTGACAATTCATGCTTGTTGCTGTAAGGCACAAAATTGTCTATAACAGTCTTTGGGAACATTTCTTTACTAAGTTTGAAATGGCTAGCAAAAGGTTTACTAACTGGTTTTGCATTGTGCATATTAAATCTTTTCAACGCCTTTTGTATGTACTCATTCTGAGACAATGTTAATTTGGGATTTTTCCTGTCTCTAGTGATTCTCATACCAAGGATTTGTTTTGCAGCTCCTAAATCCTTCATTGCAAATGAATTTGCCAATTTTATTTTGAGTACATTTATTTCCTGCATGTTAGATCCTGCAACAAGCATGTCATCCACATATAATAACAATATAATATAGCTGCCATCATTTTGCTTTTTCAGATAAACACAATGATCAGAGTGACATCTAGTATAACCTTGTTCAGACATAAACTTGTCAAATTTTAGATACCACTGCCTTGGAGACTGCTTTAAGCAATACAAGCTCTTCTTCAACCTGCACACTAGTTTCTCCTTCCCTTTCACCTCATATCCTTGTGGCTGCTGCATATATATCTCTTCCTCCAAATCCCCATGGAGAAAGGCTGTCTATACATCTAACTTCTCAAGATGCAAATCTTCAGCTGCTACAAGACTTAAAATAGTTTTGATTGAATTCATTTTAACAATAGGAGAAAATATTTCATCAGAATCAATACCTTTCTTCTCTGCAAACCCCTTCACCACAAGTCTAGCTTTATACCTCTGTTTTCCTCCATCTTCTTCCTTCAGCCTGTAAACCCATTTATTCTTCAATGTAGTTTTTCCTACAGGCAACCTGACTAAATCCCAAGTCTGGTTATACATTAAGGAGTCCATCTCTTCTTCCATGGCTACCTCCCACATCTTCTTTCTTTCAACATGCATTGCTTCTTCATAACATTCGGGTTCACCAGAATCAGTCAACAATAAATAAAATAATGAAGGAGAGTATCGTTCAGGGGGTCTACTTATCCTGGTAGATCTTCTAACACCACTTTTAGGTGTTTGGGGTGCATGTTGCTGTTGTGGTGGTTTCTGTTGTTGATTATTATTATTTTCAGGCACCTTTACCTTTTCAGTGATGTCATCAAGAACTGCATATTCCTTGTTTTCGTTTTCTTTCTTTTTTCCTACAACTGATTCTTAAACAAGACCTTTTCATTGAATATTACATCTCTACTCCTAATGATTTTGTGATTTTCATAATCATATAAGCGATAACCAAAATCATTAACACCATATCTAATAAAGGTGCATTTCTTTGACTTTGCCTCAACCTTTGTTCTATTTTCTTTATCAATATGGACAAAGGCCTCACAACCAAAAGGCTTTAAAAAAGAGTAGTTTACCTTTTTACCTGTCCATGCTTCCTCCGGAACACCACCATCCAAGGAACTTGAAGGCCCTCTGTTTATTAGATAAACAACAGTATCTACAGCATGTGCCCAAAACTGTAAAGGCAATCCTGCATGCAATCTCATGCACCTTGCATGCTCCATGATTGTTCTGTTCATCCTTTCTGACACACCATTTTCTTGTGGTGTTCTTGGAACTGTCTTCTCTCTGTGAATTCCATGTTCTGAACAGTACCTATCAAACTCTTTGCTGCAATATTCACCTCCATTGTCTGATCTAAGACACTTCAATTTCTTTCCTGTCTCAATCTCAACCAAAGCTTTCCATTTCTTGAAAGTATCAAATACATCAGATTTATTCTTAATACAATAAATCCAAGTTTTTATAGTTGCATCATCAATAAAGGTAACATAATAATGAGAGCCACCGAGAGATGATACCTGAGTAGGTCCCCATACGTCTGTATGCACAAGCTCTAATTTTTCATTCTTCTCTTCTTTCCCAACTCTGAGAAATTTGACTCTCTTCTGTTTTCCATAAATGCAGTTCTCACAGAAGTCCAAATCAACATTCTTCAAACCCGGCAACAAATTCCTTGAGTGAAGAATCTTCATCCCCTTTTCACTCATGGGTCCCAGCCTATGATGCCATAATGCTCCATCTGCTCCTTTGGAAGTTAAAGCATTAACAGAGTTAGAAATACCATTTCATAAATACAATGTACCAACCTTTTCACCTTTTGCTATTACCAGGGCTCCTTTGGTGACCTTCCAAGCTTTATTTGTGAAATTTGTCACACAACCTTCACCGCCTAACTGCCCTGTTGAAATCAGATTTTTCTTTAGATCTGGAACATGCCTTACCTCCTTTAATAGCAATTGGTTTCCATTCTGTTGTTTTACAAGAACCTTACCCATTCCAACGATTTTACAGGGCTTATCATCACCCAGACAAACTTGTCCAAAATCTCCTTGAACATAGTCATGAAAGTATTTCTTATCAGGTGTAGCATGGAATGAAGCCCTTGAATCTACCACCCAGGAATCAGTAATATTTTCAAAAGAAAGAATCAAAGCATCTTGTAACACCTCACGTGTCACATTTGCTTCATGATTGTTTTCTTGCTGTGCATCTCCTTCCTTTCCCTTCCGAGATCTACAGTCTTTCTTTAGGTGTCCTTTCTTTCCACATTTACAGCACACTATCCCCGATCCGGACTTGGATCTGCCTTTCCTTGATTTACTGCGATATCCTAAGCTCTTTCCTCTTTCCATTTTTATTCCTCTAGACTCTGCACTCAAAGCATTTCCCGATGTCTTGCCGGAGCTTTTCCGTCGCATTTCCTCGCTAAGGATAACACCGACAACATCATCAAACTTTAAAGTACTAGATCCAGAAACGGAGTTACTAATGGCCATTACTAAACCATTCCAACTTTCTGGTAATGAGCACAAGAATAACAGAGCTCTAACTTCGTCATCAAATTTTACCCCTACAGAACTTAACTGACTTGTAACCGTATTAAAATCATTTAAATCGTTTCCAATAGATCCACCTTCCGACATATTCATATTAAATAACCGTTTCATAAGAAATACCTTGTTTGAGGCCGACGGTTTTTCATATAGTTTCGACAACGTCTGCATCAAACCCTCTGTCGTGGTTTCCTTCGAAATGTTGAAGGCGACTGACGCAGCAAGGCACAAACGTATTGTTCCAAGTGCCTTTCTATCGAGAAGGTTCCATTCTTCGTCTTTCATACCCGTCGGCATCTTTGTTTTTCCGCCCAATGGTAGGTATATATCTTTCTGATACAGATAATCTTCCATTTACATCTTCCACAGTGAGAAGTTTTGGCCGTTAAATTTCTCGACCCTAAACTTACCATCTTCCGCCATTGCTCCCACTTGAACTAGGAACCCTTCTTTCCTGCGAGTTTATCAGCCAAATAGACCTTCGACTCTGATACTAGTTGTTAGAAAATTATATATTACGGAGCAATGGAACACATAAAAGTTTGCAGAAATATAAACATAGAAAACGCACAAAACAAGAGAGACACAGATATATGTGGTTCACCCAGTTTGGGCTACGTCCGCCCCGAACAGCCAGTCTTTCCTTTCTATTATCCAGCAAAATGAAGAGACACAACCTACAGCAAAACCGCTGTAATATCCTCTGTTTTCTCTCACAGTCTCACCTCTCTGTTTCTCGCTCATCGAATACACATCTATATCACAGCCTCAAATACAATACCCTCATACAAAGAGAGGGGTTTCCTTCTAGGGTAAAAAACCCTAAACTAAACATAAGTTCTACCATCAAATCATCCGCCTAATGAACGGCCCAGATTGACTAGAAATTACTATACTTTTAGAAGGCAATTTTACATCTGTTTTTAGCTTCGGGGGTGCTGCCCCCGAGCCCCCAGCCAGGGGGGATCGGCACCCCCAGACCCCCGCGGGGGGGACAAGTCCCCCCCCGCACCCCCCCGCGTGGAGGGGTGTACAAACATCCTAGGGTATACATCCGACTGAAACAAAGATCTCTGAACAATCATGCTCCACACACAACAATTTTTGTTTATATGTGGATTATAGGGCTAATGTATCCTTGCTATTTTGATTGGTCTTATGCTAGTTGTAAGCATGTCTTATGGTGGTAATGATGTATGGATTTCCTCATGTTTTGATTTGTAAATTAATGAGAAATGTATCTAAGGCCCAATGGATGCAATTGTAGCTAAGGTGATAAGGAAACAATGCTTTATAGCAATATTAGATAAGTATGAGGCCCCAATGCTCAGATATGTTATTTACACTTGTAGATTGCATATTTGTGATATGTTTGACAAAATGGTTTTCATGGACAATAGGGGTCCAGTAAAGGTTGTATTTAATTAATTTCATTAATACTATTATTTACATGATATCTTACCGTTTTGAAGGTGTCATTCAATTTTGGGCAATGACCTAGCTCTGGGCCTAAAAATGTGGCTTAAATCCTAGGGACAGTGGCATAAAACTTAGAACTAGCCTCTTGATGTTGGCTTTCAGGTTTTCTAGAGCGCGTAGATCTTTCTAGATGATGAGCCTCATAAACAAGTAATTATATGGGCTCATTTTACCTCCTAACCTAGTCAAATCAGTCATTCTCTTAGCTTATTGTATGATTTTCTGATTATATTTATTCTTATAGAGTGACTTGAGTTAGTTATTGTGCCATGTTGTATAACATGTACTTAATATAGATTATTGATGGATTTTGAGGTCAAAGTCAAGGATCTAGTGGAAAAATGGCAGCAATAACTCGGAGTACAAGCAACCAAATCATGCACTAGAAGGCAACCAAGTAAGTGGAGGATGATTGATGATTATCTCGAGTTTTGGGAGCCAAGCCTCCCTCATTTTAAGGAAGTTGTTGGTAGCTTCATTTGTATAAGTAGAGGGCCTTAGGGCCTCACTAGGGTCGGATATTTGTTGGATTTTTTATTATGTAAACTCTCCTCAAACTTCGAGCTTATTTTTTGTCGCAATTTCATGTAATCTTGCTATTGTTTTGAAAATAAAGATGGAATCCTTTTTGAGCTAGCACTGAGTTACCTCAGAGGGTTAAAGCTCTCGAGTTAGGGCCCAATCCAAGCAACCAAGCTCCTCTTGTATTTGTATGCTTTGTTTCATTATTTTGATTATTTTGTTGTTAGATTTATTTCTTTTATGGTTAAGAATAGGTTGATTTTGATGATCTAGTAGTTTGCTTCCATCTGTGCTTTCTGTAGTAGGTTAAACAGTGATAAAAAAAGATTAAAAAGGCTAGCAATAGTTCCTTGGCCTCTCTTCCTCCCTTTGGGACCACGATTTGAGGCAAAGACCCACTTGCTGCCCCAAAAACACAGATTTTCCTCCTTCATAGGACTTCTAGTGTTTGCAGCTTTTTAGTAGGTTAATAGTCTAGCATTGTTTTGCTTTAGATCTTCTTCATCATGCTCACTTCTTGATTTGCAATAGACTTCTTTCATGATTTCCTTTTCTACAACATTTCTCAACATTTCTTTTCATAGATCATAGTTTGGACCATTTTTATGCAAAACTCTGTTTTTCCTAAATGCATTCATTTCACTTGTTGCTTGATTTCCTTGGTTTAATGATAGTTTCTCTGCAGCAGATATCTTGCAGAAATAGGCCAACTTATCAACAATCACACCCTCCATCTGATCCATGCCCTATAGGTCTCCCAAACCTCACCTCAATTCTGCCTTAGTTTCCTACATTTTTCCTAGAACTTCTTCTTCTCTCCCACTGGTTCATGGTAGACCTGAGGTGCCCTAATATCTCACTCAAAACTTCATCCAACTTTTTCACCCACTCTCAGACCCTCAAAATAGTGAAAAATTCTCTTGGCCTCCTGTTGTAGGCCTCCTATAGTTCCCTATTTTCCTCCTATAGATTTCTAATGTCCTCCTGTAGATTTTCCTGTAAGCTATCTTTTGAAGGTTAATTGTGTGAAAAGCCTCCAGAAGGCCACTTGAGACCTCCTAGGAGCCATCCACACCATGCTACATCCTCTCAAGTCTCAAAACCACCCTTCAACACCACCCATTCGCTGCCACACTCCCACACAATAAATTACATGCATGTCAAATTCACATAAAAATACATGAAAATCCAGAAATATGTTTTTTGCCTATTTACTTCCAAAAGTAGCATATTTAGATGTTGTTTACTTCCTTTAGTATATAATGGAATTCCTTTCATGGTTTTCATAGTGCTTTTGCAAAACTAGAATTAGTTTGTTAATTAGGGTTTACTAGGTTTGCTTTACATTTCAGTCTTTCTCCTTTCTGCAATTAGAATAAAATCTGTAGATTAATTTTTCTTTCTTTTCATCACATATAGAGATTCTTCTAGAATCCATAGAGGTTGGCTTGAGTTCCTAGTGATCTTGCCCCGACTGACCAAGTGACAACCTATAGCGAGAACTAGAACTTGTGCAAACAACACCGATGCGTCCAAGTTTGTTATGAACTACCAGGTTGATAAGAGTAAAGTAGGCAGCCTAGGAGTTGTAGCATTATTGCTACAATACTGGTGCTCACCACTTTTTAGCACCATTGTAAGGGAAGGGTTAGAGTATTCTGTGATTACTGCTTTCTTCTATTTCCTATTGCAACATTCTGCTAATAGTTCATTTCAACAAAAGTAGACTAGTCATTTCTTTTCCTTTCAAGTTCTTCATTTCCTTGCTTTCCTTTCCAATTCTGCAAATTTCCATTTCAACAAGTTCATTTCAGTTAGTTTCAATTTGTTTTGTTCAATCAATTTCAGTTTTGTAGGTACTATCAGTGTGGGGAAAAAGAAACAAAAGCCAACCAAAAATATTTCCTTTCACGCCTCATAGGAATAGAGATAACTCAGGAAAAATTTTGACCAACACCCCCACTACTTCACACAGCCAACCATCTCTCTTCTTCGGTGGCTACAATCAACAAGAACCCTTAGGTGAAAAACCAGACATATTTGAAGAACCTATAGGGGAAGAAGAAGAAGAAAATATTCCTTTGGAGCCAATGGCTGAAAACATGAATTCTAGGGGGAATGAAAAGAGAATAGAGGGTACCTTTCCCATTTACGAGACCAATGGGGACACCAAAATGAAGAATATAAGCCCTTCTGCCCTACCTCATTTCCATAGTCTAACTATAGAAGATACTGACACCTTCTTGTTTGAGTTTGTTGTCATCTGTCGAACTTATGACTATGCAGAAGATGAGTAAAAGTTGAAACTATTCCTTTCTACTCTTAAGGATGCAACACTACGTTGGTTCATGGGATTACCTGGCAATAGCATCACAACTTGGGCTCAGATGTAGCAGGCCTTTAACAACAAGTTTCAAGACTATTGTAGGTCAAGATATACCAAAGAAGAAATCTTCTGAACGACCATAGGAAGTGATGAGTCCCTAGAAGACTATGAAGAGATGTTCCAACTCAGTTAAAAAAGGGCCAGGTGTACACTTGACCCTGAATATCTGAAGTTGGTCCTGCTCAGGGGAATTCAGGAAGACCTTTTAGATACCCTCCATCTATTGGATGAGGGAGACATCTACCAACTATCCTATGAGGACATAAATATTGGTTTTAGAAACCATTCTGGAGTAACCAAAAAGAAAGGTAGGGGGAGTCAACCCATATCTATTACCTCTTCCTCCACCTCATCCATTAAAGGAGAAATTGGAAACATGCTGGAAGAATTCAAGAGTGAGATGTTGCGGACCGTGCAAATGGACACCATACATATCAAAAGAAAACAAGAGGAGGCAAAGAGGGCTTTGGCCATTTTTTGCCCTAGATGCACCAGGAGGCATCCTAGGAATGAATGCCCATTGAACCCTATAGAGGTTTGTTCAGGCTGTGAAGAAAATCATTCTACAGATAAGTTACGTTCCTTGCTCAGACTTAAAGCTGCATATCAAGGAGCTGAGGAAGTCACTGAAAAGCTCTATTACATAAACCAAAGAAGGCCGCATGGACCTAGACCATACCAGTAGGGGATGCAAGGGACATCTCAGGCATACTACCACCCCAAGTGCCCTCGATACCTTCTTGGGGTCCCCTTGCTCATCCTTCCTAGTCCACACCACCTCATTGGTCCTTCACATCTCAATATCATGCCCAACTAGCCACCCATTCATTTCAATCCTATGCTCACCTGCAACCTCAGTGGAATGCATCTCATCAGGGGTGGAGGCCACAGTACAACTCTCTTCCCACTCTTATGCCTCCACCACCTGCCAAACCACAATCGTTACTTTCTACTCTGCCAAGGCAACCCCAAATGCCTACCTAGAAAAATCCGAACTTGAACAACAGAAAGGCTCAGCGAGTGTATAGTGGGGAACCATCATGCCCAACTTATGCTATGGAGATTCAAGAAATTAACTTGAGATCTGGGAAAGTCCTCCCAGATTGCCATCCTCCACCCAGGGAGGTTGAGGAAGATAAAGAGGAAAGTGAACCTAAATCAAATCCACCCTTTCCTGAGAGACTATCTGCGACAGTCCAGCCTACCCTAGAAGAGACTGAACTCCTAGAAGAATTGAAACATGTATGTGTGAAGATACCACTTCTCCAAGCCACAAAAGACATGCCTATCTACAATATGTTGATCAAAGAGAAGTTATTTAGGCATCCAGGAAGGCGCAAGAGAGATTCCCCAACCATTAATGTCATAGGAAAACTGTCTGACCTAATGTTGGGGCAGGTAATATGTCCAAAATATCTGGACCCTGGAAGCCCAGTAGTTGATGTCCACATCAATGGCACAATGATCTCGCATACCTTGATTTATCTGGGAGCTGCCATTAATGTGATGATAAAGGAAACAATGCTCAAACTTAACCTTGAGGGCTCCTTGACGAAGACCACGATAATGCTACAACTAGCAGACCGCTCCATCATGACCCCTGAGGGGATTGTCGAAGATGTGATGGTCTCCATTGATTCTTGGGAGTACCCTGTTAATTTCCTAGTTCTCCAACCAAAGGAAAAGCTCACTGGGTATCCTCTCATTTTGGGAAGACCCTGGTTGGCTATATTCGATGCCTACATCAGCTGTCGAGCTGGGAACATGACCATAAAGAATGGGCACATGTCCAAGCAGTTAATCCTATATCCTCCTACCCAAACCTTGCTAGAACATGATCTACCTCTCTGGTTGGAGGAGGAAGATGAGGATGATGTTTATTCTGCACCACTTTGTGAATTAGAAATCACCATGGGGGGGAAACCACAAGATGAGGATGATATGATAAAAAATTTGATTCAGAATCCACCTCCCAGTGTATCACCAGTAAAAGTCATAGTAAGAGAAACCCAAAACAACCCCTCAACTGATCTTTGTGTGGTCGATCCTACTTCTTCCCATGTCAAAAATATAGAGTCCAGCCCAGAAAGAACTTTGAAAATAAATCCATCCCTCTCTACTTCCCAGGAGAAGGAGCTATGCAGCCTGCTGAGAAAACATCCAGATTCCTTCGCCTGGAGTTATAAGGAAATGAAGGAAGTGCACCATTTAGTATGTACTCATCATATATACATCAAGGAAGATTGCAAGCTAGTCAATCAGCCTTAAAGGAGAATGAATCCAGCATTTAAAGATATTGTTAAGGATGAAATATAGAAATTGCTTGATGCAGGATTCATCTACCCCATCTCTAACAGTGAATGGGCCTCTCCTTTGGTGCTAGTGCCAAAGAAAAATGGTAAGTGGAGAATTTATGTTGACTATTGGGAATTGAACAAAGGCACTAAAAAGGACCATTTTCCTTTACCTTTCATAGATCAGGTGTTATACGGTCTGGCAGGGAAAAGTTTTTCTCTTTCCTAGATGGGTTTAGCGGGTACAATTATATTCAAATCAGCCCAGAAGACCAAGATAAGACCAATTTCACTTGTCCTTGGGGTAATTTTTCATATCGGGTCCTTCCTTTTGGTTTGTGCAATGCTCTAGCCATGTTCCAAAGAGCGGTATTAAGTATATTTTCTGAATTGGATTATGATGCAGTAGAAATATACATGGATGATTTTACTCCTTATGGCTCTGACTTTCAGGAATCTTTATCTAACCTAGCGAAAGTTTTCGACAAGTGTATTGAGATGAACCTATCCCTCAATCCGAAAAAAGTGAATTTTTGATGACTGAAGGGATCGTGTTAGGTCATGCAATATCTCAGCAAGCACTGCAGGTGGACCGCAAAAAAATTACCATCGTCCAAAGGGTCCCACCTCCTTAAAAGGTGGGAGATGTCAGAAGTTTCCTAGGCTTAGCTGGATATTACAGAAGATTCATTAAAGATTTCAAAAAGCTATCCTCTCCTTTGTTTGGCCTCCTAGGAAAAGATGTTGAGTTCATATGGTCGGAAAACTATCAAGAAGCTTTAGATACCTTGAAGAGCAAGCTAGTAACTGCCCCAATTCTCAGAGGCCCAAACTGGGCCCTACGTTTCCACATTCACACAGATGCCTCAAATAAAGCATTAGGAGAATCCTTAGGGTAGATTGATGAAAATTTACCTTATGCCATATACTTTATAAGCAAAAACTTGTCAAAGGCATAGTCAAACTATACAGTGACCAAGAAGGAACTCCTAGTTGTTGTGCATTCCTTAAACAAATTCATACATTATATCAGAGGCTATCAAATCTTTGTGCACACTGATCATGCTGCAATTAGATATTTAATGAACAAACCAAATGTAAATTCTTGCATTATTAGATGGTTTCTTTTAATGTAGCAGTTTGAATTGACAATTATTGATAAGCGTGGTAAAGAAAATGTTGTTGCTAACTTTTTGTTTAGAGTAAATTTGCCTGCAGGTGAAGAAGGAATGGTAGATGACCAAATGCCAAATGAACACCTATTTTCTATATTAGTAGTCTCTCCATGGTTTGCTGATATAGCAAACTACTTGGTTTCAGCACAGCTCCTACCACACCTATCCTCAAAAGAGAAGAGCAGGATCGTAAGGAAAAGTGCACCTTTCACCTGGATTAGGGGAAATCTTTTCAAACATGGCCCAGATCAGATCTTGAGAAGATGTGTCAGGGAGGAGGAATTCTTTGACATCCTCCTTACTTGTCATGATGGGCCTTGTAGAGGTCATTTCGCAGCAAAAGGAACTGCCTTCAAGATACTGCAAGCAGGCTACTACTTGCCCACTCTTCATCAGGATGTGAGGAAATATACAAGCTAGTGTGATCGATGTCAAAGGATGGGGAAACATACTCCAAAGGATGAGATTCCCATGCAACCTCAAGTGACCTTTCAGCCATTTGAGAAGTGGGGCATGGACTTTGTGGGGCCTATCAGCCCTCCTTCAAAGCAAAAGAAATATATCATTGTGTGCACCGACTACCTAATAAAGTGCATAGAGACAAAAGTAATCAAGGCAGCGACAGAGGAAAAAGTAGCTAAGTTTTTGAGAGAAAACAAATTCTAAAAGTTTGGGTATCCATAAGAGTTGGTCACAGATCAAGGTAGTTAGTTCACTTCCAACCTGATTGAAGACCTGCTCACACATCATAAGATCAAGCACAGGACTTCCACCCCTTACCATCCACAAGCCAATGGTCAAGTGGAGGTCACCAACAGAGCATTGGAAGGGATCCTAACCAAGGTAGTGAGCAACAATAGAACAAACGAGGCAGACAGATTAGTTTAGGCCACTTCGGCCTACAACACCACATGGAAGACCACCACCGGGTTCACACCCTATGAACTAGTCTATGGGAAGAAGGCCTTGCTATCAATAGAATTTGATTTCAATACACTAAGGATGGTAGCTCAGTTGGACCTAGACCTCAGCCATGCACAGAAGGGGAGATTACTTCAGCTCAATGGATTGGATGAATACAGATTGCAAGCCCGTCTCCACACAGAGGTAGTTCAACTTCAGAGAAATATATGGAATGATAAAAGTATCAAGGAGAAGTAATTCCAAGAGGGATATTGGGCACTACTCTATGATTCAAGATATAAAGCTTTCAACGGCAAGCTAAAGACAATATGGTTGGGACCCTACACTATGGAGAAATGTAATGACAATGGTTCATCTCTGATCAGAACCATTGATGATGAAGCCATCCCCATGCTTGTAAATGGACACCGGATGACAGTCTACAAGAAACCCCTCTTCAAGAGAGAGTTTATTGAAGGTCTGAATAAAATAGTGATGGTAGTGGAGCATGTCTTCGGCTCCACTTCACCCACTCACCAAAGAAAGGAAAAAATAAAAAAATAGTAAGGACTCAAGTGAAATCCTCCATGAGGCACTTCAGTTCCATCATTGGGTTGAAAACCTCTTCTGAGGCCGCCCAGTGATGTCAAAAAGAAGAGAAAAAGAATAAGATACCTAGGTGAAAAACTCCATTGGAGGCACCCAGGGAAAGAAATTAGGGTGAAAACCTCTCTGAGGCACCCTAGTTGTTTTTCAAAAAACAAAAAAAAACAAAAAAAGAAAAAGAAAAAAAAAAGAGAGAAAAAAGAAATGAATTTTTGTTGCATTTCAGGTTTGTAGGACTACAGGGAGCAGAAGACGGTGCCAAGGGGACCATGACATTCACACTAGAATCCATCTCACCTTCTCCACACCTTCCTCCATCATATTTGGCATTTCTTTCACCCCATTGTACCTCTTTTTCAAAAACTGGGTTTTCTACAGCAGGCTCTTGTAGGAATTACAGAGAGCCAGAAGTTTCTACAGAAGGTAGTTTGAGGGACAAAGAAGCTTCATGAAGGACATATAATACCTTCTACAATCTTCAAACCTCCTTGCCATCATTTCCAAACATGCATCATACCCTAAGAATCATTTTTCTTTTTGTCCAAGAAAAACACAAAAAAAACAATTTTTCAGTTTTTTTGAGAAAAAAAAAAATAAGAGGAAAACGCACCATCAACCTCACATGAATCGTACCTACTACCTCTCCATATTTATCTACACCTTTGGAATCATCCTCAAAGCTCCAAGCATATAAGTAAACTGAAGTTTCAATGGGAGAAGTAGCTATAGGAGCTCCTGTAGGAATTCCTGTAGCAGCTGATCCCATTAAAATCAGCACCAGCAGTAAGAGAGTGCAAACATGAAGGTTGAGAAGGCACCTGAAGCTCAGATCCAGCCAGAGAAGAACCTATACAAGCACACAGCCACACATTAGCAAGCAGATAGCATACATCAAAATAAATAAAGGCATGCAACAGAGAGAACCACAACACCTCACAGAAAATACATTCGGATCACAGGTAAGTAACTAAATCGCTCCTCTATTTTCATTTGTGTAATTAGAATTCAAGCAAAAGAAATGAGATGGTTAAGTTGGAATGAGGGAAAGGTGGCCAGCTAACTTGGCCACATTCATCTAGTTGACTCCACTCATCAGAGATACCCACACGTGCTCACAGTCAACTCCAGCACAAGATGCCAAGGACAGGTAGTGGAGGAGGTGTGAACTTCGATGTAATAATGAGAGATGATTACTAGGAGAGGTCATGATGACCAAGCAGTTGGGGAATAATGGTCTGAATATGGCCAACATATACCTTTCCAACTCACCCCTCATCACTGAAAATATCCATAAAGGGTAATAAGTACTCCTCCCCAAGCATTATCACCACCTTTTCCTTGATTCTCTCCTCGTAACTTAGCTACAGCAATCTCCTTGTGCCCCCACAACATCGTAACCATCATCCTCCACCGATCTCTTCCATATTCTCAATCTCAACATTTTCTACAGGGGCACCTACAGGTTCTACAGGAGCACCTACAGGAATTCTACAGGAGGGATAGCAGGCTTCTACAGGAGGGGCAATGAGTCGTTTTGATTGGAGAAAACTCAAATTTTTGCATGATTTTTAGTCTGAAGAGGTAGGGTTCATGCATGCCCCCTATTCAATATCAATATATGAAAGAAGCGAGTTCAATTTTAGGAGGAAATAAATTCTTTAGGAGAGGAGAAAATACATATAAAAAAATTCCAGCTTATATTAAAAAAAAAACACAGTCTCCTATGTTTCTCTATTTTCCTCAAAATTCTCTGTCTCCATGTCAATATTTCGTTTTTTCAAAAGAGCATAGACAATATGACAAGAGGATTTATGAGAAATGAGCCCAGCCGCTCCAGTAGGCTCCATGCACATCCACAAGTGGTGGACATCTTTACAAGGGAAAACCGGATGAATTTCTTTGAGAAATTCCAAGGGTTTGATGAGGAAATTGCCCAAGAGTATTCTCTCTCTAGTACCCCACGCAAGAAATCATGCCGCTGTCACCTTTAGAGGTCTTTCCATTGAGATAACCCCTGAATTTATCAATAGGGTCACTACCCTTACTCTTGGGCTGCCTGGGAATAAGGATGAGAAACCAATTGGCCAGGCTACCAAGAAAAACTTTTTCCAAAACAATGAAACCCCTGTAGAAGATAAAAATGGCATTAGTAGGGCTACCATACCATATCCCTGGGATGAGGTTAGCTACCATATAATCAAATACATTTCCTATGAGGGTAGGTACAACATTGTCTATGGTTATCACTTTATAATCCTCCACGAATCAAGGTATGGCAGGGACACTCCAACACCTCAGAAGCTCAATATCCCATACTTCCTCTTGCAATCCCTCATTGACTCCAACACTAAGGCTCAAGTAGGAAATTCAGAGTAGCTATCTCACCATGGCTTAATCAAAATCTTGGTGGAGGAAGCCCTCCATAACTTTACACTCCCTATAGCATGGGAAGTTTTCCACAACATGACAGCTGAGGATGACATAAAGGCCTTAACCTATGATGTCAGTTCCACTCGTAGTGAGGAGGAAGAATAGCAAGGGGGAGAAGGTGAAGCCACTGGTGACATAGAAAAACAAGGAAGGAAGGAGGAGGGAACTAAAATAGAGGAGGATAAAGCTGAAGAAATACAACAGGAAGAGACAGAAAAAGAGAGAGAAAGACACAAAAGAAGAAGAAAAAGAGGCAGAGAAGGTAGAACAAGGAGAAGAGTCCCCTGAGACTCTGGAAAGGGAGGTAGTAGCTACCCTTACTACCCTCAGTACACCAATCAAGCCAAAGAAAAAGAGGAAAAGATAGACCTCCATGTATTTCAGGGCTAGGAAGAGCACAAGAATCAAAATAGGTAAATTGCAACCCTCTTCAAAAGTGCCAATTACCATTGAAGATTCACCCTCTGCCAGGGTGAAAGAATCTCCTTCCAAGACACCTGTAACATATGAGAGGGGGACTCCTAGATCTTCCACATGGAAGGAAAAGGCTGTGCTACATGACCCAAAAACAATCCTATAGGAGGCTCAGGCGGTTCTGCAAGAGACACTATCAAAACTATGGGAGACGCAAAAGCTTGAAAAAAGGATAGAAGGATAGCCATAGCTAAAGGAGGAAGGAACATAGCTACAAGAACCTGATCCCCAACCTAGTCTTGCCTCCTATTACAATATACTTGAAGGAGGAAGGATAATCCCACAATAGTTTGCAATACCACTATTCTTTGAATTGGAGAAAGAAAGAGTAAGAACACATAGGTGGATGCAAAGAGCCAAATCCAAAGGAGTTGAAGATGATGGCCATATGGAAAACAAAATTAGAGAAATGGGCAGAGAGTTGAGTGCTATCAGAGACAATGAAACAATTGTAAGAAGCCACCTTGAAACTAAAAATGAATTGCTAAGGAGGCAGCTGCAAGAGGAGACTTAGCTGGCATGCATGGCCAGCTTATCCATGGAAGCATTGCAATGTCAAACACCAGCCAAATCCTATGGCCTCTATCTCAAGGACAAATGGTTACAATTCCAGATAAATACTTTGGCACAAAGAGGCAAAATGCATTTCCAAGATTACAGGAAGTTTATGGATTTGTGTGACCAAAGCATCTCAAAGGATAAGGAAAAGATGGAAGAATTCTAGCCACATAACATGGCCCTCACAGACATGAATGTGTGGACCCCAATGCCAAGCTAGGGGACTTGCAATTAATGGCCATGGCCACATGGATGAACCAT
Source organism: Pinus tabuliformis (assembly GCA_031772625.1). Classification (NCBI taxonomy): domain Eukaryota; kingdom Viridiplantae; phylum Streptophyta; class Pinopsida; order Pinales; family Pinaceae; genus Pinus; species Pinus tabuliformis. The sequence goes on along the minus strand of CM062818.1, from coordinate 339,215,524 downwards.
GAAGAATTGAGGGTAGCAGAAATAAAAAGATTGATGATAAAGGAGCAGAATGAGCCACTAATGATAAGAGCTAAGCCATCAGATCCTATGGCACTCATCAGCACACACAACCTGCTTGCCAATGACCCTCAAATTTCCCCCAGATATCTCACCGATTAGGTACCAACCATTGCACACGTTGAGGATATGCAAAGGCTACTCGGGGATGAATGTGTGCATGCATGCATGAGATGGAACACCTTACCACACAGTTTGCAGATCAGAGAATATCATTCCCTCATGAGGCTGGAGGAGGCATTCAAAAGAGTGACAATGTACAAGAACTTTATGTAGAGGCTGAAGGTCAATTTTATTGGCCTTAAACTGAATCCCCGACTGCTGTTAGGCATGTTGGAAGGCATAAGGTAAGAAGAAGAGGAAGAGAAGTGGAAGGAGATAGATAGGAAGGTAGGATTCTATGGCAAAGAAAAGTAGACCACATCAGAAGCCTGGGATGTTAGGGAGGTCAATAGGGACATAAAAGATGAGGAGATTGACTAAGTTGCTCAGAGGACGAGCAACACTTTCAGTGGGGGGCTGATGATGAGCCTCATAAATGGGTAATTATATCGGCTCATTTTACCTCCTAACCTAGTCAAATAACCCATTCTCTTAGCTTATTCTATGATTTTCTGAGTATATTTATGCGTATAGAGTGAGTTGGGTTATTTATTGTGCCACGTGGTTTAACATGTATTTAATGCAGATTATTGATGGATTTTTAGGTCAAAGTCAAGGATCTAGTGGACAAATGGTAGAAATAACTCGAAGTGGATAGAGGAGAGGAATTATAGGAGGGAATCCCCCTAATTTATTACTCCTCAATTCAAAGTTCCTTTCATTCAGATCAGAGTACAGGTAGCTGAATCATGCACTAGAAGGAAACCGAGCAAGAGGAGGATGATTGATGATTATCTCAAGTTTTGGGAGCCAAGCCCCCCTAACTTTAAGGAAGCTATTGGTAGCTTCATTTGTATAAGTAGAGGGGCATAGGGCCTCACTAGTGTCAGATTTTTGTTGTATTTTTGCTTATGTAAACTCTGCTCAAACTTTGAGCTTATTTTTTGTAACAGTTTGATGTAATCTTTCGATTGTTTTGAAAATAAAGATTGAATCCTTTTTGAGCTAGCACTGAGTTACCTCAGAGGGATGAAGCTCTTGGGTTAGGGCCCTATCCAAGTATCCATGCTCCTCTTTACTTGTATTTGTATGCTTTGTTTCAGTTTGTAGCTGTTAGATGTATTTCTTTTATGGTTAAGAATAGGTTCCTTTTGATGATCTAGTAGTTTGCTTCCATTTGTGCTTTCTGTAGTAGGTGAAACAGTGATCAACAAATATTCAAAAGTCCAGAAATAGTGCCTTGGCCTCTCTTCCTCCCTTTGGGACCATGTTTGAGGCAAAGACCCTCTTGCTACCCCAAAAACACATATTTTCCTCCTTCATAGGACTTCTAGTGTTTGCAACTTTTTAGTAGGTTAATAGTCCATATTTGCTTTGCTTTAGATCTTCTTCATCATGGTCACTTCCTGATTTACAATAGTATTCTTTCATTATTTCCTTTCCTACAACATTTTGCAGCATTTCCTTTCATAGATCATAGTTTAGACCATTTTTATGCAAAACTCTGTTTTTCCTAAATGCATTCATTTCACTTGTTGCTTGACTTCCTTGGTTGACTGACAGTTTCTATGCAGTAGATCTCTTCCAGTAGTAGGCCAGCTTAACAGGAATCACACCCTCCATCCGATCCATGCCTTCTAGGTCTCCCAAACCTCTCCTCAATTCTACATTAGTTTCCTACATTTTTCCTAGAACTTCTTCCTTTCTCCTTAAGCAGACCGAATCATCTTTCTCTCTCCTGGTGGTTCATGGTAGAGCTTAGGAATCCTAACACCTTACTCCAACCTTCATCCACCTTTTTCACCCACTCTCACACCCTCAAAACAATGAAAATTGCTCTCGGACACCTCCTATATGCCTCCTGTAGTTCCCTGTTTTCCTCTTGTAGATTTCTTGTGTCCTCTTGTAGATTTTCCTTTAGGCTTTCTTTTGAAGGCCGAGTGTGGGAAAAGCCTCCAAAAGGACACTTGAGACCTCCTAGGACCCATCCACACCATCCTACATCCTTTCAAGTCCCAAAACCGCCATTCAACACCACCTATTCGCTGCCACACTCCCACACAATAAATTGCATGCATGTCAAATTCACATAAACATACATGAAAATAAAAAATTATGTTTTTTTCCTATTTACATCCAAAATTAGCATAGTTAGATGTTGTTTACTTCCTTGAGTAGGTAATGGAATTCCTTTCATGGTTTTCATAGTGCTTTCTACAAAAGTAGAATTAGTTGGTTAATTAGAGTTTACTAGGTTTGCTTTACATTTCAGTCTTTTTCCTTTCTGCAATTAGAATAGCATATGTAGAATAACGTTTCTTTCCTTTCATCACATATAGAGCTTCTTTTGGAATCCATAGAAGTTGGCTTGAGCTCCTAGTGATCTTGCACTGGCTGACCAAGTGACAACCTGTAGTGAGAACTAGTACTTGTGCATACAACACCGACGCTTCCAAGTTCGTTATGAACTACCGGGTTGATAAGAGTAAAGTAGGCAGCCTAGGAGTTGTAGCATTATTGTTTCAATACTGGTGCTCACCACTAGACACTGGCATTCCCATACCATAATAGCATCCATAGGTCAAGAGGTTGAAACTCTTAGTGGTACCCAAGGGATGGTTGACAGAAAGGTAGGGTTAGTTCATGAGGGTCTTAATGTTGATTTTAAATGTCTGTATGGTGTGTTTCCATCAATTCAAATTCCTTAACATGACTTAGGAGGTCAGATCATATCATAGTGTCCTCTTTTTGCATATTTACACCAACTGGCAGTTGCTTTTGTAGATGTGGGAGGAGGGTGTAACAGAGTGGTATCAGAGCATGGTTCTTCCCAACTAGCCGAGGGGTGAACCATGCTCTGATAACAATTTGTAACAATCTCCTTCCACATCTACCCAAAAAACTAGCCAATCGGTGTAAAAATATGACGAGAGGCCACTATGATATGATTCGACCTCCTATGTCACGTTAAGGAAGTGGAACAGACAGAAACAAACCATACATACATTCAACATCAGAATTAGGACACTCAAGAACTAATCCAACATTTTTTCCAACTAGCCCCTCAGTCCCACTGAGTTTTTGGACCACTTTACCTCTACACACTCTCATGATATGGGCATGTTACTATATAGGGAACTAAGGATGCTCTCATATACAGACAAGTTGGCGTCCAGGGACTATTTTTCTCAGTTATGTGCTAGTGTCCCCTGGATTTAAGCCACACTTTCAGGCCGAGAGCCCAGCTCATTGCCCAGAATTGAATGGGTGATCTAGATGGATGAAGGTGGCCACCAACTTATCCCACATGGACCCCGACAACAGTCTCTTTAAGTTTTTTAGTTTCCTTAATTGTAGCACAGTTTACTATTTTTAGCAGTTTTTCGGGTCCTGAACTTCCAGAGCCATTTTGATGCCCTAAATGACATTTTTTTAGAAATATAAAAGAAACATGGGATCCATGTTGCTATTCCCAAAGTTTCAGTCCTTGGATAAATCTTTCTAATGAGCTATGGTGCATGTCAAATGGATATTGCATGCCAAAGTTATGAGCCCGGGAAGTTGATGTACCAATTTACCCAAAGCGGGGCCCATGGTGTGGCGCTTCATCTCCTAGGGTTAGGTTTTTGGATGTTTAGGGTTTTCCAATGTTTCTCAACAATAAATAGGCCTTCAAGCCTCATTGTAACATAGTTTAGAGGAATGTAGCCACCACATCTCTTCTCATAGATAAGCTACCATCACCCTACTTGGTTTATTTATGTTTCTGTTTGTAAGCATATTTCAGTTTTTTACATTAGTGAAATGAAGTATTATTTGCATTGCATATCTTATTTATGGTTATATCTGTAATCTGTTGTGTTCTAGTTTAAATCTGCATCAGTGGTATAAGAGCGGTCTTCTTTTTCTCTTTTTTTCTTTGGATGTCCCCAGCGAGGTCAGGATATTCCCATGGAGGATGAAAAGAAAGATGAGAGGGCAGGAGATCCTATCAAAATATTGATTGAAGAAGCCCTCGAGAGACAAAGGAACCCGATGATGGACAACTTTTCCTAGATCCTTTGGCAACTACCCAGGGGTGACACATCGGATTCCAACAGCTACTCTAGAAATGCCACTCCCTTTAAGGAACAAATTAACTTTGAAATCCCCATATTCGAGGGTCAGATAGATAGAGATGTTGTAGATAAATGGTTAAATCTACTAGAGGGTTATTTTTTTGTTCGTGATTTTTCAAGCCGGGAAAATATTACTTTCGCTTTTCTCAAAGTAGCCCCCCACGTCAAGGACTGGTGGGAAACCTACTACGAGAAAAATGATGAAAGTACAGGCTCATTGTTTTCAGCCACACCCACTTGGAATTCATTCTAGGATGCCATTTAGGAGCAATACTTCACTCTCAAAAGCTATGAGGACAAATACATAAAGTGGACCATGCTGCAGTAGGGAAGGGACCAAGATGAGCATAGTTCACAAATATTTTTCATACCCTTCGCACACAATTGGGTATCAAGGATTCTGAGCTATATTTCATACTCAAATACTGTGACTGCCTACACAAATACATCTAGGATGAGATGGAGTTCCTTAACATCTCCTTGCTTAGCATGGCATACTGATACGATGTCAAAATCAAGCAAAAGTTTAAAGAAAAGAATTGAAACTTTCGACCTGCGAATCCAAAGAACAAATGACAAAGCCAAGGCGAGGTGAACCAGGGCAACCTGTTGAAGTTGCAAGCAAAGAACAATACCACGAAGTCAAATAAGGAGTCAGGAAAGTGGTGTGAGTTTCATAAGAGCCCCACTCATAACACAAGTGAGTGTTAGACCAAGCAGTCACTAGTGGCCAAGTTGAAGGCTTCTGAATTAGATGCATGTTCTGACCCTAAGTATGAACCCGATAAGGGGAATGAAAAAGGGAAGCAAATTATTGATCTAGAGCTTAATGCCATTGTTGCCACCGCCAAGGTCCAGAATAATGAGCCTGAAGATCCAAAGGAGGGAGAGCATATTTTCCACTCACAGATGTGGCTGAAAGGTTTGCCACTGCAATTCATTGTCGATGGTGGTAGCCAAAAGAACCTCATTTCAATAGAGTCCGTGAAGCGATTGGGCCTACCGACTACACCACACTTGAAACCGTACAGTATCAGGTGGCTTCACCAAGGATGATATCTCTGAGTCTGCCAATAGTTTCATCTTCCCTACAGCATCAAACCCTGCATATATGAGGAATTGTGTGATGTTGTACCTATTGATTTTTGTGATGTACTATTAGGCCAACTGCACTTATGGAGGTGACATGTTGTGTACAAGGATTTGCACTGTTATTATTTTTTTGGGTAATTCATTATACTAGATACTGGAGGTATCCCCACCTACTGTCACCTCTTTGACCGCTGCTAAGAAATGCAGCAAGCTCATCTCCTAGACCAGGAAATTCATTTTCTATCTGGTTCACTCCCAAAGTAAGGCGAAGATCATCGCCACATCCATGACCCCCACTAAGGGTTCCTCCACGCAGCAGCAACAACAGGCGGATACGGTCATCTTCTCCTCACCCACAGTGGTACAGTTGCATTGTCAAGTCAAGCATTTGGTCAATCTGACTTCCAGAGCACCTCTACCAAACAGGCCCATCTATCGCCACTCCATTCTGGAAAATTCCAAGTACAAGCAACGACATGATAAACATCAGGTGCCATACAAGTTTTATGAGGGAAACAAAGTCTGGTTGCATCTATAGAAGGAACACCTTAGAAGATCCCATCAGAAGCTCAGACCACTCCGATATGATCCTTACACCAGTACCAATTCTGTGGGAAAAAATGCTTTGGATTATAGCATTCCCCCATTCCTTTTCTTGCACCAAGTGTTCAATGTGAACCACCCTCAAACATGCTTCCTACCATTACTGGACACATCAGAGGTTGTAGAACAGCTCACCAGGAACCAAGTTCAGCAGAAATTTCCTCATCTCATGGAGGAACTCAACGCAATGGGGACTATTGATTCCTGAGGGGGGAGGAATGATCGAGGTGGATGTTGGTGGCTGCCCATCTATCCCACTTGGACCCCCACAATTATCTCTCTTGGTTTCTCAGTTTCCTTAATTGTAGCAGAATTTCCTATTTTTAGCATTTTTTCAGGTCCTGAACTTCCGGAGCCGTTTTGACGCCATAAATGATGTTTTTTGGGAAATATGGGAGTAACGTGGATTCACAGGCTAATGTTGGCCTTCCCAAAGTTCTAGTCCTCGGATAAATCTTTCTAATGAGCTATAATGCGTGTCAAATGGAGACTGTACGCCAAAGTTACAACCATGGGAAATTGATGTACCAATTTACCCAAAACGGGGCCCATACTGTGACACTTCATCTCCTAGGGTTAGATTTTGGAATTTTAGGGTTTTCCATTGTTTTTCAACAAATAAATAGGCCTTTGACCCTCATTTTAACACAGTTTAGAGGCATGTATCCACCGCATCTCTTCTCAGAGATAAGCTACCATTACCCTAGCTGGTTTATTTCCATTTCTGTTTGTAAGCATATTTCAATTTTTTACATTACTGAAATGAAGTATTATTTATGCTGCATATTTGTATTTATGGTTATATCTGTAGTCTGTTGTGTTCCTGCTTAAATCCAGATTAGTGGTATCAAAGTGGTCTGCTCTTTCTCTATTTTTCTTTGCATGTCCCCAACGAGGTCGGGATATAAGGAGTTAGGGCTTGAACTAGTCGAACATTTGCAAGACTAGCCCCACAAATCTCAACGACCTCCCATGGCGGATGGAAACAAAGATGAGGGGGAAATGATCCTATCAAAATCTTGCTCAAAGAAGCCCTTGAATGACAAAGGAATGCGATGATGGATAGCTTTGCCCAGATCCTTCAGCGGCTACCCAGGCGTGACACATTGGCTTCCAACAGCTACTATAGAAATGCCACACCCTTTAACGTGCTTGTTAACTTTCAAATCCCCACATTCGAGGGTCAGATAGACACAAATGCCATAGATAAATGGTTAAATCTGCTAAAGGGTTATTTTTTTCTTCATGATTTTTCCAGCTGGGAAAAGATTACTTTCGCTCTTCTCAAAGAAGCCCCCCACGTCAAGGATTAGTGGGAAACCTACTTCGAGCAGAAGAATGAAAGTACGAGCTCACTTTTCTCAGCCGCACTGTTATAGACATTTTTGTGCCTCGCGTCATGGAGCATAAGATGTTGATAATTACAGGGATCCTAAGTCCCTAAACATGTTGTTCTTACCCCTAAAAGAACAAGGTCATCAAACAACAGCATTTCCAATCAGTTCTCCACCTGAAAACACTTCAAAACAGGCTTATTTTGGATCATGTCAGCTGCTCCACTGAGCTTCTGCGCTGGAATGCAACTGTCCCTCCTTGTACCTGCGCTGGAAGTCAAGATTAATGAAGGCTACCTGCGCTGGGCGAGATTGGCCAAGTGGCACAGTCATCCTGCAAGGTGTCAACTGCCCAGGAAGCTTCCAAACTGACACTTGGTTCATAAGATTCGCCCTGTGATGAGTAAGAGGTACTTGATCACCATGTGTAAGCAAGGATCTCCAAGTGGACTCAAGAACTGAAGATGAACTGAAGAGGGAGAGGACACAAGGCAGCTTCATGTCAGTCTCAAGCTGACTCATCCTCTCTTCTTCTCTCCTATATATAGAGCTCTTCTATGAGGTCTAAGGAGGCTGGAATTTTGTGTTAAGCAAGGAGGTGCTGTTGGATTATAGTTAGAGCTATTGGGTGATTGTTTTACTAGAGGTGAAGAGGAGAGTTCTTGCTGCTGGGGAGGTGCTGCTGGATTGGAGCCATCATTGGTTGTAACCTTCTCAGAACCCTGTTACTTCTATCAATAAAGTTTTGCATGTTCTCCTATATACTTGTATTACATTGATGGATTGTATTTACTTGTATATTTGATTCACTCTAATCCATGCATCAGTTATGAGTACATGTATCTTGTAGTTTCCTCTCTTGTTTTGTGCAGGATCTGTGTGTAGCTGGACCGGCAAAGAGAGCAAGGAGCTGGGAACAAGAGACAAGGAGAGAGGACAAGGATCGACTAAGCGAAAGACACCAGGTTGGTTGGCCTTCTTTTCACTCTCTCTGTACTTTCATAAAGGAAATCATCAAAGCTTTACTTTCAGTTGTTGCTAAAGACTGTCACCTTTAGAGTAGGGATAGGGTCATCCGGATCGGATACTTTTCCCCACAACAAACTGGCGACTCCACTGGGGAACCTAGTATCTTGTTGGTGTTTGTAGTATTTTGCTATTCATTTCTTGAAGAAAAGAGTACCAAATCGAAAAGCTTTTGACTATATCAAAAGCGAAGTAGAGGGACTGTTACTCTTGCTCATTTGCTGAGCAAATTCAAGATTTGAAGAGCTTATCTACAAAAGACTCTTTACTCTTTGTGATAGATCTTCATCCTCTTGATCATCCCTTAGCCTGTACTTGACCTATAGCTTTTTATTTCAGCAAAAACAGTGCATTTTTGAACTTTTTATGACCCGGAATTCTTTGTAGACAAAACTCTCGTGTGTCAGTGCAGGCTGTCCACAGGCAGCCTGCATTACAGCGCAGGTACTCCCTTCGGGAACTGCGCTGAGAGTCAAATTGGCAGACTAGAACCTGCGCTGGTCCAGTTAGCCATTGTCTTCCAGAAGTTTCCCTTTGTGTCTTGGCCCTATTTTCACTTGTTTTTGCTGATTGCTTGCTGGTCATTGTACTTGCTGTAGACCACTTCTCCTTGACATTATTCCGCCTCAGTTGTGTGATGAAACTGTGAATGTTCTTTCAGTATTTCTTGTTTCAGTTACAGTTTCCCATTGTGAAAAGCGAACCAGTATAGCTGTGGCCTCTTAGATCCTGAACTGTAAAAGTGTCTTTGTGATCTTATGAGCTAGTTTTATTACTGTTCATGGCTGTTTGAGTTTGTTTGCTCTTCATTTTTATGGTTTGAATCTATACATTTCCTGTGTTTAAACAAGTCTATCATAAGGTGTCTTTTTTATTGTGGACAAGCTTGTTTTTTTCTACTTGAAATTAGATTCAAAATTATACAACAGTTTCCTTTCTGTCTTCCATCAACATTAAGGATAACGAAAAGAAATACATGCATTGTGCATTTTGCATTTGACTGTGTGCTTGACGATTTAGGAAAATGTGCATTTTAGTGTGTGTTCTTTGATCTGTGGAAAAAGTTGTGTCTTTCTTTTCCCTCAAGTAGATTAAGGTTTTCAAAGTTGAAAGATTGAAAAGATTTGCTTCTCATCTTAGATTGCATATAGGAAGTTGTATATATACATCTCGTGGCGAACCTGAAAGGCAAACTGTTAAGAAAGATCAACATTAAAATAAACTCAATTTACATAACAACGCTTTGGAATTTAACGCAAACATCTAGAGGTCTAGGTAGAGACGTGTTCCGGCGTCGTTAAACATAGTGACTGTCGATCTCTACGAAGGTGGGTGATTCCTCCTGAGAGTCGGTGGCACTAACACGGACTTGAGCTCCCGCGTACCGTCGCGTATATTGGGAGACCCCTATAGGATTTTATCCTTAATCCTTAGGAAACCGTGTCGGCCGCCCTACTGATCACGATGCAGTGAACACAGCATTCACGAAGATCGACCACCCGTACCGTAAAACGTATTCTGTGGTTTCGCGAAAGGTTTGGCACACCCTCTGCCTAGATCTCCAGAGCAGTTTCTTTTGGCCTTTTTCAAACTCTATAACTGAAAAAGTCCAACCGAGCATTTGTCACTTCGGGCTCGTTAATACATCGAAGGCGACTAGAGTCATCTTTAGCTTTTTCTCGACTCTTAAAACATGAAAAAGCAAGTTTGTGTCTAAAAGCGTCGTTAATAAAATTTATTTTAAGCGAAACATAATCACCTGTTATTCCCACGTTGATCTTTCAGTTGAAAAGTATGGAGCCCACCAACCAAGGAAGTAACCTTGGTGGAAGTCCAAATCCCTTCTCCTCTTGGGGAGATGTTGGTGCGCCTCATATGGCTACATTGTCGCTTCCAGGATTGACAATCGGCCTCCCTGTATGGCTCTTTTCAACTAATGTAGTCCAGATCGCCACTAATCCTGAGCAGTCGAATCAACAGTTAGAACAATCTAGAACTACCCACCAGCCTTCCACTTCTTATGATACTTCCTCTGATCCTTCATCTTCGAAAGGTAGAGCCGGCAAAAGTCAGCCTCCAAAGGAGAAGAAGGAAAAGAAGAAGAGAGAAAAGAAGCAGAAGGGGCCTCTGGCGAAGGCGACTGGGGGCAAGCAAAAGAAAACTGACAAAAACCCACACACTGCACCGACCGGGCCTAAATCGCCATGTGTCATTTGCAAAGGGATCCACTTCCATCGTGATTGTCCTTGTATTCCCCGGATACTAAGGGACTGGTCCCCAAGGTTGCACAATCCGGTAGCATCAACCTCTGGTTGTCATGTTGATTGCATTCCATCAACTAGCGAGAGTGAAGGACGAAGAAGGGGACCAAGATCACCCTGTCTATTGTGTGAAGGCAGTCATGCCATCCACAAATGTCCATTCTTAGATGAGGCAAAGAGAGTTTTGGAAGATCGCCTGGTTTCACCGTTGCGACTTCCTCCTGGATACCGAAAACTCGCGCCTAATCCCTCGATAGTTGAAAATCCAGTTGAACCACTCAAGTGGTCAGCTGAAGTGTCAGTCATTGAGAATGAACCTATTGAATCCAGACCAGACGAAAGTCTAAAGGTCGAAACGGCAGTTGGCCCGGTTCTTCCTTCAGAGGTTCTATCGTCCAATGACTCCGTCATTGAAGACCCGTCTTCAAATGACACCGTCGTCGAAGAGTCATCTTCATGCGACACCCTCACTGATGAGAACAAGGATGACACCATCCAGGTTCTCTTCATCAGCACCGACTCCGATGAGCATCAGAGCAATGCGCCCATTCCTTTATCGCAGGAAGGAACATCATCAGAGTCATATCCGGCCGTATATTCGGTCCCACCACCAAGCAACCTGGTTGTATCCTTTGATTGGAATCAACTAGGCAGACCCCAGTTACCAGCCAGTGTACCATTCAGAATCATTGTCCAGATCTATAGAATGATTAGGGCTGGTACTATCATTGATGAAGGGGCGTCTGTGAGTATCCTTTCCTCTGTTGCTTGGAAAGCACTGGGTTCCCCAGCGCTTTTACCTGAGTTGAGAAATCTCTCAGGTTTTGATAAAGGAACCAGTCGACCATTAGGGATCCTCCCCGATGTACCTGTTACATTGAAAGGGAAGACCGTCAGGATGAACGTGTTGGTAGTTCAAGGACCCTTGGATTATAACCTACTCCTTGGACGCGACTATATTTATTGCATGGGAGCGATAGTCTCCTCACTCTTTAGAGTAATGTGTTTTCCACACGAAGGAAGGGTGGTCAAGCTCGTAGACCAACTTTCATTTCCGGGATCTCGCATCGCAAATAGTCAAATACCAATCCTAAATGGTCTGTTCACTCAAGATTCGCCTCCGCCCCCGGTCCTCCTTCCCGATGAGCGCGAGTGATTCGGAAAGAAAGACTAGGACCCAGGGGGCATGCACCCTGGTCTGCTTCGGGCAGAAGAAACTCCGGGTATAAGAAAGAATTTCTGCAGAAGAACATGACTAGTCCGTACCCCATCCGTAGGAAGTGGGGTTGTTCTAGAATAATGATCTTTTGTTAAAGTTATGTGTCTGGGAATCATTCACCTTTGTCTAAAAAAGTGGGCAATGCCCAAGTAGGAATTCCCTTATTGCAACAAGTAGTCACCATCTCTGAATTCAAGCCTCGCCCATCGAAACATATGTTTTGAAGGATAAGCAGGGGCAGTCTACGAAGAAGGAGACCGTATTGTTGTGACAGAGGGTAACCATCTTTGGACAACCCAATGATAGACACCACCGAAGAAAGAGATTGATTTGCGGCAGCAAATCAAACCTTCTTTGGAATAATAAGAAAGAGGCAAGCCTCCCTCAATAATGCCAATGTTTTATCTTTGAGTGATGTTCTTTTATTGTCACAAATAGCTGTTTGTTAAAAGTGGGCCGACAGGAAGCCTGAGTACTGCGTAAGACCCCTTAGAATAACGAGAAGACAAGTATCGTTAGCATTAGATTGGCAAGATGACAAGTAAATGTGAACACCCAAAGAAAAGCAGAAGTAGGGGAGAGGAGGGGTAGCCTCGAAATTCTATCCTATACCTGGGGGCATGCAAACCTTCTGGAGTGCAAGCTAGGGGCGGTTATTTATCTGGTTTTAAGATTAGCCGTTTCCAAACTTGCATGAGAGAAGCCTGTGGGGCAGAAGTAAAATTTGCCAAAAGTGAGCACAGCTGTGGTAAGGCATAAGCTCTATAAAAATTGGTCCTTACGAGAGGCGTTCTTCATATGACTGGTATATCGAGTAGTTTTAGCATACAGTTCATGCTCGTTAAAAAATAAACGCAAATCCGATCAGTTTTAGGACTGAATTTATGCTCATTAAAAAATAGAAAAGTGTGAGCAAATGTTTCCCCCAGAGTTCAAGCTCATGGAAAAAATGAACCGGTAAATAACCTTTTGAGATCGTAAATTCATCAGCCATAAGAGCCTTGGTCGTGTTTTCATCCATCACCTCCCCCATCATTTGGCCGATCATTCACTTCCATTTGTGTGTTTACCTCTTTTGAGAAACAGCTGCGAAGAGTGATTTCACCTAGCCATCCTTGTGACACTGCCGTGATTGGAAAATTCCAACCTGTACCTGGAATCTGTAGCTATCCCCGTTTATCACTCGTTCCTCAAAAGACGAGTCTTCTTTCAGCTCTTTTCACTGACTCGTAAAATATGAAAAGTTTGCCGAGTTTTGGCCTTCCAGCTCGTTAAATGACCAGAACGCTATCCCTCCTCTAAATTTTAATCTTTTTGGACCTGAGGGATTATTGCACAAAAGGATCGAGCGCTTGTCTTGTTCGGCTCGTTAAAAGTACCGAACAGCCATCCCTTCTGTTTTGTTTTATACTTTTTCGGACTTAAGGGATTAGCTGACGAAAAAGGAATTATGGAGTTGACTTTCTGTACCTTTTCAGACTCTCTAAAAATGAAAAGGACCGAGTTTTCCTTGTCGTTAGACTCGTTAAAATGATTAAATAGCGACAAACTTGTCTTTAGACGAGAACGAGTTTCCCTATCGCTAGGCTCGTTAAATCATAGCGATGGGCTTGCCCGAAGGGCAGGTTATAGAACAAGCATATGTTATCCTCCTCAAGCTTGACAAAAATAAAGAGGTACTGGTTAGAAATGACTGGGGAAAAATTGGGAGAACATCAAAGTTTAATGGTAGCAAGTCACTCTTGAACATGACACTTTTCCTCCGTACCACATCGGGTTGGGTTGTCTCATTCACCGGTCTCATCACCATGGTCCTCGCCACACCATCCACATTTGGGGTAATGCTACCGATCCATCGCATTAGTGTCGTTATATGTTCAAGAGGGGTCATTCTGAAAGTGTCAACCGTGTCCCATCCACTACCATACATTATCCTTCATCCAATCATGATCGCCACCCTGAATCATATGTCACAGTTTGTTTTCACCTCCACTAAAATCATTAGCTCCGTTCTGTGTCATTGATGTGGGATTCATTAAGGCCCTCCTTTGACGGATCGCTTCTTGTCGACTTCAGCTCATTATCCAAGAAGTTGATCTAGGAACACCCCCATCAGTACTTTGAAGCTTGCATGCCTCAATGGCAAGTTTCTCACTTCCGGTGACAGGTATACATCAATGACCTTCGACCAGAAGATTTTGCGTGACGTTCGACGCCAAGTCCTTTATTCACGCCACGTGAATTATACTGCAGTACCTTGAGGGTCATCGTCATTATTGGTGATTCCTCTCGCGCTTGTTAACGGTTTTCATTATTGACCGGTAATCAAGCGATGTCTTTCCATGTTCGACTTCAGCGCAATTCTCACATGGATCGACTTGTACATAGAGTGAAGATCGAACGAGTTTGAAGACCCCGGATCTAGTTTCATCCATCCGGGCTGCGATATATATTCAGGAAATATAAAAGCATTTTCCATGTACATCATTGCAGCAGATGATCATCCTATTCAAAGGATGATAATTTCAGCAGAAAATTATCAGTCTTCTTCAGACGATCGTCTGTCATATGTACCAAAATGTATTTATAAAAGCTGAGCATGGGGGTGCCCGCCTCAGCTAGATCATGAAAAATAGAATGAAAAATAATGTATTGTATTGTATTGTATTACAGGGCACTCTCCTCAGCACTGGAACGAACTTCGGATCCTCTAGATAAAGCATTTCACCCGATAAACGGCCTCATACTTTAGGGGGCAACTGTTATAGACATTTTTGTGCCTCGCGTCATGGAGCATAAGATGTCGATAATTACAGGGATCCTCAGTCCCTAAACATGTTGTTCTTACCCCTAAAAGAACAAGGTCATCAAACAACAGCATTTCCAATCAGTTCTCCACTTGAAAACACTTCAAAACAGGCTTATTTTGGATCATGTCAGCTGCTCCACTGAGCTTCTGCGCTGGAATGCAACTGTCCCTCCTTGTACCTGCGATGGAAGTCAAGATTAATGAAGGCTACCTGCGCTGGGTGAGATTGGCCAAGTGGCACAGTCATCCTGCAAGGTGTCAACTGCCCAGGAAGCTTCCAAACTGACACTTGGTTCATAAGATTCGCCCTGTGATGAGTAAGAGGTACTTGATCACCATGTGTAAGCAAGGATCTCCAAGTGGACTCAAGAACTGAAGATGAACTGAAGAGGGAGAGGACACAAGGCAGCTTCATGTCAGTCTCAAGCTGACTCATCCTCTCTTCTTCTCTCCTATATATAGAGCTCTTCTATGAGGTCTAAGGAGGCTGGAATTTTGTGTTAAGCAAGGAGGTGCTGTTGGATTACAGTTAGAGCTATTGGGTGATTGTTTTACTAGAGGTGAAGAGGAGAGTTCTTGCTGCTGGGGAGGTGCTGCTGGATTGGAGCCATCATTGGTTGTAACCTTCTCAGAACCCTGTTACTTCTATCAATAAAGTTTTGCATGTTCTCCTATATACTTGTATTACATTGATGGATTGTATTTACTTGTATATTTGATTCACTCTAATCCATGCATCAGTTATGAGTACATGTATCTTGTAGTTTCCTCTCTTTTTTTGTGCAGGATCTGTGTGTAGCTGGACCGGCAAAGAGAGCAAGGAGCTGGGAACAAGAGACAAGGAGAGAGGACAAGGATCGACTAAGCGAAAGACACCAGGTTGGTTGGCCTTCTTTTCACTCTCTCTGTACTTTCATAAAGGAAATCATCAAAGCTTTACTTTCAGTTGTTGCTAAAGACTGTCACCTTTAGAGTAGGGATAGGGTCATCCGCATCAGATACTTTTCCCCACAACACGCACCCATTTGGAATTCATTCTAGGATGCCATTAACGAGTAGTATTACCCTGTCAAATCTATGAGGACAAATACATCATGTGGACCACGTTGCAGCAGGGAAGGGACCAAGATGTATGAAGTTCACAAACATTTTTCATACCCTTCTCACACAATTGGGTATCAAGGATTCTGAGATGCTTTTGGTACTTAAATACTAGGTCTACCTACATAGATACATCCCAGATGAGATGGAGTTCCCGAACATCTCCTCTCTGAGCATGGCGTACCGGTAGGATGTCAAAGTCAAGCAGAAGTTTAAACAAAATAAGTGAGACTTTGGACCTATGAATCCGAACAACAAACGACAAAGCTAAGGCGAGGTGACCCAAGACAACCCATCGAAGCCGCAAGAAAAGAGAAACACCATGAAGTTAAAGAATGACACAGGAAAGTGGTGTGAGTTCCATAAGAGCCCCACTCACAACACAAGTGAGTGTCAAACCAAATAGTCGTTGGTGGTTGACTTGAAGGCTTCCGAATCAGATGCATGTTTTGAACCTGAGTGAGAACTCGATAAGCGGAATGAAAAAGGTAAGAAAATCATTGATGCAAAGCCCATCACCACTATTGCCACCGCAAAGTTCCAAAAGAATGAGCTCGAAGATCCAGAAGAGGGGAAGCGTCTTTTCCACTCACTAATGTGGATGAAGGTTTTGCCACTGCAATTCATTGTCGATAGTGGTAGCCAAAAGAACCTCATTTTAGTAGAGGTTGTGTAGTATTTGGGCCTACCGACTACACCACACCCACAACCGTACAGTATTGGGTGGCTTCACCAAGGACGAGATCTTTAAGTCTGCCAGCAGTGTCATCTTCCCTACAGCATCAAGCCCTTCACAGATGAAGTATTGTGTGATGTTGTACCTCTTGATGTTTGTGATGTACTATTAGGACAACCATACTTATGGAGGCGAAAAATGTGTATGAATCAAGGCCTCATGTTGTTATTATTTCTTTGGGTAATTCATTATACAAGACACCAGAGGTATCCCCACCTACCGCCACCTCTTTGATCACTACTAAGAAATGTAGCAAGCTCATCTCCCAGACTAGGAAATTCATTTTCTGTCTTGTTCGCTCGCAAAGTAAGCAGAAGATAGTTGCCACATCCATGACCCAGTGTGAAGGCTTCCTCCACGTAGAAGCAGTAGCAGAGGGATACAAAAGTTTTCTCCTCACCCACAGGGGTACCATTGCACTGTCACGTCAGGCATTTGGCTGATCTGACTTCGAGAGCACCTCTACCCAATGGGCCCATCTATCAGCACTCAATTCTATAAGATTCCAAGTACAAGTAATGACATGATAAACATCGAGTGTCACATAGGTTTCACATGGGCAACAATGTCTGGTTGCATGTACAGAAAGAACGCCTCAGAAGAGTCCATCAGAAGCTCGAACCACTTCGATATGGTCCTTAAACCAGTACCAAGGCTATGAGAAACACTGAATTGGATTACAGCATTCCCCCATTCCTTTGCTTGCACCAAGTGTTCAATGTGTACCACCCTTGAACATGCTTCCCACCATTACTGGACACATCAGAGGTTGTAGAATAGCTCACCAGGGACCAAGTTCAGCAGAAGTTTCCTCATCTCATGGAGGAACTCAACGCAATGGGGACCATTTCTTCCTAATGGGGGAGGAATGATCTAGGTGGATGTTGGTGGCCACCCACCTATCCCACTTGGAACCCCACAACTCTCTTTCAGTTTTTCACTTTCCTTAATTGTAGCATAATTTACTATTTTTAGTAGTTTTTCGAGTGCTGAACTTCTGGAGCCATTTTGAGGCCCTAAACGACATTTTTTGGGAAATATGGTAGAAAAATGTGTTCATGGACATGTTTCTCTTCCCCAAGTTCTATTCCTCGGATAAATCTTTCTAACGAGCTATTGTGTGCATTAAACAGAGATTGTATGCCAAAGTTACAACCCTGGGAAGTTGATGTGCCAATTTACCCAAAACGGGGCCCATAGTGTGGCACTTCATGTCCTAGGGTCAGGTTTTGGATTTTAAGGGTTTTCTCTTGTTTCTCAACAATAAATAGGCCTTTGAGCCTCATTTTAACACAGTTTAGAGGCATTTAACTGCCACACCTCTTCTCAAAGATAAGCTACTATCACCATAGCTGGTTCATTTCCATTTCTGTTTGTAAGCATATTTTAGTTTTTTACATTAATGAAATGAAGTATTATTTCCACTGCATATCTGTATTTATGGTTATATCTATAATTTTTTGCATTCCTATTTAAATCTGGATCAATGGTATCAGAGTGGTCTGCTCTTTCTCTATTTTTCTTTGCATGTCCCCAACGAGGTCAGGATATAAGGAGTTAGGGCTTGAACTAGTCAAACCTTTGCAAGACAAACCGCACAAATCTTGACGGCCTCCCATGGTGGATGAAAAGAAAGATGAGGGGGCAGGATATCCTATCAAAATCTTGCTGGAAGAAGCCCTCCAATGACAAAGGAAAGGGATGATGGAAAACTTTGCCCAGATCCTTCAGTGGCTACCGAGGGGCGATGCATCAGCTTCCAACAACCACTCTAGAAGTTCCACACCCTTTAAGTTACAAGTTAACTTTGAAATCCCCATTTTCGAGGGTCAGATAGATGCAGATTCCATAGATAAATTGTTCAATATACTAGAGGGTTGTTTTTCTATTCATGATTTTTTGAGTCGAGAAAAGATTAGTTTCGTTCTTCTCAAAGTAGCCCCCCAAGTCAAGGACTGGTGGGAAGCCGAGTGCGAGTAGAAGGATGAAAGTACGGGCTCACTGTTTTCAGCCACACCCACTTGGAATTTGTTTTGAGATGCCATTGACGAGCATTACTACTCTGTCAAAAGCTATGAGGACAAATACATAAAGTGGACCATGCTGCGGCAGGGAAGGGACCAATATGTACCAGAGTTCAAAAACATTTTTCATACACTTCGCACACAGTTGGATATCAAGGATTCTGAGCTGAATTTGGTACTCAAATACCATGGATGCCTACACAGATACATCTAGGATGAGATGGAGTTACTAAACATCTCCTTGTTCGGCACAACGTACCAATAAGCTGTCAAAATCAAAGCAGAAGTTTAAACAAAAGAAGCAAGATTTTGGACCTGCGAATCTAAAGAACAAAGGACAAAGCCAAGGTGGGGTGACCCACTGCAACCCGTCGAAGCTACAAGAAAAGAACAACACCATGAAGTCAAAGAAGGATATAGGAAAGTGGTGTGAGTTCCATAAGAGCTCCACCCACAACATAAGTGAGTGTCAGACTAGGAAGTCATTGGTGGCCGAGTTGAAGGCTTCTGAATCAGATGCATGTTCCAACTCTAAGTCAGAACTTGATAAGGGGAATGACAAAGGGAAGCAAATCATTGATGTAGAGTCCAGCGCCATTTTTGCCACTACCAAGGTCTAGAAGAATGAACCTGAAGATCCAGAGGAGGCGGTGCATCTTTTCCATTCACAGATGCGGGTGTACGGTTTGCCACCGCAATTCATTGTCAAGGTATTGTCTGATGTTGCACCTCTTGATGTTTTTGATGTACTATTAGGCCAACCATACTTATGGAGGTGACATGATGTGTATGAGTCAAGCCCTCACATTCTTATTATTTCTTTGGATAATTAGTTATACAAGACACCGGAGGTAGCCCCACATACTACCACCTCTTTGATCGCTGCTAAGAAATGCAACAAGCTCATCTCCCATACCATAAAATTCATTTTCTATTTGGTTCGCTCCCAAAGTAAGGGAATGATCATTGCCACATCCATGACCTTCCACCACGTAGCAGCAACAATAGAGGGATATGGTCATCTTCTCGTCACCCACAGGGGTATCGTTACACTGTTAGGTCAAGCATTTGGCCGATATGACTTCTAGAGTACCTCTACCCAAAGGGTCGATCTATCACCACTCCATTCTAGAAAATTCCAAGTACAAGCAGCAACATGATCAACATTGAGTTCTACACATGTTTCAAGTGGGTGACAAAGTCTGGTTGCATCTACAGAAAGAACAGCTTACAAGAGCCCATCAGAAGCTCATACCACACTGATATGGTCATTACACAAGTACCAAGGTTGTGGGAAACAATACTTTAGATTACAACATTCCCCAATTACTTCGTTTGCACCATGTTTTCAATGTGGACCACCGTCGACCATGCTTCCCACCATTGCTGGAAACATCAAAGGTCGCAGAAGAGCTCACCAGGGACCAAGTTCAGCAGAAATTTCCTCATGTCGTGGAGGAAATCAACACAATGGGGACCATTGGTTCCTAAGGGGGGAGGAATGATCCATATGGATGTTGGTGGCCACCCACCTATCCCACTTTGGACCCCCACAACTGTCTCTTTCAGTTTTTCAGTTTCCTTAATTGTAGCACAATTTACTATTTTTAGTAGTTTTTCAGGTCGTGAACTTCTGGAGCTTTTTTGAGGTCCTAAATGAACTTTTTTGGAAATCTAGGAGCAACATGGCTCTGTGGTCTAATGTTTCTCTTCCCAAAGTTTTAGTCCTCAGATAAATCTTTCTAACAAGCTATGGTATGTGTCAGATGGAGATTGCATGCCAAACTTACGATCTTGGGATGTTGATGTACCAATTTACCTAAAATGAGGCCCATAATGTCGCATTTCATCTCCTAGGGTTAGGTTTTTCGATGTTTAGGGTTTTTCATTGTTTCTCAGAAATAAACAGGCCTTAGAGCCTCATTATAAAATAATTTAAAGGCATGTAGCCTCCACATCTCTTCTCAGAGATAAGCTACCATCGCCTTAGCTGGTTTATTTCCATTTCTGTTTGTAAGCATATTTCAATTTTTTACATTAATGAAATGTAGTATTATTTCCTCTGCATCTCTGTATTTACGGTTATATATGTAATCTGTTGCATTCCAATTTAAATCCAGATCAGTGGTATCATAGTGGTCTACTCTTTCTCTGTTTTTCTTTGCATGTCCCCAACGAGGTAGGGATATATGGAGTTAGGGTTTGAACAGGTCGAACCTGCGAGACAAGCCTTGAAAATCCTGACAGCCTCCCATGGTGGATGAAAAGAAAGATGAGGGGACAGGAGATCCTATCAAAATCTTTCTTGAAGAAGCCCTTGCGTGACAAAGGAATGCGATGGTGAACAACTATGCCCAAATCCTTCAGCAGCTACCTAGGGGCGAGACATCGAATTCCAATAGCTACTTTGGAAATGACACACCCTTTAAGGTACAGGTTAACTTTCAAATCTCCATATTTGAGGGTCAGTTAGACACAGATGTTGTAGATAAATGGTTAAATATGCTAGAGGGTTATTTTTCTGTTCATGATTTTTCCAGCCGAGAAAAGATTACTTTTTCTCTTCTCAAAGCAACCCCCCATGTCAAGGACTTGTGGGAAACATACTTCGAGTAGAACGATGAAAGTACGAGCTCACTATTTTCAACGCACCCACTTGGAATTCATTCAGGGATGTCATTAAGGAGCAGTGCTACCCTGTAAAAAGATATGAGGACAAATATATAAAGTGGGCGATGGTGTGACAAGGAAGGGACCAAGATGTACCAGAGTTCACAAATATTTTTCATACCCTTCGCACACAGTTGGGTATCAACACTTCTGAGCTACATTTGGTACTCAAATACCATGGCTGCCTACACAGATACATCCAGGATGAGATGGAGTTCCTGAAAATCTCCTCGCTCGGCACGACGTACTGATACGATGTCAAAATCGAGCAGAAGTTTAAACAAAAGAGCGAGACTTTGGACGTGTGAATCCGAAGAACAAAGGACAAGGCCAAGGTGAGGATACCCAAGACAACCCAATGAAGCCACAAGAAAAGAACAACACCATGAAGTCAAAGAAGGACACAGGAAATTGTTGTGAGTTCCATAAGAGCCCCACTCACGACACAAGTGAGTGTTGGACCAAGTAGTCACTGGTGGCTGATTTGAAGGCTTCCAAATCAAATGCATGTTTCGACCTTGAGTCAAAACCCGATCAGGGGAATGGTAAAGGGAAGAAAATCATTGATGTAGAGCCTGGCACCACTATTTCCACTGCCAAGGTCTAGAAGAATGAGCCCGAAGATCTAGAGGAGGGGGAGCATTTTTTCCACTCACAGATGTGGGTGAAGGGTTTGTCGTTGCAATTCATTGTCGATAGTGGCATCCAAAAGAACCTTATTTCAGCAGAGGTCGTGAAGTGGTTGGGCCTATCGACTACACCACACCTGCAACCATAAAGTATTGGGTTGATTCACCAAGTACAAGATCTCTGAGTCCGCCAGTAGTGTCGTGTTCCCTACAACATCAAGCCCTTCGCTAATGAGGTATTGTGTGATGTTGAACCTCTTGATGTTTGTGATGTACTATTAGGCCAACCATACTTATGGAGGTGACATGTTGTGCATGAGTCAAGGCCTCACATTGTTATCATTTCTTTGGTTAATTCATTATACAGGATACCAGAGGTAGCCCCACCTACCACCACCTCTTTGACCGCTACTAAAAAATGCATCAAGCTCATCTCCTCGACTAGGAAATTCATTTTCCATCTGGTTCACTCCCAAGGTAAGGGGAAGATCGTCGCCACATCCATGACCCTCGCAAAGAGTTCCTCCACACAGCAACAATAGCAGAGGGATATGGTCATCTTCTCCTCAGCAACAGGGGTACCATTGTGCTGTGAGGTCAAGCATTTGGCTGATATGACTTCCAGAGAACCTCTACCCAACGGGCCCATCCATTGCCACTCCATTCTAGAAAATTCCAAGCACAAGCAGCGACATGATCAACATCGGGTTCCACAGAAGTATTAGGTGGGTGACAAAGTATGGTTGCATCTATAGAAAGAACACCTTACAAGAGCCCATCAGAAGCTCATACCACTCTGATATGGTCCTTACACTAGTAATAAGGTTGTGGGAAACAATGCCTTGGATTATAACATTCCCCCATTCCTTTGCTTGCACCAAGTGTTCCATGTGGACTTCCCTCGACCATGCTTCCCATCATTACTGAACACATCAGAGGTTGGAGAATAGCTCACCAAGGACCAAGTTCAGCAGAAGTTTCCTCATCTCATGGAGGACCTAAACGCAATGGGGACCATTGCTTCCTAAGGGGGGAGGAATGATGCATGTGGATGCTGGTGGCCACCCACCTATCTCACTTGGACCCCCACAACCGTCTCTTTCACTTTTTTAGTTTCATTAATTGTATCACAATTTACTATTTTTAGCAGTTTTTTGAGTCCTAAACATCTGAAGCCGTTTTGAGGCCCTAAACGATGTTTTTTAGGAAATATGGGAGCAACATGGGTCCATGGACCGATGTTTCTCTTCCTAAAGTTGTATTCCTCAGATAATTCTTTCTAATGAGCTATGGTGTGCATCAACTAGTGATTTTATGCCAATATTCCGACCTCGTGAAGTTGATGTACCAATTTACCCAAAACGGGGCCCATAGTTTGGCACTTCATCTCCTAGGGTTAGGTTTTTGGATGTTTAGGGTTTTCCATTATTTCTCAACAATAAATATACCTTCAAGCCTCATTGTAATGCAATTCAGTGGCATGTAGCCACGACAACTCTTCTCAAAGATAAGCTACCATCGTCCTAGCTAGTTTATTTCCATTTCTGTTCGTAATCATATTTCATTTTTTTACACTAATGAAATGAAGTATTATTTCTGTTGCATCTTTGTATTTATGGTTATATCTATAATCTATTGCGTTCCTCTTTAAATCCAGATCAATGGCATCTAATAATACTAATGAAATTACTTGAATAGGACGTTGGCTCACCCCCTACTAGCCATGACACGAATTTCTTCAAACATATCATGAATATGTAATCTACAAGTGTAAATAACATATCTAAACATAGGGGTGTTATACTTATCTGATATTCGCTATGAGGAATTATTTCCTTATCAATTTAGCTACAGTTTCATCCATTAAGAATTAGATACATTGTTCATTGTCTTACGAATCAAAACATGAGGAAATCCATACATCATTACTGTCAAATACATGCTTATAGCCAACATAATAACAACATGAGATAACAAAGAGAAATATCCTCATATTAATGATGCAAAATCCAACCTAGAATGGGACTACCACATTGCACCCAATGGTAAAATGACTGAGCCAAATATCTCTTCATCCATTCACCCTCGTGCCATATTCGAAGCATGAATGTGGGATCTCATAGAATACATCAATAAAAAACCATCTAGGGCTTACAGAGGCCATCCACCTCAACCCATCAAATAGTCATTGCACCTCATGGTCGAACATGACAAAAGAATCACCATATTGGTCTCTATCCAAGATTTCTAGGACTCGAGAGTCTTTGTTCCAACGAAGGCTTCCAGGACTAGTAAGTCAACCCACAGTTGTTGCCGAGATTCAAGAGAATTTCTCCAACCAGGGTTTCTAGGACTAGTAACTCAACCTGCCAAGGGCTTCTAGAGTATTTTTCCAACCAAGGATTCCAAGGAAAGTAACTCAACCCAATTTTTTTATAGGGCTTCCAGAGAGTTTTTCCAACCAAGGATTTCAAGAACTAGTATCTCAACCGAAGAAGAAAACATGAGAACTATCCAAAAAAACAAAGAAATGAACCCACAAGACCATGGCTATCCAGGAGATGGAAATACTAGGAAAATTCACTATCAATCCATGTAATCCTCCATGTCAATGAAATATCATAACCAAGAAACCACATGCATGTGCCATGCATGCCAGAAATATTGAGGAAAACATATATGGAACTAGCTACCTGCAAGTAAACCCCATTGTAGTTGATGATCTCAATGTTCTCTTGCACTTTCTTTCTCTTCACTTTCCTTCTTGGTCCAAAAATCCAAGTGTGCCACACTCCTCCATGATTACTCCGAGAAAGCTCGAAGTATCTAAGAGTATTGGAGAGAGAGAATAGAAGAGATCTCCACCAAAACTGAACTGACCAAGCTTACTAAACTGTAACACCCTCCTTCCACATCTACCCAAGCAATCGGTCAGCCAGGGTACACATGGGACAAGAGGCCACTACGATGTGAATCGAACTCGTAAGTCACGTTAAATAAGTGGAACTAACATAAGTGTAGCATACATACATTCAACATTAGCATTAGGACTGTTAGGAAATAAGCCAACCTTTTCTCCAACCAGCCCTTGTGTCCCACTAAGCTTTTGGACCACTTTACCTCTGGACGCTCTCATGCTATGCACATGCTAGCCTTCAGGGACCTCTGGAAGGTATCACAGGCTTGCAAGCTAGCATCCAGGGACTATTTTGCATAGTTTTGTGCCAACATCCCTGGGATTTGAGCCACTTTTTCAGGCCTAGAGCCTAGGTCACTGCCCAAAATTGAATGACACGTTTAGAATAATAAATTAACAAGGAAATGATAGTACAAGTGAAATCACTTGAATAAGACCTTGACTAGACCCCTACATGCAATCACAATCATTTCGTCAAACATATCATGGATATGTAATCTAAAGGTGTAAATAACATATCTGAGCATAGGGGTCTCATACTTATAGGAGATTTCAGGAATTGTTTCCTCATCACTTTAGTTGTAGTTTAATCCATTATCCCATAAATATATTTCTCATTCATATACAAGTAAAAACATCATGAGAGCCATACATATCTACTATCACAAAACACATACATAATAGCCATAATAGACACACAAACACCAAGGAAATCACAACCATATAATCCACATATAGACTAGTATAATAGTCATATAAATGCAAGGAGAAATAATCTAATATTGATGATGCAAAATAAAAACCTAGGATGGGACTTCCATCTTCCACTTCACTATAGAATGGCTAAGCCAAATCTCTCTTTAGCCATTCACCCTTGTGGCTATATTCCAAGCATGAATGTTGGATCTCATAGACCACATCAATCCAAAACCATCGAGGGCTTCCAAAGGCCATCAAACTCAACCCATCAATAGTCATTCCACCTCATGGTTGGACATACCGAAATCATCATCATATTGGTCTCTATCCAAGCCTTCGAGCACTTCCAGAGCATTTGTTCCAACTCGGGTTCCAGGACTAGTGACTTAACCCACAGCTGTCACCAGGCTTACAAAACATTTTTCCAACCAAGGCTTCCAAGACTAGTAACTCAACCCAATCTATTACAAGTCTTCTAGAGTGTTTTTCCAACCAAAGCTTCCAGGAACTAATAACTCAACCAAAGATAAGGAAAAATGAGAACCTACCAAAAAAACAAGAAAATAAACCCACAATGTCCATGGTTATCTAGGAAATGGAAATAATGAAAATTAAGAGGAAAGGAAGGTGAAAGGTCACAGGTTGCATGTGAGGAGGATATTAAAGGAAAATAATGAAAAATGAAGAAAATATAGGCCTGATTAATGAAAATTCTTCTAAGGATCAATGGGCAAGCTTAGTCAGTG
The DNA here is from genome assembly GCA_031772625.1 of Pinus tabuliformis. NCBI lineage: Eukaryota > Viridiplantae > Streptophyta > Pinopsida > Pinales > Pinaceae > Pinus > Pinus tabuliformis. Next base: position 339,189,381 of record CM062818.1, on the reverse strand, counting down.
AATCTTGGCTAGTCCAGGTTTTGGTGGAGCTCTCTTCTATTCTCTCTCACTCATACTCTTGGATACTTAGAGCTTTCATAGAGAAATCTTGGATAATGTGGCATAATTGTCATTTTGGAGAAAGAAGTAAAAGGAAGAGCATGAAAGTGCAATAGGACGTCAGGATCAACGACTACAATGGATTTCGCTTGTGGGTATCGAGTTGCATGTATGTCTTCCTCGCTAGTTTTGGCATGCATGGCACATCGTTGTAGATTATTGGTCATGATCTATCACAAGCATGGGGGATCTCTTGGATTGACAATGGATTTCCTAACCTTACCATTTCCTAGATAGCCATGGATATTGTGGTTTTATTTCCTTATTTTGTTTTTGGTTCATTCTCATGTTTCCTTTAGCTTTGGTTGAGTTATTAGTTCCTAGAAGACCTGGTTGGACAAATGGTCTGTAAGCCTTGTAACAGCTTGGGTTGAGCTACTAGTGCTAGAATCCTTGGTTTGAAAAATACTATCGAAGCCCTTGGTGGGTTGAGTTACTAGTCCTGGAAGCCTTGGTTAGACAAACACTTTGGAAGCCCAACAGTATATGTGGGTTGAGTTGCTAATCTTGGAAGCCTTTGTTGGAACAAATCCTCTGGAGCCCTAGAAGGATTGGGTAGAGACCAATTTCATTATGGCTCTTTTTATGTCTAAGCATGAGGTGGAATCACTATTTTATAGGTTGAAGTAGATGGCCTTTGGAAGCCCTATATGTTTTTTTATTGATGTGTTCTATGAGATCCCACATTCATGCTTGTTATATGGCATGAGGGTGAATGACTGAAGAGATATTTGGATAAACCATTCTATGGTCAGTTGGAATATGGTTGTCCCATGCTAGTTTTGATTTTGCATCATTATATGAGGTTATTTCTCCTTATTATCTCATGAGTATTCTCCTGGTTTATATGTGGATTCTATGGCTATTGTATCCTTGGTATTTCTAATTCTATTATGCTGGTAATATATATGTTTTATGAAACAAGTTATGTATGGTTGTCATCATGTTTTTACTTCTATATGAATGAACAATGTATCTATGGCCTAATGGATGAAACTACAACTAATGTGACTAGGAAACAATGCCTCATAGCAACCATTCGGTAGGGATAAACATGCATTCAGAGACCACTATGATATGATTCGACCTCCTAAGTCACGTTAAGGAAGTGGAACCAATGGAAACACACCATACAGACATTGAACATCAACAATAGGACCCTCAGGAACCAATCCAACCTTTCTGCCAACCAGCCGATGGGTTTGTTGAGCTTTTGGACCACTTCACCTCTTGACGCTCTCATGCTATGGGCATGCCAACATCCAGGGACCTCTGGATGCTCTCACATGCCTACAAGACAACGTCCCGAGAACATTTTTCAGAGTGTTGTGCCAACATCCCCAGGATTTGAGTCACATTTCATATACAATTAAAAACATGATGGGATCCATACATAGAAATAACAATAATACATATGCATAACCCTCATAATAGAAAAACAAAATACCAAGGAAATCATAACCTTATAATCCACATATAAACTAGTATAATAATCAAAGAAATAAAAGGAGAAATAACCTCACATTGATGATGAAAAATTCAAATCTGAGATCGGATTTCCATATTCCACCCGAACGTAGAATGGTTGAGCCAAACCTCTCTTCTGTCATTCACCCCCGTGTCAATTTCCAAGCATGAATGTGGGATCTCATAAAACACATTAATCAAAACCATCTAGGTCTTCTAGAGGCCAAACCACCTCAACCCAAAAAATGGTGATTCCACCTCATGGTTAGCCATAAAAAAGCATCATCAAATTGGTCTCCACCCAAGCCTTCTAGGGCTCTAGAGCATTTTCTCCAACTTGACTTCTAGGTATAGTAACTCAACCCACAAATGACACTGGGCTTCTAGAGCATTTTTCCAACCAAGGCTTCCAGGACTAGTAACTGAACCCAGCAAGGGCTTCCAGAACATTTGTCCTACAATGGCTTCTAGGACAAGTAACTCAACCCAATCTATTAGAGGGATTCCCGATCATTTGTCGAGCCAAGGCTTCTTGGACTAATAACTTAACCCAAGTTGTTACAGGGCTCCCAAGCGTTTTTCCAACCAAGGCTCCAGGAACTAGTAACTCAACCCAAGCTAAGGAAACATGTGAACCCACTAGAAAAAAAACAAAAATGAAACCACAACACCATGGCTATCCAAACAATGGCAAGACTAGGAGAATCCACTGTCAATCCATGCAATTCTCAATGTCAATGATAGATCATAACCAAGAAACCACATGCATGTGCCACTCATTCAAAAAATAATGAGGAAAACATACATGCAACTTGGTACCTACAAGAAAAACACATTGTAGTTGTTGATCTCAATTTCCTATTACACTTTCTTACTCTTCCTTTGCCTTCCTTCTCTAAAACTCCAAGTATTACACACTCTCCAAGTGTGCTCCAAGAAACTCGAAATGTTGAAGAGTATGAGAGAGAGAGAATATAGAGAGAGCTCCAAAAATGAAATGAACAAGCTTACACTATCCAAGCCTACACACTAATCCTCTGAAGCCTTTTTATTAATGAGTCCTCTATTTTCTTCAATTTCCATTATTTTCCTTCATTTCCCTCATCACATGCAACCTGTGACCTCTCGCCTACCATTTCTAACAATTTCCATTATTTTCATAATTAAATGTGTTAAAAATGCCACTTTGCCTTTCAAAATCCTTAGCCATTTCCTTTGGCAATTTCCTTAGCCATTAATATCAAAATGAACACCCACAAAGATGTTTTTCCCATCACTGCGGCCTTATATATTTTTACATGAGTTTTTTAACCACGGTTGTTATGGAACCCTCCCCCTTGGGGGGACACCTTCCTCGGTGTTCAATGAAACCTATAACCAATAAGAATATTGAAAAAAAACATATTTCCCAAGGAGATTTATAACACAACTTGTTGCGGTATTTACAATGACCATCTGCTAAAACATCACAACCATATCGTTTATTAGAGATTTATAACACAACTCATTACATTATTTACAATAACAACCACATATACTTAAGCACATTTTCTTCAACTACAAAACAACCATATTGTCTATGGAGCTTTATAAATATAGCTCGATACAATATTTACAATAATATTTTCAGAGATACACATATGCCATTTTCTCAACCAACAAATAAAAGGATATGGTACCCATATCAATCAACAAGGGAATTCAGAGGCTCACACCTCCACCCTCAAAGTAATACTAGTATTCACCTCCTTCCCAGGAAGTCCAAAATCCACTATCAAAGTCAAAATTACATCCGATGTCCAATGTTACAATCTCGCGCCACTTTTTCTCTTAGTGAATAGTTACCAGCTCATTGTTCTGGGGTGCGCTCCCATTGTGCATATGATTCCATCTAGGAATTCTAATGACCAAAAGAAATAGGTCCCTAACTTTCCATTCTCTGCTACAAAGTCCCTAGGGAAATTGGGACACCCCCTTTTGTGCAGTCACTCACCTTCCAAGTTATGTTGGTAACCCCATCCCAGGAAGTCCATCCCTTGGCAAGTCTTCCTTGCATCGGAAGATACAAAACCAAGGAATATCCCAACCTCAGAAACATCACATCAGTCTTAGCATGCTCATGGAAATCAATGGAAACTATTGGGTACACATGTCCCACAATGGCCACACTCTTGAATACTTTACCAACATACTGTTGCATTTTCCAATTCCTTTTGTTGTACCAAATTCTTGCAACCAATTTCAACCACCCAACTAGGCATGTTCATGCATTCCTATACCAAGCACATAATTTCCATTAGATATAAAATAAATTGAAATAAATTCACATCATAATTCATTGATAGCTCATCAATAGGATACACTTGAAATCCTGTTTACTTCATATCACAACAAGTCAAACTAGCATCTTTAACCAAATGGTCATGTATAAACATCTCTCATCAATTTAGCTCAAAACACAACCATCATAGAACAAAATCATAAATCACATGTAACAATCATAAACCAGAACCATAGATCACATGTATTCATCATAGACTAGAATCATAAATCACATACATAATGAAACTGAAGTAAAATACTGATACTTATCCTTTAATCAATCCTTAGCTTCTACCTTTGTCCTTATTCTGTGTGCACTCTGGATCGGTTTCCACACTTGACAAACACCCAATGCTTTCTCCTCAACTATGTGCACATACACATAGTGTGCATCACAGACATACAACCACACATGACATACAACACCATGTAATACATGCACCTACACCTAGCGTACAAGTGATACACCTATACCTAGTGTACAATTGATACACCTATACCTAGTGTACAACACAACACAATACATATGCCTACATATAGTGTTAAACACAACACATACATACACCTTCACTCGATGTACAAAACAAATCAATACAACGCCTACATATGTTTTACACCACCACAAAATACATGTAAGTACACAACATACAACACAATGAATACACATGCCATGGTGCCACGACTACAAAATGCTCATACGTAGTACCACATCTACACAACACAACATGTATGACATGCACATAATACCAAATGTACACCATTACAACATGTACAACATGAACACCGTACAATTTGTACAAGCACCACCTGTAGAACATATACAGAACATCACATGTACATGACACCACCTACACAATGAGTACACAATGCCACATGTACATCATATCGCCTATATAATGTGTACACAAGTTCAAACGTACACAAGACCACATGTATGACATGTACACAACACAACATGTGCATAGCACCATATGAATGGCATGTACACAACACCATATGTACGATATGTACATGACACCACATGCTCACAACACCACTTGTACAATCATGCACAAGACATCATATGTACATAGCACCACATGAACAACATGCACACAAAATCATACGTACATATCAGTGAATATACAAGATGTACATAGCATGCTATGTACACAACACTACATATCCAACATGCACACAACACTTCATATCCGTCATGTGCACAATACAATATGTACACAACAATGCATATCCAACATGTAAATAACACCATCTATACCTAACACTGCATACGAAACATTCACACAATGTTATATGTACCACCCTCTACATAACATTTCATAAAAAAACATGTACACACACTATATATACACAACACTGCATGTGCACAATATCATAGATGCAACATGTACAACAATGACAACATATGCACAACAGTAGTACCACAAATTCAAAACCACACTATCTCTACCAAGCAACCTTGCTTTCAGTGCCTTATCCATGCTTGTCCTATCATGTCGCAGACCATACCACGTTCATTTCACCGATGTATCGCTTGATATATCTTTCAAATAACATAGACATAATATAATCATATAATATCAACTGATAACCATATGATACTAACCTCATAGATTTATCAAGGCTACTCCTCCCAATTGATTCCTCGTAAGACCAGGAACCTCTTCATGTGATTCACCTACACAAGCAATGATTCTTCCACATGAATGATCCTTGATGACTCTTTCATGCAGTGACATAGATACATGGATACACACATACATATACATAAAAATTAGCATAAACAATCATGATCATGTTTGAAAATGACTTGCATACATACACATACATAAATATAAACATTAACATTAAACCACCATGATCCACATTGACCCTATTAGACATGAAATGCATACATACATACATGTATATCTATGTAAACATAATCATAATCATGGTCATAACATTATTACTAGACATCATAACATCTAGGTTAAGAGAACTTCCTTAATTTTTCACAGCATGCACAACATTGAGAACCACAATTTGCAACTTAGCCAAGGCATCTGACACGTCAGATCCATTTAATTTACATTTTCTTGATTACCATTCCAAAGATTGTCATGTCATCATCCATTTACACAATGGACCCAACGAGTCCAAGTGTTTTTCATACTTTTGCCTTAAAATTCCTTTATACATGCACTGAGTTCATCCGAGCCTTACATTTCCTACTAGATTTCACTTAGCTCTCTCCGAGCTCCACTAACTTTTCTCTTTCTCAACCAATTCCCAAGACTCAAAACATAAAAGGAAAGCATAAGAAACAAACAAGAATAAAACCATGAAAACAAATAATAATACATCACCATAAACAAAGTGGCATGATCATGCACCAAAGATAACAAAACTACAAATCAAGAACAAGCCAATCAAAAAAGAAAAAAAGCACAAGACTAACAATAGACACCATGATTCAATCCCCATGGTTACCAGTGCTTCCAAAGGAAATCTCAATCTATGCCTTCTTCAAGATTTCATGGCAGTCTCTTTTCCATGTAATCCCCTACATCATATTTCCATGAACGCATAACTGTCAGTGCATAAATAAACATAAGAAAATACTAGTTTCCTTACCTTTCTATCATGCATAAAGAGTCAATTTTGCAGACAAAACCGACCTCCCTAGAAGCTAAGGCTTTCTAGTGACAAACAAGACAATTAAACACTACCTTTCTCTAAATATGCATTTAGAATACAAGTAATCAGGTGTTTATAACATACCTTTAGTCAAACGCTTTGTAGTAGTCCAGCCTCGCCGATCTGGATGAGCTCCTCCTTCTCTTCGAAACCTGCATTCACTAACAAGCAAAAGATTACATCGCACCTGAATAACTCATAAAATAAAACATATTCATGATACAGACCAAGGAGTATATGAAACAAATCATGTATAACAATCTGTTGAGAAAAATGAGCATAATTGTATTAAGTGGAAACAAAAGAAACCATTACAACCTGAGCCTTGGTGTTGTGCAGGTCCCTCCCAGGGTCTAGCAAGAGTTCTCCTTTACTTTGATCAGCTCACCCACTTCCAAATGAAGCTAAGAAAGGATGGGAATCTCTCCTCTCAAGCTCTATAAGGGAGTCCTAATTCCAGCAGCATCTACCCTTAGGAATGTTTAGCTTTCAACCTCCCCTCCCTCTGGCCCAATGCCTGTATTTATAGTGCTTTAGAGGAAGTTAATCAGGTCCACCATCAATGGGATAAGTCCCTCTTTGAATGGGATAGCTCCCCTCTTGATGGGATAAGTTCCTCTTTCATAGGGATGCATGAACCATCTGGAGGCGCTCAATACAAGTCAAACCATCTTCTAGAATGCTCTAGATTCGACCACAAGTAACTTTTTTGAAGTAAAACTCGTGCCTTTTGACCTTTACGGGAGTACACACCCACCCCTTTACAGACAGAGCGTACAAGTATGCATGGAATGTGAACTTGAGGTGCGTACACGCAGGTAAGGCTAAGAGAAACTGCGTACCCAAAGATATAGATTTTTAAAGACTTTCTCTCTTTCTTGGAGTTTGAAATGAAGAGCAGAGGTATAAGACTTGCCAAGGAGGATAGTATGACAGTTGATGGAGCCATACTAACTGCAAATAGTCATGGTGACAAATTTTAGTGTAACAGATTGCCCCCTAAAGTGCGAAGCCTGTAGTAGATTAGGGTTTCATATCATCTAGGAAGGGTGAAGTACTTTATCATTTCAAGGATTATCTGGTGGAGAGCCCAGTCAGAACCTACAAATATTCAACACAAAATACATATATAAGATCATATCATCGCTGAGATAGGCATTCCCATACTCACATTGAAAACTTTAACTAACAAACTAACTACTGCTCTGATATAGGAATGATTTCGCATTACATCATAATCATAGACTCATGTAGACACAGTATGGACGCAACCATCTGTTTATGATTAGTCTACTGTACAATGAATACAAAACTCCTCGTAGCCTGGATGGTGGAAACTAGATCCAGGGTCTTCATTTCTACTTCCCGAAAAGGTACGATTCTATCCATGCGAATAAATGAGTTGATGTCGAACATGGTAGAAACCACTTGATTTCCAGTCAATGATGTAAACTGTTAACAAGTCTGAGAGAGACCACCAGTGATGTCAATGGTTCTCAAAGTACCCAGTACAATCCATGAGATGTGAATGAATGAGTTGATGTCGAACATTTCACAGAATCCTTCGATCGAAAGTCAATGATGTAAACTGTCGTCAAAGGCGAGAAACCTGCCATTGATGCATGCAGATTTGAAGGTACTCACGATTTCTAGGTCATCTTTCTAGATAATGTGCTGATGTCGATAGAAAGTGACCCGTTGCAGGCAAGCCCACAACGCGAAATCATAGATCAAGTTGAAGAAATGTAGTTGTAAGGACTGACTCAGGGATGGTCGAGATGGATGACAGGTATTTTGCAGATGAATGGTTTATTTGAAGTGACCTCTTGAACACATAACGACATGACAGATGGCTTGGTGACAATTGACCCAATAGTTAATACCCGGAACCGGCTGAAAATTTTCAATGTGGTTTAATCAACTGTTCGGCAAAGGATTTCCCAACCCAGGTGAATGAAAAGTGTCGTGTTCAAGAGTGGTAATAAGGCTTCTTCTGAGACAAACGATAACAAATAGGCTCATTTTTCTCTCTTTCCCCCCACCATTTCTGGAAAGTACCTCTTTATTTTTTACAAGCCTGAGGAGGATAACATATGCTTGATTATAAGCTCATCCTTCGGATGAGTCCAACTTAGTTTAGATTCGAACCCTAAGAAGGAGCGGTCCGTTCCTGTTTGTAATCGAACAGGTCCTTTACTGTCAAATTTTAACGAGTCCAGTGTAGGAGAAACTCGGCGCTTTTCAATTTTAGAGAGTCTGAAAAACTTAAGAAGACTCCAAGGTTGATTTTTTTCGTATATTTGTGTCTCCCAAGCCCAAAAAAGTATAAAATAATACTTGAGAGAACCGCTTGATCTTGCGACCAAGGAGTACTTTCATGATTAGTGTCTTTGACCTGAAAAGTAAAAAGCAATCAAGGACACGTCGTTTTATTTCCAGTATCGAATTTGAAACGACAAAAATCCGGCAATCTTTTCCTGTTTTTACGGTCAGAAAAGGGCTATAAGAGGACCATCTTTTAATTCCATTTTAACGAGTGTAAAAGAAACGTTCGGCAATCTTTTCATGTTTTAGGAGTCAGAAAAGGGCTTAAATATAACTCTAAGGTTTCACTTTTTCGTAATTTTTAATGAGTTCGAAAAAATGATAAAAATGTACTCATATGGCCAGCTTTCAATTTAATTTACGAGCAGGAAAAGACGGAAAGAACTCGGCATTTTCATTTGTTTTACGAGAACGAAAGATAGCAAAATAATCTCGGGATTTTTATGAGTTTAACGAGTCTTGAAAATAATTGAAATTGACTCGAAATAGGTTTCATTTTTACAAAAGCTTGAAACAGAGAAAAACTATCCTTCAAAGTAGTTTCATTTTTTCACAAGCTTGAAACAGAGATAAAACTGTGCTTGATGCCCCCTAAGCGTAACTGCTAGAGCGCATGCCCCCCAGCTTCATTTCATTCAACTAAGTACAAGCTGGATGGAATGAAGGTTCATGTACGAGATCATTTGAAAGACCTGACCTAAAACTGTAAGAAAATTATGCAAAACACTGAAATAACTAACCTAAATATACAACTTAAGATTTACGAGATCTAGTCAAACTCTCGATTCAAGTAGAGGAGGATTTGTTTCATTTTTTAACGAGCTTGACACAGGAAAATAACTATGCTCGGATTTAGTTTCATGTTTACGCAAGCTTGAAATGAAAAACTATGCTTGTTACAGTTCACATGCCCCCAGCATAATGATGCAAAACGAGGTACATGCCCCCCAAGCTTCATTACATTCAATAAAGTGGATGGAATGAAGCTTTACTTTCAAGATCTTGGAAAGACTTGTGGGAGTTGTTTCATTTTTTTGTGAGCTTGACACAGGAAAAGAACTATGCTCGGGACTCTTTGTTTCATTTTTTAACAAGCTTGACACAAGAAAAGGAACTATGCTCATAACGACTCTCTACAATGTACCTAACAAAAAACTTTACTCTAAAAACCTTGATTCATTTTTTAACGAGCTTGACACAAGACAAGGAACTATGCTCTAAAATCCTTGATTCATTTTTTAATGAGCTTGACACAAGACAAGGAACTATGCTCATGACTACTCTCTACAATCTACCAACTTAACCTACCCTCGTTTCATTTTTTAACGAGCTTGACACAAGACAAGGAACTAGCCTTAGCTTCTTCTTCTTCTTTTTCTTCTTCCCTTTCTTCTTCTTGTTAGACACCTGGTTACTAGCATCAAGGCTTTTACCAAGTGAAGAGGAAGAAATGGAGGAAGAAAAATTAGGCGAAGAAGGTAAAGGGTCAACAGAAGGTTGGTGATGTAGAGATGGTGAACTCTGTTGAGGTGAAGCATTTGGTTGAGGTTGAACAATTGGAGTATTTTGGGCCAATGAAGTTGAAAATAACCATATCGGTAATCCTATTGTAAATCCAGGCAATGACAAAGTAGCCATATAAGGAGGACCAACATTTCCAAAGTAAGGAAAAGTACTAGGATTCTCGTTAGGAGGGGTTCCTAGGTTGGTAAATTCCGGAACATTTGCCATTATATTCAACTTCAGTGAATTTTATTAACAATTTAAAACTAAAATTAACAATTCACAATTCACACCTAACAATTAAAATTCATAATTCACACCTATGGTCTCTAAAAGTAAAAACAAACAAATTAACACACGCTATCAAATCTAGGAGTCAAACCACACAAAAACAGTAACTTTCCGGACCGAAAACACTATTTGGTGATGAAATCCAACATCGCAGAATTCAGTACAGAAATGGTGGGTGGAACAGTTACCCCGGCAACCTGCTTAATGAATAGACTGGACCAAATTCCTCCACTTTAACCGTCTCGAGTGAGGTGAACCCCCCAGAAAATCCAAGTGAGTCTAGCCGACGTCTGCTCCAGGTACAGTGGGATCTTCCCTCCACTGTCACCTTGGGTAGAATCCTAAAGATAATAGTCACTAAGGTCCCCAACAGCAACAAATATACTGGGGGGAACAGTCTATGATATGATAGCACGCAAGGGCAGAGTATCAAGCTCAATCCCCTTGCCGGCTCCTTGACAATAATCCAAGGTTTACCGACAAGTGACCCCAGGCTCCTCGACAATGGTCAATCCGAGGTTTACCATTTGTAGTACGTGCGTATCTGGCGTCGTCCCCAATGAAGGAGGATTGATCCCCTCACTGGTTCGGACACGATCTCGTCCTTCTCCTTTAAGAGGAGCTTTCCCAGAGTATAAATGTAACTATTGGATTTATCCTACCCCAAGATGAGCTACTTGTTTGGTTTTGCTGTCTTGGAGAGTTAATTACTCTTCTACTCCAAGAGACTAGCCTAAGCTATGTTGGTGTATCAGAGCCATAGAAATGTAAAAATTACTAGATGAATTTTAATTAAGCGTTGTGTTATTAAGGTTGTTATTAATCAAATGGGTAAATGGATACGAAACCAATGGTGTTATGACCCGACTCAACTGAATGCAATCGAATATGATAATGTAATCTTTTCAATTCGATGAATCCTAACTAAAGTAAGGAGAGAGTTTCCATTCACTTCCAACAATGCATAAATTGATCACTAAGAGAAAAAATAACAAATTCTCTAATGCACTAATTTCATCAAGAAAAACTAATGCAAATCAATTCCAAACCATTTTTTTATTTTTTATTTTGTGTAAATTCAAATCAAAGAAAACTGATCTAAATCTACGATTGATTTTTCAGAATGTAAACTATGCAATTGTAATCTATGCACAGTTCACTTGAAAAGTATGCAAATGTAATCTATGCACATTTTTCATTCATATTCTGAAAATGAGAATTCTAATTATGCAAATGTGATCTATGCAAGAGAATTCTCAAACACAAGATGATTCTAATGTAATCTAAGAACCAATCAAGTGCAAGTCGAGAAAATTGGGTGAGAGTTCCAAAGATCAAAAAATAAGAACACTCAAAGGCGATTAACACTCATACACAATTTAGCCCCCCTGGCGAATGAGGGGGAAATTTTTTTGCAAAAACAAAAGAAAAAAGATGCAAAATTGTGAAAATACTGAGACAAACCTCCAAGTAATGACCAAAGGAAATCAAATCAAGAATTTCTCATAAAGAGACACAAAACACCCAATTGATGAAAGCTTAAAGCGGGAATGCCAATGGAATTAACCAAGGAAAGTTTTTGATAGGTAACCAGTGGATCTGGGCAGCAAAAACAAGCTATAAACAAAATCTAAAAGATAAAAAAGAAAAAATTGAAATTTTCTAGGCTTTTGACAGGGGTACGCAGGAAGCCTGTTTTCACAGGTGCGTGTACGCTCTGTGTACAAAGCTGCAGTGCGTACAAGTACGCACTATGCTTAACGCAGAGGTTGCGTACTTCTAGCAAAGCCAAGAAAATTAAAATCTAACATAACCCTAAGCTATTCCACCCAAATTCACAGTCAATCAGTCAAAAACCAGAAATAAATCGACTTTTCTCAAATCAAAGTATCAATCAAAAGAGAAATCAATCAAATCCATGGATTCCCCAGCGGAGTCGCCATTTTGTCATGCGGAAAGAGTCAATTTTGCGGACAAAACCGACCTCCCTAGAAGCTAAGGCTTTCTAGTGACAAACAAGACAATTAAACACTACCTTTCTCTAAATATGCATTTAGAATACAAGTAATCAGGTGTTTATAACATACCTTTAGTCCAACACTTTGTAGTAGTCCAGCCTCGCCGATCCGGATGAGCTCCTCCTTCTCTTTGAAACCTGCATTCACTAAAAAGCAAAATATTAAATAGCACCTGAATAACCCATAAAATAAAACATATTCATCATACAGACCAAGGAGTATATGAAACAAATCATGTATAACAATCTGTTGAGAAAAATGAGCTTAATTGTATTAAGTGGAAACAAAAGAAACCATTACAACCTGAGCCTTGGTGTTGTGCAGATCCCTCCCAGGGTCCAGCAAGAGTTCCTTTTTACTTTGATCAGCTCACCCACTTCCAAATGAAGCTAAGAAAGGATGGGAATCTCTCCTCTCAAGCTCTATAAGGGAGTCCTAATTCTAGCAGCATCTACCCTTAGGAATGTTCAGCTTTCAATCTCCCCTCCCTCTGGCCCAATGCCTGTATTTATAGTTCTTTAGAGGAAGTTAATCAGGTCCACCATCAATGGGATAAGCTCCTCTTTGAATGGGATAGCTCCCCTCTTGATGGGATACGTTCCTCTTTCATCGAGATGCATGAACCATCTGGAGGAGCTCAATACACATCAAACCATCTTCTAGAATGCTCAAGATTCGACCACAAGTAACTTTTTTGAAGTAAAACTCGCGCCTTTTGACCTTTACGGGAGTACGCACCCACCCCTTTACAGACAGAGCGTACAAGTACGCATGGAATGTGAACTTGAGGTGCGTACACGCAGGTAAGGCTAAGAGAAACTGCGTACCCAGAGTTATATAGATTTTTAAAGACTTTCTCTCTCTCTTGGAGTTTGACATGAAGAGCAGAGGTATAGGACTTGCCAAGGAGGATAGTATGACAGTTGATGGAGCCATACTAACTGCAAATAGTCATGGTGACAAATTTTAGTGTAAAACTTTCTATGCCAAGAATGTTTCTTTCAACTGAACACATCCACGCCATCTCTCAAACGGAACCAATCCTTTGACAGATCTAGCCAAAACTAGAACCATTTGTTGTACTTGTCAAATACATGTCCATGAATATAACACATATCCACATAATTTTAGACAATATTATGGTTAAAAATACTTGCTCTATGCAAAGCACTCATTTGTTCAAAATTAAGGTTTCCAAACATACTCAATGGAATTCTTGCCCAATTACTTTCTTCTACCTTTTTACTTTGTTCAAATCAAGGATTACTATGTGCTATCACATCAGCCGATTGTTAGTTATATATGCACATCAACTATAACCTTGTCATGATAATACCAAGCATATTCCCTGCAACACTTCACACATGTTAACCACACATTCCATACTCTTACAATTATCACCTACTAGACTCAAGTACATATCAGCTATCTGAAACCCTTATGTATTAGTACAAGCATATTAAAACAAGATCATTGTAATGCATACTCATATTATGCAATTCATCAAACATTGAACCAACTTGAAAACATACCATGTTAAATAAATCAACTAAACGACATAAACACTCAAACACAAAAGATACGTCACAATCAAGCAATCAAGCACAAACTAGGTGACATAAGCAAGTTCCTACCTTAATGTATCTCAGGGGAGGAAATCTTGTCTACACAATCAATTCAGATTAGAATGATATAACTTCACAACATATCAACTCAACCAAAAATAAAGTCATCATATCCATAATAGTCAGTAGATAACATGTCCACATCATAAGATCATAAACATTTATCATTCATATGTAATAACCACATTTAGACAATCAGTCTAGATCAGTATGACATAATATTAAAACATATTAACTCGCACCTGAATGTCATAACCCTAACCATTCACATAGAACAATCCAACTTAGTATGATAGATATAACACCAAGAACTTAATGTAATAATCCTAATCATGAAATTACTAGCATATAACAACAAGAAGTTATATATAATTTTCATCGACAATATATAACCTAATCATCAAGATAACTATCATATAACAACAACAAGTTATATATCATGTTCATCAAAAACATTTAACCTAATCATGAAGCTAACTATCATATAGCAGCAACAAGTTAACATATAGCATACTCATTAAAAACATATAACATCATCATCAATTTATCTAACATAAAAGACAAACAACAATCCATACAACCATAGGTTACTATCATTCCTGACTATCTGACACACGTGCATATGATGACACTAATCAACTAGAATCTATGTAACCAGAACATAATTAGAATGAAAAGCATACACCTAACCATAATGCATATATCAATTCTCAACCTACATACTTGCATGCCCAACAGAAAAACTTGTATGAGGACATGCTCTTTCCTCGAGGTCCAATGTTGCAACTTCACTTTAGTGATCTGCATCTCCTCCTCTATCTTATCCAACACATTAGAATCATAACGTACCAATAGCATCCTGAAGACCCAAAATGCATATGATGACCTAAAATTGCATGTTTGATGCACTATACATGCATAACTACAACCATGACAATGCTGTTGGATTATGTTATATTCTTTCCACGACTAACCGACGTAGTTAAACGGGGGGTTAGAGGGGGGCAGCAGCCCCCCCTGTCCGGGGGGTTTGAGGGGGGCGGGTAGCCCCCCTCTACGGGGTCCGGGGCAGCGCCCTGGGAAATTTTTTTTTTTGGACCCTATATTAGGTTGGGCGAACCTACCTATGGTTTTGTGCATGATTTTCACACATGGTATTGGACGCGATGGTTTTTCGGTCCATGGTATTGGATGCTTCGGCATGTATAAATATGTATTGTAACATTGAAAGGAACATAATGAAAAATCAAGCTGGTAGTCCCAGTTTTGGGATCCAGGGAAAAATCTTTGTGCATATGTGTTTTATGGGTTATGCTCTCGCATTGTTTATTTTCTTTGTTTAAGAATTCGTATGCAGGTAATTTCTGTACAGGGTTAAAACCTACATTTGGTATCAGAGCTGTTTTGGCTTCAAGGGGACGCCTTTGTTACTGAGGGGTTTCGCTCGGGCCTGTGGTAGACCCTGTTCAGTGGGAGATCTGCGAGATCGATTCTGGTGGTGAAAGAAGATGGCGAGCAGTGGAAAGGTCAAGATTTAGAAGTTCAATGGTCAGAGTTTTGAGTTGTGGAAACTCAAGATGGAGGATCTGTTGGTCGATAAAGATCAGTGGATCGTGGTAGATCCAGGTACTAAACCATCGGGAGTGACCGATGAAGAATGGAAGAAATTGGATCGGAAGGCAAAGAGCACAATACGATTGTGTGTCTCAGATTCAGTATTGCTGAACGTATCAGGGGAAGCTACGACAAAGGCTTTGTGGGTCAAGTTAGGGACTTTGTACCAATCTAAGTCTCTGGTGAATAAACTGTTCTTGTGGAAAAAGCTGTATAACTTGAGGATGAAAGATGGAGACTCGGTGACAGAGCATCTGAATGCGTTTAATACTGTGGTAAGTAAATTATTATCTGTTGATATTAGAATTTCAGATGAAGATAAGTGCATCAGTCTATTGTGTTCTCTACCAGATTCGTGGGATAGTCTGGTTATTGCAATAGGTAGCAATGCAACTGCTTTGTAGTTTGATGAAATAGTCTCAGCCTTGCTGACGGAGGAGATGAGACGGAAGAATATGGACAACCAGAATGGTGATGCCTTGTCTGTACGAGGACGGTCCCAGAACAGAAACAAAAATAAGTCATTGAGTGGGAGATCTAAATCTAGAGGGAGATCTAAATCTCCAGGAAAACCTACAAAGGTGGTGTGCTGGAAATGCGGAAAGGAAGGGCTCTTCAGAAGGGATTGTAAATCTAAAACTCCTGATAAAGGAAAGGGATCTGATGATGCTCCTTCTGCAGAGGTGAAAACCACCTCAGATGAAGGTGGGGATGTGTACTTGGCTTCTTCAAGTACACATGTAGATCATGAGGCATGGTTGATTGACTCAGGTGCATCCTTTCACTTCACTCCCCATAGAGAGTGGTTCTGCGAGTATGAGAAATACGATGGTGGTGATGTCTTCTTAGGAGATGATAGGAAGGCTAGAATCATTGGTCGGGGAAAAGTAAAGTTAAAGTTGCAAGGTGGAAGGGTTAGAACACTTTCGGGTGTTCTACATATTCCTGCATTGGCCAGAAATCTGATTTCTGTAAGCAAGTAGGATGATGCAGGTGTAAAGACGGTGTTCGAGAAAGATACCTGCAAGATGGTTCGAGGAGCACTGATATTGATGCGGGGAGTTCGGACTGGAACTCTGTACAAGCTGCAAGGTAGCACTGTTGTTGATGGGTGCAATAGTTCTATGGTTCCTGAAAATGGAGTAGAAAATCTAGTGGTCTCTGGAGAGAAGACCATGTTGTGGCATCAAAGGCTTGGACATATTGGAGAGAAGGGCCTTCGAATACTTCATGGTAAAGGTATGGTAGAAGGTATGAATGATAGCTCTCTGGATTTCGATTTCTGTGAAAATTGTGTGTATGGGAAGCAGAATCGAGTGAGTTTCCCCTCTGGTGGTAAGAGGACGAAACAGATATTAGAGCTTGTGCACAGTGATGTGTTTGGACCTGTGAAGGTTCCATCACTGGGTAAGTCTGTGTACTATGTATCATTCATAGATGACTTCTCAAGGAATACATGGATATATTTCCTTAAGAAGAAATCTGAAGTCTTTGACAGGTTTAAAGAATTTAAGGCTCTGGTGGAAAATCAAACAGAGAAGAAGATAAAGGTGTTGAGGACAGATAATGGTGGAGAATTTTGCAGCAAGGAATTTGAAGAATTTTGTAAGAAGTGTGGTATAGCACGGCAGAAGACTACTCCATATACACCTCAGCAAAATGGAGTCGCAGAAAGAATGAACAAGACGTTGATGGAAAGGACAAGAAGCATGCTCAGTGGTGCCGGGTTAGGACAGGAATTCTGGGCAAAGGCGGTGGATACTGCACGTTACCTGATCAACAGATCACCCTCATCAGCATTGGAGGATAAGACTCCACAAGAAGTATGGACTGGTAAGAAACCCTCTCTTTCACATCTGAGGGTATTTGGATGTGATGCATATGTACATGTTCCAAAGGAGAAACGAACCAATTTGGATAGTAAATCTGAAAAGTGCATCTTTATTGGGTATAAGGATAGTTTAAAGGGTTATAAGCTTTGGAACCCAGTCACACGGAAGATTGTGTACAGCCGAGATGTGGTGTTCAGAGAGGTAAAAGATGTTATTCAAACTGAAGTCCAACCAAAGGAACCTGAGAAGATAGAGTTTGAGCCAAAGGAGGAAGAATCAGACTCTGCAGCAGAGGAGGAATCAAAAGATGAAGAGCCGCAAACTCCGGCTGTGAGAAGATCAGGTCGAGAAAGAAGGCAGCCAGAAAGGTATAGTCCATCTGCTTTCAGTTCAAATTTTGCTTTGTCTGTTACTGATGATGATCCCAGAACTGTGAAGGAAGCAGTGGATTCAGAGGATGGAAAACTCTGGAAAGAGGCCATGGTTGATGAAATGTCATCTTTGCACAAAAATGATGCTTGGGATCTGGTAGAGTTGCCGGCTGGAAGGAAACCCATTGGCAGAAAATGGGTGTTCAAGAAGAAGACTAATGCAGAAGGAAAGGTGGAGAAATACAAAGCTCGGTTGGTAGCAAAAGGTTATTCCCAGGTGCCGGGAATTGATTTTGGTGATATTTTTTCTCCTATTGCCAAGGTAGCTTCTATTAGATTACTTTTATCTGTTGCTGCTACTTTTGATTTTGAGGTAGAACAGATGGATGTGAAGACAACATTTCTTCACGGGGATTTGGAAGAGGAAATCTACATGAGGCAACCTGAAGGCTTTGCGGTGAAGGGTAAGAAAGAACTAGTATGCAAGTTAAAGAAGTCTCTGTATGGGTTAAAACAGTCACCAAGGATGTGGTATCAGAAATTTGATACATTTATATGGGGACTTTGCTTCACCAGAAGAAAAGCAGATCATTGTGTGTATTTTAAATTAATTGGTGACCGTGTTATTTATCTGGTCTTGTATGTGGATGATATGTTGCTGGTTGGAAATGACAAAGAAATTATCCAGAATTTGAAGACCCAATTGTCCTCCAAATTTGACATGAAAGATCTTGGTACTGCAAACTATATTTTGGGCATGGAAATTAAAAGAGATCGGGCAAAGAGGAAGCTCTGGTTAAACCAGAGGAAGTATGTCGAGACAATACTGCAGAGGTTTAATATGCAGGATAGTAAATCAGTGAAGGTTCCTATTCCTGTAGGTGTGAGGTTATCTGCTGAACAGTGTCCCAAGACACAAGAAGAGGAAGAGGACATGTCCCGTGTTCCATATGCAAGTGCAGTCGGTAGCCTGATGTATGCAATGGTCTGTACTAGACCAGACATTGCACATGCAGTGGGAGTATTGAGCAGGTTTATGTCAAAACCTGGGAAGGAGCACTGGACAGCAGTGAAGTGGGTTTTCAGGTATTTGCGTGGCACTAGTGATTATGGTTTGTGCTACCAAGGAAGACCAGGATTGGACAGAGTGTTGGATATTCATGGTTTTGTTGATGCAGACTGGGCTGGAGATCTGGATCAGAGAAGATATACAAGTGGGTATGTGTTTAACCTATTTAGAGGTGCAGTCAGTTGGATGAGTAAGAAACAATCTGTAGTGGCACTATCAACTACAAAGGCAGAATACATGGCAGCCACTCATGCAGGAAAGGAAGCAGTTTGGTTGCAGAGATTGTGTTCAAGTATGGGGTTAGTACAGGGAGCTATAAGAATAGACTGTGACAGCCAAAGTGCAATTTTCTTGGCAAAGAACCGTGCTTATCATTCAAAGACAAACCACATTGATGTTTAGTATCACTTTGTGAGGGATATGATAGAAGACAAAAAGGTGTTGCTGGTAAAGGTGGACACTTTGAAGAATACTGCAGATGCATTGACAAAATCTGTGAGCTGTGAGAAGTTCTCTTGGTGTAGAGAAACAATGGGTGTTTCAGGGCTGGAAAAATGACTAAGCTCTCCTGTGGCCCCCTGTGGAAAGAAAACAACAAGTGGGAGATTGTTGGGTTATGTTATATTCTTTCCACGACTAACCGACCCTATATTAGGTTGGGCGAACCTACCTATGGTTTTGTGCATGATTTTCGCACATGGTATTGGACGCGATGGTTTTTCGGTCCATGGTATTGGATGCTTCAGCATGTATAAATATGTATTGTAACATTGAAAGGAACATAATGAAAAATCAAGCTGGTAGTCCCGGTTTTGGGATCCAGGGAAAAATCTCTGTGCATATGTGTTTTATGGGTTATGCTCTCGCATTGTTTATTTTCTTTGTTTAAGAATTCGTATGCAGGTAATTTCTGTACAGGGTTAAAACCTACAAATGCATGCATGATAACATATAGATACCAACATGCATAACGAATTCATATATAACCATACACTCATCACGACACATCTCACCACAACACCATCAACTTTCACATGGCGACATCACTACAACCATGATAAACACAATGCAAATGCAACAAGCACATGGACTACGAGCACAATATACAGCTACACAATGCCTCATGTACATTGTACATTGTACACCACATGTACATTGTACCACCTATACATTGTACCACCTGTACATGTCTAGCAATGTACATTGTACACCTACTTCTAGTTTGACATGTTGTGATAGGAAGAAAATAGGATAACAGGTGTACATTACTGATGAGCTACTAATGAGGTACGATGTCAATTTATTTCAATTTGGTATAAATCTAATGGAAGTTATGTGCTTGGTATAGGAAACACGCAAATTTCTGGTTGGGTGGTTGAAATTGACAACAAGAATTAGCAACAACAATGAAAGGAATTGCAACATGCAAAAGTATGTTGATAAAGAAATTTAGGAGTAGGGTCATTGTGGGACACTGGTACCTAGTAGTTTCCATTGACTTCCATGCATATTCTATGACTTGTATGATGATTTTAAGGTAGGGAAATGCCTTTATTTTTGTATCTTCCAATGCGAGGAAGCCTTCTCAAGGAATGGGGTGCCAGTGGAACTTGGAAGGTGTGTGACTACATAGAAGGGGGTAACCATATTTCCTATGGCACTGTGTAGCACAGAATGGAAGGTTGGGGATATATTTGGTTTGGTTATTAGCATTTCCAAATGGCATCAGATGCACATTATGAGTGCGCCCTGGAAAAATGAGTTGGTAACTATTCATTGAGAGGACAAGTGGTGCAGTATTATAGCATTGGACATTGGATGTATATTTGACTTTCCAGTGGATTCTAGACATCGTAGGAAGGAGGTGAATCCCAATATTACTTGTGGGTGGAGTTGTGAGCCTTTGGACTCCCGTGTTGTGGATGTAGGCATCGAATCCTTTTATTTGTTGGTTGGGAAAATCTACATATGTGTATATGTGTGTGTTATTGTAAATACTATATTGAGTTGGATTTATAAAACTCCATAGATAGTATGTTTATTTCTTGGTTGAAGAAAATGTATATAAGTATATGTAGGTTGTAAATACCCAAATGAATTGTGTTATAAAGCTCCAATAAACTGTATGATTGTCATGTTTCAACTATGGTAATTCTAAATACTAGAATGATCTAAGTTATAAAGCTCCATGAGTAGTATGTTCAGTTGCAATAGTCTAGCTGGTTATAGGTGTCATTGAACATCGAGGATGGTGTTCCCCCAAGGGGGAGGGTTCTTTAACAACCCTGGTTAAAAATTAATGTAAAATTATATAAGGCCACAGTCATGGGAAATGTATTCCAAGTTAAATGTTGGGCAGGACATCCTGGTGTGGGTGTTCATTCGCTTTATTATAGCTAAGGAAATTGGCAAAGGAAATGGAAAAGGAAATGGCGAAGGCTTTGGAAAGGCATGAGGAGTTTATTGGAATTTTATTTATGAAAATAATGGAAATTAGGAGAAAATGAAGGTGAAAGGTCACAGGTTTCACGTAACAAGGAAAATAAAGGAAAATAATGGAAAATGAAGAAATAGAGGCCTCATTAATAAAATTGATTTTGAGGATCAGTGGTTAGGGCTTGGTGAGTGTAAGCTTGGTTAGTTTATCTTTGGAGCTCTCTTTCTATTCTCTATCTCTCTCCCTCATACTCTTGGATACTTAGAGTTTTCTTGGAGAGTGTGGCACACTTTGATTTTTGGGGCAAGACGGAAAAGGAAGAGCAAGAAAGTTCAAGAGGACATCGAGATCAACACCTACAATGAGATTTTCTTGCAACTGCTAAGTTGGATGTCTGTTTTCCTCACTAGTTTGGGCATGCATGGAATATGCATGTGGATTTTTGGTCATGATATATCGCTAGCATGGAGAATTTCCTGGATTGCCAGTTGATTTCCTAGCCTTGCATTTCTGGGATAACCATGGATATTGTGGGTTTATTTCCTTGTTTTAGTTTGGTTGGTTCTCAAGTTTCCTTATCTTGCGTTGAGTTATTAGTTCCTAGAAACCCTAGTAGGAGAAAATCTCTAGAAGCCCTATAACAACTTGGGTTAAGTTATTAGTCCTTGAAGACTTGGTTGGAAAAACACTCTAGAATCCCTTGGTGGGTTGAGTTACTAGTCCTGGAAGCCTTGGTAGGACAAACGCTCTGGAAGCTTGATGACAGCTATGGGTTGAGTTAGTAGTATTGTAAGTCTTGGTTGGAACAAATGCTCTAGAAGCCCTGGAAGGATTGGATGGAGACCAATCTGGTGATGGCTTTTGTGGTGCCCAAACTTGAACTAGAATCATTGTTTGATGGGTTGAGTTGGATGGCCTCTGGAAGCCCTAGATGGTTTTCGATTGATGTATTCTATGAGATTCCACATTCATGCTTGGAATATGGCATAGTAGGTGAATGAATGAAGTGATATTTGGATCAGCCATTCTACAGTCAGGTGGAACTTGGAAGTCCAATCTCGGGTTTAGATTTTGCATCATCAATATGAGGTTATTTCTCCTTGTATTTCTATGAGTATTATAATTGTTTATATGTGGATCATATGGTTGTGATTTTATTAGTATTTATGTTGTATAATGTGGGTTATATATAAGTTTTATGTTAGTAGCTATGCATGGATCTTATCCTGCTTTTACTTGTAAATGAATGAACAATGTATCTATGACCTAATGGTGGTCAATGTGTTGAGGGATCAATGTATCTTAGCAATTCTTAGCTATGTATGAGACCCCTATGCTCAGATATGTTATTTGCACATGCAGATTACATATTCGTGATATGTTTGATGAAATGGTTGTCGTGGATAGTAGCAGTCTATTCAAGGTCTTATTCAAGTAATTTATTTTTCACTATCATTTCCTTATTATCTTACTGTTATGAAGATGTTATTCTATTATGGACAGTGACCTAGGCTCTAGACCTAAAAGGGTGTCTCAAATACTAGGGATGCTGACACAAAATTGAGAAAAATAGTCCCTAAACGATGGCTCACAGGCCTGTGAGAGCCTCCCGAGGTCCCTAAATATTGGCATGGCCATATCATGAGACTGTCTAGATGTCTAGTGGTCCAAAATGTCAGTGGGACCTAGGGGCTGGTTTGCAGAAAGGTTGGGTTTGTTTCTGCAGGTCCTAATGTTGACGTTGTATGTTTATATGGTGTGTTTCCATCGGTTACACTTCCTTTACATGACTTAGTAGGTCAAATCATATCACAGTGGCCTCTCCTCACATGTTTACCCTGACTGGTCAGTTTCTTGGGAAAATGTGGGAGGAGGGTGTTACATGTACCACTTGGGGATGGTATCTATGTCACTGTTTGATACCACTTAGGGATCATATGGTCACTCTACCATATTATGCATATATTAGATCCCTATGATTAGAGTTATTACATTAACATATTGGTGTTATATGTATCATACTAAGTTGTATTGGTCGATGTGAATGGTTAGGGTTATGACATTCAAGCAGTAGTTAATATGTTGTGATATTATGTCATACTACTCTAGACTAATTTTTTATATGTGATTATTATGTATGAATGATAAATGTTTATGAACTTATGATGTGGACATGTTATCTAATGACTAGTATGGATATCATGACCTTATTTTTGGTTGAGTTTATATGTTGTGAAGTTATATCGTGTTAATCTAAATTGATTGTGCAGACAAGATTTCCTCCCTTGAGATACATTAAGGTATGAACTTGCTTATGTCGTCTACTTTGTGCTCAATTGTTTGATTATGAAATCTATTTGGTGTTTGAGTGTTTGATCCTTATTATGTCGTCTAGTTGATTTATTTAACATGGTATGTTTGCAATTTGGTTGAATGTTTTATGAATTTCATAATTTGAGTATGTGTTCTAATGATCTTGTTTTAAGATGATTGTAATAATACATATGTATTGAGATAGTTGATATGTACTTCAATGTAGTAGGTGATAGTTATAACATTATGTCTAATGACTATGAGTTGACTATGGATTATGAAATGATTTTTAGTGTTGGTAAAGATTGATTTCAAATTGATAAATATGAATGTCTTGATATTTGGAACGTGTGGTTGACATGTGTGAAGTGTTACGGAGTGGTATTAGAACATGGTTCACCCCTCACACTGGATGGGCTATGTTTCAGTCATGCATTCATTTCGGTTGCATAGATGTTTCTTATGCTTATAGTCCATGTCCTTATTGCATTTTCATGGTTGTAGTGATGCCGCAATGTGAAGATTGATGGTGTCGTGATGGGATGTGTCATCATGACTGTATCGTTGTATATGCATTTGCTATGAATGTTGGTGACTATATGTTATTATGCATGCATGTTGGGTGTGGGATCCCCCGAAGGAAAGTTTTTGGTCTTAAAGCCCAAGTTTTGACTATGACCATTGTAAAGATTGCATAATTTGTGGGCACATAGTGTGAAGTTGTAATAGAGTCAGAGGGTTGCATGCCCTCACTTTTGTAAATGTAGTGTCAGTTTGAGAGATCTACCCATGGTCCACTGGTTTGCGGACCATGGGATTGTATAAATAGAGGGAGGCTCTAAGTGTAAGGAGACATCATCTAAGAATGTAAGAATCGATCCATGAAGCATTGAGTCTAAGCATAGAGTCATGTCATTGGGCTGTAGAGTAGGAGAAGGCTCTGCAGCTGAGTGTGCAGAGGCTTAGTACTCCGCACCTAAGTGCGCGGACCTCTGTAGCTAAGTGTACAGGGTAGGTTGAATCTATAACCATTGGAAGAATTAATAAATAGAAGTTTTACCATATTTCTATGTATCTTTTCCTATTTTATGCATTGAAGTATATTGGGTATGAATTGCAAGTTTATTGTTTAGCTATTGCGCGAACTTATGTAAATGTGCGGAGTAAGTGAATATAATATAAGATATCTGTTTATGCGAAGATAACTAACTGTTATAAGAAGATAAGTAGGATCCATGAGTTGACTTCGGGAAATAATGCATAATTATACTCCAGTAGCTCGAATGCCCCTTAGCCCCTGGTTAGGGCTACGTGAAGGCGAATATAATAGGGTGCAAAGGCCTCGTAGGTCAGGGAAGTACGTGAAGTAACATGCATGAAGGTATTCACAGTTGGACTAAATCAACCTCTCAGACATCTCAAGGGTGTAGAAACATAGCTCCAGCATCCCCCCATACTGCTTCGGGTGAGACCTCTGTCCGCGTTTCGCGGATTTTTCCGAAAGGGCCAGTAGTATAGGGATCTGTTTGGCTGATTAACTCCGAACCTAGGTTAGGCCCCAACAAGCCAACAAATGGTTTGATTTTTGGGACCAGAATCTGCATAGAGATGTCTGATGTCGTATCATTGCAATCCAACTAAGAAAGAAATTGAAGGTTAGTTGAACAGGAGAATTCACGAGTTTACGGCGTAGGAAAACAGGAATCTACGACTATTAAAACAAGAGTGGTTAGACTGCTACCTATACACAGAGATCCACAAGACTTTATTTGCATATTTCCCTACTGAGCTATACGAGTGGATTATGAAGTTAGCAGATAGCCAAGGAAGGTGCAAGCTCAACAATCCTATTATGTGGACCCCAAATTTGGTGCGCATATTGGAAACATCGGAGGATAAGATCATGTGCGTTGTTGATCATTGGTTCAATTGAATCATAGGAGGATTCATTACTGAGTTTAGGGTAGATACTTCAGTTAGTTATAGTGAGGCAAAGCGACGCTTTCTCAAAGTACCACAAGGTAAGTACGTTAAGTATTTGAAAACATGGATTAAAATGCTACTATGTGGAAAGAAGATTATGAGAATACATTGATGTTCGGTGCTACGTGAAGTGGGAGAATTTATAGAAATGAAGGTAGTGCAGAACTAGAAACTAGCCCCTTGATTTCACCTCTATGAGGGGACGAGGAAGAGCTCAAAAGGTCTCACCAAGAAGTGAGATCAATTTGATAAGTTATAGGATTTCATGCATACCACCTCCACCCACACCACCACCAGCTTCACCGGCTTCACACCCATCTTCGCCCGTACCACCTCCGCCACCACCATGAGTCAATATGGCAAGCACGATAAAGTTGTTGGTGTTCATGGGTGTAGGAAATGAAGATCTAGACTAGTTTTGGATTGTGATAAAAGTTGCATGGGAAGTGCAAGGAGTTTCGGATGAAAATATAAAGAAAGCGGCATTGGTCAGTGCTCCGCAAGATCGTGTGCTAACCTAGTATATTAAGCATTGTAATGACAATCTGAATGTGGGGATTGCAGACATCCAAAATGTGCTAAACAAGGAATTTAGCATGTTGAAGTTAGAGGCACAGTCGATTATTAGGTTCAAGGAGATCACGATGCTACCAAGTGAGACCCCCCCTGAGAATTAGATCAGAGACTGAAGTGCATGATTCGCGAAGCTAACATGACTTTGATGGATGGACAGTAGCATGAATGGTTTGTAGCATCACCAATGCCGCATTTGAGGAACGTGCTATCACAAGAAAGCTTAACAACTTAGGCAGAGGCATTGGAGATTGCGTTGAGGCTGCATGAGACCTCGATACAGGATCCTAACCTAGGAGTTCAATAGATCCACGTGCAGTTGAAAAACTTATGCCGTGAGATGCAGAGTCTGAAACATGACAGGACAGCTCACCCAAAAGTGCACGAAGAGGTATTGTGTGTTAAATGTAAGGGTCAGGGTCGTGACAGGGACCACTGCCTAGTGTTCATGAATTACCTCATGGGAGGAGGACCGATTCCATTAAGACTAGAGACACAAGCAGGACCTAGCACAATGCTTGTGTTATGGTGTGTGATTTTTCAAATATAGGGAAAGCATGCTATGGACAACTGTTGCAAAAGTACATGCAGAAGTCGTAGTATTTGTTCTATAATTTTTGTAGCTTGGTGGGACACGATGAGTGCACTTGTAGAAGCTATGAGCTAAATATGGATAAGACTCCCACCTACAGAGTTCAGGCCAAAACATGATCCCTTGATCAGAATGCAGGAGGGCTACGGACGAGGCCGAGGTAGAGGAGGACCTGAAAGAGGTCGCAGATAGCAGATATGTTACAATTAAGGGGGGCTAGGACATTATGCCCGTGATTGTAAGAATCCAACGTGCTCATCATGCTTGTAATGTACCTTATTTGATCATGAAACAAAGGATTGTCCCACAATGATAGCGAGGTTGCGCGACAAGGGAGCGCTCCAACTGCCCCTAACTTATAACCTACAAATGATGATGTCTGATCTATGCGAGGAAGACCCTAACATCAAAATTGTGCTCTGAAGTGAAATTACGACAAGGAATGATAAAGGCAAGTAGCCGGAAGATAGTACCTAGTTTCGCAAGGCCCCGATGAAAGAACTAGAGTTTGATTTGGAGTTCACTAACGAAACCTTCATGGAAGCTAGGAAGAGCTTCGTTGATGCCTCCTCTTTAGGAAGCGAAGGCAGACCGGAGCCAGAAATGGACCCATCAATGCTCATGACATTCCTATAAACATGCATGAAGCTACTGCGTGACAACAAGGCCATAAAGGGATTGCATGAACTCATTAATAGATGCACTGGGACCACGCCAAGAGAACCATGCTTATTTCAAAAGATCAGAAAGCATGCGACAAGGATGGGAAGAGAAATCAGATTGACCATGCAGATTGGAGAATATGAGATGGACCAAGTGATTCTGGATTTAGGATCAGACGCAAACGTTCTACCGAAGAAAACATAGGAGTAGATGGGAAGGCCTACGCCAAAATGGTCTCCTATCTAGTTGTGAATGGCAAACCAACAAAAGATCATACCTATGGGAGGATTTTAGGGAATCACCATGGATATCGAACAAGCAAGTGTGCTAGCAGACTCTTAAGCGATAGAGATTGTTGATGACAACAATCCCTACCCCACGTTATTAGGAATAGATTGGGCCACTGACCTGAACGGGGTGATAAATCTGAAGAAGTGCAAGATTATTTTTAACAAAAAGTCTTTGCGCGTAGTCATACCTTTGGACCCTGCAAAAGGATCATGCTACACAGAGCTATTGCACGACTATGAATGCGACGACAAATTAGATTGTATCTACAAAATAACCACGTCTGAGTAAGACTGCGTAAATCCCATAGCGGATGGATGAATCTCATGGGAGTGCAAAATTTCATGTACATTGGATTCTAATGAGGAAATAGAGCCATGGCAGAACTAGTTACAAGAGGTAACCACGCTGAATTGCAACATGTTAACAAGATCGTTGCGATGTCTATCAACAGAAGTAAGGGATGTACCTACTTATGATGGGATAAGTGAGGTAGATGCATTCCTGAATAGATTTGAAAGAATGGTGTCAGAGTAGCAAGGTTTTGAGGCTTTGAAAATGGGTACTACGCGCTACGCAAGGTGGTGGGGTACATACCAAGGAAGGTTTGAGGATTGGCGCGAATGCAGAAGAATGATGCGCGTGCATTTTGGGAAGCCTCCGATGTCACTAATAAGAAAGTATGATGGACGAGATGATCTACACGTGCAACTTTCCAAGTGGACAAATGTCTATGGGGAAGAGCCACAACCTGAGTGGGTGCACATGTTCTATCATACCCTAGATGTTATGCCCATGAACTAGTATATAGAGACAGAGCTCCACCATGGGACGGGTGAATGGGATATCTTGCATGAGGGGTTTCTGTTAACCTTCACGTTTGAGGATCGTTGGTGGGACACTATTGATGATGTGCTACAAGCAATAAACATAGCTATCTTTAAGATACCCCGGGAGCTAATAGAATTGATTAAGCCTGAATGGGCTACTCAGCTGAGCTGCGTGCTAGAGTGTTGTAATGTAAATACTAAAGAAGACGATGAGGATCCACAAAAAGTTAACATTCTAGAAACTAAAGGCCATCGCGAGGTTTAAGGACCACTGGTTGAACACCCTGACATAACTGTGCCGGTCAAGAAAAAGCAGGTGAACATTGGTACGAAAACTGAATCTAAGTATGCAACGCTCAGCGACTACTTGGATGACGCGACAGTGGATAAGGTCGGTGAGTTACTCTATGAATACCAGGACCTATTGTCGACCAAGATCACAGACTTGGAAGGAATAATCAGAGATTTAGGAATGATTCAAATCACATTAAATCCTAACACAAAGCCAGTTAAGTAGAGCCCTTACCACTTGAATCCAAAATACAAGGAGAAGGTCCACATAGAACTAGATAAACTGCTAGCAACCAAAATGATTGAACCGGTGGAAGAATCTGATTGGGTAAGCACTATGGTGATGCAGGAAAATAAGTAGAAGGGCGAGATAATAATATGCATGGACCTCAGAAAATTGAATGACGCATCTGTGCATGACCCATTCCCAACCCTATTGACAGATGAAATATTGGAAAATGTCGTTGCGCAGGAAGCATATTCTTTCACTGACGGATTCTTAGGGTACCACCAGATCAAAATCATGTCGGAAAATAGGAGTAAGAAGATATTCTTGAGTGAGTGTGGCTACATTCAATATA
This sequence comes from Pinus tabuliformis, assembly GCA_031772625.1. NCBI lineage: Eukaryota > Viridiplantae > Streptophyta > Pinopsida > Pinales > Pinaceae > Pinus > Pinus tabuliformis. Next base: position 339,159,615 of record CM062818.1, on the reverse strand, counting down.
AGGTTATGCCATTTGGATTGAAGAATGCGCCAGCCATATTTTCGTGCATAGTTGTTCCAACATTCAAAGAATATATCCACAAGTTCCTAGAGGTTTATCTGGATGATTGGACTGTATTTGGACTGGTTAAGCACCATGTAGCGAACTTACGCTTGATGTTGGATACCTGCCAAAGACACCAAATCATGTTGAACCTCAAGAAGTGTATGTTTGTCGTTCCTTTTAGGAACCTATTAGGACATGTGGTTTGTAGACGGGACTAATGGTAGAACCCACAAAAATTGCGGTGATTCTTAATTTGGAAGTGCTGCGAAGTGTGAAACAGCTGTGCACTACCCTGAGACATACAGGGTACCATAGGAAGTTCATCAAATGCTATGCCCAGGTCGCCGCACCAATGGAGAAGTTGTTGAAGAAAGATGTCATGTTTTGCTAAAACGATGACTACAAGAAAAGTTTGGATGTACTAAAAGAAAAAATGGCCTCCGCACTGATCCTGGTCTTCCTGAAATGGGATGAGGAGTTTCATGTCCATGTTAATGCATCATGTATAGCACTAGGAGTGGTACTAACATAGGAGGGTGGAGAGGGATTGGATCACGCTATCACATTTGTGAGCCACAGGTCGTTTAAAGCAGAAAAAAACTATTGCACAACTGAATGCGAGGGATTGGCTATGGTGTAAGCGCTCTAAAAATATTGGCACTATCTACTAGGGGGACACTTCAAGATGTATACAGATCATTCCACACTAGAATATTTGTTCAATAAGCCTATGTTGGGGGGGCACATATGTAGGTGGCTTTTATTGTTCCAAGAACATGATTTTTAGGTCAATATGAAGCTTCGGCGCCTAAACATGGGACCATATCATCTATCGCACATTGAGACATGGGAGGAACCTACTAGTTTGGAGGAAGGATTACTTAACACATAGCTCTTTGATGTGCACGTAGCAGATGGAAACTTTGAAGACATAATCCGCTTTCTCATGAATAGAACTGCACTGAAAGAGTACTCCATCGAACAGAAGAAGGAACAGGTGGTGCACGCGGCAGATTTTTTTTTCATTGCAGGGAACCTATATAAAATGGGCAATGATGAGGTACTGCGAAGGTATGCACCTGAATTTGAACAAAGTCATATCCTCATAGACGTGCATGGGGGTGCTATGGGATGGAATTATGTAGGGTGATCAACTGCAAAAAATATTCTTCGTAGGTTTGTGGTGGCCAACCTTTCATCATGATTCAAAAGCACATTGCAAGGCTTGTGATATATGTCAAAGAACAAGTAAACCATCACGAAGGGACGAGATGTCTTTGAAACTGCAAATGATGCTACAACCCTTTGAAAAGTGGGTGATCAACTTTGTTGGACCCATCAAACCTCAGGGAAAGATGGGAACGAGATACATCATCACTATGACAGAGTACCTAACTCATTGGGCAGAAGCGCAACAAGTAAAAGATTGCATGGCCACCATGGCTGCGAAGTTTCTGTTTGAACATGTATTGACGTAATTTGGATGTCCAAATATCTTGATGAGAAATCGGAGTACACGTTTCCTAAACGAAACTATCAACATGCTAATAGAGAAGTTTCAAATGTATCATCAAAAAAGTTCACCGTATCACCCACAAGCCAATGGGATAGTAGAAGTATTTAAAAAAATACTGGAGATTGCGCTGACCTGTATGCAACATGCAGTGAAATGATTGTGACCTACACGTACTTGTTGTATTATGGCATTATAGGACAACTTGCAAGAAACTGATGGGACATACACCTTTCTGGTTAGTCTATGGAGTGGAGGTCATAATGCCAATGGAGTATATTGTGCCTAGTCTACACATAACAACACTCATAGGTATGAAATACTGTGGAGCCCTGGAGGAGAATCTCACGCATTTGGAGGAACATGAAGAGGAACAATTTTTGGGTGGATTCTATCATCAGGTACAAAAGCAGCGCAAAAAGGCCTAGCATGATCGACATATTAAGTTGCACACCTTCAAGGTAAATGATCTGGTGTTACTATATGATAGTAAGTTTGATAAATTCTTAGGAAAGTTGAGAATGGATTAGCTAGGAAAATACGTTGTTAAGGAGGTTACAGATGGAGGTGCAATACAGGTCGTAAAGCTAAATGGAGAACCTTTCCCAAGAAAAGTGAATGGAAGTCGACTGAAGCCATACATGGAGGGCCTGACTATCTGACTAGCCAACAAAAGCACAGTCTCCATGCACCAGGTAGTTGAAAGAAGGTGGGGGACTACAAGCAAATGCAGGGGATGCAGGAACAGATACAGGGGAGCAGTTTCGAAACCATAGTCTTGGAAAAATGAGTACAGGAGATTCAGTAAGTAGCCACTGAGTGCATTGCTGACCTTGCAATGGTCCAAGCAAAGTTGGTAGTTATTTGCATGAAGATCTCCACACCAATAGAGTGATTTGAGGGCGAGTCATGATGTTTTTGTTGGGGACCTATGGGTCATGGGATCCCCCAAGGCAAGGTTTTGGGCTTAAAGCCCAAGTTTTAACTAAGTCCATTGTAAAGACTCTACGATTTGAGGGCACGGAGCATGAATTTTTATTAGAGTCAGAGGGTTGTCTACCGTCACTTTTGTAAATGTAGTGTCGGTTTGAGAGATCTACCCATGGTCCGCAGACGATGGGATTGTATAAATAGAGTGAGGCTCTAAGTGTAAAGAGACATCATCTAAGAATGAAAGGAATTGATCCATGAAGCATTGAGTCTAAGTGTAGAGTCGTGTCTTTGGGCCGTAGATTAGGAGAAGGCTTTGTAGCTGAGTGCGTAAAGGCCTACTAGCCTCCAGCTGATTGCGCAGACCCCTACAGCTGAGTGCATTGGGCAGGTTGAGTCTATAACCATTGGAAGAATTAATAAAGAGAAGTTTTACCATATTTATATGTGTCTTTTGTTGTTTCATGCATTGAAGTATATTAGGTATGAATTGGATGTTTACTATTTAGTTACTACGCGAACTTATGTAAATGTGCTAAGTAAGTGAATATAATATAAGGTATATGTTTATGTGAATATAACTAACTGTTATAAGAAGATAAGTAGGATCAATGGGGTGACTTGGGGAAATAGTGCAAATTTCTGCTCCAGCACCATGAAAGCCCCACAACCCCTCGTTAGGGTTGCGCGAAGGTGAATTTAACAGGGTGCAAAGGCTTCACAAGTCAGGGAAGTATGCGAAGTAATCTACATGAAGGTATTCACAGTTGGACTAAATCAACCCCTCAGACATCTCAAGGGTGCAAAAACTTGGTTCTAGCATCCCCCCTACTGCTTCGGGTGAGACCTCAATCTGCTTTCTGCGGACTGTTACCTAAAGGGCTAGTAGAAGAGTGATTTGTTTGGCAAATTAACTCCGAACCTGGGTCAGGCCACAATAAGCCAACAATGCATTGTCATGGTTGTAGTTATGTATGTATAGTGGGTCAAAAATGCATTCTCAGGTCATTGTATGCATTTTAGGTCTTCATGATGATATTGGTATGTTATGATGCTAATATGTTCAATAGATGCAAATCATTAAAATGAAGTTGCATCATTGGACCTAGAGGCAAGAGCATGTCGTTATACACGTTTTTCTATTGGGCATGCAAGTGTATTGGTTAAGGATTGTTATATGAATTATTGTTAGGTTTATTCCTTTCATTCTATTGATGTTATGGTTACATATTTGATAGGTGTTAGTTGATTAGTGTAGTCATATGCACATGTGTTGGATAGTCATTAATGATAGTAACTTGTGGTTGTATTCATTGCTATTCTTTTTTATGTTAGATAACTTGATGATTATGTTAGATGTTGTTGGTGAGTATGTTATAGGTTAAATTGTTGTTGTTATTTGATAGTTATCTTAATGATTAGGTTATATGTCGTTGATGAACATGATATATAACTTCTTGTTGTTATATGATAGTTAGCTTGATGATTAGGTTATATGTTGTTGATGAGGACGATATATAAATTTTTTTTGTTATATGATGGTAATGTATTCAGGAGTAGGGCCATTGTGGGACATTAGTACCCAATAGTTTCTATTGATTTCCATGAGCATGATATGACTACTATCATGGTTTTGAGGCAGCAATATGCATTGGTTTTGTATATTCTGATGTGAGGAAGCCTTGCCAAGGGATTGAATACCCGGGATGGGGGTGCTAGAAGAACTTGAAAAGTGAGTGAATACAAGGAAGGGTGTGGCTAAATTTCCCAAGGGACTGTCTAGCAAAGAAGGGAAGGAAAGGGATATATTTTTTTTGGTCATTAGCATTGCCAAGTGGAATCAGATGCACATTGGGAGTTGCACCTTGGAACAATGAGCTCGTAATTGTTCCCTAAGAGGACAAGTGGTGTAGGATTGTGGCACTGGATATTAGATGCAACTTTGAATTAGACAGTGGATTATGGACTTCCTGGGAAGGAAGTGAATCTTGGTATTACATCGAGAGTGGAGCTGTGAACTGCTAGATTCCCTTGTCGATTGATACGGGCATCATATCATTTTATTTTTTGGTTGAGAAAATGGGCATATGTGTATATGTTTGTATTATTGTAAATACTACATCGAGTTGTGTTATAAAGCTCCATCGGAAATATGTTTTATTTTCATAAGTGCTTTTAGTTATAGGTGTCATTGAACACTGTGGATAGTGTTCCCTGAATGGGGAGGGTTTTATAATAGCCCTGGTTAAAAAAAAGATGTAAAAATATATAATGCCATGGTGATGGGACATGTATTCCAAGATCAATGGTGGGGAAAACATCCTAGTCGGTGTTCTTTGGTTATTAATGACTAAGGAAATTGAGAAAGCCAATGGCTAAGGATTTGGAAAGGAAAAATGGCATTTTTGGCACATTTATTTATGAAAATAATCAAAATTAGGAGAAAAGGGAGGCTAAAGGTCACAGGTTCCATGTGAGGAGGAAAATGAAGAAAATAGAGGCCTCATTAATAAAAAGGCTTCTAAGGATCAATGTGTAGGCTTGGACAATGTAAGCTTGGTCAGTCCGGTTTTGGGGCTCTCTCTCTATTCTCTCTCTCTCTCTCACTCTTAGACACTTAGATTTTGTTGGAGCACTCTAGGAAATCGTGGCATACTTGGAGTTTTGGAGCATAAAGGCAAATGAAGAGCATGAAGGAGCAAGAGAACATAGAGATCAAAAGTCACAATGATTTTTGCTTGTAGGTACTGACTTGCATGTACCGTTTCCTCACTATTTTTTCCATGCATGGAACATGCATCTGGTTTCTTGATTAGGACATGTCATTGGCATGAAGGATTGCCTATATTGACAGTGGGTTTTCCTAACCATTAGATGAACTTTGAGGTTTAAAATGGGCCTCTTAAGAAAAATGTACAATCAAAATAAACTTTATAAGAACCAATAGCATTCAAGATGATGATGTTGATGAGGCTCATCAATAGGTAAACTATAAGGGCCAAAATTCCTTTTTCCAAATTATTAAATTGTCTTTTATAACATTTGTCGATAGATTTTTTTATATTATGCTTAATGTGATAAGTAAAGATGTCTTAGTATGTCACCTGTCCTAATGTGTGTTAAATGCATAAATTGGAGAAAGTTTCAGTTGATTTGGGTGCAGGGACTCGAAGTAGACAAGAAAGAGAGATTATAGGAGGTGGTCCCTCCTTAACTCCTCAAATCAATTGAAGACGCCCTACTCTACCTCATCAACTTGAGCTCACTAGTAACCAAGCAATTGGAGTTCATTGGTAGCCAAGCCAACTCAAGTGAAGGAAGAGTTAGACACAACTATACTCGAGTTAGGGAGCCAAGTATCCCTATTTTCTAGGGAGTTGTTGGTAGCTCCATTTTTTTATAAATAAGAAAGCGAGGGGAATCATTAGGATTCAAATTTTCATTGTAGCCAAGAGGCCATTAAGATGAAGCACATTTGACTGTTATTGTTATGATATATTTGACACTTTTTTATTAATAATGAGAAATTTTGTATTGATCCAGCACTGAGTTGACTTAGAGGGATGAAGATATTGGTTAATGCCCAAACCTAACAGCATAGGTCCCTCTCTTGTATCTGTATTCTTAGCTTAGAATATTCATTAACTACTAATGTTTATTTATGTTTGTTTTTAGCTTAGAAAGTTGACTAAGTTGTTTCTTATTCATGCTTTCATTACCTTAAATAGTAGATTAGTGTTGTAGTCTAGTGAAGGAAAATACATCAAAATTCTTGTGGCAGTGACCCCTATCTCATCTCCCTCATGGGATCATGATTAGAGGACCCCACACTCACAACCAAAAAATAGAGTTTGTCTTTTGTTCATTGCATAGATTGAGTTTCAATCTCAGTTATGCAGTTGTTTATGATTTCTTGGAAATATCTACAGTTGTTATTATGCTTCTTAAGATTTTTGTAGCTTAGGAGGTAGTCCATTTCGTAGATTTAGTTCTTAGTAATAGTTAGATTATATTTTCCAAATTCAACTCATCTTTTCCACATTAACATGTAATGATTTGTAAATGAAAGTGAATTAGGTTTAATTCTAGGTTTTTTGATCTACAAGTAGGGATTCCTCCCACCACTCCATCTAGGCCTTCTCTATCTTTTGCTGATGCATGCCAACCCATATTCTAAACCTCTTCTTTTCAGTCACCGTCAGCAAATTATCTTACTCAAATCCAGCCTTCCTGGAAGGTTGGGCTTTGCCAAGGGTGATGGTCACCTTCCTCACACTTTCAACACTACCATGCACCCTTAAAACACTTCATCTCACCATTATTTTAGTCCAGAACCTCTTAGCCAACTTCCTGTAGCAGTTCAGGGTATCCTATAGCAATTCAGGGTATCTTGTAGTAGTTCAGGACATCCTGTAGCAACATCTTGTAGCAAACCTATAGCAATCTGTCTTGACCCTGTTTTGACCTGAAAGGATAGCATAGCCTATTGTAGGAGTAGGTAAACCATTCATCTTGGACTCCATGACTAGAAGTGCCAGCTAGATTAGTCCTTTCTCTCATTTCCCTCCTGCAAGATAAGATAGCATTAGCTCTTATATTTCTACATTATCAATTAGAACTTTTATCTATTCTGCAAGTGTGAATGAGATAGTTAATTCATGCATGTTTGAATTCTTAAATGATAGAATACATTTCTATTTTTAAGAAACTGTGGTAGCTAGATGATCAAGTGCAAGGTTAGCATAGTTTCATTTCTACAAGTGATTTGGGCCATTTCATAGCTATATGATTTATGTCTTTTCATATAATTTACAATTTTGCACCTTTGGTTTCCTGAATTGGTAAACATTTACTTTTTGTACACTAGAACTAGCCTTTACATTCTACTTTTAGTAATCAAACTCCTGTTAGTTCAATAGAGAAATGGTATGGAACCCTAATGGTCAAGTGCCCCAGTTAAGAAGTGACATGAGTAGAGTGATGCATATCTTGTCTTGATAGCATTTTCACCTCCAAGATTGTATGAAACCATGAGTTGATAAAGTAAATTCGGTAGTCTTGGGAGATACAACATTCTTGCTATAATACTAGGGCTCATCACTCTTTGGTGCCATTGCCGGGGTGGTGTCTAGGCAGATGTAAGTTCTACTTTTTCTTTTTATTTTACATTTACTATATAGATGTTACTCTTTCTTTCCTCTCTTTCTTTCATTTGAATTTGAGAAAACTCATAAAAGAAAAAATATATTTCTTTCGTGCCTCATAGGAGTATAGACACTTTAGGGAAATTCTTTCCAAATACCCCCACACCATCAAATAGTCAACCTTCTCTCTTATTCCGTGACTTTTAGCTTCCATATCTAATTGCAAGAGAGTTAGAGGACCACTTAGGTGAACAACCTAAAATATTTGAAGAGCCTATTGGGGAAGAAGAAGAAGAGATCATTCCACACACTTACACCATGACTGAAAACATAAACGAGGTTGAAAACAGAAATGAGGGTGCTTTTCCAATTAGGGAGACTAATGAAGATACTAGGATGAAAACTATAAGCCCCTCTGCCCTTCCTCACTTCCATGCCTTAATATCAAAGGACCCTGATACCTTCTCATTTGAGTTTTTTGTCATCTACAGAACTTATGATTATACCTCTGATGACTATAATTTGAAGTTGTTCCCATCCACCCTTAAGGATGCAGTCTTGTACTGCTTCATGGGTCTACCTAGGGATAACATCATCACTTGAGCTCAAATGTTGTAATCCTTTAACAACAAGTACACGGTCTATTATAGGTGCAAAGACACCAAGGAGGAAATCTTTAGAATGACCCTAGGACCTGCTGAATCCTTGGAAGATTATGAGGAAAGGTTCGAACTCAGTTATAAAAGGGCTAGATTCATTGTTGATCCTGAATCACTCAAGCTGGTCCTTCTTAGAGGAATCAGGGAAGACATACTGGAAAACAAAATATGTCATCTGGAGGGGACATTTATCAGCTACTCAAGGTTTGGCCATCTCCTCTTCCTCCACCACATTTATCAAAAATGAAATTGGAAACATGTTGGAGGAATTTAAAAGTGAACTTGTGCACAACATTGCTTTGCAAATGGACACCATGTAGATTAAGATGAAGCAAGAGGAAGTAGAGATATCCTTAGCTATCCTTTTCCATAAATCCACTAGGAGGAACCCCATAAATGAATGTCTATGAATTTTATAGAGGTTTGCTCAGTTTGTGAGGAGAACCATTCCACAGACAAGTGTCCTTCTTTGATTGGATTGAAACTTGTATACCAAGGGGCTAAAGGTGGGGTTGAAAAAATATGTTATATCAACCAAAGGAGGCCTCAAGGACCTAGGCCATACCAGCAGTGCATGCAGGGTGCATCCTACTCCAATTAACATCCCAATCACAATGCATCCATGACCCCTTGGTGTTCTCTTACTCAGCCTTCATGGTCCACACCTTCTCCTTGGTCTTTTGCACCTCAGTATCCTCCCTAACCAACCAATCAACCATTCAAACCATATACATCTCCACATCCTCAGTGGAATACCCCATCAATAGGTTGGACACCTCAATTCAACCAACCTCCCACTTTACTAGCTCCATCTCCATCTCAGCCACAACTCATTCATCTTGCTCCACCCAAGAAACCTTAGATGTATGCTCAACCAAATACGAACTTGAAAAACGAGCAGGCACAACAGGTCTATAGTGGAGAGACATCTTACCCTTGCTATGTTGTGGATATTCAGGAAATTAACCCCAGGTCAGGAAGAGTACTACCAGATAACCAACCTCCATCTCCACTTGAGGAGCTTGAAGAGGAAAAAGGAATAGAATTTTCCTCGAGCCAATCCACCTCCTTTTCCTAAAGTATTAATCCATCCTAACCAGTACACCCAAGAAGAGACTGGACTTCTGGGATAATTGAAAGACTTGTGTGTGAAAATCCCAATCCTCCAAGCTATCAACGATGTTCCCGTATACAATAAGCTTATAAAAGAGAAATGCTTTAGACATCATGGGGGGGAAAGAAAGGCACCCCTACCATCAATGTTATTGGTCAATTATCTGATGTGATGTTAGGGAGACTAATTTACCCAAAGTATCTAGATCTTAGGAGTCCTACGGTAGATGTACACATTGATGGCATCATTGTCCCTCACACCTTGATTTATCTTAGGGCTACCATCAGTGTGATGAGTAAGGAAACCATGCCCAAAATAAACCTCAAATGATCTTTGAGAAAGATGACAACAATGATCCATCTTGAAAATAGGTCCACAGTGGCTCCTGAGGGGGTTGTGGAGGATGTAATGGTATCTATTAATGCCTCGGAGTATCTTGTTGACTTCCTAGTTCTCCAGCCCAAGACAAAATTAAATGGTTACCCTTTGATCCTTGGAAGACCATGGCTAGCCACTGATGATGCTTACATAAGTTGTAGAGCTGGGAACATGACCATTAAGAATGGGCATTTGTTCAAATAATTGGTATTTTACCCTCCTCATCAACCATTCCTTGACCATGACTAGCCCCTATGGTTAGAAGAGGAGGAGGAAGATGAAGTTTATAATACCATATCCTGTCCAATATGTACCTTAAATGTTGGCATAAGAAGGAGAAAATCTGATGAAGAAGGCCTCATTGACCAAATCCTCCAAAACTAACCCCCCGACACCATACCCCTTGATGAGATTGTGAGGGAATTTGAGGGTAATCCTTGGATTGAGTTATGCCTAGTGGACAAAAGTCCTGGACATGTCAAAATGATAGAATTTGGTCGATATAAAATGTTGAATATCAACCCTTCTCTCAGCCAACCAAGAAGAGAATTTGTGTAACATGTTGAGAGAAAACTTAAATGCCTTTGCTTGGAGCTATAAGGAAATGAAGGGAGTGCATCCTTCGATGTGTACTCACCACATCTACATCAAGGAAGGATGAAAACCAGTGCGCCAACCTCAAAGGAAAATGTACCTAGACCTCAAAGACATAGTAAAGTAAGAGTTGCAAAAATTGTTGGATGCATGGTTCATTTACCCCATCTAAAGACATAGTAAAGGATTAGTCGTAAAAATTGTTGGATGCATGGTTCATTTAACCCATATTAGATAGTGAGTGGGCTTCCTATCAAGTTTTTGTTCCAAAGAAGAATGGAAATTAGAGGATCTATGTGGATCACAGAGAGATAAAAAAAATCGACGAAAAAAAACCATTTTCCTTTACCTTTCATTGATCAAGTCTTGGATGGTATTGTAGGGAAGACGTTATTCTCGTTCCTGGATGGATTCAATGGTTATAATAAGATCCACATCAGCCCAGAGGACAAAGATACAACCAAATTCACTTGTCCTTGGACTACCTTTTCTTATAGGGTCCTTACTTTCAGCTTATGTAACGCCTTTGCCAATTTTCAAAGGGCAGTTCTGAGCATCTTTACTGAGCTAGTCAATGAATCTATAGAGATCTACATGGATGATTTAACTCCCTAGGGGTGTGAATTTCTGAAGGCTCTCTATAACTTGGGGAAATTCATAAGGAATTTCATTGAAATGAACCTCCCACTTATTCCTAAGAAGTGTGAATTCATTATGAATTAAGGGATTGTCCTAGGCTGTTCAATATCTCAAGAGGGAATACAAGTGGACCCAAATAAAATTGCCATAATAAAAGGGGTCACTGCTCCTAAAAAATAGAGGGATATTAGATCTATGATTTTGTGATCCATAATGTTTATATCAGTCTTTTGGATTAATCACGTCGTTAGGACTTAGTGACGTTTTGAACCATCTAATGTGGTTCATCCTGAGGACAATGGATGTGATTCATCTTAACGATGTGATTAATACAAAAGACTGATATAAAGTAGAGGGATGTTAGGATTTTCTTGGTCTTAGCTAGATATTATAGGAGATTTATTAAATAATTCAGCAAAGTATCCTCACGAGTGTTTGGATTTTTTCCCAAGGTCTTTGAATTTCGTTGGTCAAGTAGTTTCCAAGAGGCCCTAGAAATATTGAAGGATAATTTGACTACTGCACCCATACTTAGAGGCCCAAATTGGACTCTTCCTTTCCACATCCATGCTAATTCATCTGACAAAGCTCTAGGATCATCTCTAGGATAGATATATGACAAGTTTCCTTATGTTATTTGCTTCATTAGAAAAAATAAATCTAAGGATGAATTTAATTGCACGGTGACTTGGAAGGAAATTCTAGCTGTTTTATATTCCCTAAACAAATTCAGACACTACAACACTAGTTATCAAACCTTTGTGCATAATGATCATGCTGCTATCAAGTACTTAATTGACAAGCTCAATGTGAATTCTAGAATTATTATATCATTGCTTTTATTACAACATTTTAATTTAACTATCATTGATAATCTAGGTAAAGAAAATGTAGTTCAATTTATTTTTGTCTATAATTCATTTGATTGCAGGTGAAGAAGGGATGGTTGATGACCAACTACCATATGAAAACCTATTTTCTATTTCACTTCTCTCTCCATGGCTTTCTTACATAGCCAACTACCTAGTTGTTGCATAAGTCCCTCTAAATATGTCACCAAGGGAGAAAGGTAAAATTGTGAGGAAGAGTGCCATTTTGACTTGGATTAGGGGAAATCTCTTCAAAATAGGGCCAGATAAAATTTGGAGGAGAAGTTTCAAGGAAGATAAAGTATTCGACATCCTCTTAGCCTGCAATTACGGGCCTTGTGGAGGTCACTTTGCATCCAAGAGGGAAACTTTCAAGGTTCTATAAGTTGGCTACTACTGTCCCACTCTTCATGAAGATGAAAAAAGACACACTAGTCTATGGGATTAGTGTTAAAGGATGGGGAAACCTACTCCCAAGTATGAAATTCCCTTGCAACCTGTTATTTCTTTAGAGACATTTGACAAGTTGGGCATGGATTTCATTGGGCCAATTGATCCACGATTAGGGAAGAAAAAGTACATAATTGTATGCATTGATTATTTGCCAAAGTGGCCTGAGACCAAGGCTATGAAGATAGAAACAGAGGATAAAGTGGCTAAGTTCTTAAGGGAAAATGTGTTTTACAAATTTGTGTACACTAGAGAGGTAGTCACTGATCAGGGAGATCAATTCACATCACATTTGATCGAAAATTTGCTAAGGAAGCATGGGATAATGGAAAAAAATGTACTTCATATCATCCTCAAGCCAATGGACAAGTAAAGGTCACCAGTATAGCATTAGAAGGCATCCTCACCAAGGTTGTGAGTAGCAACAGAAAGGATTGGACAAACAAATTAGTGGAGGCCACTCGGGCTTACAGTACTTGGAAGACAACTACTGGTTTCTCTCCTTATGACTTGGTCTATGGAAAGAATGCTCTCATATCCATTTAGCTTGAATACAACACCTTGAGAATGGAAACATAGTTGTATGTGGATGTTACAAAGGCACAACAAGAGAGGCTTATCCAACTAAATAGTCTAGATGAATTCAGAATACAGGCCCTGCTACACACTAAATTTATCCAAGTACAGATGAAGGATTGGCATGAAAAGAACATTAAGGACGAAGGTTTTCAGAAAGGGGATTGGGCTATTCTATATGACTCAAGGATCAAGGACTTGAAAGGTAAATTGGTGAGAAGGTGGTTAGGCCCATACCTGACTGAGAAGGGTCATGGAAATGGAGTTGTTCAAATCAGGGTCATTGATGAAGAAGGTATTCTGTTTCTTGTCAATGGATACAGATTGAAGGCTTACAAAATACCTTTATCCAAGGAAGAGTTCATTAACACCATTAGAAGGGAAGTAAATGTGATTAGAAGTTTCATAGCTTCCAAGTCACAACATTCTTTAAAATGATTTTTATTTCTCAAAAAAAAAAAAAAAGGAGGCCTGGATGAAAACCTCCATGAGGCATCTGAGGCCAACTCTTGGGTTGAAAAACTCCTTGAGGAAGCCCAAACATGAAAAAAGAAAAAAAAAATGAAAATAAAATATCCTTGGGTGAATACCTCTCTCAAGGTTCCCAAGGAAGGCAGGCAGGTTGAAAACCTCTCTTGAGACCGCCTGTGTGTACCTCAAAAAAGAGAGAAGGAATAAAAAACAAAAGATAACATGACATGGAACTCCAGCCTACCGATTAATAGATTCTATGATTTTGTAGGTTTTAAGGACAATGAAAAATGCATAACAAAAGGGAGATCATATTCAATTTTCATTCCATTTCACCCACCATCCACTCCATACCATCCATGTCAACCATGTACCTACAACTCTCATCCATACTTGCGTCTCAAAAATCAACTTGTTGGCATTCTCTAGTTTTCTATAGGATGTACTATCGTTGCTACAGAAAGATGCTGTAGACCTACAGGATATCGTAAAATGCTATAGGAAATGGGATTTGATAGACAAATGTTTATGCATGGCATGTCCTAGGTTGATTAGTGTTTCTTCACTTGATCCAAACACTCACCCATCATCCATGCATCCCTAATTAAAAAAAAAAATTCACCATCTCCCCACAATTAAGCTTTGTCCCATTTTAAAAAAAAGAAGGAAAATTAAAAATATATATATATATATATATATATATATATATATATATATATATATAACTAGAGGACATGTCCTCCATTTCCACAACCCTTCACTACTCCATCATGTCTCTGCTATCATCCTCCAACCCCTACACTACTTCCCAGCATCCCTCTAAAGAAAAAGACATTTGAAAAGAAAAAAAGGGGGTTTCTACAAGATCTCCTATAGTAGCCTGTAACACCATTGCATCAAGCCTGGAATCTAGTTTTCTTCCCATCCAGGAGGAGGAGAGGGTATGATCATCCATGGGCACCTATCTCTTGCTAGAAATACTCCACAGCAACAACAACAAGAACACCTAAAGTTTCAAGCACCTTCACTTATGAACATAAACAAGAAGTCAGTTATACATGAGAAAAAAGAAATACATAGGTAAAATGGCAAGGAAGCACTTCCCTAAGCAGCAGCACATAAGTCCAACACTCCAACATGCACTAATAAAGTACCAGGTAGGGATAGGTATGCTAACTTCTAAGCTCTTACATGGGTATGAAATAATGAAAAATATGTAAATGTCGTTGAAATGTCTTTTTTATAAGCTGGAGGTGGCCAGTTAACTTGGCCACCTTTAGCTTGTGAACAAAAAGTAATCATCAATTAGCATGCCACGTAAAAGTGTCACATCAGTCGAAATTAGTTAAGAGGGAGGTCTAAACTAGTTAAAAGGGAGTGGGTGATGATTACGAGGAACAAGATAATTATCATCCAAGGTGGGCCATTAGTACAAATGACGAAAACCCATACCACTCCTAGGCAGCACAACGCTCCGAGCCCTCACAACAAATAGCATATAACCCAAACTTTCCTACATTTTTCTCTCATTTTGAAAACAAGGAGATATGGACAAAACTGGGAAGCCATCGAAAATTTGAACCCTACTGTGGAAATCCTACAGGAGGCAGGTACACCAAAAAGCTGCAGGAAGTGCAACGGGCTACAAGAAGGAATAGGAAACCCTGAAATTCCATAGGAAGCCTGTAAGGGTGCAAGAATGGTGCCTAGGGTCAACTTGGTCATCAATTTTCATGATACCAGGCATTATAGTGAGACTTAAGTGGTCTATCTCTCTTCTATCCATTATTTGCATACTAGTGCACTCTCAAATGTCTTTGTAATTATAGTGAACCTATGAATTAAAAAGAGTTTGGGGCTATAAGAGTAAAGAATTTTTTGGCTATAAAGAGTTGTATTAATTACAATCATCAACTAAATTTTAGCTCTCATATACTCTTGAATTCATACTAAAGCTATCCCAAAAAACCTCCTACAACTAGCTGAAAATAGAGAAGAAAATGGGAGGAGGATTAAATACGAGAGAGCCCAAAAATACATTGAGAATTCACCTTCATCCCCCTATGGTGGACATATTTAGGAGGAATCACTAGTTAGGCTTATTTGATTTGCTCAAAGGATATGATGATGATGTATTTTATGCATTTTCCATGGCTCTAAACCCTAGAGAAAGAACAAGTGCTACCAATGTGGTGAGATGGCTATCCATTACCATGAATCCTGAGATGATCAATAGGGTGACAAAACTCCTATAGGAGTCCAATGCAGAAAGGAAAAGAAGGCCAACAATACCCTTTCTAAGAAAGTTTTCTTCACTAAAGATGAGAAACCAATTGAAGAAAAAAATGGGGTCAGAAGGGAGAACCTTCCTTATCCTTGGGATGAGGTAGCCTACCACATCCTTAAAGTAATTTCTTGTGAAGGAATACTAAGTGTAGTCTATTACTATCAGTTTAGGCTACTCCATGAATTAAGATTTTGAGCCAGATTTCTGATAGCCCAAAGACTCATTGTGCCTTATTTACTCCTACAGTCCATCATAGGCATGTGCCATAAAGTGAAAGAGGGAAAGCAACAACAATTAACACAACATGGTCTCATCAAGATGATAATGGAGGATGGTTTGAATAAATCAAGAGTTCCTGTCCTCTAGTCCACCTTTAAAGATATGGACATAGAAACCTTCCTTGAGACCCAAGTCCTTGCACTTGGGGAGAACCCAACCTTAAGTGTTGAAGAAGAAGAAGGATAAAAATAGGTAGGAGAAGAAGAGGAAGAAGCAAAAAAAGAAGAGGAAGAGGTAGAATATGGAGGAAAGGAAGAGGGAGTGTAGATAGAGGGAGAACCACAGAAAGAGGAAGAGATGGAGGAATAAAAAAAGGAATAATAAAAGTAATAAGAAGAGCAGATGTCTCCAAAGAAAGAAAGGTTGACTCCTCAACCCACTGAAAAGAAGTGAACTTCTGCCCTGGCTTCCTTGAGCACACCCATGAAATCCAAGAAGAAAAGGTAGAGGCAAAATCCCCTGTATTTCAAAACAAGGAAAAACAATAGGATTAGACAAGGGAAGCCTCAAATTCCCACAAGGACCCCTATTATAATTGAAGAATCACCCAACAAGAGAGAGGACCTTGAACATATTGAAAGGAAGGTTGAGGAAACTGCATCTTCTAGAGACATCTCAAAGACTTCCATAACCTATGTTAGGAAGCATTTCACCAGGGAAACCTCCTTGAAATAGCCCAAGGCACCTATCACACTCCAAAAGAAAGGAAAGGGTCGTCTACAAGAAACACAAGTAGTGCTATAGGAAACACATGAAGTTCTACAGGAAAGACATAAAATGCTATAGGAGGAGAGAAAGGGGCAGAAGGCAAGGAGGCAACACAACATGTATAGGAGGAGAGAAATTTTCTAGAACTTTAAGAACCTAGAATACAAATAAATATGAGCTCCTACTACAAGTTGAATGAAGGAAGCAGAGTGATCCCACAGAAATTTGTAGTCCCTCTCTTCTTCCAGCTTGAAGTAGAGAGAGGAAGGACACATAGGTGGATGAATATTACAAAATCTAAGAAAGTGGAAGATGTGGGCCTTATGGAATAAAGAATCATAGAAATGGTAAAGGAGTTGAGTGAGTTGAGGGATAAAGAATAAAACATTAGAGCATAGCTGCAGGAAGAAAACAAATGGTTGAGGGAGGAATTGCAAGAGAAGGACACTCAATTAGCCACAATGGCATGCTTCTCCGTGGAGGCACTTCAATGTAGACTAGCATCCAAATCCTATGCACTTTTCCTAAGAGACCAATGGATTTAGTTCTAGATCAAGGCACTAGTAGAGCACGGGTGCATGCCATTCCAAGACTATAAAAATTTCATCGATTTGTGTAACAAAAGTGGCATGAAAGATAGAACCAAATTGGCTAAGTTATAAATATACAACTTCACCCTAACTGACATGAATGTTTGGGACCCCAATAAAAAATTGGGAGACTTGCAACTAATGGCCCTTGCATGAGGAGGAAATGGCTAAGGAGGTGAAAATAGTATTGGAAAAGGAAGTAAAGGAACCCCTCTACATCAGGGGAGAGAAGATAAGTTCCGTGGCTGGAATCAACATTCTAATGATGCTAAGATGGCACCTAGATACCTTGTCACCCAAGAATAATACATCTGCCACTTTGAGGACACTCTCAGGATCTTGGAGACAGAGAGCCAATACGCATGTCAAAGAAAGTGGAATACCTTGCCACATAGTCTCCAGATCAGAGAATAACATACTCCTGAGAGATTGAAAATCAACTAGATTGGAATGGAGCTCACTCCACCTTTTTTGTTGGGTCTAAATGAAGGAATTAAGGAAGAAGAGGAAAGGAAGCAGTGGGAATAGATAGATAAAAATGTAGGTTTCTACCCTCAGGAAGAGACACCATCTACAAAACCTTGAGATGTCAAAGAGGCCACCAGGGCTCATGAAGGACATGGATATAGATGACTAGGTTGCTTAAATGATGAGAAATAGTTTCAGTAGGGGCTGATGTTGAGGCTCATCAATAGGTAAACTATAGGGGTCATCATTCCATTCTCCATCATATTAAATTGTCTTTTCTTAGATTTATCCACAACGTTTGTTATATTAGGCTTAATGTGAGGAGTGAAGATGTGTTACTATGTAATGTTTCCTAATGTGTGTTAACTGTAGGAATTGGTGCATGTTTGAGTTGACTTCGGTGCAAGAACTTAGAGTAGACAAGCAAGAGAGATTCTAAGAGGTGGTCTCTCTCATTAACTCCTCAAACCAGTCAAAGATCTCCCACTCTATCTCATAAGCTTGCGTTCACTAGCAGCCAAGTAGACTGAGTTCATTGGTAGCCATGCTAGTTCAAGTGAAGGAAGAGTTAGACCCACCTATACTCATGTTAGGGAGCCAAGTATCCCTATTTTCTAGGGAGTTGTTGGTAGCTCATTTTTTGTATAAATAAGAAATATAGGGGACTCATTAGGATTCAAAGTTTTATTGTAGGTAATAGGCCATTAAGCTTAAGCACATTTCATTATTATTGTTATGATGTATTTGACACTTTTTGAGTGATAATGAGAAAAAAAAAATTGATCCAACACTGAGTTGACTCAGAGCATTGAATCTCTTGGGTTTGGCCCCAACCCTAACAACAGAAGTTCCTCTCTTGTATCTGTATTCTTAGCTTAGAATTTTGATTAACCACTGAAGTTTATTTATGTTTCATTTTAGCTTAGAAAGTTGATTAAGTGGTTGCTTATCCATGCTTCCATTAGCTTAAAAAGTAGATTAGTGTTACAGTCGAGTGAAGGAAAATACATCAAAATTTTTGTGACAGTGACCCCTATCTCATCTTCCTCATGGGATCATGATTAGAGGACCTCACTCTCATATCCCCAAATCAAAGTTTATCTTTTGTTCATTTCATATATTAATTTTCAGTCTTAGTTAGATAGATTTTTATGATTTCTTGAAAATAGATACAATTGTTATTCTACTTCTTAAGAGTTTTGTAGCTTAGGAGGTATTCCATTTCATAGATCTAGTTCTTAGTAATAGTTAGATTAGATTTTCCAAATTCAACTCATATTTTCCACATTAACATGTAATTATTTGAAAATGAAAAACAAATCAGGTTTGATTGCAGTGTTGTTGATTCGTAGGTAGGGATTCCTCCTACCATTTCTATTTAGACCTTCTCTACATTCTGGTGATGCATGCCAACCCATATTATGAACCTCTATTTTTTAGTCACTCTGAACAAGATGTCTTAGTCAAACGTGGCCTTCTTGGAATGGTGGGATTAGCGAAGGGTGATGGTAACCTTTCCCACACATTCACCATTGTCATGAAACCTTCCAACACTACATCTCACAATTATTTTACTCTAGAACCTTTCAACTAACTTCCTATAATATTTCAAGGTATCCTGCAGTAGTTCAAGAAATCCTGTAGCCACATCCTGTAGAAAAATTGTAGTAGCCCATTTTTACCTTGTTTTCACCTAAAACGACAGAAACGACTAGTGTAGGAGTAGGTTAACTCCTCAGCTTGGACTCCATAACTTGAAGTGCCACTAAGACCAATCCTTTCACTCTTTTCCCTCCTGCAAGATCAGATAACATTAGCTTTTATATTTCTACATTTAGAAACTATAACTTTTATCTATTCTGCAAGTGTGAATGAGATAGTTAATACACACATTTGTGAATTACAAAATGATAGAATAACCTTCTATTTTTAAGTAATTGTGGTAGCTATATGATCATGTGCAAGGTTAGCATAATTTCCTTTCTGTAAGTGATTTGTGCCAGTACATAGCTAGATGATTTACGTCATTTCATGGCATTTACAAGATGCCAGCTTTAATTTCCTAAAGTAAAAAGTATTTACTTTCTCTACATTAGGACTATCCTTTACATTATGCTTTCAGTAGTCAGACTCCTTTTAGTTCGATAGAGGAATAGTTTGGAACCCTAATGGTCAAGTGCCCAATTAAGAAGATGCATTTGTTGTGTCTATAACACTGTCACCTCCAAGCTTGTAGAAAACCCCAAGTGGATAAACTAAAATGGTAGTCTTGGAAGTTACAACATTCTTGCTGCAATAATAAGACTCATCAGATGTCAACCTTGATGGGTGACTCACCATTTTTGGAGTAAAAAAGTAAAAATATTAAAAATAATAAAATAATAAAACAATTTTTTGAACTTGTATTTTCAACTTATTTCCGTAATGTTTTACTCAAATTTTGAGTGGAAGTACTCGTTGGATGCGAAATTTGATTCCCCATCCAAGAAGTACCCATGTTGCATACTTTCGATGGACCCTGCTACACGAAACATGAGAAATACAGGAAAAATGTGAGTGCAATCATGTTTTTCCATGTATTTCACATTTTTTGTGTCGCAGGGTCGATCAAAAGTATGCAACAAGGTAATCCTAGGATGAAGAATAAAAATTTTCATCCAATGAGTGTTTCCACTTGAAATTTGAGTAAACCCATAGGGAGATAAGTTGAAAATAACATTTGAAAAAATAGTTTTTTCTTTTTCCCTCTAAAATTTGATGATGTAATCTAATCTTATTTTATTATTTCCACTATTATTTTATAATTTCGTTAGGATATATATGGTTTGTGGGTTCATTTGTCTTTGTTTTCTGGCCGGTTCTCATGTTTCCTTAGCCTTGGTTGAGTTACTAGTTCCTGGAGCCTTGGTTGGACAAACGCTCTGGAGCCCTGTAGCAACTTGTGTTGAAGTATTAGTCCTAGAATCCTTGGTTGGACAAACCCTCTAGAAGCCCTGTAACAACTTGGGTTGAGTTGCTAGTCCTCAAAGCCTTGGTTGGGAAAATACTATGGAAGCCCTTGGTGGGTTAATTTACTAGTTCTGGAAGCCTTGGTTAGCAAATGTTATCGAAGCCCGACGACAGTTGTGGGTTGAGTTACTAGTCTTGGAATCCTTGGTTGGACAAACACTCTCAAAGCCTAACAACAACTGTGGGTTGGGTTATTAGTTGAGTAGGAAAATGATATGGAGCCCTCAATGGCTTCGGTAGAAACCAATCTCATGATGATTTTGTGATGTCCAACTGTGAGGTGGAATCAATGTTTGATGGGTTGAGGTAGTTTGGCCTCTTAAAGCCCTAGATGGTTTTGATTAATTTGTTTTATGAGATACCACATTCATGTTTGGAATATGGAACCAGGTGAATGGTTGAATAGATATTTGGTTTATCCATTTTACGGTCCGGTGGAACATGGAATTCTCATCTCAGGTTTGGATTTTTCATCATCAATATGGCGTTATTTCTCCTTGTATTCTTGTGAGTACTATACTGGTTTATATGTGTATTATATGGTTATGTTTTCCTTGGTATTTATGTTGTTCTTATGTTGGTTATGTATATGTATTATGATAGTGGCTATGTATGGTGTAGGAATTTAGAGGGTAAGTTCCTCAGAAAGAATACCAAAAGGACACCACTCACAACCAGATCACAGATCAATACACCAGTATTTTTGACGTGGTTAAAACCCTCAAAGACGGAAACAGTCCACAGCCTGTCCCAATGTGGGTACTACAGGCAATTTATTAATCAAAGAATGAAAATTTACATAAGCTTCTCTCATGCACGGATTACCCGAACAATGACCCTCCATGCGCTTTAAATAGAACTCATGGACCAATCGGGTGTCAAGCCACGGATCAAGTGTCGGTAATACCGAGGAGAGAATGAATCGTCGGATCACTACATATCGTGACCGTCGGATTGTAAGTTAGAAAATGTACAATGGTAAAGAAACACACTTTACCTAACTCTATACCTAACTCTATACTAGACCAAGTTGAACTTAACTATTTCCTATGTGTCGGAATATCCTAACATCCCCCCTTAAGAACAACTTGGGATAGGATTGAAGGATTTACAAATATGACACAATAGGAGAAGGAAGAAGGCACTAGAGCCTATCCCCCCTTAGTGACAACTTCCTGAACTCCAAGCATATATCGAAGTTTAGTGAACTTCGCCTCTGTGAGAGCCTTTGTGAAGATGTCTGCAACCTGATCATCTGTTGAACAATATTGCACTTCAAGAACATGGTCATGAATGAGATTTCTGATGAAGTGCATGTGTAGTTCAATGTGTTTGTTGCGCTGATGATGGACTGGATCTTTGCATAGCTGAATGGCACTTTGATTATCACACCAAAGTGTGGTTGGATGCTGCTGCTCAAAGCCAAACTCTGATAGGATCTTACGAAGCCACAAGGATTCCTTACTAGCTTCCACGGCTCTGATACCATGTAGGAATTTACAGGGTAAGTTCGTCAGAAAGAATACCAAAAGGACACCGCTCACAACCAGATCATAGATCAATACACCAGTATTTTTGACGTGGTTAAAACCCTCAAAGAGGGAAACAGTCCATGGCCTGTCCCAACGTGGGTACTACAGGAAATTTATTAATCAAAGAATGAAAATTTACATAAGCTTCTCTCATGCACGGATTACCAGAACAATGACCCTCCATGCGCTTTAAATAGAACTCATGGACCAATCGGGTGTCAAGCCACGGGTCAAGTGTCGGTAATACCGAGGAGAGAATGAACCGTCGGATCACTACATATCGTGACCGTCGGATTGTAAGTTACAAAATGTACAACGGTAAAGAAACACACTTTACCTAACTCTATACTAGACCAAGTTGAACTTAACTATTTCCTATGTGTCGAAATATCCTAACATATGGCTCCCATCATGTTTTTACATGTATATGAATTAACAATGTATCTATGGCCTAATGGATGAAACTGCAGCTAATGTGACAAGGAAGCAATGTCTCATAGTGAATATGAGATAGGTATGAGACCACTATGCTCAGATTTGTTATTTACACCTGTAGATTACATATTCATGATATGTATGAAGAGATGCCTATCATGGCTAGAAGGGATCCAATCAAGGTTTTATTCAAGTAATTGCATTAGTACTATTGTTTCCTTGTTATTTGATTGTTTTGAAGATGTCATTCAATTATAGGCAGTGACCTTGGCTTTGGGCCTAAAAAAGTATGTCAAATCTTTGGGACGCTGGCTTTTAGGCTTGTGAGAGTGTCAAGAGGTCTCTAGAGGTTGGCATGCCCATAGCATGAGAGTATCCACTAGTCAAGTGGTCCAAAATTCCATTGGGACTCAGGGTTGGCTGGCAGAAAGGTTGAATTAGTTGGACCATGGGCTCCAACAATGATATGATTCAACCAATCAAATCTTTCATTGGATTTGATTGTTTGGAAGAAAGTTTGGATTGGTTGGTTCAAGGGCTTCAACGGTGATATGAGTCAACCAATCCAACCTTTCATTAGATTCGATTGGTTGGTAGAAATTTTGGATTGGTTGAACCAGGGGCTCCAATAATGATGTGCATGTCAATGATATGATTGGACCTCCTAATTCATGGTAAGGAAATGGAATTGATAAAAACACACATTGGAACCCTTCAACATCATTAATAGGATCCGTAGGAACTATCCCAACCTTTCTACTAACCAACCCATGTGTCCCACTAAGCTTTTATAACACTGGACCTCTAGAATATCTCATGCTATGGGAACGTTAGGATCTAGGAACCTCTGGATGCTATCACAGACTTGCAAGCCAACATCTAGGGGCTATTTTTCTAGTTCTATGCCAGCATCCCTAATATTTAAGCCACATTCTTAGGCCCAAAGCCTAGGTCATGACCCAAATTTAATGACACCATCATAACAATAAGACAAAATCGAAATAGAAGTACTAATGCAATTACTTGAATAATACCATGACTAGACCCCTACTAGCCATGACAAACATTTCATCAAACATATCATGAACATGTAATATACAGGTGTCAATTATAGATTTGAGTATAGGGGTCACACACTTACTTGAGATTCGCTAAGAGGCATTTAAACCTCAACACATTAGCTTCCATTTTATCCATTAGGTCATAGATACATTGTTCATTCATATACAAGTAAAAACATGATGAGAGCCATACATAACTACAGTTGTAAAACATATATATAACCAACATAATAGAAATTGAAATATCAATGAAATCATATCCATATAAACCACATATACAATAGTATGATACTCATAAAAATACAAGGAGAAAAAACCTCTTATTGTTGATGAAAAATATAAACTCAGGATGGAACTTCCATGCCCCACCCAATTGTAGAATGGTTGAGCCAAATCTCTCTTCAATCATTCACCCTCGTGTCATATTCCAAGCATGAATGTGGGATCTCATAGAACACATCAATCGAAAACCATTCAGGGCTTCTAAAGGCCATCCGCCTTAACCCATCAAACAACGATTCCACCTCATGGCTAGAAATCACCGAAAAAATCACCAGATTGGTCTCTATCTAGGCCTTCCAGGGCTTCCAGAGTATTTGTCCCAACTGTGGCTTCTAGGACTAGTAACTCAACCCACAACTATCATCGGGCTTCGAGATAATTTTTCCAACCAAGGCTTCCAAGACTAGTAACTCGACCCACAGAGGGTTTCCAATGTGTTTTTCCAACCAAGGATTCGAGCACTAGTGACTCAACCCAAGTTATTAGAGGGATTCCAGAGTGTTTGTCCAACTAGGGCTTCCAGGAACTAATAAATCCACCCAAGCTAAGGAAACATGAGAACCAACCAAAACAAAACAAGAAAATAAACCCAAAATATCCATGGATATCTAGGAAATGGAAAGGCTAGGAAAATCCATTATCAATCTAGGCAATCATCCATGCCAATGACAACTCATAAGCAATAAACCACATGTATGCCAAAACTAGTGAGGAAAGCATACACGCAACTCGATACTTGCAAGCAAACACTGTTGTAGCTACTGATCCTAATGTCCTCTTGCACTTTCTTGCTCTTCCTTTGCCTTCCTCCTCCAAAAATCCAAGTGTTCCACACTCTTTAAGAGTGTTCAAAGAAAACTCCAAGTGTCCAAGAGTATGAGAGAGAGAGAGATAATAGTGAGAGAGCTCCAAAATTGAGCTGACCAAGCCTACCCACTGATCCTCAGAAGCCTTTTTATTAATGAGGCCTCTACTTTCTTCATTTTCCATTATTTTCCTTCAATTTCCTCCTCATATGAAACATGTGACCTTTCACCTTCCTTTGCCCTAATTTCCGTTATTTTCATAAATAAATGCCACTAAATGTCTCGTTCATTCGAAAGCCTTTTCCATTGCGTTTTCCCATTTTCCATAGGCATAATAACCAAAATGAAGACCCACTAGGTTTTTTTTCAAACCATTCATCTTTGATTACATGTCCCATGACCGTGGTCTTATATTTTTACATGGATTTTCAACCAGGGCTATTACAAAATCCTCCCCCTTGGTAGAAGAACTTCCTCAATGTTCAATGACACCTATAACCAACAAGACCACTTAAGACAAAACGTACTACCCATGGATTTTTATAACACAAATCGTTGCAGTATTTACAATGACCATATGCTAAAACATGGCAAACATGCCGTTTACTAGAGATTTATCACACAACTCATTATGGTATTTACAATAATAACCCCATATACACATATCAACATTTTCTTCACCCGAAAAATAATCATACTATCTATGGGGCTTTATAAATCCATCTAAATATAGTATTTACAATAATACACACATATACAAATATGAATATTTTCTCAACCAACAAATAAAAGGATACAATGCTTGCATCCACAACAAGGAAACCCATAGGTTCACACCTCCACCCTCAAAGTAGGACTAAGAATCACCTCCTTCCCATGAAGTCCATAATCCACTACAAATTAAAGTCTATATCCAATGTCCAGTGCTAAAATCATGTGCCACTTGTCCTCTCAATGAAGAATTACCATCTCATTGTTCCAGGGTGCACTCGCAATGTGCATTTGATTCCATCTGTGAATGCTAATGAACAAAACAAATCCATCCCCAACCTTCCCTTCTCTACTACACAGTCCCTCATCCAATTCTGTCAGCCCCTTCCATGTAGTTACACACCTTCCAAATTCAACGGGAACCCCCATCCTCGGTAGTCCATCCCTTGGCAAGGCTTCCTCACATCAGAATATACAAAAACCAATGGACACTATTGGGTACCAGTGTCCCACAATGGCCTTTCTCCTGACTATGTTACTAGCATACTACTACATTTTCAAATTACTTTTTCTATTGCAAAATGTTGCAATCAATTTCAACCGCCCAACCTGGCATGTTAATCTATTCCTGTACCAAGCACATAATTTCCATTATATTTAAATTAATTTGAAAATTTTAAATACATTAATATCATAACTCATTGGTAGCGTGTTAATAAAGTACACTCTCAATCATGTTTACTTCCTATCACAACAAGTCAAACTAGCATATTTGATCAAATCAATAGGTGTAAAAATATCACATCAAGTTAGCTCAAAACACCACCATCATAGATCAATATCATGAATCACATGCAATCATCATAAACCAAAATCATAGATCACATGTAATCAGAATAGACAAGAATCATAAATCATATGCATGATAAAAATGAAATAAAATGATGATACATATCCTTTAGTAAATCCTTACGTTGTACCTTTGTCCCTATTTTTTACGCACTCTAGATCCATTACCACACCCAACAAGCACCTAATGCCTTCTCCTCAACCATTTCCACATAAACATAACTTACATCACACACATGATATACAAGACCATTCAATACATGCATCTACACCTGTGGCACAACACATACACCTACACCTCGTGCACAACACAACACAATACATGCACCTACACTCGGTGTACACCCTCCTCCCATAGGAAGATGGCATGCCCATAGCATGAGAGCATCCATAGGTTAAGTGGTCCAAAAGCTCAATGGGACCCAAGGGGTTGGTTAGTAGGATGGTTGGTATGGTTCCTATGGGTCCTATTATGGATGTTGAAGGGTTGTATATTGTGTTTCCATCAGTTCCACTTCCTTAACATGACTTAGGAGTTTGAATCATATCATAGTAACTTCTCATCACATGTTTACCCCAGTTGGCTGGTTACTTGGGTAGATGTGGGAGGAGGGAATTACAGAGTAGTATTAGGTAACGTGAATGAGAGATGAATGAAACCTATATATGCACATTAGGAGTGCACAATGGAACAACGAACATGTAACTATTCATTGAGATGAGAAGTGGCGTGTAATTATAGCACCGAACATTGGATGTAGACTTGACTTTGTAGTGTATTCAAGACTTTGTGGGAAGGAGGTGAATCCTCATATTACTTCAAGGGTGGAGGTGTGAACCTCTGGAATCCCTTGTTATGGATGCAGACATTGTATCCTTTTATTTTCTAGTTCAAAAAATGTGCATGTGTATATGTGTGTATTATTGTAAATATTGTATCGAGCTAGAGTTATAAAGCTCCACAGATAGTATGATTATTTTCTTGTTGAAGAAAACGTGTATGGGTGTATATGTGGTTATTATTATAAATATAGTAATGAGCTACCTTATAACTCTCCAGTAAATGATATGTTTGTAATGTTTTAGAAGATGGTCATTGTAAACAATACAATGAGTTGTGTTATAATGCTCCATGGGCAGTATGTTTTTTTTTCAATGGTCTTGCTAGTTATAGGTGCCATTGAACACCTAGGACAGTGTTACCCTAAGGGGAAGGGTTCTGTAATAGTCCTAGTTAAAATACATGTAAAAATATATAAGACAACAGTCATGGGACACATATTCCATGTTGAATGGTGGGAAAAAAAATCCTAGTGGGTGTTCGTTTCGGTTATTATGACTAAGGAATTTTGAAAAGTCAATGGCTAAGGATTTGGAAAGACAAAATGGCATTTTTGGCACATTTATTTATGAAAATACTAGAAATTAGGAGAAAAGGGAGGTGAAAGCTCAAAGGTTGCATGTGAGGAGGAAAATGAAGGAAAATAATGGAAAATGAATAAAATCGGGGAATTATTCATAAAAAGGCTTCTGAGGATCAATTGGTAACCTTTCGTCAGTTTAGTTTTGGAGCTCTCCCACTATTCTCTTTCTCTCATACTCTTGGATACTTGGAGTTTTTCTTGGAGCACCCTTGTAGCATGATTCATGCTTTTATTTTTGGAGTAAGAAGGCAAAGGAAGAGTAGGAAAGTGCAAGAGGACATCGGCATTAGTAGCTATAGTAGATTTGGCTTATAGGTATTGAGTTGCATGTATGTTTTCCTCACTACTTTTGGCATGTGTGACACATGCATGTAGATTATTGGTCATGATTTGTCACTAACATGGAGTATGGTCTGGATTGATAGTGGATTTCCTAGCCTTGCCATGTCCTGTACATTTATGGAGATTGTGGGTTTATTTCCTTGTTTTGTTTTGGTTGGTTCTCATGTTTCCTTTAGCTTGAGTTGAGTTATTAGTTCTTGGAAGCCATGCTTGGAAAAATTCTCTGGAAGCCCTGTAACAACATCGATTAAGTGACTAGTCCTACAATACTTGGTTTAACAAACACTCTTGAAGCCCTTGGAGGCTTGAGTTACTAGTCCTGGAAGCCCTAGTTGGACAAATGCTTTGGAAGCTCGGTGGCAGTTGTGGGTTGAGTTACTAGTCTTGGAAGAATTGGTTGGAACAAAAGATCTCAAAGCCCTAGAAGTCTTGGATATAGACTAATTTGATGATGGTTTTAGTGATGTTCGACCATGAGATGTAATCATTTTTTGAAGGGTTGAGGTGGATGGCCTCTGGAAGCCCTGAATGGTTTTGGATTGTTGTGTTCTCTGAGATCCATCATTCATGCTTGGAATATGGCATGGGGATGAATGGTTGAAGAGAGATTTGGATCAACCATTCTATGGTTAGGTGGAACATGGAAGTCCCATATCAGGTTTAGATTTTTCATCATAGCTAAGAGGTTATGTCTCCTTGTATTTATATGAGTATCATATTGGTTTATAAGTGGTTTATATGGTTGTGATTTTATTGATATTTCTTTTCCTATTTTGTTGGATATATATATGCTTTATGACCGTAGTTCTATATGGCTCTCATCATGTTTTTACTTGTATATGTCTGGACAATGTGTCTATGACCTAATGGATGAAATAGCATCTAATGTGTTAAGATGTCAATGCCTCTTGGCGATTATCAACTAAGTGTGGGACCCCTATGCTCAAATATTTTATTTACACCTACATATTACATATTCATTATATGTTTTATGAAATTCCTGTCATGGATAGTATGGGTCTAGTAAAGTTTTTAATTAAGTAATTGCATTAGTACTGTTATTTCTATTTTGTCTTATTGTTATGAAGGTCTCATTCAATTAATGGCAGTGACCTAGGCTCTAGGCATGAAAATGTGGCTTAAGTCTCAAGGATGCTAGCACAAAACTAAGAGAAATAGTCTGTGGATGCTAGCTTGCAGGCTTGTGAGAGCGTCCATAGGTCCATGGATGTTGACATGCCCATAGTGTGAGAGCATCTAAAGATCAAGTGATTTAAAATCTCAGTGGGACTAGGGGTTGGTTAGAAGAAAGATTGGGATGGCTCCTAAGGGTCCTATTGCTGATGTTGAAGGGTTGTATGGTGTGTTTCTATCAGTTCCACTTCCTTAACGTGACTTGGCATGCTCATATCATGAGAGTGTCCAAAGTTCAAGTGGTTCAAAATTTCAGTGGGACCCAAGGGTTGGTTGGCAGGTAGATTGTGTTAATTCTTGATGTTCCTAATGTTGATGTTGAATTTTTGTATGTTTTTTTTTCATTGGTTTCACTTCCTTAACATGAATTAGGAGGTTGAAGCATATTCTAGTGGCCTCTCGCCGCATGTTTACCCTGGCTAGTTAGTTGCTTGGGTAGATGTGGGAGGAGGGTGTTACATATACCACTTTGGGATGGTATCTATGTCACTTTTTGATACCAGTTGGGGATCATATGGCCACTCTACCATATAGTGCATATGGTAGAGCCCTATGATTAGTGTTCATACATTTAGATCTTGTTGTTATATGTATCATACTAAGTTGGGTTGGTCTATGCGAATGGTTAGGATTATGACATTCAAGTACAAGTTAAAATTTTGTGATATTATGTCATACTAATCTGGGCCAATTGTGTAAATTTGATTATTATGTATGAATGATGAATGTTCATGAGCTTATGATGTGGACATGTTATCTAATGACTATTATAGATCTCATTACCTTATTTGTGGTTCGATTTATATGTTATGAAGTTATATCGTGCTAATCTAGATTGATTGTGTAGACAGGATTGCCTCCCCTGAGATACATTAAGGTATGAACTTGCTTATGTCATCTAATTTTAGCTTGACTTTTCAATTATGACGTCTATTTGGTGTCTGAGTGTTTGTTGTTCATTATGTTGTCTAGATGATTTATTTAACATGGTATGTTTACACGTTGGTTGGTTTTTTGATGGATTTCATAATATGAGTATGTGTTCCAATGATCTTGTTTTAAGATGATTGTAATAATACATATGTGTTGAGATAATTGATATGTACTTGAGTGTAGTATGTGATAGTTGTATAATTATGTCTAATGACTATGAGTTCACTATGGTTTATGACATGATTTTTATTCTTGCTAAAGGTTGATTTCAAATTGATAGATATGACTATCTTGATATTTCAAATGTGTTGTTGACATGTGTGAAGTGTTATCGAGTGGTATCAGAGAAGATTTAACCCCTCGTATTGGATGGGTTGTGTGTCGGTCATGCATTCATGTTGGTCGCATAGGTGTTTCTTATGCTTGTAGTCCATGTGCTCGTTCCATTTTAATGGTGTTGATTACGGTTGTAGTGATGTCACCATGTTAAGGTTGATGATGTTGTAGTGGGATGTGTCATCATGAGTGCATGGTTTTATATGCATTATTTATGGATATTGGTCTCTATATGTTGTGATGCATGCATTGTCATGGTTATAGTTATGCATGTATAGTGGGTCAAACATGCATTGTCAAGTCATTGTATGCATTTTAGGTCTTCATGATGTTTTTGGTATGTTATGATGCTAATGTGTTGGATAAGATAGAGTAGGAGATGCAGACCATTAAAGCGAATTTGCAACATTGGACCTTGAGGTAAAGGTATGTTGTTGTATATATTTGTGTATTGGACATGTAGGTATGCAGGTTAAGGATTGTTATATGCATTATGGTTAGATGTATGCCTTTCATTCTATTGAAGTTAAGGTTACATACATGATAGACTCTAGTTAATTAGTGTATTCATATTAACATGTGTCAGATAGTCATGAATGATAGTATCCTATGGTTGTATGCATTGTTACTTTTGTTTTATGTTAGATAACTTGATGATTATGTTATATGTTGTTGATGAGTATGTTATAGGTTAACTTTTTGTTGTTATATGATAGTTATCTTGATGATTAGGCTATATGTTTTTGATGAACTTGATATATAACTTATTGTTGTTAAATGATAGTTAGCTTGATGATTAGGTTATATGTTGTTGATGAGCATGATATATAAACCGTTGTTGTTATATGTTGGTAAAGTATTCGAGAGCAGGGAAATTGTGTTACACAGGTACCCAATAATTCCATTGATTCCCATGAGCATGCTATTACTGGTATGATGGTTTTGAGGCAAGGATATGCCTTGGTTTTGTATCTTTCGACATGAGGAAGCCTTGCCAAGGGATGCACTGCCAAGGATGAGGGTGCCAATGGAGCTTGGAACGTGAGTGACTACATGGAAGGGGTGGATGGATTTCTGAAGGGACTGTGTAACAGAGGAGGTAAGGCCGAGGATATATTTGTTCTACTTATTAGCATTGCTACATGGAATCAGATGCACGTTGAGAGTGTG
Organism: Pinus tabuliformis; assembly: GCA_031772625.1. Lineage (NCBI taxonomy): Eukaryota > Viridiplantae > Streptophyta > Pinopsida > Pinales > Pinaceae > Pinus > Pinus tabuliformis. The sequence continues at coordinate 339,127,817 of CM062818.1, read as the reverse complement.
CCCTGGAACAATGACTCGGTAACTATCATTCATGACTCTAACACATGTGCATATGACTACACTAATCAAATATAATCTATCATGTATGTAACCATAACATAAATAGAATGAAATGCATACACTTAACCATAATCCATATAATAATCCTTAGCCTACATACCTGGACACACAACAAAAAATCCTATATGACGACATGATCTTTCCTCGAGGTCCAATGTTGTAACTTCACTTTAATGATCTACATCTCTTGCTCTATCTTATCCAACACATTAGCATTATAACATACCAATATCATCATGAAGACCTAAAATGCATACAATGACCTGTTAATGCATGTTTGTTCCACTATACATGCATAAATACAACCATGATAATGCATGCATAGTAACATATAGACACCAACATGCATAACAAATGCATATAAAAACATACACTAATGACTACACATTCCACCACAATACCATCAACCTTCACATGGATACATCACTACAACCATGATAAACATCATGCAAATGCAACAAGCACATAGAATACAAGCATAAGAAACACCTATGAAACCAACATGAATGCCTGACCAACACACAACCCATTTAGTTCGAGGGGTGAACCATGATCTGATACCACTCTATAGCACTTCACACATGTCAACCACACGTTCCAAAATCAAGACATTCATATCTATCAATTTCAAATCAACCTTTACGAAGACTAAAATTCATGTCATAATCCATAGTCAAATCATAGTAATTAGACATAATGCGACAACAATCACCTACTACGCTCAAGTACATAGCATTACAGTGATGGAGAGTGTGATGCAGATCATTAAAGTGAAGTTGCAATAATGGACTTCGGGTAAGAGAAGATCATCATACAAGTTTGTATGGTCGGCTTGCATGTGTTTAGGTAAAGGATTGTTATATGCATTATGGTAATGTGTATGCCTTTAATTCTATTAATGTTATGGTTACATTCATGATATATGTTAGTTGGATAGTATAATTATATGCACATGTGTCAGGTAGTCAAGAATGATAGGAACCTATGGTGGTATGCATTGCTATTATTTTTTCAGGTTAGATAACTTGATGATTATGTTATATGTTGTTGATGAGTACACTATAGGTTCACTGGTTGTTGTTATATGATAGTTGGCTTGATGATTAGGTTATATGTTGTTGATGAGCATGATATATAATGTGTTGTTGTTGTATTCTAGTAACTTGATGATTAGGTCAATTACATTAAGGCCTTGATGTTATATGTATCATACTAAGCTGGATTGGTCTACACAAATGGTTAGGGTTATGGCATTCAGGTATGCGTTAATCTGTTGTGATATTATGTCATACTAATCTAGACTGAATGTGAGAGATGTGATTATTATGTATGAGTGATAATTGTTTATGAGCTTATGAAGGGAGCATGTTAGTTAGTTACTATTATGGATATGATGATCTTATTTGTGTTTGAGTTAATATGTTGTGAAGTTATATCGTGCTAATCTAGATTGATTATGTAGACAATATTGCCTCCCCTAATATACATTAAGGTGTGAACTTTCTTATGTTGTCTACTTTGTGCTTTATTGTTTGATTATGAGATGTATTTAGTGTTTGAGTGTTTGGTGTCTATTATGTTGTGTAGTTGATTTATTTAACATGGTATGTTTTCAAGTTGGTTGAATGTTTGATGAATTGCATAATATGGGTATTTGTTCCAATGGTCTTGTTTTAAGATGCTTTACTCACACATATGTGTTGAGATAGTTGATATGTACTTCAGTGTAAGTAGGTGATAGTTGTAGCATTATGTCTAATGACTATAAGTTAACTATGGATTATGATATGAATTTTAGTCTTGGTAAAGGTTGATTTCAAATTGATAGACATGTTTGTCTTAATATTTGGAACATGTGGTTGACATGTGTAAATAGTTGCAGGAAATGTGATTGGTATTAGTGTGACAAGGTAATAATTGATCTGTTTATATAACTAATAGTTGGGTGATGTGACAATGCATAGTATCACTCAATTGTAGTAAGGAAAAGGTTAAAGAAAGGAATTGGGAAAGAATGCCTTTGTCTATGCTTAGAAACCCTAATTCCAAATGAATGAGTTATTTGCATATAGGAATTCTCATTAACCTTAAAATTGTATGACATTATTTGGATATGTGATAGATTGATGCACTTGTATTTGACAGGTATATTATCTAGTCTCTAGTTACAAGTGGATATGTCAAGAGAACTAGAGTCCCTTGACTAATGGCATGGATGTGTTCAGTTGCAAGAACAATGCTTGGCACAATAAGGTAAGGTAACTAGTGTACTGTTATGTTTATTTAAGCACTAACATTTATGTGTTGATGGTAGTATGATGCAAGGGATTGCATGGAAAATAAATTTCCATGGAACCTTGAAGAAGGCTCAGGTTGAGATTTCCCTTGGAAAGACTAGGAACCATGGGGATTGAGCCATGGAATCTATTGTTAGTCTTTTTCTTTTGGTATTTTGATGATTTTTTGTGCTTTATTTTTTATTTTGTTTATGTGTGGTGCAAGGCCCTGCCACTTTGTTCATGTTGTCCTATTGTTATTGGTTTTCATGGTTTTCTTCTTGTCCGTTTCTTGTCTTGCCTTTTAAGATTTGAGCCTTGGGATTTAGTTTGGGAAAGAGGAAATTTATTGTAGCTTGAGGAGATTTGAATGAAACCCACCTGGTGATGTAAGGCTTGGATGAAGCTCGATGCATGTATAAGGGTAGTTGAAGGCAAGAGTATGATAGCTAGTTGGACTAGTTGTGTCCACTTGTGCAAATGGACAATGGCAGTATAGTCATGGGAAAGGTAACAAGGAAGGTGAAGTAAATGGATCTAAGGCATCGTATTCTTAGGCTATGTTGGGAAATATTGTCCTCGATGTTGTCCATGTGTTTCATGGATAGAGGGATTTCTATTTACCTTGACCTTGATATCTAGTAATTATGTGGTGATCATGATTGCTTTATGTTAATGCTTATATGCATATATGAATGTATGCATGTTGTTATATGACAAGGTAATTAGGGATCATTATTGTTTTATGTTGAGTTTATATATATACATGTATGTATGTATATATGTCATGTTTGATAGGGTCATCATGGATCATGATTATTTTTATGTTAATGTTTATATGCACATATATACATACATATGTTGATGTCTAACAGGGTCGTTCAAGATCATTCATACGAAGGAATGATTTCTTATGTAGGTGAATCACATGACAAGGTTCCTGGTCTTATGGGAATCAAGTTGGAAGAGTAGTCGTGGCAAATATATGAGGTCAGTATCAAGTGGATATGAATTGATATTGCATGCTTGTATTATTCCTATGTTTATGTTATGACAAGTAACGCTAAGGGATACATCAACGAAATGAAAGCAGTGTGGTCTACAACATGTTGGGACAAGCATGGATAAGACACTTGAAGCAAGGCTTCTTGGTAGAGACTGTGTGCTTTTGGATGTGTGGTACTACTATTGTTCAACTGTTGTATATGTTGTACATGTTGCATCTGGGATGTTGTTCAAACGTGGTGTTGTGTATATGTAGTGTGTCTACATGTTGTTTATGCAATGTTATGTAGAGGGTGATATAGATATTGTTGTGAGAATAATGCATTGCAGTGTTGGGTATAGATGGTGCTATGCAGATGTTCGATATGCAGTGTTGTGTACATATTTTACTGAGCGCATGATGGATATGTAATGTTGTGTGCATATGGTGTTTTGAACATGTTGGATATGCAACATGGTGTAGATATGATGCTATGTACATGTTAGATATGTAGTTCTATGTACATGTGGCATTGTGTACACATTGTGAAGGTGGTGTTGTGTACATGTGATGTTATTCACACGTCGTACAGGTGGTGATGTATATAGGTGGCACTGTGTACATGTTGTACATGTGGTATTGGGGCATATGTGGTATTATGTGAATACCATACATGTTATGTTGTGTACATGTGGTATTACGTATGTGCGTTATGTAGTTGTTGCATCGTGACATTTGTACTCACTGTGTTGTACTTTGTGTAGTACATGTATTTTGTTGTGTTATACACCATGTGTAGTCACATGTATTGTGTGGTGTTGTACATTAGGTATAGATGTATTGAGTTGTGTTGTATGCCAGGTGTAGGTACATGTATTGTATGGCATTTCACATTGGGTATAGAAAGATATATTGTGTTGTACACTGGATGTAGGAGTATTTATTGTGTTGTGTTGAACACTAGGTGTGGGTGTGTGTGTTGTATGTGAGGTGTAGGTGCATGTATTCCATGGTGTTGTATGTCGTGTGTAGTTACATTTGTGTGATTCAAATTATGTGTATGTGCAGATGGTTGAGGAGAAGGCATTGGGTGTTTGTTGGGTGTGGCAACTGATCTGGTGTGCATACAGAATGAAGACAAAGGTAGAATCTAGGGATTGATTAAAGGATAAGTATCAATATTTTATTTCAGTTTTATTATGCATATGATTTATGAGTCTAGTCTATGATGATTACATGCGAACTATGATTCTGGTTTATGATGGCTACATGTGGTTTATGATGTTAATCTATGTTAGTCCCATTTTTAGCTACTCTGATGTGATATGTTCATACATGATGATTTTGTCAAAGATGCTATTTTTATTTGTTGTGAGAGGAAGTAAACACGATTACAAGTATACCTTCTTGATGGGCTACCAATGAGGTATGATGTGAATTTATTTAAATTTATTTTGAATCTAATGGAAATTATGTGCTTGGTACAAGAATGCATGGACATGCCTTTTTGGTTGGTGGAAATTGAATGAAAGAATTTGCAACAATAAAAGGAATTGGAAAATGCAAAAAAATGTTGGTAAAGTATTCAGGAGGAGGGCCATTGTGGGACACTAGTACCCAATAATGTCCATTGATTTCCATGAGCATGCTATGATTGGTATTATGGTTTTAAGGGAGGGATATGCCTTGGTTTTTGTATCATCTGAGGAGAGGATGCCTTGCAAAGGGATGGACTGCCTAGGATGGGGGTGCTAGAGAAACTTGGGAGGTGTGTGAATGCACGGAAGGGGGTGACCGTATTTCCCGAGGGATTGTGTAGAAGGGAACAGAAGGTCGGGGATGGATTTGTTTTGGTAATTAGCATTGCAAGATGGAATCATATGCACATTGTGAGTGTGAGGTGGAACAATGAGTCAATAAATGTTCTCTAAGAGGATGAGTGGCGCTGGATTGTAGTATGGACATTGGATGCAACTTTGAATTTGGTAGTGGATTTAGACTTCCTGAGAAGGAAGTGAAACCTGGTACTACTCTTGAGGGTGGAGGTGTGAGCCTATGGATTCCCTTATTGATTGATACAAGCATCGTATCCTTTTATTTGTTGGTTGGGAAAATGTGTATATGTGTATATTACTGTAAATACTATATTGAGATGGTTTATAAATGTGCACAGATAATATGGTTATTTGTTGGGTGAAGCAAATGTGTATGTGTATATGTGGTTATTGTAAATATCATAATGAGTTGTGTTATATAACTCCATTAAATTGTATGTTTGTCATGTTTTAGTAGATGGTCATTGTAAATACCACAGCGAGCCATGTTATAAGGATCCATGGGTAGTGTGTTTTGTTTTTATCAGTCTTGTTGGTTATAGGTGTAATTAAAAACTAAGGACGGTTCTCTCCCAAGGGGGAGGGTTCTATAACAACCCTGGTTAAAAATGCATGTAAAACTATATAAGGCCACAGTCATGGGAAACATATTCCAAGCTAAATTGTGAGACAAAAATCCTAGTGGGTGTTCATTTCGTTTATTATGGTTAAGGAAATTGGCAATGGAAATGGCATAGGCTTTGGAAACATAAAATGGAATTTATTAGAATTTTATTTATGAAAATACAGGAAATTAGGAGGAAAGGAAGGTGAAGGGTCACAGGTTGCATATGAGGAGGAAAATGAAGGAAAGTAATGGAAAATGAAGCAAATAGATGCCTCATTTATAAAAAGGCTTTTGTGGATTAGTGGGTAGGATTGTTCAATGTAACCCTTTGTCAATTTAGTGTTGGAGCTCTCCCATTATTCTCTCTATAATACTCTTGGATACTTAGAGTTTTCTTGGAGCACTCTTGGAGGGTGTGGCATACCTTGAGTTTGTGATCAAGAAGGCAACAGAGGAGAAATAAAACTCAAGAGGGCATCAAGATCAGCAACTACAACAATTTTTCTTGTAGGTACCAAGCTACATATATGTTTTCCTTAGTAGTTTTGGCATGCATGACGTATGCATGTGGATTTTTGGTCACAATCTATCACTGGCATTGAGGATTTCCTGGATTGAGAATGGATTCCCTAGCCTTTCCATTTCCTAGATAGCAATGGAGATTGTGGATTTATTTTCCTTATTTGTTTTGGTTGGTTCTCATGTTTCCTTAGCTTGGGTTGAGTTATTAGTTCCTGGAAGCCCTAGATGGACAAAAACTCTCAAAGCCCTGTAACAACTTGGGTTGAGTTATTGGTCCTGGAAGGATTGATTGGAAAAATTATTTGGAAGCCCTCGATGGGTTGAGTTCCTACTCCTCGAGGCCTTGGTTAGACAAACAAATTGGAAGCATATCAACAGTTATGGGTTGATTTACTAGTATTGGAAGGCTTGGTTGGAATCACTATTTGATGGGTTAAGTTGGATGGCCTCTGGAATCCCTAGATGGATTTTGATTCATGTGTTGTATGGGATCCCACATTCATGCTTGGAATATGGCACTGGGGTAAATGACTAAGGATATATTTGGCTCAGCCATTCTGCGATAGGGTGGAATGTGGTAGTCCCATACCAAGTTGCCCTTTGTATCATAAATATGTGGTTATTTGTCTTTGTACCTCTATGGGTATTGTACTAGTTTATATGTGGATCATATGGTTGTGATTTCCTTGGTATTTATGTTGTTATTATGTTGGTTATGTATATGTTCTATGACAATAGCTATCTATGGCTCTCATCATGTTTTTACTAGTAAATGAATCAATACTATATCTATGAACTAATGGATGAAATGGCAGTTGATGTGTTGAGGCATCAATTCTTCTTAGGGATTCTCAACTAGGTATTAGATCCCTATGCTTAGATATGTCATTTACACCTATAGATTACATATTTATGATATGTTCGAAGAAATGCCTATCATGGCTAGGAGGGGTCTACTCAAGGTCTCATTCAATTAATTGAATTTACAATGTCATTTCCTTATTATTTTATTGTTTTAAATATTTCATTCAATTATAGGTAGTGACCTTGTCTTTGGTCCTGAAAAAGTGGTTCAAATCTTGGGAACACTAGCACAACACTAGGCAAAACATTCCTTGGATGTTGGCTTGCAGGCTTGTGAGAATGTCCAGAGGTCCCTAGATGTTGGCTTTCCCTTAACATGAGTGCATTGAGAGGTCAAGTGGTCAAAAATCTTAGTGGGACCTAGAGCTTGCTTGGAAAAATGGTTGGGTGAACTATGCTTTGATACCACTTTGTAACACCCTCCTCCACCATCTAATGAAGCAACCAACCATCTGAGGTAAACATGCAATGAGAGGCTAGTATGATATGATTCCACCTCCTAATTCATTTTAAGGAAGTGGAACTGATGAAAACACATGATACAAACATTCAACATCAACATTAGGACCCTCGGGAACCAATCCAACCTTTCTTCCAACTGGCCCTTGGGTCCCACTAATATTTAAGACCACTTGACTTCTAGATAATCTCATGCTATGGGCATACTAATCTCAAGGGACCTCTCGATGCTCTCACATGCCTCCAAGCCAGTTTCGAAGGACTATTTTGCACAGTTTTGTGCCAGTGTCCCCAACATTTGAGCCAGTTTTGTAGGCCCATAGTCGAGGTCACTACCTAGAATATAATGGAATCTTCATAATAGTATGATAAAAAGGAACTGAAAATGAAAAATAAATTACTTGACTAAGACCTTGATTGGACCCCTACTATCCATGACATACATTTCTTCAAACACATCACAAATATGTAATCTATAGGTGTAATTAACATATCTAAGCATAGGGGTCTCATACTTAGCTACGAATCACTAAGAAACATTGATGCAACAACACATCAATTTCCATTTCATCCATTAGGTCATAGATCCATTGTTCATTCATTTACCAATAAAAATATGATGAGAGCCATACATAAATACTATTATAAAATGTATATATAACCAACATAATCGCAACAGAAATACCAATGAAGTCACAACCATATTATCCACATATAAACCAATATAATACTCATAGAAATAAAAGGACAAATAACCTCATATTGATTTTGGAAAATCCAAACTCGAGATGGGACTTTCATGTTCCACCCGATCATAGAATTACTGAGCCAAATCTCTCTTTAGCCATTCACCCTCATACCAGATTCGAAGCATGAATGTGGGATCTCATAGAACACATCAATCCAAAACCATTGAGAGATTCTAGAGGCCATCTGTTAGAGCCTAGATTTGTCTCAAGCTAAAAATAAAAGGTTCTAGGTCCACATCAAACCACGCTCAGCCTCGTTGCTAACCCTACGAGGACAGGAAAGGGCTCTCTCCGTGTCAATCTCGGGAAAATGTAATCGATGAGGCTCGAGATGAATAAATTTGCAACTGATCTTAGGCTAGGTATTAAGTGCAGGGATTTGATTTTGTTTTTTAAGGGTTTTGTTGAAAAAATGGGAAAGGCAAATCTGGGCTTAGGGATGAGGCACAGTTTCTGCAGAATTCCGATTGGGGCAAGGAAGGCAATCGTTTTGATGCTTTAAAGCAAGAGAGATGGATAGATCAAACTGGTGAGGAGCTAAGGAGAGCAAGAAAGTCTCAAGAATTCTCCTTAAATAGATAAAAACATGGAAATTTAAATTCAAAGGCAGAGCATAACAGTTATGGATTCCACCTTAATCACTCATTTGTTTCAAATTCAGAAGAAGAAGCAAGAAAATGATACACATAACACTAGATAAACTTACAATTACTCAGAGAAGCACACCATCAAAACATAAAGCCACATGGATCCCAAACAGTGCTGCGAAACCCTGGTCTTTCCTTAGCAAAAAATGCAGAGATAGAATGTACAATAGAGTGAAAAGCTTTTCCTAAGAGTCCAACCCTGAAAGTGACATATAAATACATGATATAGACTAGCCCAACCCATTCCCTTGCCTCTAGGGGTAGAGCTCATCATTCTAGGAGCTGTTTCAACCAATTCTAAACAAAGCACTAAAATATAGGCAATCAAAACAACTTGCCTCTATAAGGTAGGAAACTGATTCATTCACTCACATTTCACCTTTTGGTGAATGAATCTTCTAGAACAAGTAAAAATGTACCAATATTACATCATGGTTGTCAAATTACATCATGAAAGGTAAAGAATAACTTTAAGAAGCAAAACTGGTCAAAACTGGGCGAATTGTTGAGCTGAACAGTGAAAAACAAGCCAAAATTCTCTGTGCGCCGCACCAATTTCTCTGTGCGTCGCGCCACTTTGAGGCTGAGTTTGAGGCACTTCCTGAAGTCCCAATTGAGCCCAAGTGTGCTTGCTGGAAAGCCCGGAATGTCTACTTTCCAACCCATGTGGAATTTCTAAATTTGGTTCCCATTTGCCCCTCAAAAAACTCAATCTTCCAATACTGCTTTCTGTGTGTGAAATTAGGGGCAGAGAGGTCATTTATAGGGTGTTTTTGACCTCCTGAGGACTCAAAACTTGCCCAAACTTCTTGGAAATGCACCAACAGTCATGATTTTTCATGAAAAATCCAAAACTATAAACGTTTTTGCATTTGGAGCCTCCAATCATAAGCGTGTGCCACGTGGCGCGATGCACAGGGAGAAGGCGTGACGCATTGGCTTGAGGCGCGGTGCATAGAGCCTGTACATAATGCTTTTTGCAGGAGAGTTTTGGAGGCCTTCCTGGTGTCCAAATTAGGTGCGGGATAGATCGTTGGAAAGGTATTTGAGTATAATTTCCAACACAATTAGAATTTTTCAATTTGGAGTTAATTTTCCCTATCAAAATTCAAATCTCTAGGACTGGTCAAAATGTGCCAAATGAGGCTGCTTAAAGGCAGAGTGTTGTTACAATCAACTTTTGAATGCCTTCCTCAACTCCAAATTGAGCTCATGATATCTCATGGGAAATATATTTGTGTCTAGTTATCATTTTACTCATCAGGAAAGTCATTTGGATGACCAAGCTAGGAGAAAACTTGATTTTCCCAAGGTCACTTCAGAGGTGCATCGATTCTCCCGAGGAAATTGTATTTTTGACATTTCTATAAAAAAAATGAAATATGTGTAAAAACTAAAGGAGGTTTTTCTTCCTTGGCCTATTTTGCACACAAACCTCTCTCATTTTTTCCAAATTCATCTTTCCTTGCTCAAAAACATCATTTGAGTAAAACCTACCCCGATGTGTGGAACAAGAGAGTTGTCGAAATGAAGTGAAATGAAGGGGATAGGGAGCTTCTAAATTCTTGAGGAAATTTGGGGAATTAGGGAGGGATGTTAGTAAGTAGGGAAAAGTGTAATCTCAGAAATTGAGTGAGGGTAAGGGGTGCAAAAGGGTAAAACATAGGCCTAGCCTTGAAAATTGTCAAGTTGTAACAAGAAATTAGGGTTTGTGCGAAAATGAGGAATTTGGGGGATCTTAGTGATGGGAAGTGTTTAATAAGGTACATTAAGGATAGGGGAAGGTGTATGAACATTCAGATACAATTGTTTCTAATGATTTGACCATCCAAGAGAAATTGCCTTCAAAACCCTAGAAGAGGGAAATGAACCTTGCCTAGGCGCAACTGAAGCATGAACAAGGTGTAAAATAACCCATTGGAATCTGACATGATGATGAAAACCCTCTGAATGATGGTAGACTTAGCTGAATAGTGACATAGACCGACATTTGGACAACTTTGAAAGGAGTGAAAGCAAACCCTAGACCTAATGCCTAGTGGCCAAATTTTACTTGAAGACTCAATGAAATGATAAAATTTGACCTTGAGACCTTAAAATCACTTTGTAAGAGCATGTTTGATCACTGGAGGAAGGCTGGAAATACTGACACTAACACCATCCACGTCAACCCATCAAACAGGGATTCCACCTCTCGGTTGTACATCATAAATCCATCATCAGATTGGTCTCTATAAAATCCTTCTAGGGAATCTAGAGTGTCTTTTCCAACCAAGGCATCCATGAATAGTAACTCAACCCATAACTTCCATTGGGTTTGTAGATCATTTTTCCAAGCAATGCTTCTAGGACTAGTAACTCAACCCACCAAGGGATTCCAGTGCATTTATCCAACCAAGACTTCGATGACTAGTAACTCAACCCAAGCTGTTACACGACTTGCAAAGTGTTTATCCATGTAGGGATTCGAGGAACTAATAACTCAAACCTAGCTAAGGAAACATGAGGACCAACAAAAAAAACAAGGAAATAAACCCACAATCTCCATGGCTATCAAAGAATGGCAAGAATAGTAAATCCACTGCCAATCTAGGAAATCCTCCATACAAGTGACATATCATGACCAAAGAACCACATGCATGTGCCATGCATGCCAAAATCAATAAGGAAAACATACGAGCAACTCAGTACCTGCGAGAAAATTTCGTTGTAGCTCGAAAAGTCTTCTTGCTCCAAATATCTAGGTATGCCACACCCTTCAAGAGTGCTCCAAGAAAAATCTAAGTATCCAATAGTATGAGAGAGAGATAATAGAATCTATCTCCAGAAAAACTGAACTAACGAGGCCTACACTAAATAAGCCTTCTCACTGATCCTCAGAAGTCTTTTTATGAATGATGCCTCTATTTTCTTCATGTTCCATTATTTTCCTTCAATTTCTTTCTCATGTGCAACCTGTGACTTTTCACCTCCCTTTTCTCCTAATTTACATTTATTTTCATAAATAAATGTGTTGGAGCTTAGTGGGACCCAGGGGCTAGTTGGAAGAAATGTTGGATTCGTTCCTGAGGTTCCTAATGCTGGAGTTTGATGTCTATATGGTGTGCTTCCATCGGTTCGACTTCCTTAACATGTCTTAGGAGGTCAAATCATATGATCATGGCATCGCATTGCATATTTACACTAGTTAGCTAGTTGCTTGGTTAGAAGTGGGAGGAGGGTGGTATGTTTTGTTTCTTGAAGTTTGTGATGTATTATTATGCCAACCATTCCTGTGGAAGTGACATGTTGTGTATGATTCTAGGCATCACACTATTATTATTACTTTAGGTGATAAGTTGTATAACATTTCAGAGGTAGCATTGCCTTCTACGATTTCTTTAACCACTGTGAAGCAATGTAGTAAGATCATTTCCTAGACTAGGACTTTTTTTCCCTTATGATTCGCCCTCAGGGTGAAAAGAAAATTGTGGTTATGGCCTTCAAACAGAGCTCCTTTGTATGACAACAACATATGAACAAGGTTATAGAGGAGTACAGGGAAATCTTCACCTCACCCATAGGGCTACCTCTACATTGTTAGGTCAACCACTCCATTGACCTTACCCTGGCCGTGCCACTACCTAATGGACCAAACTATCTATGCTTTATCATGGAGAACAATGAAATCAAGAGGCAGATTTAGGAGGCGTTGTAAAAAGGGCACATCAAGACAAGTTCATCACCTAGTGGGAGCCAGATCGTGTTGATACAGAAGAAGGATGGGACTTGGAGACTCTATATTGACTATCAGGTGTTCAACAATATCACTGTCTAGAATAGATATCCAATGCCATGGATTGATGACCTTCTGAACCATATTAAGCGAGCCAAATATTTTAGTAATATTGAATTGAAGTCTGGTTATCACCAGGTATCGATCAAACCCTCCAATGTGTGGAAGACTTCATATAAATCCAAGAAGGGCCTTTTCAAATGGATGGTCATGACTTTCAAGTGGACAAATGCCCCCACAACATTGATGAGATTGATGCAAGACATATTATGATCCTTCACCAACTCATTTGTAGTGGTATATTTGGATGACATTATGATCTTCAACCAGAGTTAGGACGAGAACCTCCACCATATTCGAGAGGTCCTCCAGACCCTGCGACAACACAATTTGTGTGCCAATTTAGAGAAATGCACTTTTGGAATGACCCAGGTTCAATATCTGGGGTATATCATTGATGAGAAAGCTATGTATGTGGACTCAACCAAGATAAAAGCCATTTAGGATTGGCTAACCTCAGCCACTCTAACAAAGATTCGTAGCCTTTTGGGTCTTTCCAACTTCTACCATAGGTTCATGTTGGGCTTCTCTCATATCACTTGGCCCTTCAAGCAAGTCACCAAGGGAGGAGCAAAATAAAATTTATTTTCATATCAATCCCAACAGGTGGTGTTTTACGAGTTGAAGCATCGCCTCTTCTCTCTGCCAGTGCTCACATTATCGTACCTACAACAACCATTTGAGATCGAGACAAATGCCTATGAATCTACTATTACTACAGTTCTTACTCGACGGGGCAATCCAGTGGCATATCACAATGAGGCACTTCCATACACAGTCCGAAAGTATCCCACATATCACAAAGATATGTATTCCATTATGTAGATATGCTGACAATGGAAGCATTACATTATGGGAAAGGAAATGATCATCCACACAGACCACTCACCTATACAATTCATACAAACACAAGGGAAGTTGTAGAATGATCACCATCAGAGATGGTCCACATATCTACAACATTTCCATTTAAACATTAAGTACGAGAAGGGTAGCATGGAAAATGTTGCAGATTGCCTTAGCCGACTACCGATCATGGCGCTGACCACTATGCTCAACCCTTATGGGCAAGAGAGTGGGGGGAGGCTACATCTTTACAAGAGTGATCTAGACTTCGACCACACATACCAGACACTCCTAGAATGAAAGTGAATTCTAAATTTTCACCTTTAGGATGCATTATTATGTCACTTGGGGCACCTTTGTGATCATTCAATCTAGCATGAAAAGATGATTTGGGAGGCGCACTACATTTGGGTCATTATACATTTCTGTGTAGAGAAAATAGTGGCAATGATGTTGAAGTATTTTTATTCTCTAAACCTTTGACAAGATGTTGGTAAGTACATGAGATCTTTCACATCCTGTGCCATTTCCAAACTAACCATCAAGAAGCAAGGCCTATATACTCCTTTTCCTACTCTTATTCAACCTTGGGAATCCATCTCCATGGACCACCTGTCGAGCCTTCCTTATACTAGGCTTGGAAATAACTATGTTTTCGTGGTCGTCAACAGATTCTCTAAGATGGCCATTCTGGCAACCTACAAGAAGAGTATCACAACATAAGCCACTACTAAGCTCTTCTTTCAATGGGTGTGGGTAAACTTTGCGATTCCATAGTCCATTATCTCAGATCGAGACAACACATTTCTAAGTACATTTTGGTCAGATATTTGGATGATGCTGGATACCAAGATCACTAAGTCCATGGTTTTCCACCCTCAAAATGATGGCCAAACAAAGGTCGTCAACATGATGATCATACATATTATGTGCATGTACAACTAGAATAATCCATTCACATAGGATGAAAGCCTCCCCTATGTCCAACAAAGCTACATGAGAGCTCTCGATAGCTCAACTGGCCAGAACCCTTTTCAAATGGGATTGGGATTCTAGCCATTATGTCCCATTGATGTGGCCATACCATTTGTGGTTACTCCAATAGATTCGGTTCATGTCCAATCCGAAGCTCACAGGTTTAATAGATTCATTAAGCACATTAGTACATCTGCCATTAGGTCCATGACATAGTGGACATATCTAAAGGCTAAGTACAGGTAGCTTCATGATCAACATTGGATGCCACACAAGTTCCATGTGGGCAACAAAGTTTGGTTACATTTGTAGAAGGCGCACCTTGCTAGGCCCCGCCGCAAGATTTTCCCGCTTTGATATGGGCCTTACACAATCACTAAAGTTATAGGGGAAAATGCTTGTGAGCTCAACATTCCACCATTCCTTGGCCTAAACCTAGTGTTCAATGTGGACCGCCTTCAACCATACTTTCCACCAATAATGGACACATGACATTGCAAAACATCTCACACCAACAAAGTTAAACCCAGACTACATGGAACATGCCACAAATGATGAGATCATGGACACAAATATCAATAATACTTGCCAAAAAAAGCTCCAGTTGTATCAAGTTGCCAAAAATGGAAAACTCCTACACCAAGGCAAGTCGCTCACCAAGGACCATGTTCAGTAGAAGTTTCCCCATCTCATGGAGGCACTCAATGCAATGGGGACCATAGCTTCCTAATGGGGGAGGACTGATCAAGGTGGATATTGGTGGCCACCTGCCTACTCCACTTGGACCCCCACTACTATTTCTTTCAGTTTTCTAGCTTCCTTAATTGTAGCATAGCTTACTATTTTTGGTATTTTTTGGGGTCCTAAAATTTCAGAGCCTTTTTTAGGCCATAAACGATGTTGTTTTGGAAAACATGGAAAAATCAATTTTAGAATATTATTATAGCCAGAAATTTTATTCCTCATATAGATATTTCTAACGAGGTATTATGCACATCAAACAAAGATCATATGCAAAAGTTACGACCCCAGGAAGTGGATATACCAATTTACCAAAAAGGGGCACATAGCTATGCTGCTTCCTCTCCTAGGGTTAGGTTTTTGGATGTTTAGGGTTTTCCATTGTTTCTCAATAATAAAGAGTCCCTCGAGCCTCATTGTAACATAGTTCAATGACATGTAGCTTCCACATCTCTTTTGAGAGATTAGCTACCATCGCACAACCTAGTTCATTTCTATTTATGTATGTAAGCATATTTTAATTCTTTGATATTAATGGAATGCAGTTTTATTTCTGCTGCATCTCTTTGTATATGTGTACTTTTTTATGTTTTTGTGTTCCCGCATAAGCTTGGATCAAGCTATGTTAGAAAGATTAATAAAATTGAGCTAGTGTGGGCATGATTCTCTTTCATTGAGAATTAGTTGTTTTATTCTTTTTAGTTTGTCTTCTTTGAAGAAAATCATCTAAATTTGTGTTTGACAATTATATGCAGTTTTATAACTTGTAGAATTTCTTATTGCATCATATTTTGTATGTTGTTGTTCAAATAAACAAGACCAAGGTCATGTTATAGACATACAATCTATTCCATATCTGTCTCAAAGATAATAAAGGGTTGAATTGTTTTTTATGAATGATGAGGGTGAAATGGGTGTTGTAAAACTTGCAATAAGAATGGAGCATAACAATATGAAATTTCTACGATTGGCTCATTAGTAGAAATTTATTGTTATCTATATTGTATCTATAATCCTTTCTGTGGATGTTAATATTTTACCAAGATACATTTTAGATATCCGTGTAGTAATCATTGTTTGAGACAATATAGTTGTCAACAATATATCTATATATATATATATATATATATATATATATATATATATATATATATATTCAAAATTATGAAATGATTGAAAATGAAATTAACTTATAAGTTGGTAATTTTTAACCAACAAAATGGCTAGTATTGGAAGTCATAAATTAGGATTGATAAAAAAAGAACAACTGGAAATCCCAGTATTAAACCATTACATTTGATCCTCAATTAGTGGCTCTAGAGAAAGGAGGCAATGATCTTGTTGCACACATTGATTATGTCTTCCAATAAACGTGTTACAACATTACAATGTATAATTCATTTTTTTATGGAAAATTATGTTTATTGTATATAGAGCTTTATTCCCAAAGTAAGAGCAGTCAAATACATCCACACAATTACAAATTAGGCATCCTGGAACCATGGTAAATTGCATGATCCTATTTTAGGACTGGCTTTTTACATTCGTCAAGAAAGTGAAATGGTTGAAAGCCTCAGACTATTGCTACTATAGATCCATCCAAAGACTATGTTCTGTAAGCCATATGCATAATATTTTACATCCAGTAATGAAAAATTACAAAAATAAGACTAGCATGTAGGGAGAATAATCAAATAGTAGGCATATAATTACTCACAACCTCACTCTTAAGTAGATGCAGTTTCCTTCTGCCATTTGTGAGTCTCAAATTGTGAAAATTGAACCTAGTTTATGATAGAATTTTGCATGCACCTTTCTACACTGACACACATATCATTAACTATATGGAATTTGGAGTTGGCGGGAGGATGTTTATTTCTGCAGGATCATTGAATTTAAGATGTATTGCATAGTACTCCACCAAGAGAACATATGTGTTGGTTATACCATTTCCTCTTCATAAATTGGAGATTATTTCTCATCATCCTTCCTTTTCTGCATGATATTATCATTATGATGGAGGAATGGTGAGAAAAGCTTCATCCTAACCTTTTCTCATCAAAAAAGGGACACTTTCATTGGTTAGGAATGAAGGGAGAATGTGAAAGATGTGTTTCCTAGTGGACAACTTGATTATCTAATTAGTCAGCTATCTTATTTGAAGATGTTCTTACATAAATCAAGTCCCACACTTCAAATCAATCCTTTGCCTGAATCAAGAAATACACTTTTTTGTTCAAGTTCCAGGATTGACAAGATATGTTTTCGTCAGCAATGTTTCGAACAAGTTTGGAATCCTCTTTAAAATTCACATTTTTCATACTTTTATCAAGAGATTCTACTATTTCCATCCTTAGGGCATCATCTTCAGTTTGGTTATTATTGTTGGAGTTTAGGAAGATCATTAGGATGCCTAGGTTGTGTTGTCATTCATTTGTAAAACCCCTTCCAACTCGAACTAGGCTTGGATTACCTTTTGAGGTTCTCTCAAAGTTGTATTTGATCGAGTCCTAGGAGCTGGATCCAAAGTCTTAGTGCAAGAAAACTTTCCAAACCCCCTTTATCTTGAAGAGGAATGAAAGGGGAAACCCATTTAAAATATGACAAACTTTTTTTAACTATGTATGAGCAAACCTTTTCTATTTACATATAGCCATCTCTAGGTTGGCTCGTTCACATCTTTCCCCAAATATTCTTTGTAGTGGCATGAGTTTTGTCAAGATATTGTTACTCCTTTCTCTCTATAAAAAAACAAGAAAGAAGTTGATGAGATATACCATACCTTCTTTAATGTTTTAGCTTTCCAAATTGGATCATTATATTTTCTAAAAACATTTGCAGAACCAACCTGAAGGCATGGGTATTCCTTGCTTTCTATATAAACTAAAAGACAAAACCTGGTGACTTGGTGAGACATATATCATAATTTCTTTAATATTTCAACTTTCCAAAGTGACTTACTAGCATTTGCACCAGATGTTGCAAAGAAAACACCGTAAGGCATAAAGTGCGGAAATCCATTATCCATGTAGTGTGTGCATTATTCAACAAGGTGGATCTCTCTAAATTTGTTGCAAACATTTATGTTGTTGCATTGCTAATTTATTTAGAATCTACTACTACCTCCTCTTCTTGGAATATTAAATTTCTTTTCACCCCATGATGACAATCCCTCTAATTATTGGCATCACAATTTTTGCACTTTAGTGGCTTTACCTTCAACCTAAAGAAACATGAATTTCAGTCACTCAATTAAAAAGAAATTGCTATTTAGCAGATTTTGAGTAAAAACAATTAATAACTCATATTTACAACACTTTAAATCTTTACAACCTATTAAGTCTTGTATTTATAACTCATATTTATAACCCTTTAAAATGAAACTAACTATCTATATTTTTATTAATAATAAAAAGAATCTTCTTTATAAATCTAACACTCACATGCTACTCCTATATATTTATCTTATATTTAATATTGAGTGTCCATCAATTGAATGACAAGATGAAAGCTCAACTTAATTGCACATTTTTGAACTGCTTTGTGGGAATTCATGTCCCATTAATTTAATGGCAAATTGAAGTTTCAAATACAACACACATTTTATACCAGGTTCAGAGAGTTCATGAACAAACTTTCAAGGTTTTAATGGATCTAGGTCATTTGTATTTTCTCTCATATTCTGGGTCGTTTGTATTTTCTCTGATGTCGACTATACTAGCAATTGTCCCAAAAGGTACAAACCTTAATGTCCTTTTAATGATCAAGCCTTATGTGAAAACAATCATATTGATGCACTAGTGTACATTGATTTGTTACATTTGTCTTGGTCTATAATAGAGGTGTAACAAATATGCATTGCAAGGTATGTTGAGAATTTGGTTATCTAGTAAGATTAGAGTCATTATTGAGTCATTATCTTTACCATCTCAGGAAGAAGAAGAAGAAGAAGAAAGGCCTATTGAATTGAAAAAGAGCCCTAAAAAGTATTAGGATCCATGGGTCATTTTTTTGCATCATGTAGAAAGATGACATGGCTAATTGATTATGCCACATGAAGAATTAGCCTTTGCCAATATTTAGGCTTATAACTAGGTGATTTTTTCTACTAATATTCTTATACCAATTTACCATGATAATTATATTCTAAATTAAAACATTGTTTGCAAGCTATCGTGGGAGCTGAGCGTTTGCTCCCTGAAAATATACCTTCAAGGTTCCTTAGGTGGATAGCAGAGCTACTATACTTGACATTGGCAGTATCGAGTAGTTTTTCTAGCCCAAAATCTGCTATGTATGGCTCCATGTCAAAGCCCAGAAGGATGTTGCTTGGCTTAATATTTGCATGAACAAACTTCCTTTCATGTAAATAAGCTAGGCCTCTGGCTACTCCCTTTGCAATTTCAATCCTAGCCAACCATGGCAGATAAAAGGGAGAGTTTGATGACCATCCTGCAAGATTAGAGAGATATAGCGTTAGTCAAAGGATCTGAAAAGGATAGGCCACTAAGAACCTTAGAAGCTGAACAAGATGATTAAGATTAGCATGCAACACGAGGAGAATAACAATTCAAACCCTACATGATAATGGACTCCCTTTTGCAATGATTACAAAGAACTGGATTTGGTTATCCAGAACGCTGAAATTGAAAAGGAATCAAGACTCTTTGATAATAAATACTCTTTGATAAGCAAGGAAAGCATTATACTCGACCTCAGGGAACTCAGTGGGCAAAATTATCAATAACTAGTTATAACAAAATATAGAGAACCTAGTGAACAAAATGAAAAATATCCAATTTAAATGAACCAAAGAGAACGTGGTGATAAGAAACATAAATATCCATCTTAAAGATAAAAGAGAAATGAAATAAACTGCAACATATCCTTGAAACAAAACAAAAGGGTTGATATATATTCTAAAGAAGAGAAAACATGGATAGGCTCTGCAAAATCCAATAATACGGTATAATGGACCTGTTCAATATATAACAGCAGAAACATTCCATAGAAACTTATATAAATGTTGCAGCCAATTGTTCTCTAGATAAGTAAGAAGATGTTATGTAGAATAAGATACAAATACAAGCCCAGGGTCACTTTTCTTATTTCATGGTCTTCCTAAGAAGGCTTATGAAGGAAGTTGTGTAGCACTCTCATGGTTTTGATAGATTATCATTTGTTGCTGAGATGAACATGTATATATAAATATTCTAACCTAAAAAAGGAGCAGTTTCTTCTTTGTATATGCAAACTATAGCTGAACCAATAAATCTAATTTTTAATATTGATTTGCATCATTTCTTTTGGTCCAACCAGCAATTAAAATCCATCCCCTACCACTGCAACAATAATACACCATATATCACCTTCCCATTAAAACTGAGAATGAGCTGCAAGTAAACTGTGAGAACGCGGATGCCTCATAAGCATGGAGTTAAGTTTGATCCCTGAGTTTTGCTACAATCCTCAACTGTAGAATACTGAAATTTTTAAGAAGACTCTAGAGATTTCATAAGCAGCTCAGTTGACAACAAAGTTTGTCTGACTCCCAATCATAGAGGTGTTTATGTCAGTTATGGCAATGTATAAGTGGAGTTGTTGAATACGGAATGTGGGTGTAAGTCCTCATCTCTGTCCAACTTATGTCAAAGCAAGGATGATACATAGGAAGAAAGAATTGGTTAATCCGTTGTGGATGATGGCATTTTTTTTAGAAAATGCAATGCCTCCTTCTTTGATGGTCTCTTTTGAGGGGAAGCAGAAGCACAATTCAATGCAATCCCCATAGACACAGAGATTTCTTCCCTTCCTTCAACCTCTGGTTGAAGAGTAGGATCTATGATGTGCAAAAGGCGATGCTTGTCATTGACAAAGTTTTGACCGCATGCTGTAAAATCCTTATCTGAAGGTGGCTTCCCAGTAAGAATGTCCAGAAAAATAACCCCAAAGGAATAAACATCCCACTTTTGGTTGGGTTTGAGATTTTTCAATGCCTCTAGGGCCTGGTAAGGAGATACAAAGTTCTTGGATGTGCCTGGACTACTCAGCAAATCAGGTGTTGTTTGCAGGTTATGGCAGGAGCTAGTGGAGCATTTTCTCCCTGAAAATATACCTTCAAGGTTCCTTAGGTTGATAGTAGAGCTACTATACTTGACATTGGCAATGTCCAGTAGCTTTTCTAGCCCAAAATATGCTATGTATGGCTCCATGTCAAAGCCTATAAGGATGTTGCTTGGATTAATATTTGCATGAACAAACTTCCTTTCATGTAAATAAGACATGCCTCTAGCTACTCCCTTTGAAATTTTAATCCTAGCCAACCATGGTAGATAAAAGGGAGAGTTTGATGACCTTCCTACAAGATTGGAGAGATATAGTGTTAATCAAGGGATCTGAAAAGGATAGGCCACTAAGAACCTTAGAAGTTGAACGAGATGATCAAGATTAGCATGCAACAAGAGGATAATAACAATTCAAACCCTACATGATAATGGATTCCCTTTTGCAATGATTACAGAGAACTAGATTTGGTTATCCAGAATGTTGAAATTGAAAAGGAATCAATACTCTTTGATAAACAAGGAAAGCAATATACTCGACCTCAGGGAACTCAGTGGGAAAAATTATCAATAAGTAGTTAATATTGATTTGCATCAATTTCTTTTGGTCCAACCAGCAATAAAAATCCATCCCCTACCATTGCAACAATAATACACCATATATCAGCTTCCCAAGTTGCGCCTCAATGTTAGCTAGGAGTTTTTCCTAGCTTCTAAGAAGCTACTCACTTGAAATAGAACTCTGGTATTTCACTTTCTGACTGGAATAGTAGAGCTCCTGAATTGAGGATGCAACTAATAGCAGTTACAATTCTTGAAGATAAACAATCCCTAGAAATTCATCTTCAACAGCCAAGGAAATTTGCAAAGCTCGACATTTTGTCATTTATTGGGATAGTTGATGCAGCAAAAATAGCACATGGAATAACCACACAAATACCTATCTAACCTTAGTGTCTCACCATTCTCGTGTTCTCTTCTACAACCAATGTTTTCACTAGTTGATGACTGAACATGCACAAGATATTAATCCAACAATATATATCTTTGTAATTTCTGCATGCACTAGGATGAAAGGACCAACGCTATACAAAGAGCAAAGATAATGGCAGATAAATAATGATAACTGACCAGTTTCCTCACTTCAGGAGCAGGATCCTGAGAAAGAGTAAATAGGCCCTGAAGATATTGATCCATTGATATTAACAAGGCCTGCATGCACAAAAATATAAACCTTAGAAACAATTAACTTTCTTATTGAATCTAATACATTGCATTTGTTTAACAGCATAAAGATATGTAGACAGTTAGACCCTGACTGTTATTTCACATTTCATTGTGGTTACAGAGAAACTTATTGTCGGCATAAACACAATAGATTGATTTACAGAGCTAAGTGTTAGTTTCCTGAGAGAAACATGAGGTGACTGGAAGAACTGCAAAGTAATTAAAAGGTTGTAAATAGATTGGAGCTTAGTTGGAAGTTGAAACCAACATAAAGCATTCTCCTTTGATAATGAGTTATGCTAGTTTCCCATCAAATCCTGACAAAACAACTATGTAATGCTATCAACAATCTAGAACAAATTCTCCAATGGTATTTACCTGAAATAATCTGGGCAAGAATATATTGATAGCTCGCTCTGGTAAACCTGGCACATCAGCATCTAGTTCCTCTGGTACATCTTCACATATCTACGTGGGCAACACATTGTTATGTTCATAAATAGGCTCCCTGTTGTACAAAACCTACTACAAAGTTGTAAAAATGAATCAACGCTTAGAAAGCTCATCCCCATGCATTGTTGTGGTCAAATGATTTCATATCCAATTCATTGTCTTGAAAGCAGAGATATATTGCAGTTGCCATGCACATTATGGATCTCATAAACTCCGGCAAAATATTCCCATTTCAAAACCACATCCCCACCACCCCGCGATTTCCTCGTCCACCTGCATGCACTAGGATGAAAGGACCAACGTTATACAAAGAGCAAAGATAATGGCAGATAAATAATGATAACTGACCAAATTCCTCACTTCAGGAGCAGGATCCTGAGAAAGAGTAAATAGGCCCTGAAGATATTGATCCATTGATATTAACAAGGCCTGCATGCACAAAAATATAAACCTTAGAAACAATTGACTTTCTTATTGAATCTAATACATTGCATTTGTTTAACAACATAAAGATATGTAGACAGTTAGGCCCTGACTGTTATTTCACATTTCATTGTGGTTACAGAGAAACTTACTGTCGGCATAAACACAATAGATTGATTTACGGAGCTAAGTGCTAGTTTCTTGAGAGAAACATGAGGTGACTGGAAGAACTGCAAAGCAATTAAAGGGTTGTAAATAGATTGGAGCTTAGTTGGAAGTTGAAACCAACATAAAGCATTCTCCTTTGATAATGAGTTATGCTAGTTTCCCATCAAATCCTGACAAAACAACTATGTAATGCTATCAACAATCTAGAACAAATTCTCCAATGGTATTTACCTAAAATAATCTGGGCAAGAATATATTGATAGCTCGCTCTGGTAAACCTGGCACATCAGCATCTAGTTCCTCTGGTATATCTTCACATATCTACGTGGGCAGCACATTGTTATGTTCATAAATAGGCTCCCTGTTGTACAAAACCTACTACAAAGTTGTAAAAATGAATCAACACTTAGAAAGCTCATCCCCATGCATTGCTGTGGTCAAATGATTTCATATCCAATTCATTCTCTTGAAAGCAGAGATATATTGCAGCTGCCATGCACATTATGGATCTCATAAACTCCCGCAAAATATTCCCATTTCAAAACCACATCCCCCCCACCCCGCGATTTCCCCGTCCACCTCAAGCACAATCCCAATGCATTCACTATTCCTGCTGGGATAATTTCTTTCTACCCTCGCTATACATTCCCCGACCCATATTGCAAGATTGCCCTTAATTAAAGAACACCTTTTGAAAGATCACTTGGATATGCCAAGTGTGCTTGATAAAAACCTTAGAGAGAATGTATTAAAGTACATGTATCGAGACTGTTTTTGACCCACATGCTCCCCTTCAAACAAGAGGAACTTTCAAATCCATGAATATTAAATCCTTAAAGGAACAAATTATATTGCATGCAAAACATCTACTTATGAATTACATATCCCTTGCATGAGCAGAACCATTCATATAGCTTTAAAAAGAATTTACCAAAAATAGAGAAATCTTTGGCAAACAATAAAACCATTTGCCTTGTTCAAAAGTTTTTAAAATCAACAGTGAAAAACATTAAAAAAAGGTTTAAATCCCATAGCATCTCTTATATATTGTTTGTTGTGTCTCTTATATATTGTTTGCTGCAACCTTTTCTACTTCTGTATTGGAAATGAAGACAAATGCCCATTACTTCCACAAGAAACTTACTTTATATGACTTTTAAAACAAGGCAATCTGAGAGAAAGGCAGACAAGTCTTAATATGTTTAAAATGAAAATCTTGAAAAGAGACAGCCCAGGATCTACTTTAAAAAAAACCTAAAATCAATTCAAATGCTTACATAACAATGTACTCTGCTTTAAAATTCGCATATTCATGATCTGTTTTTGTATGAGAAATTGTGCAACCACAAACAACACAACTAGATCATTCTTGTCACCACCTGCACATGGCAATGATCCAAATCTCACAACCTTCATGCAACTTAAACAGTTACATCTTCCATGTTAACAGGATAAAAATGTCACGACCATTCAGAAATTTCCCTCACTTCTGAAGGGTGCTATAAATGACATGATATACATGAAAGATTTTATATTATTGCTACAGCATCATTAATAAAATAAAATTTCATATTCTCTCCATTATCAACTGTTCATTTCTAAGTGTGCACTCCAAAATCTAACAAACAGTGGAATTGGAATTGGTTACAGTAGAAGCTGTGACCAAAAGGTTGAATATAGGTTAACGAGTTTTTTCTTTTATTTTTGGAGGGGGTAAGGGGGTGTTTCCTAAATCCTTTGGGATTCTCAGAAATGAAAGTGTCACCAAACGAAATCTGGGACATTATTACTCATCAAACAAGAAAATTCCATAACTACTCCACTCTCATGGCTTGATTAGAATTTAGATCTATTATTAAAAATGATAATTTCCAAAAAAGATCCAAAAGAACAAATCGAGTTTTAAATGCAGCTCTCTGAAACATAGGAAAAAGAATTTTAAACATACAACTTTGAATTCTTATGAAATACATAAAATCTATTGAGATAAACAAAAAATATACTCTGGGAATATATTACAACAGAGGGAGAGCCAAAAGTGAGACCTTGAGTTACCTTTGATAGTACATCAAGAGCACCTTCCATATGATTAAAGTCATTGTTGTCAAAGCATTGAACCAGTGCCTGCATTAATTCTGGCCAACCCCGCACCTATAATTGCTGAACAATAACACTAACAACAGTTCCTACCGTTGAACGGAGGTTTCTATCTCGCGCCCCCAGACAAGGTAGCAACTCTGATTTGATATATTGTTGATAAGAAGCAATCATCAGATGAAAACTTGTCCTCAGATTATTTTTCAAAAGGAGTCCTGCTGCCTATCGTACTTCAATAGATTTTCCTTGTCCATGTGACATATCACACATGTCAAGCTATTAGTAGATGCATCTAAAATAAGGCCAAGTAAAATCAGGCAATCAAGTTCTAATTAAAATCCCATAGATGCCTCACATCTCACCAAACAAAATGCAGATCAATTATTATTGATAATTATAAAACAAGGGAAGGCACCATATAATCAAAAAGCAGCAGTGACATCGCAGATATGAAAAAGAATTCTAATCCAAATCTATAAATCCCTTGCAACTTGCAATACAGCTTTTTTCTACAATATCTTGAAATAGAATAACCCAAACCATGTCCTCATTTTATAAAGGGATTTGAAAGACAGTTTTCTGCTACAAATTCTTACCCAATAATAAAAAGAACTATATGATGTTTGATCAGATGGCATGTGTGAAAAAGTATTGTAATACTCTTTTTTCACATTTTATAAAGGAGACACAACGAGGCAAACCAGAATGTATCGATTCATTCAACCTGTTTCTAGAAACATTCGTGATTTATTTCTTGAGAATCCATAATGAAAAGTTAAATGCCACCCTCTGAGAAAATTTAAAGAAAATTTAAAGAAAATGAAAAGTTAAATGCCGCCCTCTGAGAAAATTTAAAGAAATGAAAAGTTAAATGCCACCCTCTAAGAAAATGTAAAGAAACGTGTCAGAATTTAGCATCTCTGGGAAATCATGATGGATGTGCGCTCAAAAATGCAAGCGCGCCAACGAGAGGAGCGTTGATGTACATCTTGGGCTCCGATTGCCGAAATTTTGTTCGATCATCTGGAAACTGGTCGTGTTCATCTGGTCCTCCAATAACTGCTCCCATCAAAAGATTAGGATTGGAACCATTTCTATGTACGTAACGAAACCCACTTTTGCATGCAATGAATTCCGGGTGATCGACAATAGAAGGCAGAGATGAGGCTCTATGATGAATCTGTCGGGGGAAGCGGGAGCCATATTCCACCATGTATGATAAATTCAGAGGATTATCCCCTAATATATAATCGATCTGCAACTCCATAATTGCGATACACCAATGTCAAATGCATTCTTGACTTCTACCAAGAACCAGTTATAGTGAAGTAGGTGGTGCACCTACCTGTCGTTTTGCAAAGGTGCGAATCCTTGCCGAAGTTGCCTCCAAGCCCCCACACCACAACACTCGAGACGCGTCGCTCAGGTACTTGGCATATGTTAATGCCAAAAACGATAATGACGTCGCAATCTTCATATTGCTTGCATTACTTTTTTATATGAGCCTACCTGTAACACAGCATCTCTCCAATTAGCTTATTCATCTTCCCGCAACAGCACGATGTACACAACAAACATAAAAAATCCTGGGAAAAAAAGAAAGAGTCTATTAGGGGAACCTGGTGTGTATTGAACATGTGGTCGATAAGGTGTTTGAGGAAAGAGGGCACAAATGAATTTGTCAGCGTATCCCTTGTATGGTTTTAAGAACCATCCATTCCCGGACAAATACTCCTGCGTATAAAAAGATACACGAGTATAGATGGCTTTGAAATTCAATACAGTTGATATGAGCACTGTGAAGCTAGCTGCATGGAGTGATTACCTTGGTGAGCAGTACATGAATGCCAACATACTTATTGTTCCATCCAAATTCATGTAACTCCTCATTGTCTCCCAGTGTTTTTCCATTGCTATCAATGTACTGCAGATACGAATTGTTGGCCGATGCTTTGTGCAACCATGCAGCAGCCCACAACAATTCATCCTGAAATCCCCATTAGTATTAACTGGAAGTTAGGTTGGGTATTTTGACGGGACTTTTCCGGGTGAGAATAAATGAAACAGAAAACTTACTTGGTATCCATCAAAGCCGCAGTTAAATGAGCAAACTCCAGACTTAAGGCTGTCACAATAAGATCCCCTGTATTTGTCTGCAAAGTCGAAGAGCTATGGAGGACAAATACGCGTACGAATGGAATGAATAAGTAGCGGTCTACTTAAATTTAATATTAATGCCATTACCAATCTCACCACCCATTAAATGACCGAACTCCAGCACGCTCCAGGTTAACAGCGTAGTAATAAAAGCCATTGGAAACGTAAATTTTACATTGTCGCCTGCATTGTAATATGCTCCAACCAAATCAACTTGTATTCAGTTCCGTAATTAGGTCATTGAAATCATATGAAAAGCTGAACCGTGCAACCAGTTATCTGATCTGTGGGTTTAAAGCAAGAATATTATGAGCAAAAATTGGATACATTCTGATCAGATCCATCTTTAAGGGCATTCAACGATCGAAATCATCTTACATGGAGTGTCGATGATCGCTTGGCCTCTCTTTGCTGAACAGAGAATGAATGCCTTCCTTCTAGTGAAGGAGATGAAGGTGGGCATTGAAGCGTAGAAGGGCACAGATGCATTGGTGAAGAGAGAGGAAGTGGAAAGAGCGGCGAGGGAATTAATGGAAGGAGAGGGGGAATGGAAATGAAGAAGGGGATGGAAAAATTGAGGGAAGGCCCATCATTGAGTGACAACTGTTGAAAACATTCCAATAATCTGAATCTCCTACAACATTTTTCACCGACGATCTAATGGCTGGGGTTTATTAGGGTCCATAACGAGACACAGCAGCATGGAGGGGAGTTCCTTCCAGAGGGAACACCTTACGGCATAAATATATACCATATTTGAAGGCATGGTTGTGCACAATTTTTTCTTAACCAGGACGAAGCTTCCTTTGCAGTAGAATAACTATAGAAGGATTGGATCTCACATCCTTTTCTGCAATATAACAACCACTACATTTGAAGGATCTAACATCCTTTTCTGCAATATAACAACCACTACTTTCCAAGTGCTAAATTTGAGAAAATTAAATTAATGGATGGATTTAATTAATTCTATCGAATTCCTTTGCTTTTCCATTGGTGTATGGTAGAATCACATGATGCTTTATTGTCAGTTCTTGTTGGTGCCTATTCAACTGATACTAGGGCAAGAATTAAAATCGTGAAACAAAATTCCATCATCTAGCTTCTCAATATCATCTTTACATCCTTTACATTCCGCCATTTTGTACTTTCATGGGGTCTTCCTTTTCAGGTAATTGAGCTTCAATAACTTATGGAGAGATCTTGGCAAGGTTTGTAATAATCCATAGAAATTAGATGTGCATTCTGCTTACAAATTTTGCAAAATATAGTCGATTCATGGATTATTTTAAACTGTAATAATAGCTTAAGACTCATTTGAACATTTTGCGTAATTTCATATGCATAAGTTGATATTTATATGAGATATCTTCATCACTTGAGTGCATAGCCATGCTAAGAACCCGTACATAGACAATAAAATATTGATATGGTATCTGTAGCATTAGGAACTTGGAATGTTAACTGGTGGTTCAATTTTAGTAATGCATATGGATTGTAACATAGAAAAATATAAGTATATCTATTTTCTATCTTTTCATAGGCCTAGTGGTACATCCATACTTAATATAGATTCTTTGTATATTGATTTGAACTAGGTGTATCACAACCTATCTTTAATGTTGGTCTTACATTCCATAGAGATTGATTTCTAAAGGTTACTCTTAGGGTCCCTTGCGTTAAAGTATTTGTGTATAACACCTGGATAGTATCTTGGTATATCACTTCAAGCTTATATTAGGGTTAAAATTTCCCTAGTCGTCTTAAGTGCTAGCATGTGGAGCTCTAGAATATGGAAAGTACCTCTAACTTTTTCTTAAGTATGCTAACAAAACCCAGGTTTTCATTGCAGGGACCATTATTTATTTCCATGTGTTCATATACATGAAGAGAATTTACACATCATGATACTTTATTAGTAATAGGCTTAGTAACATGAATTTTTCATTTGACATTTTGGGGGATTAGACATAAATCTATGTACATACATATAGTATTGTTCACTCATTACAATTAATTATTCTAACTAGCATAGGAGTCTACAAGTTAAAACCCTTCTACAATTAAGACATGTATAACCAGCATAAAGGTTGAAATTGTTGGGTTTATTTGGGTCTATAGAAACCACTGCATCAATGTTATAATTTCTCCTTATTCCATATCAGTTTAAAAATAGGAGGCCTGCTACATGAAGCCAAAAAGGGATTGTGCCCTTTACAAAAATAGGTGATTAACATTTATAAGGGAAATAAAAGTACACTCTAAAAATACATATGGTTCTATAAAATAAGTTCACACCAAAAACAAATTAAAATTCACTTACCTTATGCATTACACCTCATGAAATCATATGGATTGCTTTGTAATATTTGAGAACCTCTCGATTATAAATGTGTATGATTGTTGTTAGTATGTGATAGACCCTTTATGTGTTTAACATATTCATCACCATATTACTTAAAACATTAATAGTTATGGAGTAGGGAGTCATCTCCATAATTTACACATCTAGTCCTTCAATGAATGGTGTTGCAAAATGAGTAACCCAAGTGTAAAAGAAAGCATACTCAAATTAGAACTATGCCATGACCATGATGTAGCCTCACCAATGTTGAACTTAGACCAATAATAATAATAATAATAATAATAATAATAATAATAATTTAGGAGGGGGTGTTATAAGTACAATACAAGATATTCAATATTTGTTTCCATTGTTAACTTCTATTATCTCTGTGATGGAGCTATGATAATATTCAGAAACCATTTTTCAATAGTTTTCTCTACAATAATGATATACAATTTCATATGTGGCATGGTGTAATATTTAGTATGTTGGCCTCTTTAATGTAGGTT
This sequence comes from Pinus tabuliformis, assembly GCA_031772625.1. NCBI lineage: Eukaryota > Viridiplantae > Streptophyta > Pinopsida > Pinales > Pinaceae > Pinus > Pinus tabuliformis. Next base: position 339,096,973 of record CM062818.1, on the reverse strand, counting down.
TTTTTTTGTTGGTGACCTTCATTTCCATGGACATATTTTCTTAAATATCCTACAACTTCTCTACACTGAGATTGTTGTATCGTGTAACCTAGTTGAGATTGATGATAACTTGAATTAGTTACCAATTTATTGTAGAATTTGAGGTCAATTGTTTCCCTTTTAAATTAAAAATGGGATGATTGTTTTCATCTTGATTATGAACCCAATAATGATAACCTGAAGCATGGTGGTGAATTCCTATTGTGACTCCATTGTGAAAAATGTTCATAATTTGTGATTAAGAAGATTATGCACTTCTGAATTATAATTGTAATTTTAAGTAGAGCCTCTAGTAACTTTTAATTTACCAATGGTGCATGTACATCATAAGAAACATTCACAATACAAGATGAAGAACAATTGGGTACTTACTTCATATTCATATGCATTAAGAATTCCTTCTACTACTTAATGTGAATTACAAGCACAATCTTAGTTGGATCTCCAATATATCTTAAACCAATTTTTCATTTTATTTTTTAGTACTATTATATGTTATTTTATCTTACACAATTTTATGGTTAACCTTGTAACCAAAATATGTATTGTGTAATGGAATTAATACTAACATGTAATATCGAATTTTTTTCAAGAATGTTATAGGTAATGACCATGGAGATGTAAGAATGGTGTAAAATTTGGCACAAAACATGATGCAAGAAAAGACACAAAAATATGTAAAATGGGGATAAAAAAAGGGTGAAACCAATGACGCCATATCGGATGCAAAAAATAATGCATAACTAGATGCAAATTTAGACCCAAAACTAAAGCGCAAAATGAGATTCTAATGTGGGCAGAAAATGAGGGAGAAAAAAGAATGCAAATTTGGATGCCAAATTAGACAAAAAAAAGGATGCAAAAATGGATGTAAAAAGTTCTACAATATTGGACACATTAGTAGACATGGAAAATGGTGTAAAAATGGGCATGTAAATGGCTCAAAATTGGATGCAATTTGAGATGCAATGTTGGATGCAAAATGAGGTGCAAAAAGTGGTGCAAAACTTGATGCAAAAATAAATGAAAAAGTAGACGTAAAAAAGGTTGAAAATTGAATGTAAGATTAAACAGGAAATCTGACGCACAGGTAGAATCAACACATGGCTCAACATAGGATGAAAATCTAGATGAAAATGTGGATGCTTAAAAGGATTCAAAATTGGATGCAACATATGATGCAAAGTATGGTGCAAAAAAGTGAGACAAATCAAATGCAAAAGTGGATGTGAATAGTTGTGCAAAACAAGATGCAAAATTGGGTAAAAAATGGATGAAAAATTTGGTGCTAAATAATATTCAATATATGGTGCAAAATTGGATGCAAAAATTGGTACAATATTAGAAGAAATAATTTTTGTAAGACTATATGAAAACACTGGCACAAACTGGATGCAAAAAATGGTGTTGAATCGAATGCAAAAGATGGCGTAAAAATAGGAGAAAAGAATGGCACAAAACTAAAAGAACAAAATGACACATAAATAGAAGAAAAACCTATCATAAAAGTGGATGTAAATCCTGGTGCAAAGTTGGAAGCAAAAGTTGTCATAAAACAAAGTGCAAAACTAGATGCAGAAAGTGGTGTAAAATTAGGTGCAAAACATGACAAAAAACTAGATGCAAAATCTCATGCAAAATTTGGTATAAAAAAGGATGCAAACTATGGCACAAAAATGGAATTTTTAAAAATTTTATAATAAAGTCAGATTAGCACCAGCCTTCTCATCCCAATTGAGAAAAAAATGCACTAAAATTTGGCGCTAAATATGGAACAAGTTTCCTATTTTGTTGTAGTCAATGTTGTTATAGGTGGTACAATGTACGAGGAAGTGTTGTTTGTTTCTACCTTATCAGAGTTGAAAACTTGGAATGTATTTCCATTACGTTCTTCCTTGAGTTTTCTCCATCTCTGTGTGGTTGCATAATTGAGCCACAATATGCTTTCACTTCCAAGGCACATTAATCTTAAGGTAGTCTTGCACTTTGATCGATCCTGTCAAGTTAACATGCTCAATGTAGTATTGTTGATTTTTTTGTGCTCCTTTCTAGCATATTTGAGTCCCATAGCAATAATGTATGTGTTTATTCAATGTTGTCCTCTCCTTGGGTGGTGCTCTTCTTTCATGCACCCAAAATTCTTCCTTGCTGCATATCATATGTTTTCATCATTCTTTGAAGAATATCCCTGTCAATTTGGTGTTGTAATATGATCCTATACATATCGGTCCCACATCCTATATAATGTTGTCATCTTTTTCTCCAGCTCAAATGGGCATAGTCTTATTTCTACCAACAGGATTTTGTATTATGTGGATTTTTCAATTGCAGCTATGAGATCACAATTTGTTTTTGCCTTATTTTGACTTTATTCCATTTTAATTTTGGAATTATTGGGCCCCACTTCTCACACCATTAGAAGGGAATAAATAAATCACAATGTTTAGACCTGGGGGATAATGTGCTTAGTTGAAATGAATCCACTGGAATATAGATGCATGCATATCGGTAGTGTATAAAAAATACTCGAGTCATGATTGTAGCTACTATTGTTATGTTGTTCAATATAAAGCTACCACAAAGAAAACGTACGATCATCATCTTTATATACTTTTTTTAATAAAGACATGACTAGAAGAAAGGATAAATTCTTTTTGGATGACCTCGGGTGTATCTCCAAACATGGTTGAGCACAATGTTTTTGTTCATGTTCTACAATTAGAAATGATTTAGGGATAACGGTTTTTTTCATGCATCATATTGAAAGGATTTCAATGTCTTATTAGTCCCTGCCATCTGGCATCCGACAGGGACTATAGTAATCGTTATGTGCCGACTTAGCATTAGTTCAGTGCTTTCGTTGTCTGTTATACGACGCTTATACTAAAGTCTGGAATTCCGCTGTGAGGTGTTCTCTGCACATAACCAAAGTCCGATTCGCCGCTTAACCTTTCTCATCTTATTTGGCCTCTTCCTGAGGCGGAAGAGGCCCGACCATAGCTTAAATTGGTTTTACGCCTGCTGCATTTTGGCTAACTGTCAACGGGTTTGTTTTAATGTTAACATTAGTTTGAAACATTAAATGTTTGAGATTGGCAGGTAGTTACAAGTAACATATCATAAGTTCATTAGCAATCACAGGTAATTACAAGTGTGTTTGCATGTGTTACAGGTGGATGATGCAGCGCAGCTGTGCTTTGCTTTATATTCATTGTAGCTTCTATGTTGAGCTTGTATTCTTCATCCCCTCTGTGGAGCTATGCTGAGCTTGTATTCTTCAGGGACTATAGTAATCGTTCTGTGCTGACTTTGCATTAGTTCAGTGCTTTCGTTGTCTGTTATACGACGCTTATACTAAAGTCTGGAATTCCGCTGTGAGGTGTTCTCTGCACATAACCAAAGTCTGATTCGCCGCTTAACCTTTCTCATCTTATTTGGCCTCTTCCCGAGGCGGAAGAGGCCCGACCATAGCTTAAATTGGTTTTACGCCTGCTGCATTTTGGCTAACTGTCAACGGGTTTGTTTTAATGTTAACATTAGTTTGAAACATTAAATGTTTGAGATTGGCAGGTAGTTACAAGTAACATATCATAAGTTCATTAGCAATCGCAGGTAATTACAAGTGTGTTTGCATGTGTTACAGGTGGATGATGCAGCGCAGCTGTGCTTTGCTTTATATTCATTGTAGCTTCTATGCTGAGCTTGTATTCTTCATCCCCTCTGTGAAGCTATGCTGAGCTTGTATTCTTCATCCCCTCTTTCGTCTTCCACCTGCTCTTTTGTGCGTCTGGAGCTTTCCACCTACTCTTTTTTGCGTCTGGAGCTTTTGTTCGGTATGCCCTTTTCCAAATCAGAAACTCATATATTCTGTTGTCGTTTACCTTCTTAGCGTTGTGTGGCCCTCTTTTGTGCATCTGGAGCTTTTGTTCTGTAAAGAAGGTATGCCCTTTCCGAAATCAGAAACTCATATTTCCTTTTTTTGATCATGTTATTGTTTGCAGAAAATGACATGTAGTTACTTACCCAGGCAATTTCAACGGCGGAAATAGTCTGTTTGGCCTCCTTCGTACAAAAACGGTGGAAATGTCTGTTTGGCCTCCTTCGTACAAAAACGGCGGAAATGTCTGTTTGGCCTCCTTCGTACAAAAACTATCTTATGCACAGGTGACTTCAAAATTCTTTGCCTCCTCGTATTTCCTTTACACATCATGCTTCGGTTTCGAATTATTATCTAAGCCATGTGATAATTCCTTATTTTTACTTACAGGTGGGGTTTAATCTACTTCGAACTCTTCCTGGAGAAAAAACCTTGAACCTCTTTGCGTCGATTTATAATCATGGTCAACTTGTGAGGCCGGTTCCTTTCCTTGCATACTGGAAATTTCTGGGTTTTTACAAATGCTACGTTGCTTTGGAGTAAATGTCGACTTAAGGCGCCATGATATTAGTTATGGCATTATAATTCACTCATTGACCATTTTGATACTTTAGCTTATACCTGAGAGTATTTGGCTTACTAGGTATTTTTTTCCTTTCCATAATTGTATAATTTGAGGATTGTCCTTTGTTCCTAAAATCTCTCTTATCCAATGGTCATGATGCCATCTAACGCACATGGATTCTTAACTATGTATATCACCATCACTTCTGTTAAATAAATTTTTAACTGTTATATGTGAATAGATTGTATTTCACAATGGTCTTTTGTCGGCTAGGATCGTAATTTAGCAGTTGATAATGTCTAAACTTTTAGACGAACAGCAAAATATTTTATTTCATTGATATACGTCGAATTTTATCTACTTATATTATATTCAGTTGTTGTTTTCTTTATAACCTAGAATCATCTGGATTTCGTATAAATGGTAACTGGGTTATTATGCCTATAATTTATCATTTACGTAGTGTAAATAATACTCAATTATTTTTTTCTCTTACTATTATGTTTACTTTCATTATTGGCCTGCAACTTAATTTCCTTACTGCCTATACTATTTTCTTTAAGAAAATCAGAACCTAATGCAATGACTTACGGTTGACATAACTGCAACTAGTTCAATTTTTTGAATTGACAACCTTGCTAAAAATTCTCTTACGAAATTTCTTTTAATTGTGATAATTTAATTCTGGAAATCCCTGAAAAGAGTATTAAATTCATGAATCTATTGAGGGAGTATATGATTTACTTATGTATATTTTAATTTACCATAACATATTTACCTTCTTTCTATCGCAAGAATGCTCAATTCTGCTTAGACTATAATTTAGCATGTACTTAAAATATATCGTACTTGTAGATCTCTATCCTATATGAATATAAATCAGTTAGTTTTTTGTTTCCCTTCTTCTTACATATTCAGTTGCGTTTTCAATCGAGTTCAATATTTACTAATTGATAGTAGCCCATCCTCAGTTGTGTCTGGGTAGCTATACTTTCATTTGTTGTATAATTTCTTAACTAAGCAATTACGTTGTTACGTAATGTTTGAACCCTTGTATTTTTTTCCAGAGAATAACTAAATAAGACTAGGAAGGATAATACACCTACTAATGGAATTAATTCCTGTTGCGCTAGGGTTTTCTGGGCGAGATTCTGTAACAAAGAAAACAAAGAAAATAATATACCTTCTGAAACACAGAAAAACCAAGAACGAAAACCAACACTGAATTCTCTTTTCATCCGCTTCTAGCTAAAATGACCAGCTACGCTATCCTTGCAGCAGGTATTCCAGATCTTCGCAGCAGAGTCTTTCAGGGGTAAATAACCAGCGCAGTAGCTCCGGGGGGGAACCATTTTGTCAGGTGCAGAACCAAAGCGAGTAGTTCCACCAGCAATAGTTCGAGATGCAGCTTACTGAGTGACATAAGCAGGAGCAGGGCCCAGCAGAGGTTACAGAAGGTTACAGAGACGGAGACAGAAGCAAAGGTAGCACAGAGAGCATAGCCTTTTTCGCTCAGCTATCCAACATGCACTTGTCACCGTTGTCCTGCGGTTCAGCCACGTTTCTATCATGCATTATGCGTTATGTTCAATCACTTATGTTCAAACAGGTTTCCGTGGCACTAGGTTTGTCTCTGGTGGTGGGGCCGGAAACCCTGCTGGCCTTGTCGTGGAAGCCCAGGTATCTGGTCACCTTCTGGTTAACACCTACATGCTCATCTGGCATAAATATATCTTAAGTAGAATGATTCAAAACATGAAGACATATATAATGTTGCATAAATAAACGAGGGGACCATTGATCACGTCCTGTATGGAAACATTTAGCATTGACAAGTATGGATTGACATTCTAATATGCCTCACATTTTTAAATTATATTAAAACAAATTGTTCTTGGATATGTTGTCATATCCCTTAATTTGGAACTTTTGATTTATTATAAATATAGAGTATCACTCATTCAGAAAACTATGATGTATGGATGCATATCTGAAGTAGTGATTCATTGTTCTGACGCAAAGAATTTTTTGTTTTGGATTCTTTGTATCGATTTGGAAATTGGTCGTTTGCGTCTGTCAGAGAGCTAGTCTAAGTTCGATCACACATGGGCCTGGTTTCTTAGCATTGCTGCTCACTGCACGCTAGGTCATAAGCTACTAATAGCTTTGAATAGAGTACCGTATTCTACCTAATGAATAAGTTTACATTATCTCTAATATGGAATGACTTACTTATGCTTACAGATCCTGCTTAATATAGGTAAATACGCATACTTAACATATGAGCTATACAGGTATGATAAAGTCTAGGTTTCTGACAGTTCGTATCCCTAAGTTCAGCTGATGTGGGACAAAAGTATAACTCGTACTGTTTTGGCGGTTACTCTGCCTTCGTTTTGTAATCTTGGCTCTTGTCTTGATGTTAGAGAATACAGCTAGCTTCATGGTCTTGAGCAAGGCAAGTTAATTAACAAACAAAATGGTGACCGGACTGACTGGCTGTGTTGTTATCAGCTCTCCTTCGGGTCCTGCTCAAACTCTGGGTGCCGCTACCCAATCATTCCATCACTTCCTAAACAGGCTCAACTTGATGCAGGGACTCGCTGCGTCGCAGCTGCCCTTGTTTAAGTGTGCAAGCATTGTAGACGATGTGGTACATCATTGGGTTCATGTGTCAAATTTGGGGAAGCTACTATTGGAAATTGGGTTACATTCATTCACCTTATCTTTACATTCAGTATTGAAGGATCATTGTCTTTACCGATACAATATTTCTACATTCTATGGTATATTTTTAAGACATTTTTCGAGGTTTTTTCCATTTATTTTCTAGTCTAATTTGTATTTTTCTAGCATTTGGCTAGAATTGTTAGAATTACATGTTTGTTTGAGTTGTGAAATCTCACAGATTTTGCAGCCTATTGAATTGTTAGTGTGGAAATTGAATTTTTTATAAGAGGTGAAATTTTTGTCTAATATTCAAATGAGCAATGTTGTGAAATTACTATCGTTCATTAATATGTTGTATCTATTGAAAAAAAGCCTCAGACTTTTATTATTTGTTTGAAGTTGTTAATTCTCTTTATATACATGTGAATACATCACAATGTAAAAGATGGCACTTTTCCTTTTCTATAATAACAACCTACCATAAATGAATTGCACCTCTTCCTTATGCACATTTTAGAAGCTGTGGTTAACATAATTTGATAAATTTCAAAGTATCCTACAAAATCAGTACAAAACATAGAGGTGCTTTCAAAAGCATGTTCATCATTTCATAACAATTCAACAACAAATCAAATTTATTAATAGATAAAAGTGGGATTTAATCAGCTAAAATTGGGCTAAAATAAAATTCCCACTATGAAAATTCTTTAGTTGGAATATAAAGGCTCACAGGCATGCCTACTATAGTCTTCAGACAAATGTATAGTTGATATAGAAACAAAATAAAAAAATTCTTAGAAAACAAAGCTCATATTCCAAATATATTTTGATCATGGGTCACTTGAATTTTCCTTCTCTTGGTCTCGTCTACCAATCAACAATGTAACATCCCAACACAAAAAACAAATCATTTTAAAAACATTTTAAAGCTAATGGAGGATATGCAAAAAAAAATAAAAAATAAAAAAACATAAAATCTAATTAACGCACAAGGAAACACAAGCATCACATAAACGTCAATTTTGAAAATCTTTGCAAGGCCAATATATTGTCATGGAGCAAACCAACTGATTTCTTTCAGAAGCATGGAATAGAAAATGAGGTATTGTATAGATCTTGTAACACTTTCTCATGTCAATATCCATGACGAGACCATAAAATTATTATGAAATGTGAAGTCACAAAAAGATCCCATTTACCTCGAGTAATACAGGAAGCTATCAAATGAGACATTAGTGTATTTTCCAACAATAATCCATCTTCGTCAATATTTCTTCAAATCTTGGCATTTAGAAGACATGACGGAAGAGTCAACATCTCTTCCACCTTCTCTCCTCTCTTCACAAGAATTGTTTAAAAATATTTCCACTTAAACCCATGTTGTCACAGTGGTTTGAAGTTGTTAGAATGGGGGATGGGATAGTTGGTAGATTTTTCATTGTTGGACTATCCTCTCATGACCACTTAACATACGAAAATGTAAACAAATCATGTAACGTACCTAGAAGTAGTCCACGGATTAGCTACTACAGAGATGGACAAGTAGTAGAATTTAGAAAGTGAGATGACCAAAACCCAAAAGCTTACGAGGAAGGAGGTTGGAGAGAGAAAAGATACCTTGAATATTAAGGAAAGCTAACATATTTTACGCTATCACTAGATAAGAAGGTGAAATTTTATGGAGCAAACACTTCAAGATATCAAGTGAATTTGAATGGGACCATAGAAGCCCCTTGTCATCTGAATCACCTACCAGTCTTAAAGGTGTGACATTTGGAAGAAGTTCCAAAGGAAGGTGCACCTGATGTCTCTTTCTTTATCATTGCTTGTGACTTTAATGTAGTTCTTTGGCTGAGAACAACATGCTATGTCAACTTCAGTGCCTTTTTGAAGCCCCAATTTTTTATTGCAATTATCACCATGTACTAAGTGTGCCTTTTGAAGCCCCAATTTTTGATTGCAATTATTACCATGTACTAGGTGTTGCTTGAAGCATACACATTTACCTTCAAATCTTAAGTCTTCCTTCGAAACTTTTGCATCCTTCATTAAGGAGCCCTGTAAAAGAATCCAAATGAATGAACATCAATTGACAGAGATACATGAGTAAATTTTTTTGCAAAGTAACGAAAATGGAACAACAAATTTTGTACTTCAAAAAATTAAAGCACTAAATACCCAGAGGATTCAAACTGCTATCCCAACATAATGAACGAGGGAATCAGATAAAAAGTTGGCAACATCTTGGAAGGCCGACACCCCTTACTTGGGTGTAAGAGTCACAGTCTATTGTTCTTACTAATGATGTTATGGCATAGTGAAACCTAAACCTCTGGTTGCATGTTATGGCGTAACTGAACCTAAACTGCGAGTTGCATAATTCTTGTATCTAGACCTAGTTCCTAAAGCGGTAGTAGTTTGTTTCTTAGTAGTAGAGGCGGTGCAACTAAAGTTGCTAGAGTAAATGTAGCTATCAATAAACAATCGATGTAACGGATTATAGAAACTACCTTCACGTGTGATGACCAAACCGGTGAAAATCCTTCGATCATCTAACATATAATCTAATGGTGCAGAGTAATGATAAGAGGGAGGGAGGGGAGCTTTTGTCATAAGGGACGCCTTAGCACGTAATTATTTAGGAATGATTCGTTAAAATTTGTTTAATATTTTGAATTTCAATAAATAAATAAATAAATAAATAAATAAATATATATATATATATATAATTCGTTAATTTTGTAAAAAAATTGTACTATTATGTTTTTTTAAATACATTTTAATTGTTAATTTGTAAAATTGAGATTTGTATATATATTAAAAATTAAAAAAAAAACAAAATTAAGGATGAAAATACTTTGTGAATACACGTTAAAAACCTGTTTATGTTTAAAGCTGTAAAATTGGTATCTAGATATCGATGCAAATTTAATTTAAAACTAAAATGCACAGAAAAATATAAAAGTCAGGTCACGTTTTCTAAACGCTGGAACAATTTGAAGCAGAGCAAGACTGTATCAATTCGGAAAGTTCTGGTAGGATGTTGAAATATTTGAAATTTTTCTGGAATTTCTATTATAATATGAAAGTTGGAGATTGCGGGATGGAAGAGAAGTTGTGAACGTTAGTCTGTGATTTGTTATGAAAGGAAATTTTAAATTAGTTAACATTTTCCTGATGTTTAAAAGACTTCCGAATTTTCTTCAGGTAGGAAAGTGTTTACAGTGTTATTAGAAAATAGGTCAAATAGGCTCGAAAGCTGCAAGATTCAATTTATCTTCAAAGCATATATGTGGTTAACCAAAAAATATGAATGTGTAAAATATTTGTAACAATATGAAAAAGTAATTAATTTATCTATAAAATTCTTGAAAAAAGAATCTGTACAAGCTAAATCTTCAATATTGCCTGCCATAAACTTCAAAAAAAAATGCTGATTCTGTTAATCTCTAATGTATCATTGACAATAAATTGTTGAGCCAGCTTTTGAAGTTAATGTAACCATGTGGAGACTGAAGAAACGTTCGCTAAAGAATTTGACAAAGTAGCTAAACTTGTCGAAGTATTGGCGGTTCTCTGTTTCCAGGTAGAGGAGCACTTCCAGGAGGGTTCGACAGGGTAGGTGAAGGCATATTAAGAGAGTCGTTTAGATCAACGACGTGGTACAGTAAGGGAAAGAGGGACTTGCCCGAGAATGAAAAGAAAGTCACACTGCCCAGATTCATTTTTACCCCTTGTTTTTACAACTTGGCTCACAGTGAAAAGAAAGTCACACTGCCCAGATTCATTTTAACCCCTTGTTTTTACATGGCATGCCTTATCCACTATGCTGAAAGAGCACTGACCGAAAAGATATACTAGAAGTCTGTCTGATATGATTGTTCCACTGAACTCTTATTTATTTATGGATGTAATCGGGATAAAATATTTACACAGCTACTACAAGGAAGATGGGAAATTCCTTCTTCTATAATGGTTCCACTTAAGTATTGGTCACCCATGGCTTTCAACTTAATCAAGGATACGGATCCAGGGTTATTCTGTGTCAGATATTTAAGGTTTCAACATGAAAACTAACAGTTTCACTCGGCCAAATGGACGAGTAAGTTCCATTGACGCCATAAAAGGGATGAATTTTAGATCAAGTTAAATATAAACGGCCAACGACATGGGGCTTTTATTTTGTTTAGTCATGGTTTCAATATGAATTCATAGTTTCACTGAGGCAAATCGACGGTCAACTTGCATTGAAGTACCGGAAGGAATGTAGATTAAATGAAGCTTCAAATCAAGCTGCAAGAATATAAGACTTCAAATCGACGGGCAACTTGTATTGAAGCACCGCAAAGAATGTATATTAGATAAAGCTTCAAATCAAGCTGCATGAATATAAGAATTTTCTATATATAAGACTTTTCTGATATAATGTTAGACAATTGAAAGTCATTCCACTATTAAATCTTTAATGGTCAACTAAATCTTAATTTGTGCCACCATTCACCTTATTAATCTTCATTATAACTTATAAATGTATAAACATATTGCAGATACTTCCTCATTGTTGGAATGGTAATTTCAACTTGCAGATTTTTCCTCCGCGATGCGATCGCAGATCGCATATCGCACACCTTCTTGTCAACCTTCACCGTGTCCTTTAATTATTTGCGATGCGATCGCAGATCGCAGATCGCATGATTTAAAGGTAATAGAGGCGGTGGCACATCCTCTCTCTTCTTGCGATGCGATGGTGTGATAAGCCATGCATTAAATTCAAATAGGATATTTTGAGCCGTGTAATAAATGATATTTACTAGGGTTGGTAAATGTAGGTGAAATCTTAAATTTTACTATTTTTTTATTTTCACGGAAGTAAGGGAAAATCAACACGTATTGTAAAAGATATTTTTGTGTTGTTAAATATAAAAGGAATGCAAGAGCAAGAGACGTGTGGAGAGTATTAGAAAGAAGAGCTCTTTCTTCTCTGCAACGCACAGCAGTGCTGAAGATTTAATTTTCTGAGATAGTGGAATCAGTTTCTGGAACTGAAGTTCCTGTTGTAAATCCCTCTGAGTAGAGGAAGACAAATTCTGTAACAGTTTGATTATTGTTTTATAATAAAGATCCTGTAGAAAACCAGAGCGTTGTTCTATGTGTTATTTTTTTTTCTGTTATGTTTGAAATCAACAGAAATTTCCATCATGGTATCAGAGCTAGTCTAGGCACTCAGTGAGTAAAAAAAAACAGAGCTTGTTTTTCACTGTAGGAGCTGTAAGAAGCTTATTGAGCAGATTTTTTCCAGCAGAGAAATTTTTTGCTTGTTTTTTTTATTGTTAGTATCTCTTCTTTATTTACACAGTTTAAGATGGCAAATGCTGGAACTAGTTTGACGAATCCCCAACTGCCACAGTTTAATGGGAAAAATTATAGTTATTGGTCAATAACAATGAAAGCTTTGTTTGCTTCTCAAGGAATATGGGAGCTGGCTGAAACTGGCTATGCTGAACCAGCAGATGCAACAACGTTGGCTGCTTTGACAGCAGCAGAAAGAGACCAGTTGAAGAGTGATAAGAAGAAGGATGCCAAAGCCCTCTTTTTCCTCTTCCAATCAGTACATAAAAGTGTTTTTCCGCGGACTGTAGCATCAACAAAATCCAAGGAGGCCTGGGATATTCTCAAAACTGCCTATCAAGGCATGGAGAAGGTGAAGACTGCAAAGTTGCAGATGTTGAGGAAAGACTTTGAAAATCTCAGCATGAAGGAATCTGATACAATAGATTCATTCTTCACTCAGGTTATTGGCTTGATAACCCAGATAAGATCTCATGGTGAGATTCTTGAAGATAGAAGGATTGTAGAGAAAATCTTGAGATGTTTACCCTCAAGGTTTGAATCTATTGTGGTAGCAATAGAAGAAACAAAAGATCTCTCACAGTTCACAGTAGATGAGCTAAGTGCTTCACTTTTGTCTCATGAACACAAACTGAGTAGAGGAACAGATTCCTCTTTTGAGCAATCATTCAAGACTCAGATATCTTTTGGCCAAAGAAGAGGTCGAGGAAGAGCAAACAACAGAGGTCGTGGAAGAAGCCAAAACAGAGGCAGAAATTATCCTGCAAGCACAAGCGGAAGGAGCTGCAATCAGAACCAAGATGATGGTTCAAGCAAACAACAAGCGCATGGACAAAGGTATGACAAATCCCAAGTCCAATGTCATTATTGTAAGAAATATGGGCACTATGCCAATGAATGTAGGAAAAAGCAAAGTGACATGAATAATAGGCAGAATGCTAATTTTGCAAATGAAAAAGATAAGAGCTCAAAGAATGTGTTGTTAACATGTAACATAGCACAAGACAAACAAGAAGATTTTTGGTTCTTAGACTCAGGTTGTAGTAATCACATGACTGGAAATATTGCAATGTTTGCCAATCTAGATGAAAATGTGAAATCTGAGGTAACAACAGGGACTGATGATACGATATCTGTCAATGGTAAGGGCAGAGTCAGTATCCGAGCAAAAAATAGAGAACAGATAATTGTGCCAGATGTATACTATGTACCTGGTCTGAAATGTAATCTTTTGAGCATTGGACAGCTCATAAACAAAGGTTACAACGTGTTCTTCAAAGATGATTTGTGTACAATCAGAGACATACCTCTAAGTAAGAAGATCATTACATAGGTGCAAATGACCAGCAATAGAATGTTTCCTCTCAAACTCAGGGCAGATTTGAAGGAAGGCAGAACTATTGCAACTGTAACACAAGAAGTCTTTCAAGAACAAGTGAAAGATGTGAATTGGTTGTGGCATTTGAGATTTGGACATCTCAATTTCGGAGGCTTGAATCTGTTGCACAGAAAGGGAATGGTAAAGGGATTACCATTGATCGAGAAACCAGACAACCTTTGTGAAGGCTGCATCTTGGGCAAACAACACAAAGAAAGCTTTCCAGCAGAAAAGAGTATAAGAGCAAAAGCACCATTGGAAATTGTTCATTCTGATGTGTGTGGACCGATGCAAACACCATCATTTTCTGGAAATAAATATGTTTTAACTTTCATTGATGATTACACCAGAAAGACATGGGTGTATATGTTGAAACAGAAGAATGAAGTGTTTGAGAAATTCCTCCACTTCAAAACTCTTGTTGAGAAGCAGTGTGGGCATTATATCAAAGTGCTCAGAACAGATAGAGGAGGAGAGTACATCTCCCAAGACTTTCTGCGTTTTTGCAGAGAGAGTGGCATACGAAAGGAGTTCACCGCGAGGTATACACCTCAGCAAAACGGTGTTGCTGAAAGAAAGAATAGGACCATTCTTGACATGGTCAGAAGTATGCTGAAGGCAAAACACTTGCCGCATGAGTATTGGGTAGAAGCTATCACTTGCGCAGTTTACATCTTGAATAGATGCCCAACTAAAGCTATCATGAACAGAATACCAGAAGAAGCATGGAGTGGTCAAAAGCAAACAGTCACTCACATGAGAGTATTCGGTTGTGTGGCATATGCACATGTACCAGATCAGGTAAGGAAAAAACTTGATAGTAAGGGGGAGAAGTGTGTCTTTATTGGCTATTGTGATGAGTCAAAAGCATACAAACTCTATAATCCATCCACCAAGAAATTGATAGTAAGCAGAGATGTGCAGTTCATTGAAGATGAAGCTTGGGATGGAAGCTTAGAGAAGACAGTGAATGTGAAGACAATTGTGTCTCACGAAGAAGAAGAGGAAGGGACAGAAGCAAATAATCCTTCCTTGGCGGCTCCTCCTACACCACAGCAAGTACAACAAACCACACCACAAGCTGGAATTCGAACAGCCTTGAGAAGTCAAGGAAGTGCTTCTCCAAGCACACCACAGGGATCAGATATACCCTCAAGTTCGGATGGAACTCCAAGCACACCAAGAAGGCCAAGATTCAGAAATCTGAATGAGATTTATGAACAAGGAGAGGTAAGTAACAATATCGGTCTGAATTCATTATTCGCTTTATATTGTCATGTTGATGACCCAGTCCATTTTGAAGATGCTGTAAATGAAGATAAATGGATTGAAGCAATGAATGAAGAAATTGGTGCAATTGAAAAGAGTAAAACATGGGAATTAGTGGACCTCCCTGTAAGCAAAGCTGCCATTGGTGTTAAGTGGGTCTATAAGACCAAAAGCAATGCTGAAGGCAAGATTGATAGGCACAAAGCAAGACTTGTTGTGAATGGCTACAAGCAACAACAAGGCAAATACTATGATGAAACCTTTGCACCAGTAGCAAGGATGGAAACAGTCAGAACAATGTTGTCTATTGCAGCACAACACAAATGGAAGATTTATCAGATGGATGTTAAATCTGCATTCCTGAATGGAGTGTTAAAAGAAGAGGTTTATGTTGAATAACCTCTAGGCTATGAAATTAAAGGCCAAGAGCATAATGTCTGCAAATTGAAGAAGGCTCTTTATGGGCTGAAGCAAGCTCCAAAAGCATGGTACAACAGAATAGATGCTTACCTGATTGAGAATAGGTTTGATAAGTGTGATGGTGAACCCACACTCTACATAAAAGATAATGACAGTAAGATTATTATTGTTGTTTTATATGTAGATGATTTGATTTTTACAAGCAATGATGCTTCTCTCATTGCTGATTTTAAAGCAGTCATGAAAAGTGAATTTGAAATGACTGACTTGGGCTTCTTAAGATATTTTCTTGGAATTGAAGTAGACCAAAGTGAAAATGGCGTTTTCATTTCTCAAGATAAATATGTAGAAGCAGTGTTGAAGAGATTTAACATGCAGAACAGCAAAGCAATTGTGACTCCAACTGTAGTGGGGTTGAAATTAACCAAAGAAGACAGCAGCAAGGATTTCGATCCAAAATTATACAAGAGCATAGTTGGCAGCCTTATGTACTTGACTGCAACTAGGCCGGACATTATGCATTCTGTGAGTTTAATTTCCAGATTTATGGAAAGACCGAAAGAGACTCATTGGCAGGCAGCCAAGAGGATTCTAAGGTATGTGAATGGAATGAAGGGGTATGGTATTTTATACTCCTCTTCTGAAAGTTTCATGTTGACAGGTTACACTAACAATGATTGGGCTGGAAGTGTTGATGATAGGAAAAGCACATCGGGATATGTGTTTCATATGGGATCGGGAGCCATCTCATGGGCTTCCAAGAAGCAACCAGTTGTGGCTTTGTCAACACCAGAGGCAAAATATGTGGCAGCAACAGTAGCAGCATGCCAAGCAGTATGGCTGAGAAAAGTTCTTAGAGATTTGTGCCATAAACAGGAAAATGACACAACCATTTACTGCGACAATAGCTCAACAATCGCATTGTCTAAAAATTCTATTTTTCATAAAAGAACAAAGCATATAGACACCAAATTTCACTTCATACGTGAATTGGTTAACAATGGTGAGATTGTTTTGCAGCACTGCAGAACAGAGGAACAGTTAGCTGACATCCTGACAAAACCATTAGCAAAGAAAAGCTTTGATCATTTCAGGAAATGCCTGGGTATGCAAAAAAAACCCAGCAGTTAAAATTAAAGGGGAGTGTTGGAATGGTAATTTCAACTTGCAGATTTTTCCTCTACGATGCGATCGCAGATCGCACACCTTCTTGTCAATCTTCACCGTGTCCTTTGATTATCTGCGATGCGATATTTGCGATGCGATCGCATATCACAGATCACATGATTTAAAGGTAATAGAGGCGGTGGCACATCCTCTCTCTTCTTGCGATGCGATGGTGTGATAAGCCATGCATTAAATTCAAATAGGATATTTTGAGCCGTGTAATAAATGATATTTACTAGGGTTGGTAAATGTAGGTAAAATCTTAAATTTTACTATTTTTTTATTTACACGGAAGTAAGGGAAAATCAACACGTATTGTAAAAGATATTTTTGTGTTGTTAAATATAAAAGGAATGCAAGAGAAAGAGACGTGTGGAGAGTATTAGAAAGAAGAGCTCTTTCTTCTCTGGAACGCACAGCAATGCTGAAGATTTAATTTTCTGAGATAGTGGAATCAGTTTCTGGAACTGAAGTTCCTGTTGTAAATCCCTCTGAGTAGAGGAAGACAAATTCTGTAACAGTTTTTATTATTGTTTTATAATAAAAATCCTGTAGAAAACCAGAATGTTGTTCTCTGTGTTATTTTTTTTTCTGTTATGTTTGAAATCAACAGAAATTTCCATCACTCATTCCGTTCTAATTTTCTTGTTTTTATTGTTACTCTAGTCTATAGTCGAGATTCCGTTTCTCCTAAGCCACAATGCCAAAGGCTATGCACCGACCTTAAGATTTTCTTGTTTTTATTGTTGCTCCCGTCTATAGTCGAGATTATTCTTTTGATTGAACTGTTCAAATGCATTTAATTATTAGTATTTAACAACCTTCACTTTCCAATATATCCTCTGAAATTGACCCTTCCCTTCTAATAATGTGCCTCAGGGCTAGGCCTACATTCTCACCCATCCCGGTGCTCCCACCATTACATGTATTTGTATCACACCATCTTCCTTAATTATTCTCTTCTCTGCCTTTTTATGAACAGTCGCTTATTATTATAATGTTCATTTAGTATAGTATTTCTTCCATTCATAAGAAGCAGCTTGTTCTAATTGTCTTGTGTAGTTTTACAATCATTTCGTGGACACAAATATGAAGAAGAAAATTGAAAACCTCATCGCACTACACAAGAGAAACAACCTAAATGCCAACAGCAGTTGCTGAATTATAACTGCGGAGGTTGACCAATACATGGCAGCCATTGATGACAACATTCGTGGTGAAGCTTGGTTCCAGGTCTGATTTGGGAAATAATGCGCCTTCCACGGACTTCAGGGTTGCCGCTTTAGGAAACAGTTACATCTTGTGAGAAAAGAGAAAATGAAGCCGCACCACCATCCCTCCACACTTAGGGATATGTTTATATTTATTGAATGCATGTAGCATGTTTTACCACATTCTTAATAACATTTTTCTTTCTGAGTGCTCAATTTTCTTTCTAATTTTCTGCAATTTCTCCGTTTTTATGTTCACACTCATGGTTTACCTATTCAAATAAAAAATCTGTTTATGTTCCTGCTCATGGTTTACGCATTCAAATTAAAATTTTATTTATCTTCATACTCATGGTTTACATATTGAAATGAAATATTAATGATCTCCATGTTCTATTTTGAGAATTATCAACAGGGCTCACATGCATCCTTCGATGGTTTAGATATGTTATTATCATTTCGCTAGTCTTTTGTTTAGTAATTTAACAGCACTTTTATACTTCACTCTAGACCAATATAAACTGGTTTTTATTTTATTTTGATCAATATAAAACATTAAATGCTTATTGAATCAAAATGTTAAATACATCTCTAACATATTAAGCTTGAAAGTGCTTCTCAACACAATCAGTTTATCAACATTACTTATAAATAAAAATAATGTTTTTTTGAACATTAATATTCATATCATATAAATAAAAGAGAAAAGCAACAGATTTTCTAAAAATATTTCATATGGATGTAAAGTTTGAAGTTGCACTATTTTGGAAGTACAAATAAAGATCGAACACAATTATAATTGTTTTATTATAGTTTATAACGTAAAAAATAAACTAATTATATTTTATTATTCGTTAAATTATTAGAAAATATAAAAGATTCATGACATTAAATATACCATTATATATAATTATGTCCCCTACATATGTATATTTTGGAATAAAGCTTTTATAATTATTTTTTAATATTCTTAGTAGTAATCAAAAATAAAAAGTTAAGATTTATCAACAAAAATGTTATGCTCTTTTTCCTATTTTAATTAATAAATTAATTAAATAAAATATCACAAGGAAAATATCATATGAAATGAGTTATATTTTTTTAATGTGCGATAAGCCATTATATTGATTCATGTTATTGTAATAAAGTCTACTTGTAGATCAAGAATTTTCATGGTGAAATGAGTTCAACCTTCATATTTATAAATCTTCCTACCAATTTTTTCAAAAGTATTATTAATAATATTGATTCTTAATGTAACCCGTCATAAAAACTTTGATTATGAATTTACTTTTATTAAAAAATGGTTTGAAGAGATATTGCAAAGAACTTTATTATTGATTCTTAATGTAACTTTCCATAAACACTTTGATTATGAATTTACTTGGATAGAAATATACTCTGAAGAGATAATGCAAAGAACTTGTAAAGAACTCTATATGAACTTGTAAAGAACTCTATATATAGGGGAAGAATTGTTCCAAATTTTTAACATTTTCTTGAAGAATGTATATAACAAAGGCCAATATTTTTGTTGGAAAATATTTTGTGATGGAGATATAATGCTGCCTGTAATCATTAATGAAATCCTATATATATATATATATATATATATATATATATATTGTAAATTTGGGAGGACTATATCTTTATCATGTTCAATATAGGACCTCGATAGAAGCAGGGAATCAAATTCAAGACTTCACATCAAGAAGTGCATTAACATAACATCTAATCACCATCTATCCAAAACCTCATAGACGAATAAAAATATAATATTATTTTAATTTCTCAATCAAATTTTTCATAAACTTTTATAATTAAATTCCTTCTCGCTAAAATATATCATTGCTTCTTTTAACATATATAATATGATAATAGCCCAAACATATTTCGATTGCTTCTTTTAACATATATAATATGATAATAGCCCAAACATATTTCGATGTTGGATTAAGTTATATGATATCATAATTACTCATATCCAAAACCTTCTGGAAAAATAGAAATATACTATTATTTTAACTCCTCAATCAAAATTTCCATGGTTCTCAATAATTGAATTCCTTTTCACTAAAATATATCGTTGTTTCTTTTAACATATATAATATGATAATAACCCAAACAGATTTTGATGTTGGGTTAAGTTATATGATTCATACTTATGAATAAGCATAAAGTTGGGGAACAACGAACAATTATTACAAGGAAAATATGTGAAAGGTATGTTCTTTTCATGGTCATGAATATGGTCAAATTTCAATTTCTTATTATACCTGCTCATAGGTGTTCGATAGCCATTGAGTTGCTATTAGTTGATAGTTGACTATCTCTTTTTTAAAAGGTTAACCAAAGTTATAATAAAAAATTATTTAATTTAAATTTTAAATATGATTTATCTGAATGGGTATTGGCCAAAAACCTTTCAGCTTTTATTGCAAATTTTTTCTTGGAATGTAAAGGATCTACGTCTTTAACCAAAGTTTTATCTTCCCTTTTAAATTATGTACACTTTTAACCAAAGTCTCCTCCTCCGTTTTAAATTATATCACTTTAACCGAAAATTCAACTGAACTCTTATTGTTTTTAGTATTAATTCATATTAAAGCAAAGAAACTTTAAGCCTGAGTTTCATCTTAATGTTGAATAGTGTCCCACAGCTACTCTTGCATGTGTGCCATTTACCTTCGTGTATTTTTGCCATCTTCCATCGTTTTCACCATGGTTTTATGCTTGCCATGGTTCTTTGACACACCATTTTTCATGGACACTGTCCTTCCATTCTATGACATCACATCTCTGTTTTCTATTTGTTGTGAATGATTTTTGTTTTTTCTGAATGATGGCGCACAAAAATTTTAAGCCATACACAAATGGGGAAGCCTCTTTTTTTTGCTATTTTTGCTTCCCGTATTTCTTTCTTGTTATTTTTGCTAAGTGTGTTGTGTTTCTTTCTCCGTTGTCATCCAAGACTTACTTATTCGTAGGTCCTTTTTGGTTATGAGACACAAGCTCTGAGATTTAGTAACCATGGCACCCACAAAGCTCAATGACAGATAAAAGCTTCACATCAAGCATTTATCCGAATGAAGAAAGTAGCAGTAGCAGCAGGAAAAAAAATTACTTTCCCTTCTCATTAATGGAAAAGCCAGGTAGTATGAATAACAAATACTTGATGTCTTTCCATGGCCGTGAATGTCTTTCTTCTCACTAGTTTTCTCTATGAGAAAACCTATCATCCCATTGCGATACTTTTTCCATCCCTTTACATTACTGAGCAACTTGTGAGGGAAAGGAAAATTATTGGTTGATAATGTGTATGCCTCCAGAGTCCACAAGAAGAGGAAGCAAACACAGTATGTGCATTGGATGATCCAAGGCATAGTATTGTAGTTTCTTCTACGTGCGGCCAGGCAACATGCTCTGGCCAGTGTTCCTCCTTTTCAACCAACTTTAAGTGACAGTTTCTCTAAATGCCATGCCTGCTTCACAGGCTTCAAAGGAGGGGCTTAGGACCAGATTACGACTACTACATCTGTTGGCCTTTGCAGCAATGTATGGGAGTTCGATATTGTCAGGCCAGGTTAGCTCAGAAATTAATGAGCGCAAAACAACTGAGTGTTATTATTCATTCAACTATTATTATTTATACATATACAAAAACGGATCAGTTCATCTTCTAGATGACTGTCCGGCTTCACCTCATCCGTTTCAGATTAGGTGTCAACATTCCCCCCCTTAATCTGAAGGGATGTTGGTGAGTCCAAGCATCGTTCTGAATCTTTCAAGCTTTTCTCTTCCAAGCGCTTTGGTGAAGATGTCTGCAATTTGCTCGTTTGTGGAACAATGACGGAGATGGATTGTTTTGGCCTCAACATGATGTCGGATCAGATGATATTTAGTATTGATGTGCTTAGTACGATCATGGAACTTTGGATTCTTGGCCAACTTTATTGCAGATGTGTTATCAATCATGAGTGGAGTAGATTGTATTTGTTTTACTTGGAAATCTTCAAGAATTTTCCTGAGCCAAAAAATTTCTTTCGTTGCTTCAGCTGCTGCCACATATTCTGCTTCTGTTGTGGAATCTGCTGGTACTGATTGTTTGCGTGATCTCCAGGAGACAGCTCTTGATCCAAGACTCATAGCATATCCTGAAGTAGATACCCCAGTTTCTTTGTCTCCATCGAATTTTGAATCAGAGTATCCAATCAAGTTGAAGTCGTCCACCTGTGTATACTTGATTCCAAGGTCTTGAGTTCCCTTCAAGTATCTTAGAACTCTTTTTGCAGCAGACCAATGTCCCTCACAAGGCTTTTGCATAAACCTGGAGAGGATTCCAACATCAAATGAAATGTTTGGTCTGGTAGTAGTGAGGTAGATGAGACTTCCTACAAGCTGTCTATACTTTGTTGCATCCTCAAATTCTTTTCCTTCAGTAGATGTGAGCTTCAAGTTTTGTTCCATTAGAGTAGAAAGGGGATTGCACTCTTTCATGCCAAATCTGTATAACAAATCTCCAATGTATTTCTTTTGGGAAAGAAATATGGACTTTGGATGTTGGGTTACTTCAATGCCAAGATAGTAATGAACATAGCCCAAATCAGTCATTTCAAAAAAATTTCCTAATTCTTTCTTTATGGATGCAATATAGCTTTCATTGTTCCCTGTCATTAAAAGATCATCTACATATACCACAAGATATACAACTGTTTTGCCAACTTTCTTGACAAATAAAGTTGCATCATCAAGATCAAAATGTTTGAAGTTGAGTTTCAGAAGATGCTCAGTTAGTTTTTCATACCAGGCTCGTGGTGCTTTTTTGAGGCCATACAAGGACTTCACAAGTTTGCATACTTTGTGTTCATGTCCTTTCACAGCAAATCCTTTAGGCTGGGACATAAAAACATTTTCTTTTAGATCTCCGTTCAAGAATGCAGTTTTTACATCCATTTGATGGACTTTCCAACCGTTCTGAGCAGCTAGTGCAAAGAGTGTCCGGATGGTGGCCCATTTTGCTGTGGGAACAAAAGTTTCCTCATAATCGACCCCTTCCTTCTGTGCAAAACTTTTTGCCACAAGCCTAGCTTTTTCCTTGTCAAGTGAGCCATCAGCTTTGTACTTGTTCTTCTAGACCCACTTGCAGCCAATTGGTTTCGTTCCAAATGGAGGATCAACCAGCTTCCAAGTTCCATTCTTTATGAGGGCATCATACTCCTTCTGCATCACTTCTTTCCATTCATCATGAGAAGCAGCTTCTTTGAAGGAATTTGGTTCAAAATCTGTAGACAAGTTCAATTCACAATCATAAGTAACATCCATATCAACAGGTGAATTAGAGTTATCTACATCACCTCCGTCTTGTCGGTTTGAATTTCGGGTTCTTGTTTTTCCAATTTCATCAGGATGAACACTTTCAAGTGTCTTTGTCAGCCACTTTGGGGGACCTTTCTGAGATGGTCCAGGCTGTTCTGTTGATTGAGTTGGGTCTGAATCAAGATTGAGTCTCCCAATTCTATCAATTACATCACTTAAAGCATCATCCGTTGTTGAAGTGTCATGCAGGGGAGATTGTTCTTCAGAAGAAGATTCCACATGTTGATCTAGTATAGGAATCCCCCCTTCAAGATTTTCAATCTGATTATCAAACTCTTGAAATGATTTCGGTTTTGTGAATCTATCCAAGCGATCAAGTTGCCGCTCAACAACACGGTCAGATTTGGATGATTCAAGAAAAATGACATCTCTAGATAAAACAAACTTTTTATTTACTTCATCATAAAGGCGGTATGCTTTAGATGTGTTTGAATACCCCAGGAAGATACACTTACGACTTCTAGCACCAAGTTTGTTTCTATGTACCTTTGGTATTAAAGCATAATAGGTGGAACCAAATATCCTGAGATGTTTTACCGAAGGAACATGTCCATACCACAATTCATAAGGAGTCTTGTTTCTTATAGCACTAGATGGACATCTATTCTCTATATATGCAGCACATAGAACAGCATCAGCCCAAAACATTGTCTTTACATTTTTGAAGAAAAGCATGGATCGTACCATATTCAAAATTGTTCTGTTCATTCTTTCAGCTACACCATTCTGTTGAGGATTATAAGGCACAGTTGTTTGATGTTTAATCCCATGTTGGCGAAGATAGTGTTCAAATTCGTTTGATGTATATTCTTTTCCATTATCAGTGCGAATAGACCCAATATGAGATTGTGCATCATTTTCAATCCATTTATGAAAATTCTTGAATGTTTGAAAAGCATCAGATTTGTTCTTCAATAAGTAAACCCAACACATTCTGGTGTAATCATCAATAAATGTCATGATATATTTATTTCCATTTGCAGAAGAAACAGGCATTGGACCACATAAATCTGAATGAATAAGTTCAAGCTTCCTATGTGCTCTTGAATGTGAATCATGAAAAGACTGTTTGCTGTGCTTTCCTAGAATGCAAGCATCACATTGTTTATGTTTTCTAGGAATTGTAGGCAAACCAGCAACACCATTTTTCTTCAACAAGCGGAGACTATCATAGTTTAAATGTCCAAATCTAGCATGCCATAATAAACTTGATGGAAGTGCACCTTCTTCATGATGAGAAATATATGAGAAATGTTGTGCATGAGCAGAGGTTCCTTGCAGTTTAAGGAGTCTTTCTTCTTCTATACCCCTCATGACAAGTGAGTGGTCAGATGCCTTTCTTACCTCAAGCTTGCCATCAAACATGTGAATGGAGTGACCTTGCTGGCGGATGTGGACCAGGGACAGCAAGTTTCTCTTCAGCTGTGGGAGATATAGAACATGATCCAGAAGAAAGTCTGGAAGACCAGGCAGTTTAAGCCTGATTGTGCCAAGCCCTGATGGCTTGATTTTTGACTGATCTGCAAAGTATACTGCTCCATCAACATTTTTAGTGAAATCTTCAAAGAAATCTCTCCTATGAGTCATATGACAGGTTGCTCCTGAATCAAGCAACCAGTCATTTTTTGAAGAAGCAAGTGAAGCATTAAACAAATCTTCATTTACTCCAATATTACATTGTGCCTCAATATAGTGCATAGATTCAGGTGCTTTACCTTTGTCTGAGTCATCAGTTTTACCTTTCTGCTGATTTCTTCTCTGCTCAACTTTGTCCCATGGTAGCTTGCATGTAGAAGCATCATGTGATCCATTTCGTTTGCAGCGAATGCAATGCAGATCTGCCTTTTCTGCTTGAGAATGTCTGCCCCTCTGCCTCTGAAGTATCTTCCTCTTCCTCTTCGTCCACCTCTTCCTCTTGCAGAATCTTGAGCAGGATGCTTTTCTTTGTGAGCAAGGCAAACAGTCTCTTCAGAAGATTCAGGGACTGTTTTCTTTCCAAAGGCTTTCTCTCTTTCAACAAACTTTTTCACAAGAGAGTCAAAGGTTATATCTTTAAGGTTTCCATTTGCTTGTAAAGACTCAAGATAATTGGAGTAGGTAGGATAGAGTGCTTTGAGAAATGCAATAAGAGAGATATCCAGCTCAACCTTAGTGGATTTTATATCGTGCATTATAGACTTTATTTCAGATGCAAGAGCAAGAGGATCATTATTTTTCAGTTCAAGAGTGAAGAGTTTAATCATGAGCTGAACAACTTCAAGTGCAGAATGTGTATCATAGAGTTCTTTCAGCTTTTGTAAAGCTTCAAAGGCAGTGGAATAGTAGGAAATATGACAACTTACTTCCTCATTGACAGATGTTGCGATCAATGCAAAGGCTTTGTTGTTCTTGTTTTCCCAAATGGCGAGTTCTTTGTCTGATGTGGGCTGCATAGGGTCTCTGTCTTCTTCTCCAACACACACACCTTTCCACAACTCATTGTAGATAAGGGTGTGTTTTACCATCCGGGACCATTCAGAATAGTTCTCTTTGCCAATGAGAACTATTCCTACCATAGAAATGATTGAATGCATTATGGAAAAAAAATATCTCTGCCAAAAAACACTTCTGTTGAGAGAGAAAAAAAATCCTTATATGATAGCCTTATGCATTCTCCATATATATATATATCACTGCTCATATATATATTATTGTTCAACAAAACTAGGGTGCTCACTGCTTACATATATCAATATCTTCAACAAAAAATAGCGCTCACATATATATGACTGCTTACATATATCACTGCTGAACAAAAAAGGGCGCTCACTGCTTACATATATCAAACAAAAAGGCGCTCATATGAAAATATATGTATATCACTGTTTAAAAAAAGGAGGGCGCATATATATATCACAGTTTTGACAAAAAAGCAGTCACCAATATATACTCCACACAGTGAACATATACCACCAATACCACCAATTTATGGGGTTGTAATGGAAGTGTATTACTGTTGTTGTTGCGACCCGTGATAGGATTTGTTGATGGCGTGTTATTGCAGCAAAGGTATCTGCGAAAACCTTAAGACCGTGCTCAAAAAGAGACGCAGTCTCAGCTTGCATACCACAGTCTCAGCGTTTAATACCGCAGTCTTAGCTCTCCACGGCCATGGCCAACATTCACCATGGACGAGTCACGCTGCCATTAGACCATCCTCGCCCAGACGACCATCTCATCAGTGCTATCTGAATGGGAAATACAGTATTGTAAGACAGGCAAGTATTGTTACATCGGGTTGAACACCAGGGGCTGCATCAAATAAGAAGCTTTTCGATACCACAGTCTTAATACCACGGTCTTAGTACCAGCTTTTAATACCACAGCACTTTAAAAAAGGCGCAGTCACCAGTGAGAAATCACTGTGATTCCGGGAGACGCAAGCACAAAGGTCTACACCGAACAACTTCAAGTGCAGTATATCACAGTTCAACAAACAGAAAAACGCAGGTCTTCAATACATTAAACGCAGGTCTTCAATTCATTAGACGCAGTCTTCAATATACCATAACAAGAAATACATTAAACACGGGTCTTTAATTCATTAAACGCATTCTTCAATATACCATAACAAGAAATACATTAAACGCAGGTCTTTAATTCATTAAACGCGGTCTTCAATATACCATACGCAGGTCTTCAATACATTAAGAGCAGTCATCTTACCGTTGTCAGGCCACAATACGTTGCAAAAAACGCAGGCTTCTTCAAAACGCAGTCACAGTGCCTTCAAAACCATAAACGCAGGTCTTCTCTTCCTTGAACGGACCTCAACGCAGCGTATGCAGCGATGTCAGAGGGATGTCAGAAGAGCAGAGAGCGTATGCAGGGTTGGTGCACCAGGGAGCAGAGGTTTCATGAGGCAGCAGAGGAGTTACGCTATTTCTGGAACCTGGGACCTGTGCTCTGATACCATGTCAGGACAGGTTAGCTCAGAAATTAATGAGCGCAAAACAATTGAGTGTTATTATTCATTCAACTATTATTATTTATACATATACAAAAACGGATCAGTTCATCTTCTAGATGACTATCCGGCTTCACCTCATCCGTTTCGGATTAGGTGTCAACAGATATGGGTGAATTTTATTGGGGTTCATGTGCTGGCAAGAGCCATTCCCAAGCAACAATTTGGGTTTATACAAAGCAAATTGTATCATGTTTGTTTCAACACTCTGGCATGTGGGTTGGTGATTTACTTGTTGGCATATTCGGCTCTGCATCCATGGTGGTCTCGTTCCAAGGTGGAGATATGGGAATATTATAACTTCTTCTTCTCACCCTTCTTAACATACTCTACTTCGAACCCTGGGCAACCAAGGTATTTATATATAGATTATAATATTTTTAAGAATAAAATTTATAAGAATATTTTTATCGAGATATTGCATATATTATAATGCTTCAGTCAAAATATAAACAAAATATATTTAGAATATAATATTAAATCTAATATTAATAGATTATAAATATCTGTATTTAATTTAATAAAATAATATTATTTTTAGTGGAGTCGAATATGATATTTTTCACACTATGGAACCATATGAAAATTTGCAAAAATCACTTTGACATCCTTCTATCCTTCGAAAGATGTTTCAACCTAGAATATGCATATACATATTTTGTTTATACTCTATTGTTTTGTTTATACTCTGTTGTTTAAATGGTATTATTTCTCTAATACAATCATCACATGAGATTCAACAATCACATGTTATTTGTGTTTTTTGGATATTCAACCAGCAACAAGAACTTATTATTTGTTTTGTTTTATTTATTTGTTTTGTTTTATTTTCCGAGGAGATTCAACCAGCATCTATTATATGCATGGGAGATTCAACTAGCATCTATTATTTGTTTGTTTTATTTGCATGGGAGATTTAAACAGGCACCTGCTATTTGATTTATTTGTTTTGTTTTTATGTGCCCAAGAGATTCAACTAGCATCCATTATTTTTTTCTTTTATTTGCGTGGGAGATTCAACCAACATCTATTATTTGTTTGTTTTATTTGAATGGGAGGTTCAACAGGCACCTGGTATTTGCTTTATTTGTTTTTTTTTTATTTTCCCAGGAGATTCAACCAGCATCCATTATTTGTTTGTTTTATTTGCGTCAGAGATTCAATAGGCACCTGTTATTTGTTTTATTTTATTTTCCCGGGAGATTCAACAAACACCTATTATTTTTTTATTGGGAGATTATACAAGATATGTAACTTGAGTCTTACTCAGATCTTGAACTTGTCATTTGTATTTAACAAGTTATTTCAGCTACTGAAATTTGAACATTATTTTTTATAAAACAAGTTGTGTCCCCTACTTAAATTTTCAATTTATCATCATTTTTCTTATTCATATATCAACATTAGATAAGATGGGGTAAATGTAAGCTACTCAAAACTTTTATGTAAAGTAGCACTCAAATCTTTTTTAGTGCATCAATTTTTTAAATTTACTTTCCCAATATTTTAATGTATCCTTGTTTTTTATTTATATATTCACATAAAATTAATGCATAACAATCACAAGAGTTTCATCCTTAATCTCCTTATTCTTGCCCTCTATGTCTAGCTAGATTAACATGTTCTTCTAGTTTGTAGGTTTTTAAGGAAAAGTAATGCATAACAATCACAAGAGTTTCATCCTTAATCTCCTTATTCTCGCCCTCTATGTCTGGCTAGACTAACATGTTCTTGTAGTTTGTAGGTTTTTAATCTCCTTATTCTCGCCCTCTATGTCGGGCTAAACTAACATGTTCTAGTTTGTAGGTTTTGAAAATATTGTGGTGGCGAACTATATATTCATATTTTTCTCTTGTAGTTACCATTCTTAGACTAACATGTTCTTCTAGTTTGTAGGTTTTTAATCTCCTTATTCTCGCCCTCTATGTCGGGCTAAACTAACATGTCCTTCTAGTTTGTAGGTTTTGAAAACTTTGTGGTGGCGAACTATATATTCATATTTTTCTCTTCTAGTTACCATTCTTACGTATAAGATTTCTTTTTCTGTGTAAGGAATGGTAAGATTTTCTTTTTTTCTTTTTTTCTTTTTTTTGTTGCAACTATTGGCAATAGGAAAGCATAAAAAGCAAAGATTCTAATCTAACATTTACATATGGATTGTCAAAGGGATATGTTTTTCTGTGTAAGGAATGGTAAGATTTTATTTTCATGTTGCGACTATTGGCAGTAGGAAAGCATAAAAAGAAAGGATTCTTATCTAACATTTACATATGGATTGTCAAAGGGATATTCATTAAAAGTAAATTTTAAGGAATGGTAAGATTTTATTTTATTTTTTATTTTTTCTGTTGGGAAGATTGGCACTAGGATTCTTATCTAACATTTACATATGGATTGTCAAACGAATACTAATTAAAAGAAAATTTTAAAGAATGGTAAGATTTTTTATTTTTTATTTTTTATTTTTATTTTTATTTATTTATTTATTTATGTATTTATTTATTTATTTATTTATTTTTCTGTTGGAAAGATTGCCAATAGGATTGTCATCTAACATTTACATATCCATTGTCAAAGGGATATTCATTAAAAGTCTCTATTTATTTTATAAGTAAGCACCGCTTTACTCTTTCTACAAGTTAACTTCTAATTGCAGAAACTACAAAAATATGTGCAATTATAAGGAGTGAAGGTTCCTAGAACAAAAACATGCTTTGATGAGCTCAAAACTTGTAAAATTTGTAAATATAACCCATTAATTTGTATGTTGTCTTATAGTCATACAAATTTGTAAAATTTGTAAATATAACCTATTAATTTGTATGTTGTCTTGTAGTCAAATAGTTTGTATGTTGTCCTATATCTACAATGCTTAGAACAATGTTCGAGACCAATATGTCATTGTATCTATTTAATTGAAATGGAAATAGCTATGTGGGATGAGAGCCCATACATTCATACAAATTTGTATGTTGTCTTGTAGTCAAATAGTTTGTATGTTGTCCTCTATCTACAATGATGTTTGAGACCAATATGTCATTGTATCGATTTAATTGAAATGGCAATAGCTATGTGGGATTAGAGCCCATACATTCATACAAAGAACAATGTTAGAGACCAATATGTCATTGTGCTGATTTAATTGAAATGACAGTAGCCATGTGGGATTAGAGCCAATACATCCATACAAACATCGTGTACC
Source organism: Pinus tabuliformis (assembly GCA_031772625.1). NCBI lineage: Eukaryota > Viridiplantae > Streptophyta > Pinopsida > Pinales > Pinaceae > Pinus > Pinus tabuliformis. Next base: position 339,066,444 of record CM062818.1, on the reverse strand, counting down.
CATATACCTAAACCTAATTATGTAATTGTTGAAACGTCTAATGCATTTTCCATTTGTATTTACGTTAGCACATTGGCCAGTACACAACTAAGTCAACAATATATTGCAATCTAGGAAATATAAAAAAAACCACTATTTCTAAAAACATTGATCACTATACGTAAAACACAACTAAGTCAGCAATATATTGCAATCTAGGAAATAAAAAAGAAACCACTATTTCTGAAAACTTTGACCATTTTAAGTAGAATACAAATAAGTCAGCAATATATTGGAATATAGGAAATACAAAAGAAACCACTATTTCTGAAAACTTGTACTTGCATGATACTTTTAAGTCTGGGTCACCATCCATGCACGTGGAGTCATTGCAGCAGATCGCAAATGTTAATATTTGTTGGGCAGGTATACCGTCAGCAACGCAGCGACTTGTTTACATTAGAGGATTCCAAAGCTATCAGGGGAATCCAAAACTATCAAGATGAGGGATAATGAATTTTTATAAATAGCATCGCTAAGCAATCCATCTAGATGTTTTGCATTATACATGTATTATTTTATATGTACACTCTTTACATAGTACACTATTGAGTCTGTACTAATATATTCTTGTTAGTTACTTATTTGAGATTTACTTTCCAGGGGAATATTTCTATATGACGTCATGACTAGAAATGTATTCGTACACAATCATCTCATCCTTGGCAATCCAGGCAACCCTTTATTTTAGAAAAAAGAGTTCTATTCACTTAACCCAACCCGTCCTTTCTTTGAAGAGGAGAATACCTTCCTGTGTGAATTTCTTCCGATGGAAACAAATATTGTTGTAATTGCTTTACAAACTCTCAGTTGGTTGTAATTTATTTGTAGTTTTTCTCTATGTAATTGATCCCAATAGGCTATTTTATTTTTTTTTAGGTTGAAATCTATGTAGCATATTTCCATAAGTTATTTTTATTTATGTCAAATTAATTAATAATTTTATGTGTTTTTCCATTATTTATGTTTAATATATATATAAATTATTATGATTATATTAATAAAATGGTTAACATATTTGGATAGACATAAGTTTTTATTTAATGTTGATTTCTATGATGTTGGTTAATTTGCATGCTAATTGCATCACTGTATTAGGTATAGTGAAAATGTAAACATGAATTTAGATATGTAAAATAGTTAATATTTGAAATTCCATTAACATCTTTAATTTATTACTATAAAATAAATATTTTAATTAAAATAAAATTAATTATCCAAAATTTAATAATAAAAGAGATTTATCTATTTAAAATGGAAAAGATATTCCCTCTATGAAGAACTCTCCCAACTGTCATTCTGCACTAGTCTACAGCGTCAGATCCAATGTTATATGATTGAAATTTCTTCCACCATTAGATCCCACTACTGTCAACTGAATCTTTATCAAAATATTTTGTATCAAGTTGAAATTATTATTTTATGATGCATGTTCACTCAAGAGGAGTTTCAAAGACTCTGTTTGCACAAATCATTCCCCATGAGAATGCACTGGGAGAAACCTTTTGCTCGTTGAACCTTGCTAGTAGAGTTTGAGGATTAGAGCTTTGTCCTAATCAAAGACAACAATATGTTGGTGAGGTTTTCAAGAATAAGTTTTATTTTTTGTTTACTTTAATTTGCAAAACCTTATCATTCCACCACAACACCATTGGATATAATAATCACCAAATGAATTATGATTGAAAAATCAAAATGTTGTGCATGTTGCAAAATGATCTATCTAACCACATTAATTATTAATAACCTAGCTTAAAGATCTTTCAAAAGTAGTGGTGCCTATAATGAGATGAATATTACAACAAACAATTTAAAAAATTGTGTTGCCCACAAAAGTTGACAATTATCAATAATGGATTTCTTCATATTCATTTGGAAATGAGCTGGCCTCTTAGGAATATATTCCATTTCCTTCATTTGCACTGAAATTGTTAGTGTCAACTTCTGCAATCAAACTAGGAACAACTTACCTAATTTCTAGAATCAAGCATGCAAGGCCATTGGCCCAACCTAGACCCGACTTAGTAAGCATTGCAAAAATTTACAATCCTTTTTGTGTATGTAAATGATTTTGACAAACTTGTTTCCAATGTACTAGTGTGTTAGAAATTCCAAAATTGTATTGTTCCCCTTCCCCTGTCCCCGTAGGTCATTCAAATTTAGAAATAATTATAGCTTAATCAAATTAGAAATAACTGTTAAATTGAATCCTCTACACTGTTAGATTCAATGTTAGATGATTGAAAGCTCTTCCACTATTAGATTCCCCTGCTTTAACTATCAATTGAATCTTAATTAAAATATTTGGTATTGAGTGGAAATTTTATTTTAGTTGTAGCAAATTTCAATTTGTCTCTCACAACAATATAATGCATGTTAACTCAGGAGGAGTTTCAAAGACTCTATTTGTACGAACTATTCCACATGAAAATGACCTCAGAGAAAGTCTGTGCTCATTGCAGCTTACTAGTAGAGTTAGATGATTAGAGCTTAGTCCTAATCAGAGACATCAAGGTTTTGGTGATGTTCTCAAGTATAATTTTTGTTTTTTGTTTACTTTAATTTGTCAAACCTTATCAATCCACTACAACATCATTAGATAGAATAATCCCCAAATGACTTATGATTGAAAAGTCAAAATTTTGTGCATGTTGCAAAATTATATCTCGAACCACATTAAGTATTAACACCTTAGCTTCAAGATCTTTCAAAAGGATTGGTGCCTATAATGAGCTTCATAGTACAACAAACAATTTAAAAAATTGTGTTGACCACAAAAGTTGACAATTATCAATAACATATTCTTCCATATTCATTTGGAAATGAGTTGGCCTCTTAGGAATATATTCCATTTGCTTCAGTTGCATTGAAACTTCTAGTGTCAAATTTTTCAATCAAAATAGAAACAACTTGCCTGATTTCTGGAATCAAGCATGCAAGGCCATTGACCCAACCTAGACCCATCTCAGTAAGCATTACAAGAAATTATAATCTTAGATTTTAGATTTCTGGGATTTTTAGATTGTTGTAATGAATTTTTCTGATAAATTTATAATCCTTTTTTTGTATGTAAATGATTTTTACAAACTTGTTTCTAGTGTACTAGTGTGTCAGAAATTCCAAAATTGTATTGTTTCCCTTCCCTTATTCCTATAGGTCGTTCAAATTTAGAAATAACTATAGCTCAATCAAATCAGTAAAGATTTTTAAATTGAATTTTTTTCCCATGCTATTGTTGAAGGACAATTTTCGATAATTCTTGGATCTCAACAAATATATTGTTGGAGCTAGACAAGCACCAAAACTAAATCTCTTTGTAGCAAAAAGAAGAGAAATTTCATGGTAATTGTCGCTTCAGATTGTAAGTAGCCTCATTCATTTTAGATTCCCATTTTAGTACATCTAACAAAACCAAATCATTCAACAACTGCACTTTGATTGATCTAGCTTCAATTCACGAGTGACTTTTGTGAAGAGTCTACATCATCACTTGCAATGTACTTAATATCTACAAGGAAATTATTTTCCATCGCAATAATAAATGTTTCCAACACAAAGATAATATGATAATTAATGTGCGTATGTTACATATGTTATGATAAGCCTAAACTATGGTTTCTTTAACAACTGTATATTAAGAAATGCTAACAATAGACTTGTTCTTATGTTATTCTCACGAGATTCAACTGCAGTAATAGAACTAACATAACCCAAATTTGAGGTTGATGAACATAGTATGGGGAGTATAAGGTTAGTCATAAAGATAATTTTAGCTATCAAGAAATTGCCCCAACATAATACCTTTCTAGAAAATGTATCCTCAATTAATACTATTATCTCAAATAGCGAGAATATAACTCGCTTCACTTTTGCTATTCTAAATCACCTTAGAGAATCAAGCAATGATCTAGATCTTTGGGGGAGGCCCCCAAGATCTAAAACATTAAAATGGATCATGGGGGGAAGGCCCCCAAGATCTGAAGAATTTCTGGAAGAAAAAGAGTAGAATGCCCAAGAAAAAAACCACAAAGAATTTTTTTATTAAAACAGATAATAACTGTAAGGACTACATTGTGGTGAACCATCTGTCCTTTTATAAAATGTGACTTGGTACTTATAGTATTTTTTAGTTACAATACCACGGATCAATTCCATGGGTGAATGAATATCATGGGTGGATATCACAATACAATGGGTCAATTCCGTGGGTGAATGAGTACCATGGGTGGATGTCACAATACCATGGGCCAATTCCATGGGTGAATGAGTACCATGGGTGGATGTCACAATACCATGGGTGAATAAATACCATGGGTGGATGTCACAATACCATGGGTGAATCAATATCATGGCTGGATGTCACAATACCACGAGTCAATTCCATGGGTGAATGAATACAATGGGTGGATGTAACAATACCATGGGTGAATGAATACCATGGGTGGATGTCACTTACCATACCTGGGTGGATAAATACCATGAGCGGATACCACTTACAATGCCATGGGTAAATTACATGGGTGGATGAATAACATGGGTGGGTGGATGCCATTTTCCATTCGGATCATTCCTCCCTCCTTAAGAAGCAATGGTCCCCATTGCGTGAAGTTCCCTCTTACAAAGCCTTTGTTGAATATAAAGAGCCACTGAAGAGATGGGTTTTATGTGGTTAACCCATAACCATGATGAAAGAAGATTTGAGGATGGATTTACCCTATGATGCTCGTGACCAACTATGATACTGATAGTGTGAAAACTAGAAAATGGACTTCGATGAAGTGTGGGTTTCTGGATTACCCATAACCATGATGAATGAAGATCTAATGATAGAGATACCGTGTAATGCTTGTGACCAACTGTGATACTAACAATGTGTAGCCTAGCAAATGGACTTCGATGAAGTGTGGGTTTGTGAATGACCCATAACCATGACAAACGAAGATCCGAGGATATAGATAACCTACAATGCTTGTGACAAATTGTGATACTTACCGTGTGTCGCCTAGCAAATGGACTTTGATGACAAGGATTTTGTGTAGTTGACCCATAGCCGTGATGTTGGTTGTTGATGAGGTAGTAGGTGCCTACATAGCCTGGGATGGGAGGGCACGTTTCCAAAAAACCCAAGTCGAATGCTTCTATGTTGAAACTGATGAATGTGAAATAGGTGCTTACTAAAGTGGGGTGGGATGGCACGTTTCGAATGGGAACCCGCTCTGAATGCTGCTTTATAATTGAAATGGACATAACTCAGTCAATATAACTCAAAATATTTATTATAACCTGTTTTTGGAAGCAGAAGGACCATTTTGCATCTTCCCATGTGTTAGGAATCCTTATCTAGACACTCTAGAATCTCAGATTCACGCTGCAATTTTTTCAGCATCACAAAAGTTCTAAAACGATCGTTGATTTTCAATCAGCGAGATCTCCCAGATCTGAACTCTCATTTGACCCTCTCTTTTTTTTTTAAATTGGGTGAATTTTCAAGAGGAGCTTACATCTACAATCCATTTTCTGAAATTTTGCACAAAAACTTTAAAAAATGATAAGAGAGTCTCCATCCACCAGTTGTCGTAAAAAAAAAAAAAAATTCTATAACATAGTCGATTTTGAATCAGTGATATCTCCCTCATACAGACTCCGATTAGGCTAATTTTTTTTTTAATTTTGGTATTTTTTCGTAAAGAATCTATGTATGTTATTTGGTTTTGTAAATATTGCACGAAATGTTTTAGATTTGATCTGCAAACTTGTCGGCCAAAAAAAAAATCCTACAAAAAAATGAAGAAAGAAAAATTCTTCCTGCTTGGCCCAATAAAGTGCTTTGTGGAGGTTGCAACGTGTGCCTAAAGTTTGTTGAATATGGATACAAATTTTGAAACTGAAATACACATCAAACTCTCATTCCCATGGAATCATAACCTGCTCTAATTCCATTGATCCAGATCTTGGGGCGAGGCCCCCAAGATCTAAAAAATTGCGAGAAGAGAAAGAGTAGAATTCCTAATGAAGAAGACAATAAAGAATTTTTTTATTAAAACATATAATAATTGTAAGGACTACATTGTGGTGGACCATCTGTCCTTTTACAAAATGTGACTTGTTACTTATATTATTTTTCAGTTATAATACCGCAGGTCGATTCCATTGGTGAATGAATACCATGGGTGGATGTCACTTACAATACCATGTGTGGATAAATAGTATGGGTGGATTCCACTTACGATACCATGGGTAAATTACATGGGTGGATGAATAACAAGGGTGGATGAGTACCATGGGTTGATGCCATTTTCCATTTAGATCAAGCAACTTGTTATGAAATCATATGAAATGCATAAGTAAGGGTGTTCTAACATGAATCTCAAGTCCTAAACAATATTATTCATACACCGGTCAATCTAGATTTCCCATATTCTTATTTTAGCTTACACCTTGATATTCCTCCTCCTTGCAGACATTTAGACTATGAAACACAAGGTAGTTATTGAATACGGGATCATTTAGATATGATAAGAAAAGTGTGATACACTATTGTAATTTTCTCTACAAATTTGATGAAAAGTGTGGCCTGAATTTTGGCAATTTTATGGTTAATGTAGTATAAGCTGAATGTAAATTTATAGTCTTCTATACAATATCAAGAAAGCTATGCCTAGTATCCATCACCAAATATCAAGACATGTTCTCCAATTCCACAGTTTCTACCAAATCTCTCCCAATGCTCGAGTTGACTTTTCAATAGACTTATTTTTCCTACTCTAGAAGTGATGAAAGCCATCACTTTTCATATAGGAGGATTTAGATATGATAAGAAAAGTGTGATACTTAATGATAATTTTCTCTACAAATGTGATGGAAAGTGTACCTTGAACATTGGCAATTTCATGGTTAATGTAGTATAAACTAAAAGAAAATTTTCTTTCTGCTATATAATATCAAGAAATTTATGCCCACTAGCCAACACTAAAGAGAAAGATATGTTCCCCAATTATGCAGCTGCTACCAAATCTCTCTCATTGTTGGAGTTATTTTCTCAATAGTCATGCTTTTACTTCTCTTGAAGTGATGAAAGCCACCTCTCCATATATTTTCTACTATCTGTACAAAGAAAAAAATGACCAACTTCATATACCTACTAAAATATAAATTGGTTCCTATTAAGACAGTCATAGATATAATGAAACCTTAGTAGATTAAAAAAACTTTAATAGGTCAAGAACCCATAGAGAAAAAAAAATAATCAATGAATATGAAATCAAATCAACATAAAATGGTTAACGACTCTCATATAAAACCCTCAACAATATTGAAGTACGATTTGTACAAAATATAGGTTAATTATAGTAAAACCTTAAGATTCTTCATGTTGAAACAAGGATATAGAAAGATATAAATCAAGAAAAGTCTATGCTTCCTTTAGAGGAAAGGAGAAGTTGATGATGAAGTGTACAAAAATGACCTCCGATTTTGAAGGTAGCTGATCGCGATCTATTTCTTTATTTACGAGGAATTCATGTTAGCATAATCAAACAAGGTCTTTAACTTCAACATAGACCTCATTATTTGTAAGGCTCAAGGAAGCACTATTTCATTCAGATTATATTGTACCATGGTCCTTGACCTTTGTTGATATTGTTTTGTCTTTCAACGATTTACAAAAAAAATTAATTAGTGTTATATTTTATTGCCTTACGGTGTTTCCTTTGTAACATTTGGTGCAATTTCTAGTTTAGAAAACTATAAAACTGAAATTATATAATCAAAATGCTAAAAAGTCGAAATCTTGAGAACATACTTTAAAGCTAGCGATAACATTTTTCATATTTATGGTTTTGATAAAGTAGCAATAACTAAATTATTGAAATTTGGAGTAAATTTGTGTAATCAAATGACACAAATTTTATGGATTTGGTTAGTTAATAAAATGAAGATAGTTTATATTTTTTTGAATATTTTTATTATTATTTAATATGTATTTAATCTATTAGTTTTACCTTTTCGAAGATTTTCCACCATTTTAGTGTTCATAAATATGGAGTTGAAATATTTTATGTTGATGGATTTTTTTTTTTGTTTTTATTTTTTAATATGTATTATTATTAGGAGCTAATTTCTAATTTATATATAGAAGGTGTCTTGTTAAGGCATTTTATGGGAAAAAATCAACCATATTAAGAGCTAGTTTGGCCTAGTATGGGGGGGATCCCTAATGATTTTGACAACATAGAAGTTCCTAGATCCAAACCACATGTTAATCGTACAATTTAGGACTCACATCAACTAGTTAGTTAAATCCTTAATAGTATAATTTATTTAGAAAAACATATAAATATGTGATTCAAAATAATATGAGTGTTTTTTTGTTTGATCATGTATCCTTTCAATTGTCATTTGCATTCATTAGAAAGAAAAAGAAAAATTAACCATTAATATTTATAAAAAATCTTTAATTACGTGTTCAACCTCACAAAACTTTGAAAAATAAATCTCTCATGTTGAATTTTGGACCCTTTAAAAATGCTTATAATAGATATAACTATATTTTACTAATAGATGTGTAAAGAATATATATTCAATTTTATTTATTTAAGTGTTATATTCTATTAGGATTATTGTGTCTAGTGCTCTAGAGCTACAAGATGTTACATTTAAAAAGAATAAAATAATATTTACACTAACAAGTTAAGAAATAATAATAACAAAAAAAACAATGTGGATCTTACATAAATTTTTCAATTTCTATCTTAATTTTACATTAACTTTTTATAGAGAAATAAAAAAATTGAAAGTAAAGAAAAAAAATTACATTTTAAGGTTGACATGGGATAGGTAAAAATAATATTATTGATTAATAGAATAAAAAAAGTAATACGAAGTGTTAATAAAAAATAATAATATTTGTTTATTGTGCCAAGAGGTACTCTACAACCAAGTATAGAGCTAGATTTGTAGATGTAAATGTTCAAAATTTAATGTTTATATGTCAACTCAATTAAAAAATAGTTAAAGCTGAAATGTAATACAAAGCCAATTATCTGGGAGATGCTATAGTGTAAACGTTTAAATATATTTTTATGAAAGAAAAAAGCATGGGGCGAGATGGATAGTCCATTGAGGTATTTATACACTTTTTTGAAATCATTGGCCGAAACCTATTAAATATGGAGGAATAATAATAAAAGTTGAAAATTGTTGGGGTTGTAAATAGGGCTTTTCATTGATTCCAAAGAATAAATCACCTAACAATTTCAAGGACTTTAGGCCCATATCATTGTGTAACATCATTTATTGATTGATATCAAAGATAATTGAAAATTACATAAGAGAATATCTCTCTACACATATTTCTTCTGAGCAGTTCGGGTTTCCCAAGAACGTAAGGTTCCAAGACGTGGGTAGAAATCACACATGAGGCTTTAAACATGATAAAAACACAGAGAAAGGAGGAAATTGTCCTTAATATGGATCTTCCCTGATCTTAAAACAATGTGGATTGGACATACCTAAGATTAAATTTACATAAAATTGGGTTCTCATTAAATGTCATGGAATGGATAATGGCCTACATCAGTAAAGTAAATTATGTGGTTGTTATAAATGGTGTACCCTCAATTTTTTTGTGTGCCTTCTAAGGAATTCATCAAGGACCATTCTTCTTATCCCCATTAATTTCTCTCATTGTCATTGAAGGTTTCAATAGTATAATCACTGTTGATAATGAGCTGGGTTTACTCATTGGTTTTGAGATTACTAGACAATCCTCCATCACAAACTTTATGTTGATGTCATTATTTTTGGATAGGCCCCGTGTGAGGAAATGGCTACATATCCAACATGTAATTAACACCATTGGAAAAATATCTGACTTACTTATAAGTCAGAAAAAATCAATCTTGTTACACTCATCTAAGGAGCCATCACAAGTAACTAAAATTGCGGATAATTTTGGCATTTCATTGAGCCCATTAAACTCTTGATTCACATATTTCAGGTTCCATTTAAATCTAAATAAACATAAGATATCTGACTGCAAATGGGTTATTGATATCCTTAGGATAAATTTAAGAAATTTTAATTATAGATGCCTAACACTTGGAGGAAGAGTTGTGTTGATTCAATCTGTTTTGTAGAATATTTCTATATTTTGGATGCATCTATACAAACTACCTAGGAGTGTTATTTCACTCAGATAATCTATCATTGTAGACTTTATGTGGTCAAGAGTAAAGGTAGACATAAAGATACATTTCACCAAGCTAGAATCAATTACTAAGAGACCATAATGTGGGGGATGGGGTGTTAAAAGCACTGAAACATTTGGATGGGCATTGTTTTCTATGAACCTCCGGAGGGCTCTCTTGAGATATGGAATTTGGAACAAGATCATTCGCAGTAAATAATTAAACAGCAAAGACCCTGTGGAATGGATTAGGCAAGGCGTTAATTGCACTAGAACATCCTCCTACATTTGAAGAATCTTGCTTGTAATGAGAGAATGGTCAATTGAGAACCTTTTCGTATGTCCTATAACATGAAACAATACATTGATTCGTATGGACCATATATATAGAGTGATTTGGGTTCAAAATCTTCCTAAAAGTATTAACCTACATTTACAATCCAAAAACATCCTTCACCTAACAGAAATAAGGAAATGATGGGACCCCCTATATCTATTTCCTATTTGGATGAGTGAAACCAACTCAAGATTGGATGACGACTTATTGGATTTATGGAGAAATTTTATTTCAAATTTATCCTAGTCTTGAATCGCTTTAGACAGTGAGGATGATCGTTGTCCTAGTTTTACCTTTCAATAAAAGGTCCAAACTTTGTTCAGAGCATGTACAAATATATTGCATCCTCCTTTAATGGCATGGAAAACAATAGTTGGGTCCTAGGTGATGTCCATTATTCCAATGTACTAGTGAATGTATTCTGCAACTTTTCATAGAACACAAAGTGGCTAAGGATATATGGGAAATCATTTTTTAAAGTTTAAGGTTCTACAATGCACAAATATACTCTTGTATTGAAACTTGCCTCAAGTTCCAGCTGGAGGGACCCATATAAAATAGAACCATCACTTTTTACATTTGTTGGGTAATATCGAAAGGTAGGAATGCACATATTTTTCAAAATAGACATTTCCAAAAGGAGCTCGTGGCAACAAATATTAGCACATATTAAATGGAATTCTAGAAATTACCAGTCCCTAAAAATCCTAAAAATTCAGCAAAAAGAATATCCCTGATGTTCTTCCATCTGGTTACTTCAATAGGGTAGCCTAGAACACCATATGTGGGTGTGGTTTCGTGATCAAAATGGACAAAGAGATATTTTGGAACTTTAATAGGAATGTTGGAAGTGAAATTAACAGTAGGGAAAAATTCATTTCTCTTTCTTCTAGGGAATAAATCAATTTTGAAGCCTACGTAAACTATCATTTCTAGCCCCTTAATGTCATCATGTTGTTTGATTTGTTATTATTATGTTTTCTCTAAGTGTCACATTCTCCTAAGTCAATGTTTTCTAAGTATCGTCACCTAACCTTTAGAAGAGCTTGTGTTATCTTTCCCATGGTTAGGTGAACTCATAGATTTTCTTGAATTAAAAACTAGCCTTATTCACCATAAAGGAACTCAAAGAACTAAAAATAAAAATAAAAGTAAGAAAAATCACTTTTAAGGAAGAAATGCACTTCAAGATAGCGAATAATTTCTCTTTTGTTCAGCACACTCCTCCAAGCTGAAGAACCGTGCCCTCCTTCATTCTTAGAAATTGTACCCTCCTTGAGTGAATTCCTTCAAATGAATGCATGCATCCTTCTAGAAATCATGCATGTGCTTTCTTATTTCATGTGGGTGCACTCCTAGAAAATAAAATCCTACTTTACATCTCTTAACTAACTAATTTACTCATCGAAAAGTAGTGAGGATGCATGAGATGGATTTGCATGTAATATATTTAAATCCAACGAGTTAGTCATTCTTTCTGATAATCATTCTCATCTGGGTTGGGCACACATATTTGTATCAAGAAGATCTACGTCAATATTCACTCTAAGTAAATTTTACATTCAAATTCTATTGATTACCTTTCATGTTTTTTTCTTTCAATCTCAATTTCCTTACTGCAATTTCTTTTCTTTTCAATTTATTTATTGTCATTTCAATTCATTCTTACCTATACAAGCGTTAGATTGTTGGCACAGGTTGTGACTCTATATATTCCTTAGTTATTCACATTCCAATCATGATTGTGGCAACACCCATAAAAAATTGTAGATCTTTCCTCTCCACATTTCTATCATTAAATATTACTGTTGGACTTTTGCTTGAGCCATTCTATGATAGAGCACACTTCTATAAGTTGAAGCCTCAACTAAGTCAAACTACGAAAAGGTAAGTTTTCCTCAAGAGTGCACTCCTTCCTCACGAATAACTACACACTCCTTGAGTGTAGGGGCATATCCGAAGACTTGAATTCTTTCCCTTTTTCCCTTCGCCATGTGCCAGTTCACCCTCCTTTTCCTCTTGAGCACATGAGCACACCTTGAAGGCCTACATGCCCGAACCTTCACTCCTAAGTCCCTCCGGAGTTCGACCTTGTTCCCTCTTAGTCTCCTTGAGTAGATGAGCACACCTTTAAGGCCCAAATGAAATTCCTTCGTGCTTAATCGGTGCACCCTATGCCCTTGATATTTACTCTATCTTACTTCAATGCATGAGCGCACTTCAAAGCCTCGAATGACCCTTGAACTGCATTCATGCCTTGAAGCTATGATTTCATTATTTTAGTGTAGATTTCTTGCCCATGAAAGTAGTTATGTTTTCACTAATAGGCTTACATTCTTAGTTACATTTGATCTTTCTTTGAATATGATTTTCTAATCTATTTCTTGTAACAGATAAAATATTTTACAAATTTAATCCTTGTCTCCATAAGTGCACTAACACAAACAAGTTTTTGAGCTGAAAGTATTGTTAGTATTTCATCAGATGTTGGAACCATGCCTCCCTCTATACATCAAGTGGCCTCCAAAGAAGCTTTAGAAGCAAGCAATGAAGAACCAATTGAAGTCACAAAGCTTACCATTCCCATCTATGTAGATACATAGTGCTTCATAGATAAGTCTATTGAGGTCACATGGAATGACATCAAAGACACATTCATATATAAATAGTTCACTGAAAACTTAGAAGATTTGGAAGTATACATCAATAACGAGTGGCCCAGGATGAATAGGATCGCATGCGGATTCCCAATCATCCCTTGTGCATAAGTGAGTGAGTGGATTCTTACAAACATAAATAATTCTCATCTTATGGTTCATAGAAAAAATGGTGGCCAACTTGCTACTTATTATGGGGAAGACATGCAAACTTACTATAAGATGCAAATGCCCACCAAATATACCAACTAAGACTTTTACACAATATGAGTCAATCTCATGACAAGTGACATCATTAAATCTTGGTGTCAAGATCTTGCTAAGCTCTGACACCGTCCATCTTTAGTTTACTCAACCATAAGTTTTAGGAATGTACAATAGTACCTCATTGCTATATGTTGTCAACTGCAAGGGTTAAAGAACGCTGAAGTGTTTGAATAAAAATGGAGATATATGATCAACATGGTAGTTACCCGTGGTAAGATCTTCAATTGGGTAGATATACCTTCTTTTGAGTTGCAGTGTCACGTGGGGCAGAAAAAAGCATCTTTGAGGACAAACCATGAACCAAAATTGTATATGTATGCATTTCTGTAAGATGGAATATGTGCACGAAATGTTTTACATGGAATGTACTTGAATTGGACCCCACATAATAAGTTTCTGTAGCTTCATGACCCGGATTATCCACAGTTTCTTGTTCATTCTGGTCTACTTCCATTACAAGGTGTTGTCAGAATCAAGTTTTAGAGGAGCATACAACATATTGGTAGACCATTTATTCATAGTCATATTCCATATGATATATGATATTGATACTCCTTGCAGGACCGATTATGTGAAGGGGTCACTATATGATATCATGGATTGGTTTTTTTAACATGAGGTACATATATTAGATGCTTTAGATGTGAAATTTGTCCTCATCTCATGCCACGATATGTGGCTAATAAGGTGGTCTTGTAAGAAGTAGCATATCAATTAGACAGAGGGTTTTTAGGATTTCTTCACAAAAAGAAAAAATCCCCTTGGAAAATCTTCCCTTTGATGATTGTATTGTATAAAATAAAGATCCACAAGGCAACAAATTCAGAAATACAAGAGCTAGAGTACTTGCACCTTGTAGTTAATAACCTTCATAGATTCGATCCCAGGAGAGTGTGCAAGCAACATTACCAAAGGACCAGTTTCAATTAGGATATTCATCAATGTCTACTACAGAAGATGAGAAGGTGAAGAATTGATATAATGCCGTTAAAAAGACACATCCAAGTATTGAAGCCAATTCCCCCCAAGTTCCACCAACTCAAGATATGTAGGTGTAGGAGGCAGCACAAAAGACTCCTCAAGCAAAGAGTGTAGTTCCCAATAGAGGGGTCAAGCATGACTCGATAGGAGAAAGCAACATGGAATGGAGAGTCAATCCTTTGAAGACAATATCTATTCAAGTTGAACAAGAAACAACAGAAACCAAAGAAGAGGAGTAGAGGAAGCAAGATGAGGTTCACAAGATGCGATAGGAGGAAGAAGAGGAAATATGAAGAGTAGAAGAGGGGCATCAAAGGTAGTCCTAGGAGGAAAAAGAAATACAAAGACTAGAGGAGGAACAATTGACTCTGGAAATAGATGAAGAGTTAGAGGAAGATGATGCCATCCAACCCATAGTTGATGAACCAAGTTCTTTAGAAGAACCTCCTCCTACGGGTGGTCATCTTCCATTTGATGAAATGGGAATCACACCTCCACCTAAAGATAGAGTCATGGAAGTGCACAATGTCATGATTAATTAGCTCAAGAAGAGGATCGTGCAACAAAGGTATATACTTCCCAAATGATCCTTAGAACCCAGACTCAGTATCTACAAAAAGTGTGATAAATGAGATAATACTAGAAGGAATCCCATGGAAATGATGGCGAAAAATGTTGTTTTTTCTATAGTAGCGCATGAAAACTCATAATATCAATTAAATGAGAATGAATGATTAAGGAAAGAGTTAGTTGAGGTAAAACAACAGGTGGAACACCTTAATGTGGAAAATCAACAATTATCTTCACACAACTTCAATACAACAAAGCGACAGTCATCTATGCAGGAAGAACTGGGGCCAATAAAGCATATCATGGCATGGTTATATGATGAAATGATACTTCTATATCGAGTAGTGAACGCTCTTGTTAATATTCATAAGAAAGCATAAGAAGTCTTAGAGATCTACAGAGTGGTAAACAGAGAAATTTATCAACTCGAAGAATGAGCAGCCAAATATCTAAATGTTCCACAACAATTGGTTATAAGGGATAGGATTTCCACTAAAATGGACTGAGTACAGCTAAACCTCCACCATCAAAATTATAACCATCTTGAAGAATGGGTGCTTAACATTATTGTTGCTTATAGTTGACTACACAAAGGTTTCGAGTCTGTAGCATAGGAACATGGGATTCCTTCAATAGGATATGCGTATTATCAATAGATGCACATATATGGAAGTTGTGCACATATACAATAGATGAAGATATTCAAAAGATGTGAATATAAGGAAGTTGTGCATATACATATGATGTTTATATATGAAAGCTATCCATATATGGAGGTTGTTGTATATTCATATTACATAAGTTGTGCATTGCTTCTATATGTCCATATATGAAAGTTGTGCATTTATGCAAGATAGAAGCATATACAGAAGATATTCACATATGCAGAAGTTGCACATATACAAAAGATATGCGCATATACAAGAGTTGTGCATTAGAGGATGTTTTACCCTAAAAGTGCCCATGAAATTTTCACGTAATTTCAATGTTAGAATATGTAAACCCATCAAAATCCTTTAAATTGAAAAAGAGATACATCTAAATATGTTGGAGGGAAAAGAAGAAAAATATTTTTTTAATTGTATCTTTGGCTTATCTCCTTACATGTTTACTCAAATTTCAAATGTAGACGCTTGTTGGATGCAAAATTAAATTCTACATCTAACGAGTACCCGTTATGCATATTTTTGAGAAGACCCACATTGATAAAAATTGCAGATACATTAGAAACCATGTTCAACACATATTGTTAATGTATTTGCAATTTTTATCAACGTGGTTCTTCTCAAAAGTATGAATAATGGGTACTCATTCGATGTGGAATTTAGTTCCACATCCAATGAGTTTATACACTTGAAATTTGAGTAAACTTGTAAGGAGATAAGCCAAAAATATAATTAAAAAAGTTGTTTTCTTCTTTTCCCTCCAAAATTCATAACTCTTATTTTATTATTTTAACTATTATTTTATTATTTTCCTTAGGAGGCCACCTTTAGGCTGAAATATCCTCTAATTCCATATATGGAAGATATAGACATATATACAAGTTGTGCTTATGAATATATACACATATAAGGAAGTTGTGCAAAACATCAGTATTTGTATAGGGACAACTTTTATATATGTGCATATGTTATATATGTGCATATCTTCTGTATATGCACATATATGAAAGTTGTGCATATGCAGAAGTTGTGCATATATAATGGGTAACGTTGTGCATAAATTATGTATATGCACATCTTTCATATATGTACATATTTTGTATATGTGCATATCCTACTAAATGAATCCCATGTTTCTGTGCTCTAGACTCGAAACCATTGTGCATTCAACTATAAGCAACAATAATGTTAGTCTCCTATTGTCCAAGATGGTCATACTTTTGATGGTGGACTCTCAGCTATACTCAATCCATTTCAATGATAATCCTAGCCTTTCCATCCAACTGTTGTGAAACATTTCGATATTTGGGAGACCATCCTTGGAGTTTATCAATTGCTCATTTTTCCACTTTCAGAAGCTCCAAGGCTTCTTATGCTTTCTTATGAATTCCAACAAGATGGGCAACTACTTGTTGTAGAAGTATAATTTCATCATATAATTGTGTCATGGTATCCTACATTGACCCTATTTCTTCCTACATGGTTTATTCGATTTTGTTGTATTGAAGCTGTGTGAAGGTAACCATTTATTTTATGTAACAAGGTGTTCCGCCTATTGCCTTAATGAAACTAACTCTTTCCTTAATCATGAATTCTCATTTAATAGATATTTTGAGTTGTCCTGCACTACTGTAGCAAAAGCGTCGTTTGTTGCCATGATTTCCTTGACATTCCTTCTAGTATTAGTAATTATCACCTTTTCTGTAGACACTGAGACTAGGTTTTGAGCAAAATTTGGGAAGTATATTTTCCTTTGATGCATGATCCTCTTCTTGATGTGATCAATCATGAAATTGCACACATCCATGACTCTATCTTCAGTTGGAGGTGTGATTCCCACTTCATCAAATGAGAGACGACCACCCATAGGAGGAGGTTCTTCAAAAGAACTTGGTACATCATATATGGATTTGATGGTATGATATTCCCCCGAATCTTTCTCTATTTCTAGAGTCAATTGTTCCTTCTCCAATCTCTATGTTTCTTCTTCCTCCTGGGAATGCATTTCTTTCTCCTCTTCTACTCCCCTTTTATCCACTTTTTTCTCATATTGCTTCTTGAGAAACTCATCTTGCTTCCTCTACTCCTCTTTTATTTCTCTCCTTTATTGTTCAACTTGAATAGATTATGCTTTCAAAGGATTCAATCTCCATTTCTTTTTTCTTTCTCCAATTGATTCATGCTTGTCCCTTTTCTTGGGAGGTATACTCTTTGTTTAAGGAGTATTTTCGACTACATACTGTACTTGTATATCTTGAGCTAGTGGAACTTCAATGGAATTGGCTTCAATACCTGGATGTGTCTTTCTAACTACATTGTATTAGTTCTTCACCTTCTCACGTTCTGCAACAAATATTGATTAATATCCTCAATTGAAACCAATCCTTTAACAATGCTGCTTGCAAACTCTCCTGGGATCATATCCATGAAAGTCCTTAACTGCAACGCGCAAGGGTTCTAGCTCTTTTATTTCTACATTTTTCACCTTGTGCCTATTTAGTTCATAGAATCTGTTCCTCAAAGGGAAGGTGGGCCAATGGGGATTTCCTCCTTCTGTCAAGAACTCCTAAAAACCCTCTCTCCAATTGATATGCTACTTATTGCAAGAACACCTTATTAGTAATATATCGCGACATGATATGAGGAGAAATATGACATCCAAAGCATATGATATATGTACCCTTAGGTGCAACAAACCAATATGTGATATCATGTAGTGACAACTTAACTTGATTATACATGCAAGGAGGATCGATCTCATATACCATATGGAATATGACAGTGAATAAATGCTTTTCTAATATGTCATATGCTCCTTTGGAACTTGATTCCGACAACACCATGCAATGGAAGTAGACTAGAAACTTATTCTGCGGGGTCCAATTCAAGTACACTCCTCAGAAATCATATTATGCATAGTTTCCATCTAACAGTAATGAAGACATATAGAATTACGGTGTTTGGTTTGTCCTCAAAGATGCTTTTTCTTGCCCCACATGACACTCAACTCAAAAGAAAGTATGTCTTCCTAATTGAATATCTTACCACAAGTAACTACCTTGTTGAGCATATATCTCCAATTGTGTTCAAACACTTCAACATTCTTTCACCCATATATTCAACCACATATAGCAATAAGGTATTGATATACATCCCTAAAAATCATGGTTGAGTAAAATGAAGATCGAGGATGTCAGAACTTAGTAGGCTCTCAACACCAAGATTTAATGATGTCACTTGTGTTGAGACTGAACCATATTTTGTAAAAGTTGTTATTGGCTTATTTTGTGGGTCTTTACATATTATAGTAAGTCTCTATTTCTTCCCCATAATAAGCGACAAGTTGGTAACCTCTTTCGCTACGAAACATAAGATGAGAAATATCCGTGTGTATAAGAATTAAGTCGATCACTTCTACACAGTGGTATGCAAATATAGTTATGGGTCATGATAATTTATTCATGTAATTATATTTCATTTGTCTTTATCCTTATCAACATATATGACATTGATGTTCTATTGTTTCCATTAGTGGTAGTTACCATTTACCCTTCTACGGTCATCTAAATATAAATGAAATTATCCAATCTGATAAGATTCTGAGGGCTCGTTTGCTTTCTTGTTATTTTTCACCCTCGAGATCACAAGATGGGCCTATCGAGGCCTATCTTACAATTATCGAGTCGTGGTATAGGAATTGGAACTATCCCTCATTTTTGGTTCCCAATCGGCTGGCCAAGGGACTAATCCAACATTTGTTGTTCTAATTGCTAAGGCAGTTTATTAATGCTAGGTCTGTAACTAAGAGTAAAAGTGTCCATTATATTACTGTTTTCACCAATGTTTTGTATTAATTAATGTATACAACAATATTACTAACTTTCCACCAACACAATCCACTGAAACCGATTACAAACAATTTACAAGAGTAACCTTTCGAAATAATTCCTAGAAATAAATCGTAGGAACAATTTACAGAAATGATTTCCAAAGGAAATTTATAGCAATAATTATCTGCTAAATATTAGTTAGATTTCCATAGGAAATAACTAGGGAAGGGAGAGCACTCCTCCGAAACATCGAGCACAACATTCCACCAGATTAGCCAGCTCCTGAATATCTTGCTCAAAACTTTCACAAACTCTTAGGTCTATGCACAAATTCCACTTGCTACAACTAGCTAAGGAATTTCTCTATGGAAGTGTCTTTCCTTACCACCACAACATTTTGTCTAAGTTAATGATTTATCTTCTCCTCTTCCTTGATTGCCTCAGGTTCTTCTCTACCCTCTTGGCTCTCTTTTCCCAAACTGACATATTTATCTCTAAGGAGAGGAGTAATTATCCATTAACTGTCTAAAAACGGACATTCCCATTTAGCATTTTTCACCTTCCCATGATTCCTTGGCTGACCATAAGTAATGTTCTTAATTTAATTAAAATAAAATAAAAATTTATGTTTAACATTACACGATGCCTTCTATTATCCCACATTCTCCCAAGTTACTTTTAGTAGAAGTAACTTAAAATATTTACTTATTCACTAAGGGATATTACATCTTCCTCCCTCGAGTGAAACATCATCCTTGGTGTTTCTTGGCCTTCATGATATGATGAATATGCCTCATGCATAAAGTATTTTATCTCCCAGGTAGCCTTTTCCTGCTGAAGTACTTCAACTATAGTCTAATGTCAGTAATTTCTTACTTTCATAACATAATTTTCTCTTTGATCGTGAATGCGCAGAGGTTAGACAAAGAATGCTATGTCTGGTTCGACATACATTAACAATTATCACAACTATCATTAGTCTCACAGTTATTATTTAAGAAACATTTATATACATATAATCACTTCAATTTTGTTACAAAGAATGCTATGTCTGGTTCGACATACATTAACAATTATCACAACTATCATTAGTCTCACAGTTATTATTTAAGAAACATTTATATACATATAATCACTTCAATTTTGTTACAGGAACCATCAATTGTTATTTAAGTATTCAACAAAATTCGGCAACATGCTTCACAACCCCATTGGAGTTAACATCCCACACTCAATAAAATTTAACATCATTGTAAGCTCATTATTAATGACAATAAATCATTTTTCCTTGCCAATGGATATGCTTATTGATCAAGTCCCCATCATGGGGTTTCGCTATAATATTTAGGTCTGGGAAGCACCAACTTTACTTGCACTATTCATATGGTGGTAATAAGATTTTAAGAAACTACTTGTTGGTCTTGTCTTTATGATATATTGCAACTAGTTTCTTGTCACAATGGGTAGAATTATTGTATTTTTAAATCAATTCCAAATTACCCATATGTGTTAGTCATATATAAGTAGAGTTTAGAATGGCTTTCTTTTTTTTCCATGTTTAAAACGGCTATATCATTATCTACTTTGTCAAGTATGCTTAGTTATCCCCATCTTGTGCTACTTAGTTATTTCTTGTTTAAGTGCAAATCAAGGGTCCATTTCAAGATGTTCCTTGGGGATCAAGGCTAGAATAGTGACTCCACCATGTTAATATTTTAAGTGTTTTTCAAACAATTTTACTTCCGAAGGTGTTGACTGAGATTCTAGTAAACCTCATTGTTATCAAAGAAAAGATTGTAAGGTAGTGAATAAATGTCTTAACTACGAGGGTTGATTTGTTGATCTTTTAAGTCAACTTTACGAAAACAAATTGATTTCATCCTTTCCCAATGTTTGAAACTCAAAATGTATCCTATGTACATATTGTTTGGTCACTCTAAGTGCCTTCTACTATGTACACATGAGTTTACAAGTTTCTCATAATAACACTATCTAGGAAATCAAAATGGAAGAGTATAATAGAAATTCATCTTAATCATATCCTAAGACTTTCCACCCTATGGGATGCATCCATTGCTTTGCTCCACACCCATAAGTCATTGGAAAAAAGTTCGAACAAAATTCCCATGAGGCTCCATAATTCAAGAGCATAAAATATCAAATTTGGTTAGTTAGGAAACATATTAGCTCGGTGGAATGCTTATGGCATTAATTTAACTTAATGTATAGGTAATCTCAATTATTTTATCGTAATTAATTTTTTTAATCAATTTTTCAGAAAATTGATAAAATACTCTAAAATCAATATAATGTGTGCATAATATTCTGAATATTTCATGGATATTATTTAGAGGTTAAATATTCATCATTTACTTATTTTTCACGTCAATAAATTACAATTGTGGAAATTTATTTTCAGAGTAAATATTATGATTGCAATTTATTAAAATTATTTATACATATGAAATATAAAAAAACTATGAATTAATATGCATTTTACCATATAAATCAAAATAATCAACCATATTGGTAACAAGAACTTTATTTTTAAATTTAATTAATTAAAATATAAAAATTCAATATTTATAATACACTTATTTTATAGGTTATATGTGTAATCAACACTACACCTATTATATTAAAAAATTCAAATAATAAAATATGTTAAAGAAAAATCTGATTTATATATATAGATATATATTTTAATAAAATTAAGAACATTTTTATATATGAGATTTGAAAGGTAATATTATTAAGAATTTGCATAGATTTATTTTAATTTCTAATATACCAAATGTTGAGAGGAGTGAAATATTGAAAGATGTAAAAGTTTTCTTAAGTTTTGATGTCAAAAACAAATTTACATCTTAAAATATTTAATCTCTTATAATAGTTTGTAATAATTAAAAATTAATATTTTTTAAGATCAAATAAGCTAAAGTTAGAAGGATTAATTCAATTGGCCAAGAGCCTGTCTTTAAAAAACCCTTGCTAATGAGAGGTCACCAAATCATTTCTCCTTTAACACCTTGGCTTTAGGCTTAATATAAAAAAATGTGATCATTCAAACAAATTAAAAAAATTGTATTTAAAAAATAAAATAATTTCCTTTTATTACATAAGTAAGATATTTAAAAGAAACATCAGCTATAATTAAATATAAAAATAATGTTATTTAAATTTAATGTAAATACATGAAAATCTTTTGACAATTTAAATTATTAAAAAATAATCATCTTTATAATATTGTTTTAATTATATAAAATTATAAATAATTTAAAAATACCTTTACATAAGCCACATTTCAAAAACGGTTTAAATAATCTAAATAACTGTTATAAAAATTTAAAAACATTCTTAAAAATAAAATAAAATAAATGTAACTTACAATTAAATATAAAAATACTTTTAGAATCAATATAGATTTATAAAAATCTACTCATAGTTTAATATATTATGAAAGATATTTTTTAAGCCTTTCATTAAATAATTGAAATATTTTTTATAAAAATTAGAAAAAGTAATTTAAAATTGAAATGAAACGTATTTAAGTTTAAGATAGCTAAGCAGTTAAATATAAAAATATTTCCACAATTAAAATTATTAAAAAATAACAATTTTATATTGTTTTTTTAATGGTATAAAATTATATTAAAAAGAAAAAACTAAAACTTTTCCTTACATGAGTAGCGTTAAAGAATAAAATTAAATAATCTAAATAACTATTATAAAAAAAAAAAACATTCTTAAAACCTAAAAAAATATAAATAATAATTAAATACAAAAATATGGTTATACAGAATTAATACATATTTATAAAAGTCTACTCATAGTTTAATATTAGGAAAGATAAAAAATCTTTTAAATTTTTTCATTACATAATTGAAATAAGTTTTATAAAAATTAGAAAAAGTAGTTCAAAAATGAAATTAAACGTCTAGGTTTAAAATTGGTAAGCTTAATAAGACTATTATCACAATTTAACTTATTAAAATTAAGAATGGTTAAGTTTTATAAAAATTAGAAAAATTATTTAAAAAATGAAATAGCACGTCTAAGTTTAAAATTGGTGAGCTTAATAAGACTATTATCACAATTTAAGCTATTAAAATTAACCAAGGTTTTTGAATGGTATAAAAATTATATTAAAAAAACAACTAAAACTTTTCCAGCATTTAAAAAAATTGTTTAAATAATTTAAATAGCTATTATGAAAATTAAAAACATTCAAAAAAATAAAAAAATGTAAATGACAATTAAATATAAAAATACCGTTACACAGAATTAATATAGATTTATAAAAATCTACTCATAATTTAATATATTAAGGAAGATAAAAAAATCTTTTAAATGCTTTCATTAAATAATTGAAATGAGTTTTATAAAAATTAGAAAAAGTAGTATGAAAATGAAATAAAACGTCCTCGAAGTTTAAAATTGGTAAGTTGTTGGTGGATTAGAATAGATCGATGTACTTAACTTCCGCATTCGAAAACTTCGTTCATTTGTATTTAGGTAATATGTCAGAATAAGATTAAGAGATAATAAGGCCGACCATTTAGGAACTTCTGAAAATGAGAGAAGTGTCTCGTATTTATGTTTACCGTGAATGAAATAAGATTCTCTACCAATATATAAGTTTATTACTATTCTCTACTAGAATCATCATTAAATTAGCTGAGATCCTGTACCGACCAGGAAGGAATGAATATAGTGGAAAAGCTAGTATTATATGATGGTTATATAGTTTGGAAGTATACCTGATGATATTGTGAAAAGGTTGTATTGCTTTCCAAAACACCAGTTTTTTTTCCTTCTTCTGGATTGGAAGGTTTATATTATTGAGTAATGAGTAAGAACGGACTACAAACAAAGCTAAAAACTTAATTTAATCCCAACAAAAGAGAAAATGAACTGTGCAACCACACCGTTCAAACAACATAGTAAATGATTTCACGGAATGAAATGATGAAGAATGAGATGCTTGCGAAAACCACATGTTATTAGACAGTGGTTACGGCGGCCATGAAACGCTGTGTGTCACCGGAGGGTGGTTAAGCGATTTTCTGGGCTCAATTCAGTAGAGTTATTCAGGTGAAATGGCAACTTTCGTAGCCATTGATCAGCATTAATGAAATTTTTACTCAAAAATGGCTTGGCCTCGTCGTCAGTGAGGTTATGCGACCATGGAACTCTTCCAGTCCTGTTTGCTCCAGGACCATAGCATTTGTATTCCCCATAGAACACGGTCCTGCAAAACAGAAAGACAATCAATATCAGTAACATTCGAATATGTTTGCTCAGATCAATCTAATTAGTTATGTATTCATTAGGGTTAAATAAAAGAATTATATCTATATGTGATATTTTTTGGAGTTTGAGTTGGACTTTTGACTGGCTAAAATTTTATGGCCAATTTTTTTTATTGTTTAAACTAATTTCTTAGTATATTTAAATCCATCGCTCTAAAAAAACCCTTAAAACATTTCCAATGTAAAAATTCATCACCCAAATTCCAAGAAATCTATATGAAAACCAAAATACTTCTCCAAAAAACCAACCTTAAACTAGATGTGTGATTGTCCATGCATGGACCATGTGTATTATTTCTTTTGGCCAGAGAATAATAATTGCACATGCATGGACCATGTGTATTCTTTCTGCTGGCAAGAGAATAGTGTTATTCTCTTGCCCATGCATGGACCATGTGTATTCTTTCTGCTGGCAAGAGAACAGTGTCTTACTTATTTTTGGTGTTATCGTTCCAGTTGTCCCATCCTTGACGAAAGATAATGTCATCAAAGTACGTACGGGCAAACACCACTCTTGCGAAAGCATCCCATGGCCTGCCGAGGTACACCATTCCAGAGCCATTTACACTGCAGTTAATAAAGTTGAACCCTGACACTCCCGATGGAGAGGATCTCTTCTGAGCTGTAATTGCGCCAACGCTCTTAGGGATTGCATGCAGATGGCATGTCTGCGTTAAGATGATAACAAAGATATGATATCTATGACTTTTGAAACAGTAAAACAATCTAAATACTGATTATGATTAGCTTTAGTTTACCTCATAGATTGATTGCCCATCACCGCATATGAAATCAGTGGCTCCTTCAATGAAACATTTTTTAAAGTAATGCCTTCCATAATCATCATACAAAGTGTCCTGATAACCTAGAATTTTGCATTCGTAAAATGCAGACCGATCTCCGGAAATTCTTAGAGCCACAGCTTGAGCTCCGGGACCATACGAATTCTTCGTGTTACAAGTTTTATGGTATGTATATTTCTATAGTTAGTATACAGTAAGTTGAAAATTTCCACAAACCTGTGTATTATGTTTGAAAACTTTATATTTTGGGTGAACACTTCACCTGGTACTAAATTTTAAGAATAGTAAACTTCATTAATAATAAATAAAGTATTTACCTGAAATCTCAACCTCAAACATAATACAAAGATTTCCAGAAACTCTCAACGAGAATGTAACAAGTTATAAGCAATCATATACGAGGAATTTGAGAAGTTATAATCAAATACCTGGAATGTGATATATTGTGCATTAAAATCGGAAGCATCGACAGACATAGATGCAGATGAAAAAGTCCCGGTTTCACTATCAGCATGATCATTCCAAGTAATAATAGTATTGTCAGCTTCACTGCCACTCATAATTATGAATGGCTTATCTGCAGGAATATTCACCTTCTCCCTGATAACATTTAAGGAAGATACAATTCAATATTTCACAACTCCCACAAAAACTAATTAATGTTCTTATTTCTATCTCTAATGTCTTCCATCAGAACCCATGAATTATCAGCTTCACTAGCTGTCTATATGAACCAATCATGCGAACCACTATGATGTCTATATGAATATAGACAACGTCTGTCAAACAAGCCAGGTTTTTCCATCCCTAGGTCTATCTTCAATTAATGAAAAAAAATAGATATATATATAATCAAACATGATTGAAATTTCTAGTTGTATAAACCTACGATCCTTTTAAGATTTGGGTTCATTGCCTACTAACCTATAAATTCCAGGTTGGATACTAATCAAAGTGAGTTTGCTGTTATGTTTTGGAACTGCATCAATGGCGCTTTGTACCGTTGTGTAATTTCCTTTATTTTTATCCTTGTCCACCGTCAAAACAAGAACATCATCAGTATAAGTAAAAGAATTATCGTGTAGAGCCAACCTTTTCTGTACGGTGCTGACATATCCAGATTCATGGAAATCCTTTATCCAATAATTGTCTCTCACAGTATAGCGCTTAGATACGGTGCCAATAGAATAAGCATAATCCATGAATAATGCATGAAACAGTGTCAGAAACAAACATTGCACAAACAATTGCTTATAGTAGGCCATAAGTATTAAAACAACACTAGATTAAAATCAGATTTGGAATAAAATATTAGATATTTTAGCAAAACTCTTAACTGACACAGTGATTTCAGAATGAAGATTTAAATAAAAAAGCTAGAAAATCTAAAGTTTCAGTATATTGGTGGGAAATCTATTATTTGTAAATCTATTCTAACCCCCCAATACTTCAAAGGCCAGAGTCGTAGTCAGAGTGAGTCAGAGTTAATGAAGAGAGCAATAAAATATTTCAAAATCTAACCAATAAGATCGAAGTTAAACAATGGACATTATTATCAATAAAATTTTGTAAAATATACAATTAAATTCAATATTTTCTAAATTACATTCTAAGACAACTTTCTGCAGCTAACAATCTTTCTATTTAAATTGACCCATGGTTTCCGCCTTTTCATCTTTCTTTCTATTTAAATTGTTCCATGGTTTCTATTAGCAGCCATAGAAAAGTCAATCGAGCTATTCTCCACGGCTTGGCCATGCCAACTGTTTTTAATGATGGCCATGTTGCATTTTCTGTTTCTAATTTCTAGATTTTTCTTCTAATAAATAATATCGAGGCCAGGTTGTATTCGCTGTTTCTAATTTCTAGACTTTTCTTTTAACAACTAATATGGCTTTAGCAGGTGCTTGCAGAAGCGGAAACTTAACGTTATCCGGAAGGAAAGGAATACGTTTTGTGGCTCTCACTTTTGGAAACTCTTTTGGATCAACTACAAAAATCAGCGTAGGATTTTAAGAAAAGGAAGTCACGGAGTTGTCTGTTCTTCTGCAGGAAATCAGGTTAGAGGAAGAAACGCATGAGTATGGCCACTCTCGCTAATCTATACATGTCTAATTAGCAAAACATGTATAATTAGCATTATTTGTAAAGTTCTTTGTTATTTAATATACTTTTTTTTCACTAGTAACCTCTATTTTCAATTTTGAAAAATCAAGATAGATAATCTAAACCTATGTGATGAGCAACATTTACAAAGCTATTTGTTATTTAATACATTTTAAATGCAATATTTACTAATCTATTTGTTATTTAATATATTCTAAATACAATACTGCAAACCATATATTCAAAACAAACAAAGCTATACAATATTTTTGTCAAGATATGCACAGGGAAAACATGAAATGGTAAACCGACACAAGACGAGCTCACAGGTGCGGATCACCATGAGCTCCTTCAAGCAAAACGCCACACTGGCTTCACATTAATCTCCAATAATAAATAGATACAATTTGTTAGGAACAACAAATCATATCCCTAAAGAGTAGGAAAATAACTAAGAAAAGGAAAAGACCACAACTATGTAACCATAAGAGCTTATTCTCCATTAATTCTAACACTCCCCCTTAATGGAGAAAGGTTTCCCAAACACACCTAATATGTCCCTAAACAACTCAAACTTCAGTCTTTCCAAAGGCTTACTAAATATATCAGTGATATTATCACAAGAATTACAATATTCAACACAAATCTCTTTGGACTGCACCTTTTGCCTAACAAAATGAAATTGAATTTCTATGTTCTTAGTGTTTTTATGAAACACAGGATTGTAAGCCAGATTGATGGAACTTTGATTTTCACAATTGATAATCGTAGCTTTTGTCTTTTCTTCTCATGCATCTTGGAGAAGTCTACGTAACCAAATTACCTCACATGCTGCTGCACACATAGTTTGATATTCTTCTTCTTGCAGCACCAAGAGATGACCCCAGACCCAATGCTAAAGGTGTAACCTGTAATTGATCTTCTATCTTCTAAATTTCACGCCCAATCAAAATTTGTATAACTTGTCAAGCTAACATCAAATGAGTCAGAATACAAAATACCAAAGTCTCAAGTTCCTTGCAGATACCTCAATACTCTTTTCGCTGCAAGCCAATGGTTCTCATGAGGTTAAGTCGTGAACTGAATCAAAACACTCACTGCATAAGTTAGATCTAGTCTCGTTATTGTCAAATATATAAGACTACCAACCAAATGTCTGTACAATGTGGCCTCTACATATTTCGAACCATTATTCACCTAAAGTTTGTTGTTCTACTGTAAAGGCACAAATGCAGCGTTGCACCCATCCACTTTAAATTTAGTCAACAAAATATTAGCATACTTACCTTGGGACAAGAAAGTTTGGCTTGAATCTCTCCAAACTTCTAGACCGAAACAGTAATGCATTTCTCCAAGGTCCTTCATCTCAAATTTCTATGATAACTACTACTTGATTTCTTCAATGAGATTGTCTACACTCCCTGACATGATCAGATCATCTACATATAAAGAAATCAACACTATCTGCCCTCGTTATTAAACAGAGGATATAAATTAGGACCATTTTTGCTCTGTTTATAACCATGCATGAGGAAAAATGAATCAAATTTGTCATACGAGGATCTAGGAGGCTGTTTTAAACCATATAAAACTTTCTTTAATTTACATACTAAATTCTCTTCTCCCTTCTTAACAAACCCCTCGGGCCACACTAAGTATACTTCTTTTAAATCACCATTTAAGAAAGCATATTTAACATCAAATGATGAATTTTCCAATGATGCTTAGTGGCTAAAGCAATAATCAATCTAATAGTATTTAATTTTGCAACAGGGGCAAATGTTTCCTCAAAGTGAATACCTTCTTTCTAGGAGTACCCCTTTGCAACCAGCCTTGCTTTATACTTATCAATAGACCCACCTGCTTTAAATTTCAACTTAAATATCCATGTGCAACCTATGGTTTGTTTACCATGAGGAAGCTTTACAAGATCCCAAGTATTATTCTTAATAACATATTCATATTCCTACTTCATTGCTTCCTTCCATTCACAACTCTTACTAGCTTCATGAAAATTAGAAGGTTCTGCAATGTTTAACATACCAGTCATGAGCGTACAATCGCTATACCAAGCTGGTAACTGTTTCGGCCTACTAGATCTCCTAAAAGGTGGGGTGTC
Source organism: Pinus tabuliformis (assembly GCA_031772625.1). Classification (NCBI taxonomy): domain Eukaryota; kingdom Viridiplantae; phylum Streptophyta; class Pinopsida; order Pinales; family Pinaceae; genus Pinus; species Pinus tabuliformis. Next base: position 339,036,572 of record CM062818.1, on the reverse strand, counting down.
AGCTATTCTACTCTGTTCTTCTCTTTGTGGACTTTACTCAATTTCCTCCTCTTTATCCTATCGTTGTTGTTGACTGATCCCTATTTCAACATCCTCATCTGAATGTAAGGGTACATGCCATTCTTCATTGTTTTGAACAAGATTTCCATTATCAACCTGTTCATGGAATACTACGCCTCTACTGACAAACACCTTGTGAGAAGAAGGATCAAACAATGTATAAGCCTTATACTCACTGCAGTATCCAATGACAGTATGTTTAATGGCCTTTGAATCTAACTTCTTCCTGATTTCTTCGGGAACATGTGCAAAAGATTTACAACCAAATACTCTAAGGTGACTTACTACAGGCTTGAAGCCAAACAATGCTTCAAAAGGAGTCTTATAATCGAGACTTTTAGTGGGACTACTATTCTTCAAATATCCTGCAGTATTGATAGCTTCTGCCCAAAAACCATTAGTTAGATTCTTGCTTTTCAACATACTACAAGAACACTCCACAAGTGTTCTATTTTTTCTCTCAGCTACTCCATTTTGCTGAGGAGTGTAAGTTGTTGTCAACTACTTCTGTATCCCATTCTCTTTACAGTGTTTGTTGAAATCCCCTTTCCTGAATTCTCCACCTTGATCTGATCGAAGGATCCCGATGAACTTTCATGTCTGCTTCTCGATCATGTTCCTGAACTACTTGAAATACTCAAAGACATGACTCTTCTGTCTAAGAAAATACACTCATGTGAATCTTGTACAATCATCAACAAAGAATAAAAAATAGTAGGCCCCACCTAACAATTTTGTATGCATAGGCCCACATAAATCAGTGTGTACAAGTTCGAGTGTATCCCTCTATTTCCTATCCTTAACAGCAGGAAATTCATCACTATGTTTTTTACCGAATGCACATGCTTCACAATCAGTATGAAACATTTTTAAAATAGGAAGACCATATACCATAACTTTTTTCTGCAACAGAAGAATGTCACTGAATTTGATGTGCAAAAGTCGTTGATGCCACAAATTTTCAGCAAACTTATCCGATGACATCAATGCTTGTTGTGGTGTACTCTTCACATCCAATTTCTAGAGTCCTTATATATCAAGACTTGTAGCAATAGGCTTCATTTGGTCCAACAATCCTTTAATAATACAATAAGATTTAAGTAATTCTACCTTGAGATCTAGATCTGTAATTTTTGATATAGAAATCAGGTTCTTCTTAGTACCAGGTACATACCACACATCACATATATTCTTGATCTTTCTATCAGTCAGAGTGACAAGGACATCTCCATGTCCCCTGATCTCATACACTCTATTATCTCCAAGGTATACTTCTACTCCAGTGTTGGATTATCTAAAATTTCTGAACCATTTCTTTTTACCTGTGATATGTGAGGAGGCTCCAAAATCTATGAACCAAATATCTGATTCCTCCTCCTTAATGGTTAGTGCAATCTTAGCCATAAATAATCTTGCATCCTAGTTTTAATCTTAGCCATAAATAACCTCAGCCAAATGATTTGCATGTCTTCTCTGCTTGTACCTCTCCCCATCTACCATTTTCTTATGGAAAAATTTACCAATATGGACTATCTTACTATAATAAAAGCATTTAGGAGCAGAGTCATGTTTATGTGAGGTCATACCTTCTGGTGTCCTTTTTCGTGATATGCTACCTTTCCTATGAACATCCACTGCTTTCCCCTTTGGCAGGAATATTCACCTTCTCCCTCACAACATTTAAGGAAGATACAATTCAATATTTTACAACTCCCAGAAAAACTAATTAATGTTATTATTTTTATCTCTAACGTCTTCCATCTTAACCCATGAATTATTAGCTTCACTAGCTGTCCATATGCACCAATCATGCGAACCACTCTGATGTCTATATGAATGTACCACAACATCTCTCAAACAAGCCAAGGTTTTCCATCCCTACGTCTATCTAAAGTTAATGAAAAAAAATAAATTATATATATATATAATTATATAATCAATCACGATTGGAATTTCTAATTGTATAAACCTACTATCCTTTAAGATTTGGGATCATTTCCTACAAACCTATAAATTCCAGGTTGGATACTAATCAAAGTGAGTTTGATGTTATGTTTTGGAATTGCTTCAATGGTGCTTTGTACCATTTTGTAATTTCCTTTATTTTTATCCTTGTCCACCATCACAACAAGAACATAGTCAATATAAGTAAAAGAATTATCGTGTAGAGCCATCCTTTTCTGTACAGTGTTGACATATCCAAATTCATGGAAATCCTTTATCAAACTATTGTCTCTCACAGTATAGTGCTTAGATACTGTGCTAATAGAATAAGCATAATGCATGAATAATGCATAAAACAGTGTCAGAAACAAACATTGAACAAAAAAATTCGTATAGTTGGCCATAAGTATTACAACAACAATAGATTAAAATCAGATTTGCAATAAAATATTACATATGTTACCAAAACTCTAACTCACACAGTAATTTCATAATGAAGATTTAAATAAAAAAAAGAAAAAATAGGAAATCTAATGTTTTAGAATATTGGTGGGAAATTTATTATTTGTAAATCTATTATTTGCTAATCTATTCTAACCCAGAAAACTTCAGAGGCTGAAGTCGGAAATGGAGTCAAAGGCCGTAGTCAGAGTTAATGAAGAGAGCAATAAAATATTTTAAAATCTAACCAATAAGATCAAAGTTAAACAATGGAAATTATTATCAATAAAATTTTAAAATATTTTTAAAATATACAATTAAATTCAATACTTTCAAAATTACATTGTAACACAACTTTCTGCAGGTATCAATCTTTATATTTAAATTGACTCATGGTTTCTGCGTTTTCATATTTCTTTCTATTTAGATTGTTCCATGGTTTCTATTAGTGACCATAGTAAAGTGAATTGTAGATATTCTCCATGGCCTGGACCATGCCAATTGTTTCTAATTGTGGCGAGGTTGTATTTGTTGTTTCTAATTTCTAGATTTTTCATTTAATAAATAATATCGAGGCCAAGTTGTATTCGCTGTTTCTAATTTCTAGACTTTTCTTTTAATAGCTAGTATGGCTTTACCAAGCGCGTGCAGATCCAGAAGCTTAACGTTATCGAGAAGGAAAGGAAGACAGTTCGTCGCTCTCGCTTTTGGAAACTCTTTTGGATCAACTACACAAATTAGCATAGGATTTTAAGAAAAGGAATTCAGGAAGTAGTTGTCTATTCTTCTATAGGAAATCGAGCGAGAGGAAGAAATGCATGAGCATGGCAACTCTCGCTAATCTAAACATGTCTAATTAGCAAAACATGTATAATTAGCAATATTTATAAAGTTATTTATTATTTAATATAATTTTTTTTCACTAATAACCTCTATTTTCTATTTTGAAAAATCAAGATAGATAATCTAAACTCATATGATGAGAAACATTTACAAAGGTATTTGTTATTTATTACATTCTAAATCCAATATTTACGAAACTATTTGTTATTTAATGCATTCTAAATACAATACTGCAAAACAATATATTCAAAACAAACAATGCTATTCAATATTTTTGTCAAGAGTTGCCAAGGGAAGACATGAAATGGCAAACCAACACAAGAGGAGCTCACAGGTGCGGATCACAATGAGCTCCTTCCAACAAAATGCCACACTGGCTTCACATTAATCTCCAATAATAAATAGATACAATTTGTTAGCAAGAACAAATCATATCCCTGAAGAGTAGGAACTGAATAACTAAGAAAAGGAAAAAATCACAACTATGTAACATGGGAGCTTATTCTCCATTAATTCTAACACTCCCCCTTAATGGAGAAATGGTTCTTGAACACACCTAGTATTTCCCTAAACAACTCAAACTTCAGTCTTCCCAGAGGCTTAGTAAATATATCAGCAATATTATCATAAGAATTACAATATTCAACACAAATCTCTTTGGACTGCACCTTTTTCCTAACAAAATGAAATTGAGTGTTTATGTGCTTAGTGATTTTATGAAACACAGGATTATAAGCCAGTTTAATGGAACTTTGATTATCGCTATTGATAACCATAGCTTCTGTCTATTCTTCTCCTACATCTTGGAGAATTCTGCGCAAGCAAACTGCTTCACATGCTGCTACACACATAGCTTGATATTATTCTTTTTTTTGTGCTAAGAGATGACCCCGAACCCAATGCTAAAGGCGTAACCTGTAATTGATCTTCTATCATCTAAATTTCACACCCAATAAGAATCTATATAACCTGTCAAGCTAACATCAAAAGAGTCGGAATACAAAATACCAAAGTCTCAAGTTCCTTGCAGATACACCAATACTCTTTTCACTACAAGCTAATCATTCTCATGAGGCTGAGTCATGAACTGACTCAAAACACTCACTGCATAAGCTAGATCTGGTCTCGTTGTAGTCAAATTGATATGACATCCAACCAACTGTCTGTACAAGGTGGCATCTACATATTTCAAACCATCATTCACCTGAAGTTTGTTGTTTTGTTGTAAAGGCACAAATGCAACCTTGCACTCATCGATTTTAAATTTAGTCAACAAACCCTTAGCATACTTACCTTGGGACAAGAAAGTTTGCCTTGAATCTCTCCAAACTTCTAGACCCAAACAGTAATGCATTTCTCCAAGGTCCTTCATCTCAAATTTCTGTGATAACAGCTGCTTGATTTCTTCAATGAGATTGTCTACACTCCCTGTCATGATTAGATCATCTACATATAAATAAATCAACACTATCTTCCCCTCATTATTAAACACAGAATAGAAATTAGGATCATTTTTGCTCCATTTACAACCATGCATGAGGAAAAATGAATCAAATTTGTTGTACCAGGATCTAGGAGTCCATTTTAAACCATATAAAGCTTTCTTTAGTCTACATATTAAATGTTCTTCTCCCTTCTTAACAAACCCCTCACGCTGCATTAAGTATACTTCTTTAAATCACCATTTAAGAAATCATATTTAACATCTAATTGACGTATTTTCCAATGATACTTAGTGGATAAAGCAATAATAAATAGAATAGTATTTAATTTTCCAATAGGGGCAAATGTTTCCTCAAAGTCAACACCTTCTTTCTAGGAATACCACTTTGCAACCAACCTTGCTTTATACTTATCAATAGACCCATCTAATTTAAATTTCAACTTAAATATTCATCTGTGACATATGGTTTGTTTACCATGAGGAAGCTTTACAAGATCCCAAGTATTATTCTTAATAATAGATTCATATTCCTCCTTCATTACTTCCATCCATTCACAACTCTTACTAGCTTCATGAAAATTAGAAGGTTCAACAATGTTTAACATACCAGTGATGAGTGCACAATCCCTATACCAAGCTAGTCACTGTTTCGGCTTGGTAGATCTCCTGAGTGGTTGGGTGTCATCTATTCTGTTATGTTCTTCTCTTTGTGGACTGAACTCAATTTCCTCTTTATCTTGTTGTTGTTGATACTGTTGTTGTTGTTGTTGTTGTTGTTCTTGACTGATCCCTGTTTCAACATCCTCATCTAAAAGTAAGCGTACATGTCATTCTTCATTGTTTTGAATAGGATTTCCATTATCAACTTGTTCATGGAATACTACGTCTCTACTAACAAACACCTTGTGAGTAGAAGGATCAAACAATTTATAAGCCTTATACTCACTGCAATAAGCCTTTGAATTAACTTCTTCCTGTTTTCTTTGGGAACATGTGCAAAAGCTTTACAACCAAATACTCTACGGTGACTTACTGCAGGCTTGAAGCCAAACAATGCTTCAAAAGGAGTTTTATAATCAAGACTTTTAGTGGGACTCCTATTCTTCAAATATCCTGCAGTATTGATAGCTTCTGCCCAAAAACCATTAGTTAGATTCTTACCTTTCAACATATTGCGATCACACTCCACCAGTGTTATGTTTTTCCTCTCTCCTACTCCATTCTGTGGAGGATTGTAAGGTTTTGTAAACTACTATTGTATCCCATGCTATTTACAGTATTTGTTGAAATCCCCTTTCTTGAATTCTCTACCTTGATCTAATCGAAGAATCCTGATGAAATTTCCTTTCTGCTTCTCGATCATGTTCCTGAACTGCATGAAATACTCAAAGGCATGACTCTTCTATCTAAGAAAATACACCAATGGGATACACCTAGTGATCTTGTTTGCATAGGCCCACATAAATCAGTGTGTACAAGTTCGAGTGTATCCCTCTATTTCTTACCTTTAACAACATGAAATTCATCTCTATGTTGTTTACCAAATGCACATGCTTCGCAATTAGTGTGCAACTTTTTCAAAATAGGAAGACCATCTACCATACCTTTGTTCTGCAACAGAAGAAGGTGACTGAATTTGATGTGCCCAAGTCGTTGATGCCACAAATTTTCGGCAAACTTATTTAATGACATCAATTATTGCTATGGTGTACTCTTCACACCCAGTTTGTAGAGCCCTCATATATGAATACCTGTAGAAATAGGCTTCATCTCGTCGAGCAAGTCTTTATTAATACAATAAGATTTAAAGAATTATGCCTTGAGATCCTGATCTGTAATTTTTTATACAGAAATCAAGTTCTTCTTAATACCAGGTACATACCACACATCAAATATATTCTTGATCTTTCCATCAGGCAGAGTGACAAGGACATCTCCATGTCCCTTGATCTTGTACCCTCTATTATCTGCAAGGTATACTTTTACTCCAGTTTTAGATTCTCTAAAATTTCTGAACCATTCATTTTTACCTGTGATATATGAGGAGGCTCCAGAATCTACGAACCAAATATCTGATTCATCCTCCTCAGTGGCTAGTGCAATCTCATCCATAAATAATCTTACATCCTGGTTTTGATCTACATCAGCGAAATGACCTACATGTCTTCTCTGCTTGTACCTCTCCCCATCTGCCTTTTTCTTATGGAAAAATTTTGCAATATGGACTATCTTGCTACAAAAAAAGCATTTAGGAGCAGAGTCATGTTTATGCGAGGTCATACCTTGTGGTGTATTTTTTCGTGATACGCTGCCTTTCTTGAGATGAGCCACTGCTTTCCCCTTTGGGAGGAATATTCACCTTCTCCCCGATAACATTTAAGGAAGATACAATTCAATATTTCACAACTCCTAGAAAAACTAATTAATGTTCTTATTTCTATCTCTAAGGCCTTCCATCAGAATCCATGAATTATCAGCTTCAGTAGCTGTCCATATGCACCAATAATGTGAACCACTGTGATGTCTATATGAATATACCACAACGTCTCTCAAACATGCCAGGTTTTCCATCCCTAGGTCTATCTTCAGTTAATGTAAAAAATATACATATAATCAAACATGATTCAAATTTATAATTGTATAAACCTACAATCCTTTAAGGTTTGGGTTCATTGCCTACTAACCTATAAATTCTAGTTTGGATACTAATCAAAGTGAGTTTTCTATTATGTTTTGGAACTACTTCAGTGGCGCTTTGTACCATTGTGTAATGTCCTTTATTTTTATCCTTGTCCACCGTCGGAACAAGAACATCGTCAATATAAGTAAAAGAATTACCATGGAGAACCATCCTTTTCTATACAGTGCTGACATATCCAGATTCGTGGAAATCCTTTATCCAATTATTGTCTCTCACAGTATAGTGCTTAGATACGGTGCCAATAGAATAAGCATAATGCATGAATAATGCATGAAACAATGTTAGAAACAAACATTGCACAAAAAATTTCTTATAGTTGGCCATAAGTATTATAGCAACAATAGATTAAAATCAGATTTGGAATAAAATATTACATATTTAAACAAAACTCTAACTCACACAGTAATGTTAGAATGAAGATTTAAATAAAAAAAATAGAAAATGTAATGTTTTAGAATATTGGTGGGTAATCTATTATTTGTAAATCTATTATTTGCAAATCTATTCTAACCCCCAAAGCTTTAGAGGCCGGAGTCAGAGTCAGAGTCAGAGGCCAGAGTCAGAGTTAATGAAGAGAGCAATAAAATATTTCAAAATCTAACCAATAAGATCGAAGTTAAACAATGGATATTATTATCAATAAAATTTTAAAATATTTGTAAAATATATAATTAAATTCAATAGTTTCTAAATTACATTCCAACACAACTTTCCACAGGTATCAATATTTCTATTTAAATTGACACATGGTTTCCACATTTTCATATTTATTTTTATTTAGATTGTTTCGTGGTTTCTATTAGCGCCCATAGAAAAGTAAATCGTAGATATTCTCCATGCCCTGGGCCATGCCAACTATTTTTAATGATGGCCATGTTGCATTTGTTGTTTCTAATTTCCATATTTTTCTTTTAATAAATAATATAGAGTCCAAGTTCTATTTGTTGTTTCTAATTTCTAGACTTTTCTTTTAATAACTAATATGGCTTTAGTAGGTGCTTGCATATGTGGAAGCTTAACTTTATCTCGAAGGAAAGGAGCATGGTTTGTGGCTCTCACTTTTGGAAACTCTTTTGGATCAACTACAAAAATCAGCGTAGGATTTTAGGAAAAGGAAGACAGGAAGGAGTTGTCTGTTCTTCTACAGGAAATCGGGTTAGAGGAAGAAACACATGTGCATGGCCACTCTCGCTAATCTATACATGTCTAATTAGCAAAACATGTAAAATTAGCATTATTTATAAACTTATTTGTTATTTAATATACTTTTTTTCACTAATAACCTCTATTTTCTATTTTGAGAAATCAAGATAGATAATCTAAACCTATCTGATGAGAAACATTTACAAAGATATTTGTTGTTTAATACATTCTAAATGCAATATTTATGAAACTGTTTGTTTAATACATTCTAAATACAATACCGCAAACCATATATCCAAAACAAACAATGAAATACAATATTTTTGTCAAGAGTTGCACAGGGAAGACATGAAATGGAAAACTAACACAAGAGGAGCTCACAGGTGCGGATCACCAGGAGCTCCTTCAAGAAAAATTCCACACAAAATTCACATTAATATCCAATAATAAATAGATACAATTTGTTATGTACAACAAATCATATCCCTGAAGAGTAGGAACTGAATAACTAAGAAAAGGAAAAGACCACAACTGTGTAACCATAAGAGCATATTCTCCATTAATTCTAATACTCCCCCTTAATGGAGAGAGGGTTCTTAAACAGAACTAATATGTCTCTAAACAACTCAAACTATATTCTTCCCAAAGGCTTCGTAAATATATCAACCATACTATCACAAGAATTACAATGTTACAATGTTCAACTCAAAACTCTTTGGACTGCACCTTTTCTGTAACAAAATGAAATAGAGTGTCTATGTGCTTATTGTTTTTATGAAACACAGGATCGTAAGCTAGTTTGATGGAACTTTGATTATCGCAATTAATAATTGTAGATTTTGTCTATTCTCCTCCTGCATCTTAGAGAAGTTTTCGCAACCAAAATGCCTCACATGCTACTGCACACATAGCTTGATATTATTTTTCTTGCTATGCCAAGAGATGACCCTGGACCCAATGCTAAAGGTGTAACCTGTAATTGATCTTCTATCATCTAAATTTCATGCCCAATCAGAATCTATATAAATTGTCAAGTTAGCATCAAATGAGTCAGAATACAAAATACCAAAGTCTCATGTTCCTTGCAGATACCTCAATACTCCTTTCATTGCAAGCCAATGGTTCTCATGAGGTTGAGTCAAGAACTGACTCAAAACACACACTACATAAGCTAGATCTAGTCTCGTTGTAGTCAAATAGATAAGACATCCAACCAACTATCTATACAATGTGGCATCTACATATTTCGAATTATCATTCACCTGAAGTTTGTTGTTTTGTTGTAAAGGTACAAATGTAACCTTACACTCATCCATTTTAAATTTAGTAAACAAACTCTTAGCATACTTATGTTGGGACAAGAAAGTTTGGTTTGAATCTCTCCAAACATCTAGACCCAAACAGTAATGCATTTCTCCAAGGTCCTTCATCTCAAATTTCTATGATAACTGCTGCTTGATTTCTTTAATGAGATTCTTTGTAGTCCCTGTCATGATTAGATCATCTACATATAAAGAAATCAACACTATCTGCCCCTCATTATTAAACATAGGATAGAAATTAGGATCATTTTTGCTCCGTTTATAACCATGCATGAGGAAAAATGAATCAAATTTGTCGTACCGAGATCTAGGAGCCTATTTTGAAACATATAAAGCTTACTTTAATCTACATACTAAATTCTCTTATCACTTCTTAACAAACCCCTCAGGCTGCACTAAGCATACTTCTTCTTTTAAATCACCATTTAAGAAAGAATATTTAACATCTAATTGATGTATTTTCCAGTGATGCTTATTGGTAAAGAAATAATCAATCTAATAGTATTTAATTTTGAAACAGGGGCAAATATTTCCTCAAAATCAATACCTTCTTTCTGAGAATACTCCTTTGCAACCAACCTTTCTTTATAATTATCAATAGACCCATCTGTTTTAAATTTCAACTTAAATATCCATCTGCAACCTATGGGTTGTTTATGATGAGGAAGCTTTACAAGATCCCAAGTATTATTCTTAATAATAGATCCATATTGCTCCTTCATTGCTTCCTTCCATTCACAACTCTTACTAGCTTCATGAGAATTAGAAGGTTCTGTAATGTTTAACATACTATTCATGAGCGCAAAATCCCTATACCGAGTTGGTAACTGTTTCGGCCTACTAGATCTCCTTAGTGGTGGGGTGACAACTATTCTACTATGTTCTTCTCTTTATGGAATAAACGTAATTTCCTCCTCTTTAACATGTTGTCGCTGCTATTGTTGTTGTTGTTGATTGATCCCTCTATCAACATCCTCATTTGAAAGTAAGGGTACATTCCATTCTTCATTGTTTTGAACAAGATTTCCATTATCAACCTATTCATGGAATACTACGTCTATACTAAAAAATATATTTTGAGTAGAAGAATCAAGAAATTTATAAGCCTTATACTCACTGCAGTATCCAATGAACGTACATTTAATGGCCTTTGAATCTAACTTCTTCCTGTTTTCTTTGGGAACATGTGACAAAGCTTTACAACCAAATACTCTATGGTGAGTTACTACAGGCTTGAAGCCAAACAATGCTTCAAAAGGAGTTTTATAATCAAGACTTTTAGTGGGACTCATATTCTTCAAGTATCCTACAGTATTGATAACTTCTGCCCGAAAACCATTAGTTAGATTCTTACCTTTCAACGTACTGCAAGCACACTCCACTAGTGTTATGTTTTTCCTCTCAGCTACTCCATTCTGCTGAGGAGTGTAAGGTGTTGTAAATTGTTGTTGTATCCCATGTTCTTTACAGTATCTATTGAAATCCCCTTCCTTGAATTCTCCTCCTTGATCTGATCGAACAATCCTGATGAACTTTCCGATCTGCTTCTCGATCATGTTCCTGAACTATGTGAAATAGTCAAAGGCATGACTCTTCCATCTATGAAAATACACCCATGTGAATTTTGTACAATCATCAACAAATATTAAAAAATAGTAGGCCCCACCTAACGATCTTGTCTACATAGGCCCACATAAATCAGTGTGTACAAGTTCGAGTGTATCCCTCTGTTTCCTATCGTTAACACCAAGAAATTCATCTCTATGTTGTTTACAGAATGCACATGCTTCACAATCAGTATGCAACTTTTTCAAAATAGGAAGATCATCTACCATACCTTTGTTCTGCAATAGAAGAAGTTCATTGAGTTTGATGTGTCGAAGTCGCTGATGCCACCAATTTTCAGCATACTTATCTGATGACACCAATGCTTGTTGTCGTGTACTCTTCACATCCAGTTTGTAGAGTCCTCCTATATGAATACCTGTAGCAATAGGCTTCATATGCTCCAACAAATCTTTAATAATATAATAAGATTTAAAGAATTCTACCTTGAGATCCTGATCTGTAATTTTTTATACAAAAATTAGATTCTTCTTAATACTAGGCACATACCACACATCAGATATATTTTTGATCTTTCCATCAGGCAGAGTGATAATGACATCCCCATGTCCCTTGGTCTCGTACCCTCTATTATCTCCAAGGTATACTTTTACTCCAATGTTGGATACTCTAAAAATTTTGAACCATTGCTTTTTACCTATGATATGTGAGGAAGCTCAAGAATATACGAACCAAATATCAGATTCATCCTCCTCAGTGGCTAGTGCAGTCTCAGCTATAAATAATCTTACATCCTAGTTCTGATCTACATTAGCCAAATGACCTGCATGTCTTCTTTGCTTGTACCTCTCCCCATTTGTCTTTTTCTTATGGAAAAATTTAGCAATATGGACTATCTTATTACAATTAAAGAATTTAGGAGAAGATTCACGTTTATGCAAGGTCATACCTTCTGGTGTCCTTTTTCGTGATGTGCTTGCTTTTCTGTGATCAGCCACTGCTTTCCCATTTGGCAGGAATATTCACCTTCTCCTTGATAACATTTAATTAATATATAATTCAATATTTCACAACTCCCAGAACTCGTTTATTATCAGCTTCACTAGCAGTCCATATGCACAAATCATGTGAACGACTGTGATGTCTATATGAGTGTACCACAATGTCTCTCAAACAATCCAGGCTTTTCCATCCCTAGGTCTATCTTCATTTAATAAAATATAGATATATATATATATATATATAATCAAACATGATTGAAATTTCTAATTGTATAAACCTACCATCCTTTAAGATTTGGGTTCACTGACTACTACCCCATAAATTCCAGGTTGGATACTAATCAAAGTGAGTTTTCTATTATGTTTTGGATCTACTTCAATGGTGCTTTGTACCATTGTGTAATTTCCTTTATTTTTATCCTTGTCCACCGTCAGAACAAGAACATCATCAATATAAGTAAAAGAATTTTCATGTACAGCCATCCTTTTCTATACAATGTTGGCATATCCAGATTCATGGAAATCCTTTATCCAATTATTATCTCTCACAATATAGCGCTTAGATACAGTGCCAATAGAATAAGCATAATGCATGAATAATGCACGAAACAGTGTGAGAAAGAAACATTGCACAAAAAATTTCTTATAGTTGGCCATAAGTATTACAGCAACAATAGATTAAAATCAGATTTGGAATAAAATATTACATATTTTACCAAAACTCTAACTCACACAGTGATTTCAGAATGAAGATTTAAATAAAAAAAATTAGAAAATCTAATGTTTTAGAATATTGGTGGGAAATCTATTATTTGAAAATCTATTCTAACCCCCAAAACTTCAGAGACCAGAGATAGAGTTAATGGAGAGTGCAATAAAATATTTCAAAATATAACTAGTAAGATTGAAGTTAAACAATGGACATTATTATAAATAAAATTTTAAAATATTTGTAAAATATACAATTAAATTCAATACTTTCTAAATTACGTTCTAACACAACTTTCTGTAGCTATCAATCTTTCTATTTAAATTGACCCATGGTTTCCACGTTTTAATATTTCTTTCTATTTAGATTGTTCCATGGTTTCTATTAGCGGCCATAGAAAAGTCAATCACAGATATTCTCCACGGCCTAGGCCATGCCAACTGTTTTTAATCGTGGCCATGTTGTATTTGCTGCTTCTAATTTCTGGATTTTTCTTTTAATAAATAATATTGAGGCTAGGTTGTATTCACTGTTTCTAATTTCTAGACTTTTATTTTAATAACTAAAATGACTTTAGTAGGTGGTTGAAGATGCGGAAGCTTAACATTATTCAGAAGGAAATGAAGACGACTCGTCGCTCTCGCTTTTGGCAACTCGTTTGGATCAACTACAAAAATGAGCGTAGTATTTTAAGAAAAGGAAGTTAGGAAGGAGTTGTCTATTCTTCTATAGGAAATTGGGTGAGAGGAAGAAATGCATGAGCATGGCCACTCTCGCTAATCTAAACATGTCTAATTAGAAAAACATGTATAATCAGTGATATCTATAAACTTGTTTGCTTTTTAATATACCCTTTTGTCACTAAAAACCTCTATTTTATATCTTGAAAAATGAAGATAGATAGTCTAAACGTATCTGATGAGAAACATTTACAAAGCTATTTGTTACTTAATACATTCTAAATGCAATATTTACAAAAATGTTTGTTATTTAATACATTCTAAATACAATACCGCAAACCATATATTCAAAACAAACAAAGCTATACAATATTTTTGTCCAAAGTTGCCCAGGGAAGACATGAAATGGAAAACCAACACAAGAGGAACTCATAGGTGTGGATCACCAAGAGCTCCTTGAAGTAAAATTCCATACCGGCTTCACATTAACCTCCAATAATAAATAGATACAATTTGTTAGGAACAACAAATCTATCTCTGAAGAGTAGGAACTGAATAACTAAGAAAAGGAAAAAATCACAACTATGTAACCATAAGAGCTTATTCTCCATTAATACTAACACTCCCCCTTAAGGGAGAAAGGGCTCTTAAACAAACCTTATATGTCCCTAAAAAACTCAAACTTCAGTATTCACAAAAGCTTAGTAAATATATCAGCCATATTATGACAAGAATTACAATATTCAACACAAATATCTTTGGACTGCACCTTTTCCCTTACAAAATGAAATTCAATATGTTCTTCTCCTACATCTTGGAGAAGTCTGCGCAACCAAACTACCTCACATGTTGCTGCACACATAGCTTGATATTTTGATTCTTATTGCACCAAGAGATGACCCTGGACCCAATGCTAAAGGCGTAACCTATAATTGATTTTCTATCATCTAAATTTCATGCCCAATCAGAGTCTGTATAACCTGTCAAGCTAACATCGAATGAGTCCGAATAAAAAATACCAAAGTTTGAAGTTCCTTGCAAATACCTCAATACTCATTTCGTTGCAAGCCAATGGTTCTCATGAGGTTGAGTCATGAACTGACTCAAAACAATCACTGCATAAGCTAGATCTGGTCTCGTTGTAGTCAAATAGATAAGATTACCAACCAACTATCTATACAATGTGGCATCTACATATTTCGAACCATCATTCACCTAAAGTTTGTTGTTATGCTGTAAAGGCACAAATGCAGACTTGCACCCATCCATTTTAAATTTAGTCAACAAACTCTTAGCATACTTACATTGGGACAAGAAATCTTGGCTTGAATCTCTCCAAACTTCTAGACCCAAACAGTAATGCATCTCTCCAAGGTCCTTCATCTCAAATTTCTATGCTAACTGCTACTTGATTTCTTCGATCAGATTGTCTGCACTCCCTGTCATGATCAGATCATCTACATATAAATAAATCAACACTATCTACCCATCATTATTAAACACAAGATATAAATTAGGATCATTTTTGCTCCGTTTATAACCATGCATGAGGAAAAATAAATTTGTCATACTAGGATCTAGGAGCCTGTTTTAAACCATATAAAGCATTCTTTAATCTACATACTAAATACTCTTCTCCCTTCTTAACAAACCCCTCAGGCTACACTAAGTATACTTCTTCTTTCAAATCACCATTCAAGAAAGCATATTTAACATCTAATTGATGTATTTTCCAATGATGCTTAGTGGCTAAAGCAATAATCAATCTAATAGTATTTAATTTTTCAACAGGGTAAAATGCTTCCTCAAAGTCAATACCTTCTTTCTAGGAATACCCCTTTGCAACCAACCTTGCTTTATACTTATCAATAGACCCAACTGCTTTAAATTTCAACTTAAATATCCATGTGCAACCTAGGGGTTGTTTACCATGAGGAAGCTTTACAAGATCCCAAGTATTATTCCTAATAACAGATTCATATTACTCCTTCATTGCTTCCTTCCATTCACAACTCTTACTAGCTTCATGAAAATTAGAAGGCTCTGCAATGTTTAACATAGCAGTCATGAGCACACAATCCCTATACCAAGCTGGTAACTGTTTTGGCCTGCTAGATCTCCTTAGTGGTGGGGTGTCAGCTATTCTTATTTGTTCTTCTCTTTGTGGTCTGAACTCAATTTCCTCCTCTTTGTCCTGTTGTTGTTGTTGTTGACTGATCCCTATTTCAACATCCTCGTCTGAAGGTAAGGGTGAATGCCATTCTTCATTGTTTTAAATAGGATTTCCATTATCAACCTATTCATGGAATACTATGTCTCTACTAACAAACACATTGTGAGTAGAAGGATCAAATAATTTATAAGTCTTATACTCACTGCATTTTCCAATGAAGGTACATTTTAAGGGCTTTTTAATCTAACTTCTTCCCGTTTCCTTTGGGAACATGCACAAAAGCTTTACAACCAAATAATCTAAGGTGACTTACTACATGCTTGAAGCCAAACAATTCTTCAAAAGGATTTTTATAATCAAGACTTTTAGTGGGACTAGTATTATTCAAATATCCTGCAATATTGGTAGTTTCTGCCCAAAAACCATTAGTTAGATTCTTACCTTTCAACATACTATGAGCACACTCCACCAGTGTTCTCTTTTTCCTCTCAGCTACTCCATTCTTCTGAGGATTGTAAGGTGTTTTAAACTGCTACTGTATCCCATGCTCTTTATAGTATTTTTTGAAATCCCCTTTCTTAAATTCTCCACCTTGATCTGATCGAAGAATCCTAATGAAATTTCCTGTCTGCTTCTCGATCATGTTCCTAAACTACTTGAAATACTTGAAGGCATGACTCTTCTGTCTAAGAAAATACACTGATGTGAATCTTGTACAATCATCAACAAAGATTAGAAAAGAGTAGGCCCCACCTAACGATCTTGTCCACATAGGCCAACATAAATCAGTGTGTACAAGTTCGAGTGTATCCCTCTATTTCCTATCTTTAACAACAGAAAATTCATCTCTATTTTTTTACCAAATGCACATGCTTCACAATAAGTATGCAACATTTTCAAAATGGGAAGACCGTCTACCATACCTTTGTTATGCAATAGAAGAAGGTCAATGAATTTGATTTGCCCAAGTCGCTGATGCCACAAATTTTCATAAAACTTATTCGATGACATCAATGCTTGTTGTGGTGTATTCTTCACGTCCAATATGTAGAGTCACCCTATATGAATACATGTAGCAATAGGTTTCATCTGGTCCAACAAGTCTTTAATAATATAATTAGATTTAAAGAATTCTACCTTGAGATCTTGATCTGTAATTTTTTATATAGAAATGAGGTTTTGTTAATGCATGGTACATAGCAAACATCAGATATATTGTGGATCTTTCCATCAAGCAGACTAACCAGGACATCTCCACGTCCCTTGATCTCATAGCTTCTATTATCTCCAAGGTATACTTTTACTCTAGTGTTGGATTCTCTAAAATTTCTGAACCATTTCCTTTTACCTATGATATGTGAGGAGGCTCCAGAATCTATGAAACAAATATCTGATTCATCATCCTTAGTGGCTAGTCTAGTCTCAACCATAAATAATCTTACATCCTGGTTCTAATCTACATCAACCAAATTACCTGCATGCCTTCTGTGCTTGTACCTTCCCCATCTGCCTTTTTCTTATGGAAAAATTTAGCAATATGTACTATCACTACAATGCGAGGTCATACCTTGTGGTGTCATTTTTTGTGATACATTGCCTTTCTTGTGATCAACCACTGCTTTCCTCTTTGGTAAGAATATTCACCTTTGCCCTGATAACATTTCAGGAAGATACAATTCAATATTTGACAACTCCCAAAAAAATAATTAATGTTCTTATTTCTATCTCTAATGTCTTCCATCAGAACCCATGAATTATTAGCTTCACTAGTTGTCCATATGCACCAATCATATGAACCATTATGATGTCTATATAAACATACCACAACGTCTCTCAAGCAAGCCAGGTTTTTCCATCCCTTGGTCTATCTTCAGTTAATGAAAAAAATATATATATAATCAAACATGATTGAAATTTCTAATTGTATAAACCTACCATCATTTAATATTTGGGTTCATTGCCTACTAACCTCTAAATTCCAGGTTGGACACTAATCAAAGTGAGTTTCCTGTTATGTTTTGGAACTGCTTCAATGGCACTTTGTACCGCTGTGTAATTTGCTTTATTTTTATCCTTGTCTACCGTCAAAAAAAGAACATCGTCAATATAAGTAAAAGAATTATTGTGTAGGGCCATCCTTTTCTTTACAGTGCTGACATATCCAGATTCATGGAAATACTTTATCCAATCATTGTCTCTCAAAGTATAGCGCTTAGATACAGTGCCAATAGAATAAGCATAATGCATGAATAATGCATGAAACAGTGTTAGAAACAAACATTGCACAAAAATTTCTTATAGTTGGCCATAAGTATTGCAACAAAAATAGATTAAAATCATATTTGGAATAAAATATTACATATTTTACCAAAACTCTATCTCACACAGTAATTTCAGAATGAAGATTTAAATAAAAAAAATCAGAAAATCTAAAGTTTTAGAATATTGGTGGGAAATCTATTATCTGTAAATATATTATCTACAAATCTATTCTAACCCCCAAAACGTTAGAGGCATGATTCGAACTCGAAGTCAGAGGCCAGAGTCAGAGTTAATGAAGAGAGCAATAAAATATTTCAAAATCTAACCAATAAGTTGAAGTTAAACAATGGACATTATTATCAATAAGATTTTAAAATATTTGTAAAATATATAATTAAATTCAATACTTTTTAAATTACATTCTAACACAACTTTCCGTAGGTATCAATCTTTATATTTAAATTGACGCATGGTTTCTGCATTTTCATCTTTCCTTCTATTTAGATTGTTCCATGGTTTCTATTAGCAGCCATGCCAATTCAATTGCAAATATTCTCCATGGCCTGGGCCATGCCAACTATTTCTAATCATGGCCAGGTTGTATTTGTTGTTTCTAATTTCTAGATTTTTCTTTTAATAATTAATAACAAGGCCAGGTTGTATTCGATGTTTCTAATTTCTAGACTTTTCTTTTAATAACTAATATGGCTTTACCAGGTGCTTGCAGATGCGAAAGCTTAACGTTATCCAGAAGGAAAGGAAGACAGTTTGTCGCTCTCGCTTTTGGAAACTCTTTTTGATCGACTACAAAAATCAGCGTAGGATTTTAAGAAAAGGAAGTTAGGAAGGAGTTGTCCATTCTTTTGCAGGAAATAGGGTGAGAGGAAGAAGCGCATGAGCATGGCCACTCTCGCTAATCTAAGCATGTCTAATTAGCAAAACATGTGTAATTAGAAATATTTATAAAGTTATTTGTTATTTAATATACTTCTTTTTCACTAATAACCTATATTTTCTATTTAGAAAAATCAAGATAGATAATCTAAACCTATCTGATGAGCAAAATTTACAAATATATTTGTTATTTAATACATTCAAAATGCAATATTTACGAAACTATTTTTTATTTAACACATTCTAAATACAATACCGCAAACCATATATTCAAAACAAACAAGGTTATACAATATTTTTGTCAAGAGTTGTATAAGGAAGAGATTAAATGAAAAACCAACAAAAGAGGAGCTCAAAGGTGTAGATCACCAAGAGTTCCTTCAAGCAAAACACCACACCGATGTACATTAATCTCCAATAATAAATAGATACAATTTCTTAGGAACAACAAATCATATCCCTAAAGAGTAGGAACTGGTCCACATGGAAAATTTTAGGGGCTAATGTTCGCCCAGTGGGCTAATTTTCCATGATTTTTCCACAAAAAAGATTCGCCAATTTCCAATTTTATAAAAGACGATTCGCCCAAATTTTAGAATATAAAATTATTTTACCTTAAAAATCGCCAACATTATAGAGAGACTATATATAAAATAATTATAAATTTGACTAATTTTACAAATATATCAATAAGCATTTATAATTTGCATATTAGGGATTAGTGAGATTCGCCAATGTTTTAAACTTCAAGAAAATTTTCCATCCTTGAAATTTTCCTTGGAACTGGATAAATAAGAAAAGAAAAAAACCACAACTATGTAACCATAAGAGCTTATCCTCCATTAATTCTAACACTCCCCCTTAATGGAGAAAGGGTTCTTAAACACACCTAATATGTCCCTAAACAACTCAAACTTCAGTCTTCCTGGAGGCTTAGTAAATATATTAGCCATATTATCATAAGAATTACAATATTCAACACAAATCTCTTTGGACTGCACCTTTTGCCTAACAAAATGAAATTCAGTGTCTATGTGCTTAGTGTTTTTATCAAACACAGGATTGTAAACCAGTTTGTTGGATCTTTGATTATCACAATTGATAATTGTAGATTCTATCAGTTCTTCTCCTACTTCTTGGAGAAGTCTGTGAAACCAAACTACCTCACATGATGCTGCACACATAGTTTGATATTCTCCTTCTTGTTGCACCAAGAGATGACCCTGGACCCAATGCTAAAGGCATAACCAGTAATTGACCTTCCATAATATAAATTTCATGCCCAATCAGAGTCTGTATTACCTATCAAGCTAACATCAAATGAGTTAGAATACAAAATACGAAAGTCTGAAGTTCCTTGCAAATACCTCAATACTCCTTTCACTGCAAGCCAATGGTTCTCATGAGGTTGACTCGTGAATTGACTCAAAACGCTCACTGCATAAGCTAGATCTGGTCCTGTTGTAGTCAAATAGATAAGACTACAAACCAGCTATCTATACAATGTGGTATATGCATATTTTGAACAATTATTCACCTGAAGTTTGAAATGCAACCTTGCAATCATCCATTCTAAATTTAGTCAACAAAATCTTAGCATACTTAGCTTGGGACAAGAAAGTTTGGCTTGAATCTCTCCAAACTTCTAGACCCAAACAGTAATGCACTTCTCCAGGGTCCTTCATCTCAAATTTTTGTGATAACTGTTGCTTGATTTCTTCAATGAGATTGACTGCACTCACTTTCATGATCAGATCATCTACATATAAAGAAATCAACACTATCTACCCCTCATTATTAAACATAGGATAGAAATTAGGATCATTTTTGCTCCGTTTATGACAATGCATGAGGAAAAATGAATCAAATTTGTCGTACTAGGATCTAGGAGCCCGTTTTAAACCATATAAAGCTTTCTTTAATCTACATACTAAATGTTTTTCTCCCTTCTTAACAAACCCCTTAGGTTGCACTAAGTATACTTCTTATTTTAAATCAACGTTTAAAAAAGCATATTTAACATCTAATTGATGTATTTTCCAATGATTCTTAGTGGCTAAAGCAATAATCAATCTAATAGTATTTAATTCTGCAATAGGGGAAAATGTTTCCTCAAAGACAATACCTACTTTCTGGGAATACCCCTTTGCAACCAACCTTGCTTTATACTTATCAATAGACCCATCTGCTTTAAATTTCAACTTAAATATCCATCTGCACCCTACGGGTTGTTTACCATGAGGAAGGTTTACAAGATCTCAAGTATTATTCTTACTAATAGATTCATATTCCTCCTTCAATTCTTCCCTCCATTCACAAGCATTACTAGCTTCATGAAAATTATAAGGTTCTGTAATGTTTAACATACCAGTCATGAGCGCACAATCCTTATACTGAGCTGGTAACTTTTTCGGCCTGCTAGATCTCCTGAGTGGTGGGCTGTCAGCTATTCTACTCTGTTCTTCTCTTTGTTGACTAAACTCAATTTCCTCCTCTTTATCCTGTTGTTGTTGTTGTTGTTGCTGTTGTTGACTGGTCCCTGTTCCAACATCCTCATCTAAAAGTAACAGTACATGCCATTCTTCATTGTTTTGAATAGGAATTCCATTATCAAATTGTTCATGGAATACTACATCTCTACTAACAAATGACTTGTGAGTAGAAGGATCAAACAATTTATAAGCCTTATACTCATTGCAATATCCAATAAAGGTACATTTAATGGCCTTTGAATCTAACTTCATCATGTTTTCTTTGGGAACGTGTGAAAAAGCTTTACAACCAAATACTCTAAGGTGACTTACTATAGGCTTGAAGCAAAAAAATCCCTCAAAACGAGTTTTATGATCAAGACTTTTAGTGGGACTAGTATTATTCGAATATCCTACAGTATTGATAGCTTCTGCCCAAAAACCATTAGCTAGATTCTTACCTTTCAACATACTGAGAGCACACTCCACCAGTGTTATGTTTTTCCTCTCAGCTACTCCATTCTGCTGAGGAGTGTAAGGTGTTATAAACTCCTATTATATCCCATGATCTTTACAATATTTGTTGAAATCCCCTTTATTGAATTCTCCACCTTGATCTCATCGAAGAATCCTGATGAACCTTCCTGTCTGCTTCTTGATCATGTTCCTGAACTACTTGAAATACTCAAAGGCTTAACTCTTCTATCTAAGAAAATACACCCATGTGATTCTTGTACAATTATCAACAAATATTAGAAAATAGTAGACCCCACCTAACGATCTTGTCTGCATAGGCCCACATAAATCAGTGTGTACAAGTTTGAGTGTATCCCTCTATTTCCTATATTTAGCAGTAGGAAATTCATCTCTATGTTGTTTACTGAATGCACATGCTCCACAATCAATATGCAACTTTTTCAAAATAGGAAGACCATCTACCATACCTTTGTTCTTCAATAGAATTAGGTCGCTCAATTTGATGTTCCCAAGTCGCTAATGCCACAAGCTTTCAGCAAACTTATCTGATGACATCAATGCTTTCTGTGGTGTACTCTTCACATCTAGTTTGTAGAGTCCTCCTATATGAAGACCTGTAGCAATAGGCTTCATCTGGACCAACCGGTCTTTAATAATACAATAATATTTAAAGAATTCTACCTTGAGATCCTGATTTGTAATTTTTGATACAGAAATCAGGATCTTCTTAATACCAAGTACATACCACACGTCAGATATATTCTTGATATTTCCGTCAGGTAGAGTGAAAAGGACATCTTGATTTCCCTTGATCTTGAAACATATATTATCTCCAAGGTTTACTTTTACTCCAGTGTTGGATTCTCTAAAATTTCTGAACCATTACTTTTTACCTGTGATAGGGGACTCCAGAATCTACGAACCAAATATCTGATTCTTCCTCCTCAGTGGCTAATGCAGTCTCAGCCTTAAATAATATTACATCCTAGTTCTGTTCTACATCAGCCAAATGACCTACATGTCTTCTCTACTTGTACCTCTCCCCATTTGCCTTTTTCTTATGGAAAAATTTAGCAATATGGACTATCTTACCACAATAAAAGCATTTAGGAGCAGAGTCATGTTTATGTGAGGTCACACCTTTTGGTGTCCTTTTTCGCGATACACTGCCTTTCCTGTGATCAGCCACTGCTTTCCCCTTTGGTAGGAATATTCACCTTCTCCTTGATAACATTTAAGGAAGATACAATTCAATATTTCACAACTCCCAGAAAAACTAATTAATGTTCTTATTTCTATCTCTAATGTCTTCCATCAGAACCCATGAGTTATCAGCTTCACTAACTATCCATATGCACGAATCATGCGAACCACTGTGATATCTATATGAATGTACCACAATGTCTCTCAAACAATCCAGGCCATTCCATACCTAGGTCTATCTTCAACTAATGAAAAAAATATATATATAATCAAATATGATTGAAATTTCTTATTTTATAAACCTACGATCCTTTAAGATTTTGTTTCATTGCCTACTAACCTATAAATTGCAGGTTGGATACTAATCAAAGTGATTTTTTTGTTATGTTTTGGAACTGCTCCAATGGCGGTTTGTACCGTTGTGTATTTTCCTTTATTTTTATCCTTGTCCATCATCAGAACAAGAACATCATCAATATAAGTAAAAGAATTATTGTGTAGAGCCATCCTTTTCTCCACAATGCTGACAGATCCAGATTCATGGAAATCATTTATCCAATTATTGTCTCTCACATTATATTTCTTAGATACGGTGCCAATAGAATAAGCATAATGCATGAATAATACATGAAACGGTGTCAGAAACAAACATTGAACAAAAAATTTCTTATAGTTGGCCATAAGTATTATAGAAACAATAAATTAAAATCAGATTTGGAATAAAATATTACATATTTTATCAAAACCCTAACTCAAACAGTAATTTCAGAATGAGATTTAAATAAAAAAAAATAGAAAATATAAAGTTTTAGAATATTGGTGGGAAATCTATTATTTGCAAATCTATTCTAACACCCAAAACATCAAGGGAAAGAGTCGGATTCAGAGTCAGAGGCCAGAGTCAGAGTTAGTGAAGAGAGCAATAAAATATTTCAAAATCTAACCAATAGGATCAAAGTTAAACAATGGACATTATTATCAATAAAATTCTAAAATATTTTTAAAACATATAATTAAATTCAATGCTTTCTAAATTACATTCTAACACAACTATCCGCAGGTATCAATATTTCTATTTAAATTGACCCATGGTTTCTGTGTTTTCATCTTTCTTTATATTTATATTGTTCCATTGTTTTTATTAGTGGCCATAGAAAAGTCAATCGCAGATATTGTCCACATCCTGGGCCATGCCAACTATTTTTAATCGTGGCCGGGTTGTGTTTGCAGTTTCTAATTTCTAGATTTTTCTTTTAATAAATAATATCGAGGCCAGGGTGTACTCGTTGTCTCTAATTTGTAGACTTTTCTTTTAATAACTAATATGGCTTTACCAGGTACTTGCAGATGCAGATGCTTAACGTTATCAAGAAGGAAAGGAAGGCGGTTTGCTGCTCTCGCTTTTGGAAACTCTTTTGGATCAACTACAAAAATTAGCATAGGATTTTAAGAAAAGGAAGTTAGGAAGGAGTTGTTTGTTCTTCTACAAGAAATCGGGTGAGAGGAAGAAGCACATGAGCATGGCCACTCTCACTAATCTAAAAATGTCTAATTAGCAAAACATGTATAATTAGCAATATTTATAAAGTTATTTGTTATTTAATATACCTTTTTTTCACTAATAACCTCTATTTTCTATTTTGAAAAATCAAAATAGATAATCTAAACCTATATGATCAGCAACATTTACAAATCTATTTTTTATTTAATACATTCTAAATGCAATATTTACGAAACTATTGGTTATTTAATGCATTGTAAATACAATACCGCAAACCATATATTCAAAACAAATAAAACTATACAATATTTTTGTTAAGAGTTACAGAGGGAAGACATGAAATGGCAAGCCAACACAAGAGTAGCTCACAGGTGTGGATCGCCAGGATCTCCTTCAAGCAAAACTCCACAATGGCTTGATATTAATCTCCAATAATAAATAGATACATTTTGTTAGGAGCAACAAATCATATCCCTCAAGAGTAGGAACTGAATAAATAAGAAAAGGAAAAATCACAACTATGTAACCATAAGAGCTTATTCTCCATTAATTCTAACACTCCCCCATAATGGAGAAAGGGTTCTTAAACACACCTAATATGTCCCTAAACAACTCAAGCTTCAGTCTTCCCAGCGGCTTAGTAAATATATTAGCCATATTATCGCAAGAATTACAATATTCAACAAAAATCTCTTTCGACTGCACCTTTTCCCTAACAAAATGAAATTGAGTGTCTATGTGCTTAGTGTTTTTATGAAACATGGGATTGTAAGTAAATTTGATGGAACTTTGATTATCGCAATTGTTAACCGTAACTTTTGTCTATTCTTATCCTCCATCCTGGAGAAGTTTGCGTAACCAAACTGTAGCACATACTGCTGCACACATAACTTGATATTCTGCTTCTTGGTGCAACAAGAGATGACCCCTGACACAATTCTAAAGGCATAACCTGTAATTGACCTTTTATCATCTAAATTTCACGTTGAATCAGATTATGTATAAACTATTAAGCTAATATCAAATGAGTCAGAATACAAAATACCAAAGTTTGAAGTTCCTTGGAGATACCTCAATACTCCTTTCACTACAAGCCAATGATTCTCATGAGGTTGAGTCATGAACTGACTCAAAACACTCACTCCATAAGTTAGATCTAGTCTTGTTGTAGTAAAATAGATAAGACTACCAACCAATTGTCTGTACAATGTGGTATCTACATATTATGAACCTTGCACTCATCCATTTTAAATTTAGACAACAAAATCTTAGCATACTTACTTTGGGACAACAAAGTTTGGCTTGAATCTCTCCAAACTTCTACACGCAAACAGTAATGCACTTCTCCAAGGTCCTTCAACTCCAATTTTTGTGATAGCTGCTACTTGATTTTTTCAATGAGATTGTCTGCACTCCTTGTAATGATCAAATCATCTACATATAAATAAATCAACACTATCTGCCCCTCATTACTAAACACAGAATAGAAATTAGGATCATTTTTGCTCCGTGTATAACCATGCATGAGGAAAAATGAATCCAATTTGTTGTACCAGGATCTAGGAGCCTGTTTTAAACCATATAAAGCTTTCTTTAGTCTGCATACTAAATGCACTTCTTCCTTCTTAAGAAACCCCTCAAGCTACACTAAGTATACTTCTTCTTTTAAACCACCATTTAAGAAAGCATATTTAACATCTAATTGATATATTTTCCAATGATGCTTAGTCGCTAAAGCAATAATGAATCTAATAGTAATTAATTTTGAAACAAGGGTCAAATGTTTCCTCCAAGTCAATACCCTGTTTCTGGGAATAACCCTTTGCAACCAACCTTACTACTTTAAATTTCAACATAAATATCCATCTACAACCTATGGGTTGTTTACCATGAGGAAGCTTTACAAGATCTCAAGTATTATTCTTAATAATAGATTCATATTCCTCCTTCATTGCTTCCTTCCATTCACAACTCTTACTAGCTTGATGAAAATTAGAAGGTTCTGCAATGTTAAAATACTAGTCATGAGCGCAAAATCCCTATAACAAGCTGGTAACTGTTTCAGCCTGGTAGATCTCCTGAGTGGTGGTTTTTCAGCTATTTTTATATGTTCTTCTCTTTGTGGACTGAGCTCAATTTCCTCCTATTTATCGTGTTGTTGTTGTTGTTGTTGTTTTTGCTTCTGTTGCTACTACTATTGTTGTTGTTGACTGATCCATGTTCCAACATCCTCATATGAAAGTAAGGGTACATGCCATTCTTCATTGTTTTAAACAGGATTTCCATTATCAACCTGTTCATGGAATACTACATCTCTACTAAGAAACACCTTGTGAGTAGAAGGATCAAACAATTTATAAGTCTTATACTCACTGCAGTATCCAATCAAGGTACATTTAATGGCCTTTGAATCTAACTTCTTCGTGTTTTCTTTGGGAACATGCACAAAATCTTTACAACCAAACACTCTAAGGTGATTTACTGCAAGCTTGAAGCCAAACAATGCTTCGAAAGGAGTTTTATAATCAAGGCTTTTACTGCGACTCCTATTCTTCAAATATCTTGTAGTATTCATAGCTTCTGCCCAAAAACCATTAGTTAGATGCTTACCTTTCAACATACTACGAGCACACTCCACCAGTGTTTTGTTTTTCCTCTCATCTATTCCATTCTACTGAGGAGTGTAAGGTGTTGTAAATTGTTGTTTTACCCCTTTCTCTTTACAATATTTGTTGAGATCCCCTTTCTTGAATTCTTTGCCTTGATCTGATCCAAGAATCGTGATGAACTTTCCTGTCTGCTTCTCGATCATGTTCCTGAACTACTTGAAATGCTCAAAGGCATGACTCTTCTTTCTAAGAAAATACACCCATGTGAATCTTGTACAATCATCAACAAAGATTAGAAAATGGTAGGCCCCACCTAACAATCTTGTCAATATATGCCAACATAAATCAGTGTGTACAAGTTCGAGTGTATCCCTCTATTTCCTATCTTTAATAGCAGGAAATTCATCTCTATGTAGTTTACAGAATGCATATGCTTCATAATCAGTATGCAACGTTTTCAAAATAGGGAGACCATCTACCATACCTTTGTTCTGCAACAGAAGAAGGTCAATGAATTTGAGGTGCCCAAGTCGCTGATGCCACAAATTTTCAGCAAACTTATCCAATCACATCAATGCTTGCTTGGTGTACTCTTCGCATCTAGTTTGTAGAGTCCTCCTATATGAATACCTGTAGCAATAGGTTTCATCTGGTCCAACAAATCCTTAATAATACAATAATATTTAAAGAATTCTACCTTGAGATACTGATCCGTAATTTCTGATACAGAAATTAGGTTCTCCTTAATACCAGGTACATACCACACATCAGATATATTCTTGATCTTTCCATCAAGTAGAGTGAAGAAGACATATCCATGTCCCTTGATCTCGCACCCTCTATTATCTCCAATGTATACTTTTACTCCATTGTTGGATTCTCTTAAATTTCTGAACCATTACCTTTTACCTACGATATGTGAATAGGCTCTGGAATCTACGAACCAAATATCTGATTCACCCTCCTCAGTTTCTACATGTATCAATATTTCTATTTAAATTGACCCATGGTTTCTGCATTTTCATCTTTATTTCTATTTAGATTGTTCCATGGTTTCTATTAGCACCATAGAAAAGTCATTCGCAGATATTCTCCATGGCCTAGGCCATGCCAACTATTTTTTATCATGGTTAGGTTTTATTTGTTGTTTCTAATTTCTAGATTTTTCTTTTAATAAATAATATCGAGGCCACGTTGTATTCATTGTTTCTAATTTCTAGACTTTTCTCTTAATAACTAATATGGATTTATTAGGTGCTTGCAGATGTAGAAGCTTAACGTTATCCAGAAGGAAAGGAAGACAGTTCAACGCTCTGGCTTTTGGAAACTCTTTTGGATCAACTACAAAAATTAGCGTAGGATTTTAAGAAAAGGAAGTTAGGAAGGAGTTTTCTGTTTTTCTGTAGGAAATCGAGTGAGAGGAAGAAACGCATGAGCATGGCCACTCTCACTAATCTAAACATGTCTAATTAGAAAAACATGTATAATTAACAATATTTATAAAGTTATTTGTTATTTAATATACATTTTTTTCACGAATAACATCTATTTTCTATTTTGAAAAATCAAGATAGATAATCTAAACCTATCTGATGAGAAAAATTTAGAAATCTATTTGTTATTTAATACATTCTAAATGGAATATTTATGAAACTATTTGTTATTTAATACATTCTAAATACAATACCGCAAACCATATATTCAAAACAAACAAAGCTATACAATTTTTTTTGTCAAGAGTTGCACCGGGAAGACATGAAATTGCAAACCAACACAAGAGGAGCTCACAGGTACAGATCACCAGGAGCTCCTTCAAGAAAAATGCCACACCAGCTTCACATTAATCTGCAATATTAAATAGATACAATTTGTTAGGAACAACAAATCATATCCCTAAACAGTAGGAACTGAATAAATAAGAAAAGGAAAAATCACAACTATGTAACCATAAGAGCTTATTCTCCATTAATTCTAACACTCCTCCATAATGGAGAAAGGGTTCTTAAACACACCTAATATGTTCCTAAACAACTCAAGCTTCAGTCTTCCTAGAGGCTCAGTAAATATATTAGCCATATTATCACAAGAATTACAATATTCAACAAAAATCTCCTTCAAATGCACCTTTTCGCTAATAAAATGAAATTGAGTGTCTATGTGCTTAGTGTTTTTATGAAACATAGGATTGTAAGCCAATTTGATGGAACTTTGATTATCGCAATTGATAACCATAGCTTTTGTCTGTTCTTCTCCTGCATCCTGGAGAAGTCTACGCAACCAAACTGCAGCACATGCTGCTACACACATAGCTTGATATTCTACTTCTTTCTGCAACAAGAGACGACCCCAGACCCAATTCTAAAGGTGTAACCTATAATTGATCTTCTATCATATAAATTTCACACCCAATTAGAGTCTGTACCAACTGTCAAGCTAACATCAAATGAGTTAGAATACAAAATACCAAAGTCTGAAGTTCCTTGTGGATACCTCAACACTCCTTTCACTGGAAGCCAATGTTTTTCATGAGGTTGAGTCATGAACTGACTCAAAACACTCGCTGCATAAGTTAGATCTGGTCTCATTGTAGTCAAATAGATAAGACTACCATCCAACTGTCTGTACAATGTGGCGTTTGCATATTATGAACCATCATTCACATGAACTTTAATGTTCCGCTATAAAGGCACAAATGCAACCTTGCACTCATCCATTTTAAATTTAGTCAAAAAACTCTTAGCATACTTACCTTGGGACAAGAAAGTTTGGCTTGAATCTCTCCAAACTTCTAGACGCAAATAGTAACGCACTTCTCCAAGGTCCTTCATCTCAAATTTTTGTGACAGTCGCTGCTTGATTTTTTCAATGAGATTGTCAGCACTCCCTGTCATGATCAAATCATCTACATATAAATAAATCAACACTGTCTGCCCCTCATTATTAAACACAGAATAGAAATTAGGATCATTTTTGCTCCGTTTATAACCATGCATGAGGAAAAATGAATCCAATTTGTTGTACCAGGATCTAGGAGCCTATTTTAAACCATATAAAGCTTTCTTTAATCTACATACTAAATGCTCCTTTCCCTTCTTAACAAACCCCTCAAGCTAAACTAAGTATACTTCTTCTTTTAAACCACCATTTAAGAAAGCATATTTAACATCTAACTGATGTATTTTCCAATGATGTTTAGTGGCTAAAGCAATAATCAATCTAATAGTATTTAATTTTGAAACAAGGGGCAAATGTTTCCTCCAAGTCAATACCTTGTTTCTGGGAATACCCCTTTGCAACCAACCTTACTACTTTAAATTTCAACTTAAATATCCATCTACAACCTATGGGTTGTTTACCACGAGGAATCTTTACAAGATCCCAAGTATTATTCTTAATAATAGATTCATATTCCTCCTTCACTGCTTCCTTCCATTCACAACTCTTACCAGCTTCATGAAAATTAGAAGATTATGCAATGTTTAACATACTAGTCATGGGCGCAAAATCCCTATAACAAGCTAGTAACTATTTCGGCCTATTAGATATCCTGAGTGGTGGGCTGTCAGCTATTATGCTATGTTCTTCTCTTTGTGGACTGAGCTCAATTTCCTCCTATTTATCCTGTTGTTGTTGTTGCTGTTGCTATTGTTGTTGTTGGCTAATCCCTGTTTCAACATCCTCATCTGAAAGTAAGGGTACATGCCATTCTTCATTTTTTTGAATAGGATTTCCATTATCAACCTATTCATGGAATACTACATCTCTACTAACAAACACCTTGTGAGTAGAAGGATCAAACAATTTATAAGCCTTATACTCATTGCAATATCCAATGAATGTACATTTAATCACCTTTGAATATAACTTCTTCATGTTTTCTTTGGGAACATGCGCAAAAGCTTTACAACCAAATACTCTAAGGTGACTTACTGCAGGCTTGAAGCCAAACAATGCTTCAAAAGGAGTTTTATAATCAAGACTTTTACTGGGACTCCTATTCTTCAAATATCCTATAGTATTCATAGCTTCTACCCAAAAACCATTAGTTAGATTCTCACCTTTCAACATACTACAAGCACACTCCACCAGTGTTCTGTTTTTCCTCTCAGCTACTCCATTCTACTGAGGAGTGTAAGGTGTTGCAAATTTTTGTTGTATCCCATGCTCTTTACAGTATTTGTTGAAATCTCGTTTCTTGAATTCTTCGCCTTGATCTGATCCAAGAATCCTGATGAACTTTCATGTCTGCTTCTCGATCCTATTCCTGAACTGCTTGAAATACTCAAAGGCATGGCTCTTCTGTCTAAGAAAATACACCCATGTGAATCTTGTACAATCATCAACAAAGATTAGAAAATGGTAGGCCCCATCTAACAATCTTGTTAACATAGGCCCACATAAATCAGTGTGTACAAGTTTGAGTGTATCCTTC
The DNA here is from genome assembly GCA_031772625.1 of Pinus tabuliformis. NCBI lineage: Eukaryota > Viridiplantae > Streptophyta > Pinopsida > Pinales > Pinaceae > Pinus > Pinus tabuliformis. The sequence goes on along the minus strand of CM062818.1, from coordinate 339,004,696 downwards.
TATTTCCTATCTTTAATAGTAGGAAATTCATCTCTACATTGTCTACAGAATGCACATGCTTCACAATTGGTATGCAACCTTTTCAAAATAGGAAGACCATCTACCATACCTTTGTTCTGCAACAGAAGAAGGTCACTGAATTTGAGGTGCCCAAGTCGCTGATGCCACAAATTTTCAGCAAACTTATCCAATCACATCAATGCTTGCTATGGTGTACTCTTCACATCTAGTTTTTGGAGTCCTCCTTTATGAATACCTGTAGCAATAGGTTTCATTTGGTCCAACAAGTCTTTAATAATACAACAAGATTTAAACAAGTCTACCTTGAGATACTAATCGGTAATTTCTGATACATAAATCAAGTTCTTCTTAATACCGGGTACATACCACACATCAGATATATTCTTGATCTTTCCATCAAGCAGAGTGAAGAGGACATCTCCATGTCCCTTGATCTCGCGCCCTCTATTATCTCCAAGGTATACTTTTACTCGAGTGTTGGATTCTCTAAAATTTCTGAGCCATTGCTTTTTACCTACAATATGTGAGGAGGCTCTAGAATCTACGAACCAAATATCTGATTCATCCTCCTCAGTGGCTAGTGCAGTCTTAGCCATAAATAATCTTACATCCTGGTTCTGATCTACATCAACTAAATGACCTGCATGTCTTCTCTACTTGTACCTCTCCCCATCTACCTTTTCCCTATGGCAAAATTTTGCAATATGGACTATCTTACTAAAATAAAAACATTTAGGAGCAGAGTCATGTTTATGCGAGGTCATACCTCGCGGTGTTCTTTTTCGTGATATGCGTCCTTTCCTATGATAAGCCACTACTTTTCCCTTTGGCAAGAATATTCACCTTCTCCCTGATAACATTTAAGGAAGATACAATTCAATATTTCACAACTCCCTGAAAAATTAATTAATGTTCGTATTTCTATCTCTAATGTCTTCGCTCAGATCCCATGAATTATCAGCTTCACTAGCTGTTCATATGCACCAATCATGCAAACCACTGTGATGTCTATATGAATGTACCACAACATCTCTCCAACAAGCCGAGTTTTTCCATCCCTAGGTCTATCTTCAGTTAATGAAAAATATATATATATATAGAATCAAACATGAATGAAATTTCTAATTGTATAAACCTACGATCCCTTAAGATTTTGGTTCATTACCTACTAACTTATAAATTCCAGGTTCGATACTAATCAAAGTGAGTTTATTGTTATATTTTGGAACCGATTCAATGGCGCTTTATACCATTATGTTATTTTCTTTATTTTTATCCTTGTCCACCATCAAAACAAGAACATCATCAGTATAAGTAAAAGAATTATCATGTAGAGTCATCCTTTTCTATACAGTGCTGACATATCGAGATTCATGGAAATCCTTTATCCAATTATTGTCTCTCACAGTATAGTGCTTAGATACCGTGCTAATATAATAAGCATAATCCATGAATAATGCATGAAACAGTGTCAAAAACAAACATTGCACAAAAAAATTATTATAGTTGGCCATAAGTATAACAACAACAATAGATTAAAATCAGATTTGGAATAAAATATTACATATTTTACCAAAACTCTAACTCACACAGTAATTTCAGAATGAAGATTTAAAAAAAAAAATTAGAAAATCTAATGGTTTAGAATATTGGTTGGAAATCTATTATTTGTAAATCTATTATTTGCAAATCTATTATAACCCCCAAAACTTCAGAGGCCGGAGTCCGATTCGAAATCAGAGTTAATGATGTGAGCAATAAAATATTTCAAAATATCACCAATAAAATCGAAGTTAAACAATTGACATTATTATCAATAAAATTTTAAAATATTTGTAAATATACAATTAAATTCAATATTTTCTAAATTACATTCTAACACAAATTTCAACGGGTATCAATATTTCTATTTAAATTGACCCATGGTTTCCGTAATTTCATCTTTCTTTCTATTTAGAATGTTCCATGGTTTCTATTAGCACCATAGAAAAGTCAATCGTAGATATTCTCCATGGCCTGGGCCATGCCAACTATTTTTTATCGTGGTCAGGTTGTATTTGTTGTTTCTAATTTCTAGATTTTTCTTTTAAATAATATCGAGGCTAGGTTGTATTCGTTGTTTCTAATTTCTATACTTTTATTTTAATAACTAATATGGATTTAGCAGGTGCTTGCAGATGTAGAAGGTTAACGTTATGTAGCAGGAAAGGAAAACGGTTCGTCACTCTCGCTTTTGGAAACTCTTTTGGATCAACTACAAAAATCAGTGTAGGATTTTAAGAAAAGGAAGTCAGGAAGGAGTTTTTTGTTCTTCTACAGGAAATCAGGTGAGAGGAAGAAACACATGAGCATAGCCAGTCTCACTAATCTAAACATGTCTAATTAGCAAAAAAATGTATAATTAGCAATATTTATAAAGTTATTTGTTATTTAATATACATTTTTTTCACTAACAACCTCTATTTTATATTTTTAAAAATCAAGATAGATAATCTAAACCTATCTGATGAGAAACATTTAGAAAGATATTTGTTATTTAATACATTCTAAATGTAATACCTATGAAACTATTTGTTTTTTAATAAATTTTAAATATAATACCGCAAACCATATATTCAAAACAAACAATGCTATAGAATATTTTTGTCAAGAGTTGCACAGGGAAGACATGAAATGGAAAACCAACACAAGAGGAGCTCAAAGGTGGAGATCACCAGGAGCTCCTTCAAGAAAAATGCCACACCGGCTTCACATTAATCTCCAATAATAAATAGATACAATTTGTTAGGAACAACAAATCATATCCCTCAAGAGTAGGAACTGAATAAATAAGAAAAGGAAAAAACCACAACTATGTAACCGTAAGAGCTTATTCTCCATTAATTATAACACTTCCCCTTAAAGGAGAAAGGGTTCTTAAACACACCTAATATGTCCCTAAGCAACTCAAACTTCAGTCTTCCCAGAGGCTTAGTAAATATATCAACAATATTACTACAAGAATTACAATATTCAACACAAATCTCTTTGGACTACACCTTTTCCCTAACAAAATGAAAATGAGTGTGTATATGCTTAGTCCTTTTATGAAACACTCAATTTCATGCCCAATCAGAGTATGTATAACCTATCAAGCTAACATCAAAGGTGTCAAAATACAAAATACCAAAGTCTGAAGTTCCTTGCAGATAGCTCAATACTCCTTTCGCTACAAGCCAATGGTTCTCAAAAGTTTGAGTCATGAACTGACTCAAAACACTCACTGCATAAGCTAGATCTGGTCTCGTTGTAGTCAAATAGATAAGACTACCAACCAACTATCTGTACAATGTGGCATCTACATATTTCAAACCATAATTCACCTGAATTTTGTTGTTCTACTATAAAAGCACAAATGGAGCCTTGCACTCATCCATTTTTAATTTAGTCAACAAAATCTTAGCATACTTACCCTCGGACAAGAAAGTTTGGCTTGAATCTCTCCAAAATTCTAGACCCAAACAGTAATGCATTTCTCCAAGGTCCTTCATCTCAAATTTTTGTGATAATTGCTGCTTGATTTCTTTAATGAGATTTTATGCACTCCCTGTCATGATCAGATCATCTACACATAAAGAAATCAACACTATCTTCCCCTCATTATAAAACACAGGATAGAAATTAGGATCATTTTTACTCTGTTAATAACTATGCATGAGGAGAAATGAATCAAATTTCTCATACCAGGATATAGGAGCATGTTTTAAACCATATAAAGCTTTCTCTAATCTACATACTAAATGTTGTTCTCCCTTCTTAAAAAACCCCTCAGGCTACACTAAGTATACTTCTTATTTTAAATCACCATTTAAGAAAGAATATTTAATATCTAATTGATGTATTTTCCAATGATGCTTAGTGGCTAAAGCAATAATCAATCTAATATTATTTAATTTTGCAACAGGGGAAAATGTTTCCTCAAAGTCAACACCTTCCTTCTAGGAATACCCCTTTGCAACCCACTTTTCCTTATACTTATCAATAGACCCATATGCTTTAAATTTCAACTTAAATATCCATCTGCTACCTATGGGTTGTTTACCATGAGGAAGCTTTACAAGATCCAAAGTATTATTCTTAATAATAGATTCATATTCCTCCATTGCATCCTTCCATTCACAGCTCTTACTAGCTTCATGAAAATTAGAAGGTTCTGCAATGTTTAGCATACCAGTCATGAGCGCACAATCACTATACTGAGCTCGTACCTGTTTAGGCTTGCTAGATCTCCTGAGTGGTGGGTTGTCAACTATTCTTCTATGTTCTTATCTTTGTAGACTAAACTCAATTTCCTCCTCTTTATCCTCTCGTTGTTGTTGTTGTTTCTGTTGTTGTTGTTGTTGTTGACTGATCCCTATTTCAACATCCTCATCTGAAAGTAAGGGCACACACCATTCTTCATTGTTTTGAATAGGATTTCCAATATCAACCTGTTCATGGAATACTATGCCTCTACTAACAAACACCTTGTGAGTAGAAGGATCAACAATTTATAAGACTTATACTCACTGCAGTATCCAATGAAGGTACATTTAATGGCCTTTGAATCTAACTTCTTCCTATTTTCTTTTGGAACATGCACAAAAGCTTTAGAACCAAATACTCTAAGGTGAATTACTACACGCTTGAAGCCAAAAAATGCTTCAAAAGGAGTTTTATAATCCAAAATTTTAGTGGGACTCCTATTCTTCAAATATCTTGTAGTATTGATAGCTTCTGCCCAAAAACCGTTAGTTACATTCTTACCTTTCAACATACTATGAGCACATTCCACCAGTGTTCTGTTTTTCCTCTCGGCTACTCGATTCTGCTGAGGAGTGTAAGGTGTTGTTGACTGCTATTGTATCCCATGCTCTTTACAGTATTTCTTGAAATACCCTTTCTTGAACTCTCCGCCTTGATCTGATCAAAGAATCCCAATGAACTTTTGTGTCTGCTTCTCGATCATGTTCCTAAACAGCTTGAAATAGTCAAAGCGATGACTCTTCTATCTAAGAAAATACACCCATGTGAATCTTGTACAATCATCAACAGAGATTAGAAAATAGTAGGGCCCACCTAACGATCTTGTCTGCATAGGCCCACATAAATCAGTGTGTACAAGTTCGAGTGTATCCCTCTATTTCCCATCTTTAATAGCAGGAAATTCATCTGTTTGTTGTTTACCAAATGCACATGCTTCACAATCAATATGCAACTTTTTCGAAATAGGAAGACCATCTGCCATACCTTTGTTCTGCAACAGAAGAAGGTCACTGAATTTGATGTTCCCAAGTTGTTGATGCCACAAATTTTTAGCAAACTTATCGGATGACATCATTGATTGTTGTGGTGTACTCTTCTCATCTAGTTTGTAGATTCCTCCTATATGAACACCTATAGCAATAGGCTTCAACTGGTCCAACAAGTCTTTAATAATACAATAAGATTTAAAGAATTCTACCTTGAGATACTGATCTGTAATTTTTGATACAGAAATCAGGTTCTTCTTAATACCAGGTACATACCACACATCATATATATTCTTGATCTTTCCATCAGGCAGAGTGAAAAGGACATCTCCATGTCCCTTGATCTCATACCCTCTATTATTTCCAAGGTATACTTTTACTCCAGTGTTGGATTCTCAAAAATTTATGAGCCATTGGCTTTTACCTGTGATATGTGAGGAGGCTCGAGAATCTACGAACCAAATTTCTGATTCATCCTCCTCAGTGGCTAGTGCAATCTTAGCCATAAATAATCTTACATCCTGGTTCTGATCTAAATCAGCCGAATAACCTGCATGTCTTCTCTACTTGTATCTCTCGCCATCTTCCTTTTTCTTATGGAAAAATTTAGCAATATGGACTATCTTACTAGAATAAAAGAATTTAGGAGCATAGTCATGCTTATGTGAGGTCATACCTTGTGATTTCCTTTTTCATGATACACTGCCCTTCCTGTGATCAGCTACAATTCAATATCTCTCAACACCCAGAAAAACTAATTAATGTTCTTATTTCTATCTCTAATGTCTTCAATCAGAACACATGAATTATCAGCTTCAGTAGCTATCCATATGCACCAATCGTGTGAACCATTGTGATGTCTATATGAATGTACCACAACATCTCTCAAACAAGCCAGGTTTTTCCATCCCTAGGTTTATCTTCAGTTAATGAAAAAAAAATTATATATATATATATAATCAAACATGTTTGACATTTCTAATTGTATAAACCTACGATCCTTTAATATTTGAGTTCATTGCCTACTAACCTATAAATTCCAGGTTGGATACCAATCAAAGTGAGTTTTTTGTTATGTTTTGGAACTACTTCAATGTCGCTTGGTACCGTTGTGTAATTTCTGTTATTCTTATCCTTTTCACTGTTAGAACAAGATCATCATCAATATAAGTAAAATAATTATCGTGTCGAGCCATCCATTTCTATACAGTGCTGACATATCAAGATTCATGGAAATCCTTTATCCAATTATTGTCTCTCATAGTATAGTGCTTAGATACAATGCTAATAGAATAAGCATAATGCATGAATAATGCATGAAACAGTGTCAGAAACAAACATTGCACAAAAAATTTCTTATAGTTGGCCATAAGTATTACAACAACAATAGATTAAAATCAGATTCGGAATAAAATATAACATATTTTACCAAAACTCTAACTCACACAGTGATTTCAGAATGAAGATTTAAATAAAAAAATTCTAAAATCTAAATTTTTAGAATATTGGTGGGAAATCTATTATTTGTAAATCTATTATTTGTAAATCTATTATTTGCAAATCTATTCTACCCCAAAAACATCAGAGGCCGGAGTCAGAGTCAGAGTCAGCGGCTGGAATCAGAGTTAATGAAGAGAGCAATAAAATATTTCAAAATCTAACAAATAAGATTGAAGTTAAACAATGGACATTATTATCAATAAAATTTTGAAATATTTATAAAATATACAATTAAATTCAATACTTTCTAAATTACATTCTAACACAACTTTCCGCAAGTATCAATCTTTCTATTTAAATTGACTGATGGTTTCGCGTTTTCATTTTTCTTTCTATTTAGATTGTTCCATGGTTTCTATTAGTGGCCATATAAAACTGAATTGCAGATACTCTCCACAGCCTGGGCCATACCCATTGTTTGTAATCATGGCTAGGTTGTAATTGTTGTTTCTAATTTCTAGATTTTTCTTTTAGTAAATGATATCAAGGCCAGGTTGTATTCACTGTTTCTAATTTCTAAACTTTTCTTTTAATGACTAATATGGCTTTAGCAGGTGCTTGCAGATGTGGAATCTTAATGTTATCCGAAAGGAAAGGAAGACAGTTCGTCACTCTCGCTTTTGGAAACTCTTTTGGATCAACTACAAAAATCAGCGTAGGATTTTAAGAAAAGGAATTCAGGAAGGAGTTGTCTGTTCTTCTACAGGAAATCAGGTGAGAGGAAGAAATGCATGAGCAAGGCCAATCTTGCTAATCTAAACATATCTAATTAGGAAAAGATGTATAATTACCAATATTTATAAAGTTATTTGTTATTTAATATACTTTTTTTCACTAATAACCTCTATTTTCTATTTTCAAAAATCAAGATAGATAATCTAAACCTCTCTGATGAGCAAAATTTGCAAAGATATTTGTTATTTAATACATTCTAAACACAATATTTACGAAACTATTTGTTATTTAATACATTCTAAATATAATATCGCAAACCATATATTCAAAACAAACAGAGATATACAATATTTTTGTCAAGAGTTGCATAGGGAAGACATGAAATGGAAAACCAACACCAGAGGAGCTCACAGGTGCAAATCACCAGGAGCTCCTTCAAGCAAAATGCCACACCGGCTTCACATTAATCTCCAATAATAAATAGATACAATTTGTTAAGAACAACAAATCATATCCCTAAAAATTAAGAACCGAATAAATAAGAAAAGGAAAAAATCACAAGTATGTATCCGTAAGAGCTTATTCTCCATTAATTCTAACACTCCCCGTTAATGGAGAAAGGGTTCTTAAACACACCTAATATGTCCCTAAACAATTCAAACTTCAATCTTCCCAGAGGCTTAGTTAATATATCAACCATATTATCACAAGAATTACAATATTCATCACAAGCCAATGGTTCTCATGAGGTTGAGTCATGAACTGACTCAAAACACTCACTGCATAAGCTAGATATGCTCTTGTTGTAGTCAAATAGATAAGACTAGCAACCAACAGTCTGTAAAATGTGGCATCTGCATATTTCGAACCATCATTCACCTGAAGTTTGTTGTTCTGCTGTAAAGGCACAAATGCAGCCTTACACTCATCCATTTTAAATTTATTCAACAAACTCTTAGCATACTTAACTTGGGATAAGAAATTTTGGCTTGAATCTCCCAAAACTTCTAGACCCAAACAGTAATGCATTTCTCCAAGGTCCTTCATCTCAAATTTCTATGATAACTGCTGCTTGATTTCTTCAATGAGATTCTCTACACTCCCTGTCATGATCAGATCATCTACATATAAAGAAATCAACACTATATGCCCCTCATTAAACATAGGATAGAAATTACGATCATTTTTTCTCCATTTATAACCATGCATGAGGAAAAATGAATCAAATTTGTCGTACCATGATCTAGGAGGCTATTTTAAACCATATAAAGCTTTCTTTAATCTACATGCTAAATTATCTTCTCCCTTCTTAACAAACCCCTCAAGCTACACTAAGTATATTTCTTCTTTTAAATCACCATTTAAGAAAGCATATTTAACATCTAATTGATGTATTTTCCACTGATGCTTAGTGGATAATGAAATAATCAATCTAAGAGTATCTAATTTTGCAACAGGAGCAAATGCTTCTTGAAATTCAATACCTTCTTTCTGGGAATATCCCTTTGCAACCAACCTTGGTTTATACCTATCAATAGACCCATTTGCTTTAAATTTCAACCTAAATATCCATCTTCAACCTATGGGTTGTTTACCATGAGGAAGCTTTACAAAATCCCAAGTATTATTCTTTATAATAGATTCATTTTCCTCCTTCATTGCTTCCTTCCATTCACAACTCTTACTAGCTTCATGAAAATTAGAAGGTTCTAGAATGTTTAACATACTAGTCATGAGTGCACAATCCCTATACAAAGCTGGTAACTGTTCTGGCCTGCTATATCTCCTGAGTGGTGGGGTGTTAGCTATTATACACTATTCTTCTCGTTATGGACTGAACTCAATTTCCTCCTCTTTATCTTCTTGCTGTTGTTGTTTTTGTTGTTGTTGTTGTTGTTGACTAATCCCTGTTTCAACATCCTCATCTGAAAGTAAGGGTACATACCATTCTTCATTCTTTTGAACAAGATTTCCATTATCAACCTGTTCATGGAATACTACGTCTCTACTAACAAACACCTTTTGAGTAGAAGGATAAAACAATTTCTAAGCCATATACTCACTGCAGTATCCAATGAAGGTACATTTAATGGCCTTTGAATCGAAATTCTTCCTATTTTATTTGGGAACATGTGCAAAATCCTTACAACCAAATACTCTAAGGTGACTTACTATAGGCTTGAAGCCAAATAGTGCTTTAAAAGGAGTTTTAGAATCAAGACATTTGGTGGGACTCCTATTCTCCAAATATCCTGCAGTATTGGTAGCTTCTGCACAAAAACCATCAGTTAGATTCTTACCTTTCAACATACTTTGAGCATACTCCATCAATGTTCCGTTTGTCCTCTCAGCTACTCCATTCTACTGAGGAGTGTAAGGTGTTGTAAACTCTTGCTGTATCCCGTGCTCTTTACAGTATTTGTTGAAATCCCCTTTCCTGAATTCTCCACCTTGATCTGATTGAAGAATCCTGGTGAAATTTCTTGTCTGCTTCTCGATCATGTTCCTGAACTGCTTGAAATATCCAATGGCATGACTCTTCTGTCTAAGAAAATACACCCATGTGAATCTTGTACAATCATCAACAAAGATTAGAAAATAGTAGGCCCCACCTAACGATCTTGTTTCCATAGGCCCACATAAATTAGTGTGTACAAGTTCGAGTGTATCTCTTTGTTTCCTATCTTTAACAGCAGGAAATTCATCTTTATTTTGTTTACCCAATGGACATGCTTCACAATCAGTATGCAAATTTTTCAAAATATGAAGACCATCTACCATACCTTTGTTTTACAACAGAAGAAAGTCACTGAATTTGGTGTGCCCAAGTCTTTGATGCCACAAATATTTAGCAAACTTATGCAATGACATCAATCCTTGTTGTGGTGTACTCTTCACACCTAGTTTGTAGAGTCATCTTATATGAATAACTATAGCAATAGGCTTCATATGGTGCAACAAGTCTTTAATAATACAATAAGATTTAAATAATTCTACCTTGAGATCCTGATCTGTAATTTTTGATACATAAATCAGGTTCTTCTTAATATGAGGTACATACCACACATTAGATATATTCTTGATCTTTCCACCAGGTAGAGTGACAAGGACATCTCCATATCCCTTGATCTCGTACCCTTTATTTTCTCCAAGGTATAATTTTACTCCAGTGTTAGATTCTCTAAAATTTCCGAACCATTGCTTTTTACCTATGATATGTGAGGAGGCTCCAGAATCTACGAACCAAATATCTTATTCATCCTCCTCAATGGCTATTGCAGTTTCAGCCATAAATAATCTTAATCACGGTTCTGATCTACATTAGCCAAATGACCTGCATGTATTCTCTTCTTTTACCTCTCCCCATATGCCTTTCTCTTATGCCAAAATTTTGCAATATGGACTATCTTACTACAATAAAATCATTTAGGGGCAAAGTCATGTTTATGCAAGGTCATACCTTGTGGTGTCCTTTTTCATGATACTCTACCTTTCCTGTGATCAGCCACTGCTTTCCCCTTTAGGATGAATATTCACCTTCTCCCTGATAACATTTAAGGAAGATACAATTCAATATTTCACAACTCCCTAAAAAACTAATTAATGTTCTTATTTCTATCTCTAATGTCTTCCATCAGAACCCATGAATTATCAACTTCACTAGTTGTCCATATGCATTAATCATGCGAACCATTGTGATGTCTATATGAATGTACCACAACGTCTCCCAAACAAGCCAGGTTTTCCCATCCCTAGGTCTATCTTTAGTTAATGAAAAAAATATATATATAATCAAACATGATTGAAATTTCTAATTGTATAAACCTATGATCCTTTAATATTTGGGTTCATTGCCTACTAACCTATAAATTCTAGGTTGGATACTAATCAGAGTGAGTTTTCTATTATGTTTTGGAACTACTTCAATGGTTCTTTTTACCGTTGTGTAATTTCCTTTATTTTTATCCTTGTCCACTGTCATAACAAGAACATCTTCAATTTAAGTAAAAAAATTAGCATGTAGAGCCATCCTTTTCTATACAGTGCTGACATATCCAGATTCATGGAAATCCTTTATCCAATAATTGTCTGTTATGATTTTGTAAAGCATTTCACCCCTCCCACTCTCTCGAGCTTCATGCTTAAGGGGGCATATGTTACATAGTAATTTGTCATTGACCTCATCTCAGTCCCTTCGCTATGTCATACATCAAATAAACATGTCCATATCTTCCCACTCATGCAAGAAGATTAAGCAAGTACTCTCTAATGCTGAATACTGACCCTTTTTTCATAAGTTTCTGCATTGTCGCAAGTAAACCCTTAAAATGTGCGATGATCCACTGTTGTGAACTATATCATTGCGACATCGTCATAGGTGTACACATGTTTCTTGCAACGGTTGAATTTTAGGGCTCGGCGCAAGTCTTCCAGATACTTTTTGCGGCGATTGGTCTGAACGCATTGCTCCCTTGCGATGTCGTCGCCAAGCCCTATTTTATGACCTGCAACGATCTAGATTTGGCAGATTAGTTCCAACAGTCGGCCTTCTAGGTGTTTCTAAAACTGGTTGTTGGGTCAGATTGGTTTGCCTTTCCTGCTCTAGGATGGTAGTTCCACCTTTTATGATATATCCCTTGAGGATAAGCTCCCTCTCGCTTAGTTCATGGATGCTCTTCCTCCTATAAAAGCACTCACCATTGCTATGCTCAGCTAGTTCCTAGTTACTGGTTGCTAGTTGGATTGAAGCAGATTAGATAGCTTTGTTGTGAGTTTGACAAGTGTGGAATTGCTGATAGTTTGGTAAGAGGATGTGGAGTGCCTTAGCCTTGCATTAGAGTTTGTGAGTGAGAGAGAGATATTATCCATTTGGGAGACCCATCCTTGAGAGTGAATGCTTGAAGGAACATACTGGCTGGACCCTCTGAGAAGGCTTGCGATGTCAAGGCTTGGTTGTAAGCGTTGCTCTAGATTTCTTTTAATATAATCAATAACAATTTCCTACATATTGTGTAAAATTTACTTGATAGCTTCTGATTCCCTATCTTTATAAGTAAATAGATCATTGTTGTTCTCGGTTACGTGCTTTTTTTTTTCTTGTGGTGTTTCAGGTCAATTGCTCATTAAGGAGAAGGAAATGAAAGTTGGAGTGGTGCAACGGAAGCTTCACGAAACACCGGTTTTGAGGTAGGCCTCCAATGATGACTATTTAAGGAAATCGATTGTTGTTTTCTTTTGTTGTAACTAGATCCACTCTAGGGCTAGAGGGGTTGCCTCTGTCCACAGAGGTAACACTTTCCTACTTCACAATGCCATTCTTCATTGTTTTGAATATGATTTCCATTATCAACCAGTTCATGAAATACTACGTCTCTATTAACAAACACCTTGTGAGTAGAAGGATCAAACAATTTATAAGCCTAATACTAGCTGCAGTATCTGATGAAGGTACATTTAATGGCCTTTCAATCTAACTTCTTCCTATTTTCTTTGGGAACATGCACAAAAGCTTTAGAACCAAATACTCTAAGGTGAATTATTGTAGGCTTGAAGCTAAAAAATGCTTCAAAAGGAGTTTTATAATCAAGACTTTTAGTGGGACTCCTATTCTTCAAATTTTCTGCAATATTGATAGCTTCTGCCCAAAAACCATTAGTTAGATTCTTACCTTTCAACATACTGCAAGCACGCTCCACCAGTGTTCTACTTTTCCTCTCAGTTACTCCATTCTACTGAGGAGTGTAAGGTGTTGTAAATTGTTTCTGTATCCCATGCTCTTTACAGTATTTGTTGAAATCCCTTTCCTAAATTCTCGACCTTGATCTGATCGAACAATCCTCATGAACTTTCCTGTCTGCTTCTCGATCATGTTCCTGAACTTCTTGAAATACTCAAAGGCATGACTCTTCTGTATAAGAAATACACCAATGTGAATCTTGTACAATAATCAACAAAGATCAAAAAATAGTAGGCCCCACCTAACGATCTTGTCTACATAGGCCCACATAAATCGGTGTGTACAAGTTCAAGTGTATCCCTCTCTTTCCTATCTTTAACATAAAGAAATTCATCTTTATGTTTTTTACCGAATGCACATGCTTCACAATCAATACGCAACTTTTCTCAAATAGGAAGACCATCTACCATACCTTTGTTCAGCAACAGAGGATGGTCACTGAATTTGATGCGCCTAAGCCATTGATGCAACAAGTTTTCAGCAAACTTATCCGATGACATCAATGCTTATTGTGGTGTACTCTTCACATCTAGTTTGTAGAGTCCTCCTATATGAATACCCATAGCAATAGGCTTCATCTGGTCCAACAAGTCTTTAATAATACAATAAGATTTAAAGAATTCTACCTTGAGATCTTGATCTGTAATTTTTGATACAGAAATCAGGTTCTTCTTAATACCAAGTACATACCACACATTAGATATATTCATGATCTTTCCATCAGGCAGAATAACAAGGACATCTCCATGTCCCTTGATCTCATACCCTCTATTATCTCCAAGGTATACTTTTACTCCAATGTTGGATTCTTTAAAGTTTCAAAACCATTGCTTTTTACCTATGATATGTGAGGAGGCTCCAGAATCTATGGACCAAATATCTTATTCGTCCTCCTCAGTGGCTGGTGCATCCTCAGCCATAAATAATCTTACATATTGTTTCTGATCTAAATCAGCCAAATGACTCGCATGTCTTCTCTACTTGTACCTCTCCCCATCTACCTTTTTCTTATGGCAAAATTTAGCAATATGGACTATCTTACTACAATAAAATCACTTAGGAGTACAGTCATGTTTATGCGAGGCCATACCTTGTGGTATCCTTTTCCATGATACGCTACCTTTCCTGTGATCAACCACTGCTTTCCCCTTTGGCAGGAATATTCACCTTCTCCCTGATAACATTTAAGAAAGATACAATTCAATATTTCACAACTCCCAGAAGAACTAATTAATGCTCTTATTTCTATATCTAGTGTCTTCCATCCAAACCCACAAATTATTCGCTTCACTAGCTATCCATATGCACCAATCATGTGAACCACTGTGATGCCTATATGAACGTACCACAACGTCTCTCAAACAAGCCAGGTTTTTCCATCCCTAGGTCTATGCTTAGTTAGTGAAAAAATATATATATATAATCAAACATGATTGAAATTTCTAATTGTATAAACCTACGATCCTTTAAGGTTTGTGTTCATTGCCTACTAACCTATAAATTCTAGGTTGGATACTAATCTAAGTGAGTTTGTTGTTTTGTTTTGGAACTGCTTCAATGGCGCTTTGTACATTTGTATAATTTTCTTTATTTTTATCCTTTTCCACTGTCAGAACAAGATCATCATCAATATAAGTGAAAGAATTATCGTGTATATCCATCCTCTTCCGTACAGTGCTGACATATCCAGATTCATGGAAATCCTTTATCCAATTATTGTCTGTCACAACAACGTGCTTAGATATGGTGCCAATAGAATAAGCATAATGCATGAATAATGCATGAAACAGTGTCAAAAACAAACATTGCACAAAAAATTTCTTATAGTTTACCATACGTATTACAGCAACAATAGATTAAAATCAGATTTGGAATAAAATATTACATATTTTACCAAAACTCTAGCTCACACAGTAATTTCAGAATGAAGATTTAAATAAAAAAAAATTAGAAAATCTAAAGTTTTAGAATATTGGTGGGAAATCTATTATTTGCAAATCTATTTTAACCCCCAAAACTTCAGAGGCTAGAGTCACAGTTAATGAAGAGAGCAATAAAATATTTCAAATTCTAACCAATAAGATCAAAGTTAAACAATGGATGTTATTATCAATAAAATTTTAAAATATTTGTAAAATATACAATTAAATTCAATACTTTCTAAATTACATTCTAACACAACTTTCCACAAGTATCAGTCTTTCTATTTAAATTGACCCATGGTTTAAGCGTTTTCATCTTTCTTTCTATTTAGATTGTTCCATGGTTTCTATTAGCAGCCGTAGAAAAGTCAATCGCAGATATTCTCCATGGCTTGGGCCATGCCAACTGTTTTAATCGTGGCTAGGTTGCTTTTGTTGTTTCTAATTTCTAGATTTTTCTTTTAATAAATAATATCGAGGCCAGGTTGTATTCACTATTTCTAATTTCTATTTTTTTTAATAACTAATATTGCTTTAGCAGGTTCTTGTAGATGTGGAAGCTTAATGTTATTCGGAAGGAAAGGAAGACGGTTCATCGCTCTTGCTTTTGGAAACTATTTTGGATCAACTACAAAAATTAGTGTAGGATTTTAAGAAAAGGAAGTCAGGAAGGAGTTGTCTAATCTTCTGTAAGAAATCTAGTGAGAGGAAGAAACACATGAGCATGGCCACTCTCACTAATCTAAACATTTCTAATTAGCAAAACATGTATAACTAGCAATATTTATAAAGTTATTTGTTATTTGATATACCTTTTTTTCACTAATAACTAATCTTTTCTATTTTGAAAAATCGAGATAGATAATCTAAACCTATCTGATGAGAAACATTTACAAAGCTATTTGTTACTTGACAGATTCTAAATACAATACCACAAACCAAATATTCAAAACAAAAAAATATATACAATATTTTTGTCAACAGTTGCACAGGAAGACACGAAATGGCAAACCAACACAAGAGGAGCTCACAAGTGTGGATCACCAGGAGCTCCTTCAAGGAAAACGCCACACTAGCTTGACATTAATCTACAATAATAAATACATACAATTTGTTTGGAACAACAAATCATATCCCTGAAGAGTAGGAACTGAATAAATAAGAAAAGGAAAAAAACACAACTATGTAACCATAAGAGCTTATTATCCATTAATTCTAACACTCCCCCTTAATGGAGAAAGGGTTCTTAAAAACACACCTAATATGTCCCTAAACAACTCAAACTTCAGTCTTCCTAGAGGCTTATTAAATATATCAACCATATTATCACAAGAATTACAATATTCAACACAAATATCTTTGCAGTGTACCTTTTCCCTAACAAAATGAAGTTGAGTGTCTATGTGCTTAGTGCTTTTATGAAACAGGAGATTGTAAGCCAGTTTGATGGAACTTTGATTATCGCAATAGATAACTGTAGATTCTTTCTTTTCTTCTCCTCCCTCTTGGAGAAGTCTGTGCAACCAAACTACAGCAAATGCTGCTACACACATAGCTTGATATTATGCTTCTTGCTGCACCAACAGATGACCCCAAACCCAATGATAAAGGTGTAACCTGTAATTGATATTCTATCATCTAAATTTCATGCCCAATCAAAGTCTGTATAACCTATCAAGCTAACATCAAATGAGTCAGAATACAAAATACCAAAGTCTGGAGTTCCTTGCAGATACCTCAATACTCCTTTCGCTACAAGCCAATGGTTCTCATGAGGTTGAGTCATGAACTGACTCAAAACACTCACTGCATAAGCTAGATCTGGTCTCATTGTAGTCAAATAGATAAGACTACCAACCAATTGTCTGTACAATTTGGCATCTGAATATTTCAAACCATTTTTCACCTGAAGTTTGTTGTTCTACTGTAAATGCACAAATGCAGCCTTGCACTCATCCATTTTAAATTTAGTCAACAAACTCTTAGCATACTTACCTTGGGACAAGAAAGTTTGGCTTGAATCTCCCCAAACTTCTAGACCCAAACAGTAATGCATTTCTCCAAGGTCCTTCATCTCAAATTTTTGTGATAGCTGCTGCTTGATTTCTTCAATGAGATTGTCTTCACTCCTTGCCATGATCAGATCATCCACATATAAAGTAATCAACACTATTTTCCCCTCATTATTAAACATAGGATAAAAATTAGGATCATTTTTTCTTCGTTTATAATCATGCATGAGGAAAACTAAATCAAATTTTTCATACAAGAATCTAGGAGCATGTTTCAAACCATACAAAGCTTTCTTTAATCTACATACTAAATGCTCTTCTCCCTTCTTAACAAACCCCTGAGGCTGCACTAAGTATAATTCTTCTTTTAAATCACCATTTAAGAAGGCATATTTAACATCTAATTGATGTATTTTGCAATTATGCTTAGTGGCTAAAGCAATAATCAATCTAATAGTATTTAGTTTTGCAACAGGGGAAAATGTTTCCTCAAAGTCAATACCTTCTTTATAGGAATACCCCTTTGGAACCAACCTTGCTTTATACTTATCAATAGATCCATCTGCTTTAAATTTCAACTTAAATATCCATCTACAATCTATGGGTTGTTTACCATGAGGAATCTTTACAAGATCCCAAGTATTATTCTTGATAATAGATTCATATTCCTCCTTCATTGCTTCCTTCCATTCATAGCTCTTACTAGCTTCATGAAAATTAGAAGGTTCTACAATGTTTAACATACCAGTCATGAGTGCACAATCCCTATACCGAGCTGGTAACTATTTCGACCTTCTAGATCTCCTAAGTAGTGGGGTCTCAACTATTATGCTATGTTCTTCTCTTTGTGGACTAAACTCAATTTCCTCCTCTTTATCCTGTTGTTGTATTGTTGTTGCTACTACTATTGTTGTTGTTGACTAATCCATGTTTCAGCATCCTCATCTGAAAGTAAGGGTACATGCCATTCTTCATTTTTTTTAATAGGATTCCCATTATCGACCTGTTCATGGAATACTACGTCTCTACTAACAAACACCTTGTGAGTAGAAGGATCAAACAATTTATAAGCCTTATACTCACTGCAGTATCCAATGAAGGTACATTTAATGGCTTTTGAATCTAACTTCTTCATGTTTTCTTTGGGAACATGTGCAAAATCTTTACAACCAAATACTCTAAGGTGAAGTCAAACAATGCTTCAAAAGTAGTTTTATAATCAAGACTTTTAGTGAGACTCCCATTCTTCAAATATCCTACAGTATTGATAGCTTCTACCCAAAAACCATTAGTTAGATTCTTAACTTTCAACATACTGCGAGCACACTCCACCAGAGTTCTATTTTTCCTCTTAGCTTCTCCATTCTATTGAGGAGTGTAAGGTGTTGTAAACCACTATTGTTTCCCTTGCTCTTTACATTATTTGTTGAAATCCCCTTTCTTGAATTCTCTGCCTTGATCTGATCGAAGAATCCTGATGAACTTTCCTGTTTTCTTCTCGATCATGTTCCTAAACTACTTGAAATACTCAAAGGCATGACTCTTTTGTCTAAGAAAATACACCCATGTGAATCTTGTACAATCATCAACAAAGATTAGAAAATAGTAGGCCCCACCTAACGATATTTTCTGCATAGGCCAACATAAATCAGTGTGTAGAAGTTTGAGTGTATCCCTCTGTTTCCTATCTTTAACAGCAAGAAATTCATCTCTATGTTGTTTATTGAATGCACATACCTCACAATCATTATGCAGCTTTTTCAAAATAGGAAGACCATCTACCATACCTTTGTTCTACAACAGGAGAAGGTCACTTAATTTGATGTGCCCAAGTCATTGATGCCACAAATTTTCAGAAAACTTATCCAATGACATCAATGCTTGCTATGGTGTACTCTTCACACCCAGTTTGTATAGAACTCCTATAGGAACACCTATAGCAATAGGCTTCATCTGGTCCAACAAGTGTTTAATAATACAATAAGATTTCAAGAATTCTACCTTGAGATCCTGATCTGTAATTTTTGATACAGAAATCAGGTTCTTCTAAATACTAGGTACATACCACACATCAGATATATTCTTGATCTTTCCATTAGGTAGAGTGACAAGGACATCTCCATGTCCCTTTATATTGTACACTCCATTATCTCCAAGGTATACTTTTACTCCAGTGTTGGATTCTCTAAAAATTTTGAACCATTGCTTTTTACCTGTGATATGTGAGGAGGCTCCAGAATCTACAAACCAAATATCTAATTCATGCTCCTTAGTGGGTAGTGTAGTCTCAGCCATAAATAATCTTACATCCTGGTTCTGATCTACATCAGCCACATGACCTGCATGTCTTCTCTGTTGGTACCTCTCCCCACCTGCCTTTTTCTTATGGAAGAATTTAGCAATATGGACTATATTACTACAATAAAAGCATTTAAGAGTAGAGTCATGTTTATGAGAGGTCATACCTTGTGGTCTCCTTTTTCGTGATACATTTCCTTTCCTCTGATCAGCCACTGCTTTCCCCTTTGGCAGGAATATTCACCTTCTCCCTGATAACATTTAAGAAAGATACAATTCAATATTTCACAACTCCTAGAAAAACTAATTAATGTTCTTATTTCTATCTCTAATGTCTTCCATCAGAACCCATGAATTATCAGCTTCACTAGCTGTCCATATGCACCAATCATGTGAGCCACTATGATGTCTATATGAATGTACCACAATGTCTCTTAAACAAGCAAGGTTTTTCCATCCCTAGGTCTATCTTCAGTTAGTGAAAATATATATATATAATCAAACATGATTGAAATTTCTAATTGTATAAACCTACGATCCTTTAAGATTTGGGTTCGTCGTGTACTAACCTATAAATTCGAGGTTGGATACTAATCAAATTGAGTTTGTTGTTATGTTTTGGAACTGCTTCAGTGGCGCTTTGTACCATTGCATAATTTCCTTTATTTTTATCCTTGTCCACCGTCAAAACAAAAACATCGTCAATATAAGTAAAAGAATTATCGTGTAGAGCCAGCCTTTTCTGTACAATGCTGACATATCCAGATTCATGGAAATCCTTTATCCAATTATTGTCTCTCACAGTATAGCACTTAGATACAATGCCAATAGAACAAGCATAATGCATGAATAAGGCATGAAATAGTGTCAGAAACAAAAATTGCACAAAAAATTTCTTATAGTTAGCCATAAGTATTACAGCAGCAATAGATTAAAATCAGATTTGGAATAAAATATTACATATTTTACCAAAACTCTAACTCACGCAGTAATTTCAAAATGAAGATTTAGATCAAAAAAATTAGAAAATATAAAGTTTTAGAATATTTGTGGGAAATCTATTATTTGCAAATCTATTGTAACCCCCAAAACTTCAAAGGCCGAAGTCGGAGTCGAATTCAGTGGTCAGAGTTAGAGTTAATGAAGAGAGCAATAAAATATTTCAAAATCTAACCAATAAGAGTGAAGTTAAACAATGGACATTGTTATCAATAAAAATTTAAAATATTTGTAAAATATACAATTAAATTCAATACTTTCTAAATTACATTCTAACATAACATTCCGTAGGTATCAATCTTTCTATTTAAGTTGACCCATGGTTTCCACGTTTTCATATTTCTTTCCATTTGGATTGTTCCATGGTTTCTTTTAGCAGCCATAGAAAAGTCAATCATAGATATTCTCCATGGCTTCAGCCATGCCAACTATTTTTAATCATGACCAGGTTGTATTTGTTGTTTCTAATTTCTAGATTTTTCTTTTAATAAATAATATTGAGGCCAAGTTGTATTCGCTATTTCTAATTTCTTGACTTTTCTTTTAATACTAATATGGCTTTTGCAAGTGCTTGTAGATGCAAAAGCTTAACGTTATCCAGAAGGAGAGGAAGACGGTTCGTCGCAGCCACTTTTGGAAACTCTTTTGGATCCACTACAAAAATCACCGTAGGATTTTAAGAAAAGGAAGTCAGGAAGGAGTTGTTTGTTCTTCTGCAGGAAATCGGGTGGGAGGAAGAAACACATGAGCATGGCCAATCTAAACATGTATAATTACCAATATTTATAAAGTTATTTGTTATTTAATATACTTTTTTTCAATAATAAACTCTATTTTCTATTTTTTAAAATCAAGATAGATAATCTAAGCCTATCTGATGAGAAACATTTACAAAGCTATTTGTTATTTAATACATTCTAAATGCAATATTTATGAAACTATTTGTTATTTAATAGATTCTAAATACAATATCGCAAACCATATATTCAAAACAAACAAAGCTATACAATATTTTCATCAATAGTTGCACAGGCAAGACATGAAATGGAAAACCAACAAAAGAGGAGCTCACAAGTGCAGATCACCTGGAGAACCTTCAAGCAAAACACCACACTAGCTTCACATTAATCTCCAATAATAAATAGATACAATTTTTTAGGAACAACAAATCATATGTTTGAAGAGTAGGAACTGAATAACTAAGAAAAGGAAAAAGTCACAACTATGTAACCACAAGAGCTTATTCTCCATTAATTCTAACACTCCCCCTTAATGGAGAAAGGGTTCTTAAACACACCTAATATGTCGCTAAACAACTCAAACTTCAGTCTTCCGAGAGGCTTAGTAAATATATCAGCCATATTATCACAAGAATTACAATATTCAACACAAATCTCTTTGGACTGCACCTTTTCCCTAACAAAATGAAATTGAGTGTCTATGTGCTTAGTGTTTTTATGAAACATAGGATTGTAAGCTAGTTTGATGGAATTTTTATTATCCTAATTGATAACCATAGCTTCTGTCTATTCTTCTCCTACATCTCGGAGAAGTTTGTGCAACCAAACTACCTCACATGTTGCTGCACACAAAGCTTGATATTCTACTTCTCACTGCACAAAGAGATGACCCCGGACCCAATGTTGAAGGCGTAACCTGTATTTGATCTTCTATCATCTAAATTTTACCCCCAATTAGAGTTTGTATAACCTGTCAAGCTAACATCAAATGAGTCAGAATACAGAATACCAAAGTCTGAAGTTCCTTGCAGATACCTCAATACTCTTTTCACTGCAAGCTAATGGTTCTCATGAGGTTGAGTCATGAACTGACTCAAAACACTCACTACATAAGCTAGATCTGGTCTCCTTGTAGTCAAATAGATAAGACTACAAACCAATTATCTGTACAATGTGGCATCTGCATACTTCGAACCATCATTCACCTAAAGTTTGTTGCTCTATTGTAAAGGCACAAATGCAGCCTTGCACTCATCAATTTTAAAGTTAGTCAGCAAACTCTTAGCATACTTACCTTGGGACAAGAAAGTTTGTCTTCAATCTCTCCAAACTTCTAGACCCAAACAGTAATGCATTTCTCCAAGGTCCTTCATCTCAAATTTCTGTCATAACTGCTACTTGATTTCTTCAATGAGATTGCCTACACTCCCTGTCATGATCAGATCATCTACATATAAAGAAATCAACACTATTTTTTCGTCATTATTAAACACAGGATAGAAATTAGGATCATTTTTTCTCCTTATATAACGATGCATGAGGAAAAATGAATCAAATTTGTCGTACCAGGATCTAGGAGCCTATTTTAAACCATATAAAGTTTTCTTTAATCTACATACTAAATGATCTTCTCTCTTCTTATCAAACCCCTCAGGCTACACTAAGTATACTTCTTCTTTTAAATCACCATTTAAGAAAGCATATTTAACATCTAATTGATGTATTTTCGAATGATGATTAGTGGTTAAAGCAATAATCAATCTAATAGTATTTAATTTTGCAACAGGGGCAAATGTTTCCTCAAAGTCAATACCTTCTTTCTGGCAATATCCCTTTGCAACCAACCTTGATTTGTACTTATCAATAGACCGATCTGCCTTAAATTTCAACTTAAATATCCATCTGCAACGTATGGGTTGTTTACCATGAGGAAGCTTTACAAGGTCCCAAGCATTATTCTTAATAATAGATTCATATTCCTCCCTCATTGCTTCCTTCCATTCAAAACGCTTACTAGCTTCATGAAAATTAGAAGGTTCTGCAATGTTTAGCATACTAGTCATGAGCGCACAATCCCTACACCGAGCTGGTAACTATTTCAGCCTGCTAGATCCCCTGAGTGGTGGGGTGTCAGCTATTTTTCTCTGTTCTTCTCTTTGTGGACTCAACTTAATTTCCTCCTCTTTATCCTGTTGTTGTTGCTGCTGTTATTGCAGCTGTTGTTGTTTTTGACTAATCCATGTTTCAACATCCTCATCTCAAAGTAAGGGTACATGCCATTCTTCTTTGCTTTGAACAGGATTTCCATTATCAACCTATTCATGGAATACTACGTCTCTACTAACAAACACCTTGAGAGTAGAAGGTTCAAGCAATTTATAAGCCTTATACTCATTGCAGTATCCAATGAAGGTACATTTAATGGCCTTTGAATCTAACTACTTCCTATTGTCTTTGGGAACATGTGCAAAAGCTTTACAACCAAATACTCTAAGGTGAATTACTACAAGCTTGAAGCCAAACAATGCTTCAAAAGGAGTTTTATAATCAAGACTTTTAGTGGGACTCCTATTCTTCAAATATCTTGCAGTATTGATAGCTTCTACCCAAAAACCATTAGTTAGATTCTTACCTTTCAACATACTGCGAGCACACTCCACCAGTGTTCTGTTTTTCCTCTCAGCTACTCCATTCTACTGAGGAGTGTAAGGTGTTGTAAACTGCTTCTCTATCCCATGCTCCTTACAGTATTTGTTGAAATCCCCTTTCTTGAATTCTTTGCCTTGATTTGATCGAAGAATCTTGATGAACTTTCCTATCTGCTTCTCGATCATGTTCCTGAACTGCTTGAAATACTCAAAGGCATGACTCTTTTGTCTAAGAAAATACACCCATGTGAATCTTGTACAATCATCAACAAATATTAGAAAATAGTAGGCCCCACCTAACAATCTTGTCTACATAGGCCCACATAAATCAGTGTGTACAAGTTCGAGTGTATCCCTCTGTTTCCTATCTTTAACAACCGGAAATTCATCTCTAGGTTGTTTACCAAATGCACATGCTTCACAATAATTATGCAGCTTTTTCAAAATAGGAAGACCATCTATGATACCTATGTTCTGCAATAGAAGAAGGTCACTGAATTTGATGTGCCCAAGTCGTTGATGCCACAAATTTTCAGCAAATTTATCCGATGACATCAATGCTTGCTGTGGTGTACTCTTCACATCTAGTTTTTAGAGTCCTCCTATATGAATACCTGTAACAATAGGCTTCATCTGGTCCAACAAATCTTTAATAATACAATAATATTTAAAGAATTCTACGTTGAGATCCTAATCTGTAACTTTTGATACAGAAATCAGGTTCTTCTTAATACCAAGTACATACCACACATCAGATATATTCCTGATCTCCATGTCCCTTGATCTCGTACCCTCTATTATCTCCAAGGTATACTTTTATTCTAGTGTTGGATTCTCTAAAATTTCTCAACAATTGATTTTTACCTGTGATATGTGAGGAGGCTCCAGAATCTATGAACCAAATATCTAATTCATCCTCCTTAGTGGCTAGTGTGGTCTCAGCCATAAATAATCTTACATCTTGGTTCTGATCTACATCAGCCAAATGACCTGCATGTCTTCTCTACTTCTACCTTTGCCCATATGCCTTTTTATTATGGAAAAATTTAGCAATATGGACTATCTTACTACAATAAAAGCATGTAGGAGTAGAATCATGTTTATTCAAGGTCATGCCTTATGGTGGCCTTTTTCATGATATGCTGCCTTTCCTGTGATCATACACTGCTTTCCCCTTTGGTAGGAATATTCACCTTCTCCCTGATAACATTTAAGGAAGATACAATTCAATATTTCACAACTCCTAGAAAAACTAATTAATGTTCTTATTTCTATCTCTAATGTCTTCCATCATAACCCATGAATTATCAGCTTCACTAGTTGTCCATATGCACAAATCATGAGAACCGCTGTGATGTCTATATGAATGTACCACAACATCTCTCAAACAAGCCAGGTTTTTCCATCCCTAGGTCTATCTTCAGTTAATGAAAAAAATATATATATAATCAAACATGATTGAAGTTTCTAATTGTATAAACCTACGATCCTTTAAGGTTTGGGTTCATTGCCTACTAACCTATAAATTCCAAGTTGTACACTAATCAAAGTGAGTTTGCTTTTATGTTTTGGAACTGCTTCAATGGCGCCTTGTACCGTTGTGTAATTTCCTTTATTTTCATCCTTGTCCACCGTCAGAACAAGAACATCATCAATATAAGTAAAATAACTATCGTGTAGAACCATCTTTTTCTGTACAGTGCTGACATATCTAGATTAATGGAAATCCTTTATCCAATTATTGTCTCTCATAGTATAGCGCTTAGGTATGGTGCCAATAAAATAAGCATAATGCATGAATAATGCATGAAACAGTGTCAGAAACAAACATTGTACAAAATATTTCCTATAGTTGGCCATAAGTGTTACAGCCACAATAGATTAAAATCAGATTTGGAATAATATATTACATATTTTACCAAATCTCTAACTCACACAGTAATTTTGGAATGAAGATTTAAATTAAAAAAATTAGAAAATGTTTTAGAATATTTGTGGGAAATCTATTATTTGCATATCTATTCGAACCCCCAAAACATCAGAGGCCGGAGTTAGAGTTAATGAAGAGAGCAGTAAAATATTTTAAAATCTAACCAATAAGATCGATGTTAAACAATGGACATTATTATCAATAAAATTTTAAAATATTTGTAAAATATACAATTAAATTCAATACTTTCTAAACTGCATTCTAACACAACTTTCCATAGGTATCAATCTTTCTATTTAAGTTGACCCATGGTTTTTGCGTTTTCATCTTTATTTCTATTTAGATTGTTCCATGGTTTCTATTAGCGGCCATATAAAAGTCAATTGTAGATATTCTCCATGGCCTGGGCCATGCCAACTGTTTTTAGTCGTGGCCATCTTGTATTTTTTGTTTCTAATTTCTAGATTTTTCTTTTAATAAATAATATCGAGGCCAGGTTGTATTCGTTGTTTTCAGTTTCTAGACTTTTATTTTAATAACTAAAATGGCTTTAGTAGGTGCTTGCAAATGCAGAAGCTTAACGTTATCCGGAAGGAAAGGAAGGTGGTTCGTCGCTCTCGCTTTTGGAAACTCTTTTGGATCAACTACAAAAATCAGCGTAGGATTTTAAGTAAAGGAAGTCAGGAAGGAGTTGTTTGTTCTTCTGTAGGAAATTGGGTAAGAGGAAGAAACACATGACCATGGCCACTCTCACTAATCTAAACATGTATAATTAACAAAACATGTATAATTAGCAATATTTATAAACTTATTTGTTATTAATATATTTTTTTCTGTAATAACCACTATTTTCTATTTTGAAAAATCAAGATAGATAATATAAACCTATCCGATGAGCAACATTTACAAAGATATTTGTTATTCAATACATTCTAAATGCAATATTTACGAAAC
The DNA here is from genome assembly GCA_031772625.1 of Pinus tabuliformis. NCBI lineage: Eukaryota > Viridiplantae > Streptophyta > Pinopsida > Pinales > Pinaceae > Pinus > Pinus tabuliformis. Next base: position 338,977,990 of record CM062818.1, on the reverse strand, counting down.
TATTTGTTATTTAATACATTATAAATACATTATCGCAAACCATATATTCAAAACAAATAAAGCTATACAATATTTTTTTCAAGAGTTGCACAAGCAAGACATGAAATGGCAAACCAACACAAGAGGAGCTCACAGGTGTGGATCACCAGGAGATCCTTCAAGCAAAGCACCACACCAGCTTCACATTAATCTCCAATAATAAATAGATACAGTTTGTTAGGAACAACAAATCATATCCCTGAAGAGTAGGAACTGAATAACTAAGAAAAGGAAAAAATCACAACTATGTAACCATAAGAGCTTATTCTCCATTAATTATAACTCTCCCCCTTAATGGAGAAAGGGTTCTTAAACACACCTAAAATGTCCCTAAACAACTCAAACTTCAGTCTTGCGAGAGGCTTAGTAAATATATCAGCCATATTATCACAAGAATTACAATATTCGACACAAATCTCTTTGGGCTGCAACTTTTCCCTAACAAAATGAAATTGAGTGTCTATGTGCTTAGTGTTTTTATCAAACACAGGATTGTAATCCAGTTTGATGAAACTTTGATTATCGCAATTGATAAGTGTAGCTTCTGTCTGTTCTTATCCTGCATCTTAGAGAAGTCTGTGCAACCATACTGTCTCACATGTTGCTACACACATAGCTTGTTATTCTACTTCTTGATGCACCAACAGATGACCCTAGACCCAATGCTAAAGGTGTAACCTGTAATTGATCGTCTCTCATCTAAATTTCATGCCTAATCAGAGTCTGTATAACCTGTCAAGCTAACAAAAAATGAGTGAGAATACAAAGTACCAAAGTCTGAAGTTCCTTGTAGATACCTCAATACTCTTTTCGCTGCAAGCCAATGGTTCTCATGAGGTTGAGTCATGAACTGACTCAAAAAACTCACTGCATGACCTAGATCTAGTCTCGTTGTAGTCAAATAGATAAGACTACCAACCAACTATCTGTACAATGTGGCATCTGCATATTGCAAACCATCATTCACTTCAAGTTTGTTGTCCTGCTGTAAAGGCACAAATGCAGCCTTGCAATCATCCATTTTAAATTTTGTCAATAAACTCTTAACATACTTACCTTGGGACAAGAGAGTTTGGCTTGGATCTCTCCAAACTTCTAGACCCAAACAGTAATGCACTTCTCCAAAGTCCTTCATCTCAAATTTTTGTGATAGCTACTACTTGATTTCTTCAATGATATTGTCTTCACTCCTTGTCATGATCAGATCATCTACATATAAAGTAATCAACACTATCGCCCCTCATTATTAAACACATGATAGAAATTAGGATCATTTTTTCTCCGCTTATAACCATGCATGAGGAAAATTTAATCAAATTTGTCGTACCAGGATCTAGGAGCCTGTTTTAAACCATATAAAGCTTTCTTTAATCTACATACTAAATGCTCTTCTCCCTTCCTAACAAACCCCTTAGGCTGCACTAAGTATACCTATTCTTTTAAATCACCATTTAAGAAAGCACATTTAACATCTAATTGATGTATTTTCCAATGATGCTTAGTGGCTAAAGAATTAATCAATATAATAGTATATAATTATGCAATAGGGGCAAATGTTTCCTCAAATTCAATACCTTCTTTCTGGGAATACCCCTTTGCAACCAACCTTTCCTTGTACTTATCAATAGATCCATCTTCTTTAAATTTCAACTTAAATATCCATTTGCAACCAATGGTTTGTTTACCATGAGGAAGCTTTACAAGATCCCAAGTATTATTCTTAGTAACAGATTTATATTCCTCCTTCAATGCTTCTTTCCATTCTCAACTCTTACTAGCTTCATGAAAATTAGAAGGTTTTGCAATGTTTAACATACCATTCATGAGCACACAATCCCTATACCGAGCTAGTAACTATTCGGCTTCTCCTGAGTGGTGGGGTGTCTGTTATTCTGCTCTTTTCTTCTCTTTGTGGACTAAACTCAATTTCCTCCTCTTTATCCTATTGTTGTTGCTGCTTTTGTTGTTGTTGACTGATCCCTATTTCAACATCCTCATCTGAAAGTAAGGGTACATGCCGTTGTTTTGAACAGGATTTCCATTATCAACCTATTCATGGAATACTACATCTCTACTAACAAACACCTTGTGAGTAGAAGGATCAAACAATTTCGAAGCCTTATACTCATTGCAGTATCCAATGAAGGTATATTTAATTTCCTTTGAATCTAACTTCTTCATGTTTTCTTTGGAAACATCCGCAAAAGCTTTACAACCAAATACTCTAAGGTGAATTACTGCAGGCTCACAGCCAAACAATGCTTCAAAAGGAGTTTTATAATCAAGACTTTTATTGGGACTCCTATTCTTCAAATATCCTCTAGTATTCATAACTTCTGCCCAAAAACCATTAGTTAGATTCTTACCTTTCAACATACTACGAGCACACTCCACTAGTGTTCTGTTTTTCCTCTTAGATACTCCATTCTGTTGAGGAGTGTAAGGTGTTGTAAACTGTTGTTGTATCCCATGCTCTTTACAATATATGTTGAAATCCCCTTTCCTGAATTCTCCGCCTTGATCTGATCGAAGAATCATGATGAACTTTCTTGTCTGCTTCTTGATCATGTTCCTGGATTGCCTGAAATACTCAAAGGCGTGACTCTTTTGCCTAAGAAAATACACCCATGTGAATCTTGTACAATCATCAAAAAATATTTCAAAATAGTAGGCCCCACCTAACAATCTTTTCTACATAGGCCCACATAATCAGTGTGTAGAAGTTCGAGTGTATCCCTCTGTTTCCTATCTTTAATAGCAAGAAATTCATCTCTATGTTATTTACTGAATGCACATGCTTTACAATCAGTATGTAACCTTTTCAAAATAGGAAGACCATCTACCATGCCTTTGTTCTGCAAGAGAAGAAGGTCATTGAATTTGATGTGCCCAAGTCGTTGATGCCACAAATTTTCAGCAAACTTATTCGATGACATCAATGCTTGCTTTGGTGTACTCTTCACATCCAGTTTGTAGAGTCCTATATGAATACCTGTAGCAATAGGCTTCATCTGGTCCAACAAGTCTTTAATAATACAATAAGATTTAAAGAATTCTACCTTGAGATCTTGATCTGTAATTTTTGATACAGAAATTAGGTTCTTTTTAATACTAGGTACATACCACACATAAGATATATTCTTGATCTTTCCATCAGGCAGAGTGACAAGGACATCTCCATGTCCCTTGATCTCGTACCCTCTATTATCTCCAAGGTATACTTTTACTCCAGTGTTGGATTCTCTAAAATTTCTGAACCATTGCTTTTTACCTGTGATATGTGAGGAGGCTCTAGAATCTACGAACCAAATATCTGATTCATCCTCCTCAGTGGCTAGTGCAGTCTCAGCCATAAATAATCTTAATCCTAGTTCTGATCCACGTCAGCCAAATGACATGCATGTCTTTTCTACTTTTACCTCTCCCCATCTGCCTTTTTCTTATGGCAAAATTTAGCAATATGGACTATGTTTAGATAATCTTCGGTAAAATCACATAACCAATCTTTTGTCGACGCGTTTCGAACCAACCAGTGTGGTTCATCGTCAGGACTATCTTACTATAATAAAAGCATTTAGGAGCAAAGTCTTGTTTATGTGATTTCATACCTTGTGGTGTCCTTTTGCATGATATGTTGCCTTTCCTGTGATCAACCACTACTTTCCCCTTTGGCTTGAAATTTTTCATCAATTGAGAGACAACCTTCTTTCTTCTTCTTGTAGCAAGATCCCAGTGAGCTCTTCAAAGCCTAGAGGCTTTTCTCTTCCATTCAATACCATTATAAACATCTGATAATCGTGCATAATGTCCTTTATGGTAATTTTCACTAGATCATCATTCGCCACAATCTCACTGATATCAATTAGTTTATCTTTAACCTCCTTTATCCAGGATATGAATGAAGAAAATGACTCATTCTCCTCCATATTGATGGAGAGTCTCTTCTTCCTAAGGTACAAAGTTCGACGGGTGTTCTTGATCTCATACATTTCTTTGAGAACCGTCCATATATCATTCATTGTCTTGCACTCCCGAATGTCAGGCATAATGCAATATTTGACTAATAGATTGAGGAGAACCTTTGCCTTCATCTCCTTTTTCTGTGAGTCTTGAATTGTTGTATTCGATCCACCAGTTGTAGTAGTCGACTTGACCTCATCACCAGTGGCAATGCCATAGGCATTTTGTCCCTCAAGCAAAGTCTGGAGCTTAAGCTTCCAATTGGTGTAATGGGAACCATCAGGCTTATTACTCTCATTGAGATAAGCTTCAAAAAATTTCTTATTCATTTTGAATGAATAAAATCTTCAATAATTTAAACAAACCCCACATCTCCAAAGAAAAATGACTACCCCAAGTTCTGCTCGTTTTTTAAAGGAAAATGACCCCTTAATATCAGATAATAATCCCTTCAAAAAAAATAATGCAGATCTCTTCAATTTAAAGAAACTCCATTTTTTCTAATTAAAGATTTAGGGAAACAAAAAATTAATTAAGTTGCAAGGGGCCACCATAGCTAGTATTAAAAAATGGCACATTCAGTTTTCATTCCCTTTGCGCACCTCTAAGGAATTCACGCTCACCGAATCTCCTGCGTAGCTTCATGCTGTAGGTCACCTCTCGATTTCCAAGATCTCCAAACTCTTTCCTCTGCACAGTTCAGGGCTCCATGGTGCACTTTCAAGCAATTACAATGGTGCCTCATCTCCAATTATGAAACATGCTACTCCTTATCAAATTTCAATTATAAAATGGGGGTATGTGTTTACCACATCTTCAAAGAAAACACACTTATGCTGCCTTTGTGCTCTTCAGTTCTTCCGTCTTCACACCAGTGAACAACTCATTTCAGGCACACAGATAAATTGACATTCTCACTTGCAACAGGTAACAATAGATTGCTCAACACATAGTGTGGTCCTCACACTTATCCACCCAAATATCGCGACGACTCTGCTACAGTCACACCCTCACTCAACTTATAGGATTAATAGTACTGTAGATCTGATACCATGTCAAGAGTTGCACAGGGAAGACATGAAATGGAAAACCAACACAAGAGGAGTTCACAGGTGTGAATCACCAGGAGCTCCTTCCAACAAAGCACCACACCAGCTTCACATTAATCTCCAATAATAAATAGATACAATTTGTTAGGGACAACAAATCATATCCCTGAATAGTAGGAACACAATAACTAAGAAAAGGAAAAATTACAACTACGTAACCATAAGAGCCTATTCTCCATTAATTCTAACAATTTTATACACCTTAAAAACCGAGACAGCCATTGTTGTACTCTCAAATGCAAGATACCCTGAAACCATTGTTGTACTCCCATAACTCCCATATACAAGATACCCTGAAACCCTTTAATACAATAAACAATATATCCAAAGCTATACGATATTTAATGCACCGCACCTTAATACAATAAACAATATATCCAAAGCTATACGATATTTAATGCACCGCACCTTAAGAGCCCTACACAACTGCCATCGTTGTATTCCTTAATGTGGATACGCTCTCACCGTTTAATACACCCCCGCATACATAGATGGACATACATGACATTTGGATTTTGGGTTTCATTTTATTGGATGTTAGACGAGAAGATACACCATTCTTCATTTGCTACGAGGATGCCTGAAGGGTGCAGCGAAATGCTACCAGTCCCACTCTCTATGGAAGCTTGGTAAGTCCCAGGGTTAAAATTTGCTTCAACATCCTGCAACCAGTGTCATCTTAGAATCTGCGTATAGTTTCCTTCGCTAATGCCTAAGAACGTATTACATCGGCATGGCCGATACAGCATAAATGGTCCATGGCTGAAGAGATTATGATATTATGAGAAATACGTTGAGAGAGCACGAAGGTTTTCTATTTGATGGCAAGTACTTATAGTGTACGTATGCAGTTTCTCGTATAAACAATCTAAGCAGATTGGTGAAGGAATTGAATAATCGGGAGACCAATCTATATTTTGGCTCTGTAAAATATTATTTCTACAACTATGTTCCAACATCTATTGTTTCTATAGCATGCAACTATATCTGTATGGCCATTGTTGCTTATTGCTGACCTATTGTTGATAGATATATCACCATTAATGTCATCATATTACAGCGACTTTAATATACATATTCTATAGGTTTATTTGTAATTAGTCTTTTATGGAAAGGTTTAGTTCTGTAACTTAGCTCAAATTTTGAATGGATTACCACAAAATTCAATCTGAAAATCCATTGTTACGACGATATATACCTAACTAGATAAAACAAAGAGAGCACTAGTGGATATATCCTGACTTGGGCTTAGAAGATTGATGCTACAAATTACAGTAGATTTATCCATACACGCTCTGAATCGATGACTTTCTAAAGGATAATAACATATATATTCTAGTAAATTGTATAAAAAAATTATTTATATAATGTATTTTGGAAATAATATTTGATTAATGTTTTAAAAAATAATATTTTTTTAAGATAAAATACATTTATGATTATTTAGAAAATAAAAAATAAAATAAGTTACTTTATTTTTTAAATTATATATTTAAGTTAAAATAATTTTTTATGAAATATATTAATCAATTTTGATTTTTTTTTAATTATATATTTGAGTTAAATTAAAATTTATCAAATGGGCATTTTTATCATGTCTAATTTTTTATTTATGTCTAATTTTTTATTCTCATCTTAGATAGTACAAGATTTGAACCCCAGATTTCATTTCCAAGACCATTACCAATTGAACTACCCCAAGTAAACATTATAAATATATTAATTTAATTTAATAATAAAATAAATATAATAATAATTAATTAAAATAAAAAATATTTGTATTTAATTTAATTTAATCTTTTATATTTATACAACTTTACATTAAAAAAATCTGAACTAAACTCACACATCTAATCTAAATCAAGGATACTTGACATAGTTGTAGTGTATCCCCTCAATATCATGTTGGCTTTGTTGAATTTTTAGAAATCTCCTTTAATTTCTAAGACATAAGTTTATTCCTTTAGCTATTTTCCACATCCATACTCACTCTCTCTGGGGAGTATTCAAATGACATATGTATCCCCGTTAGTAGACTCATTATAAGTTTAGGTCTCATGTATTTGCTTACGGCATTATTTATATCTCTAGTATTTATAATTTTATTTAAAGATTAAGACTTGTGTTTTTACCATTAATTAAGGTTAAAATTTTGAAGAATGTTGAAGTTATAAATGCATTTAGATTTGGAATTGAGGATGGATGGATGGATTGATTGATTGATTCATTGATTGATTATGAAGAATGTTGAAGTTATAAATGTATTTAGATTTTGAATTGAGTAAGGATAGATAGATAGATAGATAGAAAGAAAGAAAGAAAGAGTTGCAATGGTGGCATGTTCATCTTGACTCGACATTTATGGCCCATCACGTATTGGTACACACATCCACCTTATAGTAATAATGGTATGCTTGTTGAGAATGTTAAGAAGGTAAGAAGCGTGGGCAATAGAAGGCAGATCATCTAGCCATAATGACTAAAGGTATCAGAAGACAACATAGCTGGTTACTACATAGTTTCTATGGTGATATAGCTTAGAAGACCTCGCAGTGGAGGCAGAGGTAGTATGGGAGGCAAAGATAGAGGTAGGCGACCTCTCCCTCCTTGGCATAGTGAGGGAATTGCTCAATTTGATGACAGCATCCCCCATAGCTACCGGTATTTAGTTGTAGAATTCAAGGCCCATGAGTTAGTAATCACCAATTATAACATGTAGGCTCTCTACAAACTATTTGGTCACCACCTAAGAGACCATGAAGACACCACTTTTTTGTTGTAGGTGTTATAGGTTATTTTGTCTCATTTTATCAATCAACCTCCTAATGGGATCAATCAACACGACATTACCCCTTTACATCATCATTGCACAAATCCCTATGGATGACTCTCTCATTTCCCATGGTTTCTTCCCTGAGTTGCATCATCTGAGCCAGTTTTAGGACCAATGCACCTTGACCTCTTGCTAGACAATGTTCACTTATAGGTTGTCTTCCTTGCACCTGCATTAGTTCTAGAAATTAATGAAAAAAAGAGAGAATCCTGAAGCATCCATTTTCAGAAGCTTCCAGAATCTTTTGTAACCACTTACCTCAGCTCAAACTCTCAAATCCTCTCCTATACTACCTTAGAGTTTCCATCCCTTATCCTTAGATCTCATCCTACCATCAAGAGTGGATCTCAATCTCAAGATTGGTAAAAGGATAAGAACTCCCAACTTACCCCACTCCTCTATATATTTACAACCTTCCATATGCAAGAGGTTGACTTTTGGAGAGTAATTCTACTCTTAGGATGTTGTGAAGAGTGTTAGGTTTTCATGCATTTGGGGTGATTGGAGGTACACCTTTGACAAAGGAAGGACAAGTCAACAACTTGGAGGAGCTCTTCTACAATATCAACACCTATTTATGGTTGTAACTCACTCCATTTATATCAATATAAAGAGTTCTTTTTTTTTCCAACATGTGATGTCGTTATTTCATATATTTCGATACGATGTTGATCTCTTGAATACAATAGATAGATGATGCTTCATAGATCTCATAGTTTCTTAGCTTGTGTTTTCTGGTTGTGCAAGTTCTAATTTTGGCAGTTGGAGCTAAGATTGGAGCATTCAAGCCAATGAAGGGGAAAAAAATACAATAGATTCCAAGTAGTTTTCTTCCCTTTATCTACTTACTTTACGGAAACCATTGGGTCCTTTGCCATTCTATTATTATAGGATAGCCACCAAACTTAGGGGAGATATTTTTTTTGCAATTATAAATCCCGCAGAACAAATTGGTGATTCCACTGGGGAATGGTGTATTCCCTTGGTGGTTTCTTTATCCATTGTGTTTGATTTATGCATGGACAGAAATATACCCATTTGTTGTGGGGAAAAATGCCTATGCAGGACGATCCTATCCACCTAAGGTGTGACAGTGCCTTAGCAACAAATAGAGACAACTATTCTAGTATTCTTCCTTTATGAATTAAGAATGACGAGAGACAGATGGACTAACCAGTGTCTTCCGTTTGTCCCTCGATCCGGTCTCTCTTCTCTTCGAGGGTTCCCAGCTACTTTCCTTCTCGCTCGCCCAGCTTCAAGAGGTTTCTGCAAGATCACAAGAAGAGAACACTACACAAGACATGGATTCATATTCATAACTAGTTCAGGATTAGAAATAAACTAAACATACTAATGCAATCATACATCAAAGATACATCAGTATATAGGAGAAACCAAGATAGCTTTATTGATGAATAACAAGGTTTAGGAAGAGATACAACCCAGAGGCCTCCAATCCAGCATCTCCTTCCCAGCAAATGGAATTCCTATCTTCACCCCCTTCAAAGCATTAAGCACCCAATGATTCCAATCTCAAACCAACAACAATTCTTTGCAATAACAAAATTCCAGCCTCTAGATCTCATGGAGGAGAGATCCATATATAGATGTTTGGAGAGAGGATGAGTCAACTTGATCTGACTAGTGTCCTCTCCCTCTGTCAGTTCTTGATTCCACTTGGAGGTTCTTGCTTCCACTTGGAGATTGGGAACCTCTTACTCATCACCAGTCGAATTCACTGAGGCAAGTGTCATTGAGGAAGATTCTGGAAGCTTCCTGGGTCTTGACACCTCTTGGAATGAACTTGCCATTTGTCAACTCTCGCTCAGCACACCCTAGTAGTGATTCTACCTGCGTTGCAGTGCAGGTAGCCAGTGTTGACTTTGACATTCAGCGCAGACAGCTAGTGGAGCCACTGAATTGATCCTGAATTGACTTGTTTTTGAGCAGTTTCTGGTGGAGAACTTCTGTGAATTGCTGTGGTTTGTTAGCCTTGTTCCTCTAGGGGTAGGAAAAACATGTTTAGGGACTTTGGATCCCTTATATCATGGACATTTCATGCTCAATGCTGTAAGGCACAAAAATGTCTATAACAGTTGCCCCCTAAAGTATGAGGTCGTTTATCGGGTGAAATCCTTTATCAGGAGGATCCAAAGTTCATCCAATGCTGGGAGGAGACCTGTAATAAGATACAATACAATACATTATTTTTCATACTGCTTTCATGATCTAGCTGAGGTGGGCATTCCCATGCTCAACTTTATAAATTCATTTTCCTGTACATAGAACAGACAATCGTCTGATGGTAGACTGATAATTTTGATGAAATTATCATCCTTTGGGTAGGATGATTATCTGCTACAATGATGTACATGTCAATGTCTTTATCTTTCCTGAATATATATCGCAGTCCGGATGGATGAAACTAGATCCGGGGTCTTCAAACTCGTTCGATCTTCACTCTAAGTACAAGTCGATCCATGTGAGAAATGTTCTGAAGTCGAACATGGAAAGACATCGCTTGATTACCAGTCAATGAGGTAAACCATTAACAAGCGCGAGAGGAATCACCGATAATGATAATGACCCTCAAGGTACTGCAGTACAATTCACGTGGTGTGAATAAAGGACTTGGCATCGAACACCACGCAAAATCTTTCGGTCGAAGGTCATTGATGTATACCTGTCGCTGGAAGTGAGAAACTTGCCATTGAGGTATGCAAGCTTCAAAGTACTGACGGGGTTGTTCCTAGATCAACTTCTTGGATAATGAGTTGATGTCGATAAGAAGCGATCCATCAAAGGAGGGCCTTAATGAATCCCACATCAATGACATGGAACAGAGCTAATGATTTTGATGGAGGTGAAAACGATCTATGACATATGATTCAGGGTGGCGGTAATGAAAGGATGAAGGATAATGTACAGCAGTGGATGGGACACGGTTGACTTTTCTAAACGACTTCTCTTGAACATATGGCGACACCGATGTGATGGATCGGTAGCATTACCCCAAATATGGATGGTATGGCGAGACCATGGTGATGTGACCGGTGAATGAAACAACCCAACCCGATTGTGGTACGGAGGAAAAGTGTCATGTTCAAGAGCGACTTGCTACCATCAAAGTTTTCTTGAGTTTCTCCCAATTTTTCCCCAGTCATTGCTGACCAGTACCTCTTTATTTTTGTCAAGCTTGAGGAGGATAACATATGCTTGTTCTATAACCTGCCCTTCGGGCAAGCCCATCGCTATGTTTTAACGAGCCTAGCGATAGTGAAACTCGTTCTCGTCTACAGACAAGTTTGTTGCTATTTAATGATTTTAACGAGTCTAATGACAAAGATAACTCGGTCCTTTTCATTTTTAGAGAGCCTGAAAAGGTACATAAAGTTAACTCCAAAAGTCCTTTTCCGTCATCTAATCCCTTAAGTCTGAAAAAGTATAAAACAATACAGAAGGGATGAATTTTCGATAGTTTTAACGAGCCGAACAAAACAAGCGCTCGATCTTTTTGTGCAATAATCCCTCAGGTCCAAAAAGATTAAAATCTAGAGGAGGGATAGCACTTCCTATCCCTTTAACGAGCTGGAAGGCCAAGGACTCGGCAATCTTTTCATATTTTACGAGTCAGATGAAAAGAGCTTAAAGAAGACTCGTATTTTGAGGAACGAGTGATGAAACAGCTTAGCAGCTGATTCCAGGTACAGGTTGGAATTTTCCAATCACGGCAGTGTCACAAGGATGGCTAGTGAAATCACTCTTCGCAGTTGTTCCTCAAAATGGGTAAACAATCATATGGAGGTGAATAATCGGCCAATGGAAAAGTGGAGGTGACGGTGCAAACACGACCAAGGCTTTAATGGCTGATGATATTACATTCACTGTGGTTATTTACCGGGTAGTTCATTTTTTAACGAGCTTAAACGCGGATTGAAACACTTGCTCGATCTTATGTTTATTTTTTAACGAGCATGAACTATGCGCTAAAACTGCTCAGATCTTGCGTTTATTTTTTAACGAGCATGAACTGTGTGCTAAAACTGCTCGATCTTGCGTTTATTTTTTAACGAGCATGAACTGTGTGCTAAAACTGCTCGATCTTGCGTTTATTTTTTAACGAGCATGAACTGTGTGCTAAAACTTCTCGATCTACATGGTCAAATTTTTTTATTTTTTACCATGACTAGCTTTGCCTTTTTCAAAGATAGTACTGTATCCTCAATTACTGCATCAAACTAGTTAGAAATGAATAACATTTTCTTGAAAACGAGATTAAAACCCTAATATTTCGCTTTGAACTAAGTAAAAAGCAATTAAAAAGTTTTTTTACCTCTCATTTTACCATTTCATTTGAGCCTAGTTTGTTGGAGCTTTGGAGGTGCCTCTTCCCCCTTGATTTTCATCAGCTGATTCTGGGAGATTCTGCGGACGATTTTCGACACCGTCTGGACCAGGTAGGAGCTAAACCCTAGCTCTTTCTTTTCATGGTTCCCTTTTTCCATTCTGTACCTGTTTTCCTGTTTCCCTGAGCCCCTGGGGTTTTGTTAGGGCGCTCTGCCATCAACACAGATGGTTCACTTGAAACTTGCGTTGAATGTCAAGCTGCATGAAGGCAGTTTGACCTTCAACGTAGGTGGAACACTGGCTAGTTGCGTTGGGCACAAAAAAATAGTTTTGTTGCACAGTTTTTGATGAAAATTTTACCAGTTTCTCATCAAATCCAGGATCTAACTCCTCTCATGTTTGTTTTTCAGAGATTATTGGAGAAAAATGACCCTTTTATGGCGAGAACGAGAACATGAAGAAGAGGACATGATTGCCCTCCATGATCTTGTCACGGTGAACGCGCTGCGGAACTGTGGTCTGCTGAAGTTCTTCCGTATCTCTAGTATGAGGGCACAGATCTCCCTACTGCAGTATATGCTTGATGCTTGGGATACTATCAACCAAGTATTTCAGATTAGAGGCAAATCTATCCCCTTGACTGTGGTAGACATTTACTTCTTGACTGGCTTGTCGAGGCGGGGTGCCCCCATTTCTTTGTCAGGTTCGGCCCGAGGGAATGACTCTGTGAGAGATTATGTCCGCCAGTATTGTAGGGAAGGATCTCAGCCGAGTAGAGACGGCAAGGTCGTTATCCGTGAGATTGCTGACAGGTCTCTCAGGTCCATTCTGTATACTATTGGCAGGATGGTCGGTAGTGCATCTCTTCATGTTGCCAACAGATCCTATGTGCAGCACGCCTTGGAGTTCCTCCAACCGAAAATATTCAACTGGTGTGATGCAGTACTTATTCAGATGAAAAGTCAGTTGACCAAGGTAAAGGACGAGAAGCTGAAGAACTTTGGATTTGGTTCTATTTTGACTGCCTTTGCCTTGGAGAAGATACCACTGATGCAGCCTCAGTATATCGCACTCAACTTGCCTTCTCCTACCGAGCCACGCATGCAGAGATGGGTTGATCACATGTCTAGGCATGCTGGTCAATCTCAGATTTCTTTCACTGATACCTTCTTCAGGTGGTTCGAGCGTCAGGAGATGGTCTATTCCGAGTATCCATATGTTGGCATGGATTTCCGAGGTGATCCGGACTTGGTACTGCCGGATGACGAACAATGGAGCGCTATTGGTAAAATCTTTGACCATATCACTGTTTACTGTTTTTATTTATAATGTCCTTGTGCTTTATTCTATCAAGACTTTAATCAAACTCATGTGTGCATGCAGATGTTGGTCCTGTTCGTCCAGCAGTTCGCCCGAGAGCGCCAGTTGCTGCCCCAGCAGGGGAGACTGCTGGGAGGGTTATTCTTCGTGACCTTGATGTGGCTGACACCATTACAGCTGTGCAGGAGCAGGTTAAGAGCCTTACTCTTGGCATTCCCGATGTGAGGATCGACGAGTTACCTTTATAGTTGCAGCGGCATACTACTGGTGTGCCTAGACGATGGACTCGTCTCTTACGCATGATTGCACAGGCCGTGACGTGCTATCATGAGCATCACTAGGCTAGGGTGCCCCCTAGAATTTTTAGTTTTTGGGCCATGCGACAGATTTTTGTCTTGGTTACAGAACATTATGTATAAACGATAAACAGCTTATATATATATATATATATATATATATATTTTGATTTTCGGGGTTTATTCTGGTTGAGTTATATGATCCATATGTACAACATTGATGATGTGTCTCTTTTTATAAATGTCGCAAATGTCTATCTAACACATAGTTTGCTAATGAGTCGGTTAATGTGTTTAAGTTTCTGGAAATATGTTGGTATTCAATTAAATCAAATTGTCTTTCCAAAATCTTAACCCTTAGGAACATGCGATAAATAGCTGGGTTGCGGACGGAATATATACCATTGAGTTGTAGTATTACGAGTTGTGAGTCTAGCCTGACAATTAGTCGGTGTATACCATGGGTGATGGCATCAGAGAGTAGTTCTATCAACGCACTATACTCAGCGATGTTATTCGTTGATTGCCCGATACATACACCCCTGAAACTCACTAACTCGCCGCTTGGATCAAAAATGGCCCAGGATGCGGAGGACAGGTTTCGCGAACTACGACTCGCTCCGTCGGCATATCCAACACATGTCTCCAGAAGGTTTGACATCTGCAATAAATGTAAAAAGGTGGATTACTCGACCAAAACAAACACTTTAGTGAAAACAAAATACAACAAAAGCATACAGGTTACTATTTAAGCATAGTAACGTTTGAGGTACAACCCATTACGGGGTTGCGCCAGTGGAATTCCGTCATAATCCATTAACTCGTAGGCTCCTTTTGCTAACACGCGTTTAAAAATATAGGGGCCCATCCATAAAGAATTAAATTTACCTGCTCCCAATTTATCGGATTCTTGGTCATAAAGCAAGACCAAGTCACCTTCTGAGAAGACACGGGGTTTGACATTTTTGTCGAACTGCACCTTGACTTGTTTCTTATGGGCTTCGTTAGCCAAAGAGGCATCACGACGGGTTTCATCCAATTGGATTAATTCCAAGAAACAGGCCTCTTCTTCCGAAGTTCCGGGGAGGAGATCAATTGCGAGTTTAAGAGACGAGATTTCACACTGGATTGGCAAGACTGCTTCCAGGCCATACACCAGTTGGAACGGTGTGAACCCAGTCGCATTCCTTACCGATGTTCGGTAAGCCCACAAGGCTGAGTACAGGATTAGGTGCCACCTTCTTTTGTGAACTCCAATCATCCTTTGCAACATATGCTTCAGGACCTTGTTGATCGCTTCAACTTGTCCGTTGGCTTGTGGATAATATGGGGTAGAGCTGTCGTGAGATAGCCCTAGCTTGGCAGCTAATTCAACCATCATGTGATTGCGAAAATCCGATCCATGATCTGTAACTATAGCCTGTGCTACGCCGAACCTGGCGACTACATGATTGAAAAAGAAAAGGGCAGTTGTTTCACCAGTGTTATCTAATGTAGGCATCACCTCGGCCCATCTGGTAAAATATTCAACGGTATTGAAAAAGAAAAGGGCAGCCGTTTCACCAGTGTTATCTAATGTAGGCATCGCCTCGGCCCATCTGGTAAAATAGTCAACGACGACTATAATATACCCATGCCCCCCGGTCGAGGTGGGGTTACATGTCATGAAATCGATGCCCCATTTGGCGAATGGCCCAACAACAACTATTGGTTGTAAAGGTGCGGGTGGTCTTCTGGTTTTGCTATCAAAAATTTGACAAACATGGCAACTTCTGACTGCGGTTATGCAATCTTTGAACATGGTTGGCCAGAAGTATCCTGCTCGTAAGATTTTTTGTGCTGTAGCATATCCAGATTGATGCCCCTCACACGCACCTGAATGACACTCATTCAGGGCTTTTTCGGCCTCCTCATGGGTGAGGCACCTCCTCAGAACTATATCGATACCACAACTGTAAAGCGTATCACCGACGATCATGTAGTCTTTTGCTTGGTATCGTATACGTTTCTGTTCTGAGTGAGAGGTGTTAGGCCTGAATTTTTGGGTTTGGAGATAAATTATTATATCTCCATACCACTCATTGCTTGTAGATATCAGAAACAAACTTTCATCCACGATTGATTCTTCGAATGTTTCATCGTTGGACGACGATGGGAGATCGCACAATAATTCTGCGAAGACTAAAGCTTTCTTTGATTTGGATTTTACAAATTCCAGATCAAACTCTTGAAGGATCGCTATCCATTTTGAATATTTGTCCCCCAGCAACTGTCGCGACAATATATAAGTCATGGGGTTGCAATCTGATAGAATGGTAGTTTTCCGAAAGAGTACATAATGTCGAAATCTTTGTATCGCTTGAACAGCAGCGAGCGCTAGCTTTTCAACATAAGAATATTTGCTTTCCGTATCATTCAAGTTTTTACTTAAATAATATATAGGATGTTCAATTCCATCGACT
This sequence comes from Pinus tabuliformis, assembly GCA_031772625.1. Classification (NCBI taxonomy): domain Eukaryota; kingdom Viridiplantae; phylum Streptophyta; class Pinopsida; order Pinales; family Pinaceae; genus Pinus; species Pinus tabuliformis. The sequence goes on along the minus strand of CM062818.1, from coordinate 338,961,624 downwards.
TCTTGAACTAAAACCATTGCAATGGTCGTATCTGCTGCAGCCAGATACAGGTTAAAATCTCTTTGATAGTTTGGGGCATACATTAATGATGCTTTTACTAGAGAATCTTTCAGAGCGTCAAAAGAAGCTTGCGCCACCTGATCCCAGACAAAAGGTACATCCTTTTTCAAAAGATGAGTATAGCCTTTAGCAAGTTCTGCGTAATTTGGAATGAACCTCCTCAGAAAGTTTGCTTTCCCTTGGAGTTTCTGAATCTGAAGCAAATTTGAAGGTGGAGGCAAATTAATGATTGCCTGAACCTTGCAAGGGTCGAGACGAATCCCATCCTTAGAGACTACAAAGCCAAGTAAACGACCAGAACCGACGCAAAATACACATTTATGCGGATTGAGTCTTATCTTGTAGTGTCGGCAACGTAGAACTATCGCTCTTAAATGCTGCGGATGATCAGTCCGCTTTCGCGAATGAGCCGGAAGGTCGTCGAGGTATGGTTGAACGATGTTCTTGATGTCATGGAAGGTATAATTCATTGCCCTCTGAAACGTTGCCCCTGCGTTCTTTAAACCAAAGGGTAATTTTCGATAAGCGAATGTGCCCCACGGACAAATGAACGCAGTCTTTGACTAGTCCTGTGGGCGGATATTTATTTGATTATACCCGGAAAATCCGTCGATGAATGAAAAGATTTCACATCCGGCGCATTCATCAATTATCTAGTCGATGAAGGGTGTAGGGTAGTTGTATTTCGAACAAGCTTGGTTCACATCCCTATAATCGACACACACTCTAATTGTCCCTTGTTTCTTCATAACAGGGACAATATTCGATACCCAATCGGTTAGAGGAACCGGGTAGATGAAACCAGCATGGAGAAGCTTTTCAACTTCTGCTTTAATGGCAGCGGCTTTCTTGGGGTGCACCTGCCGAAGCCATTGTCTTACTGGTTTGACATCAAGATACATCTTAATTTCATGTTCAACGATACTTGAGTCAATGCCTGGCATTTCATCATATGACCAAGCAAAGACATCTCTGAACTCGCGAAAAAGAGCGTTATATATTTCCAGTTTTGAAGGAGAACAACCTTTGCCGACATAAATGTTCTCTACAACATTTGTTTTAGTCGAGATATTTATGGCTATAGTCTCTTCAATATTGGATAAGTTTCGCTCGGAATCCACCGTATTTACAGTGTTTGATAGGAATTCAAAAACTGAAGGGTGATAAAGGTCATGTTGAGTATCTTCTTCATAATCTGGAAGAAGGGAACGATGGTGGCAATCATTCCATGGTGCCCCCTCAATCAACATTGATTGTAGGATTCCTTCGTCAGTACCATGCACTTTCAACCAAGGATCTAATGGGGTACCATATTCTCTAGACCTATCTACCCAAACGCTTGATGAGCGTTGATTTGGGTTCGCCTCCCATGCCCGAAACATTGATTGCTACAATATTTCTATAGGGCTTGGGGGCAAAACCATTGCATGATCCATGTTGATATCGTCTTCTGAGATCTTCGTGGAAGATATCATGTTGCAGGCTCCTACCAACGCTACTTCTCCTATATAGATTGGAGGTGGAAGTGCGAAAGTTCCCATTAATGTGGGGTCTTTCAGTAGGCCTACTCCAATATCTTGAAGCGAATGGTTGCTCCCATGGATCATTGGAATGCTTCCCGTAACTTGAGAACCATTAGGGAGGAAGTTTTGTTGGTCGACGATCGTAATCCCTCCTTGAAAAGGGAATGCGATCTTTCTAAAATAGGTCAACACAACAGTTGCCATGGCATAGATCCACAGTCTTCCTAGTAGGATGTTGTAATCAAGATTCTCATCGATGACTTCAACATCTATTTCTACCGTTTTTCCCCCTAGTTCAACCTTCAAGTTATTTAGGATACCATACGGGGTATAAGTCCTTCCTTCAAATGCTTTTAATGTTGTCGAAGATCGCGACAAGGTTGGAGATCCTAAATTTTTCCAGCAACTCATCGACATAATACATGTAGATGCCCCCTCATCAATGATTGTTCGGTGAACAGTTTTGTTGAGGGCTTTCACTTGAATAAGGAAAGCTAGTTGAGCTGGTAACTGAGGATCGTATCCTTTGTGGTCAAAGGATACAAGATTGGAATCCTTAGGATCAACCCCACCAATATCTGATAACAAAGCCTGCCTTTGGGATGGACAATTTTGTAGTACTTCAAGAGTCGACATAGCGGATGGCGATTGGGCCAAATCTTCCACTATGTTATAATGCTGCGCCGCTCTGGCGCGAGGATTAAATGTCGACTTGTGTACTACTCCCTTTGGCGGTTTTATTGTTAATTCAGGAATGATGGGTGGTACAACTTCTGTCGAAGTTGTTGTCGAACTACTTGGTTGATCTTTACCTTTGTCGTTCGACAGCTGCGGATTCCCATAATCTTTGTTCCTTGTCGAAATCAAAGCATCATTTTGTTGCTTGGAGACCGACAACATAAGCACTTGCGATGGGGAAGCATTTCCACTATCAACCAGATTTTGTCCTGGATTTGGAAACGGATCAGTTAACACAGCTGAGGTTTGCGAACTTTTGAAGAATTTCTTCAGCTCAGCTTTGTATGGACACTCCCTCGTCCAGTGATTCTCATCACATATCTGACACCCTGTGGTAGGGGGTTTCCTATTTCCAGGAGGGTTTGAAGAAGTTTTTTCAGGGGACGACTCACCCTGTTTCTTCTTCTTCCCTTTGTTTTGCTTTTTCTTGCTTCCTGGTTGTTTGGTTTCTTTGCCCTTATCTGCTGATACGGCATTTACTTCCGAAGCAAGAATTTCTTCTTTTGCATTTTGATCTGAAATCTTACGGGCCTTCTTGGAGTTGGCCTTTGTCGATTTCGCGTTTGTCGTGCCAATCACGCCATCGCCGGCATGAGAGTCATTGTTTGATTTAGGAGGAGGAGGAATTGAGAATTCCGGTCTAGGGGCATCAGGTATTTTGTCGTAGAGCGTGCCAGACTGAGTGTAGACCAAGTCTAGATATTGCGCATGAGCAATAACTTGCTCCTCCGTTACGACTCCCCCTTGGCCACATCTTCTGTTATGGCAGGAAGTAACGACTTGATAAACCATTCAGCTAATAGCTGATCGGGAACGTACGTTTTCACCATCCTACGACGACAACGCCACTCATGTATATGATCGGATATTTGAGTGGCCGTTGTCTGCTTGAAGTTGGTTAAGATTTCTGTTCCCGTTTCATACCTTATCGGTAATTGAAAATGGGTTAAGAAAGTCGTGGCTAGGGAGCTGAAATTGTCGAACGAGGCTCTAGGTAATTCAATATACCATTTAGCCGCTGGACCTGTTAACGTCCTCTGAAAGAGGCGAAGCCTTATCGAATCATCGTTTAAGGTGTTTGATGAACACCATAGATGAAAGGTCATCACGTGATTCGATGGATCTTCACCTGGATTTCCATTAAATTTAGGAATGTCCAAAGGAAGTTTGTGAGGAATCGCTGGCCACCAAGGGGCGTAAGCAATTGGATCGTTTGTTAACCGGTGTAAATCGGGTAACTCTAAAGTTGCCACGAATGGTAACTGTTGATTCAGGTTAGGTGAAGCATACTCAGGGTACGATGGAATTGCTTGAGCAGTGGGCCTTTGCATACCAGCATAATGTAATTGATGTTGGTATGACTGATACGGTTGGTGGACTTGACCACTGTAAAGCAGTTGGTTTTGACCATTTTGAATATACGGTTGTCCACTGTTCGCAAAGATCTGCTGCTCAGAACCTTGGTACACTTGTTGGAATTGTGGTTGTTGGTATTGCACCAGCCATGGTTGTGAAGCCATGCTCTGTTGCGCTATACTAACCGTTGGACCAAGGTGTGGGGTAATTGTACCCGTTTGGACCTGTGTCGCCCCACCAATAGGTGATTGTGGTTGAGTCACAAGGTCAAGGGGCTGTTGCATTACAACCTGAGAAATCTGAGGTTGACATACAACAGGCAACGTTTGAACCTATGACACTGTCACAATAGCCGGTGTGGTCGGGATGTTCGACATAGGTACACATTGTTGCATAGAATACACAACCCTTGGTTGTTGAGGTAGCATAGGTACCCAACCACTTGATGTAACTCCAGTATAACCTGAATACTGTTGTGAACTCCCGTATGGATACCCTCCCGGAGGGGGTAATGAAAGGGCATACTGCCCCCCATATGGTAGCAATCTGGAACTCAAGGGGATTGTTTGTCCTTGGGGACTGGATTGCCCAAATTGACCTCTAAATGGATCAATCTAGCGAGTCTCAACATAAGAGTTGCCGGATATTATTCCAGAGGAACAAACTGGAACGGACCACACTGTCGAAATAGTCCCTGGGTGGACTCCTTCTAGCGGTTGTGAGCTAGTTGGGACAAATGGTACGCCGGCAAACATTGTCGGAGTGACGGCAGGGAGTTCTGCTGTCACTATGTCATTCGACACAGTCCTAGATGTTGACAGTTGTTCAGAAATTTTGAGTCTGTCCAAGAGATTACCTAGTGATTCTACAGGAACTTCCACTGGTGGTAGACTAACTTCTGATGTCGAAGGAAATAGAGTGACCCCCACTCCAAAATGAGTTGGAGTACTTGCTTGCGGATCTTCTACAATTTCCTCTATCGCAATCAAACCAGGTGGAAGGGGAAGACCGTCAAGTCCGTAAAATATTTCTGGTGCCGAAGAAGGGGTTGAATCAACAGCGACAGTTTTTTGAGGAGCAAGACTCTCTGAACCGGTCACAGATGGAACTGGTTCAGTAACGCAAGTATTTGCTCCAAGACTAGGATCAGTGTTACTGTCCCTCTGTGGCTGTTGAACTTCTTCTATAGAGGCAGGGTTTCTAGAAATGTTTGGAGTAACCAGAATCTCAGATGTCGTTGGAACACTTGTTCTAACTTTGATAGGAGATTTTGAACTGGTTAAACGAGTTCGCTTTGTCCGTACTGTTTTCGATTCCGGAGACAAAGACGGTTGACTCGTAAGCCTCCGCGAACGACGGGGTTTCAATTGACTTTCTTCCACGATTGCGGATTACTCGATCAACCAAAATACAAAAAGGGGAAAGTGTGTTTCCGAATTAAATGAATTTTTAGACGCTTTAGAAACAACTTGCTTTTTCAATTTTAAAGAGTCGAGAAAAAGCTAAAGATGACTCTAGTCTCCTTCGATGTTTTAACGAGCCCGAAGTGACAAATGCTCGGATGGACTTTTTCTATTATAGAGTCTGAAAAAGGCCAAAAGGAACTGCTCTGGAGTTCTAGGCAGAGGGTGTGCCAAACTTTTCACAAAACCACAGAATACTTTTTAGGGTACGGGCGGTCGATCTTCCTGAATGCTGTGTTCAGTGCATTGCGATCAGTAGGGCGGCCGACATGGCTTCCTAAGGATAAAGGTTTTATGCCTATAGGGGTCTCCCAATATATACGCGACGGTACGTGGTAGCACAATCTGTACTGGCGCTATCATCTCTCAGGAGGAATCACCCACCATCAACGAGATTGACAGTCACCAGGCTTTACGACGCCGGAACACGTCTCTAGCCTAGACCTCTATGTTGTGCGTTATGTTGCAAAGCGTTGTTAAGTTCATTCAATTTATTTTAGGTTGATCTTTTTAGAAGTTTGCCTTTTGAGGTTCACCACGAGATGTATGATACAACTCCTAAATGCAGTCTAAAGATGATAAGAAAGCTTTATATCTTTTCAACTTATGAAAATCCTAGCTACAAAGGGAAAAGAAAGACACCATCTTTTCTCAAAGAGCAATCAGCACACTCTAATGCACTTTTCCTAAATCAAACATGCAAACTATCAAGATGCAAATGCACAATGCAGGTGTTTGTTTTCCGCTTTCTTAGTATTGATGCCTACAAAGAAAGCTTTTTTGTACAACTTTGAATTTGCTTTTAAATGACAAATACAAACAAGTTTACTTTTTCAAAATCAGAGAGGGTAGAAGAGATTACAACACTTAACGATTTCCGAAATGAATACTTGTTTCGACACTTAAAAGAGACAAACTCAAACCAAAAGCAAAAGTAAATGTATAATCAACTGCAAACAGCCAATGAACTCTCTCCTAAGATCACAATCAACAGATCTGAATCAAGGGCTACAGGATGACTATTTCACTCTTGCAAAGGAAAACTGTAAATGACGCCACAAACACATAAAAACACTCACAGTCTTTTTGTACAAAAGGAGGCGGAATTTAAGAAGAGAAAAGGAGTTATCAGACTGGTACCTATGCTGGTTACAGGCTACAAAAATCAGAGATCAAAACAAGGCAAAACAGAGCAGAGAACCCTAGCTGCACAAGGCCTAACTGGATCAGCGCAACCTCAACGCAGGGGTTTTGACATTCAGCGTAGGTAGCCTTCACGGGACCTGCGTTGAAATGCAGAACACCTTCACAGGGTCTGCGCTGAAGGAGAAACAAGAGTTTCTCTCTGGGTTATGGGTCACAGATTGTTGATTAATCTACGGTTTCAGGCCAAATAAAAGCAACAAGCAAGGTACAATCAGAGGGATGCTTTGAGGGAGTACTAAGATCTATCACAAAGGATCATCAAATCATTTGTGAGTCCATTGTTTAGATCATAGACAAATCCAGTGATTGGATCAAAGCAGCAACTGTCTACTTTGCATCTGAGAATAACAGATGCAGTTCGATTGTTGTTGTTGAGTCTATGAAACAAACAATGATGGAAACACGAATAAAATGACTAAACAGATCTCCCCAGCGGATTCGCCAATTTGTTGTGGGGAAAAATACCTATGCAGGACGATCCTATCCACCTAAGGTGTGACAGTGCCTTAGCAACAAACAGAGACAGCTATTCTAGTATTCTTCCTTTATGAATTAAGAATGAAGAGAGATAGATGGACTAACCGGTGTCTTCCGTTTGTCCCTCGATCCGGTCTCTCTTCTCTTCGAGGTTTCCCAGCTACTTGCCTTCTCGCTCGCCCAGCTTCAAGAGGTTTTTGCAAGATCACAAGAAGAGAACACTACACAAGACATGGATTCATATTCATAACTAGTTCAGGATTAGAAATAAACTAAACATACTAATGCAATCATACATCAAAGATACATCAATATATAGGAGAAACCAAGATAGCTTTATTGATGAATAACAAGGTTCAGGAAGAGATACAACCCAGAGGGCTCCAATCCAGCATCTCCTTCCCAGCAAATGGAATTCCTATCTTCACCCCCTTCAAAGCATTAAGCACCCAATGATTCCAATCTCAAACCAACAGCAATTCTTTGCAATAACAAAATTCCAGCCTCTAGATCTCATGGAGGAGAGATCCATATATAGATGTTTGGGGAGAGGATGAGTCAGCTTGAGATCTGACTAGTGTCCTCTCCCTCTGTCAGTTCTTGATTCCACTTGGAGGTTCTTGCTTCCACTTGGAGATTGGGAACCTCTTACTCATCACCAGTCGAATTCACTGAGGCAAGTGTCATTGAGGAAGATTCTGGAAGCTTCCTGGGTCTTGGCACCTCTTGGAATGAACTTGCCATTTGTCAACTCTCGCTCAGCGCACCCTGGTAGTGCTTCTACCTGCGTTGCAGTGCAGGTAGCCAGTGTTGACTTTGACATTCAGCGCAGACAGCTAGTGGAGCCACTGAATTGATCCTGAATTGACTTGTTTTTGAGCAGTTTCTGGTGGAGAACTTCTGTGAATTGTTGTGGTTTGTTAGCCTTGTTCCTCTAGGGGTAGGAACAACATGTTTAGGGACTTTGGATCCCTTATATTATGGACATTTCATGCTCAATGCTGTAAGGCACAAAAATGTCTATAACACCATTAGGTTTGGTGGCTAAACTAGAACAACAAAATGACAAAGGACCCAATGGTTTTCTTAAATTAGGTAGATGAGGGGAATAAACCTACTTGGAATCTATGTATGTTTCGCTCCTCCTTTGGCTTGAATGCTCCAATCCTAGCTTCAGCTGCCAAAATTAGAAAATGTACAACCAGAAAACACAAGCCAAGAAGCTACGAGATATATGTAGCACCATTTATCTACTTTATTCAATAGATCGACATGGTATCGAAATATATGAAATAACAACATCACATTTAGGAAAACAAAAGAACTCTTTATATTGATATAAATGGAATGAGTTACAACCATATATAGGTGTCGATCTTGTAAAAGAGATCCTCCAAGTTTTTGACTTGCCTTTCCTTTTTCACAAAGTGTACCACCAATCACGCCAAATGGATGAAAACCTCACTCTCTTCATAGTAGCATAAGGGTAGAATCACTCTCCAAAAGCAAAACTCTTGCATATGGAAGGTTGTAAATATATATAGGAGTGGGGTAACTTCGGAGTTCTTCTCCTTTTCCCAATGTTGGGATTGAGGTCCACTGTTGATGGGGGGATGATATCTAAGGTCAAGGGATGTAAACTCCAAGGTAGGGTAGGATAGGATTCAAGAGTTTAATATGAGGTAAATGGTTACAACAAATCCTGTAAGATTATGGGAATGGAAGCTTCGGGATTCTCTCCCTTTTTCCCATAATTCTAGAACCAACATACGTGTAAAGAAGGAAACCTGTAGGTGATCAATGTAGGCCACACTGGAGAAACATGTAGGTGAAATTTGTCTAGCAAGAGACCAAGGAGCATTGGTCCTAAAACTAGCTCAGATGATGCAGTTTAGGGTGAAAAATGTGGGTAATGAAAGAGTCATGCATAACTATTTGTGTAATGATGATGTAAAGGGGGAATATGATGTTGGTTGATCCCATTAGGAGGATGATTGATCAGATGAGACAAAATAGCCTATAACAAAGTGGCCCCTAAAGCGCAAAGTCGGAGGTGATGACTGATGACTAAAGTGACTTACCTTGTGACAAGTCAGGATCAAGAACAGCTGGCGAGTTTCATCTTTTATTATGATCCATTTACATGATGACAACTTTTCTCAGAGGGAGGAATACCCATACTCAACACACAAGTTAATATTACATGCATAATGATCAAAATACATGTCCACTGATGAATGATGGTGGAGCCATGAATATATGATTGTCAATATGATCATGGCCATCATACATTGTGATCTCTATATAACTCCTGAAATCACTACCCAGATGGTAGAATGTAGATCCAAGGTCTTCTATCTCATTCACATGACCAACCAACGTACGAGTATAACCATGTGAATCAATGAGATGAAGTCGAATAGGATAGACACCATCTGATTACTGGAAAATGATATAATTCGTTAACGGACGTGAGAGAAACCACTGATGATATTAATGTCTCTCAAGGTACTCAAGTACAATTTGTATGGTGTGAATAAATTACTTGATGTTGAACACCACAACAAATCTTTCGGTCGAAGGCCATTGATGTTAACCTATCACTGACAGTGAGGAAACTTGTCATTGATGTATGCAAGCACCAAGGTACCAATAGGTGTTTCTAAGTCAACTTCTGGGATAATGTGTCCATGTCAAGAGTAAGCGACCTATCACAAGAGGGCCTTGATGTATCACCCATCAATGACATGAAATGAGTATGATGATTGGGACAAAATGATCAGAATGATCTTGAAATGGAACATGATCAAGAAAGGAAAAAATATAATGAAGGCTTAAGAGTATTGCAACAAATATCAACTACATGACTTCTCTCAAACACACCGGAGACATTGAAATGGAGTTGGCAGCATTGATCCAAAACTGAAATGGAGGTTTTGTGAAGGTATGATGAACTAAAAAAAATCAGATTACCCAAACCAAAAACCATGGAGATGAAGTCGAAGAGTGGCGTGTTCAAGAGCGGCTCACTACCATTAACAAATGGGGAACCTTGTTTTCCCAATATCCCCAACCATATTGGTCAGTACCTCTTTATTTTCTAACAAGCTTGAGAAGGATAACATATGCTTCATCTGTAAGTCCATCCTTCAAATGAATCTCTCAGAGTATATCAATTTCCTTTGGTGAGAATTGGTTTTGTTTTGTCTTTGTTCTTATTACTAGGTCTCTTGGAAACTTGTTTTGTTTGAACATTGATCACTTGGATTAATTGTTATTCTAGTTCTCATTTTGAGAAGGGAATTTGAATCAATGATTAGACTTTCCATCTTAGTTTTCTCCATTTTGAGAATTAAGTGTGGTGAACAAAATAAATCTTGCATTGGAATTTATGGTTTTCCATCTATATTGATTTAGTAGTAGTCGCATGAAAATGGAATTGCGTTGAGCATCTTCTTTGTTGCATTTTCTATGCTGCACATTATTTCTTCCTTCTCTTCCTTCGCTAGATTTTCATTGAAAAGAAAGATTCCATTTCCTCATGCTAGATTTACATTTTAGGGAATTCAAGTCATTTCGTGGTCAGACATAAAACTAAAACTTAATTCAAGATGAACTTAATATTTAGGAGTTGTCATTGTTTTCCAGCGTTGCATCCCAGGGATAAAATCTCATTCCACATATGTGAGTTTATAGGACCATACTCCATATATCTTTGGGTATATTGGTGGTTCTCCACACATGTAAAGTATATGGAAACCCTATCATTGAATGGTTATGAATTAGACAACACTACTATGGACTGCACTCCCACATATCGTTGCATATATTTTGGGATTCCCCAATAGGTTGTTATCCATCCATACGTAACCAAGTTTGTCGCCTTGTAAATCATGATACACCGAGCACAACATTTAGGGAGATTGGTTGTCGTACATTAAGTCCTTGGTTTGCCAAGGTGTATATTGTAGTTCACGGTTGCTTGGTAATCACTTATGACTAGATTACCCTCTTTTTTATTTATTTCCTTTTGTGTTAATGTAATTTACTATACAACGTGGAACAAAAATATGCCCCACTCCTTTGTTCGTGTAGAATGAAAAATAAACCTCCTCTTCCACTAGAGGCTACTCCTAGCCATTGTCAGAAGCATAAAAGAACACAAACTACTGAATTGGGAAACTCAAGAACTACTTCTCGGCCTTCTCCTGAATCCGATTAACCCAAATCATTTATCCCCTTGAGTATGAAACCCGAGATTACATCTACTCTTGTTGGTGAAATTGACACAATTGAAACAAAATTACCTAAGACTTTGCTCCTTGAGGTTATACAATCTAACCTTCCTGAGTCAGAAACTTTATTTCCTGAGGTCATTGAACTCGAGGAGCCTCGATCATCATTTCATGTTACTTTAGGCATTCCATCTTCTCTTTCGTTGTCTCACATTTATCTTGCTACTATATATCTCAGTCCCAATAGTGAATTACTTCCACTTGTACTTGTGAGTATCGAGGAGATCCCACAAGGAGAGCCTCATCCTTCTACTCATTTGGAGGGAATCGTCCTTTATAAAACCCATCCTGTTATTCATCCTCCACCTCATGTACAAAATCCTTTACCTGGTTATTTTTACTTACCTGAGGATTTCATGTGGAAATCAACATTGGGATTATTGACAATGACTGGAACCAATATGGCTTCTTAGCCTACATCTACCACTATGGTTGGGACTTGAAATGTTGCTTACACATCTATGTTTTCGACATCACCATAGGCACATCTATATGGTGGTCTGTCTGTCCCACCTGTTATCCTTCCTTATATGGTACCTTCTCTGGTGCATATTCCAGTCTATAGACATCCCCCATGTCATCCACTTTGAGAATTCCATCCGGTTCTTCTCTTATGAGTGCGGCACAACCCACTCCTTCTCCTCCTCCTACACTAATAGTTGAACAATAGGATGACCCCTATGTTAGTGGGCGAGGTATTCTTAAACAACCTAACTATCTTTATGTTGGGTCCCCTCCACATGGATGGCATTTCCTCCATCATCCCCTCCTCTTTTGGTAGGGGGGAACCTGTTGTTAGTATACTTTAAATTGGTAACCAAGCTTATTATAAACCTACTTATCCTAGGATGGATGCTAGTGTTTGACAATCTACTTTTCCCATTCAGCATGGTTCGATGTTTGGTTCATAATTTGTTTCCTGACCTGTGCCATCATATCAAACTCCTATTCCTCAATATGTACCTCAACAAGCTCAAATTCATGTAAATCAACCTATACAGGTTGTGATCCCATCTCAACCCATTCCTTTAGTATCTAGTACTTCTTAGGTCCCACTTACTCATCCTTTACAAGTTTCGTTACAATCCCAAATGCTTGCACAAGGTATTCCTCAAATTCCAGTAGGACAGAGTATGTACGGTATGACACAACATCAATTGAACCCTCTTTATCATGGTACTATTCAAATTCTCATCTGGAAACAATATAGAACTTATCATGGAATTCCTCAGATACCTTTTCAAGGCAAGAAAATTCATGGATATCTTGGGGCTGGTCAACAAGGTCACTTATATTCTGGCTATTAGAATCCTCCTTATTCTGGTAACCAGTTTCCTTATTATCAGAACCCCCCTTATTCAGGAATGCAAGTGCATACTGCCTAGGCTATTACTTCATATCCAGGTCATAATTCATTGGACTTTAATAAACAATTTCCTTTTGTGGCCACACTTGAGTTTCCAAATTTGACTCAGCTCACCTTGGTTCTCCATTATTCCTACTAAATTACCTTCCTATATCACTAAATTCAGTGGGAATCCAAGAGAATACATGTTGACACATGTCATAATGTATCATTTGTGGTGTTCATCAAACTCCCTTAATGATGATTTTATTTTACTTTGTCTTTTCCAAAGAATGTTTACGGGTACTACTACTAAATGGTATAATGAATTACCAAGAGCTTCACTCAATGATTTCAGTACCTTAGCCATAACCTTCCTCATGCGGTTCCAGTTTCCCATCATGTACCAAACTCGAACAGAACTATTAACCAACTTCAAACAATCAGATTTCACTCACATTTCAGATCAAATCCATGACTGGAGGTGTCGTTGATAGTTGTTCAAAACTTATGTTCCCGATCAATTGTTCATGGAATGGTTTACTAAATCTATGTTGGCACCTATAACAAAAGATGTGACCAAAGGTGGAGTCATGACTGAAGAGAAAGTAATTACTCATGCACAATATTTGGATTTGGTTTATACCTAGTCTCGCACACTCTACGATAAGAAACCAAACACTCTGAGACCTTGGAATATTGTTCCTTCTCTTATGATTGGTAAAGAATCTTATGATGTTGATGGACTTATTGGTTCTACCAGCATGGATATGGCAAGGAAACCATCTAGTATTTCTCCACCCACATCTGCTCAAAATTTTCAATCCCACCCTCCTGCAGCTTAGGCTTCTGAGATAAAGGTTGTTTTATCTGTTAAAGGAAAGTCTCAACAACAACCCACAAGCAAGAAGAAAGGAAAATGTAAGAAAAATAAAGATCCCTATCCACAAGATAAACAATCAAACCGATCTTCTGATGGGAAACAAAAGCCTCAATATCCTTGCTTGATATGAAACGAGGAGCAGATTACACGTGATTGTCCTCACCGCGTTGAAATGAATCAATTTCTTAATTCCTGCACTTCTCCTACAGTGTTGACTGACCCATTTCCTTATCAAGAGAATCATATGGTTGCTCGAGAACCATCTTCCTCTAACATGGTCTTGATGCTTTCCTTTTCAAAACTGAGATCTAATGTTTTGGTAGCTACTTAGAACAAGGATTATGGGAATGGGAATCTACTAAGTGTTTAATCTACTGATCAACCTACCAGTTTGGCACCATCTTCATTAGATCCCACTCCACTGTTGATTCCCACCAAAATAACTATTAAACCTACAAGGGACGTTATTGATAAGTCAACTTTCAACCCTCCTACAAGAGCCACTCAAAATTATAACCAAGTTGAAGACTTGGATCTGTCTCTATCGGCTATGTGGACTGTTGAGGTGTTGCAGAACTGTCCCACCCAAAAGTGGGCTTCAATTTCAGCTATCAGATGTGTGGATTTGTTGGATTGCAACCTTGTTATTTTCTCTCATGAAAACTATACTGCTTGGCTTCCACCTTAATTAGGTTTTATGATTCATGTCATCATCCATCGTAAGGATATTGATTGTTCTATCATGGATGAGGGAGCCTAGACTTGCATTATGTCCATGTTTTGTTAGAAGAAAATTGGTTCTCCTCAACTGAGTTATTCACCTATGTTGTGGAGGCTAAAACACCCTCCGTAATTTTGGCTTACATCCAATTTTGAGCCTTTCTTAGATTCTTGCTTGATGTTTGCAAGCACTCAAGCTCACCCCGTAAGCTCATTTTTAGTCTTTTCACCCTCCTTTCTTAATCGTTCAACAGACATGTTTTTGCATGATGGTCACAATGTCATGCTTGCAGCCATTTTCTGGTAATCCACAATGTCTTGTTTCGTGTCTACAAGTTTTATTCACTATGTAAACATACGTCGCACTCACACATGAAGTTGTATGCATTGTTGTGCAAGTGTCGTCGTGGTCGTTCAACGATCTATCACAAGCATCGTGCTTCTCACTCACACCGTCAGTCATTCATGTTGAGTATATGTTTTCTTGATGGTTTGAGGCACCTTGTCATCAAGTCATGTTGACTATATGTTCGCAAGATCATGTATGCACAAATTCACTCATTCACACACTTAGTCTTTTTTGTTGAAGTTCTGACGACTGGATAACCCTCTAACAATCGGACCTCCACCCTAGAATCGACTAGACTGATTTTCACCTAAAACAACACAAAAGTGTTGAAGAATCCATTTAAATATGCGCTCCCTATAATCTAATCAACCAAGCCTCCTACTGGTCAACCAGATTGTTTGACCGTGCAGTGATATTGGGACTCACTCCCCTCAAAATTGCATAGACGTTCCAGAGCTTGCTCACTCTGCTAACTAAGGAAATTACCCAGACATGTTGGACATACACCAATTGTCCATTACTCCCTCCCTCAAAATATTTCACAGTTTTTCCAGCCAGTCACCCAATCAGCCGACATGTTGCTCACCCAGAAAACTGCGCAGATTTTATGAGTAGTCCCTCAGTTTCCCAACATCTCTCTCAGCACAGAAATTGTGTAGAAGTGTTCATCAAGTTAGCCTCCCAACAATTGTGTAGTTCATTTCACCTGCAATCCCGTAGCCCGCTGCTAGATCCCTGTAGGAAATTCACTATTTTGTTGTCAAGCCCCTCTACTTCCTGCATTACTTCCTCCAAAAAATTGTGCAAATCTTCCTTCCATCCAAGCTAGATCCCCCAAAAAGTTACTACTAACCCGGATTGTCCATCTCAATCTCCTAGTCACTTCTGTGAAATTTTCACTAGCAGTTCCTGAAGCCCACATCTCATCTTGAAATCTACCTTGCAAAGTTCCGTAACCTTGTCCTCTCTCAGTCACCTACATCCGAAAGCGAATGACAATGCATCATAGTAGACTAGGAGGTTTATCGATTTGATGTTGTCTCATCATGAGTGATTCTAGATACAACTACATGGATAAGACATGACACAACGATGGATAGGATGAACAAGGAGAGCACATGCAAGGAGATTTTTTCATGAACAGACAGATGCATGGGACTCCTACACCAAATGGTGTGAGCTTTTGTTGGGACTTCATACTGGGGAGATCCTGTGAATGTTGGTGGGGCTAGAAGGAGGGCCACTAGTTGTTTATGGTTGAATGTCCTCTTACATCCACTCATTAATCATCGGTCAAGGGAGTAACTCGCACTCCCTCTCACCTACATGTGAATTTGAACTTGGTTACTCCTCACCTTGTAGGCGTGAACAAGAAAATTTGTATCAGCACCTTCGCTTCATCTGTCCCATCACCTATCAGTTTGTGAGAGTAGTTTGACTGATATGAGGAATACAACATCTTCCATCCACATCAAAAAATATAAAAACCAATCGCATAGGGGTTGTTGTATCATCGGTGGAAGAAGTAATTCTTGCCACACTTGAAGGTCTGACAAAAGCTATTTAAAATGGAGACGAACCTATGGTCTTCCAAGAGGGAGAACGAGACACCCTCGTGATTTTGGGTTCATAATCTAATACAGGAAGTAGAGGGGAAGGCAGCGGAGGTGGTGGAGGAAGAGACGAACCAACAGACTCAGATCCAAAATTGTCATATCCTGAAGAAGAGGAGGAGGATGAAGAAGAAGAAGACATGGCTGACCAAAACTTGGAATGGATGACTCAAGGACCATTGGCTCTCCCTGGTACTTTGAAGAAGATGTGATAGCGGTCAAAGGGACTGCTCACAAATTTTGACCCTGACAGTATAGCGAATGCAGAAGATCACTTGGACAACTTCTACCTACAGCTGCAAAGAGTTGAGGTACGATACGATGATGTTTCTTGTAGATTTTTCCCATGTAGCTTGGATGGTCATGCAATAATATGGTATCACAGCCTTCCTGCCAACCCCATCCATAACTGGCTTACGTTCAAACACATGTTTCTGGAAAGGTTTGTTGATGACAAGACCCTAGCCATGTTGCTCAAAGAATTTGGAAGCTTGAAGATGGAGGGGAAAGAAAAGGTAAAATATTCCAATCGAAGTTTTATGGGCATTTTGAACAAGTTTGAAGTGGACACGAACCCTCATGACTCTGTCGCTATTAACTACTACACGTCCACACTACCAACCAACATTGTGCAGTTCATCAAGCGAGCTACAAAATCAACACTGTTGGAAAGATGCAAAGAGGCAATCATTGTAGAGAAGGACTAACACATCATTGGAGTCATCAAGGATGATGAACCAACGAAGGACTCCAGAGATGTGAGCGGGAAGCCCCAGGCTGCGACGAGCAAGGGAAAAGGCAAGGAAACAAGTGATATCAAAACCCTTACTCTCATTGTCAAGAACTTGACAACAAAAGTGTCTGAGCTCAAACAATGAACAATTGACAAACCTGCGAGTAGTCAGTTGTCCAGACAACGAAAAGGAAGCATGTCATCAAGAAGAAACCTTTTCTTGGCTAAAATAGTGTAGAGTTGGAACTCGGTGTTCCCATCAGAACAGTGCGCGAAGAATGATTTTTTCTCATTCCATGAAGACAATCACCTGGAAGGATCTTGTTCAGATTGGAAACGAGTTGCAAGCTTAGTATGCAACCACACACTGAACGTAGTGAGCAGTATGTAGGGCCAGTCAGGAGACACGGACGATGATGAAGATGATGCACCAGATGATGCATCAAGCACTAGGCACGTGATCAACATGTATTAATTATCACAAGAAGCACAAAATACGAACAATGAGAAGCAGCCCCAAAAGAAAAATTATCGATACAATCTCATAAGTCAAGGGGCTCCCCCTACAATTAGGGAAATGTGAGAAAAGCTAAAATTGCTAATGAGGAAGGTTGATCCACCAGTCGTCCCAAAACAGAAAAGACAAATCAAGCTCAAGAAGGCATTGGCGAACAAGAGTGCATCCATGAGTAGCCAATTGCAAAACACTCCGCCAGACAACATGAAAACCAGCCTAACCACGGACATCTCAGTGAGATTATCCACCCTTTATTACAACATTGTGGAAGATATGAAGAAAAATTTTGCAAACATCATTTTGTTTGAGTTAACTAAGATTCAAGGTCAACAGGACATACTACTTCACACACCGTGGTAGACATCTTCGGACAACGCAACCTCTACCAGCAAGGGAGCAAGCACATCTCCCAGGTCACTCACAACTGTGCTAAACACACTTCAGATGGAAGAAGATAACTTTGTTTGCCCTCCATTCCTACTATCATTTCAAATCTTCAACTTTAATGTTTTCATTTGTTTGTTTGATTCTGGCATATGAGCCAATGTTGTGCCACTCTCCACTGCTAAGAAGATCAATGTCCAATGGAGAAAGGCATTTGTACAGATCATCCAACTTGATCAAACATGTAAACCAACCATTGGTGAACTTCGGGATGTAATCATTCGACTATCTCATGAGGGATGAGTTCGCCAGTGCATAAACATTGTTGTTGTGGACATACTAGAAGCATATGGCTTACTACTCAACAGAGACTGGTATAGCAAGCTGAACATATAGTTTGCTATAAATTGTTGACACGGGTGGATTTCGTACAAGGGAAGAAGCAATCAAATCTAGGTGTAATTTGAGAGATACATGAGGCACAATGTCACTCCCATCAATGGCGAGAACTAAACGTTGGCCTTTACAGAGCTCATGTTCGACAACTGCCTCTTCGAAACAAAGCTGGGGTGTTATCTTGCGCAACTAGCTCCCACCCCAATAGGCACACAGTTGGGTCTCCCTTCTTGCCCAAATAATGGAAATGAAACCTCTACAGCGCATTGTAACATTAGTAGCAGTAGTAGTAGCAATAGCAGAAGTAATAGTAGTACAAGTGTGTTGAATGATCCTTGTACAGATGAGTTGTGGACCATGTACTTTGACGGATCAAAGACACACGATAGCTCTAGAGCCAGGTGTATCTTAATCAACCCAAAGCACAAGAAACACATGATCTCGATTCGCTTGGAGTTCTAGTGCACAAACCAAATTTGTTGAATACGAAGCACTCGTGTTGGGCTTGTAAGATGCTATTAGCCTCGACGTGGTCACACTCAAAGTGGTAGGTGATGTAGAAATCATGATACAAAAAGTACGTAACACCATACACTGTTTATCACCTCATCTCAAAAGTTACCAACAAGAGGTATGGCAACTAATATCTAACTTCCAAGCATTCAATATCATTGTTGTGCTAAGAATGTGTATTATAGCTGCCAATACCTTAGCAAACGCAAATGCTAGCATGTCACTGCTTAGGGATAGATTTATTGTTGAAATTTTGTATAAACCTTCTATCCCTAATAACATAGGTAATCTACACTTTTGGTGATGATCCACATATACTGCACTTCACGAAAAGTGTTGAGGCCTTCAAGAACATAGCTGCCGATGTGGATGAGTACGAGTAGTCCCTACAAGCTGCAATTGATGACAGGAAAGGAAAGCTAATCCCCAAGGATGAAGTTTCTCTCAACAAGATATGTGACTCGAAAAATCACTTTCAAGGGTCAAGAAATTGAAAAACCCATAGTTCCACCATGAGGACAAACAGATCAACCTGGGAAAAGATCACAATGCAAGGTTCGTAAATCCTAGTATGCACTGCACGTCACAGCAGTAGAAAGTTTTTGTCCTCTTGTTCAAAAAATATCAGGATTTGTCCACATGGTCATATGATGACCTGAATACATGCGACGTGTGTATAATCTAACACAGGATTCCATTCAAAGAAGGAGTCAAGACATTGTAGCAAAAATAGGGTAAAATACATCTGTAAAATACATCTGGTGCTTGAACCCCTTTTACACAAAGAACTAACTAAGTTGTTGGATGCTCAAATCTCTTAAAATTTTCATTATGTTATGTGGGTTTCTAATTTAAGTTCTATATGTAATAAATATGGGGAAATCCACTTATGCGTTGATTTTCGAAACTGGAACCACTCCTAAAACAAAAACAAATACCGTGTGCCATCATTAGAACTTATGTTACACGCAGTATTTGATGTAGGAATTTTGTCTTCACCTAATGGTCTTTCAGGATACCACCAGGTTTTGGTAGCAAAACCTAATAGTCTGACATTGGTTCACGAGAAGCTTGGCCCCCACATGTACCATCTACAATCACTTAACGAGAGGATTAAGAACCGTCGTATCAATGGCCAAGATCTCAAACTATGTTTTCAGTAGGTCAGGTCGTGCCCTACGCCATGTACATAGTTTGTCTGCTACTTATTGTTTTTCTTTCTTTTCTTACTAATATTTTTTCATTTTATATTTGTTTGTTTAGTTTAGTGTTATTTTTAGTTTTGTAAATAAGTGTTTCCCTCTAATGAGTTCTAGATTTTTAATGAGTATGGGGCTAAGATCTAAAGAGTCTTGTGACATTACAACACTTGGTCAGTCTTGTGTCTGTCTTCTCTGTGCTTGGTTATAACCTTCAATCGATCATTCTTGACGGAAAATAAAAACTGTCTGCAAGTGAATCTTGGGTCCAACCATGAACCTGTGTCCACACTGGGAAACCCCATGCCTATGCCTAGCCTTCTACTCTGTGTGTTCAAGCTCATCCAACTAGTAGAAATGAAGAAGGGGAAAATATAAATGAGTAAACCTATGTCAGAGGTCTTACATTCTTCTCTGAAGGAACAACCTTTTATGCTCTCAATAAATGAGGATCCCTCTTCTACCCCAAAAATAAATAAGTGCCTATGGACAGTCCTCTTTAAAAAATACAAAGGTGAAAGAAGAGAAAGGATTCCTATGCAGAGAGGTGAAGCATGCAACTCCATCGAGAGACTGACTAGGCTTGCTGGTAGTGGAGCAATGTGTGTGATCCCTTGTGACTCGACCGAGGTACTGTCCAATCCTGCTAGTAGCAGAGAAACACCAAAGATGAAAACTTATAGTCTGAAATTGTTTAACTTGCGAGCCAAACTAACCTTCCTGATTTGGAAACACTGTGATCCATGGGGTAAGTGGGGAAGCTAAAGTAACCCAAAAAATGATTCAATACTCCCTAAAGGACCAAGCCCCTATGTTGTAAATGGACCAAAAGATAGAATCTAGAATTCAACCATTGTGTCGCCAAGTGTCGTAGCGGCTACAACACCCTGCAAAATTCTGGTTTGTGTCTAATTTTAGAGCCCCAATTGTATTCTTGCTTGATGTTTGCAACCACTTGAGCTCACCCCATGAGCTCGTCTTGAGTCCTTTCAGCCTCCTTGTTATAGACATTTTTGGGCCCTACAACCCCAAGCATGAAATGTCCATAAACCAAGGGCTCCTAAGTCCCTAAAAGTGTTGTTCTAATTTCTAAAGGAACAAGGTAAACAGATCACAGCTTCTCCCAGAAGTTCTCCATGAGAAACTGCTCAGAATTGGTCAAAACAGGATCATTGCAGCTGCTCCACTAGCTAAGTGCGTTGCATCTCACCCAAATACACTGTGAGGGTGCATTGCATTTCAAAAGTCCCTTCTATGGGGTGCGATGGGCAAGAAATGACAAATGGAAGTGTCATTCCGCGAGGTGGAGAGGCAATGGAAGCTTCCAGAATCTTCTCCTGTGACACTTGCCTCACTAAATTCGACCAAGGATGAGTAAGAGACCATCAGTCTCCAAGTGGAAGCAAGAACTATCAGAGAGAAGACACTAATCAAATCACAAGCTGACTCATCCCCCTTACAGATATCTATATATGGATCCCTCATCCCAGAGATCCAGAGGCTGGAATTTTGCATATTGTAAGGAATTGTTGTTGGTTTCTTGAGACAAACATCAGATTGTTGAGTGATCTAAGCTTTGTTTGAGGTGAAGAGGGGATTCTTTGCTGGGAGGTTGATGCTGGGTCAGAACAACTGGTTGTAACTCCTCTTGGCTCTTTTCTTGTTTATCAATAAAGCTATTTGAGTTTTCCTCCAAGCTTTTGTGTCATTGATGCTTGTTACATTTGTATGGTCAATTTACATCTGGTCCTAGATTGTTTATGATTATAGATACATGTCTTTGTATAGTGCTATGCTTTTGTGATCTTACAGGTACTTTGTGAAGCTGGGCGTGCAAGGGAGCAGGTAGCTGAGGACTATCAAAGAAGAGAGGGATCAAATTAGGAGTTTAGCGCAAGACAGAGGTTGGTCTTTCTATTCCTCTCTATCTATAATTCATAAAGGAAAAACAAAAGTAGCTTTTCTCTGTTTGTTTCTAAGGCAGCTGTCACACCTTAGTGGGATAGAGCAGTTCTATATAGACACTTTCCCCTGTAACAAAATGGCGACTCCGCTGGGGAGCTAATTAGTTTGTTTGTTTATCATTCTTTGTTGTTTGTTTCATAAACTTACAAGTAGCATTCGAACTGCATTTGCCATAACAAATGTAAAGTAGACAACTACTACTTCAATCCATCTACTAGATCTGTTTATGATTTAAATAACTGATTCACAAACTATCTGATTTCCCTCGTGATAGCTCTTAGATCCTCCTTAGATCTACCCCTGATTGTTGCATTACTGGTTGCTTTTTGCTCGGCCAAAACCCAAGAACTGAACTGCAAACTGTGACCCGGAACCCGAACAGAGTCTCGTTTCTGGCCCAGCGCAGGTACTGTTCAGACATTCTGAATTTCAGCGCACTTCCCGAGTGGACAACCTGTGCTGCATTTCAGATTCTCTGTGTTACAAGTGCGCTGATCAGACTAGCTCTGTGCAGTTGTGGCTTCTTTGGTTCATTCTTTCCAGTTCTATTCCTGAATTTCGCTGCCCGTGATCAGTATATGTCTTTTTGAAACCCCTTTTCCTTGCTGTTATTCTGCCTCCTTTGTACAAAAGAACTGTAGATGTTTTTGTGTGTTTGTTGAGTCATTCACAGTTCTCCTTTGCAAAAGTAGCGTAATCGTACTGTCATCCTTTGATTTGAATCTGTCGCAAGTGTCGATTTCAATCGTAGGAAAGAGTTTGATTGTTATTGATGGTCGATTATCCTGTTACTATTGCTTTTGGTCTGAATTTGTAGTTTTCTAGTGTCAAGAACAAGTATTCATTTCAAAATCGTAAGGTGTTGTGATTGTCTCCATTTTTTATTTCGAAAAGAAACTTGTTGATATTTGTCGCTTGAAAAGAAATTCAGATTTGTGCATCAACTTTATTTTTGGCATTCATATACTAAGAAAGTCGAAAACAAATACATGCATGTGCATTTGCATATAGGCAGTCTGATTGGCTTGATTTAGGAAAGTGCATTTAGAGTGTGCTCTTTGCTCTTTGTGAAAAGATTCTGTCTTTCTTTTCCCTAGTAGCTAGGATTTTCATTGCATAAAGGAGATAAAAAGTTTTTTTATCATCCTAGATTGCATTTTAGGAATTACATCTACATCTCATGGTGAACCTGAAAGGCAAACTTCATAAACAAGATCAACTTAAAATAAATTCAATGAATCTAACAACGCTTTGGAACTTAACGCACAACATTTAGAAGTCTAGGCTAGAGACGTATTCCGGCATCGTAAAGCCTGGTAACTGTTTTTCTCACTAATGGTTGGGTGATTCCTCCACTTTGAGACGATAAGTGCCAGTACGGACTTGTGCTCCCGCGTACCGTCGAGTATATTTTGGGAGACCCCAATAGGCTTAATCCTTTATCCATAGGAAGCCGTGTCTGTCACCCTATCGATCGCAATGCACTAAACACAACATTCGGGAAGATTGATTGCTGTACCGTAAAAATTATTCTGCAGTTTTGCAATTGGTTTGGTAATCCCTCTACCTAGATTTCCAGAGCAGTCCCTTTCATTCCTTTTCGGACTCCTTAACGAAAAAGGTCCATCTGAGAACTTGTCACTTCAGGCTCATTAAAAATCGAAGGAGACTAGAGTCATATTTTGTTTTTTCTTGACTCTTAAAAACTGAAAAAACAAGTTGTGTCAAAGTGTCTAAAATTTATTTTAAACAGAATATTCATTACCCTTTCCTACGTTGATCTTGGGTTGAGAAAATGGAATCCACCAACCAAGGAATTCCCCTTGGAGGAAATCCTAGTCCCTTCTCCTCTTGGGGAGATGTTGGTGCACCCCATATGGTCACATTGTCGCTTCCAGGACTGATAATTGGTTTGCCTGTATGGCTCTTGTCAACCTCTGTCGCTTAGAACACCACAATTCCTGAACAATCGAATCAGCAACTAGACGAGTCCAGAGTTACCCACCAACCTTCTACTTCCTCTAATTCTTCCTCTCCTACTTCCTCTTCGCTTGATGGGGCTGGTAAAGCCAAAAGTAAAGTACCTAAGGAGAAGAAGGAAAATAAGAAGAAAGAGAAGAAGAAGAAGGAGCCAAAAGCGAATGGGGGCAAACGAGTGTCGTCTAGGGAAAATCCACACACTGCACCGACCAGGCCTAAATCGCCATGTGTCATTTGCAAAGGAGACCACTATCACAGAGATTGTCCTTGCATCCCTTGGATCTTAAGGGACTGGTCTCCTCGTTTGCACAACCTGGTGTCGTCAACCTCTGATATTCATGTTGAAAACACACCGTCAACTAGTGAAAGTGAAGCCCCAGGACAAAAAGGAAAATATAGATTTCCTTGTAAACTGTGCGAAGGCGATCATGTCGTCCACCGTTGTCCCTTCTTAGACAAAGCTAAAAGAGTTTTGGACGATCGTCCGGTTTCACCGTTACGACTCCCTCTTGGATATAAAAAACACTTGCCGAGTCCGTCACTAGTTGAAAATCCGGCTAACTCGCTCAGGTGGTCAGCCGAAGCATCTATCATTGAAGATAAACCATCTGAACCCATACCAGACGAAAGTCAAAAGTTCGAGGCGGCAGTTGACCCGATCTTGTCTTCGGAGGTTCCATCTTCAGATGATACAATCACTGAAGAGAACAAGGATGACACCGTCCAAATTCTTTTCATAAGCACAGACTCCAACGAACATGGGGGCAATTTACCCGTTCCTTTACCGCAGGAAGGAAGTTCGTTAGATGGTGGGCCCCAGTATTGTAGCAATAATGCTACAACTCCTGGAACTCCCTTCTTTAATTTTATCAACCCGGTAGTTCGTAACAAACTTGGAAGCGACGGTGTTGTATGCACAAGTACTAGCTCTTGCCGCAGCTGTCACTTGGTCAGCTGGCACAAGTCTGCCAGGGGCTCAAGCCAACTTCTATGAGCTCTTAGAAGAATCTTTTTAACTGATGGACGAAAGCTAACTCAAAGGAAGCTAATCTACTTGTGGAAAGAAACTGAAAGCCAAAAAGAAATACAAACCCTAGCAAACCCTAATTCTACCAACTAGTCCTACTGATGCAAAAATGAGAATGTAAACTACAAGAAGAGATGCCATTACTTCTAGGAAGGTAAAATGCATGTGTCTAATTTATCACTATCTGAAGAAAACATCTTTTTGTATTTTTGTTTGAGTTATTAGAATTATCATGCATGTGCTTTTAACTAGTTTTCCACTGTGCAGGGATGGATCAAGGGATGAAATGCTTTGGGAAAGGTTTGGATGGTACAGAGAGGGTCTAAGGGATCCCTAACATTATTTCTGAGAGGTTCACAAAGTCTGGATGCCATGCAACCGTGTTTATGAACTTCTACAGGAAGTCTGCAGGGGTTTCTACAAGATGTTCTGTAATTCTTCTACAGGATGTTTCGAAATGGGATTTTTGAGGATGGGTGATTGATGGAAGATGCATGGATGGTTATGGAGGTAGGATGGGGGTCTGAAGTGACCCAAGAACTGATGGATGGAGTGGTGAGATGATATGTGGAAGGCTGATTTGGCTTTAAGGTAGTTGAGACAACAATGGAGAAGAAGGTAGGGTTACGTGGGCAAGAGGATGGGTGTGAAGCGAGAAGCCTACATATGGGATGAATCAAATGGCTCTGATGAAGCTTGACCATGTGAGTGAGTGATAGAGATGCCTTGCACAATGCACATTCAACCAAATCAATGAATGCTTGCAAACAAACTAAGTCCTAGCTAACTTAATCTAACTGTCAATGAAATGAATAAACAACAGCCTCGTTTGGAAAGAGAACCATGTACATCACGTGAGCAAGAACATTTGGAAAGATCTAAATGCATGACAAACTCCTACCAATCGATTCCCAAACATAAAAAGCTACTTTAACCATCAAAATCAACCTAAGTAACAAAGCACGAATTAAATATAAAGAGCAGATTTTATTTTAAGAATGCAGCGAACACACATAAAGATAAAAAAGGGAGGTACTGGGCACTTGAGATGGGCCCAACCCCAAGAGCTACAACCTCCCAAGAGAGATTTAGAGCTGGTGCAAAGCTGGATTCATCTTTATTAATCAAGAATGAAGAGTTACATCAAAACTGTCCACAAGGAGAGCTTGAGAATGAGCTGAAAGCAAAGCTAATCTATTGCATAAAAATCGAACTACAAACTAGCTAACTAATGGCTGCAAAATGACTAACCACTAGCTACTATCTACTGGCTAACTAGCTAACATCCACTGGCTAACAAAATGACTAACTGGCTAACCAAAATGAGGCCCTAAGCCTTCTTATTTATACAAATTGAGGACCCAACAGTCCTCCTAAACTTTAGGGACTCGGCTGCCCAAAACTTGGAGTTAACAGCAGTCCTACTTGACTTGCTTGGCTGCCCTTGTGCTGATTGATTTGGTGGCCCTTGAACTCCGAGCTGATGGTGGAGAATTCGAGGTAAGGGCCCATAAATGAAGGGGACACCTTCCTACAAATCCTCTAGCTTGTTCTCCCACGAATTTGGCTGCCAAGTGCTCATTAAGACCTTCAATTTTGTCTCCAAGTTGACCAAAAAGGCTACAAAAAGCACCCATTAGACTTGTTGGCATAATGACTAACCGAATTCACTCTATTAACATAAATATAATCAAAAACATGCAATAAACCAATGAGAATGGTGGATTAAGTCAAATTAGGAGGTTGAATGAGCCCAAATAATTGTACATTTTTGGGGCTCATCATCACCCCCCTACCTAAAGTGTTGCTCATCCTCTGAGCAACCAATCTCTCTCCTCGTCTTTGATGGCCCTGGTGGCTTCTTTGGCTAACATCTCGGCTGATTTCTCCTTTGGCTTCCCTCTTTTCAAACTTCCTATAGAAACAGTTCTCTGTCTTCCTGTAGAAACAGTCTGCTAACTTCCTGTAGAAACAGTCTGCTAACAGTTCTCTGTCTTCCTGTAGAAACAGTCGGCACTGTCTTAGCCTGCTTGGCTAAGGGTGCCTTCTCCTTGAACTGTGCTGCTGCCTGAAAGCTGACGAATCCAACACAAATGGAAAGTCTAATGTATTATAAAAGCACACAAGTACAATGAACTGCCCGAGAATAGATATTGCATGCCAAAGCTGGATAGGATTCCAGGCCTTTAACTGAATCAAATGGCATTCTCAATCTTGGATTTGAACTTTGCTAAAAATTGATAACATAAGCAGAATAGAACATAAGATAGATCAAGGGCAGAGAAAATATGACTTGCTCACATATCACTGCTATGAATCAGCATTTACCTTCAATCTGAAATTGCTTCATTGAAATCTTGATCTTGCTATGAATGTAATTATGCCAAGACTTCCAGCGCTGAGACTGAGGTTGTCCTCATTATTGCACCATTATTACATCATCATTGAGACCCTCACTGTTGCTTCTTTATCCTATCCATGAAGTCTACCTGAAGGTTAGATCTCCATGTGTGTCTAAACTGTGATTGCAACTGTGGAATTTTATTTCAAATACCCATTGAGAGATATCAAATTACAGTTCACACTGAGGTATGCAGGCTAATATAAATTGTATGCTGAGATCCTTGATCATAGGACAGATCCTTCAACTTCATCTCTTTGATGAAAACACTTGCAGGTTGACAAGATGATGTTCATACATATTCCTAGGTTTATACATCCATAGATATTTCCTTTAATCATAGGTATGCTGAGTATCACATATATTCGTTGTGATATGTCTAGACAGATCTGAATATAGAGCCAAGATGCAACCCTTGTTATTTCTGCAATATATATACACAATCTTCTCTGTCCCTCAACTGCAAGTTTCACAGTAACAATCCTTCCATCAATGGTTTTGTTTGGTTCCTCACGGGCTCACTTAGTAGCCTCCACAGTCTTGAGAGTCACAAATGCAAATCCCTGGTTGGTTTCTTCCCTGCAATGCTATAGAGCTCTGTCTAACCAACGCCAGGAGACCTTTCAAACAAGTCAAAGCCACAGATGGAAGTCTTTTAGCACATCATCCAATTGCAGAGACTGCATCTGCGGCAAACTTTCTATCTGGATCCCTAATATAGTCCTGAAACTCTAGCAATATTGTATGAATAGATGATTCCGTTGCAATGAGAGACAAGATCTCCAGCTTGATTGCTCGCATATGGCATGTATCAGAAGATTGAACAAAAAAATCTTCAAAGAATGGCTCAAATAAGGAGGGCATTGCTGCAACAAATGTTGCCAGATTTGATAGTACCACATACTGTGAGTCATAAGAGGACCTGAGAAGGAACAAAAGCAGCTTCACAATTCTTTTCACATCCTTGACTGGAGCCATAAGCCAATGGACTCCAGCAGCAGCAACAACGACCCCACTGTTTTGA
This sequence comes from Pinus tabuliformis, assembly GCA_031772625.1. Classification (NCBI taxonomy): domain Eukaryota; kingdom Viridiplantae; phylum Streptophyta; class Pinopsida; order Pinales; family Pinaceae; genus Pinus; species Pinus tabuliformis. The sequence continues at coordinate 338,933,457 of CM062818.1, read as the reverse complement.
CTCCATAACAAAGGCAATGTGCATTGCAATAGAAGTCTCAACTCACTATGTAGCTCAATAGTAGGAGTAGCATCATCTGACTCCGATGAATCACTGCTCAAGGAAGTCGTCCTTTATAACTTACGTTGATCATTTCTCAAGTAGCTTGAAACCATGCCCTGTCCTTCCATTTTTTTTACCTTCCTCTACGTTAGAGGCACTGCTTCTACCATATCCGTGGTTCATAAAACCCTCTGATGAACTATCAGAATTTTCTGTTTCGATGTTTTTAGTCTCTTTGAATAACCTGAATTGAATGCGGCAGACACTTTTGAAATTCCATGTTTTGCAACAGCATAACGTAATAAAATCTCAATCAAGATAATCTGGCCCATATGAACTGTTGTGCTATCATGAACTGCAGTGGTTAACTGTGTGTTCTCTGCCTGTAATCTCATCCATCAGTTGCACTGGAGTTTAGACTACCCACACTATCCGTGTTTTTTAAATTTCACGTGCATGACTGACCCATGCCTGCTGCGTGACTTTCTCGTGAGTGCTAGAGAACTGGGTGTCTTGCTACATTCATGGCTTAATTTCACCATTCCATTCGTTCATGCAATTCTTATACTAGATTCATGCAATAGGTGAACAAGGCTTAGTCATGTACCTGAAGTCAAACGGCTGCTTGTGAAGCTTTTTGCTGCTGCATGCTCATGTTCTGCTGCTGCATGCTTGGATCCTTTGGTTGCATGAGGGCTTGGCTGATGATTTTTTATTTCTTTTCCTTGTGCAGGTGTCCTCTGACCAGATCTAAGCTGCATGCATTTGTTTCCACGTTCAGATATGCACGTTCAAGTTGCTGCTGCTGCAATGTCACAGAACCAGAACTTGTTTTCGCCATTGCTCCCAAACGGTAAACCGGATTGATCTGAAACTTGCTGAGCATGTTCCTATCATCATTATGCATCTCCCATAGCCAAATCGTGATCAATGGATGCATGGATTTCGAGAAAAATGGAAAATGGCTAAAGATTTCAGAGATTGATTTCTCAGAAACCGTGCATCGGAATTGGCTGAAACTGGTTGGGTAGGCTACTATCATCCAAGTGCATCTCCCCATGAAACAGGTTTTAAAATGGATGCACGGATATGGAGAAAACGTAAAAATGGCTGATGGTGATGGAGGCTGATTTCTTGGAAACCGTGCACCGGAATTGGCTGAAACTTCTCAAGCATGTTGCCATCACCCTTGTACAATTCCCCATAAAACGGTTTGTCAAATGGATGCATGGTTTTCAAGTTATGGCAAAAACAAATTTTGTTCTATGGATTTTTGCCTCAAGGCTTTTTGCAAATGATTGCATGGAAGGAAAAACTGAGCTTGGGCTATGATGCAGGTATGGAGATGATGGAGGATGAGTTGGAAGATTGCATGAGGACTTCTGAACCCTTGAGGAAGCTACCATGTTTGCCAAACCACTTTTTGAAATCCATGTCTAGTTTCCCACAATTTCTACAGGAAGTTCCTGTAGAAGCACAATGAGGTGGAAAAAATGATGGAGAAAGGCAAGGGATGGACACACAAGTGCTTTTAGGCCTAACCAACATATTCCCACCATCAGACTCCATTTTAAACTTGAATTTGGTTCGTCCAAAGGTTCTACAGGATGTTTCCTGTAGAAATACAGAGCTTCCTGTAGAAGGCACAAGAAAAATTCCTTTAACCTTGATTTGAGTGCTCCTCCTGTCATGAAACATCCTTCTTGCAACCTGCAATTAGCCAATGGAAATTAGTTTTATTTTTCTTTTTCTTTTTCTCTTTTTTTTTTTTTGAAAAACAACTAAGGCGCCTCATAGAGGTTTTCACCCTAATTGCCTGCCTTGGGCGCCTCCAAGGGAGGTTTTCACCCAAAGATCTTATTGCCTTTTTATTTTCTCTTCTTTCCAACCCATTGACCACCTCATGGAGGTTTCCATCAATGAGCCAATCTAAGGTGCCTCCGAGGAGGTTTTCACCTTAGATTTTTATTTTTTCTTCTTATTTTCATTTTTTTCTCTTTTTTTTTTTTTTTTTTCTACCCTACCCTACTTGAAAAACAAAATCATTTTCAAGTATAAGAATACTTCCAATGGAGCCATGTGCACATCGAGATTAGAGAAAAAATGATGTGAAGGCTCGAAATGCATGCTTTGATAGGTATCCAGATCTCAGAGACCAAACGATCTGACTTTGAAGGGATCAAACATAGCTGAGGAAGAGAGTACTGCTGCAACTTAGTGACTGTCTGGAACCATGTCTCAATATAGCTTTGATATCTTTGGTCCTTTTGTTGATCTGGATCATTCTTCATGTCACCTTCTATCATGACTTTCTCATCTTCCTCTTTTTGCTGATCTTTCTCTTGAATACATGGAAGATTTGATGGTAACCATGAGGAATATTTCTCGATCTCTGATTCTGATCTCTTCTCTTCATCAAGTGCAACCCATGGTTCTTTGATCTCCTCTTTGGAACCTTCTTTTTCCTCTGGTCCTTCAATGTTGTCAATAGATTCTCTCTTTTGCAACACTCTTCCTGAGCTTTGGTGAACATAATTGAGCTCAAAAGGAGTCATTTGCACATGTTGTGCCTCAGCTTTGCAATTGGGTTGAGCTACTCCATTGTATGGCTTTGGAAATGGTACGGGTAGTTGAGTGGAGGTGTGAAATTGAGATGGAGATGGATGGCATTGTGGTTGGGTAGGCATTTGGGGTTGCCTTGGTGGAGGAGGAGGCGATGGTTGTGGATGAGCAGGTGGTGGAGGACAATGAGCGGGATGAGAGTTGTACTGGGGCCTCCACTCCTGATAAGGTGCATTCCACTGAGGCTGTGGCTGAGCATAAGAGTGAAACGAATGAGCAGCTGGTTGGGCATAATATGGATCTGTGAAGGAACAAGGAGGAGGTATGAACCAGGAAGGATGAGCAGGGGGACCCCAAGAAGGCATGAAAGTGGCTTGATAGGGGTCATAATAGGTCTCGGGTGTCCCTTGCAGTTCTTGCTGGTAAGATCTAGGTCCATGCGGCCAACTTTGGTTCATGTAATAGAGTGATTCAGTGGCTCCTTTGGCTCTCTGATATGCAGCTTTGAATCTGGGTAAGGAAGGGCACTGATCTGTAGGATGGTATTCTTCACAGGCAAAACACACTTCTATGGAGTATAATGGACATTCGTTCCTAGGATGCTTTCTAGTGCACCTAGGACAAAAAATGACCAAAGCCCTCTTCGCTTCCTCTTGCTTCTGTTGGATCCGCAAGGTATCCAGTTGCATGGAAAGAAACTGCCTCATATCACTCTTGAAATCTTTGATCTGATTTTCAAATTCATCTTTGGACAAGATGTTGCTCCCAACATTTCTGCTTGTAGCCATTCGCTTAGAGGAATGTTTTCTTCTTCTTCTCCCCTAGAGGTTCTTTAAATATGCCTTGATGTCCACCCAGGGGTTCTTTAATCACAGCCATCGAAGAAGAGAGAACGTTGGCTGTGTGAAGTAGTGGGGGTGTTGTGCAATCATTTTTCTAACTTATCTCTACTCCTACAAGGCATGAAATGAAATCTTTTTGGTTGATTTTTGCTTCTTTTTTTTATACTTCTACTTGCAAAACTGAAATAGATTGAACTGCAACTAACTATCTTGTTGAAACGAAAATGCGGAATTGAAATGAAAGCATGAAAGGACTAATCTATTTTGCTCAAATCAAATTGCAAGAATGAAATGCTAGTCTACGCTTGCAGAATTGAAATGCTAATCTACGCTTGCAGAAATGAAATTGCGAAATTGAAATGCTAATCTATGAAAGCGGGAAATGCTAATCTACTTTTGCATAAACGAAATTGCATAATGGAAATGAAATAAACTACTTAGCAGAAGATTGTAGTGGAAAATAGAAGAAAAGCGACAATCACCAATACTCTGACGCTTCCCCGGCAACAGTGCCAAAAAGATGGTGGGCCCCAGTATTGTAGCAATAATGCTACAACTCCTGGAACTCCCTTCTTTAATTTTATCAACTCGGTAGTTCGTAACAAACTTGGAAGCGACGGTGCTGTATGCACAAGTACTAGCTCTTGCCGCAGTTGTCACTTGGTCAGCTGGCACAAGTCCGCTAGGGGCTCAAGCCAACTTCTATGAGCTCTTAGAAGAAGCTTTTTAACTGATGGATGAAAGGTAACTCAAAGGAAGCTAATCTACTTGCGGAAAGAAACTGAAAGCCAAAAAGAAATACAAACCCTAGCAAACCCTAATTCTACCAACTAGTCCTACTGATGCAAAAATGAGAATGCAAACTACGAGAAGAGATGCCATTACTTCTAGGAAGGTAAAATGCATGTGTCTAAGTTATCACTATCTGAAGAAAACATCTTTTTGTATTTTTGTTTGAGTTATTAGAATTATCATGCATGTGCTTTTAACTAGTTTTCCACTGTGCAGGGATGGATCAAGGGATGAAATGCTTTGGGAAAGGTTGGGATGGTACAGAGAGGGTCTAAGGGATCCCTAACATTATTTCTGAGAGTTTCACAAAGTCTGGATGCCATGCAACCGTGTTTATGAACTTCTACAGGAAGTCTGCAGGGGTTTCTACAGGATGTTCTGTAATTCTTCTATAGGATGTTTCGAAATGGGATTTTAGAGGATGGGTGATTGATGGAAGATGCATGGATGGTTATGGAGGTAGGATGGGGGTCTGAAGTGACCCAGGAACTGATGGATGGAGTGGTGAGATGATATGTGGAAGGCTGATTTGGCTTTAAGGTAGTTGAGACAACAATGGAGAAGAAGGTAGGGTTACGTGGGCAAGAGGATGGGTGTGAAGCGAGAAGCCTAGATATGGGATGAATCAGATGGCTCTGATGAAGCTTGACCATGTGAGTGAGTGATAGAGATGCCCTGCACAATGCACATTCAACCGAATCAATGAATGCTTGCAAACAAACTAAGTCCTAGCTAACTTAATCTAACTGTCAATGAAATGAATAAACAACAGCCTCGTTTGGAAAGAGAACCATGTACATCACGTGAGCAAGAACATTCTGAAAGATCTAAATGCATGACAAACTCCTACCAATCAATTCCCAAACATAAAAAGCTACTTTAACCATCAAAAGCAACCTAAGTAACAAAGCACGAATTAAATCTAAAGAGCAGATTTTATTTTAAGAATGCAGCGAACACACATAAAGATAAACAAGGGAGGTACTGGGCGCTTGAGATGGGCCCAACCCCAAGAGCTACAACCTCCCAAGAGAGATTTAGAGCTGGTGCAAAGCTGGATTCATCTTTATTAATCAAGAATGAAGAGTTACATCAAAACTGTCCACAAGGAGAGCTTGAGAATGAGCTGAAAGCAAAGCTAATCTATTGCATAAAAATCGAACTACAAACTAGCTAACTAAAGGCTGCAAAATGACTAGCCACTAGCTACTATCTACTGGCTAACTAGCTAACATCCACTGGCTAACAAAATGACTAACTGGCTAACCAAAATGAGGCCCTAAGCCTTCTTATTTATACAAATTGAGGACCCAACAGTCCTCCTAAACTTTAGGGACTCGGCTGCCCAAAACTTGGAGTTAACAGCAGTCCTACTTGACTTGCTTGGCTGCCCTTGTGCTGATTGATTCGGTGGCCCTTGAACTCCGAGCTGATGGTGGAGAATTCGAGGTAAGGGCCCATAAATGAAGGGGACACCTTCCTACAAATCCTCTAGCTTGTTCTCCCACGAATTTGGCTGCCAAGTGCTCATTAAGACCTTCAATTTTGTCTCCAAGTTGACCAAAAAGGCTACACAAAGCACCCATTAGACTTGTTGGCATAATGACTAACCAAATTCACTCTATTAACATAAAAATAATAAAAAACATGCAATAAACAAATGAGAATGGTGGATTAAGTCAAATTAGGAGGTTGAATGAGCCCAAATAATTGTACATTTTTAGGGCTCATCATTAGAGTCATACCCGACCGTCTATTCGGTCCGACCTCCAAGCAACCTATTTGTCTCCTTCGACTAGAATCAACTAGGCATACCCCGTTTACCAGCTAGTATACCATTCCGAATCATTGTTCAAATATATAGAATGGTTATGGCTGGTACCATCATAGATGAGGGGGCTTCTGTGAGTATCCTTTCCTCAACTGCTTGGAAAGCTCTTGGTTCGCCATCGCTTTTGCCTAAAATGAAAAATCTAATAAGCTTTGATAAAGGAACCAGTCGACCGTTAGGGATCCTTCCCAATGTGCCCATAACATTGAGAGGGAAAACCGTTCACATGAACGTTATGGTAGTTCAAGGACCCCTGGATTACAATCTACTCCTTGGACGAGACTATATTTATTGCATGAGAGCCATTGTCTCATCACTCTTTAGAGTGATGTGTTTTCCGCACGAAGGAAGAGTGGTCAAGCTCGTAGACCAGCTTTCATTTCCTGGATCACGCATAGCAAATAGTCATATACCATCCCTGAATGGTCTTTTCACGCAAGAAATGTCTCAATCCCCAGTCCGTCCACCCGATGAGCGCGAGTGATTCGAGGGACATGACTGAAACCTAGGGGGCATGCACCCTGGTCTGCTTCGGCAGGAAAACTTCGGGTATAGGGTAGGTTTCTGTGAGAAAATATGACTAGTCTGTACTCTCGTCCGTGATTGGAAGGGGTTATTCTAGAACAAGATTCTCTTGTCAAAGTTATGTGAGTGGAGTAGCCTCCTTCACTCACCTTTGTCTATTTCGGTAGGCATCGCCGAAGAAGTGTTTTGTTTACGCCGTAAATAGAACAATATTTGGTAACCTGTAAGAGGTAGGCCTCTCTCGGTAAAACAAATGTTTTAACGGACTAAAGAAGGGGTAACCTTGAAACTCTGTTTTATACCTGGGGGCATGCAAACCTTTTGCCGTGCAAGCGAAGAGCGACTATTTATTTTTTAAATTTGTAGGACCTCTAACCCTTTAAACTCATAGGATTGGTCGTTTCCTAACTTGCATAAAGAAAGGATGTGGGGCAAAACTCTAAAAGTTGTCATTTTTATATGAGACATTCTTATCACACGACTGGATTAATCGAGCAGTTTTAGCACATAGTTCAAGCTCGTTAAAAAATAAACATAATCCATGAGCAAATGTTTCCTCCCGCGTTTAAGCTCGTTAAAAAATGAACTATTCGTCGGTAAATAACCATCATGAATGTAGTACTTCAGCCATTAAAGCCTTGGTCGTGTTTGCACCGTCACCTCCACTTTTCATTGGCCGATCATTCACCCCCATTTGATTGTTTACCCATTTTGAGGAACAGCTGCGAAGAGTGATTTCACTAGCCATCCTTGTAACACTGTCGTGATTGGAAAATTCCAAACCTTACCTGGAATCAGCTGCTACCCATTTTATCACTCGTTCCTCAAAAGACGAGTCTCCTTTAAGCTCTTTTCAACTGACTCGTAAAATATGAAAAGATTGCCGAGCCATTGGCCTCTCCAGCTCGTTAAAGGGACAGGAAGTGTTATCCCTCCTCTAGATTTTAATCTTTTTGGACCTGAGGTATTATTACACAAAAAGATCGAGGGCTTGTTTTGTTCGGCTCATTAAAAGTATCGAAAATTCATCCCTTCTGTATTGTTTTATACTTTTTCAGACTTAAGGGATTAGATGACGAAAAAGGAATTTTGGAGTTACCTTTACGTTCCTTTTCAGACTCTCTAAAATTGAAAAGGACTGAGTTATCGTTGTCATTAAACTCGTTAAAAAGATTAATAGTGACAAACTTGTCTATAGACGAGAACGAGTTTCACTATCGCTAGGCTCGTTAAAACATAGCGATGGGTTTGCTTGAAGGGCAAATTATAGAACAAGCATATGTTATCCTCCTCAAGCTTGACAAAAATAAAGAGGTACTGGTCAGCAATGACTGGGGAAAATTGGGAAGAAAACTTAAAGAAACTTTGTTGGTAGTAAGTCGCTCTTGAACATGGCACTTCCACTCTGTGTCCGAGTCGGGTTGGGTTGTTTCATTCACCGGTCACATCACCATGGTCACGTCATACCATCCACATTTGGGGTTAATTCTACCAATCCATCACATCAGTGTCGCCGATATGTTCAAGAGAAGTCATTCAGAGAAGTTCACCTGTGTCTCACCCACTACCATACATCATACTCCATTCTTTCATGACCGCCACCCTGAACCTTATATCACCAGATCGTTTTCACCTCCATTAAAATCATTTGCTCCGTTCCGCGTCATTGATGTGGGATTCATTAAGGCCCTCCTGGGACAGATCACTTCTTGTCGACATCAGCTCATTATCCAAGAAGTTGATCTAGGAACACCCCATTCAGTACTTTGAAGCTTGCATGCCTCAATGGCAAGTTTCTCACTTTCGGCGACAGCTTTACATCAATGGCCTTCGACCGAAAGATTTTGCGTGGTGTTTGACGCCAAGTCCTTTATTCACACCACATGAATTGTACTGCAGTACCTTGAGGGTCATTATCATTATCGGTGATTCCTCTCACGCTTGTTAACAGTTTACATCATTGATTGGTAATCAAGCGATGTCTTTCCATGTTCGACTTCAGAACATTTCTCACATGGATCGACTTGTACTTTGAGTGAAGATCGGACGAGATTGAAGACCCCGGATCTAGTTTCATCCATCTGGGCTACGATATATATTCAGGGAAAATAAAGACATCAAATGTACATCATTGTTGCACAGATAATCATCCTATCAAAAGGATGATGGCTCTATCAGAATCATCAGTCTACACTCAGACGATTGTCTGTCCTATGTGCATGAAAATGAATTTATAAAGTTGAGCATGGGAATGCCCGCCTCAGCCAGATCATGAAAATATTATGAAGATAATGTATTGTATTGTATCTTATTACAGGTCTCCTCCCAGCATTGAAAGAACTTCGGATCCTCATAATAAAGCATTTCACCCGACATCAAAAGATTAACGGCCTCATGCTTTAGGGGGCAACTGTTATAGACATTTTTAGACCCTACAATCCCAAGCATGAAATGTCCATAAACCAAGGGCTCCTAAGTCCCTAAAAGTGTTGTTCTAACCCCTAAAGTAACAAGGTCAACAGATCACAGCTTGTCACAGAAGTTCTCCATGAGAAACTGCTCAGAATTGGTCAAAACAGGATCATTGCAGCTGCTCCACTAGCTAAGTGCGTTGCATCTCACCCAAATACACTGTGAGGGTGTGTTGCATTTCAAAAGTCCCTTCTGTGGGGTGCGATGGGTGAGAAATGACAAATGGTTGTGTCATTCCGTGAGGTGGAGGGGCAATGGAAGCTTCCAGAATCTTCTCCTATGACACTTGCCTCACTGAATTCGACCAAGGATGAGTAAGAGACCATCAGTCTCCAAGTGGAAGCAAGAACTATCAGAGAGAATACACTAATCAAATCACAAGCAAACTCATCCCCCTTACAGATATCTATATATGGATCCCTCATCCCAGAGATCCAGAGGCTGGATTTTTTGCATATTGTAAGGAATTGTTGTTGGTTTCTTGAGACAAACATCAGATTGTTGGGTGATCTAAGCTTTGTTTGAGGTGAAGAGGGGCTTCTTTGCTGGGAGGTTGATGCTGGGTCAGAACAACTGGTTGTAACTCCTCTTGGCTCTTTTCTTGTTTATCAATAAAAGCTATTTGAGTTTTCCTCCGAGCTTTTGTGTCATTGATGCTTGTTACATTTGTATGGTCAATTTACATCTGGTCCTAGATTGTTTATGATTATAGATCCATGTCTTTGTATAGTGCTATGCTTCTGTGATCTTACAGGTACTTTGTGAAGCTGGGCGTGCAAGGGAGCAGGTAGCTGAGGACTATCAAAGAAGAGAGGGATCAAATCAGGAGATTAGCGCAAGACAGAGGTTGGTCTTTCTGTTCCTCTCTATCTATAATTCATAAAGGAAAAACAAAAGTAGCTTTTCTCTGTTTGTTTCTAAGGTAGCTGTCACACCTTCGTGGGATAGAGCAGTTCTATATAGACACTTTTCCCTGTAACACTCCTTTCTTAACCATTCAACAAACACCTTTTTGCATGATGGTCACAATGTCACGCTTGCAACAATGTTTTGGTCATGCACAAGGTCCTGCTTCATGTGTACAAATTATATTCGTTATCTAAAAATCCTTCGCACTCACACAAAAAGTTGTCAGAACTTTCGCACAAGCTTCGTCATGGTCATTCAATAATTTATCACAAGCGTCTCACTTGTCGCTCGCACCGTCAGTCAGTTGTGTCGAGTATATGTTGTCTTGATGGTTTGAGTTGTCTTGTCATCATGTGATGTTGAGTGTGTGTTCGCGAGGTCGCGTATGAACAAATTCACTTTCTCATGCACTTAGTCATTTTTGCTAAAGCTCTGATGACCGGATCACTCTCTAACATCCAAACCTCCACCCTAGAATTGACTCGATAGAATACCTCCCAGAAATAGAGAAGTGTCCAACAAGTTATTTCAATCTGTGTTGTCCATAAGCTAATCAACCAAGCCTCTTGTTGGTCAACAGGATAGTTTAACCAGGCAATGAACCTGGGACTCACCCCCTAAAAAATTATGCAAAAGTTTCAGACCTTGCCTGATCCACTAACTGAGGAAACTGCATAGACAGGCCAGACAAACACCCAGTGTCTGTCCCTGTCTCCCTCAAAAGGTTTCATAGTTTTTCTAGCCAACTACTTAGTCAACTAGACAGTTGCTCACATAGAAAACTACACAGATTTCATGAGTAGTCCCTCAGCTTCCCAACATCCAGTGCAGCTAAGAAAATGCACATAGGTGTTGTGCAGGTCATCCTTGCAGAAATTGTGCATTTTTTGTCACCAACAATCCTGCCACTTGCCGCCAGCACCCTGAAAAAATGCGCATTTTCTCTCGGCAAGCCTCCTACAACTCCTCGGAGGAATTGCACAATTTTGCTACCAAGCCCCTCTACTGTCTGCATTACTTCCTAAAAAAAATTGCATAGATCTTCCTACTAGCCATTCTAGATCTTGTGGACTATGACTACTTATCCTAATTTCCCATCTCAGTCTCCTAGTGAGTTCCGCCAATTTTCACCAGTAGTGGCCAGAGCTTGCATCCTAGCTTGAAGTCTTCCTTGCACAGTTTCGTAGCCTTGTCCTCTTTGTCGTTCACCTGCATTTGAAAGTGAAGGACAATGCATCAAGTTAGACTAGAATATTTATGGATTTGATATCGTCTTGTCATGAGTGATTGTATAAATAGGTACATGGATAAGGCATGACGCGACGACGGGCAGGATCAACAAGGAGATCACATGCAAGGAGATTTGTTCGTGAACGAATGATGCATGCGAGGATATTTTCTCATGAGAAAACGAACATGCAAGGAGAATTTTTCACGAATGGATGAACATGTGAAGAATGCCAAAGAATAAGCAAAGGAGCGACGTGTACATGCAACATCAAGAGAAACACGAAGACCATTGAAGGCTCCACACACCTTTGCATGCGAAGGTGAAGCTATGATACACCAAGAGCACATCCATCACTCAGCAACATTGCAACTCGACATGGACAACACTAGCAATATGAACATACCAGCACTATCGTGTCAGGTTGTGTCATGAGTCATGTTAGCCACATCACTACTGTGGGCCATACTGTGTAAATCAGTGTAATGTAACATCGAAGTCCAAGAGAACCACGTGTCATACGAAGAGTTATGTAATGATGAAGAGTCAAATAAGTCAAACACTCATAAGTGAATTCGAATAGTCACAAGGGACAGTTTTACCCTTGGCTATAAATACCCCCTCATTTGTACATGCAAAAGGACTTTTCACCTTGGCTCCTCCCACATATCCTTGAGAGTCTGTAGTCTTTTCTTTGAGGAGCGAGTAGTGGCTTCAATTCCACTTTCATGGGTTTAGTGATGTATGGTGTATCGATGTGTCTTGGAACTTTTGAATAATTCAAAAGCCTGATTATAGGCCAACACATTTTCACACGTATTGTAATTGTTGTAAGACTAACCTTGAACACTTGTAATGCATGTTGCTTTAGCCTATGTTAAAACAATTGAACTCTTTTGGTTGCTCTAATACATATATTGATGAAAATGTGTTGTATTAGTTGTTAATTTTTTCCTTCCCACATGGGTTGCCTCACCGAACATTAGACAAAACCTTTAAGATAAACTTGTTATAACTACTATCGCACTCGCGCACATTGCTCCACTAGGTGTTGTACGTGCTATCTTCTCTTCTATGTTATGACTACCACATTTGTGTGGATTTCTCATCCAGAAGCTGTGCATGTCTTGTTGTGTTATGTGTTTCTGATAGAGTTGGGACGTTTTCCCTACTGACTCGAGACGTACTTACACCCTATCTCTATGCAGTGAAAGAACCTTGACACAAGTAACACAAGCATCTCACTAGCCACGAGAATCTCGAAGACAAAGCATACCACTATGAGGTGCTGAAAAGCAAGAGCTAAGGAAAACATTTAAGATAATGGCAACAGGGCCATCATACTAGATGGGACACCTACACCAAACGGTGTGATGTCTAGTTGGGACTTCATACCGGTGAGATTTCGTGAATGTTGGTGGATCCAACACCATCAACAACCTACTACATTGAAGGCTTTTGACAGGAGAACATATAAACCTTGTGGGATTTTGAACTCCCTGCAAGTTGAATTAGGAAGAAAATCTGTGTCCATAGAAGTTGAAGCTATTGATGGAACTCTCAATCATAATATTTTATTGGGACATACATGGGTTTATGCTATGGTTGATGTCATCTCAACTTACTTTCATATGATCATCTTTGCTCATCAAGGCAGGGTTGTATCCATAGACGAACTCAACCTTTTCACCTTTTATTCACATGTTACTGGAAGCATCCCTCTTGTGGGGGAAACCATACAGTTATATGAACGTGTCAGAGTTAGATTATTGAAGGATTCCTCACTTATGGGGACCTTTTCACTCCCCCCTCCTCTCCTTCCTGACAATTCATCTTCGGTAGCCTATATTAGAATGATATTTTCTTCTACTATCCTAGCCAATCCATGGATTCTACCATACAAAACTCATATCCAAAGTTTTGGTGACTGAATGTCACTAAGCCCTATTGAGCTAGATTACGAAACCATTTATTCGGCTTGTGAGGTTTCCTCTTTTGATTTTCTTAACTGGGTAGACATATTATTCGATTATGGTACGTCTTCCAATCCTTTCTCGCGTTTATTCCCTACTGAGAAAACCATCATGGAAATCATGATGTCAAATGATGCGCCATGGGACAAAAATCATCATCGTTCCTCCTTACCTGATTTCATTAAGTATAGCACGAGTGATGTCTACTCGCCCAATTTTGTCGAAATTTTTATGAATTCTGCATCCATTCATGAGGTTGATTCGAAAAATAACCTTTTGAATATCAAAGAAACAATAACTCTTAACATTTCCATCAATCTAGGTGCCGTCGAAAATATTCACAGTGGAGCATCTTGTTCTCCATTTGAGATCGAGACTTATCGAGCCTTTTCTGTGAGTTTCGAGATGTATTTTCCTGGATATATGAGGAGATTCTAGGTATCGACCCAAATATATTTTTACATGAAATTAATATGTATCCTGATGCCAAACCAGTTTGGGAGCGCCTCTGTCTGATCCACCCGAAGAAGGTTGTTGGTATTAAGGTTGAAGTTGAAAAGCTTCTTCGACCTGGTTTCATGTACCCAATTCCTTTAACTGATTGAGTGTCAAATGTAGTCCCTATCATGAAGAAACAAGGCACCATTCAAGTGTGTTTCGATTATCATGATGTGAATCGTGCATGTACGAAGGACAATTATCCCACCCTATTTATTGACTTGATTGTTGATGACTGTGTTAGATGTGAAATTTATTTGTTTATGCATAGATTTTTGGGCTATAATCAAATCAACGTTCTCTTAATCGACCAACTTGAAACTACTTTTATTTGTCCCCAGGGCACTTTTTCTTATATGAAACTCAATTCAGATAATGTTGGGGCCACATTTCAACGTGCCATGGATTACGCTTTTCATGATATTAATCACATCATTCAACCATATTTGTATGACCTCCCAGCTCACTCAAAACATCAGATTTATCACTTGATGCATCTTTGAGGTATTTTCCTTCATTGTAGACATTATAATACTCACCCTAACCCACAGAAATGTGTACTTTGTGTCAATTTTGGTTGACTCTTAGATGTGGTTATGTCGAATCAAGGAATTCATATAGAGCCATTGAAAGTATAGACAATTGTTGCTTTGCATGCGCCTTCTTCATTAGTTCAACTTCAACGACTTCATCGGAAAGCTAAATTCCTACGAAAATTCATCCCTAACTATGTTGAATTGACCAAAGGATTCACTTGCTTACTAAAAAAGAGGGTTCACTTCCATTGGGATGATGAAGCTCAGAAAGCATTTGATGCCCTGAAAGATGTATTGATTCGGGTATCTCTTCTATATCTCCCCGACTATCAACGTGATTACTTGTTGTATCTTGTTGATATCATTTATACTATATCAATGGTATTGGTACAAGAACATGATTTAGGAATTGAACATCCCATTTACTATCTGAGTCAGGATCTTAATGATATTGAGATTCAATATTCCCACTAGAAAAGTTGGCTTCGGCAGTTGTTCAAACCATCTAAAGGTTTCACGAGTACATCTTGCTTTCAAAAACTATGGTCATTCCAAATTTCAACACTATGAAATACATTTTTTCACGTCAATTGTTGGCAGCAAAGTACTTGAAATCGATTGTCATATTACAAGATTTTGACCTGGAGTTCATCATATCCAAGTTGAAGAAATCCCTAGTTTTCATAGAACTAATGTGTGATATCCTTTCTCCTAATTTGAAATCTACATCTAAAGATTCTATTCCCGTCTACTCGTTGTTTCTAATCTTGTCAGACTCATGGTATGGATATTTCCTGATTTATCTCTGGAGCTAGAATTTCCAGTCTAATACCTCTTGCTCCGAGTAGCAACCTATTCATTACCAAGCACAAAATTATGTTATTATCGGTGACACCCTGTACCATTGTGGTATCGATACGATCTTACAATGGTTCGTCACACTTGGGGAGGTTGAGAAATTATTAAATGAATGCCACTTGGCAGCATGTGACAGACATTTATCTGGTTATGCTACAACCCAGAAAATTTTACGTGCTGGTTACTTTTGGCCTACCATATTTCGATACTACATCCTCACTATCCAAAAATGTCATGTGTCACAGATATCTTATCGTAGGACCCATGCTCTGCCCACCCTTTTGCATCTCGTTATTGTTGTTGGTCCCTTGGTAAAATGGGGTATCGACTTCATGACATGTAAACCTCACTCGGTCGGGGGGAATGGTTATATTATTGACTACTTTACGGAGTGGACCGAGGTGATTACTACTTGTAACAACAACGACGAAATGGCTGCATACTTCTTTTTCAACCATGTCACCACACGGTTTACTGTTCCACAAGTAATAGTTATGGATCATGGAAAACATTCCTAGATTCATATCATGACAAAAATAACTATTAATATGGGACTTTCACATGAAAATTCCACTCCATACTTTCCTCAATGTAATAGAAAAGTTGAGTCCATCAACAAAGTTCTTAAGACGATGCTTCAATGCATGGTAGGCGTCCACAAATCGGACTGACATTTGCTTATTTACCCATATTTCAAGGCATACCAAACCTCAATCAAGACGAATACCAGATTCACACCCTTTCATTTGGTGTATGGTCTTGAAGCTATCCTCCCAATTGAATGTGAAATTCCTTCACTAGAACTAGCCATCGAACTTCTTCCTACCACTTCCATAGAGGAGAAGCATCTTTTACATCTGACTCATTTAGATGAAACCCGATGTGATGCTGCTATAGCTAATGAAGCTCATAAAATACGCATCAAGGCACAATATGATAAGAGTGTCAAGCCTTGTATCTTTTCAGAAGGAGACATTGTCCTACTATATGACCAGGAGTATGATAGATTAGGTCCAGGGAAGTTTGAACCCATATGGTTGGGTCCATACATTGTCAAGTGATTACTTGCAAAAGAGGCCTACGAGTTAGTAGATGTTGATGGATTTCCCTTGGCACAACCTAGAAATGGGTTGTACCTCAAAAAATATTATCCTTGATCTCAAGTGTAGTTTTGATTGTGTACATATTGTCTATAGGTGTGTTTAATGTGTTTATAGTAAATATTTTCAAAGTTTCACACAGTTTCGATTGATTCCCTCTTACGTTTGCTTTGCCGATGTCGGTATCTCTTGAAAATTTCATTGGTTATGCTAATGGTACCAGTCCTAGTACTCAGAACCTATCTTCCACAACATGGGCTATCTTTGCTCCAAATGGTGAGTTGGTGAGTTTGCAAGGGATTTGTATTGGTCACTACCCCAAGAACATCGATGAGTATAGTTCAATGTTCGAGCTATTGTTTGATGTTATTGCACATCTTATCCTTCATTTACTTGTCAGACTTGACTCACAACTTGTAGTACTGCAAATTTCCAGCATCTATTCAGTTAGAAGTTCTTGAGACACCAAGGGAATGAATAAAGGCTGGAAATTCAAAATCGCTGAAAGGGGAATTTGATGGCATCAGTTGAAAGGGCTCGTCTTCCTGATCGCGGTGGCGCAAATGGTTTGTCAAACCGAGTTCGTATGCAAAAAATAGAGCTCTTCAAAGATTGGTATGGCAAAAGAAAGATAAAACCCACAGTATGCCACATGGCAGCTTGACACATGGTATCCCAATTAGCACATGGGACCCACATAGCAGCTTGACACTTGGCATCCCTCGAGTGGCCTTCTAAACTGGCACAAGAGAAGAAAAAAAATCATTTTTGAGTTATTAAATAACTATATGACAAAATTTGTTTTATAGTTATTAAAATAACTATATATAAAAAGTCAAACCCAAAAATATATATAAACCATACAACAATATGGTTACACCCAAACGTGGCAAGGTTATATTAAACACCATACAAAACAAAAACCAATGCATAACAAATATGTGGCAAGGTCAACACGTATGAAAGGTTATGGAAATATTGTTACATATATGGTTAAACCAAAACCATAATATATATATATTAATCCACCCCAAAACCGTGGAGCCAACGCACATAACCAAAACCGTTGCATATGAAATCAACGTATGCCGTGTTAAAGTTATGGTTGGGATATGGGATACGGCGTATCTATGGAACGTTGACCGCAGCATGGTGGGGCTTGGGTAAGGCGGCCACTTATGTGGTCCTGCCACCCAAAGCCACCACGTATACCACCATAAAACAAACTGCCATTCACGTACAGCAAACGATTAATGCGGTTGGAAAGGATGGGTATGGTCCCGTGAGGTACGGGCCGGCCTCCCTCCCCCAAACTTTGGTTAAAAATATTATATTTTATTTTTGGGATACGGTGTAGTAAAGATTGGTAAATGATTTTATAAAATGGGGTTTTGATAAATATAACCCATAACAGTATTATGGTTAAGTCCGCCTATAAACATTTAAAAACTCATATTTTACCATTGGTCAAGGAGGAGATCGGCGGCATGAATTTCGAGACAAAGAACTGGTGGAACTTTCTCTGAGCAGGGTTTTGCAGGAGGGTGATTTTGGTCCAAATTTAGAATTGGGCAAGTTTTATATGGATTTTACACCTCTTGGCGACAGAAATCCATTGGTGGTGTCAATTTCTACAACAGAGCTCTTTAAATTTTGGGTACTTTTTAGCATGGAGGTATAATGCTCCATTTTGTAAATTTGATGAATGTAACTTCTTTTGATGCCATTTTTAATGAATGAAGGCCTCCCATTGATCGAGCAGGGCTTGGAGGCGTAGTCCAAGAGGGACAAACTCTGTTATCAAGCTTCTTGTCTTCTTGTCATGCTTATGTGTTTCTTCTTCTTTTTCTCACATGTGCACATTTAAGTTTCTCTTTGGTTAAGCTACAAACTGTTTATGTAATTCTTTTCATGCATCTATAAACAAAAGATAACCTCGATCAAGTGGTAACAAAGCAAATTTTTTTAGATGTGAATTGCATGTTTGTATGCTAGCGAGAAACAGGCTCCGAAGAGGAGAAGGAGAATTACAGTGTTTTGATCCCGAGGCGGGGTGTGCACATCGAAAGAGAAACATGGCAGATGAAGAGGCTCGGTATGAGGAGGAGCTCAATTTCCGCAAGACGTTCTATTTGATTGTAGATCGTGTTGAGAAGTTGTCTTCAAAGCTTGAAAAGCAGGAAAATGCAGAGGGGAAAGCTCCAAAAGGACAAGGTTCAGTATATGGAGGTGATGGGGGAGATCCACCTCCTTCTCCTTCTACAAGTGAAAGTTCTTCTTCCTCTCACCATCATAACAATCGAAATTCCAAAGATGCATCTAAAAAGCATTTTTTAAAATTAGATGTTAAATTTGATCTCCCCATGTACAATGGTGAAAGAAATGTAGAAAAGCTTAGTAATTGGATTAGGCAGATTGAGATCTACTACACGATTCAGCAGATCGTGGAGGACGAAGAAAAGATTTAGTTGGTCTCTTTGCGATTAAACAACACCGCTCTCATTTGGTGGGAGAGCAAAGTACAAAGCAGTAAGGATGTCGGTAATCTTTACTCCTCTTGGCCTAATTTCATTTCTGCATTAAAAGCACAATTTTATCCACTGGGTTACATGCAAAAAGCTTTAATGAACTGGAAATATTTAAGGCAAGGAAAAGGTCAGGATGTTCAAAGTTTTACAGAAGAATTTAGAAAGCAAGCACTAAATTTGGGTATTGCACTCGATACACCTGAAATTGTAACTAAATACATTGGATTGTTACATAATTATATCAGAGATTCATTGTTATTGTTTGAACCGACCACCATTGATGTGGCCAGTGTAAAGGCCATTCACATTGAGAACAGGGGCAAATATGACAAAGATGACCAATCAAAAAGAACAACAGCAGTCAAGAGAAGGGGAGCAAAGCCCTCTTGTACCCATTGTGGGAAAGAAGGGCATGATGAAGAGAATTGCTGGAAGCTGCACCCTGAGCTGAGACCTGAAAGGAATGACAGAAATGGGAAACAGAAGGTTGTCGCCACCGTACAACAAAACCAAGATTCTGAGTCAGAGGAAGATGAGAAAGTCACAGCTACAGGATTTGCACGAGGTAGGCCCATTGACTTGGGGTCTGACTCTAGTGATGAGATGAAGTTTGCAGCCCTGGGGGTCTCAACAAGAGGAACCATAGATTACGGGTCTGATTTTGGTTATGAATCAAGGATTTCAACCACGACACTTCCCTCAGCAAGACGCCAAGAACTTGAAGAAATTAACCACCGCATCCAAGCAGAGAATGTTGAGCTAAGGAGGCTTCTACAGGAGGCAAGGGATGAAAACCAAAGATTACTATGCCAGTTGCAAGCCAAGGATGAGGCCTTAGAACAATCACAACATAGTTGTCGCAAGGTAAAAAGTGATTCTCCAATTTCATATGATTTTCACAATGATGAGTTTGATGCTTTTGAAAATCATACTACAGGGATTGGATCCAAGCTAATGAAGAAAATGGGATATCAAGGAAAGGGCCTCGGCACCCAAGGCCAAGGCATCATAAACCCCATCAAATTCAAGGAGTTTTCACGTTATGTAGGACTCAGATACGTCGGAAAGGAGAGGGGGAAAAACTCTGATATGGCCAGTAACCAGCCAATGACAGATCATGATATTCCTTCCTCACAATCTAACGATAGTGAAGGCTCCATGAACACCTTTCGAAGGAACACCGAGGGGAAGCACCTCAAGACAGCCCCGAAGGTTTGGAGGAGAAAGAATCATTGTAGTCATTGTAAGAAAGAGGGACACCAGCAAACCACATGTCTGATGCTTCATGCTTTGGAACCATCGCCAGAAAAGTCGAAAGATGAATATGTGCAACCAATATAACCACCTCGTCCACGATGGTCTGCTTTATTGAGTTGGTTTTTTAAGGGTAATAACTTGTTATGGCCACCATTGTAAATCATTTGTTGCATTTTAGTGTAAAAGTGATGAGATGTTTCCATCACTTGGTCAGCAACAATGATGTATGGTCATGTTGGAGTTGTATTTTGAGTTGCATGTTAAACCATGAAAATGATGTTGGCCTTATGAATGTAAATCATGGGTTGCAGTGATGAGGTGTTTCCCATCACTTGTTGGAGCAACCATGATAAGTCGGCCTTGTTGTCATAGCTGGGGTATTGAGTCCATATTATTGTAAATTTGACCACTGAGTGTGATATACTCGTGGCAAGTATGGGTCATTAGTTTGGTCATGATATTTGAAAAAAAACAAAGTACTATAGGTTGCAAAGGTAGCAAGTTCCGGTTCGTCGCTTAAGGCTCTGAAGGACAAAGGTGAAGGAGATAAAAGAGAGACCTTTTCAGTGTGCTTGTGAGGCAGACAGGGTATAGAAGAAGTTGCAGAGTATCTTTCATGCTTTTGGAGGACCAAAAGCTCCTTAGTGGGGAGGATTGATTGAGGAGGATCTCGAGACACCAAGGGAATGAATAAAGGCTTGAAATTCAAAATGGCTGAAAGGAGAATTTGATGGCATCAGTCGAAAGGGATTGTCTTCCTGATCGCGGTGGCACAAATGGTTTGTTAAACTGAGCTCATATGCAAAAGATAGAGCTCTTCAAAGATTGGTATGGCAAAGGAAAGATGGGGTCCACAATGTGCCACATGGCAGATTGACACATGGCATCCCTATCAGCACATAGGACCCACATCGCAGCTTGACACTTGGCATCCCTCCCTTGGCCTTCTAGACCCGCACAACAAAAAAAAATCATTTTTAGGTTTGTTTTATAGTTATTAAAATAACTATATATATATAAAAAGTCCAACCCAAAAATATATATAAACCATATAACAATATGGTTACACCCAAACGTGGCAAGGTTATATTAAACACCATATAAAACAAAAACCAACCTATAACAAATACGTGGCAAGGTCAACACGTATGAAAAGGTTATGGAAATATGGTTACATATATGGTTAAACCAAAACCATAATATATATATTAATCCACCCCAAAACCGTTGAGCCAACGCACATAAACAAAACCGTTGCATATGAAATCAATGTATACCGTGTTAAAGTTATGGTTGGGATATGGGATACAGCAGTTCCTATTTCCAACTCTATTGAAACATAAATGCAGTCTGACATGCTAGAGATATAGCAGTTGCCTTGCATTTATATTTCCCTCAAAGTTGACTTTGGCATTTTAGCAGCAAAGCAACTGTTATTCCCCTTGCATGTCAGAGGCATTTATGTTTCAATAGAGTTGGAAATAGGAACTGCCTATGGGATACGGCCTATCTATGGAACGTTGACCGCAGCATGCTGGGGCTTGGGTAAGGCGGCCACGTATGTGGTCCCACCGCCCAAAGCCACCACATATACCACCATAAATCAAACTGCCATTCACGTACAACAAACGATTAATGCTGTTGGAAAGAATGGGTGTGGTCCCGTGAGGTACGGGCCCGCCCCCCCAAACTTTGGTTAAAAAATATTATATTTTATTTTGGGGATACGGTTTGGTAAAGATTAGTAAATGATTTTATAAAATGGGGTATGATAAATATAACCCATAACAGTATTATGGTTAAGGCCGCCCATAAACATTTAAAAGCTCATTTTTTTTTACCATTGCCAAGAAGGAAATCAGCGGCATGAATTTCGAGACAAGGTGGTGAAACGTGCTCAAAAAAATTGGTGGAATCTTCCTTGAGCAGAGTTTTTGTAGGAGTGTGATTTTGGTCCAAACTCAGAATTGGACAAGTTTTATATGGATTTTACACCTCTCGGCGACATGAATCCATTGGTGGTGTCAGTTTCTGCAATAGAGCTCTCCAATTTTTTGGCACTTTTCAGCATGGAGGTATAATGCTCCATTTTCTAAATTTGATGAATGTAACTTCTTTTGATGCCATTTTTAATGAATGAAGGCCTCCCCATTGATCGAGCAGGGCCCGGAGACATTGTCCAGGAGGGACGAACTCTGTTATCAAGCTTCTTGTCTTCTTTTCATGCTTATATGTTTCTTCTTCTTCTTCTCACATGTGCTCATTTAAGTTTCTCTTTGGTTAAGCTACAAACTGTTTATGTAATTCTTTTCATGCATCTACAAACAAAAGATAACCTCGATCAGTCTGATAGATTAGGTCCAGGGAAGTTTGAACCCATATGGTTGGGTCCATACATTGTCAAGTGATTACTTGCAAAAGAGGCCTACGAGTTAGTAGATCTTGATGGAGTTCCCTTGGTACAACCTAGAAATGGGTTGTACCTCAAAAAATATTATCCTTGATCTCGAGTGTAGTTTCCATTGTGTATATATTGTCTATAGGTGTGTTTAATATGTTTATAGTAAATATTTTCAAAGTTTCACACAGTTTCGATTAATTCCCTCTTACGTTTGCTTTGCTGATGTCGGTATCTCTTGAAAATTTCATTGGTTATGCTAATGGTACTAGCCCTAGTACTCAGAACCTATCTTCCGCAACATGGGCTATCTTTGCTCCAAATGGTGAGTTGGTGAGTTTGCAAGGGATTTGTATTGATTACTACCCCAAGAACATTGATGAGTATAGTTCAATGTTCAAGTTATTGTTTGATGCCATTGCACATTGTATCCTTCATTTAGTTGTCAGACTTGACTCACAACTTGTAGTACTACAAATTTCCAGCATCTATTCAGTTAGAAGTCCCACCATCTTACACATGGTTTTGAGAGTATGCCTTCTAAAAATGCATTTCGATTTCATACAATATGAATGCATTTCTAGAAATCTAAATACATTGACAAATTCCCTATCTAATTTTGTTTTAGATAGACGTTTGGAACGAATGTAATTTCTTTTCAATCCACATCACATCATATTGAAAATACAATAGTAACCCAAAAACATTGAAGATATATATACATATACATATACATATATATATATATATATATATATATATGTATGTATGTATGTATGTATGTATGTATGTATGTATGTATGTATGTATGTATATGTATATGTATATGTATATATAAGATTTGTTTTGCAAAAAATTGTGCCTGAGACACATATGGCATACATCGCCCACAAAAAAAATACATGCAAAATCTAAATAGACATAATCAATGATGCTCATGAAAGAATGACATTGCATGAGCCATCTTGCACAGTAGTCAACCCATACAACTAGGCACTCCTATGGTCTATCGTTGAAATCACAGTGGAAGTTGATCAATCGTGGTATCATTAATTCCATGTGTCAAACTTTCAATGTGGTGCTCTACCTCTGATAGGACCTTTGCTACATCTAAATCTCATAGCATATCCCTTCCGACTGCAACGACATATGCTGGTTCTACTGCCACCTCCTGTTGTCATTCCTCTACACAATGGAGATGTGAAGCACCAATAGGTGTAACCCGTACAACATTTGCATGAAAAATCAATAGTTTAGTCTCAGAAACATCAAAAAACACAAAAATTTGTAAAACTTTCAAAACTTAAAACTTCGAAATTTCTTACCTAAAACACCCCATTCATCACCCTTAGGAAGCATGAGGTCAGGGTCATCCCAGAAATCCATGCCTACATAAGTATAGTCATTGATCATGATAAACTGTCTATGAAGCCTTCTAAAGAAGGCTAGTGATAAGATGATTGTCGATGACCTTGCATATCGGGACATGTGATCTATCCACCTCCTCATTCGTGGCACCCTCAGATCAATAGGATCGAGTATGATATGTGGAGGCTGAAGTAATGGAACCCATTCTAATGCAAATTAAACTAAGATCACAACATATCGAAAGTTCTTTAGTTTTCCTTCTTTTTCCTTAGTTATTTGTTCTTTCATATTTGCTAGATCTCCCTCGCTCCAATTGAAGGGTGTTGGATCTAAACAATCCAACCCATATTTCATATATGATCTACTTTCCACATGCAATGTGGACCTACCTTCTAATCTTGCAATAATGCATAGGATTGTTCTAACCTTTCCATCCTTTGTTGGCTGGGCTTGAGGTCTATAATAGGTGTTGATCTAATATTTCACTGTCTCCCCGCCACTTCTCTCACGTAGGAGAGATACGGGGGAACCCATCATGGATAGTCATGTCAGAAAGTAAATATCCTCTAACTTTATCTCTAGTAGATGTTCCCCAAACCTAAACGCTTGTTGTTGAACATCGCATGAAGGAGCAAGCTATTTCAATAACTCCATTTGTTGCCTCATACCAGGAAGCCATAAGAATTTTAGTAGTCCACAGTTCTTTAATGCATGGAGGGTAGAAAGATCATTTGTTGCATTTAAATCGTGTTCCTTGTGTTCTCTTTCTCTCCATATGGAATCCATTTTGTGTTGATGAACCCTTGAAACATCAACAAGAGATTATCAACATTTTCATGCAAAAAAATTGTAAAAATTTGAGGAAAAACTAATAAACAAACCTTACATTTTTTCCCAGTTCAACCCAAGGGATAAAACCAAAGTGTTTCACCTCTTCTTGTAGTGCATGACTATCTGGATGCAATGCAGTTTTTGACTCTCTGGGCCTACGTTGGTCATAGGGAGAAATTTTTTAA
Organism: Pinus tabuliformis; assembly: GCA_031772625.1. NCBI lineage: Eukaryota > Viridiplantae > Streptophyta > Pinopsida > Pinales > Pinaceae > Pinus > Pinus tabuliformis. The sequence goes on along the minus strand of CM062818.1, from coordinate 338,908,722 downwards.
CCCTAGGGCCCTCAAAAAATCAAAAAATTTCCCTAAAATCTCAAAATGGAACCATTGAAAAAAACCAAAAGCTTTTAGCTGCTACGTGGAAGTGACGGTACTCGAAGTCATCCACTAGATTGGACGTAATCGCGACTGTAGAAGATCGAAGGAAAAAGTACTCAAAACTCTCATTGTCAGAGGTAAATGTGAAATCTTAAAAATGAACAGTCATTTTGAGTATATATGGTCATATTTCTCATTATTTTATTCATATTTAATTTTTTGACCTAGTTATGATTCATTTTTACTATGGAATATGTATTTTTAATCCTTTGTGTGTTGTTCTAAGCAATTCGATAGTTGTTAATGGATTTTGTTGTGCTCTACACAGGTGATTTTGGCTAAAGAGTACACTTTTATCTCTTTTTTGGGCTCTTTATACCTATGAAAAAAGAACCCCCTGGAGTCCTCTTTCAGCTCTTTTCAGACTCAGAAAATATGAAAATATTATCGAGCACTTGTATTTTCAAACTTGTAATAGTAAATGAAAATATGTCTACTCAATACAAGTTTAACCCTTCTTCGGACTGAGATAGACTAACTACAAAAAATGAATAGCTTATTCGAACATGGCTATGCGATTCTCTTGGGTATTATTTTCTACCTTTCCATGCCTAAGGAAATACCTACAAAATGGGACATATGGAGTTTTCTTTTGCGCCTCTTTTTCAAACTATCTAAATATGAAGAAGAAATCAAGTTTTACCTTCGGTGGACTTGTTAAAACATCAAACAATGATGAACTCATCAATCATGATGGGGTTGAACCACTTCTTCTCAGGGATATTTCAATATAATATCAGGGATTCATTTGAAGGATGGACTTACATATCAAGAATATGTTATCCTCTTCAAGCTTGTTAAAAAGTAAAGAGGTACTGAGCAATGTGGTTGGGGAAATTGGGAAATGAGGGTACTCCATTTGCTAATTGCAGTGAGTCGCTCTTGAACACGACACTCTTCCACTTCATCTCCATGGCTATTAAATTGGGTAATATGCTTGTCTTTCAGTTCATCATACCTTCACAAAACCTCCATTCCTATTTTGTTTCATTGCTGCAAACTCCATTTTAGTGTCGCTAGTGTGCTCAAGAGAAGTCATTCATTTGATATATGTTTCAATAATCTTAAGCCTTCTTTCCATGTTCAATTTTCCTAATCCAATACCATATGAACATCATTCTGATCATTATGTGTCAATCATCATATGTATTTCTTGTCATTGATGGAGGATACATCAAGGCCCTCCTACGATGGGTTGCTTCCTATTGACATCAACACATTATCTAGGAAGTTGACTTAGAAAACCCATTGGTACCTTGGTTCTTGCATACATCAATGAAAAGTTTCCTTGCTATCAATGACACATTTACATCAATGGACTTTAGGAAAAATATTTTGTGTGGTGTTCAACATCAACTCATTTATTCACACCATACAGATTGTATATGAGTATCTTGAGATCCATTAACATCACCAATGCTTTCTCTCACATCTGTTTATGGCTTATATCATTTGTCAGAAATCATATGGTTTCTACCATGTTTGACTTTAGCTCATTATTTCACATCGCTAGACTCATGCATTGGTTGGTCGTGTGAAAAAGATAGAAGACACTAGACCTAGTTTCCACCTTTCGGGTTGTGATTTCAGGATTATACAAAGATGACTATCTATGATGGTTATGATCATACTGATAGTCATCCAGTCATTTTTCCACCATCAGTCATCAGTGGACATTTCTTTTGATCGTTATACATGCAATGTTAGGATATGTACTAAGTATGGATATGCCTCCCTCCGCAAACATATGTCATGATGTAAATGTATTGTAACAGAAGATGAAGCTCATTAATTTTTCTTAATCGCGACTTGTCACAAGGTAAAGTACTTCAGTCATCCGTCATCACTTCTGAACTTTCACTCTAGGGGGCACTTTGTTATAGGCTATTTCTTCTCATTTGATTAATCAACCTCCTAATCGGATCAATCGACATCCTATTCTCCCTTTATATCATCATTTCACAAATCCCCATGCATGACTTTCTCATCCCCCAAATATTCTCCCCTTAACTGCATCATCTGAGCCATTTTTAAGACCAATGCAGCCTGGCCTTCTGTTGGATAGAATTGACCTACAAGTTGCTCCACTTTGGCTTAGTTTGATCAGCTACATGTTGCCTTCCTTACACTTGCATTCATTCTAGAAATTCGGGAAAAGGAGAGAGAATCTCAAAGCCTTCATTTTCAGAAGCTTCAAGGATTTGTTGTAATGATTTACCTTAGATTAAAATCTTGAATCTTATCCTATCCTACCTTAGATATTCCATCCCTTATCCTTAGATCTCATCCTCCCATCAAGAGTGGATATCAAACCCAATATTGGTAAACGAATAAGAACTCCCATCTTACCCAACTCCTCTATATATTTACACCCTTCCATATGAAAGACATTGAATTTTTGATAGTGATTCTACCCTTATGTTGTTGTGAAGAGAGTTAGGTTTTCATTCTTTTGGTGTGATTAGAGGTACACTTTGTAACAAAGGAAGGACAAGTCAACAACTTGGAGAAGCTCTTGTACAAGATCAACAACTATTTATGGTTGTAACTCAATCCATTTATATTAATACAAAGATTTATTTTGTTTTCCTATATGTGATGTCGTTATTTCATATATTTCGATGCCATGCCAATCTGTTTTTATAAAGTAGATAGATGATGCTACATAGATCTCATAGTTTCTTGGCTTGTGTTGTCTGGTTGTGTAGGTTCTAGTTTTGGCAGCAGGAGCTAGGACTGGAGCATTCAAGCCAAAGAAGCGATGAAACATACGGCAGATTCCAAGTAGGTTTTTCTCCCTCATCTACTTACTTTAAGGAAAACATTTGGTCCTTTTTCATTCTGTTGTCTTAGGTTAGCCACCAAACCTAGCACATATATTTGTGTCCATAGTCATAAATCAAGCATGATACTAAGGTCACATTCAAGATGTTGCCACTTACTGCAAAATGTGTTTTCAACTATCCAAAGAGTAAATGAGCAGAGAATTTTTCATTCATCTTCCAAACCTAAAAAGGACCGAAATCCCAAACCAGACCCTCTCCATTGAAAATTTCTCTAAACAAGATTTCAAACGATATGTGGAAGTCCAAAAATGGACTCCTCGATCAAAATTTATGGTCTTCTCATGTTTCAAGGATTGAAGCCTTCAGAAGGTATATCAGAATATCAGAGATCACAACATCGAAGGTCCTAGAATATCAGAGGTCCAACAACAGTGGGGCATATTAGTGATCACACACCAAAACATTTGGGCATATCGATGATCGCACACCAAAAACGTCAAGCATATGTGTTAAGGGACAAATTCCCCTAGGGTCTTTGGGTTGAAACCCTAGCAAATCAGAGGTTGTCTATACATAGAAACACACATTCCATACATCCATAATGCTAATATAAGCAAAATAGATGATAAGGGGCGTAACTAGGGGTCCTATGTTTGGGAAGAGCCTTCCAGGGTCCAAACCCTTCTTGGAGTTCCTTTTGCTCCTTCAACCCACAAAACAATCAATTCCAGAAAGGACAGTAGTATATGGACTAAACATTATAAAGAAATCATCTTCATAGTATACTGAAAAGCAGTTAGTTATACAATTAAACAACCTTTAATATATGAATCATAACATGGATATAATAAACATGAAGAAGATTTATATCAGGAACAAAGACAAGTGTTTCTTTTATTATAGACAAATATAGTATAGAAAGGAATAATTTCACCTGAATCGTCCTTTCGCATGCTCCAAGCAGAACCGTCCTCCAGATTCGTCCAGTCTCAAGCCTTTAACAAACTCCTTCCATGACTTACTCCATGATATCTCAAGTAGTAGATGGACATCATCACACAAGGAAACAAGGGTTTCCTGTAAATGGGGGAAGTGCAGGAGGCACTACGATCTTCAGACTTGGTCAGGGAAATCTCAGCATAATAACCTTTCTCTCTCTTCTCTCCTCCCTTAGGCCTTCCCATTGAAGCCTTTTTATACTTCTCCCAAAGTAGTTTTTTAGTTGGGAATTCGTTGGGAACAGTTGGGCCACGGCCACTAACAGGTGATCAGCAGGTAACACCCGTGATCTCTGCCCGAAATTAAGGAGATTTATTTTTTTCAAGTTTTTTAAGACATATACGCGGGTTGGGTATACACAGACCCACGTATACATGCGTTTAGCTTAGGGAAATGTCGCGTATAGGGAATAAAACACTGTTTTTAAAATTTTGGACTAGGTTTGGAAGGAGGGGTTGCCCTGGGCCATGAGTGCAGCATCACAAACCCCAAGAGTGAGATTTGGAGCTATAACAGATGCCCCCTAATATATGAGGTCAGAAGGGGTACATGATGGCCGAAATGTATTAAGAAAGTACATGGAAAGGAAATCTACCAAAAACTGAGAAGGACTCACAAGAGTTCAGCTTGCCAAGCCACAAAAGGAGATCAGAAGAAACACTGTCTGAGGTCGGCATACCCATGCTCAGAGAAAGTAAAGCATGTCCGCATATCAAGTACAAGTGGATCCACTAAGTATACAAGTAGAAAGAACTGGAAGATACATAATGGATCATCTGGTCATGATTGAACAAGTACATGTCTGAATATCACATATAAGAATGTCAATTATGATGAAGGATGAACTAGATCACTAATATCAAAGACTGATCACAAAAGGTACCAACTGAACATGATGGAATAGGATGGTACTACATTGTAAACTCAGGGGCCAGCATATAGAATGTCGCCATGAATGACTGCAACATATAACATGGGGTGGTATCAACTAATAGCAATAGGAGCAACTGTCAAGTGAACCAATGAATGCTGATACAACCTGAGGTCTTCACCAACCACTGTGGTACATCTCTACACCTTGGGAATAAATGATCTGACGTCGATCATGTGAGAAATCGTTTGATTACAGGTCATTGATGTATACCGTTAACAAACACAAGACTACTCACCGATAATGAAAATGAGCGTCAAGGTACCCAGTACAATCTAACAAGTGTGAATAGATGAGCTGGAATCGACACCTGTAAGAATCTATCGATCAGGAGACAATGATGGTTTCCCACTGTCGATAGCGAAGGATCTGCCACTAATGACTGCAAACCCCAAGGTACTGCCAAATGGACTCTAGATCTTTGCCACATAGCAATGAGTCGAAGTCGATAGGGAAAGATCTGCTAGAAGGAAGGCATTAAGGCATCCTTCATCAATCTAGCGCGAATGTAACCCATAGGCCAATAATGTAGAAGGAATTAGATGAAAGAGATGTAGTAACCCGACGGAAGTATGTTTCCAGCGTACACAAGATGTGGCTAACACCCGACAGAAACCCTCTGAACCAGCTAGTAATGAAAGCTGACACAGAGGCAAGGCATCCACCAATAGGGTCAAATGGAAACCAAGGTATTACACGAATCCCAATGTGTGATAATGTAAGTTGATGTCGAACACAAGGGAAACCACTCAGTTAAAGACCCATGATATTGATCGATGTTGAGCACAAGGTGACCTATCAATAATGAAAATAGGGCCAGGGTGTAGCTCTAGGCCTGTCCTGAGAGCAAGATGTCATTGTCGATAAGGAGAAGACCCGCCAACAAGAAGTCAATGGGGACCTTCTCAAACCGGCACGAGTAAAGGACTAATATAGCTGATGTGATAATAGACATGATACTGACAACTAGGAATGGCTGACTGAAAAATGAGTCAAGAGAGACTGCAGAGAGGTCGACTCAGGCTAACTTCCCTTAAACAAAAGCACGACTCAATGTGACTATGTGGCAACATATGATGACTCTGTATAAGTTCGTCATGCAGGAGGCACAAAAAAACCCTCCATATGATTGGAAGAGATAACCAATCGGGGGAGAACTGACTCAATAACAAGGTTAAGGCGTACCTAAGTCAAACTAAATCCCGCCCAAATGGAGGAGACTTTTCTTTTGAGTGCTTTGTTCAAGGGCGACACGACTGACTGTAGCTGCCAATAATAAATGGAAATATTGTCCTGTTCCCGCTCTTTTTTGGAATATATAATTTTTTTGTCTTTTTCTTTTAAGTTGGAAAAAGAATAAAAGAATGCTATAGTATAGTGGAAGGAACGAGTGTCGCTGAAACAGATGATCTAGTTCCTACGATTGGAACATTCCTATGCTCAAATGTAGGGAGGTGAAAACTGGTCAATGACACTCAAAGGTGTGTTCCTTCCACAGGTCAAGGTGTGTCAAGTTCCAGAATTTAAAGGTATGCAAGTTTGATTTTGCAGTTGTCATGGTTAAAATTTGGCTTAAACACGAGTCTAAGTGAAGCCGGCTAAAGGCCAAAAGGTGCAAATGGTCAAAATGCAATGCAATAGTACAACTCAACACAAAGGAGCCTCTAGGGTATAAGGCCAAAATAGCAGCAAAGAAGCAAAGAGGAATGAGTCTTCATCGAATAAGTCATGGCAGGACTATAGAGGACTCCTGAGCCTACTCAGATCGGAGCAGCATGGGCAAAAAATGTCAGTGACGTGCTAACTACGATACCCATGTAAAGGATGGCTTCTACCATCTTGTCATGATTTAAAAAAATGGTGAGTGAAGATGTCTTACGAACCATAACACGATGGGATTGACCCTATGGAAAATGTATCGACAGATGGAGGCTAGTATGCATAATGCAACAAAAAAATGGCTTCCCTAACCTATATGCCAGTGAGAAAATGATACCTTCCATGACGGGTCAACATTCATGGAACTGTCTCGAAACTGTCGAAAAACGTCCAAAATGTCCTGAAAATCAAACCATTCTCGACATTCCAAGCTCCCAAGTTAAAAGTTATATGAGGCCAAACAAAATAAAATTTTGAAAAAATTTTGCATTTTCAAAACCAATAAAAGAGTTTTTGGACTCACCATTTTCACCATTTGAGTTTGAGAGTAGAGAAGTGGAGCAAAAGAAGAAAGTTTTCCATATGCCAAATTCAACCTTTTTAGATTCTTACAAAATCCCTAGGTAACTCTTATACTTGACTTGCAATCAGTTGTGACTACTTTTAGAATTTTTAATTTATGTTTTACCGTTGGATTCTTTGTCAAAAATTTCACTGCGGCGTATACGCGGGTTGGAAATATGAAACCCGCGTACATGCAACCCCTACACGCGATTGTGTGCAAAGGGACCCACGTATACGCCGCGAACATTTTAAACCAAAAAAACTAACGGTTGAAAATCATTTTTTCTTCAGGATGCTAGTCACTTGGCGAGAAAGAGAGCATACCACAGTGGATGATGAGGTCATGAACGATCCTGATGCTTTCGATGCCCTACGGGGATGTGGTTTGCTAAAATTCTTCAAATTGCGAAATATGAAAGCAAGCACACGTCTGCTTAAGATGCTCATGATTACTGGAGTATCGATGATGATGCATTCATGATTGACTAGATGCTGCTCAAGATGGAAGTGGATGACATTTACTTCATCACATGCCTTTCCCAAAGGGGAGAGGTAGTAAATTTCAGGGGCAAGACACGAGGCAGTCTATCGATCGAGGACTACGTACATAACTATTGCCCGAGACATCCAAAAAAGATTGGAAGTCAGATTTCCATCACACATGTGGAGAGTCTATTGTTGAGGATAATCCTGTTCACCATAGCTAGAGTGAACGGATCAACTTCTCTGCACTGGGAATCACTGCTAACCATGAGCTTGGCGGTGGACTATCTCACCATCGTGTTTTACTAGTGCACTCCTCTTCTGGCCAGCTTGAAAAGCCAGCTTACTTCCATCAAGAGACGACAGACCAAAAACTTTGGATATGGGACTATTTTGTGTTCTTTCTTTTTTGAGAGGGTCCCTGCACTCCGCCCTAGGGTAGCAATTTCCATCAGCACCCCACGTGATCCACACATGGGCAGGTGGGTCGACCTGATGAAATGTCTAGGGCGTGGGGACGTCCCACAGATTGCATTTGACGATGACTTCTTTTCCTGGTGGGATCAGTGGATCATCGCCATAGATGACTACCCTTATGCTGGGTTGGATTTCTGAGGAGATCCCGATCTAGCATTACCACCGACCACAGCATGGGGTGACATTGGTAAGTATTTTTTGAGTTTATGTTTTTTTTTTGGATTTTTCAAATATAATAATGAATTTTGAAAAATGTTTTCGATAGGATTCAAATGACTAATATGATGATCATGTTCCAGATATTGGGCTGGTACGAACAGATGATTTCCCATGGCACAGACGTCGCGGCCAAGGGACTGAAGAGGCAGCTGTAGACACAGAGTGACTACTTCACACTATCCAACGACACTTGGTGAGACTCACTCACAGAGTACCAATAGCGCTGGTAGAGGATCTTCCTGAGGATATGCAGCATCATGTGGTTGGCATGCCATGTCACTGGGTCCGCACTTTTCGGCATGTGGCAAATGCGATAGCTAACTACTTAGCCGCTCATCCTGAGCGGGGGCACTAGATGTACTACACATGATTATGGGCATTTGAGTCCCAATTTTGTATATTTTTTGGACAAACTTATGTACACTAGAGATGTTTTATGATATATATATATATATATACAGTTCGACTTTTTGATGCTTGATTTTAGTGTGATGAATAATTAATGTGCCAGTCTAATGCTTGATTAGCGATAGAATCAGCTAACCGATTATGAGATCTTGGATTGTGGCAGCATCTCGACGCTGCTCATCGAGATGTTCCAAATGAAAGAGGCGCTCTTCGAGGCTCGAAGTCTCTGGATGGAGCTCAATAGCTAACTTAAGAAATGGAATTTCACATTCAATAGGAAAGATAGATTCCATCCCATAAACTAACTAAAAAGGTGTAAAACCAGTAGCAGTCTTCAAGGAGGTTCGGTATGCCCAAAGAGTCGGATACAACATAAGATGCCAATTGGACCGATTTTTGTCGATTGTTCATTGCAGGATCGTCTTAAGAGTTTTGTTGACTACCTCAACCTGTCCATTGGCCTGAGGATAATAAGGAGATGAATGCTCCTGCTGGAAACCCAATTTGAGAGCCAATTCAGACATTAGTTGATTATGGAAATGACTACCATGGTCAGTGACAATCTCTCTCGGGATACCGAATCTTGAGATAATCTGATTAAAAAGGAACAATGCTGCCATGCCACTATCATTTTTATTAGTGGTCATGGCCTCGGCCCACTTCATAAAGTTGTCTACAGCCACGATAATGTACCTGTGATTCGTCGCTGAAGGCGGATTACAAGTTGTAAAATCGATACCCCACTTAGTAAAGGGACCAACAGTGACAACAGGAAAAGGAGGAGTTGGATGTGCGTGCATCTTTTGAGTATAGATTTGACAGGGGTGACAACATTTGACTGCTTCAACATAGTCTTTAAAGAGAGAAGGCCAAAAATAGCCAGCACGCAAGATGCGTTGGGCTGTAGCAAGCCCTGATAGATGACCACCACAAGCTCCAATGTGGCAGTCATTTAGCACTGACTCTACATCCTCCAAGGTTAAATAACATCAAAGGATTGAATCAACCCCTCGATGATATAACGTATCACCTATGATAACATATTTCTTGGCTAGGTGAAGTAATTTCCGATGTTCATCCTTAGAGAAAGTAGAGGGAAACTTTGAAGTCTAGAGATAGACAATGATATCTCCATACCAAGGGTCGAGTGAAGAGATGAGGAATAAATGTTTGTTGGGAAAACTTTCCTCATAAATAGTATCCTCTCCACAAGGCAACTCAGAAATTAGCTCGGCGAAGATCATGGATTTCTTAGACTTGGCAGACAAGAACTCGAGATCAAATTCTTGCAAAATGACTATCCATCGATTATATTTACCCCCAATCACTCGCCTACTGAGGACAAATTGAAATGGATTGAATGCTGCTAAGACAAATTTTTCCGTAGCAAGATATAATGGCGAAGCCGCTGGATAGCATGAACAGCTGCCAAAGCCAACTTCTCAACCGGAGAATAGTGAAGTTCAGGACCTATTAAGCCTTGGCTCAAATAATAAATCACATGCTCTGTGAGAGCATTATCTTCCTAAACGAGAACCATACCAATCGTTGATTCTGCTGCAGTGAGATATAAAAGGAAGTCCCTACCATAATCCAGTGGACTCAAAAGCGGGGCAGAGACTAATGCCTTTTTCAAAGCATCGAACGACCGTTGTGCAAAGTCATCCCATACGAATGGAACTCCTTTATGTAGCAAACACATAAACCCTTTAGTGATCTCGACATAGTTTGCTATAAACCGTATTAGGAAATTAGCCTTCCCTTGAAGACTTTGAAGTTGTCGAATTGAGGATGGGGGAGGCAACTGAATTATTGCCTCAACCTTGAAGGGATCAACCCGAATCCCTTCATTTGACACGATGAACCCTAATAACCGATCGGACGTAACCGCGAAAATGCACTTGTTGGGATTCAACCGTATTTTATAAAAATGACATCGCTCAAAGACCAATCGAAGATGACTAGGGTGATCAGTTCTCTTTTGAGAATGAGCAATGAGATCATCCAAGTATGCTTCGATGATATGTTTAATGTCGTGGAAAGCATATGACATGGCCCGCTGGAAAGTGGCTCCAGCATTTTTAAGACCAAAAGGCATCTTTCTGCATGCAAAGGTACCCCAGGGACATATAAAAGCTGTCTTATGTTGATCTTTAGGATAGATAGAGATCTGATTATACCCAGAAAAACCATCCATGAAGGGAAAAATCTCATTACTCACACACTCGTCAATAATCTAATCAATGAATGGTGTAGGGTAATTATCTTTCGGACAAGATTTGTTTAGGTCTCTAAAGTTGATGCATACTTGGATTGTTCCTTGCTTTTTATCCACAGGAACTGGATTAGAAACCTAATCGGTAAGAGGAATAGGGTATATGAAACCCGCCTTGAGAAACTTCTCTACTTCAGCTTTAATGGCTGCTGCTTTCCTAGGATTAACCGGTCGAAGCCTATGACGAACCGGTTTGGCATTTTCATACGTCTTGATATAATGTTGAACTATGGATGGATCAATGCCAGGCATTTCTTCATAAGACCAAGCGAAATCTCGAAATTCCTTGAAAAGGTCAGTGTAAACTTGAATTTCTTCAGGGGAACATTCAATTCCGATGAAGATATTCTTGATCACATTAGGGTTTGTAGAGATGTTTATAGGTATAGTTTTTGAAATCACCGACATATTACCTTCGGCACGAAAGTGTGCTAGAGCCAAAGGATTTGATACCTTACAAACATCACTAGTAAAGAGCTTGGAGAACATAGATTCTACTTCTTGCAATGGAGGAAGAAAGTATGAATGATGGTGTATGTCTTCCCAAGGTCAATCTACACTGATCATTACTTCAAGGATTGCTTCTTCAGAAGGTAAAACCGTATCTAAGCAGTGCAAGGCGGAGGTAGAATCAAGGGTCTAGGCCGAGGTCACATCACCATCTAACTCCTCTTCAGAAAAAGGATTAGAGTGGTCGTCTGCAGAGTTAACGATAGACTGATATCTAAGCTCAGCTGTAGACATAGGGAATGCCATTCCATTAACTTGTCCTTCAGCTAATGTGGTCGTAGGTGAAGGCAAGGTCCAAGGGTTTGAAAAATAATGAGTTCGAAAGAACTCTTTTCGAGGAGACTCCTTAGATGATGAAACGACATTGATTCTAGCGATAGGAGAGGGAAAATCAAAGGTACCCATCAATGAGGAATACATCCCAACTCCTAGATTCTCAGTAGGCAGACGAGGGTTATCCACTAGAGGAACAGTAGAGTCAGAGATTGCTTGAGGATCAACTAGAGAATAATCCAATTGATCAACCTTAACGATTTTCCCTTCATGAGGAAAGCAAATGACACGAAACAGAGTCGAAACAACGGCGTCCATTTCGTATACCCAGTTCCTTCCTAAGAGGAGATTGTAGTCCAGGTTAGCATCAATGACTTCTACTTCAATATTGATGACCTTCCCCCCAACACATATGGGAAAGACCAGGATAATCCCATGTGGCTTATGAGAATGCCCATCAAATGCAGTCAGGATGGTGGGTGAAGGAATAGCCGAAGGCAATCCAATAGCCTTCCAGCATGACATCGATATGACGCACATGGAAGATCCTTCATCAATAATGGTACGAAAAATATTAATTTTCCGGTATGTAGACTTTATTTGGAAAGCCATATGATGAGGGAGTTGCTTTTTGACATTTAAAATGTCGAAAGTGAGCACTAAAGAGTTAGTTGGATCAACTGCCCCAATCGCAGAAAGTAAAGCACTTCGTTGAGCCAGACACGACTGGAGAACCTATAAAGCGGACATGGCGCACAAAATCTGAGCTAGATCCTCAACAATGGAGTAGTTCTGGGTAGCCCTAGCATTAGGATTAATAGTCGCGCGTTTAGCGGAACCTTTCAGTATCTGTGGTATAGTCTCGACAGGGGGTCGCTCAATATGAAGGTCGGTATTTCCGGGAGCAGTTTTGTCCTTGGAAGTTTCGGCTTCACCGTAATCATGTGACCGAGTGGCCACATGGACATTGGAACCCATCATGAAAACATTTGATGACTTTTCCCCTTCCTGGTTGCCCCCTGCGGAGGTTCCAGGGTTTGAACTCATGCCAGTAAGAAGTTGTTGCCCTTCGGGAAAAGGGTTGGTTAAGACAGATTGAGAACTAGAAGTCCCTTGCTACCCTAACAAGCACTGAGCATCTTCAATCTTGGGGAAAAGGTGAGTTAAATGGTCTCCACTACATAACTTTCATGGAAACTTGAATTTCTTTTTAGACTCATTTCTACAACCACCAGCATTATTGCCAGGATTATTTGCATTAGTATTCCCATCTTGACTCTTTTTCTTACCTTGTCCTTTCTTCTTCCCATTGGAATTTTGATTTCCTTTGGGGTTGGTTGATTGGACGACATTGACTGAAGAGGGTTGGGAAGACGAAGGGTTAGACGATGTGACTTGGTTGTTAGAAGCAGTTTGTAAAGACAACTGCTGCAATTGACTCAACAAGTTCACCACATTTGTGTCTACTGATCCAATGATACCATCCGCATGGGGGCCTGGCTTCGACTTGGCTATATCAACCTTAGACCCAGGAGCATCTGGCAAGATTTTTTGAAGGATCCCAGACTGAGAGTAAATCAATTCTAATTGTTGGGCCCTAAAAATAGCTTGCTCCTCAGAATAGACTCTGGACATGGAGACATCCTTAGAGATTTCAGGTTGTAAAGATTTCAAAAACCATTCGAGATGGTATTCTGGAGGAATCTCGACTTTAATCAACCTCTTTCTCCGTCTCCATTCCTGAATATGGTCAGAAATGTGAGTTGCCGTGTCCTGATGGAAATTGGCCAGAAGTTCAGTTCCGACATCATAACGGACGGGCAACTGGAAATGGTTTAAGAAAATATTAGCTAAGTCAGCGAAAGATGTAAAGCTGCCCCCTGGAAACTCTATATACCATTTGGTTGCATTACCAGTCAAGGTGCGTTGAAAAAGTCTCAACCTAATCGAGTCATCAATAAGGGAGTTTGATGAGCACCACAAATGGAATGTGGTTACATGGTCGCCAAGGTCTCCACTACCCTTCCCTTCGAATTTTGGAATGTCTGAAGGGAGTTTGGTTGGGACCGAAGTCCAGGCCGGGTTGTACTTGATTGGATCATTTGTTAATTTTGTGAGATCTGGCAAGTTCAAAGTTGCCAGAAACAGAAGCCTAGGAGGACCTTAGGGGTTCCACCCTAACTGGGCGGAGCTCCCAAAGTTCTGAAAAGATTGGCCTAGATTTTGGAAGGCACCAGGTTACCCGAAGTAACCCGTAGAACCAGCTGAACCAAAAGGCAGACCTGGTGATCTAGCAAAACTCGGAGTTTGACCAACTTCGGCCGCAAAACCTCCATGACCGGTGAAGCTTCCTCCTAGAGGATTATAAGGAGTGGATAACGCCTGATAAGGATTCCAAGTAGTAGCTAAGGGAGGAATACCTCGAAACAAACTAAATGTGGAGTATGACCCATTCCCTTGTTGGCCGAAAAACGAATTCCCAGTTCCTATGCCACTAACCGCAGGGTTAGTCCAACCTTGGAAAGGATTGTTTCTTTATCCTATAGAAGAAAAAGGCATAGATCCTACTGTCGGGTTGGAATGTGGTATATGACCACTTCCAAAAGGAAAACCCTGGAATGAAGCTCATTCACCCATCATGGATGTGGAGGCACTAAACGGAACTGATGGAATACCCTGTGAATGGGTGCCAAATGGGAAGAATCCAGTACTAAAATCATTGGCTTGGGAATTTCCACTCGTAGAAGGAATGGAAGTAGACCTAACAAAAGATGTGCTTGAAAAAGACCCAAATAAAGATGCAGAGGGGATGGAAATGGTTCCTCCCCCTTATACTGATGTTGGAGTCTACATAGTTGTAGCACTTGTAGTAGAATCCATGCTTCTAGTAGTGGTCATCGATGGTAAGTGCGTAGTGTGACCTGGACTTGACGGTCTATGCGTCAGAGTCCCAACATATCGTAATACTTCTGGATAACTAGAAGGTAAGGGAGAATTCAGAGCCGCTAATGACTCTTGAACTTCTTCTACTTCTATGTTATCTTCCGTCTGAAAGAGAACTCGAGAAAGAACTGGAGTGTTCCTCTCTTGTTCTGTAGAAGTACCAGGCCTATTCTGAACACTAATTCCCCCAAGAGGAGGATCAATCCCCGATGCGTCAACTACCATGGGTTGAAACCCACCGGCAGTATTATCTCTACGCCTTCTGGGAGAAGGTTCTAAATTTGGTGGTGAAAGACCACAAAGTCTTCGAGACCATCTAGGTTATCAATCAACCACTTTGAATTTTTTATTAAGATCTAGCTAAAGACTCAAAAAATTGAAATCTAGGCCAACTAGGAGCACAGAGCACACACTAAAAAGTCCCTAAAAGATATCAGCCAGTCAAACAACTTTCGAGTATTTCCGCTCCAGGTGATGAGGACCGGACACCAAAATACAAGAAAGTGAAGTAAGGGGCCTGTCTAAGATAGTCTGGGATAATGACGGCCCAGTCCTATCAGCGAAGGTAATAGAGGAAGTTATGTTGACCTCCTAACAACAACCTGCACCGGTGCAAGCCCCCAAGCTTCGCAAGGGTGCCTCCCAGTAGTACAGTTGAGAGTGATACAACGTCGACCTCATGTGTCACAGGATTCCCCTCTACAGCCACCTGTGTAGATCCCTATGAGTAGCAACTAAGGTTACCAACTCGTATCAGAAGCCAGGTGGAACAATATTGAGGTTAGATCTGACAAGTAGGAGAGGGGGTATCTCTCTTCCCAGTCTTCAAGAACCCTCGTGCTTAACTCCCAGATCCGGAGCTTTACTAGTCTCCCTAATGCTATTGGATTTTCACTCACTATTCAGACTCCTATTTTTGACAGTTTGAATGGCCTTGGAGAGTTATCTCTCCACTCGCCTAATCCAATGCTGTAAAATATCCTAAAACTTGTTGGTGTGTCTAGCTTGACAATTATAATATATTTTAATTAGCGCTTGTTTTTAAATGGGTTGTTCTTTAAGTCAAGGGATAAGTAGAAGTGAAACTAGTGGTGTTTTGACGCATAAGAAATTAATAAAAACCAAACTACATGCAAATGCACTTGTTTTCGTTTTTCGATGAAAAGAAATTTCTATAGTGTTCAAAGGAACTTCCAAAAAAAAACAACAAATTTTCCTTTCTTTTCTTTTACTCACACTTCAAACTCACAAAAGTTAACAAAACTATGGATGCCTAAAAAGATATGCAAATCTATCCTAATGCAATGAGTACATGCTGATGCAAGACTTAAGACTACTCTAAATCAAGAAATGAAAGTTACTTGTTTATCAATTTCTAATTTGTCACTTAAAATGTTTAGATAGAATATGAGTTACTATCATTCATTTCGTCTAAACACTAAAAACAAGCTTCAAGACAAACAAAAGTGCACTTTCATTCACTAAAAGGAAACTAAATCAAAACGAAGTTCAAGAAAGCAAAACCAAGTTTTTCAAAAAGTTTTCTTCAAAAGCAAAACAAAAATGTCTTTTGAAAAGTGCTCTCAACAAAACTGAAAATTTATGATTGAAAAATCGGCACCGAACACTTTGCAAGATGACAACACAAAATGGATGAAATATCAACAACAAAGATGTGTTTCGAGATGCTTTTAATAATCAAGAGTAGCAATGAGAGGTTTGGAAACAAGGACCAAAAGATCAAAAAGACAATTTTCAAGAATGTGTCAATCAACAACTTTTGAAAACAAGAAAAGTAGATGGTCACAAAAATGTAGTTTTGACATGCAAACACAAAAGTTCACCAAAAAAAGATTTGACACAATGACTGAGATCAGCCTTTCTGCTCTTGCAAAATAGAGCAGCCAAGACTCCTAACAAGAAATCTTGTGTGCTTGACAAAACGATGACGCTTGCAAATAAAACCAATAAGACCAACACTTTCCAAAATCAGAGAGAATTTGAAATCAGATACTTACTGTAAAACTAACAACTGACACTTTAAAGTAACTATTCAGGACTAAATCAAACCAGTAGATAGACCTTCAGAAACAAAAGATTTAAAAAATCTTGGAAATTGCAAGGTATACGTGACTGTATTGATGTACAGTTGCGTGTATACGCGACTAAGCCTAAGGAAACCTGCATATCCACGGGTTTACTTAAGGAAACATGCATATATACGCTTCTGTAAACAAGAAAAATAACGTATATAAAAGATTTCAAGAAAAAATAAAAAAAAAGTCTGAAGAAATTGACCAAACTTACAATTCAAGTTCCTACAGGAACATACTACACAACAACAGCAAGCAAACAGACAGCTGCGCCCTGATTGGCTTGGTTAAACCCAAACTAGGAACATCAATACTGTTTTCCCCAGCAGAGTCGCCAATTCTGTTAAGGGACAAATTCCCCTAGGGTCTTTGGGTTGAAACTCTAGCAGATCAAAGGTTGTCTATACAGAGAAGCACACATTCCATACAGCCATAATGCTAATATAAGAAAACTAGATGATAAGGGGCTTACCTAGGGGTCCTACATTTGGGAAGAGCCTTCCAAGGTCCAAACCCTTCTTGGAGTTCCTTTTTCTCCTTCAACTTGCAAAACAATCAATTCCAAAAAGTACAGTAGTATATGGACTAAACATTATAAAGAAATCATCTTCATAGTATATTGAAAAGCAGTTAGTTATACAATTAAGAAACCTTTCATATATGAATCATAACATGGATATCATAAACATGAAGAAGATTTATATCAGGAACAAAGAAAAGTGTTTCTTTTATTATGGACAAATAAAGTATAGAAAGGAATAATTTCACCTGATTCGTCCTTTCGTAGGCTCCAAGCAGAACCATCCTCCGGATTCGTCTAGTCTCAAGCCTTTAACAAACTTCTTCCATGACTTACTCCATGATATCTCAAGTAGTAGATGGACATCATCACACAAGGAAACAAGGGTTTCTTGTAAATGGGGGAAGTGCAGGAGGCACTAGGATCTTCAGACTTGGTCAGGGAAATCTCAGCATAATAACCTTTCTCTCTCTTCTCTCCTCCCTTAGGTCTTCCCATTGAAGCCTTTTTATACTTCTCCCAAAGTTTTTTTTAGTTGGGAATTCATTGGGAATAGTTGGGCCATGGGAACTAACAGGTGATCAGCAGGTAACACCCGCGATCTTCGCCCGAAATTAAGGAGATTTAATTTTTTTAAGTGTTTTAAGACATATATGTTGGTTGGGTATACATAGAACCGCATATACATTAGCTCAGGGAAATGTCGCGTATAGGGAATAAAACATTGTTTTTTAAATTTTGGACCAGGTCTGGAAGGAGGGGTTGCCCTGTGCCATGAGTGCAGCATCAAAAACCCCAAGAGTGAGATTTGGAGCTATAACAATATGGGCAATCATGCAGTAGAGCAGTTGGGCATGTCGACAATCACACATCGGAGCTCAGAGGAGATCGATGCATCAAAATATCACAACATTGGAAGATCAAAAATCGGAAATAAAGACTTTTGTAGGTGACAACCTTTTAAACATTGTGATAGGGGAAATGTGACGAGAGTTTTAAATCATCAAGGGACTCAAATCTAAGTTTAAAAAGGTTTTCATCATAAAACCAAAAG
The DNA here is from genome assembly GCA_031772625.1 of Pinus tabuliformis. NCBI lineage: Eukaryota > Viridiplantae > Streptophyta > Pinopsida > Pinales > Pinaceae > Pinus > Pinus tabuliformis. Next base: position 338,890,423 of record CM062818.1, on the reverse strand, counting down.
AGGATAGGCCATTTTCTGTCTCCTCCTGCAAGACACATGGTAGCATATAATTGGTTTCAATAAGCTAAACGTGGAAACATATGATTTGTTCCAATAAGCTACATGTGGGAGGATATGATTGGTTCTAATAAAGCTACACTGGCATCTGATGTCAGCATGATGTGGTGGTACTGAAGGACACGTGGAAGTCAGTTATGGCATTTTGAGGGGCCCTAAGGGGGAAACTATGAGTGACACATGTCACCACTCATGCAGTGCCACATGGAACTGATGATGTCATAATGAAGGTTGCAAATCAGAGGTTGAGGATATCGACACTTTATAATATATATCACTTGAAAAACTTCCGATGAAGAGGGGATCGGATATATTGGGCTAGCGCATGATCTAGAAGAAATATAAGGACCAGGGGTGCAAAGCACTTTAAAAAGTAAAAATTTCCCACAGGTAGAATCAAAAGGCCTTAAAACCTTAAGGGGAAGCCTCCACTCATAACCCTTGGTCCTATGACATGAAATGTAGAAAGCGGCTAAACAAAAGGGACCAGAGGATATCAAAACTCATTGTTTTGTAATCTATTTAAGAGTAAAAGTATCGATGAGTAAAGTTCCGATAGTGTGGTACAAAACTTTAAAGATGCATTGGTTGGAAACTAAGGTATTGAATGAAGGCATAGAGTAGTTGGAAATGGTAAAGGGATCAACCTATGGAATCCTCTGTAACAAGAAACCAAAGACTATATGGGTAGCAAAAATGAACTCAACTTCTTCACGTCCGTGTATTTTGTGTGGTAAATGGACGTATGGGACATAGGAAGTAGCAACTCCTCAACATGGAGCTCCAAGCAATCATGCAATTAAATAATTCTAGGTCAATCTTCATTTCTTCACTATGACAAGAAACCACATCTTATCGCTCCCAGCTCCAGAGAGTGGGGAAGTCAAGAAATTAAGGCGGCAGGTGATAGGTGAACCAACCAAGCAGAAAGAGAGGCACATCATGGAAAATACATGGCCTAATAAGACGCAATATGAGGAATGGCAGGGATATATTTTATTCATCCATCATCCAAATTTTCTTTTAGCTTTTATTCTGTAATTTATTGCAGTTTAAAGAAGGAATCAAATCCATTGTAATGATTTAGGGAAGTAGGAATTTGTACGCCGAGATAGATATTTTATCAGACAATTCGGACTTGGCTAACGATATTTTGTAACTGATTATTCAAATCTCCCCCTCCCCTTACAATTAGGTGAAAGAAACACTTAATGTGGTCCCCAAATCCTGCATTTTAGAGGCCCTTTGTTTGTAGAGAAAGCAGTTCCATTTTGGTTGAATTTGCTTGTTCATGAGGTCCTTATGCTTATACAATTTTTGAATGTAATGGACTGATTATTTTTTACTCCATCTCGAATGGTTAATGAAACTTTTTTTGTTTATTCCAATCATATCAATGTTCAGTATGTTTTCTCCTCTGTATATCACTTCATGTATGTCTTTCTTCCTTTGAAATAGTGTAATGAAGCTGAGGGTATCACTCTCTTTCATGGTTTTATATTTGCTGATAAGTAGTAACAGTACCCGTGTTAACTACAAATTTACTTATGTACCTGTAATGTGCACAAATTTACTTAATGTTATTTGCTGACAAATGTATTCATGATGCATAGAGCTTGGCACCATAATTAGCGCTCCACTATTTCTGCCATTTCACCTTCTCATTCATCCATACTTATGCTGGAACTTGTTACTTAGGATTTTGTGTTGTATCTAACCCTCTATACCAAATTCCCTTAAGCTACCTATTTTTGTGTGTCAGCCACCATAACCAAGAAATTTCTCTTTGAGATTAGCCATACTTACCCCTTGAGTATTTAGATCTATGTATTTTCTTAAGTTTACCATGATGAAGGACTATTGAACCAAGCCATTGAATTAACCCCTTTTCAAACTATGTGACAATATGGAGTGTAGTAGAAATTCCTCAGATAATCTTGAAAAGCACTCCTCTTTATAAGATGTCCTGGGAACTCGTCTTATTTCAACCTGGGGTTGTCTCTTGGAGGCTTCTATATATTCTAAAGCACTTTTGCAAGAGGTGATAGAAAAAGATACAACATCTTTCTGGCATCATTGTTGGGGAACGAATCATAATATCTTTCCCTAGGTATGACAAATTTTTACATTCCCTCTGTTAGGTGAGCAACGGAAGTGTGGGTTGAAGATCTCTCACCTTGGTGACTCCATTGTTTCAATATTATTGTAAACACCCTAGTGACTCAACTGTCTGTATCATTTTTTGGTCATTCTGGATTTCAAGCAGCCTCATACTCACTTTGATGGTAAAAGAGCTGAAAGATTTCCCTACCTTTGAACTTGAGATCGCTCATCTAAAGGGGTTTCTAGAATGGACCTTCCTCCATTCTTTGCCAACAGATTTTCCCCACTAGATTTTTCTTCTATTGCTATTTATCTAATCATGTCACTCCATTTCATGAATGGCATACCTATTTTCCTAGATTTAGTGGAAACAAAGATAGAAGGCTAGACCAACACCTCAAGGATTTTCATTAACATATGGAACAATAGGGTCTTATTTTTGAAGATGCGAAAATGAAATTGTTTATGTATTCATTAGAAGAATATTTTAGATTTTGGTACATAACAATACCTCATGGCAACATATCTTCTTTAAATAGCTTTCACATAGCATTTAATCATTATTGCAAAATATTTTATCCAATGGATGCTCTGTTTGAAGATTGTTGTGCACATTTTCATTTTGAAAATATTTCTGAGGTTAATGATCTTGCTGAAAAAGTTTTTAGGGCTTAACTCAAAGAAAACATATACTTTCATCAAGAAGCATCACCTAGTGATCAAGAAAGGGAAGAAGGAGGCAATATCAAACAAAAAATAGACCCTGAGAGATCTCATTCTACTGCATTTTATGATTCTCCTTCTTGTGATTCATATAAATCTAATGGGATGTTGAGCAATGAAAAAATACAATAGTCCCAGTCATGGAAAGCTGCAAAAAGGTAAGAGAACCATGTGAGGAGGTTAATAAAGAGGCTCCAGTTTACAATCCACATCCCTTAAATGGAGAATAAGTTCAGGAAGGTTATATTAAAGTCGATAAATATTCTCCAATCCATGATTTAATAGATTTAGAGGAAGATGAGATTGTTGAAGATTGTCAAAGGGATATACTTACAAACAAGTGGGGATAATATTACGAATAAAAACTCCTTCAAGAGGAACCGAAAGTTGAAGAGCCCAAAAGTGTTTGTAACTTCCTATTACAGAAAGTTTCCTCCTTGGAAACTGTTCATGAAAGAGACAATGCTATAAATCTTTCTCATCAGTTCCATGATCCTGTAGCTAACTACATGGAATGTTTTTTTCGCTTGTAACAATATACCTAAATTCCAATATATGTGCCAAATTGTTGGTTTGATGTTCTTATGGGTTACATGATCCAAGTGGATCTTCAGATATAATGGCATGGAAAAGCTCAAAACTCAAAGTGGCAAAAAAGTGAATATCCTGACATCAGATCGAAGTGCTCATCACCCTGATTCCAATAGTGTGAACGACACTCCAATCCGAGTTCGGATGAGGAAGTTATGGAAAAAAAAAGATTTTATTACCCTTTTGGAAAAGGAGGCAATTTCATGGTTTTAAGCCTTTCAAAGGGGAATCCCATTGAAAAACGTGTAGAGGGCAGATTCCACCACCTCTAATCAGCGATTTCCGATCTATTGGGTTGGAGGAAGGCAAGCGATCAGGCCACGCTATTAGAACTGGGTAGATGTGATTAGTGATCGTGATCGAAAATCAGAGGAGTGATCAGATTGGCAATCGACATTGGCATTGATGATCGGTGAAGAGCCCGAACCACAATGATTGCAATCAGCTGACACCGATATTGGCAATTGGCGGTTGGAAATTCCTGCTGACAGGACCTTTTCTCCAGCAATGTGCCAATTGTAATATGGGGGCCAGACCCGATGGGTATATCAACCCGATTTGATAAATTTGAGGTTCGGGTCTTTAGGTTTTGGTCGGGTTTTTTAGTGTTTTATGGGTACTTTATGTATTATCGTTTAAAACGATGAAAAGGCTATTTTTAAAGGGTAGTTGTACCCACCGATCCTTCACTCCATTGACTTCTATTCTGAACTAAATGACCCCCAATTTCAGAAACCTTTCCCCTAAAGAAGATTATAAAAGCCGATGATTGGAAAAGGAATGAGAGAGGATTTTCTGGCACACAGTTTGAGGCAGTAGCTTGTAGGAGGGCCGATTGATCATTTTGTCTGAATTGGGAAAATTTTATATGGTTTCTACCCCTCTCGATGCCACGGATTCAATGGTGCTATTCTAAGTTCTTCTTTTCACAACCATCTTTCAGAAGGGAGGTGTAAGCCTCTTTTTATGTAGCAGATGTTTTTATTCTCTCTTTTCATGCCATTTAATATATAAAGGCCTCCCCATTGATCAAGCAGGGCCTGGAGACGTAGTCCGAGTTGGACGAACTCCGTTATCAAGTCTTTGTGTCTTCCTTCATGATTTTATGTGTTTTTTCATATTTTCTTGTATACACATTAAGTTTTATATGCTAAGCTGCAATTTTTACATGTGATTCTTTTCATACATCTATAAGCGAAAGTATCCTGGAACAAGTGGTATCAGAGCAGGCCCTTTTAGATGTGAATTGCATGTTTGTATGCTAACAAGAGACAAACTCCGAAGAGGTGAAGGGGAATTAGAGCCTTTCGATCTCGAAGCAGGGCATGCACATCGAAGGAGGAACATGGCAGAAGATGAAGCTCATCTTGAAGAGGAGCGCAATTTCCTCAAGACTTTCTATTCAATGGCAAAGAATATCAGTCAACTAGTTTTAAGGCTAGAGAAAGCAGAGGAGAGAAACCTAGAAGAACAAGGTTCAACACATGGGAATGGTGGAGAAGAACCCCCTCCTTCTCCTTCCAGGAGTGAAGGTTCTCCTTCCTCTCACCACCATAATCATAGAAATTCAAAGGATGCATCTAAGAAGCCTTTCTTTAAATTAGATTTTAAATTTGACCTTCCCATGTTTAATGGTGAAAGCAATGCAGAAAAGCTTAATAATTGGATTAGGTAGATTGAGGTCTACTAGAGGATTCAGCAAATCGTGGAGAATGAGGCAAAGATTCAGATGGCCTCTCTACGGCTGAGTAGCACCGCTCTCATTTGGTGGGAGATCAAATTGTAGTGCAGTAAGAATGTGGGTAAGCTCTTTTCCTCATGGCCTAATTTTATTTCTACTTTAAAGGAACAATTTTATCCCTTAGGATACAAGCAAAAATCTTTGATGAATTGGCAGTATTTAAGGCAAGGCAAAGGTCAGAATGTTTAGAGTTTTACAGAGGAGTTTAGAAAGCAAGCACTTAATCTAGGTGTTGCATTTGATACACCTAAAGTTGTAACTAAGTATATTGGCTCATTGCATAGATATATTAGGCATTCATTGTTGTTATTTGAACCAATGACTATTGACTCAGCTGGCGTGAAGGCAATTCATATTGAGAACAGGGGAAAAAGTGAAAAGGATGATCAGTCTAGAAAGTCACCATTCAAACCTCCCAACGGTAAATCAAAAGCGAAATGGAAAGGAAAGGAGAAGAAAACAGCAACAGCCAAAGAGGGAGAATGGATGTATTGTAATCATTGCAAAAAGGAAGGCCAAAATGACGATCACTGTTGGAAACAACACCCAGAAAAATGTCCAAAGAAGTATGGAGGAAAAGGGAAGCAGAATAAACTGGCGACTGCATAGCAGGAATTTGGATCGGATTCTGGAGATGAAGTGTTGATCACAGCAATAAGAACAAAAGGTACTCTTACACCTCATGTTAATTCTAAATTGCATGAAGGCACTGGTTTTGTAAATGAGTCCCTTCCTAATGATTGAAAGAGAATTGAACTGTTTCATATCAGATTTGTGGCAAATCATACTAAAGTTGAAACTCTGTTTGATACTAGGTCTCAAGCAAACTTAATTGCAGAATCCCTGGTAAAGAAACTTGGCTTAGAAACAAAACCACATCTGAAACCTTACCCGCTTGGATGGATACATGATAAAGCAAAACTGAATGTCACCAAGCAATGCAAAGTCAAACTTGTGATCGCTTCTAAGCTAGTGGATGATGTAGAACTAGATGTAATACCATTAGATATTTGTGGCATGGTGTTAGGGAGTCCATATCTGTACGATAGAAAGGCAATATTTTTCCATCATGAAAACAAATACCAAATCAAAAAATATGGGGTAGAATATATAGTAAGGGCTCATCAAAATAAAATTAATGTCAGCCTTGTAAGCATTGGACAAATGAAAAACCTGGTGAATTCTAGTAAGGGTTTCATGCTTATGGTTGTAAGTGAAAAAGAGGTAAAATTAGCTGATGCTTTCTAGGGCTACGATCAGGAACATAAACATGAATTATCTGAATTAATTTCTAATTATTATGAGCTATTTCAAGAACTGAGCGGATTATCTCCACAGAGGGAAATACAACATGAAGTCCATTTGCAGCATAACTCTCCTTTGCCAAATATTTGCATGTACAGGATGTCGACCATTGAGATGGAGGAAATCAAGAAACAGGTGCAGGAATTGCTGGACCAAGGAGTCATCAGGTGAGCACTTCTCAGTGCGGATCACCAATTGTCTTAGTCCCAAAGAAAGATGGCACATGGAGGATGTGCATGGATTACCGCGTGCTAAACAAAATTATGGTGAAAAATCACTACCCTCTTTCATGCATTGATGACTTATTAGATCAGTTAAAGAATGTTGTTCATTTCAAAAAATTGGATTTGCGTAGTGGTTATCACCAGGCTGGAATCGCAGATTAGGACGTGCGGAAAACCACCTTCAAGACCAAACAGGGGTTATTCGAATGGATGGTGATGCCATTTGGGCTTTGCAACACTCCAACCACTTTTATGAGAGTCATGAATTATCTCTTTCGACCTTTCGTTGATGAATTTGTTGTTGTATATTTATATGATATACTTGTCTTTAGTAAGAGTTGGGTTGAACATGTGTGTCATGTAAAGAAAGTGCTTGATGTACTAAAAAAAGAAAAACTCTTTGTGAAGTTTTCAAAGTGTGAGCTCGGGAAAACCTCTTTGTGTTACCTAGGTCATATTGTTGGTCATGGTCAATTAAAGATTGATCCCTCTAAAGTTGAAACAATTGTAAATTGGCCTAAGCCTACTAGTGTAACCAAGGTTCGTAGCTTTTTAGGTGCAGTCCAGTAGTGGAGGAGATTTATTGCTAATTTCTCTGTTATTGCAGCACCTTTGCACACATTGACAAGTGTGAAATAGGTCCTCAAAGGGGGAGGAAGACAACATAAGTCATTCGAAACATTGAAGGAAAAGATCAGCACCGCACTAGTCTTGGCCTTACCCAATCTCCAACAGCCATTCGATATCGAAATCGATGCTAGCGGTTATGCCATGGGAGCTGTACTGATGCAGCAAAAGAAGCCGATTTGTTACCATTCGAGAAGTTTTCCCAAGCTATGATAAACTATCCCACTTATGACAAGGAGCTTTATGCCTTGGTGCATAGTGTGAAAAAGTGTAAACACTACCTGATCGACGAGGAGACCATCATGCATACAAATAATTGGCCCTTGCAGTACCTTCAGTCACAAACCAAGTTGCAACAATCTCGTCATTTCAGGTGGATGGGTTTTCTTCAACAGTTTCATCTGGTAATAAAGTATAAGAAGGGAACTAACAATAAAGTGGTTGATATGCTATCTCACCCTCCTATTTTTGCTTCTGTTATTTTGCATAATGCTTCATTGTCTTTTGAGAGTTATGCTGAACAATATGCTAATGATGATGACTTTAACAAGATTTATGCAAAACTAACCCATGGTTCACAGGTGGACAACTATCACTTGTAGGGGAAACTATTGTATCACCTTGGTAAATTGTGTATTCCCACAGGGGAAGGAGTACATGTAATTCGAGAGGCCCACACCTCTCTTGTGTTTGGACACTTTGGTGTCGAAAAGACTTTATGTCATGTACAAATATTTTGTTTTTTGCCTCATATGAAAAACATTGTGACTCGCTATGTAAAGGGTTGTGTGATGTGTTATGTTTCAAAGCCCTCTAATAGAAAACTTGGGCTCTACACACCACTCCCTATTCCGAGTCGTCCATGGGAAAGTGTGTCAATGGACTTTGTAGGAGGTTTGCCTTTGTCTAAAAAGAGTCACAACTATTTGTATGTCGTTGTTGACCATTTTAGAAAGATGTGTATTCCTATGCCTTGTAAAAAGGAGATCACTGCAGAGTAGACTACTTCTCTTTCTTTCAGCATGTTTGGGTCCATTTTGGATTACCCACATCAATTGTGTCAGATCGGGACTCTCGCTTTCTTGGAGAGTTTTGGACCAGTTTGTGGAAGATGATGGACACCAAATTGAGAAGAAGCACGACATTTCATCCGTAGACTAACAAATAGATAGAGGTTGCAAATTTTACTGTGGTACACTTGTTATGAGGTTATTGTGGGAAACATCCCAAGTTGTGGGATGGACATCTCCCATATGTACAACATTCCTACAACCGAGCAGTGCATTCATCTACGCAACATTCACCATTTGAGACATGCTTTGGTTACCTGCCAAAGAAACCTTTTGATATGGTCTTCGAAAGGGAAGATGGATCCAGTGGACATAATGATAGGGACAAAGCTCAGTAGTTCATTCAGCGAATCCAACAGATTCACCAAGCAGTGAAAGAGCAGTTGGAGAAAAGTCAAGCCCGTTACAAGGCTCGACATGACAAACACCGAGTCGACCATCAATTTCAAGTGGGCGACAAAGTGTGGTTCCATATCAATAAAGATAGGATTAAGGGAGAAGGGAAGAAGTTGAGACCAATCTGGTATGGTCCATTCATCATATTGGAGAAGATTGGAAACAATGTCTTTCGTCTTGATTTGTTGATTTATTTGCAGATGTACTCAATAGTGAATGTAGAGAACTTAAAGCTATATGAGCCACCATTGATCATGGACATAGATGAGGTGGGCACAGTTCTTATAGTTGATGATTTTTCTCCAGAATATCTCGATGAGTTACTAGAAGAAATCATCCTTGACAGAAGGACCAGGACTTCACGACAAGGAGATGTGGACTACCTTCAAGTGGGTTTTAAGGGAATGCACCCCAGCAAGGCAAAATGGCTGGAGAAGGAAAAGGTGAGGGAACAATTCCCTCAATTACCAATTGACTAATGAAAGCTTTTGGTGGTCCAAAAGCTCCTCAATGGGGAGGATTGGTCCAGGTGGACCTTTAGATACAATGGTATGGAAAAGATCAAATTCAAAGTGGCACAAAAGTGAATATCTTGACATCAAATCGAAGTGCTCATCACCTTGATTCCAACGGTGCAAATGGCATTCCAATTCGAGTCCGGATGAGGAAGTAATGGTAGAAAGAAGATTTTACTACCCCTTTGAAAATGAGGCATTTTCATGGTTTTAAGCCTTTTAAAGGGGAGTCTCATCAAAAAACCTGTAGAGGGAAGATTCCACAACCTTCGATCAGTGGTCACTGATCTATCGGGTTGGAGGAAGACAAGTGATTGGAGCATGTTTTCGGAACCGGGCAGATTCGATTGGCAATCGCGATCGGAAATCGGCATCGACATTGACGATCGGTGAAGAGCCCAGATCGTAGCGATTGCGATTGGCTGACGCCAATATCGGCAATCGGCAATCAACAATCCCTGCTGACAGTACCTTTGCTCTAGCAATGCACCGATTGTGATATCGGGGCCAAACCTGACAGGTATATCAGCCCGATTTGATAAATTTGAGGTCTGGGTCTTAAGGTTTCGGTCGGGTTTTTTAGTGTTTTACGGGTATTTTATGTATTATCATTTAAAACGACAAAAATATTATTTTTAAAGGGTAGTTGTACCCATTGATCCTTCAATCCTTCAACTTCTATTCTGAACTAAATGACCCCTGATTTCAGCGGCCTTTATCCTAAATGAGATTATAAAAGCCGATGATTAGAAAAGGCACGAGAGAGGATTTTCTGGCGCACAATTTGAGGCAACAGCTTGTAGGAGGGCCGATTCATCATTTTGTCTGAATTGAGAAAATTTTATATGGTTTCTGCCCCTCTCGATGCCACGGATGTAGTGGTGCTATCCATCTCTTCATCTGAATTCTTCTTTTCTCAGCCATCTTTCAGAAGGGAGGTATAAGCATCTTTTTATGTAGAAGATGATTATATTTTTTCTTTTCATGCCATTTAATATATAAATGCCTCCACATTGATCGAGCAGGGCCCGGAGACGTAGTCCGAGTTGGATAAACTCCGTTATCAAGACTTTGTGTCTTCCTTCATGCTTTTATGTGTTTCTTCTTCTTTTCTTGTGTACAGATTAAGTTTTCTATGCTAAGCTACAATTTTTACATGTGATTCTTTTCATACATCTATAAGAGAAAGTATCCTGGATCATTACATGCCTATTTTAGTCACTCATTTTCATGAACACACCCCAATTAGAAGGTTCATGAAGGATATTAAAAGAGTCGAGCATCAACTATCAAGTTGGCGGAACATATCAAAATTTTTGTCCAAATATTTTATGTAGTACATATCTGTTTTGATTGTTGAATTTCTAGAGAATGATGGCATAAGGTCTAGTACTCTAATGCTGTGTTGGTATCATTGGAAGTTTGACCTCAATTGGGTGAATTAAGCCCTATCTATAAGTAGGAGTTGCATATAAATAAGCTCACTAGATGAGAATTTAATTTCCAGTTGTTAAAGTTTATATTTCTATATTTCAGTAATATGAGGAAAAAGACTCCCACAAAATAAAGTTCAATGGAGTTTTTCTGATTATATAGGTTCATTATATTTTTGACTCCATTCCCAATGGTGAAGGCTACTATTCTGCAAGTTCTAAGCACCTTGAAAGCAAGGCATTGTCCCCAATTGGAGCCAATGTTGTCACTTACTGCAAAATGTGTTTTCATTTGTCCAAAGAGTAAATGAGAAGAGAATTTTGCAGTCATCTTCCAAGCCTCAAAATAACTCAAAGCCCAAGTATGACCCTCTCCACTAGAAAGTTCTCTGAAAGATCTTTCCAACGATATCTGGAAGTCCAAAAATGGACTCCTGGTTCAAAAGTGATGGTCTTCTGAAGTTTCAAGGACTGAAGCCTTGTGAAGGCGTATCATAATATCAGAGATCGTAATATCGGAGGTCTTGACATATTGTTGAACGCATATCAGCGGTCTGGCAACAGTCATACATATTGGTGATCACACACTAGAACATTCAGGCATATAAGCAATCGCAGTTCAATGCTTGGAGGAGATCAACGGATCAAAATATTGTGACCTCGGAAGATCCACAATCGAAAATTATAAATTTTGTAGGTTACAACCTTTTAGACATTGCGAGAGGGGAAATGTGCCGATAGTGTAAAATCACCAGGGGACTCAAATAAAAGTCTATAAAGGATTTCATAGTAAAACCAAACGAATATGGGCCCTTTTCTCTCTCCTCGAGTAGGAGATGTGGCATCATATAATTGGTTCCCAGAAGACACACGTGGCGGCATATGATTGGACCCAATCGGCTACGTGCGATAGCATATGGTTGGTTCTCATAAAACTATAGTGGCATCTAATGTCAACATGATGTGGTAGTATAGAAGGACACATGGTAGTCAGTTATGGCATTTTGAGTTGTCCTAAAGGGGAAATTTGAGTGACACATGTCACCACTCATTAGGTTCCACGTGGAACTAATGACGTCATATCAGAGGTAAAAAATCAGAGGTTGAGGATCTCGACACTTTAGAATAGGTTGCACTTGAGAAACTTCCAATGAAGAGGGATCTAATATATTGGGCTAGCACATGGTCTAGAAGAACATTAAGGACGAGGGGTGTGAACCACTTAACAAAGAAAAAATGGTCCCTGGGCAGGAACAAAAGGCCCTAACACCTTAAGGCTAAGCCTCTTGTCATAGCCCTTAGTCCTATGTCAAGAAATGTCAAAAGGGGCTAAACAAAAGGGGCCAAAGGATATCGAAACTTGTTGTTTTTCAATGTATTTAAGAGTAAAAGTATTGATGAGTAATGTTCCGAGAGTGTGGTACAAAGCTTTAAAGGTGTATGGGCCGGCAACTGAGGTATTGAATGAAGGAATAGAGCAGTTGGAAATGGTAACGGGATCAACCTATGGAAAGCTCTGTAACAAGAAACCAAGGACTCTATGGGAAACAAGAATGAACTCAACTGCTTGATGTGCACGTCCTCGATGAGGAAAATGTAGGTCTAGGACACGGGGAGCATCAATTCCTTTGCATGGAGCTCCACACAAGTAGGTAATGAAATACTGCCAGGTCAATCTCGATTTCTGCTCCATGACAAGCAACCATAGTTGATCACTCCCAACTCTAGAGAGTGGGGAATTCAAGCAGTTAAGGTGGAAAGTGAGAGGTGAATTGAACAAGTAGCAAGAGATGCACATGATGGGAAATACGTGGCCTATCGAGAGGCAATATCAGGAATGGAAAGGAGATATTTTCTTCGTGCATCATCCATTTTTCCTTTTATCTTTTATTCTATAATTTATTGCATTTTAAAGAAGGAATCAAATCCTTTGTAATGATCTGGGGCAGCAAGCCTTCGCACACTGAGACAACTAGTCGATCAAACAACTGGGACTTGGTTAAGATATTTTGTAACTGATTATCCAAACCTCCTCCTCTTCTTATAAATAGGGGGGAGAAACACTTAGAAATGGTTCCCAAATCCTATATTCTAGAGGCCCTTTGTTTGTAGAGAAATCAATTCCATTTTGGCTGATTTTTCTTGGTCATGAGTTCCATCGGCTGACATAATTGTTGAATGTAATTGATTGGTGATTTTGGACTCGATCTCGTATGGTTAATGAAACTGTTTTTGTTGATTCCAATCATATAAATGCACAATATTTTTTCCCGTTTGTATATCACTTCATGTATGTCTTTCTTCCTTTGAAATAGTGTAATTAAGCTACGAGTATCACTCTCTTTCATGGTTGCATATTTTCTGCTAAGTAGTAACAATACTTATGTTAACTACATATTTACTTATTTCCCTGTAATGTGCCCAGATTTACATAATCTTTTTTGGTGAAAAATGTATTCATGATGCATAGAGCTCGGTACCTTAATTAGCGCTCCACTATTTCTACCATTTCACCTCCTCAATCTTCCATACTTTTGCTGGAACTTGTTGCTTAGGATTTTGTGTTATATCCAGCCCTCTACATCCAATTCCCTCCTTTATTTGCTCCTCTTCATTTTTACTACAATGCCAATGTTAAGCTACCTATTTTTGCATGTCGTCTACTAGAAATAAGACATTTATCTTTGATATTAGCCATATTTACCCCTAAATCCTTAGATCTATGTGTCTGCTTGAGTTTACCTTGATGAAGGACTATTGAACCAAGCCCTTGAATGAACACTTTTTCAAACTACGTGACAATATGGAGTGAATGAGAAATCCCTTAGATAATCCTCAAAAGAACTCCTCTCTGTAAGATGTCCCAGACACTGGTGTTCTTTCAACTCGGAGCCTATCTCTAGGAGGCTTCTATATCTTCTGAAGAACTTTTGTGATAGGTGATAAAAAATCTGTAAGACATGACATGGAATTTTAGAAATTCCATGCACAAGCATCTTTGTAAGTTATTGCTGGAACTTTAGGGCTTCAACTCGAGGATACTTCCTCATTTGAAAATACATCCTCTTCTCATACCCTCTCAATTCTACCTCGCAAGATAACATATCCTATAGGTAGCCTACACGAAGCACTAAGGTCCAATCCTCATCCAACCCTTCACAATAGTGTAGCACCGTGGAGAACATCATTGTGGATCATAGAACGCCTCATAGAAAGCGAGCGCAAACCATAAACCAACGTGGTGTCACCCATTTTTCGGGAGCAATGCACCAACCACTAGTTGCCACCCTTTGCTGGAAATGCACCATTTCCTAGCTAGGAACCCTCTGCCAAGTGAGCACCTTCTTCCTGATGAAAATGACTTACACAGACCAAAGGTAGTGGAATGTGAAGATCCTTCTAAGCTCAGCATGGCAAGGATAACCCCAACAAGTATATATTCACATTATGCAAGCTACCAATGCGAATCAAGGCATTTTGAGGCTTATACCCTTCAATTTTTAATGGTTTTTTTATTCTCTAAATGATCCAAGAGGTCATTTCGTTTCCCTCACAAGGTTAGATGGTCCTGCCAATTATAGTTTTGTGATGTCCAACCTCTTTTGCTTCTCACTCAATCTTGTAACATGTTGGCTAAATCCCTCCAAGCATCTAAACATTATATATATTTTCTGTAATATAAAGACATCTAAGTTACCTAAAAAATGTTTAAATTCATTAGAAATTTGAATATGTTTCCTTTTATTTTTATCTTTACAATAAATTAGAGCGTGAGTCCTACAACATCATTTCTTTTATATATCAAATTCAAAACGGCTTAGCAATTTAATTTACTTTGAAAAATTTGAATTTCATAATGATGCAGTCACTTCTCATGTATTTATTATTCTCATTAATCGCTTGTTACATATGATGTCTCATATGTCATCTTATATATTTATGCCATATATAAATTCAAGCTAACTAAATTAATGGTTTATGATGCATAATTCATAGAAAATTTATATATATATATATATATATATATATATATATATATATATATATATATATATATATATATATATATATATATATATATATCTATATATATATATATTCACAATATCTTGTTTTAATGGATATTGTTTTAATGAATGAATGCAATATATTACACATGATACTCATAGTTAATGAATTTTCAAACTTACATAGAGGTGCATAATTAGATTACATATATCTAATTTTTTAAGATATTTTTTTCCTTATAATCTCCCTATTACATAATTTATTAGTGCATAAAAATGGTTAATGTTTCTCCTCTAACCTTTTAATTCCGAAGTTTAGAAACTTACCTCTAAATAATTAAATAAATCTATATTCGTTATCTTAGGACCTTCCAATAATGCACCAATACCCAACATAATAATTTTGATGTTGAGCATTTTACAAATTAAAAAAAAAAAACTAAAACTACAACAACAAAACTCAAACATATTTTTTTGAAAAAAAACATCAATGTGATACTTCTTATTATCTACATATATTAATGAGTTTTTATGTGGTATGAACATAATTTAGGTAACACAACCATATAACCCATACTTTAAAAAATAAAAATCATAGTTGATATATCTATGACAAAAAATAAAAAGCATAGTTGATATATTTATGACAATTTTCAATACATAAAAACTATTTAAAGCTGGCTTGATTTTGTACATTTTAGTCAATTATTTTATATATAGGTTCATTAGAATTTAAAATTTTTATGCAATTCAAGGGGTGTTTGTTTCTTCATATTTCTATTGCATCTAAAATGTTAAAATAGACCACCATAAACTTGCTGTCACTCACTGCTTAAGAAGAGTAATTTGTGTTGGAGAATTTGTTTCTTTCTATCACATGCTTGGAAATAAGTTTTCATTCTTATTTCATGATTATTATTACCATATTCATGCATGCAAAGGTTTGGCTGTCAACATGAAAATACCAAAACAATAGTTGTAAGGGAAAATGATTTATTTGGAAAAGAAGAAGAAATGGTTGTAGGGTATTACCAATTAGTATGATAATACAAGAGCATCTTCCAATGTATGATCAAATCAAAGAAGCTCCAATATCCTTCAGAATGAGACATATCAAATTCATCTTGATATATACCTTGGAGGACTTGGATACTTTATCTCAAGAGAACAATGTGACTAAGGCTCTAGTAATGGTAGTTCCCCACAAGATATCATATGTATCATAATGAAAATAGGGCCCTACATGTAGAAAGAGACATGTAGTTTCTAAAAATAATATGCACAGGGATAGAATTGGTGGGCTGGGTGTAGGCGATATTGACAAACGTTCTAATCCTGATACAATTTCTTCTAATGTTGGCCGAATCCCTTCATCTTCCTCAACTGGAGTATCAGTCATCTATTTCTAGACTGACTGTTTTATAAATTTTCCTTTTTTGGCTACTATCACCAATCCTTTTCCATTGATCAGCTAACCCTTGTTATCGGGAACGATTTCATAACAGAGGCCCTTTTTAGCACTATCGACACTGTTGATAATAGCAATAATGCATTTATATGTAAAATACACTATCAGCGGGTTATTCCATATTAAACAGACCTGAAGGTAATATAAACCCCGGCTTAAAGAAACTTGAGATTCACCTTCCAAAACCCGTCGCACCTCCTCACCGTTGATCTCTTTAAGATCGAACGGTTTCAATGCTACAGACCTTGACACTTACTCCACGCCCGTGGACCATCAATCTGTTCCGCGAGATCTAACGGTTCATATATATTTTGGCTGGCAGACCTGCGCACTCCAAATCCACCCTAAAAGGTGGCTTCTCTCGCTCTTCTCTCTACTTTGTGGCACGAAGCATATGGAATCGGGGCCGGAAGGGCAATACCACTTACAGTCTTCTGTCCACCCGAACTCCGTCGTGGTTTCTTCAAACTTGCAATGCGATAACTATACTCCACCGATCCAACAGTTGCGATAGATCGCGATCCAACGGTCATGATTAAATCGCATATCGCATAGTTGCAATCCTCCAAGCCAAGCTCTATCCACTCTAAAGCATTGATCTGATAACTTTACGAACCCGATATGGATATAAGCTGCACTTTATAAGATTTCAAGTCCGGATTCCAAATCCAGACTAAGTTTTTCATTGTTTCTTATTGTAAACTAGAATTTAGCTTGTAGGACTAAAATGATGCATAAATGGGAAACATAGCACGCCGATGTGAAGGGAAAACACTCAAACCAACTCTTAACTATAAAACCAAGCTCAACCGCTGTTAGAAAGACTTAAAAGAAAGCGATGTGTGAATGCCAAAGATACACATAAATTCAAGATTTAACAGATAAACAGATGTCCAGATGCACAAAAAGATTTTCAGAGATCACAATGACTCCAGTTTCGACCAAAACACAGAGATATCTTCCTCTTTCCTTAATAAATATGAGATAAAACCACTCGGTCAAAATCCCTTTACAATAGCATAAAGGTTACATATATACTGGTTTGTTTTAACAACCAGATCCTAAAAAAAGGCTAAAATTTATTACTGCTGTCTGTTTTGCGAGGCAATCTCCTCGAGAATCTCCACTACGCTAATTAATCTTATATGTTATATGAGGTATTCTCCTCGAGAACCTCCACTACAACTAACTAATTTAACACTGATTACATCATGATTTAATCCTATATTCTAGTTCTATGCTTAACTAGAAAAACATGGAAATTGATGGCTAAAGGATCCCACTCCTTTTCTTATAGATTTGTTTGTATTTTTGGAATAAGTTTGAAGTCTTTTCCCTCCAAATCTCATGCTCCTGCATCATAATATTGAGGAAAAAATTCTTCATGGGCTCCTATCCATGAGCTCTTCTACATAACTGCTCAACTTCTGTAGCATGTTTTCTGTTACCCAAGTAGCTTTAGCAATTGTTTGATCCTTCCATTTGACCAAACACTGAAAATACTCTGTCCTCTATGTTATCACTCAGGTTGTCCCTTGGCTCGTTGAGGGATACGACCAAGGTAACCACAGACCAATCTTTGGATTGCAGGTCCTAGCCTACCTGCAATCAGACAGGGATCTCTCTTTATAATTTAGCTTTGTTTTTGGAGTGATTTTTAGGCTAGTTATGATGTACATGGGTTTTGTTTAAGTTTGGTGGGATGGATGGATGATGTTTCAGACAGAGTTGGAATGCAAAGTGTGAGAGGTTCAGACCATTGGGCATGGAGTCAAGGATTAAGGGCTACTGGGTGTGTCTTCATTGGCAAAGAGGGACTACAAAGCATGATAGCTAAACAAGGAACAATATCAAGCTGGAATAAGGATGAAATGGAGGTCAGGGAATGAAAGGCAACTAAGTAACTTTCATTATGCTAACAGAGGGAAAATGAGAGAATATCATCTAGGAGCAATCAAGGATTCCTAAACAGCATTCATATATGAAAGAACTAGTGTAAATATGAGCAATGAAGTATTCATATTCAGGCCTAATTCTGAGGAAAACATAGAGAAATCACAGAAATTGAGCACAGAGTAGAGCTAAGTAAGATCTGAGCTATTCTTCTTTCCTGCAATCTAGATCATGATACCTATATGATATACTAAACATAGAAACTGAAAGACAAGTGAGAAAGACTTATTGATCCATGAAGAAGCACGAGAATTATGTAATTTGCTCTTCAACCATAAAATCCACAACCAGACAGTTCATAAGCAATGCATTCCAGTAATCTTTGTTCATAAAAGTTCTCAAAATATATAGCGCAAGTCTAGAATGACCTTCTCAACCAACCAACCAAGCAACTCTTAAAACAATTTTTGGGGAGGTATTTATAAGCAAACTATCTACAAACAGATCTGATAAAAAGATCTGGGGAAATAACTGCGATTAACCTAACTTCTACTGCAAGTAAAGCAAAAAATATCTATTTTGAGCTGCGCTGGAGGCAGCTCCATCAAAAATGAGTTAATATGCGTCCTTTGGGCTCTGTGCTGTTCATTTTACAATAACTGCTTCTTGATCTCTGATCTGCTGATCTTAGGTGGCTTTAATGTGCATTAATCTCGATCTGATGAGCCTTTAGATGGATTTTACTGCTCCACTGGTACTCTTTGACTTGTTGGGATCTTTTCTAATGCTCATCTGCTTTGGCATTAAGTCTTCCACCGATACTTTTTAACTGATACACTTTTCTGTTGTTTCGATGCACTTTTTCTTCACTGATACACTTTAACTCTGCAAAATCGCCCTTGCCTTATCACTTTATAGCGAGATATGACTGTTACTGTCTTCTTTATTTCTTTTTGTGGGCTTAGAAGGTCTATCGGCGTTGGCCGATCAAAATATGATAAAAAAGGAAGAGGACTTCATAATAGTGGAGGATTTGTGGACTGGTAGCTTGTGCTGAGGCCGTGCTCATTGTCCGGAGCCAATTTGGGTTTCCGCGGCATTTTGGCGCGCCCTTTTTTTTGTGATGACGTCAACATGACGTCATCGATGGGTCCCAGGTACGGCAAGATGACGTGGCAGCTGACTGGGGTGATGACGTGGCACATGACACGGTGGCAGGGTGGGGACGCAGGCAGACGGCAGTAAGTGGTTTTATCGGACCGCCTTTTGTACGGGGGCGGTAAGTGTCAGAGGAGGCCCGATGCAATGAAGACAGGGCACGCGTCCCTGCGTATGGTGGTAAAACCACCCTCTATCGGATGCTAACATCCCGCCACCTCGCCGCTTCCATCCACCGTCGGATCGGGGAGAGCGGATCGGAGGGCCGACGGAGTGCGAAGCTGGCGGCAGGTTAAATGGGCAAAAGCGACTGTAAGCGGGAGAAATATGATTTAAAAGGGCGGGAGCGATTACTTTTAATAAAAGGAAATGGATAAATGCGGGCCGTTGGATCATGCATAGGCGGATCGGACGGCTGAGGATAAGTCGCAATATCACATCGGCGGGGGGCAATGGGTCATGAATATATGGGATAAGTGATGCGGCGATGAGCGATATAATATAAACCGTTGGATGCGGGGGTTAATCGGACGGCAGGTGGGCGATTGCTAAATCGCGTCGGTGGAGGGGTAATGGGGAAGGCTTAATGTTTGCGCGATAAGCGATAGTGATATTGCATCGGATGCGATAGCGATATCGCATCAGAGGAATGTCATCGGGGCATAAACAAATGGGGCCAACACTTGACTGCTACCTCTGACAGCGATATCGCGTCGGAGGGGGGTTAATGTAATCGGAGGAGGGATTTAATGCATGGAGAAGGGTTATATGCCTTGAAAAAGGTTTTCACATGATCGGAAGAAGGTTTTATACATCAGAGGAGGGATTTTAATGCATCGGAAGGGGTCCAATGCATTGGAAGATGGTTAAATGAGCAAAATGAGGGTTCTTACTAAGTTTCAAGTAAACTTAGTAATTCCCAAGGCAATATTTATGGTTATATTTCAACCAAAAGAGGGGATATGTATATAAAGGGGATTTTTACTATATTTTTAATATGGGGAGGGGAAATAAAGAGGGATTTACATAATAGAGCTCGAAATTAATATGAATTTTGATCAGAAAGTGGTAAGGATAGAGATTTTAGGCTACAAAGTGAAAATAGGACTTATAGAAGAAATATGAGCACCTTTAAGCAAAGCAGATCTTTACTTAGGAAAATGTTATGGAATATGATGAATTTTGAGATATTAAGCAAATCTTAACATCTTTAAGGGAAATTAGTGAATGATTTTGGGAAAAGGAAGAAGGGGAAGTTAGTCATGCCTCGCTTGATCTGCTCCAAAGGAAAACTGCTTTATACTTGTGATCCGAAGTAAATAAACATTTTGAAATACACAAGTGATGACACTTATTCATTCTACAACCTCAAAAACTACCTACCCAGCCTACTTAGCCTAACATTTTTTCTTCTTTTTGTTTGGGTGCACTTAGACTTGCAAACCCAGCTTTTCATCTTTTTCTTTTGGCTATCCTCCTATCTAAACCTATCCTTATTTCTTCCAGGGGCTCAGATTAAACAATTGAGCACCCTTGATTCTCTACCTATCTAATAATCTACCAAGATTAAACAGTTTGGACAGATATTTATTCTCTATCTTCTAAAACAAGAAATTTAAACCTAGGGAAACCAAGATTAAGCTGTTTGGCCTTCCCTTAACTGTGAAACTCTTCAAAAATGGGATATAGTAGTGGCATTTGAGCTAGCACACTTTCCTGGCCTTTTGTTTGGGGTTCATTTCTTTTATTTTTCTCTTGGCCAATTCATTCTTTTTGCCCTTTGATTTTTCTTTTAGGGCATACCCTCTTTACATTTTTTAATTTTTCTGAGTTTTCTTCGAAATATGGAACTTTTGCAGCATGAAAAAGATGACATATTTGGCATGTAAATAGTCAATCATGAAATATGAAACCTATTGTATAGGAGGTTAACAGTGGCTCCACATGGGGATGGCTTTTTCTAGATGAAAAGCCAAGAACAGCAGGTCAGAATGCCTTGGTCTTCAACTGTTGTTGTAATCTAAAAACTTCCTTCTTCTTAATGCTTTTGACTGAATTCTTATAAGCTAATATGCAGTATCCTTTTTGAGCTGAATTGCAGAAAAATTACAGCTCTACTTCTTGCCTTTTGGGTGCTTGTAAACATATTCAAATCTGCCCTGAGCACTTTCTTTGAAATTAATTCAAAACAGAGATCAAATGGTGCATTTTCTTTGATCCTTCCTTCAAAATTTGCTACGTTATTCCCTTATCGGACTGCTGAAAAAGTAAAAACAAAGTGTTGATAATGCAAATATTAATGTACAAAATAACACACATCTGTGTTATATTCAAAAGGGGTCAAAATAATGCTTTAGCATGCGGCCATTAACAGGGCCTTCCTCAGCTTCGCTGCCATCCAAACTCTTGAGAAAATATGTATTGTTGCCTTGCACTGCTTGAATAACATATGGCCCTTTCCACAAAAAATCGAATTTGCCATGCTTTCCTTTATCTTCTCTTCTCGAGTCCCATCTTAGCACTTTGTTGCCTATGTAGAAATCTTCAGCCTTTGTTCTCTTGTCAAACATTTTCTTCAGCTTCTCTTGCAAAATCTGAGCTCTGTGATACACTTGCTCTCTTGTTTGCTGAAGATGGATGGTTTGATTGATTCTTCTTTGGATATCATTAGGCTCAGCTTGAATTTCTTGTAGAAGCTTGATCACAGGGATTCCCAAAGATGAAGGGAATCTTGCCTCCATGCCATAGACTAACTCATATGGGCTCGTACCAATGGATCTCTTAGTTGTCAATCTATCAGCCCATAGGGCATTCACAAGCTTCTTGTGCCAATTCTTTTTGTTCTCCTCCAAGACTTTCTTGATGATATTAATGAGGCTTTTGTTGGATGACTCTGCCAGACCATTACCTTGAGGGTAATAGGCTGAGGAGTGACCCAAGGTAATGTGAAATTTGTGGCAAAAACTGATCATTTTCTTGGATTTAAAGGTAACGACATTGTCTGTAATGATTTTTTCGGGACAGCCAAATCTGGACAGGATGTGTGTTTCTAGGAATTGGATGATGATTGAGTCATTGGCTTGCCTACAAGGGATGGCCTCAATCCACTTGGTAAAGTAATCTGTGGCAGTTAAAATCCATTTGTGTTGGCCTGAAGAGGAGGGGTGAATTTCACTAATGAAGTCTAAACCCCATTGTTGAAATGGTTTCTCGGTTGAAATGGGCTTAAGGGGTAAGGGCAGCAGCTTTCTTTTGCCTTCAAAGGTCTGGCACTTGTGGCATGAAACAACAAATTTCCTCACATCGGCAAATAGGGTGGGCCAATAGTAACCAGCCCTTAGTATTTTATTAGCTGTAGAATTCCAATATAAGTGCCCTCCACAGTCCCTTGCATGAAATTCTTTCACAACATTGTCAGTTTCATTCAAAGTTAGACAATTAAGCAATATTCCTTCATGATTTTTCCAAAATAGGGCACTATCTAAGACACAAAATTTTAATGCTTTCATCTTTAAAAATCTCTTTTTGGTTCTGGACAACCATGGAGGAGCATGCAGGTTGAACAATATAAAACATATGTCAGCATACCAAGGTGATTCTAAAAAGGCTTGATTGATCTGTGGAGTCGCCAGCTCCTGTTCGTTGTCCAGTTCATTAATGTCAAGGGCTTGGAAATTGGTTTCGGTCATCAGTTTGGCTAGACCTTGTCCTTTTATCAGTTTAGTGGGCTTTATCTCAACGTCATATTCTAGGATATTGGCAATCCATTTGCCCCTTTTGCCTTCAATTCCCTCTTGAGTTAGGATGTCTTTTACAACAGCGTTTGGAACATATGCAATGACATGGGAGTATAAGATGTAAACTCTGAAATCTTTGATGGCCTTAACAAGGGCATATGCCTGCTTTTCCATGATTTGATATTTTAAGGGCGCATCCCTAAGGGCTCGGCTGAAGAAAGCAATGGGCTTTTAATTTCCCTGGTCATCTTTTTGTAATAAGATAGCAGCAATGGTATGTTCAGATGCAAAGGAAAAAATGATGAAATCTTTATCAAATTTCAGGCTTGTGAGGACTGGTGTTTGCCTTAAGGCTATCTTGATGCCCTCAAAGGCTTGCTTGGCCTCTAATGTCCATTTAACTTTGGAATCTTTCTTCAGCATATTGTTTAACAATCTTATCAGCTCGGCCAAGTTTGGGATAAATCTTCTTAGGAAATTGATCTTTCCTAGAAAAGCTTGCAGCTCTTTGATGTTTCTTGGATAAGGGACTTGAAGAATAGCTTGAATTCTGTTTGGATCAATCCTAATACCATCCTTTGAAATAATATGGCCTAGAAGTTTACCTTCCTCTAGGCCAAACAAGGACTTTTTTGGATTTAAAGATATGCCATATTTTATGCATGTTAGGAACACTTGCCTTAGGTGTTTTAGATGTTCTTGATCAGATTTTGAGAATGGGGTAAGGTCATCAAGGTAGACTACTAAGAACTCATGGATTTCCTTGGCAGAGGCTATGTCCATGGCCCTTTGAAAGGTAGCACCTGCATTCTTAAGTCCGAAAGGCATTTTTACATATTTAAAGGTTCCCCATGGTGTTGTAAAGGCTGTTTTATCCTGATCATCCGGGTGAACTAATATCTGATTGAAACCTGAAAAGCCATCAAGCAATGAAATTCTTGAAGACCCCACTACCCTTTGTAGAATATGGTCCATCTTTGGTAATGGGTAGTGGTCTTTAAGGGAGACTTGGTTCAAATTTCTTAGGTCCACACATAGCCTAATCTCACCTATTCTCTTTCTTGTGAGAACAAGATTGGATAACCATTCTGAAAATCTAATGGGTGCAATAATACCAGCCTCAAACATTCTCTTTACTTCTTTTTCAATCAAAGGGAGAAGCACATGATTGATTCTCCTTAATTTCTGTTCGAAAGGCTTTTGATTTGGTTTCAATGGAATGGTATGTTGAATTACTGAAGTATCATAGGACTTGAGGTCCTCATAACTCCAAGAAAAAACATCTTGGAACTCTTTAAACAAGTCAACATATTTTGGCTTTTGATCAGGAGGCAAAGACTTGGACAATTTTATCATTTTGGGCTTTTCTGTTGTCCCAATATTACAGTCTTCAATTGCAACGTTTAAGGGTTGCATCTTTGGATTCTTGGGGATATCATTTGCATCAAAAATATCTTCTAATGGGGTTAAGCTCGTGGGCAGAAAGTTGTCTTTTAGTTCAATAATTTCAGCCTCTGCTCTAGCTATTTCATCCAAATTCGTCTGTTTCAGCTCTTGTATGTTTTTGTCATAAAAAATGGTTGGGTGCAAAGTTTGTTTTGCTGCTTCAGCTGATGTGGTATGCTCATTTTGGCTCATTTTCTGTTGTTCATCCATGGCATCGGTATCAATGTTTAAACTTGAAAATTCTTCTTGTATCGTGAGGAAATTATTGATCTGTGCATCATTTTCAAAGACTTTCCAACTCTTAACATTGTCTAGGACTGCAGGCCTGTTTTTTATCTCGGCTGTGAAATGGTGATGGGGCTCGAATGGAAGCTTGCAAGTGCTAGCAAAAGTTGCTAGGCTATGTGCATGTAGATTATGGCTTCTTGAGACTTTAGTAAGTTGGGATTCTATGAAGGTATTGCGTATTTCAGTGGCTGCCTTCCTATAAGCTCTTAGCCTATTATCATTAGTGACAAAGTTGCCTTTCATTTGCTATATAATCAAATCAGAGTCTCCTAGAATTAAAACTTTTGTTGCTCCTAGATCTCTAATCAGTTTAAGACCTAAAAGGAGGGCTTCATACTCTGCCATGTTGTTAGTACATTTGAAATTTAATCTATAGGCATGACCCTCTGCATGGTTGGTTTGCCTATTGTGGATCCATATTCCTGCCCCTGCTCCTAGCTTATTTACTGACCCATCAAACTCTAAATACCATAGGATTTCATGGTCTTGACTATCATTGGGAGCTGTAATCATTTTTGGAGTGGGCAGATTGGAATTCTCTGTTTTGGGAGGTTCTTCTTGTGTGCTAGTTGCATCAATTGTTTTAACAGTTTCATGGCTTTGGGCAATTGATTTTTCATTTATGCATGTTTCTTGCTCTAAAGCCAAAGGCTTATCATCAGTTGGAGGACAGCTATCATCATTATACAAGATAAAAGAATCCATATCAGAATGGATTGAATAGATAGGAAAGTTTTGGGGCTTTTCCTCACTGCTTACCACATACTTCATCAATGTTTCCCTATACAGTCTCTTTGGTTGCCCAAAGACTGAAATAGTGGCATAGGACAGGTCTAATTGCAAAGATCCTTGGAGTTTGGCTCCCCAAGATCTTGATAAGAGCATACCATATTTGGGTGGAATATCAGCTACCACCACGTCCATCAGGATTGTTTTATTCGGGTATTGGACTAAAGACACACATAAATCTTTGATTAAGCCTAAACACTTGACTTGACTAGAATCAAATGAGAATAAGTCTTTGTATGGTCTAGTGACATCTAGGTTTAGTTTCTCCATTACAGCTTTGGGCATTAGGTTGTGTGAAGCACCTGAATCAAACATTGCATTGTGCAATACTTTATCATGTATGTGTAAACTGACATAGAAGGGTAGAACAGCTCCATTGGCTGATTTACCATCGACTTCAGGACCGAAAAGCAGCTCAGGTTGATCATCTAAGACATTAACATCATCCCTATTCTCTGGAATTTGCAGTGATCTTTTGATTTGCTGTCTGTATACATCATGTTTAGCAAGCTCAGAGAGAGGAATAGATATCTTTAGTTTACCAATTTCTGCTTCTAAATCAAAAGGTTTTTCTGATTGGGTTTTAGTATAGTGACTGGCAGATTTTCCCTTTTCAATTGCACTTTCAGCGATTTTCTCTTGATTATCAGTGCTATCTTGAAGTATTTCTATTTTGGAAAGGCTTTCAGGAGTGCTGTTTGAATTCTCTTTTGAGGAAGAGGATACCAATGGCTGGTTTTTAAAGGTCTGCACATCTGATATATCCTCTATGGTCACTTCTTTTGGATTTGGGACTGTTTTTTCAGAAGGTTCTGTGAGGATTGCCTTGTCTTTTATTTTCTTGGGTTGTTTGGTATCCTTTGGTTTGATAGGTTCAGGCACATCTATGGTTCTGGTCCTAAATTTGTACTACTTGTGGACTTCATATACTGCTGTATCATAGCCTTCCTTGAAGTCATATGATTCTCCAGACTTGGTTTGGAATTGATTGATATCATGATCATCTTGGTCTTCTTGGGTTAGAAAAACTTGTTGTTCACTCTTCAAACCCATCAAGTTGATATGAGAGTCCTCTATTGGCTCACTAGATGTGGATGCTTCAACATAGTTCTCTTGAAAAGGAGGTCTTATGTTATGGTCGGGGCTAGCCCTTCCAACGTTTGGGTTTTTTCTAAAGTTTGGGTTTCTGATAGTATTACCTTGTTGTCCATCCCATGATGTTTTTCTTTCAATAGTTCCCATTCTATCTTCAAAACTATGCATGTTATTCATGATTGCATCCAGTTTTTGCTCAATAGCTGAAGGCTCTTCTTTAAAAGTAGTTCTTCTCTCAGCTCTTGCTCTGTTTCTCTTGGCAATTAGGTTTGCCTCCACACTAACAGCTACATTCTGCATGTCTGCTAAGCTTTGAGGGGCTCTTTCCCTCAATTGATATGCCATGTCGGAATCAAAACCATCAGGGAATTTATATAAAGCTAGATCAGGTGGAGGCCTAAGGTTCTGTGGGATTGCATTGTAAACATTGTTAAATCTTGCGCAGTAGTCTAAGACAGCTTCTTGTGGACCTCTTTTTATGGTGTCATATTCGGATAATATGTGCAGAGGGTCCTTCTTCTTCTCCCACCTGTTAAGAAATGTTTGGTAAAGGGCCTCTGGGTCAGCTATGGAATTTGCAGGAAGAGCTCTAAACCAAGGCCTTACATCTCCTGTTAAACTTTGGACAAAAATCTTCATTCTTACATGATCATCATCTATTTCATAATTCTCAAAATAGTCCTGCATTTTCTTGGTATGTTGCAGGGCAGTGTTAGAACCAGTACCATCAAAATATGTGATTTTAGTTTGATAATCCTGAGGCATAGCCCCTGGATTTGCAGGCAGCTGTAAAGGGGCATATCTGTTAGCCATATTTACAGGTATAAGTGGAACAACAGGAAGAAATGGAACAACTGGGACAGTAGTAACAACAATGGTAATAGGAGGAGTATGTGCAGTGAATGGAGGAGTGGAAAAGGTGCTTTGAGAGGTGGATGAGGAACTAGGAGAAACAATTGTGTGAAGATGGAATGAAACTTTAGAAGGGGTTGGAATATAGCCTTGGGAAATTGCTTCAGGACTCGAATCAGAAATATCCTCTTTCCCTTCTTGTTTCCTTAGAAACTTTGGGATTAAATTGGGATTTTCAAAAGTAGCTGGGGGATTTGGGTCTAGATTTGACCTGGTATAGCGAGATTTATTCTTTGGAGCCAACTTCTAGCTTGTTTTTTGGAATTTTCTGAAGATTTTCCCTAGTGGAGTCGCCAATGATGTTATCACTCAGGTTGTCCCTTGGCTCCTTGAGGGATACGGCCGAGGTAACCACAGACCAATCTTGGGATTGCAGGTCCTAGCCTACCTGCAATCAGAGAGGGCTCTTTATTTATAATTTAGGTTTGTTTTTAGAGTGATTTTTAGGCTAGTTATGATGTACATGGGTTTTGTTTAATTTTGGTGGGATGGATGGATGATGTTTCAGACAGAGTTGGCATGCAAAGTGTGAGAAGTTCAGACCATTGGGCATGGAGTCAAGGATTAAGGGTTGCTGGGTGTGTCTTCTTTGGCAAAGAGGGACTACAGAGCATGATAGCTAAACAAGGAACAATATCAAGCTGGAATAAGGATGAAATGGAGGTCAGGGAATGAAAGGCAACTAAGTAACTTTCATTATGCTAACAGAGGGAAAATGAGAGAATATCATCTAGGAGCAATCAAGGATTTCTAAACAACATTCATATATGAAAGAACTAGTGTAAATATGAGCAATGAAGTACTCATATTTAGGCCTAATTCTGAGGAAAACATAGAGAAATCACAAAAATTGAGCACAGAGTACAGCTAAGTAACATCTGAGCTATTCTTCTTTCCTGCAATCGAGATCATGATAGCTATATGATATACTAAACATAGAAACTGAAAGACAAGTGAGAAAGACTTATTGATCCATGAAGAAGCACGAGAATTCTGTAATTTGCTCTTCAACCATCAAATCCACAACCAGATAGTTCATAAGCAATGCATTCCAACAATCTTTGTTCATAAAAGTTCTCAAAATATACAACGCAAGTCTAGAATGACCTTCTCAACCAACCAACCAACCAACCCTTAAAACATTGTTTGGGGAGGTATTTATAAGAAAAATATCTACAAACAGATCTGATAAAAAGATCTGGGGAAATAACTGCGATTAACCTAACTTCTACTGCAAGTAAAGCAAAAAATATCTATTTTGAGTTGCGCTGGAGGCAGCTCCATCAAAAATGAGTTAATATGCGTCCTTTGGGCTCTGTGCTGTTCATTTTACAATAACTGCTTCTTGATCTCTGATCCGCTGATCTTAGGTGGCTTTAATGTGCATTAATCTCGATCTGATGAGCCTTTAAATGGCTTTTACTGCTCCACTGATACTCTTTGACTTGTTGGGATCTTTTTTAATGCTCATCTGCTTTGGCATTAAGTCTTCCACTGATACTCTTTAACTGATACACTTTTCTGCTGTTCTGATGCACTTTTTCTTCACTGATACACTTTAACTCTGCAAAATCGCCCTTGCCTTATCACTTTATGGCGAGATATGACTGTTACTGTCTTCTTTATTGCTTTCTGCGGGCTTAGGAGGTCTATTAGCACTGGCCGATCAAAACATGATCAAAAAGGAAGAGGAATTCATAATAGTGGAGGATTTGTGAACTGGTAGCTTGTGCTGAGGCTGTGCTCATTGTCTGGAGCCAATTTGGGTTTCCGCGACATATTGGTGTGCCTTTTTTTTGTGATGACATCAGCATGATGTCATCGACGGGTCCTCGGTACAGAAATATTACGTGGCAGCTGACTGGGGCAATGACATGGCACATGACACGGTGGCAGGGTGGGGACGCAGGCAGATGACAGTAAGTGGTTTTATCGGACTGCCTTTTGTACGAGGGCGGTAAGTGTCAGAGGAGGCCCAATGCAATGAAGATAGGGCACGCATCCCTGCGTATGGCGGTAAAACCACCCTCTATCAGACGCTAACATCCCGCCACCTCGCCGCTTTCGTCCACCGTCGGATCGGGGAGGGTGGATCGGAGGGCCGAGGGAGTGCGAAGCTGGAGACAGGTTAAATGTGCGAAAGCGACTGTAAGTGGGAGAAATATGATTTAAAAGGGCGGGAGCGATTACTTTTAATAAAAGGAAATGGATAAATGCGGGCCGTTGGATCATGCATAGGCGGATCAGACGGCTGAGGATAAGTCGCAATATCGCATCGGCGGGGGGCAATGGGTCATGAATATATGGGATAAGCGATGCGGCGATGAGCGATATAATATAAACCGTTGGATGCGGGGGTTAATCGGATGGCGGGCGGGCGATTGCTAAATCGCGTCGGCGGAGGGGTAATGGGGAAGGCTTAATGTTTGCGTGATAAGCGATAGTGATATCGCATCGGATGCGATAGCGATATCACATTGGAGGACTGTCATCGGGGCATAAACAAATGGGGCCAACACTTGACTGCTACCTCTGACAGTGATATCGCGTCGGAGGGGGGGGGGGGTTAATGCAATCGGAGGAGGGATTTAATGCATGGAGAAGGGTTATATGCCTTGAAAAAGGTTTTCACATGATCGGAAGAAGGTTTTATACATCGGAGGAAGGATTTTAATGCATCGGAAGGGGTCCAATGCATTGGAAGATGGTTAAATGAGCAAAATGAGGGTTCTTACTAAGTTTCAAGTAAACTTAGTAATTCCCAAGGCAATATTTATGGTTATATTTCAACCAAAAGAGGGGATATGTATATAAAGGGGATTTTTACTATATTTTTAATATGGGGAGGGGAAATAAGGAGGGATTTACATAATAGAGTTAGAAATTAATATGAATTTTGATCAGAAAGCGCTAAGGATAGAGATCTTTAGGCTACAAAGGGAAAATAGGACTTATAGAAGAAATATGAGCACCTTTAAGCAAAGCAGATCTTTACTTAGGAAAATGTTATGGAATATGATGAATTTTGAGATATTAAGCAGATCTTAACATCTTTAAGGGAAATTAGTGAATGATTTGGGGAAAAGGAAGAAGGGGAAGTTAGTCATGCCTCGCTTGATCTGCTCCAAGGGAAAACTGCTTTATACTTGTGATCCGAAGTAAATAAACATTTTGAAATACACAATTGATCACACTTATTCATTCTGCAACCTCAAAAACTACCTACCCAGCCTACTTAGCCTAACATTTTTTCTTCTTTTTGTTTGGGTGCACTTAGACTAGCAAACCCAGCTTTTCATCTTTTTCTTTTGGCTATCCTCCTATCTAAATCTATCCTTATTTCTGCCAGGGGCTCAGATTAAACAGTTGAGCACCCTTGATTCTCTACCTATCTAATAATCTGCCAAGATTAAACAGTTTGGACAGATATTTATTCTCTATCTTCTAAAACAAGAAATTTAAACCTAGGGAAACCAAGATTAAGCTGTTTGGCCTTCCCTTAACTGTGAAACTCTTAAAAAATGGAATAGTTCTTCAAAAATGGGATATAGTAGTGGAATTTGAGCTAGCACACTTTCCTCGCCTTTTGTTTGGGGTTCATTTCTTTTATTTTTCTCTTGGCCAATTCATTCTTTTTGCCCTTTGATTTTTCTTTTAGGGCATACCCTCTTTACATTTTTTAATTTTTCTGAGTTTTCTTGGAAATATGGAACTTTTGCAGCATGAAAAAGATGACATATTTGGCATGTAAATAGTCAATCATGAAATATGAAACCTATTGTATAGGAGGCTAACACTCTGGTTTCCTTGAACACTTTCTAGCTCCAATTCCTTTGCTCTAGGTAGTTGTTTTACCTAGTCAATTTCCTATGTCTCTTGGTCTTCTTTGGTATCTTTTGTAGTTTCACCTTCATACTTGTACAGATCAACAACATTAAAAACTGGAGATATTCCAACATGAGGGGGTAATTTAATTTCATATGCTATTGCAGAAAATTTCATTAACACTTTGCATGGTCCAATTTTCTTGAAATTTATCTTGTTATACACCCTCTTTAGAAATCTTTCTTTCCTTAAGTGTGCTAAAACCAAATCTCCAACTTCAAATTTCACCTCTCTTCTTTTCATGTCTGCTCTGGTTTTGTACTTGGTGTTGCTATCCTGTAGCTGTTGTTTCACCTATTCATGTATTGCTTGCATTTCTGAAGCAAAATATTCACCCTCTGCACTTCTCATCTCATCTTTTCCCAAGTTTCTTAACTCAGATACTCCTCTTGGATGCATTCCATAAACTATATGGAATGGACTCTGCCCTGTACTCCTGTCAGGTGAGGAATTATATGCATATTCCGCCTGTGCCAACACTTGATTCCACTACTTTGGATTTTCTATAGTAAGACCCCTTAAAAGGTTACCCAAACTCCTGTTCGCAAATTCAGTCTGTCCATTAGTTTGTGGATGATAGGAAGAACTGAAACTCAATTTAGTTCCCAACTTCTTCCATAGTGTCCTCCAGAAATGTCCAACAAATTTGGAATCACTGTCTAAGACAATAATCTTAGGAAACCCATGCAATCTTACAATCTCCTTGAAAAACAAATTAGCAATGTGAGTAGCATCACTGGTTTTATAACATGGAATAAAATGTGCCATTTTTGAAAATCTGTCCACTATAAAAAAATTGAATCATTTCCACTTCAGATCTCATTTTTGGCCAGAAATAAAATCTGTTCAACTGTTCATAAGTCTTATCTATACCAAAATGTCCTGTTAGTCCACCACTATGTTTCTCTTTGATTAAGTTCTACCTCATAGAACAATTTGGTATGCGCGTCTGATTTCTCTTAAAAAACAATCCATCTTGTAAGAAATAATCCAACCATTTATTCCTATCTATCAAAATAGGACTCTTACAAGCTTCAAATGTTTCTTTAAAATCTAAACCTGTCTTAGACAAGTCTTTAAGAAAATCAAAACCCAACATTTGAATTTGACTCTCTAGAAGTAATGTATTTCTCCTACTTAAAGCATCTGCAACTTTGTTTGATTGGCCATTTATATGCTTCAAGACAAAATGAAAGCCCTGGAGATACTCTACCCATTTGGCATGTTTCTGGTTAAGCTTTGGCTACTGCATAATATACTGCAATGGATTTTTATCTGAATAGATTATGAACTCTTTTGACATTAGATAATGTCTCCACTTATTCAATGACCGCACAACTGCATAAAACTCTTTATCATAAGACGAATACTTCTTCTTTGAATCGTTCAATGTTTCACTAAAATAAGATATAGGTCTATCTTCTTGACTTAAAACACCTCCAATAACTTCTCCATTGGCATCACATTTCACTTGGAAAGGTTTACTAAAATTAGGTAGGACCAAAATAGGTTTTTTAGTGATGTTCTTCTTCAACATATGAAAATTATTTTCTGCCTCAGCAGCCCATCTAAATGGTTGTTTATCGTTATTTATTGTCTCAATAATAGGAGCATTAATCTTGCTAAAATTCCTTAAGAATTTCCTATAAAAACTATCAAGATCATGAAAACTTCTTACCTCAAAGACACTTTTAGGTGAAGGCCACTCCATGACTGCCTTGATCTTCTCTGGATTCATCTTCAATCCTTCAACAAAAACAAGAAAACCCAAATACACTAATTCCTCTTTCATGAATGAACACTTCTTCAAATTCAATAATAATTTCTCTTGTTGTAACCTTTGTAAGACATAATTCAGATGTCTCATGTGCTCCTCCTTAGACTTGTTGTAAATTAATATATCGTCCAGATATACTATTACAAATTTACCAATAAACCCCTTAAGAACTTCATTCGTGAGTCTCATAAACGTACTTGGTGCATTTGAAAACCCAAAAGGCATCACTCTCCATTCATATAATCCTTCATTTGTCTTAAAGGCAGTTTTCCACTCATCCCCTTCTCTTATCCTTATATGATGATACCCACTCTTAAGATCTAGTTTTGTAAAATACTTTGCTCCACTCAAACAATCCATCAAATGTTCAATTCTAGGTAAAGGAAATCTATACCTGATTGTGATTTTATCGATGGCTCTTGAAGCGGTACACAATCTCCAGCCTCCATCTTTCTTTGGACTCAACACTGGACTCAAACTCTCTCTAATCAGTCTTTTGTCAAGCAGTTCCTGAACCTGCTTTCTAACCTCTTCATTTTCTATGGGAGTCATTCTATAAGCTTCTTTGTTTGGTAGATTTGCTCCAGGAAGCAAATCTATATGATGGCTAATTCTTCTAATGGGTGGTAACTCATTAGGAAAATCATCAACAATGATATCACAATAGTTGTCCAACATTTCTTGAATTTATATGGGTAAATCAAAAACTTTAGTAGAAGTCATTATTACCTTGGGCTTGAAAATTATAACAAAATTTACCTCATTTTCTTCAATCTGCTACAAGTATTCCTTTCCTCCTAGAAATATAGTTTTTGGATCAGTCTTCTTTCCTGATGCATCCTCTTCTCCCATAGGCAAAAAATTATGATTGATACCATCCTTACCAAACTTGTAGGTGTTTATTTTCCATCATGCATAGATCCTATGTCATATTGCCAAGGTCTTCCAAGCAATATGTGACATACGTTTGTTATCACTCGGGTTGTTCCCCAAAATTCGTAAGAAAAGGGAATACGACCGAGGTAACCACAGACCAATATTTTAGATGAAGGTTCTAGCCAATATATATCCAAAGAGGGCTCTCTCTTTATGATTTAGCTTTGTCTTGAGGTATATTAGGCTAGTTATGAAGTACAAGGGTTTGTTTGATTTTTAGATGGTGACATTCAATAGAACAAGGGTGAAAAATCTGAGAAGTTCAGTCCATTGGGCTAATGGAGTCAATGAGGATGAACTGTTGGAGATGGTTTCTTTGCCAAAGGGTGGTACTACAGAGAAAGATAATCAATCATGGAATAATTTATAAGTTGGAATCAGGTGGGATGGAGTTAGTAGGTGAAGGGAAATTAAGAATCCTTCATCATGTTGACAGAGGGAAAGTGGATGATTATTTCCAGGGAGCATTTAAGAATTCCTTAGCTAATATTCAAGATGTAAGAACCAGGGGAAATAGGAGCAATTGAGAATTCATGCTTATGCTAATTCTGAAGAAAACATTAATAATAACAAATATTGAACACAAAGTGTAAACAAACAAATTCTGAGTTATTCTTTTTCTCTATTATTCAGATCAGGAAACATATATGATATAGTAAACATAGAAACTGAAAACACAAGTAAGAGAGACTTATTGATCCACAAAATGATTCAGGAATTCTGTAACATAGTCCTCTGCTATCAATTCCACATCCAGAGAGTCCAGCAACAATGGATTCCAACAACTTTTTTATTCAGGTGTTTTTCAGAGTTACAGTGCAGTACAAGAAATGTATCTCCAACGCCTAATACTTCGCCTGGGGAGGTATTTGTACAAAATTATTTACAAAATATCTCAAAGAGATAATATCTAGTAATAAATTCTTCTACCTACTTTATAGAAGAATTAAATGATGTTGAAAACAATGAGAAAAAAATGAAGAAGTAAATGTTGTTGTGCTGGCTACTCAGTTAGTGAGATATGTTGACTGTAAGCTCAGTGAGTCGGCCAGTGGCTGTTTCCACTGATATGCCACGCCGTTGCTTCAGCTTTCTCAGGTGCATTTAATTTTTATTTGATAGACTGTTTCCTCGCATGACTTTTATCCGTTCTTATTCTCTGCTTTATGGTGTCTGTTGCATCCTGGATAAAACAAAAGCTGAAGCATGCCTATAGGATTTCCAACATGTTTTGCCACCACTTCTCTTCTGGTAACTGATGTATTTATAGATTTCTGAAAGTCTCATCAGCGTCTGTATACATGTAGAAGTTAGGCTGGACTGTAAAAAGATGTCTCACTTCATGCTCAATATAAAATAGATTTTCCAAGTTATTGTAGAGAGTTTGGACAAATGGAAGGGCCTTCTCTACTGAAGTATTTGATGATGCATCTGCTTGATCAACAACATGTTTATTCAACCTATGTGTGTACTTGGCTTGTCTCAGCAGGCGTTCGTTTCTTCCTAACGGACTTGGGAAGCCCCTTTCATGAAAAACTGCAATTCTTTCTACAAAAGAATTTACCTCCACTTGCATGTCCTGGCTTTTCCTCTCCAAATTCTGCATCAGGGTTTTCATGGTCAGAACTCTTTTGATTATTAGAATGGTGCCTGTCCTATCTCTGATGTCTAGTGCTCCTAGTTCTTCACTGGTTTTAGTGTTCAAAAAATGTATTAACCTGTTGGCCTGTTCGGGCATATGTCCCAATAAATTTCTGGCCTTTTGAATTTCCACCTGGGCTGCTGCTATCAAGTCAATCTGGTCATATATAATTTGAATAGATATCCACACATTACTAATGGATTCACTGATGTTAGCCCACAAAATGCCTCTGATTTCTCCCAGGGGCTTATCTAAAGAGAGGTCCTTTTCTAATGTTTTTACCTTGTTCTCTAATGCCTTCACCTCTCTTGTCCTTTCTGCCACAGTCATTTAGATTTGTCATAACTCACTTCTAATTTTGCCAATTTATCTTTGGCCTCTTTTAATTCTGATACTTGGAGTTTTAATTCGTCCATAGCTTTTATTAACTCCTCAATGGTCATGGTAGTGCTGCTACCTGCTACTGTTGTTGTTTCTGAAGTACCTGCTGCTGATACCGGGCCAGTGGGAGGTACTGTTGTTGTAATTGTGGGAGGATTAGTTGTGACTGTTGGAGCTATCTGAGATGGTTGGGAGGCCGACTCTCCCTGCTTATCTTCTAATGATTTCTCTAAGGCCTGCTCTGTCTCACTTAATCTTTGATTCATTCTCATCAGAAAGTCCAACATGTCCTCCTCTGCTTTTTTCTGCACAACCTCTGTAGTTTGTTGATGCATAGTAGTAGGCAGCTTCAATTGTT
This sequence comes from Pinus tabuliformis, assembly GCA_031772625.1. Classification (NCBI taxonomy): domain Eukaryota; kingdom Viridiplantae; phylum Streptophyta; class Pinopsida; order Pinales; family Pinaceae; genus Pinus; species Pinus tabuliformis. The sequence goes on along the minus strand of CM062818.1, from coordinate 338,853,866 downwards.
TTTTGAGGGCAGCAATGTCCTCTTCCTTCTTCTTAATCAATGCTTTTATTCCTTTGGAATCCTTGGGATCATGTCCCATCTCAATGATAATATCCTCCAAGGACTTTATCCTGTTGTCCTTGGCTAAAGAAGATGCCTTATCCAAATCTACTTGGGCATATGTGTTGTTCAATGAGTTCTGCAATTTGTGAGCTAACATTGCCTTATCTACTAGTGTAGAGTAGACCATCTCTCCAGTTTGCTTATGCAGCTCAATCTGGTCCATAGGATGAATGTCTTTGGCAAGGACCTCCAGATTTGTTCTAATGTAGTCAGCTGCTGACTGTGGCTGCTGCACTTTAGGCCTAAAGTGGCTCAAGATCATTTTTCCTTCTTTAATGTCATATGCAGACATTAACCTTTGCTGGTTGGCGGGGGTCATCTTGAGAAATTGGTCATAAAGTTGCAGCCTCAATGGATCATTTCTAGCCTTAATCTCTGTGAATGTTCTTTTGACATCTGAGGCCTGCTTGCTTGATGGTCTTGTGGATGAAACTTCCACACTATGCTACCTTTCTAGGTCTTGCCTATGAGAGCTGGTGGATGTTTCTACCACTGGGGATGTCTGTGGGCTAGTTGCCCTCTCACCTCTTGGAATTTCTATGGTTTCCTCAATAATTTCCTCTTTAGGTAGAGGATTTATTCTTTGCCTTTTTTCCCCTGGTTGCTTTGTTGGTCCACTTACAGGTGTGGTCTCTTCTCTGTCCCTTTTCTTGCCCCTTTCCTCATTTAGAGGAGTCTGTAATGCTCGTATCTCTGGTTCTTTGGTTTAGACATGAGGAATTTTCCCTTGGCCTTGTTCCTTTGATGATGCTGGCTGATCTGTCATTATGTGTTGTTCTGTATCTAGTACTTCTTTTCCCTTTGATGTCCCTGCAACTGGTGTAGTACTTTTTTGGGCAGGTTGCTGTGAAGTTCCAACATATGATGTACCTATACTTCGGTTTGCTGAGGCAGCTTGAAAAATACCTATCCAAAAGAGTCCAGGTCAAGAGTCTTTTCTAGAGTTTTCATAGCTTGTTCCATTTTTTCTTTCTCAGTAAGTTCTTCTATCAATGTGCCCTCTATCCACTCATCTTGTTTAGCAAATTGCTCTATTTCAGGGATCCTACAATGTTTATAGGCTGATAGCCTATTTTTTACTTTTCTTTCAGTGATAAAACCACTTGGGTCATAGGGTACCCACCAAAAGCTCCTCTTTAATTTGAGTTGTTCTCCCAATATATTGTCAGCATCTTGCCATGCTTCCTTTTTGTTAATGATAAAAGGGCCTAACTGGTTTCTTAATTTCAGCTGAGCTTTTTTCTTGGCACCATAAAAGTGAGTCAAATCTGAATTGATAAATTGCCTGAAATATTCTAAAGAAACCAATCTCATAGGCACATATTTTGGGAGTTTATAAGGGCACAACTCATAGCTATATATTCTGATCTCAGTGTGATTCTGGTAGAAGTACCAGTCACCTATTTTGTAGCTTTTGGAGAGCTGTAGATTTTCCTGCATATCACCAGAGAGTCTAGGAGGAGGAGTTCTCATTAGTAGAGAGGATACCGGATGTATAAACAAATCAATGAATTCACAGTAAGTGTAAGGAGAGTTATGAACTTCATGGAAGACTGAGGTCTAAAAGATCACAGACCTCCTTTCTCCTTTAGAATCTAATTTTCCTATGGGAAACTGAAAATTGTCTGTTTGATAGTATAAGAACAGATGATATATATAATAGGTATACTTGAAGACTCCTTCTCTGTCTAGATTCAAGAGTTGGTCATGGATCTTGTTGGAAATGAAAGTAGCATAGTTATATTTGACAACAGGAGGTTGTCCTGGAGTAAACATGGACAACAAAGCTAAGATGGTCTCATCAACATATTCACTTGTCTTAAATCCCAGGACATAGGATATCACATCAATAAGGAATCTTCCAGCTTCATTGAACCAGACATGGTGAAAGGGAGGTGGCTCTTTGGGCTGGCAATCTGGTCTCACAAATGTTTGAAAAACATGGGTTATCTCTGCATTGGTCAGTTTAGAGCCCTGATCAAGCAAGAATCCCATAGAAATAGGAGCCAAAGGTAAAATGGGTTTGAAGTGTAACATTTCATTTATGGACTCAGGAGTTATATAAAAGAGGACAGTTCCAGATGGAGTCATAACTGCTCTTTTGACAGGTTCATAATTGGCATAGCACAGGTGGATTACATCTGGGAATACATTTACTGAGGGGAGGTAGTACCTGGGAAGATTGGATTCCCATATCCCATAGAGATCAGTTTTACTTAGGTGACTATTCCTAATTTCACAAAATTCTTGGAGGTGGTTTTTGTAACTAGTTAAGTTTTGGATTTGAAAGTCTCTATCAGCCAGGGGTAACCACTCCAGGTCTTTATGAGGTGCATTGAGGGGAGCAATGTTGAGGGCCACCGGAGCTTCCATTGCTCAATTTTCTGCGATTTTCAAACTGGAGTTTGGGTTTTTGTACCAAAAATAGGCAAAATAATAGTTCTGGGCCTTTTCTCCGAAAATTGCAGACCAAATTCGATTTGAATTTAGCTCATTGGACGAAATTTACAGAGGAAAACGAAATTTGAAGGGTTTTTTTGGCTAAAATGGGTAAACAACAGTGGTTCTGGTGCACTTGTTTGAAGGTAGTACAGTGAATTGAACTCGAATTTGGGTGCTTTGAACAACTTGCAGAGAAAACTAAAATTCAGAGGGTTTGGAAACAAAATTAAGGTAAATACTTGTTTTTAATAGTGTACTGCGTGGATTGCAGGTTGCAGGGCAAGCTGGAGAACAGGAATGTGGACTTGATTTGGCTGGGTGGCAGACTATATGACCGAGCAATTGCTTGGACGTAAATCTCATGCAGTAGTTCCACAAGAAAAACAAGTGAAAATGAGTGAAAATGACTTTTTTTCGCATCTTTTTAATGAAAATTGACTTTGGCAGGATTTTGGTGATTTTAGTTGGGTGACGTCAGCATGACGAAATATCTTGTCGCGTAGCAGGGTGACATGGTGATGACGTGGCTATGACATCACGAATGAGGTGGTGATGACGTCAACTAGGAGACAGTGGGGGCGGTAAGCAGTTTTGGGCCTGCACCGCTTTTGGGAAAAGGTGGTATCAAGTTGGAGGGCAGCGAGCATTGCGGGGGAGCGCCACCTGTCTCACGGTACGGCGGGAATACCACCATTCCCCAGGCGGTAAAAATTTGACACGGAGGGTGCAATGATATCAATTTGGGCCGTTGGATGGGAAGGACCAGATCGAATGGTTGGTGGCAATTGGAGTTGGCGGAGGGCTATGGCGCGGGGCCCACGTGCTATAAGTTGTGGTTTAAGGTTTCCTGGGGTGATTGCAATTGGTGGTCAGGGCTTTAAACTATTTAATTAACCGAATGTTAATCACAGTTGGCATATGTGCGTGCGGGGAGGGTTTTTATAAGGTTCCAGATGAACCTATAATCCCATTTAAATCAATAACATATCGCTATAGCTAGCAGGGGTGGGATTTTTAAAATTTTTCGAGGTTTTATATATTAATATAGTACGGGAAAAGGGAATGAGCCCAGGGATTTAAATAATAAAGTTAAAATTTAATTAATGTGATTCATGAAATGGGAAGCGCTAAGTGATGATCTTAGGCTATAGGGAAAATAAGGATTTTACACAAGAAATGTGGTTTTGTGCGTAAGCAAAGTTGTGACTTCACTTGAACCTCTTCATGAAATGGAGTGATGTAGGAGTTTTGAGTAGATCCCAATCTCTTTAGGGGGAGGTTAGTAAGTGTTTTTTGGACAAATGTGGAGGGAAGTTAGTCATGTTTCATCTATTTTGTAGCCAAATCATTGCCATTGTGCTTATGATATCAAATGAGATGATTCACCTTTGAAAGACAAAATTGCTCATAAGCCTGCTTCTACAACATCAAAACTACCTACCCAGCCCATTATACCTAACATTTTTTCTTCCTTTTTCCATGGGTGCATTTAAACTAGCAAACCCTTACTCTCTTCTTTTCTTTTAATTGCCCTCCTATCTAAGTCTGCCCTTATTTCTTCTAGGGGCTTAGATTTAGCTGTTAAGCACCTTGGCTTCTCTACCTAACTACTTATCTGCCAAGCTTGAACTGTTTGGACAAATTTTGCTCTCTATCTCTAAAACAAGAAATTTAAAACATAAGCTGGCCAAGATTAAGCTGTTTGGCCATCCATCGACTGTGACAAGAGTCAACTGATTGCAAACGATGAAATTCTTTCCAAAAACAGAATAGTAGTGGCATTTTGGACTAGCACACTTTCCTGGTCTTTTGTTTGGGGTTCACTTCTTTTCTTTTTTTACCATTTCATTGTTTTTTCCCTTTGGTCTTTCTTTTAGGGCATACCCTCTTTTCATTTTTTTAATTTTTTGATTTTTTCAAGATATGGAACCTTTGTAGCATGGAAAGGATGAACACTGGCTCCACTTGGGGATGGATTTTCCTAATGAAAAGTCAAGAACAGCAGGTCAAATGGCCTTATATTCAATTCTTGCTGCATTTTGAAATTTTCCCTTTGCTGCAAACTAACGGAATTGTACCTGTACAACATATATACATTTCTCATGAACTCATTCAAACAATTGCAGCTCTGTTTTGGATAGTTTGTTTGACTGTTTGTTCTCATATTTATAGCTCCCAAGTCTTCTTCTTCAATTCTTTTGATAGACTAAAAAGGTAACACAAAAAGGTGGCACACTTCCTTGACTTTTTCTCAAAATTTGCTACATATGCCTTCCTATCTTACTGCTGTAATAAACTGAAGAAAGTAAAAATTTTTATGTACAAGTTAGAGCCTTGACATATCAATAAATTGGATCAAAATAATGCTTCAGTATCCGACCATTAATTGATCCATCTTCTATTTCTGTACCATCCAGGCTTTTCAAAAAGTAGGTATTGTTTCCTTGTGAGGCCTGAATAGCAAAAGGCCCCTTCCACAGGAAGTCAAACTTCCCATGTTTTCCTTTATCTTCCCTTATGGAATCCCATTTCAGTACTTTGTCTCCTATGAAAAAATCCTTTGCCTTAGTCCTCTTACCAAATATCTTCTTAAGTTTTTCTTGTAGAATTTGAGATCTTTGATACACCTCTTCTCTAGTCTACTGTAAATAAATAGTCTGATTTATTCTTCTCTGAATGTCATTGGGTTCTACCTGCACTTCTTGTAGCAAATTTATCACAGGGATTCCCAAAGATGAATGGAATACAGCCTCCATGCCATAAACCAATTCATAGGGGCTTGTTCCAATGGATCTCTTTGTAGTCAATTTGTCTGCCCAAAGTGCATTGATAAGCTTCTTATGCCAGTTTGTTTTGTTTTCATCCAAGACTTTCTTAATGATATTGATCAGGCTTTTATTGGATGACTTAGCTAGACCATTACCTTGAGGATAATAGGATGTGGAGTGGCCTAGGGTAATGTGGTACTTGTGACAGAAATTAATCATTCTCTTGGATTTAAAAGTAGCATCATTGTCAGTTATAATCTTTTCCGAACAACCAAATCTAGACAGGATATTGGTTTCTAGGAGTTGCATGATCATTACATCATTAGCTTGTCTACAAGGGATGGCTTCTATCCACTTGGTGAAGTAGTCTGTGGCAGTCAAAATCCATTTATGCTGGCCGGAAGAGGGAGGGTGAATTTCCCCAATGAAATCTAAACCCCATTGTTGAAATGGTCTTTCAGTGGAAATTGGTCTGAGTGGTAGAGGTAAAAGCTTTCTCTTGCCTTCAAAGATTTGACATTTATGGCAAGTAGTAACAAATTTTTTGGCATTAGCAAACAGGGTGGGACAATAAAATCTAGCCCTTAGGATTTCATTAGCAGTTGATTTCCAGTACAAATTTCCACCATAGTCCCCTACATGAAATTCTTTCAGCACTTTGTCAGTTTCATCCTTTGTTAAGCAATTCAGTGAAATTCCTTCATGATTTTTCCAAAATAAAACATTATCTACAATACAAAATTTTGATGCTTTCATTTTTAGAAATCTCTTTTTAGTTCTGGATAACCCTGGAGGAGCTTGCAGGTTGAGCAATACATAAATTATATCAGCATACCAAGGTGATTGTAAAACTGCTTGATTGATCTGTGGAGTCGCCATCTCCTATTCATTATCCAGTTCATTGATATCAAGGGCTTGGAAATTGGTTTCAGTCATAAGTTTAGCTAATCCTTGTCCCTTTATCAGTTTTTTTGGTTTAATTTCAATGTCATATTCCAAAATGTTATCTATCCACTTGCCCCTTTTGCCTTCGATTCCCTCTTGAGTTATAATATCCTTTAGTATTTGGCACATAAGCTATTATATGAGAGTATAAGATATAAACTCTAAAGTCCTTAATAGCTTTTACAAGTGCATAAGCCTGTTTTCCATGATTTGATATTTTAGTGGTGCATCTCTAAGCACTTTGCTGAAAAAAGCTATGGGTTTTTCACACCCTTGGTCATCTTTTTGTAACAAAACAACAACAATAGTATGTTCAAATGCAAACAAGAAGATTATGAAATCTCTGTCAAATTTTGGGCTTGTAAGGGCTGGTGCTTTGGTTAGAGCCATCTTGATTTCTTCAAAGGCTTGTTTAGCTTCTATTGTCCATTTGACTTTGGAATCTTTCTTCAGCATGTTGTTCAGTAATCTTATCAGTTCAGCCAAGTTGGGTATGAATCTTCTTAGAAAATTAATTTTCCCTAGGAAAGCTTGAAGTTCTTTGATATTTCTAGGGTGAGGAACTTGTAGAATGGCTTGTATTCTGTCCGGATCTATTCTCATACCTTCTTTGGAGATGATGTGGCCTAATAGTTTTCCCTCTTCTGGGCCAAATAATGATTTCTTTGGGTTTAGTGATATACCATATTTTCTGCAGATTACAAACACTTTTCTGAGGTGAGCTAGGTGTTCCTGATCTGATTTGGAAAATGCGGTAAGGTCATCTAGATATATGACTAGAAAATCATGAATTTATTTACAAAAGTTATGTCCATTGCTCGTTGAAATGTTGCCCCTGCATTCTTGAGTTCGAATGGCATTTTTACATGAAATTTCTCCAAGGTGTTGTAAAAGCAATTTTATCTTGGTCATCAGGGTGGACTAGAATCTGGTTGAAACCTGAAAACCCATCTAGGAGTGAAATTCTAGAGGCACCTACTACCCTTTGTAAAATATGGTCCATCTTAGGTAAGGGGTAGTGGTATTTTAAAGAGACTTTGTTTAGATTTCTCAAATCAACACACAGTCTTATTTCTCCTGTTCTTTTCCTAGTGGGCACTAGATTGGATACCCATTCTGAAAATCTAATGGGTGCAATTATGCCAGCTTAATACATTCTTTTGACTTCTCTTTCAATGAGAGGAAGGAGTACATAATTGACCCTTCTAAGTTTTTTCTTGAAAGTTTTTTGATTTTCTTTTAGGGGTATTGTATGCTGAATTACAGAAGTATCATAGGACTTGAGATCTTCATAACTCCATGCAAAGACATTGTAAAATTCTTTGAACAGTTCAACATATTTCAGCTTTTGGTCAGGAGGCAAAGTTTTAGACAGTTTTACTGTTTTAGGATTCTGTTAAGTCCCTATATTACAGTCCTCAATTTATACGTTTAATCGCTGCATTTTGAGTTTCCTTGAAATACCATTAGAATAAAAAATGTCTTCCAGAGGAGTTAATCTTGTGGGTAAAAAATTGTGCTTTAAATCAATCACTTCAAATTCTCCTTCAACAGTTTCACCAAAGTCTATTTCGTTTAGCTCTTGCAACTCTTTGTTGGTAAATTTTGTCGAATGTAATATTCGATTTGTTGTTTCAGCTGAAATGTGAGTTTCAATTTTGTCTATTTGATCAGCTTCACAAACAGTGCTTGTGTCTATATTTGTGCTGGAAAATTCTTCTTTTAATGTCGGGAATTATTAATATGAGTGTCATTCTCAAACACTTGCTAGTTTTTAACATAGTTAGGTACAGTTGGCCTGTGTTTAATTTCAGCTGTAAAATGATGACTAGGCTCAAATGGCAGTTTACAAGTGCTGGAAAATGTTGCCAAACTGTGAGCATGCAAATTATGTTTCCTTGGAATTTTGGCAAGCTGTGATTCTAGAAAGTTATTGAGTATTTCGATTGCTGCCCCTCTATAAGATATTAAGCTGAGGTCATTAGTGAGGAAGTTTCCTTTCATTTGTTGAATAACTAAATCAGAATCTCCCAAAATTGATATCCTAGCTGCCCCTAAACTTTTGATCTATTTGAGTCCTAGCAAAAGGGCTTCATATTCAGCCATGTTCTTTGTGCATCTAAAATTCAGCCTGTATGCATGTCCTTCTGCATGATCATTTTGCATGTTATGTATCCAAATCCATGCCCTTGCTCCTAGTTTATTGACTGATCCATCAAACTCTAGATACCATAGGATTTCTTGAGTACAACTATCATCAGGAGTTTCAAAATTTTGCTTAGTAGGCAGATTTGGATTTTCAGTTTCATGTGGTTTCCCTCATGTGTCTGTTATATCAATTATTTCAGTAATTTTTAGAGTTTGGGCAATAGATTCTTCATTTACGCTTTTTCCTTGTGCTGATGCTAAAAGATTGACATCAGTTGGGGGCAAATTTCAGCATTATATAGGATGAAATAGTCTATATCAGAATGCATGGAATAGATGGGAAAATTTTGGGGTTTCTCTTGGCTGCTGACTACATATTTCATCAAAGTTTCCTGGTACAATCTCTTTGGCTGACCAAATACTGAAATGGTAGCATAGGACATGTCTAACTGCAAAGATCCTTGGAGCTTTGCATCCCAAGATCTAGACAACAACATGCCACATTTTGGTGGGATATCAGCTACCACTACATCCATTAAAATTGTCTTGGCAGGGTATTGAACTAGAGATACACATAAATCATTGATTAGGCCTAGACATCTGACCTGGCTAGAGTCAAAAGAAAACAAGTCTTTGTATGGCCGGTGATATCTAGGTCCAACATTTCCATCACAGATTTGGGCATTAGATTATGGGAAGCTCCAGAATCAAACATTGCATTGTGAAGTACTTTGTCATGCATATTCAGACTTACATAAAAGGGAGGAACTCCTCCATTGACAAATTTTCCATTTACTTCAGGGCCAAAAATTAATTCTGGTTGGTCATCTAGGACATTGACTGCATCTCTGCTTTGTGAAATTTGAAGTGATCTACTAATTTGTTCGCTATAGACATCATGTTTAGCCAACTCGGACAATGGAATGGCTATTTTTAATTTTCCTATTTCGGTTTCAAGGTTGAAAGGTTTTTCTATTTGAATTTTTTCATTTCAGGTAGCAAGATTTTTTTTTTCTGCTATGTTTTCAATGCTTTTTTCTTTATCGGGAGTGCTGTTATGAGCTGGATCTGCTTCAAAGCCAATTTCAGGAGGCTCCTTTGCATTTTATTTGGGAGGAAAGAAAGTGGAAGGCTAACTATTTGATGGTTGACTACCTGATATGTCCTCAACTGTTGGTTCTTTTGGGTTGAGGTCTTTTCTAGCAGGGAGTTGTATAGGGGGGGTATTAACCTTTTATTTTTTAGGTTGCTTGGGATCTCTCTGCTTATTGGGTTCAGGGACATCTATTGTTTTGCTCCTCAACTTATACTTTTTGTGAACCTCATAGACAGCTGCACCGTATCCCTCCCTAAAATCAAATGATTCCCCAAATTGGGTTTGGAATTGATTAAAAGTATGAGCTTCTTGGTCTTCTTGGGTCAAGAAAATTTGCTATTCACTATTTAGACCCATTAAGTTAATTTGAGAGTCTTCTGTTGGCTCACTAGAAGTTGAAGCTTCAACATAGTTTTCCTAGAAAGGAGGCCTAATATTTTGGTCAGGACCGACCTTCCCAGTATTGGGATTCTGATTTTTCCTGAAATTTGGGTTTCTTCTGGTGTTACTTGGTTGACCATCCCAAGAGGATTTCCTTTCAATTGTTTCTACTCTATCACCCAATCTATCAATTCCTTTAAAAATTGCATCTAATTTTTGTTCAAATGCAGAAGGTTCTTCTTTTAAAGGTGTTCTCCTTTTAGCTCTAGCTCGAGCTCATTTAGAAATCAGATTGGTCTCTACACTGACAGCTATACTCTGCATGTCTTATAAACTTGGCGGAGCTCTTTCCCTAAGTTGATATGCCATGTCAGAATCAAATCCATTAGGGAATTTGATCAAGGCTAGGTCTGGTGGAGGTATGAGATTATGAGGGATAGCATTGTACACATTATTAAATCTGACATAGTAATCTTGAACGGTTTCTTGTGGGCCTCTTTTTAAGCTTTCATATTCTAATAGGATGTGTAAAGGGTCTTTATTCTTTTCCCATCTGTTCAAGAAAATTTGATAAAGGGCATCTGGGTCAGCAATAGTGTTTACAGGGAGTGCCCTAAACCAGGTCCTTACATCACCAGTTAAACTATGGACAAAGATCTTCATTCTCACATCATCAACATCAATTTCATAGTTTTCAAAATAATCTGTCATTTTATTAGTATGTTGTTGAGCTATATAAGTACCAATACCATAAAAATAGGTGCTTTTTCTTTGATAATCTTGAGGCATATCCCTTGTATTTGTAGGTAACTGTAGGGGAGCATATCGGTTTGCCATATTTACAGAGAAAAGTGTAATAGCTGAAAGAATAGGGATAACAGTGGAAATAAATGTTGTGGATGGGGGAGTGAAAAATATGTTTTGAAGTGATGATGGTGAACTTGGAGAAGCAGCAGTAATGGTAGAAAGGACTTGTGATTTTCGAGCAGTATGCTCAGTTTGGATAGGGTTCTGCTGAGGTGTGTCAAAGTGTGAACTAGCAGAATGTTCTAGACTTTCTTGGCTTCTAAGGTTCTTAGGGGTCAAATTAGGATTTTGAAGGATAGGTGGAGGATTTGGATCTGGATTTGATCTAGTGTAACAAATCTTCTTCTTTGGAGCCAGCTTCTGAATATATTTTTGGTTTTTTCTTGAAATATTTTGAAGAATACAACTTTTAACAATATGCTTCTAGGAAGTTTTAAACTATGAGAGTCTTGAATTTTCCTGAAGATCTATTGAAAAAAGGAAACTGGTCAAGTCTTTGAGATAGCTGTTCAAAGCCTAAAACTAGGCTGGAGATAGACTAAAGCATCTTTTATTTACTCCTGTAATTGCATAGCAAAAATAGTTTCAAAGGCTACCTGGCTAACTTCAGGCTCCATCTGTAGCTTTAGAAAATAGACAGCAGTAACAAACAATCATTCTGGTCCCCAGTGGAGTCGCCAATAATGTTAGCACTCAGGTTGTTCCCCAAAAGTTGTAAGAAAAGGGAATATGGCCAAGGTAACCACAGACTAATCTTTTAGATACATGTTCTAGCAAATCTGCATCTAGAGAGGGCTCTCTCTTTATGATTTAGCTTTGTTTCAAGGTATATTAGGCTAGTTATGAAGTACAAGGGTTTGTTTGATTTTTGGATGGTGACATTCAATAGAACAAGGGTGAAAAATCTGAGAAGTTCAGTCCATTGGGCTAATGGAGTCAATGAAGATGAACTACTCGATATGGTTTCTTTGCCAGAGGGTGGTACTACAGAGTAAGATAATCAATCATGGAACAATTTATAAGATGGAATCAGGTGGGATGGAGTCAGTGGGTGAAGGGAAATTAAGAATCCTTCATCATGTTGACAGAGGGAAAGTAGATGATTATTGCCAGGGAGCAGTTAAGAATTCCTTAGCTAATATTCAAGATGTAAGAACCAGGGGAAACAGGAGCAGTTAAGAATTCCTGCTTATGCTAATTCCAAAGAAAAAATTAATAATAACAGAGATTGAACACAGAGTGTAAACAAACAAATTCTGAGTTATTCTTTTTCTCTATTATTCAGATCATGAAACATATATGATCTTTTAAGGCTCCAGATTGCCTCCAAATCTTCTGTAGCTCCCTATCTTCTGCGGCTCCAGATCGCCTCTTGTGTGATCGCCTCCAGATCTTCTGCGGCTCTAGATCGCCTCTAGATTGCCTCTTGTGCAGTGTCATTTGTCTCACATTGTTTATATTCTTAAAAGAGAAGAGTATAAAAATAGTGGTAAAATTCATTGATTTATTTTGCAAATATTTTGGCTCCTGCGGTGTAATATCTTCTGCGGCTCCAGATCGCCTTAGTGGCTTTCTATCTTCTGCGGCTCCCTATCTTCTGTGGCTCCAGATCTGTGGTTCTGGATAGATCTAATCTTATCTTCTGCTTTATTTCTCTACAGAGTAAAATATGGCTCCCAGCTTCGCGAAAATCGTTGTTGGCTCATTTCTGTCTGCTTCTGGAGGGCAAGCTCCTACCCATATCGTTAGTGAAGCCCCAGCTCCCACTGTCCAGGTGGTCCAGGCCTCACTTGATGAGGCTTTGAAGTTTTCTGAAAGTGCCCTAATCTGCCGGTTCAATGGTTTTTGGCCGCGACTGACAGCTCTCCACAATTGGATCTCGGAGGTATGGAAGCCTGTCATTTCTGATGAAATTAATATCTACCCCTGTGCTAGGGGTTTCTTTATAGTAGATTTTGAAAATCTTGAAAGCAGACAATGTATTCTAGATTCCGGCCCTTGGTTTTGGGAAAAATCAGGCCTATTCATGAAGCCATGGAACCCATCATTCGATCCATCAACAGCAGTCATAACCTCAGCGCCAGTTTGGGTGAGATTTCCAAGTCTACCCTTGCATCTCTGGAATCTCTCCTCACTAAAAGCCATTGGAAATGAAATTGGGGAATTTTACTGCAGGTGCCCAGAAATAGAGGAATATGCCAGAACCACCTATGCACGCATTTGTGTGGAAATGGACTTCAGCGCCGGATTCCCAGCGGAAATAAACCTAACAAGTAAAGACTATGTGTGGAACCAGAAACTTGATTATGAAAGTGTCCTCTTTAGATGTTGATCTTGCTTTGAGATGGGCCATCTAGCCAAAAATTTCCCAAAAGCCTCTGAGAAAAATTCTGCTAGAAAAAACCACCACAGATCTACATGGTGGGAAGGAGCGCAAAAAGAACACTACACTGTCATCAAAGAAGAATACTCTAGAGAAAACTCTGAATCACAAGAAATCAGGAAAGAAAGAAACAACTCTTAGGACAAGCAGGGAGAAAGCCCTGCCCAACAACAAAAAAGTGAACTCGACAACCCTTCAAGCATCAACAGTTATGAGGATTCGAATACCGCACAAAATAAATCTTCATTTAATAGCAAAACAGATCTCCTAGACCAAAATTCCTCTCCGACTACCTTCAAAAGGACGAACACAATAGATTGTGAAGCTAAGACACCAATGTCCCAAGAACCAGAAGAGATGAAGGAGATGCAAGATAAAGGAAGTTGGAAGACCGTAGAGAAAAAAAGAAAGCTACAACACTAATCTCACCAAGAAAGACGAGGAGCCAATTAATTAAAAACTAAGAAAATTATAGGTCCGATAGACCAATTTGGTCTCAGTGGAGGTTAACCACCACCATCATCATCAGTAAACATAGAAACTGAAAACACAAATAAGAGAGACTTATTGATCACAAAATGATTCAGGAATTCTGTAACATAGTCATGTGCTATCAATTCCACATCTAGAGAGTCCAGTAACAATGGATTCCAACAACTTTTGTATTCAGAAGTTTTTCAGAGTTACAACGCAGTCCAAGAAATGTATCACCAACCCCTAATACTTTGCTTGGGGAGGTATTTGTACAAAAGTGTTTATAAAATATCTCAAAGAGATAATATCTAGTAATAACTTCTTCTACCTAATTTATAGGAGAAGTAAATGATGTTGAAAACAGTGAGAAATAAATGAAGAAGTAAATGTTGTTGTGCTGGCTGCTTAGTTGGTGAGATATGTTAACTGTAAGCTTAGCGAGTCAGCTGGTAGCTATTTCCGCTGATATTTCGCGCTGATGCTTTAGCTTTCTCGATTGCATTTAATTTTGATTTGATAGACTGTTTCCCCGCATGAATTTTATCCATTCTTATTCTCTGTTTTATGGTGTCTGTTGCATCCTGGATAAAACAAAAGCTGAAGCATGCCTATAGGATTTCCAACATGCTTTGCCACCACTGCTCTTCTGGTAATTGATTTCATTGTAGCTTTCTGAAAGTTTCATCAGCGTCTGCGTACCTGCAGAAGTTAGGCTGGACTGTAAAAAGATGTTTCACTTCATGCTCAATATAAAATAGATTTTCCAAGTTGTTGTAGAGAGTTTGGCCAGATGGAAGGGCCTTCTCTGCTGAAGTACTTGATGATGCATCTACTTGATCTGCAACATGTTTATTCAACCTGTGCATGTACTAAACTTGTCTCAGCAGGCGTTCATTTCTTCCTAATAGACTTGGCAAGCCCCGTTCATGCAAAGCCACACATCTTTCTACAAAAGAATTTACCTCCACTTGCATGTCTTGGCTCTTCCTCTCCAAATTCTGCATCAGGGTTTTTATGGTCAGAACTCTTTTGATTGTTAGAATGGTGCCTGTCCTGTCTCTGATGTCTAGTTCTGCTAGTTCTTCAGTGGTTTTAGGGTTCAAAAAATGTATTAACCTGTTGGCTTGTTCGGGCATATGTCCCAATAAATTTCTGACCTTGTGAATTTCCACCTGGGCTACTGCTATCAGGTCAATCTGCTCATATATAATTTGAATAGATCTCCACACATTACTAATGGATTCACTGATGTTAGCCCACAAAATTCCTTTGATTTATCCCAGGGGCTTATCTAAAGAGAGGTCCTTTTCTAATGTTTTTACCTTGTTCTCTAATGCCTTCACCTCTCTTGTCTTTTCTGCCACAGTCATTTTAGATTTGTCATAACTCACTTCTAATTTTGCCAATTTCTCTTTGGCCTCTTTCAATTCTGATACTTGGAGTTTTAATTCCTCCATAGCTTT
The DNA here is from genome assembly GCA_031772625.1 of Pinus tabuliformis. Taxonomy (NCBI): domain Eukaryota; kingdom Viridiplantae; phylum Streptophyta; class Pinopsida; order Pinales; family Pinaceae; genus Pinus; species Pinus tabuliformis. The sequence continues at coordinate 338,838,857 of CM062818.1, read as the reverse complement.
TATTAACTCCTCAGTGGTCATGGTAGTGCTGCTGCCTGCTGCTGTTGTTGTTGCTGAAGTACCTACTGCTGATGCTGGGCCAGTGGGAGGCACTACTGTTGTAACTGTGGGATGAGCAGTTGTGACTGTTGGAGCTATTTAAGATGGCTAGGAGGCAGACTCTCCCTACTTATCTTGTAATGATTTCTCCAAGGCCTGCTTTGTCTCACTTAATCTTTGATTCATTCTCATCAGCAAGCCCATCATGTCCTCCTCTGATTTTTTCTGCACAACCTCTGTAGTTTGTGGATGCATAGTAGTATGTAGCTTCAATTGTTTTCTGAGGGCAGAAATGTCCTCTTCCTTCTTCTTAATCAATGCTTTTATTCCTTTGGCATAAAAGGACTTTATCCTGTTGTCCTTGGCTAAAGAAGATGCCCTCTCCAAATATAGTTGGGTAGATGTGTTGTTCAATGAGTTTTGCAATTTCTGAGCTAACATGGCCTTATCTGCCAATGTATAGTAGACCATCTCTCTAGTTTGCTTATAAAGCTCAATTTGGTCCATAGGATGAATGTCTTTGGCAAGGACCTCCAGATTTGTTCTAATGTAGTTAGCTACTGACTGTGGCTGCTGCACTTTAGGCATAAAGTGGATCAAGATCTTTTTTCCTTCTTTAATGTCATATGCAGACATTAACCTTTGCTGGTTGGCGGTGGTCATCTTGAGAAATTGGTCATAAAGTTGCAGCCTCAATGGATCATTTCTAGCATTAATCTCTGTGAATGTTCTTTTGAAATCGGAGGCCTGCTTGCTTGATGGTCTTGTGGATGAAACTTCCACACTTTGTTGCCTTTCTAGGTCCTGCCTATGAGAGCTGGTGGATGTTTCTACCACTGGGGATGTCTGTGGGCTAGTTGCGCTCTCACCTCTTGGACTTTCTATGGTTTCCTTAATAATTTCCTCTTCAGGTAGAGGATTTATTCTTTGCCTTTTTGCCCTTGGCTGCTCTGTTGGTCCACTTATAGGTGTGGTCTCTTCTCTGTCCCTTTTCTTGCCCCTTTTCTCATTTAGAGGAGTCTGTAATGCTGGTATCTCTGGTGCTTTGGTCTGGACAGGAGGAATTTTCCCTTGGCCTTGTTATTTTGATGATGCTGGCTGATCTACCATTATGTGTTGTTCTGTATCTAGTACTTCTTTTCCCTTTGATGTCCCTGCAACTGGTGTAGTACTTTCTTGGGCAGATTGCTGTGAAGTTCCAGCAAATGATGTACCTACTTCGGTTTGGTGAGGCAGCTTGAAAAATACATGTCCAAAAGAGTCCAGGTCAAGAGTCTTTTCTAGAGTTTTCATAGCTTGTTCCATTTTTTCTTCCTCAGTAATCTCTTCTATCAATGTGCCCTCTATCCACTCATCTTGATTAGAAAATTTCTCTATTTCAGGGATCCTACAATGTTTATAGGCTGATAGCCTATTTTTTAGTTTTCTTTCAGTGATAAAGCCATTTGGGTCATAGGCTACCCACGAAAAGCTCCTCTTTAATTTGAGTTTTTCTCCCAATATCTTGTCAGCATCTTGCCATGCTTCTGTTTTGTTAATGATAAAAAGGCCTAACTGGTTTCTTAATTTAAGCTGAGCTTTTTTCTTGGCACCATAAAAGTGATTCAAATTTGAATTGATAAATTTCCTGAAATATTCTAAAGCGAACAGTCTCATAGGTGTTGTTGGGAAAAGTATCCAATACGGAATGACCCTATCCCACTCTAAGGGTGATAGTACCTCAGCAACAATCAAAGCAAAGCTATTCGAGATTACTTCTTTATGAGATGTAATAGAGGGGAGAAAGAGATCCACTAACCGATGTCTTCCGCTAATGATTGATCCAATCTTCTCTCCTTGCTGCTTGCTCCCAGCTCCTTGCTCTTTCACTGGCCCAGCTACACCAAGATCCTGCAAAATGGCAAGAGAGGGAAACTACAAGAAGCATACATTCATAATTGATTCAAGGATTAGAATAAATCAAATATACAAGCATAACAATACACCATTGAGACACATGCATATAGAAGAACCTCAAATGCTTTATTAATGGAAGAAGTAAAGTTCAGGAAGTGATACAACCATAAAAGGCCCAATCCAGCATCACCTCCCAGCAGAAAGAAATCTCCTCTTCACCTCCTTCAAAGCAAATCACCCAATAGTTCTATACTCAAACCAACAACACTTCCTTACATTCACAAGATTCCAGCCTCCATAGACCTCATGAGAGAGCTCTATATATAGGAGTTTTGGAGAAAGGATGAGTCAGCTTGTAGCTGGCATGAAGCTGACTAGTGTCCTCTCCCACTTCAGTTATTCTTCAGTTCTTGAGTCCACTTGGAGGTTCTTGCTTCCACTTGGAGATCTAGACCCTCTTACTCATCACCAGTGGAATTCCCTGATCCAAGTGTCATTTTGGAAGCTTCCTGGGCATTGACACCTTGAGGAATGACTGTGCCACATGTCCCAACTCGCCCAGCGCAGGTAGCCTTCTTTGCAGTTGACATTCAGCGTAGGTAGACAGTGGAGCAGTTGACATTCAGTGCAGATGCTCAGTGGAGCAGTTGACATGATCCAGAATTAGCTTGTTTTTGAGTGTTTTCAGGTGGAGAACTGATATTTAGTGCTGTGGTTTGCTGACCTTGTTCCTCTAGGGGCAGGAACAACATGTTTAGGGACTTTGGATCCCTCAGATTATGGACATTTCATGCTTCATGCTGTAAGGCACAAAAATGTCTATAACAGTTGCCCCCTAAAGTATGAGGTCGTTTATCGGGTGAAATGCTTTATCAGGAGGATACGAAGTTCATTCAATCGTTGAGAGGTGACCTGTAATAAAATACAATACAATACATTATTTTTCATTCTGCTTTCATGATCTAGCTGAGGCGGGCATTCCCATGCTCAGCTTTATAAATTCATTTTGGTACATATAAAAGACGATCGTCTGATGGTAGACTGATAATTCTCTGCTGAAATTATCATCCTTTGAGTAGGATGATCATCTGCTGCAATGATGTACATGTCAAATGTCTTTATATTTCCTGAATATATATCGCAGCCCGGATGGATGAAACTAGATCCGGGGTCTTCAAACTCGTTCGATCTTCACTCTAAGTACAAGTCGATCCATGTGAGAATTGCGCTGAAGTCGAACATGGAAAGACATCGCTTGATTACCGGTCAATGATGTAAACCGTTAACAAGCGCGAGAGGAATCACCGATAATGATAATGACCCTCAAGGTACTGCAGTACAATTCACGTGGTGTGAATATAGGACTTGGCGTCGGACACCACGCAAAATCTTCTCGTCGAAGGTCATTGATGTATACCTGTCGCCGGAAGTGAGAAACTTGCCATTGAGGCATGCAAGCTTCAAAGTACTGAGGGGGGTTGTTCCTAGATCAACTTCTTGGATAATGAGCTGAAGTCGACAAGAAGCGATCCGTCAAAGGAGGGCCTTAATGAATCCCACATCAGTGACACGGAATGGAGCTAATGACTTTAGTGGAGGTGAAAACAATCTGTGACATATGATTCAGGGTGGCGATCATGGATGGATGAAGTATAATGTATGGCAGTGGATGGGACACGGTTGACTCTTTCTGAACAACATCTCTTGAACATATAATGACACTGATGCGATGGATCAGTAGCATTACCCCAGATGTGGATGGTTTGGCGAGACCATGGTGATGAGACCGGTGAATGAAACAACCGAACCCGATGTGGTACGGAGGAAAAGTGTCATGTTCAAGAGCGACTTGCTACCATTAAAGCTTTGAGGTTCTCCGAATTTTTCCCCAGTCATTTCTGACCAGTACCTCTTTATTTTTGTCAAGCTTGAGGAGGATAACATATGCTTGTTCTATAACCTGCCCTTCGGGCAAGCCCATCGCTATGTTTTAACGAGCTTAGCGATAGGGAAACTTGTTCTCGTATAAAGACAAGTTTGACGCTATTTAATCATTTTAACGAGTCTAACGACAAGGAAAACTCGGTCCTTTTCATTTTTAGAGAGTCTGAAAAGGTACAGAAAGTTAACTCCAAAATTCCTTTTTCGTCATCTAATCCCTTAAGTCCGAAAAAGTATAAAACAATACAGAAGGGATGAGTTTTCGATAATTTTAACGAGTCGAATAAAACAAGCGCTCGACCTTTTTGTGCAATAATCCCTCAGGTCCAAAAAGATTAAAATCTACAGGAGGGATAGCTCTTCCGGTCACTTTAACGAGCTGGAAGGCCAAAACTCGGCAAACTTTTCATATTTTACGAGTCAGTTGAAAAGAGCTCAAAGAAGACTCATCTTTTGAGGAACGAGTGATATACAAGGATAGCAGCAGATTCCAGGTACAGGTTGGAATTTTCCAATCACGGCAGTGTCACAAGGATGGCTAGGTGAAATCACTCTTCGCAGCTGTTCCTCAAAATGGGTAAACAATCATATGGAGGTGAACGATCGGCCAAATGATGGTGGAGGTGGCAGGTGCAAAACATGACCAAGGCTTTTATGGCTGATAAATTTACGATCACAGTGGTTATTTACCGGGATAGGTTCATTTTTTAACGAGCTTGAATGCGCCAAAACACTGCTCAATCTTATGTTTATTTTTTAACGAGCATGAACTATGTGCTAAAACTTCTCAGATCTCGCTTTTCTATTTTTTAACGAGCATAAATTCCGCGGTAAAACTGCTCGATATACCCGTCATAAGATAAGAAATGTCCCCTGTAAGATCCCATTTTTTATAGAACTCGCGCCTTACCAAAGCTATGCTCCTTCTCATCCTTTCTTTATGCAAGTTCAGAAACGACTAATCCAAAAAGCAGATAAATAACCGCTCTTTGCTTGCACTCCAAAAGGTTTGCATGCCCCCAGGTATAAAATACAATTTCAAGGCTGCCCCTCCTCCTTCCCACTTCTGTTTTTCTTTGGGTGTTCACAGCTACTTGTCGTCTTGCCAGTCTAATGTTAACGATACTTGTCTTCTCGTTATTTTTAACGGGTCTTATGCGGTACTTGTCTTCCCGTCAGCCCAACTTTTAACAGATCTTTCGCAAGATCGCAAGAGAACAACTACTTGCGACAAGAGAGCAACTACTTGCGACAAGAGAAGAACACTACTCAAAGACAAAACATTGGTGTTATTGAGGGAGGCTTGCCTCTTTCTGGTTACCCAAAGATTGTTTTGTTAACTTCTTCAAACGAAAACATTTCCTCGGCACTGTCTACCGAAGTAGACAATGGTGAATGACCTTTGTCAAACAAGTAACCTTGACAAAAGAATCCTATTCTAGAACAACCCCTCTTCCATCCACGGACGGGGTACGGACTAGTCATATTCTCTCGCGGAAATTCTACCTTATACCCAGGGTTTCCTCTGCCCGAAGCAGACCAGGATGCATGCCCCCTGGGTTCCAGTCCCATCTTTCCGAATCACTCGCACTCATCGGGAAGGAGGACTGGGGGCGGAGACATTTCTTGATTGAATAGACCATTCAGGGTTGGTATGTGACTATTTGCGATGCGTGATCCTGGAAATGAAAGTTGGTCTATGAGCTTGACCATCCTTCCTTCGTGTGGAAAACACATTACTCTAAAGAGTGAGGAGACTATAGCTCCCATGCAATATATATAGTCTCGTCCAAGGAGTAGGTTATAATCCAAGGGTCCTTGAATGACCATCACGTTCATTTGAACGGTCTTCCCTTTCAATGTAACAGGTACATTGGGGAGGATCCCTAATGGTCGACTGGTTCCTTTATCAAAACCCGAGAGATTTCTTATCTCAGGCAAAAGCGCCGGGGAACCCAGTGCTTTCCAAGCAACAGAGGAAAGGATACTCACAGATGCCCCTTCATCAATGATAGTGCCAGCCATTACCATTCTATAAATTTGGACTATGATTCTGAATGGTATACTGGCTGGCAACCGGGGTCTGCCTAGTTGGTTCCAATCAAAGGATACAACCAGGTTGCTTGGTGGTGGGACTGAATACACGGCCGGATATGACCCTGACGATGTTCCTTCCTGCGATAAAGGAATGGGCGCATTGCCCTGATGCTCATCAGAGTCGGTGTTGATGAAAAGAATCTGGATGGTGTCATCCTTATTCTCTTCAGTGAGGGTGTCATTTGAAGATGAATCTTCAGTGACGGTGTCATTTGACGATGAAACTTCTGAAGGAAGAGCCGGGTCAACTGCCGTTTCGACCTTTGGACTTTCGTCCGGTCTGGATTCAGTAGGTTCATTCTCAATGACTGACGCTTCAGCTGACCACTTGAGCGGGCCAGCTGTATTCTCAACCAACGAAGGACTTGGCACGAGTTTTTTATATCCAGGAGGAAGTCTTAACGGTGAAACCGGACGATCTTCCAAAACTCTCTTCACTTCGTCTAAGAAGGGACAACAGTGGATGGCGTGATCGCCTTCACACAGTCTACAGGGGAATCTCGTTCCCTATCTTTGTCTTGAGCCTTCACTTTCGCTGGTTGACGGTAAGCATTCAACATGACTATCAGAGGTTGATGCTCCCGAATTGTGCAAACGAGGGGACCAGTCCCTTAGTATCCGGGGAATACAGGGACAATCTCTATGGAAGTGGTCTCCTCTACATATGACACATGGCGATTTAGGCCCGGCCTGTGCTGTGTGTGGATTTTCGTCAGACCTCTTTTGCTTGCCCCCAGTCACCTTAGGCTCCTTCTTCTTCTTCTCTCTCTTCTTCTTCTCCTTCTCCATGGGAGCTTGGCTTTTGTGGGCTCTACCTTGCGAAGATGAAGGATTGGAGGAAGAGTTATAGGAAGTAGAAGGCTGGTGGGCAGCTCTAGACTGATCTAACTGTTGACTCGACTATTCAGGAACCATGGTGTTCCGAACTACATTGGTTAATAATAGCCAAATAGGCAGGCCAATTGTCAGTCCTGGAAGCGACAATGTGGCCATGTGGGGCACACCAGCTTCTCCCCAAGAGGAGAAAGGACTAGGATTTCCATCATGTGGAATTCCTTGGTTGGGGCGTTCCATGTTCTCAACCTACAGATCAACGCAGGAATAGGAGGTGATTATGTTCCGTTTAAAATAAATTTTATAACGACGCTTTAGACACAACTTGCTTTTTCACTTTTTAAGAGTCGAGAAAAAGCTAAAGATGACTCTAGTCTCCTTCGATGTTTTAACGAGCCCGAAGTGACAAATGCTCGGATGGACTTTTTCAGTTATAGAGTTTGAAAAAGGCCAAAAGAAACTACTCTGGAGTTCTAGGCAGAGGGTGTGCCAAACTTTTCGCAAAACCACAGAATACGTTTTACGGTACGAGTGGTCGATCTTCGTGAATGCTGTGTTCACTGCATTGCGATCAGTAGGGTGGCCGACACGGCTTCCTATGGATAAAGGCTTTGTTCCTATAGGGGTCTCCCAATATATACGCGACGGTACGTGGGAGCACAAGTCCGTATTGATACTTATCGCTTCACCGTGGAGGAATCACCCAACCACTCAATGCTAAGATATCACGTTTAACAACGCCGGAACACGTCTCTAGCTTAGACCTCTATGTGTTTGCGTTATGTTTCAATGCGTTGTTATGTAAATTCAATTTATTTTAAGGTTGATCTTGTTTAGCAGTTTGCCTTTATGGATCACCACGAGATGTATAGTAACACTCCTAAATGCAGTCTAAGATGATAAGCAAGCTTTTCAATCTTTCAACTTTGAAAATCTTAACTACTGAGGGAAAAGAAAGACATCATCTTTTCACACAGATCATAGAGCACACACTAATGCACTTTTCCTAAATCAACATGCAAACTGTCAAAATGCACATGCACAATGCAAGTATTTCTTTTCTCTTTCTTAATGTTGATGTAATACAAAAAGAAAGTTGTTGTATAACTTTGAATTCAATTTCAACTGAAAGCAAACAAGCTTGTCCAAAATCAAAAGACACCTTAAGATTTACTTGTTTCGACACTAGAAATATATAAATTCAAACCATATGACGAAAGAAAAAGCTCAATCAGCTATGAACAACAAACAAACTAACTCTTAAGATCAAAACGACACTTATCACAGGTCTAGATCTAAGAGGCCATAGCAAGACTAGTTCACTTTTCGTTATGGGAAACAACAAATGATATAAGAAATACACAAAGAACAAATACAGTTTCTTTATACAACTGAGGCGGAATAGTGGCAAGAAAAGTTGGTTTCAGATAGGTACATTGACTGATAACAGGCTGCAAAAACAAGGATGAAAACAGGGCAATGAACAGCAAGGAACCCTAGTAGCACAAGGCAAAACTGGTTCAGCGCAGGTGGCACACTGTCAGTTTGACATTCAGCGCAGGTAGCCCCTTCGGGATCTGCGCTGAAATGCAGACTGCCTTCACAGTGCCTGCACTGAAGAGATAAACTTTCGTTTTTCTCAGTTTCCGGGTCCACAGATTGCTAAAAAATTCACAGTTTTTGGCCAAATCAGAAGCTATCAATCAAGTACACACTAAGGGATGAAAAGGAGGATGAAAAGCTATCACTAAGAGCTATTTAGAGTCCTTGTGGATCAGCTCTTCAAATCATAAACATGCCCAACAACTGAGCTAGAGTAGCTGTCCTCTACTTTGCATTTGAAAGCTCCAAATGCAGTTCGATTCGGTACTCCCTGTGTTTATGAAATGAATAGAAAAAACACAAACAACCAACAAGATACGGTCCCCAGTTGAGTCGCCAATTTGTTGCTGGGAAAAGTATCCAATACGGAATGACCCTATCCCACTCTAAGGGTGATAGTACCTCAGCAACAATCAAAGCAAAGCTATTCGAGATTACTTCTTTATGAGATGTAATAGAGGGGAGAAAGAGATCCACTAACCGATGTCTTCCGCTAATGATTGATCCAATCTTCTCTCCTTGCTGCTTGCTCCCAGCTCCTTGCTCTTTCACTGGCCCAGCTACACCAAGATCCTGCAAAATGGCAAGAGAGGGAAACTACAAGAAGCATACATTCATAATTGATTCAAGGATTAGAATAAATCAAATATACAAGCATAACAATACACCATTGAGACACATGCATATAGAAGAACCTCAAATGCTTTATTAATGGAAGAAGTAAAGTTCAAGAAGTGATACAACCATAAAAGGCCCAATCCAGCATCACCTCCCAGCAGAAAGAAATCTCCTCTTCACCTCCTTCAAAGCAAATCACCCAATAGTTCTATACTCAAACCAACAACACTTCCTTACATTCACAAGATTCTAGCCTCCATAGACCTCATGAGAGAGCTCTATATATAGGAGTTTTGGAGAAAGGATGAGTCAGCTTGTAGCTGGCATGAAGCTGACTAGTGTCCTCTCCCACTTCAGTTATTCTTCAGTTCTTGAGTCCACTTGGAGGTTCTTGCTTCCACTTGGAGATCTAGACCCTCTTACTCATCACCAGTCGAATTCCCTGATCCAAGTGTCATTTTGGAAGCTTCCTGGGCATTGACACCTTGAGGAATGACTGTGCCACATGTCCCAACTCGCCCAGCGCAGGTAGCCTTCTTTGCAGTTGACATTCAACGCAGGTAGACAGTGGAGCAGTTGACATTCAGCGCAGATGCTCAGTGGAGCAGTTGACATGATCCAGAATTAGCTTGCTTTTGAGTGTTTTCAGGTGGAGAACTGATATTTAGTGCTGTGGTTTGCTGACATTGTTCCTCTAGGGGCAGGAACAACATGTTTAGGGACTTTGGATCCCTCAGATTATGGACATTTCATGCTTCATGCTGTAAGGCACAAAAATGTCTATAACAATAGGCACATATTTTGGCAGTTTATAATGGCACAACTCACAGCCATATATTTTGATCTCAGTGTGATTCTGGTAGAAGTACCAATCACCTATTTTGTATCTTTTGGAGAGCTGTAGAATTTTCTGCATATCACCAAAGAGTCTAGGAGGAGGAGTTCTCATCAGTAGATAGGAGACCGGATGTATAAACAAATCAATGAATTCACAGTAAGTGTAAGGAGAGTTATGAAATTCATGGAAGATTGATGTCAAAAAGATCGCAGACCTCCTTTCTCCTTTAAAATCCAATTTTTTGATGTGAAACTGAAAACTGTCTGTTTGATAGTATAAGAATAGATGATATATATAAGAGGTATACTTGAAGGCTCCTTCTCTGTCTAGATTCAAGAGTTGGTTATGGATCTTGTTGGCAATGAAAGTAGCATAGTCATATTTGACAGCAGGCGGCTGTCTTGGAGTAAACATTGACAACAAAGCTAAGATGGTCTCATCAACATATTCACTTGTCTTAAATCCCAGGACATAGGATATCATATCAATAATGAATCTTTCAGCTTGATTGAACTAGACATGGTGAAAGGGAGGTGGCTCTTTGGGCTGACAATCTGGTCTCACAAATGTTTGAACAACACAGGTTATCTTTACATTGGTCAGTTTAGAGTCCTGCTCAAGCAAGAATCCCATAGAAAGAGGAGCCAGAGGCAGAATGGGTTTGAGGTGTAACATTTCATTTATGGACTCAGGAGTTATATAAAAGAGGATAATTCCAAATGGAGTAATAACTGCTCTTTTGACAGGTTCATAATTGGCACAGCACATGCGGATTACATCTGGGAATACATTTACTGAGGGGAGGTAGTACCTGGGCAGATTGGATTCCCATATCCCATAGAGATCAGTTTTACTTAGGTGACTGTTCCTAATTTCACAGAATGCTTGGAGGTGGTTTTTGTAACCAGTTAAGTCTTGGTTTTGAAAGTCTCTATCGACCAGGGGTAACCACTCTAGGTATTTATGAGGTGCATTGAGTGGAGCAATGTTTAGGACCACCAGAGCTTCCATTGCTCAATTTTCTGCGATTTTCAAACTAGAATTTGGGTTTTTCTAGCAAAAATAGGCAAAATAACAGTTCTGGGGCTTTTCTCCGGGAATTGCAAACCAAAGTCGATTTGGATGTAACTCACTGGGTGAAATTTACAGAGGAAAACGAAATTTGCAAGGTTTTTTTGGCTAAAATGGGTAAAGAGCAGTGGTTCTGAAGCACTTATTTGAAGGCAGTATGGTGAATTGAACTCGAATTTGGGTGCTTTAAACAACTTGCAGAGAAAACTGAAATTCAGAGGGTTTGAAAACAAAATTGAGGTAAATACCTATTTTTAACAGCGCACTGCGCGGATTGCAGGTTGCGGGGCGAGCTGGAGAACAAGAATGTGGACTTGATTTGGCTGGGTGGCGGACTATATGGCCAAGCAGTTGCTTGGACGTAAATCGCATGTAGTAGTTCCACAAGAAAAACAAGTGAAAATGAGTGAAAATGACGTTTTTTCGCGTCTTTTTAAGAAAAATTGACTTTGGCGGGCTTTTGGCGCTTTTAGTTGGGTGACGTCAGCATGACGAAATATCTTGTTGCGTAGCAGGGTGACGTGGCGATGATGTGGCTATGACGTCATGAATGAGGTGGCGATGATGTAAGCGGGGAGGCAGCGGGGGCGGTAAGCGGTTTTGGGCCCGCACCACTTTTGGGCAAAGGTGGTATCGGTTTGGAGGGCAGCGAGCATTGCGAGATAGCGCCACCTGTCCCATGGTACGGCGGGAATACCACCATTCCCTGGGCGGTAAACATTGGACGCGGAGGGTGCAGCGATATCGATCTGGGCCGTTGGATGGGAAGGCCCAGATCCAACAGTTGGCGGTAATTGGAGTTGGCGGAGGGCTATGGCGCGAGGCCCACGTGCTATAAGTTGTGGTTTAAGGTTTCTCGGGGTGATTGCAATTGGTGGTCAGTGCTTTAAACTGTTTAATTAACCGAACGTTAATCACAGTTGGCATATGTGCACGTGGGGAGGGTTTTTATAAGGTTCCAGATGAACCTATAATCCCATTTAAATCAATAACATATCGCTATAGCTAGCAGGGGCGGGATTTTTAAATTTTTCCGGGGTTTTATATATTAATATAGTACGGGAAAAGGGAATGAGCCTAGGGATTTAAATAATAAAGTTAAAATGTAATTAATGTGATTCATGAAATGGGAAGCTCTAAGTGATGATCTTAGGCTATAGGGAAAATAAGGATTTTACACAAGAAATGTGGCTTTGTGCGTAAGCAAATTTGTGACTTCACTTGAACTTTTTCTTGAAATGGAGTGATGTAGGAGTTTTGAGCAGTTCCTAATCTCTTTAGGGGGAGGTTAGTAAGTGTTTTTTGGAGAAATGTGGAGGGAAGTTAGTCATGTTTCATCTTTTTTGTAGCCAAATCATTACCATTGTGCTTATGATATCAAATGAGATGAATCACCTTTGAAAGACAAAATTTCTCATAAGCCTGCTTCTGCAACATCAAAACTGCCTACCCAGCCCATTATACCTAACATTTTTTCTTCCTTTTTCCATGGGTGCATTTAAACTAGAAAACCCTTACTCTCTTCTTTTCTTTTAACTACCCTCCTATCTAAGTCTGCCCTTATTTCTTCTAGTGGCTCAGATTTAGCTGTTGAGCACCTTTTCTTCTCTACCTAACTACTTATCTGCCAAGCTTGAACTGTTTGGACAGATTTTTCTCTCTATCTCTAAAACAAGAAATTTAAAACATGAATTGGCCAAGATTAAGCTGTTTGGCCATCCATCAACTGTGACAAGATTTAACTGATTGCAAAGGGTGAAATTCTTTGCAAAACCAGAATAGTAGTGGCATTTTGGACTAGCACACTTTCCTGGTCTTTTGTTTGTGGTTCACTTCTTTTCTTTTTTGACTATTTCATTGTTTTTGCCCTTTGATCTTTCTTTTAAGGCACACCCTCTTTTAATTCTTTTAATTTTTTGATTTTTTCAAAATATGGAACCTTTGCAGCATGGAAAGGATGAACATATTTGGGATTCTACCAATCAATCATGAAATATGACACCTATTGGTATAGGAGCATAACAACGTCCATGGGCATCACATCACATACGATTTTATCCTTATATTTTCCCAACTACAACTCCCATTCACACTGTTCATTCACTAACAACTGATGTCCCTTTTGTAACCATGACACCTTGAAAGGTGTTGGATGTTTCATTGTCTTCAGCTTCAATTTCTCCACCACTTTTGTAGAGACCAAATTACTAGTGCTGCCACTATCAATGATCATCTGACAGTATTTCCCTTAAACCTTACACACTATTCTGAACAAAGTCTTTCTTTGTGATGGTTCAACTATCTCCTTTGCCAGCTTGAGCAAAACTTTAATGACAACCAAAGATTCTCCTCTCTCTGGTACATTTTCTTCTTCTGTCACTTTTGTTGCTTCTTCCTCGACTTGAGCAACAATTACATTCCACTAACTTGTTCCTACATTATCTCGACACTCAAAAGCTCCGTGTCCCAGTTTGTTACACTTGTAACATCTTAATTATCCTCCTCTGCCTCTACCTCCTATTCCTCTAGGAAAACTCCCTCTGCCACTTGCATCACCTCCTGTGGGTGCATGCTGGTTTAAGCTGCTGCTAGCTCCATCTTTAGGTGCTGTAGATCTTCCTCTACCACCTTGACTTCCATTTCCTTGGAAAGTACCTCTTCCTCTGGCAGACTTCTTCCTCGTGAGTTTTTCTTCAGCTTTTAGTACCATTTGATAAGCTTCTTCTACTGTTTTAGGAGACAATATACTTATCTCATCTTGAATGTCCATGCTAAGACCATTCACATATCTAGCCACCTTCTCATATATATCCTGAGTTTGTCCAACTCTTATACTTACCTTATATAATTCCTTTATATATTCTCTCATTGTCATAGACCTCTGTCTAAGATTTTGTATCTATCTGAAGAAGGTTTGCTGATAATTACTTGGTAGAAATTTACCTCTTAGCTTTGCTACCATCCTATTCCAATTTCTAATTGGTTGCTTGTTAAGACTCTTTCTTTCTGCCTACAATCCATCCCATTAAAGTGCTGCATGTACTTTTAGCTTGGTGACAAAAAACTTTACTTTCTTCTCATCTTCTGTTTCTTCATAGTCAAAGAATTTCTCCATGCCATTAATCCAATCTATCAATTCTTCTCGATTCAATCCTCCTTCATATATTGAAACCTTAGTCTTTGGCCTAGCTGTGGATCTCAACACTAGTTGGAAGAACCTCATCTCAGGAGTAACTACTATAGTTTCCTTCTCTCCTTCAGCTTCAACCTCAGGCTCACTAATATCTCCATCATCTATATTTCTCCCTGCTATTAATGCTTCCAATCTAGCCTGCATCTATTGCATAGCTTCCATCACCTTAGCATTTGCAATTGGTTGACCCCTTCCACTAGTCCTTGTCCTCTTCCAACTCTGAAAGCCATGTTAGGTTTCTTTCTCTTACTTCTGCGATTCAATTTAGTGTTAGCATGTTGCTTTGATACTACTAATGGTGGCCTAGGTGCAGGCAATATTGACAAATTCTCTAATCCTGATACAATTTCTTCTAATGTTGGCTGAAACCCTTCATCTTCCTCAGCTGGAGTATTAGTCATCTATTTCTAGACTGACTGTTTTATAAATTTTCCTTTTTTGGCTACTATCACCAATCCTTTTCCATTGATTGGCCAACCCTTGTTATCGGGAACGATTTCATAACAGAGACCCGTTTTAGCACTATCGACACTATTGAGAATAGAAATAACGCATTTATACGTAAAATACACTATCGACGATTTAAAATGCCTTAATGCAATTATATATAAGATACACTGTCGACAGGTTATTCCATATTAAACGGACCCAAAGGTAATATAAACCCTGGCTTAAAGAAACTTGAGATCCATCTTCTAAAACTCGTTGCACCTCCTCACTACTGATCTCTTTAATATTCAATAGTTTCAACGCTCCTGTCCTTGAAACTTACTCCACGCCTGTGAACAGTCGATCTTGTTCTGTGAGATCTAATGGTTCATATATATTTTGGCCGACAGACCTGCACACTTCAAATCCACCTGAAAAGGAGGTTTCTCACGCTCTTCTCTCTGCTACATGGCATGAAGCATATGGAATCAGAGCCGGAAGGGAAATACCACTTATGGTCTTTCGTCCACCCGAAATTTGCCGCGATTTCTTCAAACTTGTGATGCGATAACTATACTCTGTCGATCCAACGGTTGCGATAGATCGCTATCTAATGGTCACGATTAAATCGAATATCGCATAGTCGCAATCCTCCAAGCTAGGCTTTGTCCGCTCTAAAGCACTGATCTGATAACTTTATGGAACCGATATGGATATAAGCCACACTTTATAAGATTTCAAGTTTGGATTCCAAATTCAGACTAAGTTTTTCGTTGTTTCTTAGTGTAAACCATCATTTAGCTTGCGGGACTAAAACGATGCATAAATGGGAAACAGAGGATGCCGATGTGAAGGAAAGACACTCAAACTGACTCTTATTAGAGTATTACCTGGAAAACCAGGCCGAACCACTATTATAAAGACTTAAAAGAAGCCGATGCGTGAATGCCAAAGATACGCATAAATTCAAGATTTAACAGATAAACAGATATTCAGATGCACAAAAAGGTTTTTGGAGATGAAAATTCCTCAGGGATCATACACAAAGATATATTCCTCTTTCCTTAAGCAATATGAGATAAAACCACTCGGTCAAAATCCCTTTAAAATAGCATAAAAGTTACATATATACTGGTTTGTTTTAACAACCACATCCTAAAATAGAGGCTAGAATTTATTAGTGCTATCTGTTCTGCGAGGCATTCCCCTCGAGAATCTCCAATATTCTAACTAATCCTATCTGTTCTGCGAGATATTCTCCTCGAGAACCTCGACTACAGCTAACTAATTTAGCACTTATTACATCATGATTTAATCCTATATTCTAGTTCTATGCTTAACTAGAAAAACATGGAAATTGATGGCTAAAGGACCCCATCCCTTTGATTGTAGATTATTTTGTATTTTTGGAATAAGTTTGAAGTCTTTTCCCTCCAAGTCTCATGCTCCTGCATCAAAAATTAAGAAACCTCCTACATCAAAATCTTCACCCATCTTTAGCTAATCACTTTCATGGAGGACCTTAAAATAAATAGAATGTTCTTCATTCACTATGCTCACGTTTTAGCTCCAATCAATCACTTTTTTGCGTCCACAACAACCCCCTTATGTTTTGAGAAAAAGTGGATTCCTTTTTTGATTTTTCACAGTCTGGATATGTTTATTTTTTATATACATTGATTGAATGATTCCTCATTTCCATGCTTCAGCATATCGTTAAGCTCCGTAGACCTTTAGGATTTACTTGCTTGGTTTTGACTTAACTCTTTTCTTGAGTTACAATTCTTAAGTCTCTATTTTTTCATTTCTCAAATTTTCTTTTCCGTCATGTTATTTTACTTGAACTCATCTATCCCCCACTTTTTGAATTAAAATTTATCTTCAAAATAAGCCCCTTCCCACTTTAATGCCTTTTTTCCCAAAACAAAAGATTTATAATGTTCAAGGGAGTTTAATTTACATGTTACTATAACAAAAAGGAATTGTTTTGTCTTTTGTCACATACGTTAGAAAAACAATGCTTATCATTTTATAGATCTAGATATTACATTTCATTTATAGTCATTACACAAAAAAGCTATCTATATAATCCCGTCTTTCCATACTATAAATCAAATCAAATCAAAATAAATATTCTAAGATTGGAATTCCATAGCATCCACTTCCTGTCTATCAACTCATAGAAGACCATTTCTCCCATGGGGAGAGATTGGGCTACTTAGATAACTCATTGGTTTGAGTGTTCAACTCCTAAAGAATATGGTTGGAATAGAGCCATTTGAATGGATAGAAATCTTTATTTAAATTTCGAAAAAGGGTTCTAGTGTTACATAAGACACTCAAAACTTCTCCCTTTCCTGACCAATACCAATTTTGAATATCATGGAACATAAAATTTATTTACATCATTTTTATAACGAGCTCCAAAAAGTTCCTAGATGAAATAAATTCAACTCTATTTTTCATTATTCTCTCATAAGCATGTTTGATAGGAAGATAATGAGTATGTTTCAAAAATAGAACAACCCCAACCAAACCCTACGTACATGGGATGGCCTTGATAGCCCCATCAAAAGACCCCGGGGAACCTTGAAATCAAGCTTTGACATAATGGACTTCCATAGGTTTTTAAATTTCATCTCTAACGAAATTTCTTTAGAAAATTTAAGAATGATACTGGTTTGATTTTAGGAGGAATTAATTATCCTTGAAGATACCAAAATTACGTGCCCCCCATAGACTAGATATTGAAAAACAAGGTATCCTCGCAAATTCTTTAACTAATTTATTGTCCAAACAATATTTAAAAAATCATCCAAACTAGCTTTTCTCCACCTAACATGTGGCTTTAAATCATTCTGTCTTTAAAACTTGCACTATATAAAAATAATCAATAAATATGTGGCTTTAAATCATTCTTTTCTCTTGAGATTTAATACATAAATTACATCTACTAGGTTCTACCTAGATTCTTTTAGCACTCACTTCCCATGTTAGAAATTTTCTATTTAAAGCCATCTGAAGCGTGCTATTTACCTTAAAAGGTGAACAAATCTTTTGGATGAGACTCCACAAATTCTATTTGGATCTAATAAATTGAGATTCAATATTGACTTCCACGGTTTGAATATTTTTTTACCAATAAAAGAAATCCAACCCATCGTCCTGTAAATGAATATAATTGGCCATCAAAAGGCTAACATAATGGTCCCAGTCATCACCATTAGCTCCTAAAAGCTACAATGGCGTTGCAGATTTCCATCTCGATGAAGTTTTCAATTGTGCTGACTAGGCATTGACATCACAGAGAGAGTAAATGTTGGTTGAAAGAACATCCTGGATAAGGGAGTCTCCTTACTCTTTCTTCCTCTCGGGAAACATGATACTGGAACTTTATTTGTATATCATCTCGGATGAAACTTTGGCAATTTTTTATCTCTATGGTCTTTAGCTCTTATCAGTGGGTTTTTTCAAATATTTGTTTTCAAATTAGTGATAAATTGTTAAGGTTTGACTCTGTCGTGACTCTTTTTGTAGGCTTGATAACTAATTTCAGTGTTCCAAACTTGAAAGGTTTTAAGCAAATAACAGTTGGCCTCTCCCTATTTTGCCCTTTGGTCCTTTTGGATCAAATTTCCCACGGGTGATATTGCCTATCTCAGTCCCTGCACAGTTAATGAAATGTCCCTTTTTTTTCTTTTATAGTTTTAATCTCGTGGCTAAACTTCCCAACTATCCCATTCTTATAATACCAATTCTCTAATCCTTGTATAGCTCAAGAAACTAGTGCAAATATTAACCCTTGGGCGAGGGTTTCGAGTAACTCTAAGCGAGGGTTTTGTCTTTTTGATTGTAAGTTTGAATCGAGTATGTGACTGTCAGTGTTCCATCACGTGTATTTGGTTTTGTTTTTTTAGTAACCCAAAGAACTCTATCGTTAGAGTTTACCACAAGGTTTCTTTGTGTTCCTTTTATGTTGGTCCTCCGGCGTTGAGGGATTTTCATTTCAAGTAAAATGTTTCAAGGTTTTATGTCGTTATTAGTTTGCTAACTTATAAATGATTAGGTGAAAGGTTATATCGTTGAACATTTAAAAGAAAACATTAAATAATTAAAATCGAAACTTGTAAAGGATAAACAAGAAAAATCTAGTAAATCGAAGATAAAAATAACTAGTAAATCAATATTAAATTATTTAAATAAAAATAAATATTATCTAATTTATTTTATTATTATTATTATTATCTATCTATATATATTATATTAAAACTGGTTGGTAAATAATGTAATGAATATTGATTTATTTATTTATTTATTTTTTTAATCTATTAATATTATATTATTTAATGTATTTTAACATTTTAAAATGAGATTTTAACAATTCACATATATTCAATCAATTAATTTAGTTTCAAATATTTTTGTTAGAATGACACAATCTCACATAAACACGTTTACACGTAACGTACTTGATGCATATATGAGATCGTCTACACATGCACAATTTTCATATATGAACATATATGGAAGTTTTGGATATACGATAGATGCATATATATGGAAGTCACACATATCTTCCATATATGCAAACCTTTTGTATATGTTAATATCTTCTGTATATGCAATACTTCCGTATATGAACATAACTTTTTTATATTTGCAACTTTCGTATATGCCCGTATCTTTTGTATATGCACAAAAAAATGTGCAACTTTTGTATATGTACATATACAAAAGTTGTGCATAACTTCTATAATATGCATATACGATAGTGTCTATCTATGTACAACTTCTGTATATGTGCATATCTTCTGTATATGCACATCTACCATATATGTGTAACTTCCAGACATGTGCATATGCAAAAGATATGTGCATCTACCATATATGTACAACTTTCAGACACGCGTATATACAAAAAATATGTACACGTACAAAAGAAATGAATATACGGAAGATATGCACATATACAAAAATTATGCATATACAAAAGACATGTACATATACGAAAGATGTGCATATGTAGAAGTCGTACAACTTCTATATATGCACATCTTACGTATCGCATATCTTTCCTATATGTGCAACTTCCATATATGTGCAATTTTCTGTATAGGCATACCCTACACTTTTCCATGACTTCATGCATACTAGTTCAATAATAAAAATAATTTAATAGAGATAAGGTCTTTTTTTCCCAAAATGTCTTGATAGCCCTCCACTATGATTTTCCTCTCATGGAACAATTCAGTATGCATAGTTGATTCTTCTTGAACGACAGTCCCTCCTAGGTCAATTATTCAATCCGAGGGCTCCTATCTTACATCAATATACTCTCACATGGTTTATAACCCTCTCAAATTTCTGCGTTTGTTTTGTACATTTCCTTGAGATGACAAAATCCCAAAGTATTCACTAAGAGTTCCTACAAAACCAAATACCTTCTGCTCAAGGATCTACAAGTTTATTAACATTTCCAATAATATGTTTATGAGCAAAGGTAAAGTTACGCATAAGTGATTAATTTGGTTATATTGAATTTGTGAATGACATAAACATATAATATTAGATATGAAACATGATAGATAACAAGCGGTTAATGGGAAGAATAAATACATGAGAAGTCACTGCATCATTATGAAATTCATTTTTTCCGAAGTAAATTAAATTGGTGAGCCAATTTGAATTTGATATATATTAAAAAAAATCATGTTTTAGACATGATGTTATAATTTATTGTTAAAAATTAAATGAAAGAAACATATTCAAATTTTTAACGATTTTAAACAATTTATTTTTGGTAAGTTAGAAATCTTTGTGATGAAGCTTATTTAGATTAAGAAAATCTATGTAAATATTGTAAATAGAAGAAAAAAAATTGAAAAATAAAAAGACATTAGGAAATGAAACCCAATAGTTTCTTTCTCTTTATATAAATGAGTTACTACTAGCCTGACAAAGTATCAGAGCTAGATCCCAAATTTAATTTTCTCCTCCATGTAATTCCATGTAATTCCTCTATCAAGGATATCTATATTTGATCCTATGCTTTGTGCACTAAATGCTCTTCTGAATCTCTGTCTCAATAATTTATTTTTGTTGCATAGAAACCAATACGTTGGATCATCTCTTCATAATAACATGCGATCTCCTCTGTCTCAATAATATATTTTTGTTGCTTAGAAACCAATACGTTGGATCATCTCTTCCTAATAACATGCGATCTCCTCGGGTCCTCCTTGCTCCCCATCACAATTCCAATTATTTTATATCCCTTTTCTTTTATTTGGGTTCAACGGTAGTGCAGTTAATTCAAGTAGACTAGCGTTTGATTTGACAGGGTTAACCAGATCAAAGGTTGCATAAGAAATTCCCATGATTCTTGGCAGGGCTTTTGGGCAGCTAAAAGAGGAGGCGAATCCTATTTCGATCCTTGATAAATTCAATGAGATTGCATGCTCTTTACATTGGGTTGTATTTGCGGCGAAGCCAATACATTCATGTGAACGCTGGTGAACTGTGCATGTTGTTGTGCGTTTAATTTTTTTTTGAAAGACTAAATGTTTCCTTATGTTAACATGGTATATGTTGCCACTAGTTTGAGGTATGCTAACAAATTTTTTTTAAGACCGAAATTTGTCGATATTGTCTATGCAAATCCGTGGAACGATGCAAGGACTGAAAAGAGTGATTGTTTGTGCTCCCCTTTTTTTTGAAGACTATGTGAGAATAAGACCGTGTGTGCATTGCGTATTATTTTTGGAATACGATATATATTGCATGATATTGTTTATGGAGCGGTGAGCATGGACATATATGGTGTGGTAAATATTATTTAAGGCTATATATCGTGAATGCATCATGAATGTATAATAGTTGGGAATAATGTCTTAGTTGCGATTTATATATGGTCTAGCCATAATATTTTAAAATTATTGACCTGGTAAAAGTTATGTTATTGATACATCAAATCGATTTTTTAATGTAAATATAATATATCATTGTAAAACAAAGATTGTTTTGGAAATTGAAAGAGCACCTTTTTTTTGATAATTCATTCACTCATCTTCATAGTGGAAGTAATTCTCACCCGCAAAGAGGACCATCATGAGTGGTCTCGGAAGATAAAACACGCCTTGAATTTTAACGAGTTGTGGAAACAAGTTTGTGAATGAGAAGGAGACAACTCACTTGAAAAGCCTACTTCAGATAAGGAGCTTGCCATTTGGGAAAACAAAAATAGCAAGGTGTATGCCTTGATTGTAGTATCAGTAAATGAAGAAGTGATTCGTCATATTTTACTATTTTCAAATTCTTTTTACACTTCAACGAAGTTGAAGGAGTTATATGAATCACACTATGAACTTGAAGTTGTTTAATTGTTGATCAGGTTGTTGAATCTTGAGTTGAAAATGCTGACTTTGTTGCCTTAGAATCAGAAATAAGATCCATTATGCATGATATAAAATCCAATGGTGTTGAAATAGATGTTCCTCTCACAGCTTATGTCAAGGCACTATATCCCACTTATTGACATTATCTTGAGTGATTGCAAGAAAGTGGAAAACTTGAGATTTCCTTTGAGTCCCTTGAGAATAGGTTTGTTGAAAGAGAGGAGAATTTTGGGAAGAATACAAATCCCCAGTCTTATGAAGAAGTTTTGTCTCTTGCACAAAAAGAGAATAATCATGCACAAGATTCTTCTAGAGTAAGATATAGCCAAAGAGCAAGAGGAAGGAAGTATTTTAGAGGAAGGGGGGGAAAACATTTCCAAGGATAAAGGTCTGATATTAATTATATATGATGCAATAGAAATGGACATGATGATTCCACATGTAAGTTTCCTTGGGACATCATCGAGTAGGAAAGAGATAAAGAAAAAGGCAAAACACCTAGTAAAGGTAAAGGTAAAGCACTTGAATATGCTCATTATGTCATGACACATTGCAACATTGGAGTAAATGAAGACTTATTCAATGCTTCACTTTCTTCATAGAAAAATGTTTGGTTGCTTGATTTAGGAGCAGTTTTCCACATGAATTTCAGAAAATATATGTTTGAAGAATTCACTGACAATCTTGATGAAGTAGTCTACTTTGCTTACAAGTCAAAATTCAAGCCATCAAGACTTCGCACGACCAGGCTCAAATTGCCTAGTCTTCTAGACTTTATTTTGAATGATTTTCTATACCTCCCAGAGATGAGGATAAACTTGATGTCTTTGGTCCACATTTGCGAGCAAGGACACTCCATTCAGATATTTTATTGTGAGTTTGAGATAAAAAAAACATCATATCACACACTTGTCATGACTAGGATAGAATAAAGGAAGCAATGGACTTCTATGAGTTCATAAAAAGGAAGTGGATGCCATGGAATTCCAATTTTAGAATATTTTATTTTATTTTATTTGATCTATGGACTTCTATGAGTTCATAGAAAGGAAGTGGATGACATGGAATTCCAATTTTAGAATATTTTATTTTATTTTATTTGATCTATAGTATAGAAAGAGGGGATCGTATGGTTACCTTTTCTATGTAATGACTATAAATGAAATGTTATATCTATATCTATAAAATGAGAAGCTTTGTTGTTTTTTGTAAGGTATGCGATTAAAGAAACGAAATTCTCTTTCTGTTATAGGAACATGTTTATTCAACCCCCTTAAACATTCTAAATATTTTTCTTTGGAAAAAAAAACACTAAAGTGGAAAGGAGGCCAAGTTTTAAGATTAATTTTAATTTAGAAAGTGGGGGATAGATGACATCAAGTAAAAGAAGACGAAGGAAAAGAAAATTTGAGAAAGGGAACAATAGAGACTCAAGGAATGTAACTCAAGAAAAGAGTTAAGTCAGAGCTAAGAAAAAAAAACCTAATGGTTTATGGAGCCCATTTTTTTCTCAAAACTTAAGGGTGTTGTTGTGGACACAAAAAAGTCATTGATTGGAGCTAAAACTTAAGCATAGTCCATCAAGAACATTCTAGTTATTTTAAGGTCCTCCATGAAAGTGACTAGCTCAAAATGGGTGAAGCTTTTGATGTAGGATATTTTTTTAATTTTATCTCTGTGTATATTATTTTTAGCAACTACATGAGTATTTCTTAAGTTAGGGGACTATTTTCAGTATGATACATATGATGTCATGTGGGGCACTACCATTACTAGAGCCTTGGTCACATTTTATCTTCAGATAAAGTATCCAAGTATTCGAAGGTATATATCAAGATGAATTTGATGTCTCTCATTCTCAAGGATATTGGAGATTATTTAATTTGATCATACATTGCAATATGTGCTTGTATTATCATACCAATTAGTAATGCCCCTCTAACCATTGCCTCTAATTTTCCAAATAAATCATTTTCCATTTTAACTATTATTTTGGTATTCTCATGTTGGCAGACAAATATTTTCATGCATGAATATGGTAATAGTAATCATGAATTAAGAATGTAAATTTATTCCAAAAATGTTCTAGAAAGCAACAAATTCTCCAATACACATTACTCTTCTGAAAAGGTGGGTGGGTGCAAATTTATAATTGTTTTTTCTAACATTTTAGATACAATAAAAATATGAAGAAACAAAGGTGGGTGGGTGAAAATTTATAATTGTTTTTTCTAACATTTTAGATACAATAAAAATATGAAGAAACAAACATCCCTTGAATTTCATAGAAATTTTAAATGGTTATGAACCCATATATAATAAATCAGTAAAATGCACAAAATTAAGCAACCTTTAAATAGTTTTTATCTATTGAAGATTGTCATAGATATATCAACTATGATTTTTAATTTTTAAAGTATAGGTCATATGGTTGTGTTCGTGCATTATTTTAGTAGCTAAATGATGTTCAAACGACATAAAAACTCATTAATATATGTAGAGAATAAGAAGTATCAACTTGATGCTATTTGGAAAAAAAAATTGTTTTAGAGTTTTGCTCTTTAGTTTTTCGTTTTTTTTCTTGTAAATTAGTAAAATCAGTCAACATCCAAATTAGTATATCACGTGTTGGTGCATTATTTGAAATTCCTAACATAATTAATATAGATTTATTTTATTATTTAGAGGTAAGTTTCTAAACATGGGAATTAAAAAGTTATACCGGAAACATTAACCATTTTTTTGCACTAATAATTATGTAATAGGGAGATTAAAAAAAATTATCTTAAAAATTTATATAATTGTAATCTAATTATACATCCTATGTAAGTTTGAAATTTCATT
This sequence comes from Pinus tabuliformis, assembly GCA_031772625.1. NCBI lineage: Eukaryota > Viridiplantae > Streptophyta > Pinopsida > Pinales > Pinaceae > Pinus > Pinus tabuliformis. The sequence continues at coordinate 338,814,061 of CM062818.1, read as the reverse complement.
AACCATGAGTGTCATGTATAACCTATTGCATTCATTCATTAAAATAAGATATTATGAAAAATACCAAAAAAGAAAGATTATTTATTTATTTATGAATTATGTATTTCAAAACATTAATCTGGTTAGCTTGAATTTTGTATGGAATAGACATATAAGATGAGATATGAGTCAATAAAGATAACAAGGGATTAGTTAGAATAATATATTAAATAGAAGTGACTTCGTCGGATTAGTTAGAATAATATATGAAATAGAAGTGACTTCATCATTATGAAATTTAAAATTTTCCAAGTAAATTAAATTGCTAAACCAATTTGGATTTAATATATATAAAAAAAACATGTTTTAGGTATTATGTTTTAATTTATTGTAAAAAAAATGAAACAAAATATATTCAAAATTTTAACAATTTTAAATATTTTTTTGGTAAGTTATAAATCTTTATACTATAGAAAATATAGAGAGTTTATATGCTTGGAGGGATTTAACCAACCAATTATAATATTGAGTATTACAAGATTGCATCAGAAGCAAAAGAGGTTGGCCATTACAAAAATGTAATAGGTAGGACCATCTACTCTTGTGACATAAACCAAATGACCTCTTGGATCATTTAGAGCATAAGAAAAACACATGAAAAACTAAAAGGACATAAGCCTCAAAATGGCTGAGTTGGATTGGTAGCTTGAGCAATGCAAAGATCTACTTGTTGAGGTTCTCCTTCCCATACTTGAGCTCAAGAGTATCTTCCCATTCCACTAGCATTGGTATGTTGTAATCATCGTCATCGGGCGGAGGGTGCTCATTTGGTAGAGGGTGCCTAGCTGGCAGACGATTCATTGCTGGCAGAGGGTGCCGAGGTAGTGTTTGGTGCAATACTGATGAAGGATGGGTGACATTGCCTTGGATTATGGTTTCTGATCCCTTTCTACTAGACGTTTTGCAACACAGAAGAATGTTCTCCATGTCATTTCACTATTGTCAAGGACTCGATGAGGATTGGCCCTTAGTGCTTTGCATAGGATGTTGATAGGGTTTGGTATCTTACAAAGTCGAATCCATCGGGGTATGAGAAGACATGTTATTTGCAAATGAGGAAGTATCCTAGAGTTGACCCCTGAGAGTACCATCAATAGCTTACAATCCTTCTTGGGCACGGTGTACCTGAAAATCCATGCCTTGAAAATGACCCTCCAACACCACAGTTGTGTCTTACTAGCCTCTAAGGTGGTGACCCAATAGATTGCAAAGAGCCTAGATGTTATCATCGATGACACCCAGCGCCTGGAACTTGAATTCTACATTTAATTCTGGTAGCGATGGGGGGTGCTATCATCAAATTGATTAGTGCCCTGATTAATGCCAGGGAGAAAGAGGCGTCTCGCCTCTACCGCTACCTCCCCTCCGGGGTCTTCCATGCTCTCTCACCATAGCAATTGGATAGGGAAACTATAGCCAACTTCTCTATCCTCTGTTACCTTTAGTCATTTATTGCTAGCGCATCTACATTTTGTTGCCCAAACATCTGACCTTCTTAACATTCTCCACAAGTAAGCCATGACTAATATCAGTTGAATGTGTGTACCAATACTTTATGATCCATAAATTCTATGTGAAGATTAGCATGCTACCATTCCAAGTCCTTCAATTGTGAACAAACAAGAGGGAAAACCAAAGGTGTTGTTGTTTCCTTAAAGTGATTACTCTAGATGCATTAATCATGAAAATGATTAATACATCTCTCTCTTATTTAAGCACTCTAATATAAAACCTTTCAAAAAATAAATGTATACAAATAAATTTATATATATAGATATATATAAATATAAATATATAATTTTAGCATTGAATTCAACCCCAGAAAACTAGATAGAAAAACAACTTTACTCAACTCCAAATCTAAATAAAAATATATTTATAACTTCAACGTTCCTCAAATTTAGAGCCTCAAAGAATGGAAAAAACGTAACTCTTAATCTTTATATAACAATTCTAGATGCTAGAGATAAACATAATACCTTAAACAACTACATCAGACCTAAGCCTATAATTAGTCTGCAAACGGGATACAGAGGTCATTTGGATGCTCCCAAGAGTGAGTATGGATGTGGAAAAGGCATAAAGGGAGGAAACTTACGTCTCAGAAGTTAAAAGAGATTTCTAAAAGGCCAACCAGACAATTATGTAGAATTAGTTCGGATCATTTAATATAAAGTTGTATAAATATACAAAAATAAATTACATAAAATATAAACACTTTTTATTTTAATTAGTTATTATTATATCTATTTTATTATTAAACTGATTTAATATATTTATAATAAAATATAAAATTTATGTTATTTTTTTATTGCATGTTTTTAAAAATAGTTATCAATTAAATTAAATTAAATTAAATATATATATATATATATATTACATTCGTCCAAAATTATAAACGAAGAAAAAATAGATCTGGAGCTTTTGGTTGACAAATCCGTTTAAAGGAGCCTAGAAGGCAAAATAGATCTAAACCTTTTGGTTGGAAGATCCGTTTGAAAAGAGCCTAATTCTTCAACGTTTAAGAGGTGATTAATATATTTAATAAAATTTTAAGTTAAATTAAATATATAATTTAAAAGATAAAGTCGATTAATTTATTTGTTTTGTTTTTTAAATAATTTCAAATATATTTTATTTTAAAATATATTATTTTTTAAAACATTATTCAGATTATATTTCAAAAAAAATACTTAAATACTTTTTTTTGTGCAAAAGATATCTCAAACAAATTTACTAGAACCTATTTGTTATTATTTAAGTCATTTTGTATGTTATTATTTAATTTGTGACTTAATTTTTTTTCTAGTGCAAAAAAAGATGATGCATTATCATATAAGACCAAAATATAAATATAGACATCATTCATCCTTATCGAGTTACCACATAAAATTATATGGGAAAGCAATACATATTTTCTATCCGAAAAAACCATATAGCCCTAAATACATCATATGAACACATATGTTCGATATGTAGAAAGGTTCAGAATTTTAGAAGAAAATAGAAAGAAGTAAATCATCCACCAATGTGGCCAATGAGAATATACATAGTGTATCATAATACCTCCCATATCTTTTCCATCCAATCTCATGCATGAGAAATAAAGTGGCCACCAGAAAAATAAGAAAAAATGCACAAAATTATACAAGAAAAAGAAAATAAGAATACCCAAAAAATGGAAATTCCCTAACATCTGGAACATTGTCTCCTAAAATCATTTCAATATGCATATCACCAAAATTACTTTGAATACCCCTCTTCAAAAGTGAATTTTCTACTTGGTTATCTTCTTTACCTATATGCATAACTGTTCAATTATTGAACTGAATCCATAGATTGTCAATTCTCCATAGCCTCTAAGGAACGATGGTTTGTTGATATTTAGACAACCATTTAGACTTTACAAAGTCATTGATTTAGAAGCATGCATGGATAAAGCTATTGTAACTTGCAAGGTCAATCTTCTAAGCGCATGCTTAGATATATCCACTAATGATCTCTTTGTTTTATTTGTTAATGTGTATTTGGGTCCAACAGTGGATTCTCAGGTTGAATTTTGTGGAAATCCATTCAAAATTTTAGCTAAGCAATGGAACTAAACCTTTCCATAAAAGAACAAGGAGCAACTGCGTAGCCGTAGTCCTTGCCGATATGAAATGTTAGTTAGCAATATTCAAATATAAATTTATGATTGCATAAGATATGAATATGTTATTTTTACCCATAATATAATTATCAAGACAGTTCTAGAAGCTGAAGTGTTTTTGCTTCCTTAAGGTTTAATAATTCACTGCTTTCATTGTGCCAGGATTATTAAACCTTGATAAGAATCTCATTGAAATCAGATAAATTCATAAAACACGGATCATAAACTAAGAGAAGAGCATATGACAAACCTGGATGGCCAAATGTATCACATTATGAATATGAAGCAAATGTTAACTGCTGCATCAAACGGAGTCTTCTTCATGTAAATAAGTTTTGGTAGGCCATAATGATTCCCTGGGAAGCAGATTTACTAAGAAATGAAGGGGATGACATTGTACTTGTTCACGCTGAAGAGGATTATTTCGTCTATGCCTCCAAAAATTTGATGACTTTTGTAAATCAAAAACCAAAATTTGATATTGATATTTACAAATCACAAATTAAAATAAATCTAAATTTGATATTGATATTTACAAATCACAAATTAAAATAAATCTAGATAATATTACGTAGAAAAAATGCTATAATGTACGTACCTGCAACAATCGCCACCAATAAGGTAGTACTGCGATAAAGAGTTTGAAATACTGAATGACATGGCTCCTGGAACATACATCTAAGGAAAAAATTAGTGAACTTAACCTGTTACTATAATTTGTATAAGCAAAAACCTTACAAACTTCCCGAAAACACACTTCAAAGTTTTTTAAATTAAATAGATATTGCTCAAGAGAAAATTTAAATTTATTTAAATGATAAGGAAAAATTAAACAAAAGTCATTGGCAATGGTCTGAATATAATAAAAAACATATAAATAATGATTATCAATTAAGTAAGATAAAATTTATTCCAAACCTATGATAACATAAATTGTGGTTTTGTTGGTGGTTTTATTTGGTTTTCATTAGGTTTTGATGGAAAGATTTCTTAATCCACTGAAAACTTCAAACAAAATCGAATACCATTTTGTTTTTTGATATTCTATGAGAAATGCCTTAAAACAATGCCTCTATACATATAAAGTTTATTGAGACTAGTACTAATAAGCATAACTTCGAGACTTCTTAATTTTATACTAACTAGAAATTCAAATATAAATGAATAGTTGATTCTCATCCCCTTCCAAAGGTACAAATCGAGACCCTATATATAATGATGGAAAATATGCTGTACACATCAAACACCAAAGCAAAAGTAAAAATATATTAATTTTTTTCTATAGAAACAAAATTAAAAGATTAAAATAATAGGCAAACATTAAGAGATATATAATCTCTATTGACACCATAATACCTGAATGTTAAATATACACTTACTGCAAATTTTGGACTTCTCAAGTACTTTGCAATTTGAGAGTGAGTTAAAAGCACAATAGCAAGTGATAAAAACAAACTCCATGACCAACGAATGAAAATTCCTGCCACTAAGAATATGTTAGAACATGGTATATCTAAACAATTGATAATTTCTAATACACTTTGCAGATTTAGCAAAATGACTAAGAAAATTGTAACATAATGTCATTGTGGACAAGTGGCCAAGAGATGGACCCACACATTTATTTATAGAAAATTAATTAGATTATATGAGGCTTGCATAATTTGACGCGTTAACCTGGTTTTCAAAGGTATTTATATCCTTGGCATGTTCTAACATTGTAAACACTTGTTTGTATTTATAAATCGCCACTATGTACACCCTTGATTAGATGGGATGGAAAGAAATGATCACTGGATTAGCCAGCTTGGGATCAATGGGTGGAGTTTTGTGAAGTTGTGTTATAATAAAGAACTTGAATGGCGCACTTTGCTAGGCCAAACACCGAAAAACCAGTGCAATTGATTTATGAGGAGAAATATCAAAATGGTTATTCTCTATGGGTCATTAGCACTACCAGTGCATTTGTTCCTCTGCTTGTCTGCTACCTGTAATAATTCCTTCCGTCGGTATGAGTGACCGGTTCTTCTGCTTGTCCACTACCTGTAATAATGCCTTTTGTCAATATGAGTGACTAGTTTTTTCAGCTAGCCTTTATTGATCAGCTTGAGTGTATATGAGCCTTGTTCTTGGCCTTTATTGGTACCATGTGGGTGTACATGGTGAGCCTTGTTCTTTCCCTATTGATGTTGTTTATTTCGATGGTCTGTAGTTGTTGCAAAAATATTCAAATTCTTCGCTAATATGAATTGCAATGTCAAAAGTGTATGCATAGCTAGAATACAGTGTTGCTTATAGGCCCTGAATTCACTGCTAAGCTTCTTGTTCGACGAAAATACAAATTCCATAACATTTTTTAAGAAATTTATATTTTCTACATGGCTTTTTTAGGAAAATCACAATTTCTTTACAGGTTTCTCAAATCTCACAATTTTAAATCTATGGGTTTTCAAATATCTTTTTTCCTCACAAATGTTCTCACACAGACATTTATTTTTTAAATCGAATGGGTTTTCTCAATAATTACTAAATTTCCCTCCTCACTAAGATATGTTTTCTTTAACAATATTTGCCTAGCCCATGTTCAGTTCTCTATTTCCATGAATATAAGAAACTCACTCAAAGGAACTTGCAACTACTTTTAATTGATTATGTAAAATATCTAAAAATCTATAAAGCTGATTTTCACCGTTCGTTTAATTAATTACGCAGCCGGAGTTATAATAGTAGATATTGAAATTATTTTACCTTTTATTCACTGTACATTTAGAGAGCAATCTTAAAGCCATACAATAATTATTTGTCACTGTACTGGGAGTTTGCCTTTATCCTGACATTGTAACTCTAAAACAAAAACATAATTAATCTGGGCTTGTCGACCCTGTCTAGCATCAATAGAAAAACTCCATACGTGATTTTATGGATAACCAAACGATAAAAATGGTAATGTTTGTATTAATAAAATAAAACCGACTGGTCAGCTCTACGAAAGAGAGTCTGAACCAGGAGAGTCTGGCTCTGCAGAATACTCTACATTGTTCATACACATTACTCATTAAATAGAAAACATGGTTTTAGGGAAGTTAGAACAGCTTCATAAGAAGTAGAAACAATTCCTATCTTGAGGTTACGTGAACCAACTCTACCTATTCTAGGATATTCTCCATTATCTTCAACACTCCCCCTTAATGGAGAATGGGTTCACATATATGCCTAACATCTCCCTAAACATTTGAAACTTAACTTTTCCAAGAGGCTTAGTGAAAATGTCTGCAACATTATCACATGTATTACAATATTCTAGATGAATGTCTTTGGATTGCACTTTCTCCCTGACAAAGTGGAATTGAGTATAAATATGTTTAGTGTTTTTCTGAAACATCGGATTGTTGGCTAGCTTGATTAAGCTTTAGTTGTCACATTTGATTGTTGTTGCAACTGTCTGTTCTTCCCCAACATCCTGGAGAAGTCTCTGCAACCAAACCACCTCACACATTGTTGAACACATGGCTTGATAATCTGCTTCTGCTGAGGACAAGGAGATTGTGTTCCGCTTCTTGCTACTCCATGTGATCACCCTGGATCCAAGATTGAATGCATAACCTGTTATAGATCTGTGATCATCTACATTTCCTGCCCAATCCGAATCTACAAATCCTACCAATCTAACATCAGAAGAGTCGGTGTAAATAATTCCATAATCTACAATACCTTGTAGATACCTCAAAACATTATTCACTACATTCCAATGGCTTTCAAGTGGCTTAGACATAAACTGGCTTAACACACTGACTGCATAAGCCAAATCAGGTCTAGTGGTGGTTAGGTAGATCAAACTCCTAACCAACTATCTGTAAAGTTCTACATCTGCTGCTTTTGAGCCATCCTCACACTGCAATTTGATGTTCTGCTGCAATGGTACCGGTGCCGACTTACACTGATCCATTCTAAACGTTTCTAACAAGCCTTTAACATACTTTGCTTGAGACAAAAATGTTTGACCTGAATCTCTCCAGATCTCAAGACCTAAACAGTATCTGATTTCACTGAGATGCTTCATCTCAAACATCTGTGATATCTGTTGCCTGATTTCATCAATTAGATATATAGCATCACCTGTAATTATCAAATCATCTACATATAATGAAATCAACACTTTGCACCGTTGTTCATCTTTCATGGTGTAAAGATTAGGGTCATTCTTACTTCTATTGTAGCCAGCTTGCATAAAAATGAGTCAATCTTTTCATACCATGATCTGGGAGCTTGTTTTATTCCATAAAGTGCTTTCTTTAGTCTACAGATGAAATTTTATTTTCCTTTCTGGACAAACCCTTCCGTTTGCTCTAGATAAACCTCTTCTTTTAGTTCTGCATTCAGAAATGCAGACTTTACATCTAGTTGGTGCATCATCCAATGTTTCTTAGTAGCTAAAGCAATTAACATTTTGATAGTATTCAATTTCGCTACAGGGGCAAAGGTTTCTTCATAATCCATCCCTTCTTTTCTTGTATACCCCTTTGCAAACAACTTATCTTTCACTTTTTCTATAGTTCCATCTGCATTAGTTTTCGGTTTATATAACCATTTACAACCTATGGTTTGTTTTCCTCTAGAAATTTCAACCAATTCCCAAGTGTTATTTCTGATTATTGAATCATATTCATGTTCCATGGCTATTTTCCATTCACTATTTTCATTTGCTTCTTTACAACTTGATGATTCAACCACATTCATCACACTAGTTATAAAAGAATTTTCCCTATATCTTGCTGGCATTTGAGCTTTCCTACCTGATCTCCTGAGGGGTGGGGTAGTGGTTTCAAACTTTATTTCTTCCTACTGTTGTTATTGTTGTTGATGCTATTGTTGTTGTTGCTGTTGTTGTTGTTTCTATTCATCCTTTTCCTTTGTTTGCTATTGACCCTGATTGTTCTCTGTTTCTTCTTCCTCAAAGTATGGAATGTGCCATCCATCATAGTGCTCATCAGGTTCTTCATTATCCTGCTCATAGAATTTAACATCTCTACTAACAAAGATCTTGTGAGTAGAGGGATTAAATAATCTATATGCTTTATATGACAAACAATACCCTATAAAAGTACATCTGATGGCTTTTGAGTCTAATTTTCTTCTATCTTCCTTTGGTATGTAGGCAAATGCTTTACATCCAAATATTCTTAAGTGTTTTACTACAAGATTATATCCATATAATGCTTCAAAAGGAGTTTTAGATTCAAGACTTCTTATAGGACTCCTATTTTTCAAATAAACCGTAATATTCACTGCTTCAGCCCAAAAACCATTCAAAAGATTCTTACCTTTAAGCATACTTCTAGCACATTCCACCAGTGTTTTGTTTTTCCTTTCTGTTACTCCATTCTACTATGGAGTATGGGGTACTGTAAACTACTGCAAAATTCCATGATCATTACAATATCTAATAAGCTCATCTTTCCTGTATTCTCCCCTTTGATCAGAACGGAGAAATTTTATCTGTTTCTCTGTTTATCTTTCAATCATATTTTGAAACTGCTTAAAGTATTTGAATGTATGACTCTTCTTACTTAATAAATACACCTAAGAAAACTTCGTATAGTCATCAATAAACAGTAGGAAATACAGTGCACCTCCTAATGATTTTGTCTGCATAGGTGCACAAAGGTCTGTGTGCACTAACTACAGAGTATCCCTCTGTTTATTTTCTACTCTAATAGGGAATTCTTCTCTATGCATTTTTCCTAATGTGCAGGCATCACAATCATTATGAACTTACTTTAGCATAGGAAGATATCTTACCATTTCCTTCTTTTGTAGTAACAACAAATCATTGTAGTTGATGTGGCTGAACCTTTGATGCCACAGCTCTTTTGTAGTCAGGCTTGTTGTTGTCAATGCTCAAAGTGCTGTAGGTCTCACATCCAACTTGTACAGTCCTCTTGTTCAGATTCTTGTAGCAATTGTCTTCATGCCATCTACCAGATCTTTAATGTAACAGTTAGATTTTAAAAATTCAACTTTCGAATCCTGATCTGTAATCATAGATACAGAAATCAAGTTCTTTGTTATGCCAGGCACATACATTACATTATAAATTTGTTTGATATTACCATCAAGTAGGATGACAGAAACTTTCCCACATCCTTTGATTTGATGACTTTTGTCATCACCTAGATAAATATGTGCGCCTTCATTGATCTCTTTAAAATCCTCCAACCACTGCTTATTCCCTGTCATGTGCGTTGACGCTCTTGAATCTACATACTAGATGTCTGCATCAACATTTTCATCATGATATGCCATGAATAATCTTAAATTATGCACCTGATCACCATTCAAAAGATGACCTGCATGTCTCTTTGACTTCTATTGTTCTTCATGATATTTCTTTCTCCTACACTCCTTGGCAATATGACCCAATTTTCCGCAGTAAAAACATTTTGTTTCAGAGTGGTTTTTATTCGAATGCATACCTTGGGTCAGATTTGGCCGACTTTGTGAACTTCCTATGTTTTGCTATTGTGGACTCCCTTTCCCTTTGTAGAAGCTCTTCTTTACCATCAATGCAATATCGACACTCTAGGGCTTCAGAGTCGATCTCCTCTCTTCTTCCTGCATCAATATACTTGTCAGCTCTTCAAAATGCGGGATCTTTTCTCTGGCATTTATCCTAGTGATGAACATTTCATAATCATCAGTGACACCATTCGTTGTATTGGTTACAAGATCTGTATCATCCATTATATGAACAATATCTGATTGTTTCATTCTCCTCCATCTTCATGGATAGGATCTTACTCTTGAGGAACAAAAGGCGATTTGAACTCTTGATATCGTACAACTCCTTCAGAATTCCCCAGATCTCATTAGCTAACTTACCTTCTCTGATGTGCAGTGTAATGCAGTCTTTCACTGAGATATTTAACATCGTCCTTGCTCTACTTTCTTGTCTCTCCCAATCTAGAATCAATGCTGATCCAGTCGCGTGCTTCGGCTCATCCCCATTCACAATCATCCAAGAACTCTGCACTTCTAGCAGAGTCTACATCTTGAACTTTCAATTTGCATAATTGGAACCATCGATCTTGTTATGCTCATTCATGCATGATTCAAATATATTGTTATTCATCTTGGCGATTTAGAAAAAAAAAATCGACAGGTAAAAGACGTTAAATTTACCCCAGATATGTGACAGATACAGATCACTGATCTTTAATGTTGTTTGATCTCGCATCACATGTGCAGATCATCGTGGCTTCCTTCTTAACCTCCAGACAACCTTCTATTGTCAGCTATAGCCTTGTTCTTGGCTTCCCCATGCAGCTTCTCTGACAGCTACAACCTTGTTCTTGGCTTTCCCATGCAGCTTCTCTACAAGCTACAACCTTGTTGTTGGCTTCCACAATCAGTGCATAATTGCTTGTATTTTATGCGACATCGTCGTAGCTGTACACGTCTTTCCTGTGACGAACTATGACGAAAAATTCATGTGAAGTGCTACAGTCCCTCGAAATAGAGGTACACTGATAACTAGTGACAATTTTGGAATCATCGCAGTTATCCACCTTAGAAGTGCGATGATCTTGGTTTAAAGAATCACCCACCCCCTAGCGTACAGGTTCCTTAGCCCTGACGCTCTGATACCATGATAAAAATGACAATGTTTGTATTAATAAAATAAAACCCACTGGTTAGCTCTACGAAAGAGAGTCTGAACTAGGAGTGTTTGGCTCTACAGAACACTCTACATTGTTCACACACATGACACATTAAATAGAAAACATGGTTTTACATAAGTTGAACAACATCTTAATACATAGAAACTAATTCCTATCCTGAGGTTACGTGAACCAACTCTACCTATTCTATGATATTCTCCATTATCTTCAACACCAAATTCCCCAATCACATTTATTAAAAACAAACTATTTGTCACACAGGCTAAACACCATGTTAGCTGAATGACCAGCATAGGAGGACCACAGAAAAACCTTGTAGTAAACTTTGTCCAGAGAGTTCTCTGGGATAGCCACAAAAAAAACCAAATATACATGCTCGATCACTAATAGCGACATAGACGGTCAAACTTACCATAGGTGGTCATTCTCACGATTCAAAATTGAATCAAAAGTGAAACAGGGGAAGCCAAATGCTATTTCCTGGAAATCAAAAAGGTTGGAACGCCACCATAAGGACGTGCAAAAAGAGTACAGGCAAAGTGAAACATTAACTGTTTAAGGAATAAGCAAATTATATTTTAATTTTTGTAAGGAATTGAACTGACTATTTATTTTATGAGTTGTTTATGTTTAAATCTACATCTTGCAGATTAAAAAGAGGAAAGAAACCTTACTTGCTAAGTGGAGAACTTTGGTAGGAACGAAACCTTACTTGCGAAGGGAAGAACTTTGGCAGGAAAGAAACCTTACTTGCTAAGTGGAGAAGTTTGGCATTCATTCAGTAAGATTTTGAAATATTTGCATTTAGATTTCTTTGAAGTCTATCTGACTTCATACATGAGCTTCAACAATAACCTTCCCTACAATAATCTTATGTCTCATTTTCACTTAGATTTTTTTTAAACCTAGCTAACTTCAATGACCTTCCCTACAATAATCTTTTGTCTCATTTACCTGTGTCTATCTCCTTTACCATCTTCTTACCATCTTTTGTCTCATTTTCCTGTGTTTGTCTCCTTTACCAGCATGTCTCTACGTCTGTCTCCTTTTCCAGCATGTGCCCATCTCTTACCATGCCTATCTCTGCTTTACAAGAACTGGTATGTCTCCTACCATGTGCATCCCAATTATACATGGAAGTTACCACCTGCTAGAAGCCTCCAACATATGGCATTCTGGCACCAACAATGGCTTTTTGTGCACGACCAAACTTTAGGTGCAGCACTGATAAAACTTTGGTTATAAAAAACCTTTGGATACCAAAACAAACTTCGCTCCAAACTTAAAATTAGTTGTCACAACATACAAATTGCACTTTGGGTAAAATTAATTGTCACAACGTTTTGTAAACTTGACTTTGGGTAAAATGAATTGTCAGGAATCCCCAAGCTTGCAATAAGAAGTCTATTTTTTTATTCCAAAAACTTTCGTTAAAATTTAAACGGAAGAAAATTAAATTATAGAACTTTGGTTCAAAGCTGATAACTCCAAAAAAAAAATGGTCAACTGATAAATTAATGGAAAATCAACAATCTTTCCATCGCTATAGTTCCGCTCAAGGCAGGGACTAATAATTACAAATATTCTGTACAATATCTATATTAAAGTCATTGTAATATGATGAATGTAATGGTGATAAAACTATCAACAGTAGGTGAACAATTAGCCGCAATGGCCATATAGTTATAGGCCCATGCTATAAAAAAATAGATGGTGAAACATAGTTATAGAAATAATATTTCTACAAACTAAAAATACCAATTGATCTCCCCATTATTCAATACCTTCACCGTATACGTAATGAAATCCTCTAAAATTATGTATATAAGAGACTGCATACATACACTATAAGTACTCAGCATTAGACAAAAAACCTTCGCGCTTCCTTTCACTGCACCCTCCAAGCATCGCCATAGCAATTGAAGAATATTGTATCTTCCCATATAACATAAGCTAAAATTTTGTTTTGGTGGGCTTTCAAATTCAAACTCAAAATTAGGATGTCATGTATGCATGCAGGGTGTATTGAGAGGCTAGAGGGTATGTATGCAGGGGTGTATTAAAAGTCCAGAGGGTATTTATGTATGGAGGGATGTATCAAAAAGCCAGAAGGTATCTGACATTTGGTAGTATGATACTTATTGTTTGGGTTGCCTCTTAAGATGCCCTAAAATGCGTATAACCTTGGATAATTATTTTCCCTAACAACACACCCTGATTACATATGATATTAAATCATACATGGGCATGAGCATGGTACTCATACCATCGCCACACTCCCTTCTACGTGACAATCTATCTTCGCGATGTGGATTTGGCTATGAAATCATTGTCAAGTCATCACATAATTAAGCCCTATTCCACACTGGTATGTTGCGTGCATTAATACTATTCTCATATTAACAATTCTCTTTCAAATTTTGAATTTCATAATGGCACTGAGGATCTGTACAAAGTATTCAAATTGGATTTTGAATTTTTGAGTCCGTCCCCAAAAATATAGTTTAAATTAAGTATTAGTTTTTAGAATTGGGTTGAGAGATTCATTCTATAGTGTAGTATGATATATGATGTGTAACAATTTTTAAATAATGTGTATTTATAATAAAATTGGACGTGAAAGAATTAGATCTTTCCCAACTCATATTAAATCTAGAGATCTATACTAATTAAGCTAATTTTAAAAGTTCAACTTAAACTAAGTAGAAAAAAATATATGTAACTAAGCTAAAATGCACAGTCCACCCGCTCATTGATGTGGAATTTGGGCTACACCAATGTCCAACTTTCTACTTCAAATTTCTCACCAAACAATATATGGCAGGACGGGTGTAGAAATGGAAGTGGAAGTGAAGAAAGGAGTGAGAATCAAGTAGTTCTCCTACCATTTGATGTTGATATCTGCCGATATTGGTTTTCTACACCCCCCTCCCCACCATGTTCCAGTGTTTTTGCATTCTTCTTCTTCATATTATTTTATATTTACGTTACGAAAATATATTGTTCATTTTTTAATAGAATTTTAACCAAAATACTATATTGGAATCTAATATCACGCGAGAAGACACATATTGTAGCTACCAAAGAAAAACATCAGGACAGTTTGGGTCTCCGTTGACAACTAATAGCAGGTTTCTCGGGGATTTTTTTAAGGCAGATTACATACTTCAACCAAATCTGCAACTACTCGTGCTATTTTCGGAGATGTGGTCGATACCTTGTCACTATGAGTGAAATTTTTGCATAACCAAATGTTTATAAAAATGCATCCTACGTCTTTCAATTCGCAATTGGCTTCTACACATATCAAGAAGTTGGAGGAGTATAATATAGGTGAATTGCTAAACTATCTCTGGCAAAGGATGGGATATATTTGATTCTCAATTCCCCATATCAAAAATATCCTATGTATTATGTGCAGATACATATACACGTACCTTAATATAAATCTTTTCATTTACTTGTAAAAAAATGTTAGAAATGCAGTGAGGGATAAATTTACTTTGCTTCAAGGTTGAGTTCTTATTTATTGAAAAAAATAAAAATAAAGGAACATAGACGACAACAACCTCAGCTGATTACAATATTTAAATGTTTCTTTTTCGCTTATTGATGAAAGCACATAAGAAAATGGTAAAAAAAATTAAGATAGTTAACATCTTTTAAGGTAAAAAGATTGGTTACCAAATATATAAACTAGACAAACGTACATGAATACAATATTTTGGGCCAATCAATATAGAACAGGTTCTTTAAACCTTGAAATGTATATTGGAAACAATTATGCTTGTGACAAAAATTGTCTCAGCACACAACCCTGGTTGGATGTCCGTTCTGTTATGCCCCTATACTAATAGGTGTCATATATCATGATTGACTTGGTTTAGCTTTGTAATATGCTCATACCTTTACTTGTTGCAAAGGTTTTCCATATTTGTAAAAAATCAAAAAATTTAAAAAATGTAAAGAGGGTATACCCTAAAAGAAAAATAAAAGGGTGAAAGAATAAAAAGATGGTCAAAAAATGAAAGAAAATAAACCGCACCAAAATAAAAGATCAGGAAAGTGTGCAAGTCTAAATGCCACTACTTTTTTACTTTTGTATAATAAAAAGTTGTGTGCAGCTTGTCACCTATGCCACAGTTCATGAATTATCAAATAATTTAAACTTGAGTAGTTCAGTTTTCAATTTCCTGTTGTAGAAATAGAGAATAAAGATGTGACCAAACAATTTAGTCTTGGTAGATAAATAGATAGGTAGAGTGAAAATGGAGCCCAACAGTTTAATTTGAGCCCTTGGATGTAATAAGTGTAGAGTTAAATAGGCATCACCATGTAAAAGAAAAGAAAGTTTGATAATGGTTTGCCAGTCTAAGTGCATCCTAATAAAGAAGTGAAAATGCTAGGTTAAGTAGGTAGGGTAGGTAGATGATGGTTGCAAAATAATATGTGGTGAATGATAAGTCTAAATGTGTGAATCTTTTACTTTCATCACAAGGCAAAGGCATGTATCACATGGAAAGGCATATCAACATTGAAAGTCACAATAATTAACTTCCCTACTCATTTCCCCTAAATTTTCACTAATTTCCCCTAAGTGCCAAGGTATCTGTCAAATTAGAGGGGCTCAGAGCATTTCTCTGACTTTTGGAGGGACTGGACCCTCGGCCCAATAATTTATAATAACTTAAGCACTTAAGCCCCTTCATCAATATTCACCCCTTCGTAAAGTCATTCATTCCCTTTATAAAGCTTTTCCTAAAGTAAAATCCTATTTTACTTATGAATTTTATTTTTTTTTCATATAAACCCTCATGTTCATTTAGCCTAAGTTTTAAATATACACATGAAAATGTTTCAAACTTACTGTGCACTTCACAAAATCATATTAACCACTAATTTATATTATTAAGTAATTCCCCTATAAAAAAGTACCCGTTCCCATATTACTATAACTATGCAGAATCCCCAAATTTTACATATCCCGCCCCTCGGTTAAAAATAACCATAATAAACACCGATATTTGGGATTAATTAGTTAAACCATAACTAATTAAGAACCCCGACCTCAACATGTTAATATAAGGATTAATTAACCCCCACGGTCAATTAATAACTTTTTCGACCAATCACATCACCCACGATGTAATTATAAACCTCTAATTATGTCGGGCCCACCCTCCATTAAGCTTCTGTCACCTCACGTCCCTGATAGTCGTCTGATCAAGCCCCTCAGATCCGATGGTTGTTATGCATATCGCATGGCCCTCCACGACCGAACTTTAGCGCACGATGGCGAGCAATTTTTTAAACAGTGCCATCGCCACGCGTCGCTCATCGTATGGAATCGCTCAGTCGAGCCTAAATACCACCTCCTCTCCATTAGTGGTGTGATGAAAATCGCTTACTGCCTCCCGCTACTGAAAAAACATCAAATCATTCTCCCGCTAACATCACCTGTCCAAATCCCAAAACCGCCAAGTTTGGAATTTGTATAAAAAACAAAGTTAAATAGTTTTCGTCCTACTCGGCGAATACATGCATGCAAACTGAACATTGATGTCAACCAGCTCATGCAACCAACCATCAACCACTGCCAAAATTGTAGTCTGACGTTGCTCCAAGTCCACCATTTGCACTCACTATACCTGTACTCCATTTCCCATCCCTAAAAATAGGTATTTACCAATTCCCATCAAGAAACCCTGTAAATACTTTCTTCCTCTGTAATTAAGTTGAAAAAACCCAACTTTCACCACAATTCAGTTGCTGTATTTAGAATTCAAGTTTCCTAAGACCCTCCATTTCACCAATTTCACATAAAAACCCCAATTTCCTATCTGAATCCATAAGAACCAAAGTGGAAACCCTCGTGGCCCTCAATGTAGCTTCTATCACTACCCCCCACTGTGATTTAGATTATCTGCCCCTCGCAGATAAAGATTTTCAAATAAAAGACCTGAATACTGATAAAGACCACCTGAAAGTATTTTTCCAATGCCAGGACAATCACTTGAATGGCTATGATGCCATAGGAATTTGGGAATCAAATCTCCCAATGTATTTTCTCCCCTCTGTATACATTTTCCCTAACATTATCCATCAGTGTCATGCCAACTATGATCCCAACCACAGAGAAGTAATGTCCCCCAATCAAACTATCCTCTTCACTACTACTGCAGACTCAATCAATGATATGCTTCAGTTTCATCCCAGTCAAACCCTCACCCCCATTTCCCTTGAATATTTTCTTTAAAAATCATCTAAATTATCCCAATCTGAACTTAGTCACCTTTGTCAGACTTTTGTGGATAAGGAGCATCAACCAAAAATCCCCCTCCTTATTGTCCACTTTCTTCATAGAGACAGGAAAAACTATAGTTGATATGATAGCTGCAGTCATGGGATTCAATACTAGTGAATATGTAGATGAATTGACCCTAGTTTTGATGTCCATATTTACTCCTGGTCAGCCCCCTGCTGTCAAGTACAATTATGCTGCATTCATTGCTGAGAAAATCCATGACCAGTTCATGAGACTGGAAAATGAGAAAGTATTCAAGTACTCCACATTCATATATCACCTCATCCTCTACTATCAGTCTGACAAGTTCCCATTTTCTGTGAATAAACTTGATACAAAGGGTAACCCAAGATCAGTCATTTTTTGGACTTCTATTTTCCACCATTCATTTGCTTGCCCTTATTCATACAATGAATTCATTGACTAGTTTGTCCACCCAGTGACCACCATGTTGACAAGAAATCCTCCTCCTAAGATTAGTGATGAAATCAAAAGAATCCTTTAGCTATCCAAACAATACAAGGTAGGTGACTAGTACTTGTACCAAAATCACACAGAGATCAGGATATGGTTGTGAGATTTCTCCATTCAAGCTACCAAAATATGACCCTATGAGGTTGTTTACATTGGAGTATTATAAGCAGATGATCAACTCAGATCAGATTCACTTTACCAAGGCCAAGAAGAAAGCACTGTTAAGAATCAAGGATCACCTAGGCCCATTTGTTTGCAACAATAGAGAAGCAGGCAAAGCAACATAGGAAATCCTAGAACACATGAAATTAAATAAAAATTTTGGTTGGAGATATGACCCACATAGCTTCATTTGTGATAGAAGAACAAAAAATAGGTTATCGCCATATTTTCATAACAGAATCCTTGAAATTGAGCAATATGTCAATATGGATGAATGGAGGGAAGGAACTCTTGTTGAGATGGATAGTGATTAGGTCAATGTAGATAACGTAATGAAAGACCTAGAAAAGAGACTTGACCTAGACTCTTTTGAATAGGTACTAGTTGGGACTTCATAGAAGCCAACACCAGGGACTAGTGCCTCAACAACAGATACTTCTCAAAGGCACTCACATGAAACAAGTGTACCCATTGCAGAAACATCATAGGGAGGAGAACAAGGAACCATCACTCCAGCATCAAGGCAATCAAACATGTCAAAGCAGCCTGAAATCTCAGAAGAACAGGCCCCACCATAGTCCCATCAAACTCAGATTAATGTGGGAGACCCCCCATTTTTGCAAACTCCTCTGAATGAGGAAAAGAGCTTAAAGAGAGATAGGAAAGTAGCTACCCCTACCAGTGGTCCTTCAGACCAGCCTTGTGCTAAGAGGCACAGGCTAAATCCGCATTCAGAAGAAGAATTTCTTGAAGAAACAACACGCTATTTGAGGAAAGAAGGTGGAGATAGTTAGCATACTTTCCCAGTAGGTGGGACACCTTATAGCTCACAAAGATGAGATATTGAAAGACAACAAAGTGCTAAAGTTTCATCCTTCAGGTCTTCATCTTACAAGACCTTAGACATCAAAGAAAAATTCAAGGAAGTAAAGGTTAAAAATGAACATCTAAAGTTCTAAAATTACACTCAATATTTGAAGATGGCTCCTACCAATCAAACTACATTGATGTCAGCTTATGACATCAAGGAAGACAAAATGCAGATGAGCTTTTTAAAGCCTAAAGTACAACAGCCCCAAACACTTGCAGACTACCTCAAAACTGATTTTGAGGTCTTGGCTAAGGACATTCACCCCTTAGATCAAATATAATTGCATAAGCAGGCAAGGGAAATGGTTTATTCAACATTGACAAGCAAGGTCATGATGGCACACAAATTGGAGAATTCCCTGAAAAATACCACGGCTCAATTATAGTTAGAAAGAGCACCCTCATAGGCAAAAGACAACATAATCAAATCATTAGAGGGTTTGATTATTGGATTGGGTCATAACCCAAAATATGTTAAAGTTATAGAGGCCTTGATAAAGAAGAAAAATGAAGACATAGTTAGCTTGAGAAAGCAGTTAAAATTGCCACCATTGATGCATCTACAGACTGTAGAAGTAATTGAAAAGAAGAATAAAGAAGAGCTCATCGACTTAGTCCTCAAGCTAAATGAGCAATTAAGGGAGACAGAGTAGGAACTAGAGAAAACACTACAAATAAGGTAGAGTGAGTCGAACTCTCAACCTCAAAACATAGTCCCAGTGGTTTCTACAGTAGTTCCTTCAACATTGGCAACATCTCTTCCACCAAATGTCCCTTTTGCCATAGCAGAAAATATCATAGGTGCAGTTACAGGTACAAACATAGGTACATCACAGGTGGAAACTTTAGGTCAGAGCACTGAAGAATTAATCAAGTCCATGGAGGAAATGAAACTGCAAGTTTCTAAACTCCAAAAGGTAAAGGAGAAATTTGTCACCTTGGAGCAGAAGTATGATGTGCTAAATATCAAATTTGTTGAAGAAGTGAGGAAAAATAAAGGATTATCTCAACAAGTAAAAACTCTATAAAAGGATCTCACATTTGAAAAGCCTTTAACAGATATTAGGAAAATTCTATGGACCAACATCACTCAATCAATCAATGATATTTGGTCATCAATTCAAATCACTTTTGAACAGATTGACCTAGTCAAGGTTGCTCTTCAAGAGATTTCCAAAACCAAGGAAGAGCTAGGAAGGAAGCCTGAGGAAGCTATCAAGCTAATAAACTTTTTGAACAGTAGGAACATGCATCAATTAGGATAGTTGAATACTGAATATAGAACTGGAACCATCCTTGAAATCAAGAAAGTCTTGACCAAAAGGACTTTAATGTAAAACTTGGAAAGAAAATGCTAGAATATGCAGGAGGATATAGATGAATTTATGGAAAAGTTTGGCATCTTGCAGAGCAAAGGACTTCTCAGTCCTTTAGTTATCAATGATAAGTTAATGAGGCATGAGGATTATATCGACAAATTGGGCCAGTATGCAAATAACCAAGCCAGTTCATCTGCACCTAAAGCATTACCTACAGGCAGAGTTCTCTATGACAGTTTGGAGAACCTCTTTTATGTTGAGCATGAGTTGAAACACTTGTTTCCTGTATAGCCAAATTCTGTAAAATACACAGAGGCTGATGAAATCTTCAAGAAGATACAAAGGACTAGGATACCAAGGGATGATTGGTGGACAGATATGACAGACATTTTATGATTTACCTTGGTAAAAAGTAAATTGAAGTATCTACCATAGTCAATTGTGGTAAAAGAAGATGACTGAGGATAAAGCAGTTAAAGAGTATTAGAATAGGTAAAAGAGTATCAGTAAAAAGATGAAAAGCAATAAGCCAACACAGAAATATGAGCAAGACAACAAGATGCTCAATCATAGGGTCTGCCTCCAGCTCATTCAACAAAAATAGGGACAACAAGCCAACAGTTCACCTTTAGTTTCTATATTGGAGACCATTTGTCTCTACTTTTATGTAAAATATATTTAGTTTTCATACAATATATCTCTCTTAGTTAGGAGATATTTTATTGTAAATTTTTTATAAGTACTTCCCCATTCAAAGTACTTAGGGGAAAGAAGTGATGTTGAACAACTTTTGTATGGCTGGCTAGATGAAGTAATAAAGCAAAGGACTTTTACATGATTCATGTGTCAAACGTTGGACAAAGAAGTATTCTATATCTTATTTTTTTACTATTTTCTAGTTTATATTTCACATGTGCTTCATATCTGAATAATAAATGAAAAAGTATATTTCAGAAAATGCGTTGTTGCATTCTGTCTTTAAAATCGTTTATATTCTTAATGTTTTCCTCTAAGCTATCATAGGTAGGGAATTATTAATTTCTCCCTACTTCTTAGTTTATCATTATGCCCATTTAACAAGAAATTCTTAATTTCTTTTTGTTAAGGATCAGCCACTTTCCATCATTTTGAAATTTTGTTGAAGGATTCTTAATTGCCCTTCTTCCCTTTCAAGACCATTTCACCCTTTCAAGTTACCATTTGTCTCCTGTTTAGCTATCTTGCCCTGTGAAGCCCTCCTTTGTTGAATCAACCTGATCCAGTTAAGCCATCCTCAGTTGACTCCATAGCCCAATGGACTGAGATACTTTGTTCTATCCATCTGCTCCTGAATTCCACCACCAAACAAAATCAAAATCCCCCAAGCTTTCATAACTAGCATAATATCCCATAAACAAAGCTAAATCATAAAGAGAGAGCCCTCTCTGAGTACAGATTAGCTAGATTATGTACTTAAAATATTCATTTGTGGTTACCTCAGGCCCCTTTCCTTCTTTTAAAAACTTTAAGGAAAATCTGAGTGATAACACATTCTACGTATTTACAAAAATATTTTCCTCCCGTTTTAAATCACCGATGTTCTACCAGCGTTATATTAATTATGTGGCATTTACATAAGTTATTTCTTTTGATTGTTATATCATGTACGTTACTTCCACACTACATATTAATTTGCATTCTAACATATTGGGGTTGTGGTACATGGTTTTTAATTTACCTGTTTGTTGGAAATAATACTGATAGGGGGGTGAATCAGTATTATCTAATTCTTTTCAATATATCTTCTAGATTGATACTTTAGTTTATTCTTCAGATATTGATCATTAGTTTGTATGTCAGTACCATACAATGATGAGCAAGAACAAGAAAAACAGATAATCACACCAAAGAACATCAGATATAAGGTGGAAACCCAATGTGGGTGAAAACCACCTGTTGCAATATGTCTATATCTTCTTTCAATTAGAAACTTCTTTTACAATGATTTTGTATTGGTGCAGTCCTTACCAGTACACAGGCTGCAACCTGCTGAGAGCTACAACCTTGTCTCATTTTCCAGTCTCTCCTGGAAGGGAGCTACAACCCCCTTAGCTCTTGTACTAGCTAATCTACTAGTACATAGGTGCTGGCCTACTTCCTTTCTTGCAAGGACCACTTTTCATAAATTTTCAAACTAGATCCGTAAACCTCAAATAATCATCAAGTACATGTGAATCAACCAATCTCCTTTTTCAATCAATCAATGAATCAGCCAATAACTTCTCAGAATGCAGTAACCAGAACAACAATACCAATAATCTAAACCCAGAACTCTTCAGCAATAGATAAAAGGCAACCAACGTATATTTCAAGAAAAGTCTGCAACTTCACCGATAGAAGCCTGCGAATATCCGCAACTCTTCTGTGTCTAAACTGCGCAGATCTGCACCTGGTCCTTCTTCTGCTCTGCATACCTCTGCACCTACTCTTTCTGCTGCACTGCATACCTCTGCGCTGATCCGCACCTGTACTTTCTGCCTAACAGTGTACCTCCGCACTTGGTCCTTCTGTTCCCCTGTGTACCTCCGCACTGTGCCTTCTGCTGCACTGCGTACCTCTGCACCAGTGCCTTCTGCTCCCCTGCGGACCCCCGCACCTGTGCCTTCTGCTACGTTGCAGACCCCCACACCTGCCCCTTCTGCTGTGCTGCGGACCTCTGAATAGAGCCAAATTAACAGTCCTCCAATGTGCCAAAGGCAATCAGATCCACAGATCTGATCATGCGCTTGAGAGATCACGACCTATCAATAGATTCACCTTAAATTTCACCTTGATTTAGATCTAGCTTTTCAAATTGATCACCCAAAATTTCAGATCTTAAGATATTCCAATTTCACCAGTGACTAGCCAAGTGATCTCCTTCCCTTTTTATAGGCAAGCCCTTATTCACACCATGGGACAAAACCATAAAAAACCAATACAAGGGATCCAAACCGGGGTTCAATAATTTAGATCCTATACCACGGGCCAAAACCATAGGATCATGAACGTTGGGCTAAATACCATGAGCCAGACATAAGAATTCCCACATGTGCACGCTTTCTTTGCATTGGAGTGAGTGGACTGGGGTCCACACCTTCTGTTCGGATAACCTGCGGACATGACCGCACTTGGCGAACGGCGTGCCTGCGGGCCCACACCTTTTGAATGGTGTACCTGCGAACCCCTTATTTTCCATCATTTTGACAACCAGAATAGAGATTTTCCACTTGAGTGAGTTGCCATCAAGTACAACACCTATGCCATAGCACCAAACCTAAATCATAATGCCAACAATCTCCCCCTTTGGACTTGATGGCAACCCCAAGATCCTCAAAGTCATTCTCCCCCTTTGACATCAAGGTTGTGCTCCCCCTGAGAACATGCTGAAGTCTCTGCTCTGCTGATCACGCTCCCCCTGACTATAGACCGGATTTGCAAAAGAAAAATTCTTCAAGAAGAACCATAATCTACCATACACCATACATGACCTTGAAAAAAGAGACAGAGACATATTAGCAACAATATTCAGATCAACATCCATGTTCTCCTTCTGTACTTTCTCCTCCAAGATCTTCTACCATAATGCCAACAATGCATTATTAGAAGAATATATGCTCCCCCTGAAGTTGTGCCATTCGATCTTCGTCCAATCCATAACCCAGCAAATGTACGCGTATACCCCATGTGAAACTCGCGTACAACCAAAAATCTCTGAAACAGATGAGATTCAACAACAAGATGATGCATCAACTACCCCCAGCTTTTGCCTGAGGTATTCAAAGGTCTCCCTGGGTAGTGGTTTGGTGAGTATATCAGCAACTTGTTCTTTAGAAGGAACATACTCTAACTTGACCTTTTGTTCAAGCACTTGTTCCCGAAGAAAATGATATTTGATAGGTATATGCTTGGTCTTTGAATGCATGACTGGGTTCTTTGAAATGCTGATAACACTTGTATTATCACATAAGATGGAGATAGGTGGTGTACAAGTGATTTGAAAATCCTGCAAGGTCTACATCATCCAAAGGAGTTGAGTGCAGCAAGTTGCAGAAGCCACATATTCCGCTTCAGCTGTAGATAAAACAATCGAACTCTGTTTCTTGTTGAACCAAGATACTAATCTGGAACCCATAAAGAATGCACCACCACTTGTGCTCTTCCTGTCATCCACGCTTCCGCCCAATCTGCATCTGTATAAGCATGAAGTGTGAGATCTGTATCTCTAGGATACCATAAGCCATAGTTTTGAGTTCCTTGAAGATTCTCTTAACTGCCTAAAGATGAGTTTCCTTGGGATTTTCTTGAAATCTTCCAACTATTCCCACTACATGCATGATGTCTGGTCAGGTACCTATCAAATAAAGTAGAATTCCAATCATGGATCTATAGGTTGGTTGATGTACTGCTGCTGATTCATCATTTGCGCTGAGGTTGCATCCTCTAACCATAGGGGTACATACTGGTTTTGAATCTTCCATGCCATACTTCTTCAAAATCTGCTTGAGGTACTTGGTTTGAGACAAAAAGATACCGCCTTCATTTTGTTGGATTTGTAGACCAAGAAAATATGCCATCTCTCCAAGTAATGACATTTCGAATTCTTCCTGCATCACCAAGGCAAAGCTTTGACTCATAGTTTCTTCATTGTTGCCAAAGATAATATCATATACATACACAACAAGTATTAGCAATTTGTCATTTTCAATTTTTATATGAAGATTTCTATCCGCTGATCCCTTTGAAAAGCCTTGTTGATGAAGATATTTGTCCAAACGATAGTACCAAGCCCTTGGAGCCTGTTTAAGACCATAAAGAGCCTTTTTTCATCTGCATAGAAGATTTGGATCTTCCCAAGAATGAAACCATCTGGTTGCTCAATGTACACCTCTTCTTCTAAGTCTTTATTCAGAAAGGCTGATTTCACGTCCATTTGAAATACTTTGAACTTCTAAAAGCTTGAGAGAGCAAGGAACATTCAGATGGCCTCAAGTCTAGCAACGGGAGCAAAAGTTTCTTCAAAGTCTATTCCTTCTTGTTGAGCATACCCTTTACAAACAAGTCTGGCCTTGTTTCTAATTACTTCCCCATTTTCATTCAACGTATTTTTGAAGATCCATTTTGTCCCTATGACATTATTATCTTTTGGTCTAGGAACCAACTCCCAATTGTTGTTCTTTTCGATCTGCTCGAGTTCTTCATCCATTGCCTTGACCTAGCATTCATCTTTGCATGCCTCTCTTAAATTTTGTTGTTCAGTGGAGGGGAGTAATTCCAAATAGCTTGAAGCTTTTGCAATTGTTCTTCTTGTTTGTACGCCTGCCTCCTTGTGCCCCAAGATTTGAGATTCTGGATGATTCTTTTGAACATACCTCGATGGAGTCTTCTCTTCTATCCTTATATTTTCCTCTAGTGCCTCTTGAGGTTCTTCTTCATCATCAGTCTGATTTGAAGGATGATATTCATCCTCTTTGATATTTTCATAATTTACTTGCCTAGGAATGTTTCCTTCTTCATCAACCACTACATCAATGCTATCAACTATTCTTCCAAGTCTTTTGTTGTAATACTTATATGCTTTGCTGTGAGGAGAATAACCAAGGAGAATCCCTTCATCTGCTCTAGGTTCAAACTTGCCAAGATGTTCATCATTATTCTTAATATAACATTTGCTTCCAAAGATTTTGAAATGTTTTACCGAAGGAGTCTCACCATACCAGATCTCATGAGGAGTTTGAGTGCTGTTCACCTGGACATTTGTTTTGTTGAGAATAACGACCGGAACAAATGCAGCTTCACCCTAGAAGGTTGCGGGAGTTCTAGATTCATCAAGCATTGCACGAGCCATTTGTTGAACTGTTCTATTCATCATGTCCACTACTCCATTTTGCTGAGGAGTCCTAGCTGTAGAGAATTCCCTTCTTATTCCATGTTCTTCACAAAAATCAAAAAACTCATTTGAGGCAAATTCCCCACCTCTATCAAACCTGAGGCACTTATTTTTGTGATCTGATTCGTTTTCAACCAAGGCTTTGAAATATTTGAATTTTTCGAAGGCTTCGTCTTTGTGCTTCATAAGTCCTATCCAAACCATCCTGGAGAAGTCGTCAATGAATAATATAAATTATTCTTCTCCTCGAGGTGACCTTTTCCTAGATGGTCCACATACATCTGTATGAACTAGTTCAAGAGGCCTGCTAGCTGATCCTTCCTTCTCAGGGAAGTTAGTTCTGGTTTTCTTACCAAAATGACATGATTTGCATATTGTATTGTCTGGAATTCTGATGTCTGGAAGACCACGAACTACCTAGTATTTTCATGCTTTCCTTATCTGTGTAAAGCTTAGATGCCCCAACCTCCGGTGCCATAACCAATGTTCATCATTCTTGCTCAAATAGCATTGTTGTTGTCCTTCTTCAAATATGCATAAATTATTTGGAGTTCTTATGCCTTTGATCACTGTTTTTCCTGTATCAAGATCACGAACACTACATCCATTTGATCAAAATTTACCTCAGTTCCTTGATCGCACATCTGACTGACACTCAGTAGATTGTGCTTCAAGCCATCAACATACAAAACATTTCCAGCCTTGACTTTCTCTTTCAACTGAACAATGCCTTTTCCTTTTATGACTGCAGGGGTATCATTTCCAAAAGAAACTTCCTTTCCTTTTTCTAAAGCACTATATGATTGAAGTTTTTCTTTATCACCTGTCATATGCTTCGAACATCCGCTGTCGATGTACCATTGATTTTCCTGTCCTTCTGCATATAAAGCTATCCCACATCTTTCTGGTTGCGGTTCCTTCATTCTCCATGTTCTGGCATTTGAGGTTTGTTCCTTCTGAGTTGTCTTCTGAAATCTGCTCCTGCGTTCAAACTCTTCATGACCGAAGTTATTACAAATAGAACATTCAATTTCACTTTCAATGGCGGAAAAGTTTTTATATGTCCTTTTTGTGATTCCAATCATATTTCTTTTTTTTTGAGCGTCTCTAGTCATGATTGTCTTATAGGCAACACATTGAGATGCTTTGTGACCAAAGTTATGGCAAGAGAAACATTGGCCATTAAAGAAACTCCTGCGATTATCAAATCTATCACCCGACCAATTGTAATTTCTACTGACATCCATTCTTGAGGCAAATTGGGAAGATTTTACCTGTGGCTGGTTGTAGCTTCTGTTTGTCCTTAAGGTAGCTTGCCCCTAATTTTCTTGATAGTCTTTGTTTGTTCTTGAGGTAAATTGTCCCTGATTTGCCTGATGATTTCTATTAGGCCTTTGCTCGCTCCTCCTTGCTGCATCAAGATAACTTTTGGAGGTGGATGCTTGAGATGCTTCTTCATTATATCCCAGACCTGTCTTGATTAGTGGAGAACGCTGCACATTGATAATCTCATCCAGAGTTTCAGACCCTTTAACAAATTTAAGATTAAGAGCTTGTGTTTTCTCAATCTCTTTTCTAAGACTAACAATTTCACATTCCAATTTTTCATGATGTTTTTCCCTTTCAGCTAGTTGACATTGCAGAGAATCAATAGTCACATTTTTCTCTTCTAAACAAATTTTGAGATTAGAAATATCTTCATAAAGACCTTCTTCATCTACAGCATCCATATAATCATCATCTTCAAAAGCCATTAAAAGTATATAATTATTACCTCGTTCATCTTCGTCAATATTTGAAAGTCCATCACTATCTTCATGAGCGTAATTGCTTTTCTTATTTGCATTCTGTTTCTTGTTCCATCTAACAGTTTCCTTCCCCTTGTCAATATTATCCTTATGAGGAAATTTGGTAGCATAGTGACCGACTCTTCCACAAGCAAAGCATTTGAAAGGTAACTTACCTCGAAATCGTCCAGCACCACGTTGAAGGTTTTTGACAAAATTTGATTCTTCTTCTTCTTTTGACACGTGTCCTGACTCATAGTAATCTCGTTTGCTGAAAGCCTTGAAGGCAGCTTCTCTCCTGTCTGATGGTCCTCCTTTCCTCATTTCATAAGCAGTCAGAATTCTGTGCAGCTGTGACATGGTAAGGTTTCGTAGATTCTCCTTTTCTTCTATTGCAGAAACTTTAGATTCAAACCTAAGGGACAAATATCTTAGAACCTTTTCAACCACAATAGCCTCTTTTATTTCTTCACCCAAATTTTTCATACAATTAACAATCTCATCTACACGAAAGAAATAGTTAGCCACACTTTCATCATTGTGCATTCTGAGATTTTCATACTGAATTCTGAGGGTTTGAAGTTTTGCTCGTTTTACTTGATCATCTCCTTCATAGCTCAGAACAATCTTGTCCCATATTTCTTTTGCGGATTTATACTGCATAACCTTCACGAATTCTGATTGGGATAGACATCCTAGTAGAGTATTGACAACCTTTGTATTTGTTTCACATTTCTTCTTCTGAGTCGAATCTGTAGGAGTTGCTGATGGAAAAGCGTACCCTGTATTTATGATATCCCAGACTTTTGTACCAAAAGATTGAAGGTATGTAGTAACTCTTACCTTCCAATATACGAAGTTTGTCCCGTAAAAAATTGGTGGTCTGATAGATGCTTCTCTCTCGTAGTTGCTCATGATGATGGATCTTCCTTCAAGTGATCAAGCTCCTTCAGAAGGACCTGCTTTGATTCCAATTGTTGGAAATAATACTGAGAGGGGGTGAATCAGTATTATCTAATTCTTTTCAATATATATTCCAGATTCATTCTTTAATTTATTCTTCAGATATTGATCATTAGTTTGTATGTCAGTACCATATGATGATGAGCATGAACAAGAAAAATAGATAATCACACCAAAGAACACTAGATATAAGGTGGAAACCCAATGTAGGTGAAAACCACCTGCTGCAATATGTCTCTATCTTCTTTCAATTAGAAACTTCTTTTACAATGATTTTGTACTGGTGCAGTCCTTTACTAGTACGCAGGCTGCAACCTGCTGAGAGCTACAACCCCTCTCTCATTTTTCAGTCTCTCCTGGAAGGGACCTACAACCCCCTTAGCTCTTGTACTAGCTAATCTACTAGTACGTAGGTGCTGGCCTACTTCTTTTCTTGCAAGGACCACTTTTCATAAATTTTCAAACTGGATCCATAAACCTCAAATAATCATCAAGTACATGTGAATCAACCAATCTCCTTTTTCAATCAACCAATGAATCAACCATTAACTTCTCAGAATGCAGTAACTAGAACAACAATACCAGTAATCTAAACCCAAAACTCTTCAGCAATAGATAAAAGGCAGCCAACAAATATTTCAAGAAAAGTCTGCAACTTCACCAATAGAAGTCTACGAATATCCGCAGCTCTTCTGTGTCTAAACTGCGCAGATCCGCACCTGGTCCTTCTTCTGCTCTGCCTACCTCTGCACCTACTCCTTCTGTTGCACTACGTACCTCTGCACAGATCCGCACCTGTACTTTCTGCCTAACAGCATACCTCCACACCTGGTCCTTCTGTTCCTTTGCGTACCTCCGCACTGTGCCTTCTGCTGCGCTACGTACCTCCGCACCAACGCCTTCTGCTTTGCTGCGGACCCCTGCACCTGCGCCTTCTACTACGCTGCGGACCCCCGCACCTACGCCTTCTACTGCGCTGCGGACCTTTGAATAGACCCAAATTAACAGTCCTCCAATGTGCCACAGACAGTTAGATCCACAAATATGATCATGCACCCGAGAGATCACGACCTATCAATAGATTCACCTTAAATTTCACCTTGATTTAGATCTAGCTTTTCAAACTGATCACCCAAAATTTCAAATCTTAAGATATTCCAATTTCACCAGTGACTAGCCAAGTGATCTCTTTTCCTTTTTATAGGCAAGCCCTTATTCACACCATGGGACAAAATCATCGAAAACCAATACAAGGGATCCAAACCAGGGTTCAATAATTTATATCTTATACCATGGGCCAAAACCATAGGATCATGAATGTCGGGCTAAATACCATGAGCCAGACATAAGAATTCCCACGTGTGCACGCTTTCTGTGCATTGGAGTGAGTGGATTGGGGTCTACACCTTCTGTTCAGATAACCTGCGGACATGACCGCACTTGGTGAATGGCGAGCCTGCAGGCCCGCACCTTTTGAATGGTGTACCTGTGAACCCCTTATTTTCCATCATTTTGAGAGCCAGAACAAAGATTTGCCACTTGAGTGAGTTGCAATCAAGTACAACACCTATGCCATAGCACCAAACCTGAATCATAATGCCGACACTATTAATGTTGACCCTACGCCCATGTTAAGGCTCAACATGCATATGATTAAATTTGTAGACACATGTATCCTTTAGCAGATGATTCTAGACTCTTATTTGTCACGCATCTTATTATACATGTAAGGGTCAACGCTTGTTATGATCTTTTTCATCCAAGAGTAGGATTTTCTGTGTATAGTCATGATTGATTTCGAGCTATTAAGGGTAACCACTTCTTTGCTAGGTCCAACATCCTCATTCACTTTTTCATTCCTCAGGATTTTGATCCGCAACTCCTTTCTTATAGGTTCTGTTCAACGGTTAGTGGAGTCTTAAAACTTTTTTTCAAATGTTAGACGTCAGCCTTTGCTCGGTTTCTTTGATTGAGGTTGTCTTTGGCACAACAGGATTTTCTATCATGGTAGTCTCCATCAGACAAATAGATTTGACTCCAGCATCCCGTCCATAGGTAACTAAAAGCTTTTTATTGTTATTGTTGCCCTGATCTTCATTACATGGCTCAATAGGGTTTAACAATTGGAATTCACTATTTCATGGTGTGCAAGCTTATCTAGAACATGTTTTACCTACAGGATTTTGTTCTGCCTCCATTGTTTCCTTGAAAGAGAGATTTGTCCTTTACAGAGTGGTTCTCGATTTTAACTTCTTCGTATTATTTTGTTTAACATGTATGCAAGGGCTTTGGCTACCCATTTCCTCCATTCTTCATTTGATTCCACTGTTATGCCCCCAACCCAAAAATATTGCTCATTCCAAGTTCTTATCTGGCGGTACTTCCTACTATTGCCATAAATTATGGTTTGGGTTCAAGTTTGGCCTATTAATTGTGGCTTTGAAAGATTAGGCAAATGGGTATATCACATGGGTATATTTGCTAGAGTTACAGTCTATCTTTAGAGGGTTTCATAATGGTTTTGTATGAACTCGACTTAATGTTTGAAGATAGTTTTTGTATGAACCCGACTTAATGTCTAAAGATGTAATTTAAGGGTTTTGTTGGATTTAACGAAAATATTTTTGAGTGTTTACATCAACGTGTCACTTGGTAGTTTATTTATGATTTCTCATAAGTGGTCTGGGTTTAAGCTTGGCATGTTAATTATCAATTGTGTCAGAAATTGTGGCTTTGACAGACTATGTCACATGGTTTTAGTTTGAATTCAAGTTTGACAATGATGGGTCCAAGTTTGGCCTGTTAATTGGGTTCAATATTGGCCTGGTAATTGTGGGTCTGACAGAATATGTCACACGGTTTGAGTTCGAATTTGAGTTAGGATTTGAGTTTGAATTCGAGTTTGACAATGATTAATTTCAATTCGAATTCTAATTTTCTGATCAGGTTCGTATGAGGTTCGACTGTACATATTTTTCAATATATATCTATATTTGACAAAATAATAAAAAGATCAAAATCAATCCATAAACACATGAATACAAATTATTATTAGTAAACATACATGAATAATGTACTCATTCTAACATTAGTTAAATGTAAACATACACAATAGTAGTTTGCAAAAAGAATGACATAAATTTCAACCTTCAAAATTTAAATGAAGGTCTATAATGTCAAGGACTTGTAATCTTTTACAAAATCACATAATTTAAACGTAATCAAAATTTAAACATACAAAATACAATACAACTCTATTAAGAACTCATTGTAGAACATCTTCAAATTTCAAAATTTTAAAAAGGAAGTCATAATGTACTCATTTTGTTATAATCCATAAAGTTGTTCTAGGAAACTCGAAAACATAGATAATCTATGATTATTGCCTACCTGTAACATTAAAAACGTCTAAATCATCATGAGCAAATGGCCTAGTAAAGCCACTAGGCTGGTTAACATGATAATGTCATCAAAGTCATCATAGTATCATGAAAGTCATCAATAGATGGAGTTCCATCATTTGGCTCATCTAGTGAGTCACCATCAAAGATAATATAATAAGGAAGTCATAATGGGATGTAGTTATAATGCATAATATTGTTCTAGGAAATGAGAAGCATAGATAATCTATAGCCTACTTGTATCATCAAAAAGCTCTAAATCATCACGTGCAGATGGCATAGTAAAGGCACTAGAATGGTGATCATCAAAGTCATCAATAGATGGAATTCAAACATTTGGCTCATGTAGTGAGTCACCATCAGTGCTAATATCATCTTCTTCTAGCACTGAATCATCATGAAACCATGACTGAGAGGAACTAGATGTATCTTTGGCCACACTACTCAAGGCCAACTTCAAATTACTGTGAACATAAACAAGGTCTTCCAACCTTGTAGAAAATAATTTGATTCTTTTCTTGGACTGGATATGGTTAAAGCTACTCTAGTTCCTTTCACAAGTAGAGACACTTGATCCTTCACTCAAAATACGAATTCTAAAACGTTGCAATTCAGGAGTCTCTGATACATAAAACTGCCACCATCTCCCTGGAGGAATATTGGGCCTATCTTGTACTGCACTAGACCTTGCAAATATTCCCATTTCCAACCTATATGTTTGGAACTACTCTCTAATTCTCTTGCATTCTTTTAGATTAGGAACTAGCCGCTCAATTGCATCGTAAATGCCATTCATGACTTCTGCATCATTTCTTCTTTCTATCCCAAAGAGTCTATGATCCAAATAACAAGTTGCTGCATGTAAGGGACTATGCAACATCTTCCATCTTTTTTCAATCACCTCCCATATTGAAATGTACTCATTCTTGTCATTATTAAAAGATTTTTCATTGGCTTCTTTAGCATGATCCATACCCTCATAAACAAAACCCATGGAAGGGGTATCACTAGCAACCATGCGAAGCATATCAACAATTGGTTCACATAGGTTTAAGACCTTCTGAGCATTTTCCTAAAAGGAATTCCCTAAAATGACATGTTCCAACTCTTTTCCTTTAGCTTCCTTTGAAAGATGAGACTTTTCCCACTCATTATTGCAAAAAAACCTCTTATGCTCCATTTTTCTTCAACTAGCCTTTTGATAGTAATGTAATATGTGGCAAACCTGGTGTCATAAGGCCTGAGCAACTCTCTAGATGCTTTACTCCTATACAAGCTCAATGTGAGTTGATGGTTAAATATGAAGTGAGAAATTGGTTTCCCCTTCCAAACTACCTCGTCAATCTGTGGAAAGTTTTCCAAGTCATGTAACAATAAGTCAAGACAACGAGAAACACAAGGTGTCTAATATATTTTTCTATATTTATCCATGATCATTTTTCCTGCTCCTACACAATTTGAAGCACTATCAGTTATAACCTAGACCACATTTTCTTCTCCAACCTCAATAATAAGTTCCTCTAAAATCTTGAAAATAAATTCAGAGGTCTTCTCATTCCCTGATACATCAACTACTTCAAAAAAAGGTACTCTTTTAGTGCAATAAACCAACACATTAATAAGAGGTCTATGATTCATATCTGACCAACTATTTGATAAAAGTGTGCACCCTGTTTCCTTCCAAGAGTCTTTGATCTTCTGGAAATTGTTTGTAACACTTTCTTTTGACCTTTTCAAAAGAGTGGTCCTTATAGTCTCAGAATTAGGAGGGACATATCCTTCACCAAAATCTGCCATCATCTTACATGCATTGATGAAGTAAGGGCTTCTTGCAACATTAAATGGAATTGCAGATTCAAAGGACATATCACCTAAAATATCATCAAATTCTTCTTTCTGCATGGGCTTCCAAAGAGAATTTAATGTACATGTCCCACTTGATTTACCGATTTTTTTTTTATGAAACTAACTCACAAAAAGACTAAAAAGATATTTGCTTGCCTAGAAATAAACCTCTTCGA
The DNA here is from genome assembly GCA_031772625.1 of Pinus tabuliformis. Taxonomy (NCBI): domain Eukaryota; kingdom Viridiplantae; phylum Streptophyta; class Pinopsida; order Pinales; family Pinaceae; genus Pinus; species Pinus tabuliformis. Next base: position 338,779,485 of record CM062818.1, on the reverse strand, counting down.
GGGGGAAAGCTCCTTTACATTACACAAATGAAAAATTCTTAGATGATTCAAATGAAAAAACCTCCTTTATATATAGGAGTCTACGGGGTCACAATATAACCAAGTCGACCTAACAATAATAATATTAAGGCACAAAAATAACAATAGAGGGATTCTATGGGGCACAATAATAACAATATGGGGACAATAGGGGAACAATAATAACAATAAGGGATACAATGACAACAGTAATGGGGGGATCACTAATATTATAGGGAACTAACATGCTCCTCTCCTCCAAAAAAGTGTCGTCCTCAACGCTTTAGTGGTTTTGGATGCTTCTTTATAAAATTCTCATCCTCCCATGTGGAAGTTTGAATGGGTAAGTTCTTCCACTTGATGAGATACTTTGTAATTGATCTATTTCATAGCTGTCGAGTTCTTTTTTCTCTGAATTCTTCAGGTTCCAATATGATTTTTCCTTTCTCATCAAGTTTTTGAAATATTGTCTGAACTGGAAGCTTGTCACCTATAACCTTCTTTAAGCATGAAACATGGAAAACTGGGTTCACTCGAGAAGCTGCAAGAAGCTCCAATTTGTATGCTATAGTACCTATATTTTGCAACACTTTGTACAAACCATAAAACTTTGGTGATAATTTGTTGTCCTTTTTAGCTCACTTGAGGGACATTTTTTTATATGGCTGTAGCCGTAGGAATACCCAATCACCTACATCAAAACTTCTTTCGCTGCGATGTTGATCTTCCTGTTGTTTCATTGTATTTTATGACAAGGTGAGGTTATTCTTTAAGAGTTGGAGAACTTGTTGTTGATGCTCGATGTGATCTTCCACTTCTTGAACCTTAGAATTTTCTCTTAAATATGATGTGATGGATGGTGGATGATATCCATAAAGTGCCATAAATGGGGTCATTTTTGTTGCAGTATGGAAGGAAGTGTTACACCACCATTCAACCAGAGGAAACCATTTGACCCATTGTGTCTATTTATCAGATACAAAGCAACGAAGATATTCTTCCAAACAATTGTTTACTATCTTAGTTTTCCCATCAGATTGAGGATGATAAGATGAGCTATGAGCCAACTGAGTACGAAGACAGGAAATTAGTTCTGTCCAAAATTTTCTAGTGAAAATGGGATCTCTGTCACTTACAATAATATTTGGGTTTCCATGTAGCTTTTGAATTGTTTCCATAAATAGAGTAGAAACTATACTCACTTTAAAGGCAAGAGATAATGCACAAAAATGTGCATACTTGGTAAGTCTATCAACTACCACCATGATAAAAATCTTTCCTTCAGGTTTGGGTAAACTTGTGATTAAATCCATTGAAACCTTCTCCCAACGTTGGCTTGGAATGGACAAAGGTTGTAATAGTCCCGGAGTCTTAATTGTTTCAATTTTATTTTATTGGCAAACCAAACATTCCGCCACAAACTTTTGAATATCCGATTTAAGGCCATCCCAAAAGAATCCTTCTTAACCATGTGGTAGGTTTTTAGAAATCCTGAGTACCCTCCTAAGGGAGAGGTGTGAAATTCCCTAAGAATATTTCATTTGAGTTGGGAATTCTTGCATAGGTATACCCAATCCTTATACCATAACGAATCATTTTTCTAGATAAATGTATCAGATGTACTGGGATCTTGTTGTATCTTCTGAATGAGTGCCCACACTTCCTCATCATTCTTCCATTCATCCCTTGCTTCATTTATCCAATCTGGTTGGATAATAGAAATAACGCAAAGAAATGCTTCCACATGCTCATATCGTCTTGAGAGTGCATTTGCCACAACATTTTGCTTCCCTTTTTTGTAGATGATTTCAAAGTCATAACCCAACATCTTTGTGACCCATTTTTGCTACTCTTCTGAAGATAATCTTTGTTCTAAAAAGTATTTAAGACTATCATGATCTGTTTTTACCTTGAAGTGTCTTCCCATTAGGTAGGGTCACCATTTCTTAATTGCATGTAGTATTGCCAACATTTCCTTATCATAAATAGATTTGTGTAAATACTTTCCTTTGATTGGATGACTTTCGGAAGCAATGGGTCTTTCTTCTTGTATTGAAACAACACCGATTCCATTTCCTGAGGCATCACATTCCACAATAAAGGTTTTTGTGAATTTTGGTGTAGCTAAGACTAGTGTTTGGCACATTTCCTCTTTAAGATGTTCAAAGGCCTTCGTTGCTTCTGTAGTCCATGAAAATGCATCTCTCTTCAATAATGTTGTTAGAGGTGCTACTATCCTCCCATAATTCTTAACAAAATTACATTAATACCCTGTCAACTCGAGAAATCCTCGTAGATGCTTTATGGATGTGGGAATTTTCCATTCCTTAATGGTTTTAATTTTGCTATGGTCTACCTTAACACCTTCATGAGATACAATATGACCAAGATATTCCACCTCTTGTACTCCAAAGAAATGTTTGGAGATTTATGCATATAATTGTTTCTCCTCCAATAGTTTGAGCACCATGTCAACATGTTGGACATGATCCTTGCAAGATTTGTTGTAGATTAGTATATCATCAAAAAATACTAACACAAATTTTCTATGGGTTTGAAAATGAAATTCATCAAACCTTGAAATGTAGAAGGTGCATTAGTAATGCCAAAAGGCATGACCAAAAATTCATAATGACCCTCATGAGTTTTAAATGTTGTTTTTGGAATGTATTTAGTCTTCACTCTGATTTGATGATATCTAGAACGAAGATCTAACTTGGTGAAGTAAATTGATCCATGCAATTCATCCAATAATTCATCAATGACAGGAATGGGAAATTTATTTTTAATAGTGAGCTTGTTGAGCTCCCTATAATCTAGACACATGCACCATGATCCGTCCTTCTTGTGAACTAACACTACTGGACTAGAGAAAGAACCTTGACTAGGTTGAATTATATCATCCTCTAGCATTTCTGCAACCATAGGTTCAATTTCACTCTTTTGGGCATATGTATATCTGTATGGCCTGAAGTTTGGAGGAACACTTCCTAGAATCAAATGAATAGCATGATCATGATCATGACCTTTGAGAGTCTCAAATACCTTTGAATGACTGTCCAAGACTTTTTGGAGATCTAGAGAAATAAATGATTGCGATGTGGGAACCTCTAGTGAACATAATTTTGCAATTACACCTCATTGTTCCCTCTTTAGAAGATTTGTCATACCATTAGAGTTGATTATCTTTTTTGCTTTCCCTACAATACCCCTTAATTAAAATTCCTTTTCTTCCACAAAAAATTTCATGAAAAGTTCCTGAAAATTAAAAGCTATTGTACCCAAGGATTGTAGCCATTGGAATCCTAGTACAACATCAACACCACCCATTGGAATGGAAAGCATTAGCCTATTCAATACATATTCTCCCATGGATAACTTGATATTATGGCACTTTCCAGAGCAATTTATGGTTCCTCCACTTGCAACCATCACTTGACACTCTCGTGCTCGATATAGGAAGCAATTCATTCCTTTTCTATCTTATAATGAATAAAATTATGGGTACTTCCTGAATCAATCAACACTATTACATTTTTCTTCTTGATATGTATTTCTCTCTTGATAGTTTACGGAGTGGTAATTGCAGCCAATGAATTACAAGATATGGTCGGATTCATTTCTTCTTTATCTAGGGTTTGTTCCTAGAGTATATCCTCTTCTTTTGACATTTCTTGTTCCTTTTCTTCCTCCTCTTCACAATATATGTAGAATAATTTCTTCTCAGCACACTTATGACCTTTAGTCTATTTGCCATCATAACTGTAACAAAACCCTTTTTCTCTTTTTTATTCCAATTGTTGTGGTTTCAACCTTGTAGGCTGTGAAAGGATAGGGGCAGCAACACTTCCATCTTTATAGTTGTGAGTTGTAGGCTTCCTGGTTGCCATAATTTTGCTTTCTATTTTTCTTGCTAACCTAAATGCCTTCTCCAATGAATCAAGTTTCCAAATGCAAACCTCATGTTGGATATTATCCTTTAAAGTCCCTATAAACACATCAATCCTATTCTCCTCTAGAATATATTTTACCCTTATTTTCAATTTTTGGAAGTCCTCAATGTGCTCCATCACTGAACCCTTTTGTTTTAGATTTATCAATTGGCTAAAAAAAGTGTTTCTTTTTGTATCCTCATAATGTACTATCATTTCTTTCGTAAAAATTGCATAAGTGACAATCTGCTTATGAGAGAAAAGCCATCGATACCATACAAATTGATTAGGTTCCAAATATAAAGTTTCAATACGTACCTTTTGTGTGTTCTGCACATTATGGAGATTGAAAAATTCCTCCATCTGTAGTATCCATGTTTCGAGATCCTGGCCATCAAACATCCTCATATCAGTTTTTGGAACATAGTGGGTCTTCAATCCAACATGAAATCATGATTAACATTTATTTTGTTCTCATCATGAGTTTCCTTTACTACCCTTTCATCATTAGTGACTATTTCTTGTAGCAACTTATTCAAATTTATCTTCAATTCTTCCATCTTATCGTCCATGCCATTCATCTTAGCATCCATCTTAGCATCCATGCCATCCATATTAGCTTCCACACCATCCATCTTAGCTTCCAAGTCATTCATCTTAGCTTATACACCTTTCTTTAAACCATCCATCTTACCTTCTATGTCTTTCTTTAAACCATCCATCTTCTTTTCTGTTATGTTTTGTGCGAGTGAAATTTGTTTCACTTGGTTTCGTAATATTGATATATCATGTTGCATTTCTTCCTCTTCTTCATGAGTCATGCTAAAGCTTTCAGGTTGCTTACTACGTGTTTCCATTTTCTTTCTTTGGGGCATCAATTACTGATAATAATGCTTCACTATGCCCTTTGAATTCCTTCAAACTAATTTTTCAAACCAAGCGTATGCAACAATTTAAAAAATACACACCTGTTTTCACTTGTAGGAGCTCGATATTAAATTTGATGTACCTCTGTAATTTTGGATCTCCTAGTTCTAAAATCATGACCTGTAGTAGCCCTTTGTTTCCTTTTTCCAATTCCACTAGTCTGATCAAAATTGGATTCTCCAAGAAAGAGTTATGCACAATCTCCCAAGACGACCTGATTATATACCTTTTCAGAAGAGAAAAATTTTATGAAGTGCCAGATGTCGATGCTTTGACCTTTGGATCTGCAAAATACATACAAGAAACTATAGTCTGTCCTCTTTCTGCAACTTCTGATGAAAATTCAATCTGATGCTCAGAGAAAAAGTTATGACGATTTTCCCAAGTTGACCTGTTTGGAATGTAATTTGGGGGTCTGTAAAAACCCTAATTTCCTCAGATTATATCTCAGACAATATAGGGAGATAGGATATGAAATTTAGAGCCGAGGTTTCGAGAGATATCATCCCAAATGGGTCTTTTTTTTAGCTTTTGAAACTTCATAGCTAAATATTTATAGCAAAAATTCCACGATGACCTATTTTAGAGGAATTTCTAGAGCTTGCAAAAACCCTAACTTCCTCAGATCATATCTCCAAAAATATAGTGCGAAAAGATCTGAAATGCAGACGTGAGGTTTAGACCAATCTTTTCTCAAATGGTTTTTTTTTGTAGCTTTTGAAAATTTGTAGTGAAAATGCCACGATGAACTATTTGGAGTAGCGAAACCCTAGAATCCAAAGCTCTTATACCAAATGTTATGAAACCAACTCACAAAAAGATAGAAAAGATAGATGAACGCCTTAGAAATAAGCCTCTTCGAGGGGGAAACCTCCTTTAAATTACACAAATGAATAATTCTTAGATGATTCAAATGACATAACCTCCTTTCTATATATAGGAGTCTACGGGATCACAATATAACCAAGCCAACCTAACAATAATAATATAAAGGCACAAAAATAACAATAGAGGGATTCTATGGGGAACAATAATAACAATATGGGGACAATAGGGGCACAATAATAACAATAAGGGATACAATGAGAATAATAATGGGGGAATCACTAATATTATAAGGAGCTAACACTTTGACTAAAATGAGCTCCCAACACCAACCATGCCTGAATAAAGTGTAGAAAATGAGATGTAATTCATTGTAATTTCTATTTGAATATGTTCTGTTTTGTTTTCATTCACTTTCCTAGCCTCTTTTATATTTTCATAATCTTGTTGAAGAGTCTCCTTGAGCTCTGTAGGCACATTCTTGCAACCATCAACACCACCTCCTTTTCCATTAGCGACAGAAAGTAAGTGGTCCATCACTCTAGTTAAAGATCCAAAAAACTCATCATTACATAGCTTGCATTTCAAATGCTTCACATGAGGCCCATCAAATTTATCCACATATTTCCATCCATTTGTTGTTCACTTTGGAGGTGCCATGACAAATATGTTTGCATTTTTGTTGGCATATTAGGATAACAATTTAAATAGATGATAAAATAGTGAAATTCAAATACAAATAAAACTCGAATTAACACATGAATCTCATTCGTAAGTGCTATGTAAAGCATGAGCATGAAGTTCGAGAGATTCTCATGTTAATAATATTACTTATTTACCAACAAAAGAGAGATATTATAATATTAAAACATAAAATTGCAGCCTATTACACTATTACAGGTTTTGAGAGTGAATTTGAGCCTGAAGAAATTGGAAAAAACTAGGCTATGTTGACCATTTCGAGCATGGTTTTCTCATAAAGAAAATAACAAAATTAAATGAGTAAAGCAGGGGTAACATGCATGTTGTAATTTTTTTTTTATTTGAAGCCATTGAAACTCACTGTGTTGACATGTTCTTCTATCCAAAAGTGTGGTATACTTGATAAGACATTACAATGCTTCTTTTCTAGATATATTTGTAAAAGCTAGAATGGAAAGTTAGTAAAAGTTTTTGTAATATATTTCGGAGCCAAAAAGTAGTCAGGTTAAATGATATAAATCATATTTTACCCAGTTAGCACTCAGTTTTAGAATGTAAATAGTTAGTTAAAATATTACTTAACAATTCAACATGCTTCGTCACGTTAATATCAATGTGTTATGTTTCAATGTGTGACATAATCGAAGAAAGACTACTGCTATTGTTAATGTTAAAATGATTTTTTATTTTTAGTAATACCATGGCTATTGATGTTTAACATCAAATCTTGAGAAACTCAGATGTTCCTTGACCAAGAGAATATTTTAGCAACTAATCATGCCAAGAGCATTTCTTACTACAGAGAGAAATGATGTTGATTTCAACAACAACAAGAAAATTCTCACGGAAATTTGTTAACATAATTTATAGCACATATGCAACAGATGACCAAAGTGAAATTCATGTATGCCCTATCGTTAAAATTTAATTCAATGCCACAAGTTTGTTAGGAAACATCAACTATTTCAAACACTTCTTAAAGGAGGCACTAAAAAAATGTCACCCACATGATCTCATTAAAGATAAAAATCAATTCAATGTATCAACTTGGAAATTGTAATTAATTTATGGCCAAAATTTAAGTATAACATCATTTAGAGATTTAAAGAAAACAAAAAAATTGAAAAGCAAAATATGGGATCAAACAAATAATAAGCTTGGAAGAGAAAACTAACCTTGCATGAGCACAAGTGGAAGCAATAACATAACCCGAAGATTTTAGTTTTTGCTAGCCAATACCCATGGTTAAATAAAAGGGGAAACCTCCAAATAAAGGCCAGCAGACAAGTTCTCCTGAGTAAGAATAGAGATGGACTCCTCAAGAAGATAAAAACAAACTGAATTATGATGGTGCGGATAAACATAGTCTAGGATGTGTTGAGGTGGAGGACCTTAATGAAATAATAAGGGGAAATCCTAGCCATCTGCATAAAATATATTTGCATGGGCGAAGACAATTGAGTGTAGCTCTAAAACTTTATAGGAGGGATAAAATCTTGATTCAATATAAGATATAACTTGAAAATTGCAGCAGATGGGGACGTTGATGTTGAGCTAGGCCTCATGCCTCTTGCATGTTACCTCTTGCCTCTTGACAAAGTCATGCTTGAAATATTTGGCACCTCTCTTTGCATGTGAAATTTCCTTTAGTTTTTTCATTATGAATATGGGCAATAACATTCTACAACGAAAAAAATGGGGTATCCTATTGACTAGCTCATTGAGAAGCACTAGACTCATGCAGGTTCTCCATTGGATTCCACATGCATTTTGATGTAGGATTGTCAATATGCATGAAAAATAGGACAACACTATCCCATTGAATGATAACCCATGCACATGGGTTGCTGTGTTAAATGGAAAACAAAGGTATCATTTCCATCTAGTACAATGAAATTATCATTATGCATAGAGACAACTATAAGCCTAAATTGAAAATTGATCTTATGACTGAAATTTGGTATGAATGTCGCAGTTATTTGGAGCTCTAATACAACAGTTGTGAGCAACAACTTGACAATAACAGATGACACTGGTTTTTTAGGGTATGTACTGTTATGACTACGTGGAACTCCACTAACTGTAGTCGGAAAATCTGTAAAAGCAGGCCTTCTACTACAACCCAGATTACGAGGATAACAATAACCAATCGTAAAATATGCTCTATAAATCTAACAAAAGTAAGCATAATAACTAACAACAACTATTGTACAAGAAACTAAAATGAAAACATCCTTAAAAAATGAGTTACATATTTAAGTGAAAAAAAATTCATCAACAATAACTGACTTGTAACTAAATATCAGATACTCTCAGGCTTCATCAAAAGTCTGTAGGTTAGATAATCTGAGCAATAGTACATACTCAGTAATAGTTCATGATTCCCAGTGTATCTTGTCAGATTATCCAAACTATAGTCCACTCGGGCTTCTCCAGTCGACATGCTTGACACTAGGCAATTGGCACACCGCACTCAACAGTGGACACTTGGGAGTCTTGCACCAAACCACCTAGAGTTCTCACAACCGTAGACTGCGGTTCTACTGCAACAGTGGTGTTGTTGGGAAAAGTATCCAATACGGAATGACCCTATCCCACTCTAAGGGTGATAGTACCTCAGCAACAATCAAAGCAAAGCTATTCGAGATTACTTGTTTATGAGATGTAAGAGAGGGGAGAAAGAGATCTACTAACCGATGTCTTCCGCTAATGATTGATCCAATCTTCTCTCTTTGCTGCTTGCTCCTAGCTCCTTGCTCTTTCACTGGCCCAGCTACACCAATATCCTGCAAAATGGCAAGAGAGGGAAACTACAAGAAGCATACATTCATAATTGATTCAAGGATTAGAATAAATCAAATACACAAGTATAACAATACACCATTGAGACACATGCGTATAGAAGAACCTCAAATGCTTTATTAATGGAAGAAGTAAAGTTCAAGAAGTAATACAACCATAAAAGGCCCAATCCAGCATCACCTCCCAGCAGAAAGAAATATCCTCTTCACCTCCTTCAAGCAAATCACCCAATAGTTCTATACTCAAACTAACAGCACTTCCTTACATTCACAAGATTCCAGCCTCCCTAGACCTCATGAGAGAGCTCTATATATAGGAGTTTTGGAGAAAGGATGAGTCAACTTGAGCTTGGCATGGAGCTGACTAGTGTCCTCTCCCACTTCAGTTATTCTTTAGTTCTTGAGTCCACTTGGAGGTTCTTGCTTCCACTTGGAGATCTAGACCCTCTTACTCATCACAAGTCGAATTCCCTGATCCAAGTGTCATTTTGGAAGCTTCCTGGGCATTGACACCTTGAGGAATGACTGTGCCACTTGGCCAAACTCACCCAGCGCAGGTACCTTCTTTGCAGTTGACATTCAACGCAGGTACACAGTGGAGCAGTTGACATTCAGCGCAGATGCTCAGTGGAGCAGTTGACATGATCCAGAATTAGCTTTTTTTTGAGTGTTTTCAGGTGGAGAACTGATATTCAGTGCTGTGGTTTGCTGACCTTGTTCCTCTAGGGGTAGGAACAACATGTTTAGGGACTTTGGATCCCTTAGATTATGGACATTTCATGCTTCATGCTGTAAGGCACAAAAATGTCTATAACAGTTGCCCCCTAAAGTATGAGGTCGTTTATCGGGTGAAATGCTTTATCAGGAGGATCCGAAGTTCATTCAATCGCTGAGAGGTGACCTGTAATACAATACAATACAATACATTATTTTTCATTCTGCTTTCATGATCTAGCTGAGGCGGGCATTCCCATGCTCAGCTTTATAAATTCATTTTGGTACATAGAACAGACGATCGTCTGATAATTCTCTGCTGAAATTATCATCCTTTGAGTAGGATGATCATCTGCTGTAATGATGTACATGTCAAATGTCTTTATATTTCCTGAATATATATCGTAGCCCGGATGGATGAAACTAGATCCAGGGTCTTCAAACTTGTTCGATCTTCACTCTAAGTACAAGTCGATCCATGTGAGAATTGCACTGAAGTCGAACATGGAAAGACATCGCTTGATTACCAGTCAATGATGAAAACCGTTAACAAGCGCGAGAGGAATCACCGATAATGATAATGACCCTCAAGGTACTGCAGTACAATTCATGTGGTGTGAACAAAGGATTTGGCGTCGAACACCACGCAAAATCTTCTGGTCGAAGGTCATTGATGTATACCTGTCACCGGAAGTGAGAAACTTGCCATTGAGGCATGCAAGTTTCAAAGTACTAAGGGGGGTGTTCCTAGATCAACTTCTTGGATAATGAGCTGAAGTCGACAAGAAGCGATCCGTCAAAGGAGGGCCTTAATGAATCCCACATCAGTGACACGGAACAGAGCTAATGATTTTAGTGGAGGTGAAAACAATCTGTGAAATATGATTCAGGGTGGCAATCATGGGTGGATGAAGGATAATGCATGGCAGTGAATGGGACACGGTTGACTCTTTCTGAACAACATCTCTTGAACATATAACGACACTGATGCGATGGATCAGTAGCATTACCCCAAGTGTGGATGGTTTGGCGAAGACCATGGTGATGAGACCGGTGAATGAAACAACCCAACCCGATGTGATACGGAGGAAAAGTGTCATGTTCAAGAGCGACCTGCTACCATTAAAGCTTTGAGGTTCTCCTAATTTTTCCCCAGTCATTTCTGACCAGTACCTCTTTATTTTTGTCAAGATTGAGGAGGATAACATATGCTTGTTCTATAACCTGCCCTTCGGGCAAACCCATCGCTATGTTTTAACGAGCCTAGCGATAGGGAAACTCGTTCTCGTCTAAAGACAAGTTTGTCGCTATTTAATCATTTTAACGAGTCTAACGACAAGGAAAACTCGGTCCTTTTCATTTTTAGAGAGTCTGAAAAGGTACGGAAAGTTAACTCCAAAATTCCTTTTTCGTCATCTAATCCCTTAAGTCCGAAAAAGTATAAAACAATACAGAAGGGATGAGTCTTCGATAATTTTAACGAGCCGAATAAAACAAGCACTCGACCTTTTTGTGCAATAATCCCTCAGGTCCAAAAAGATTAAAATCTAGAGGAGGGATAGCTCTTGCGGTCACTTTAACGAGTTGGAAGGCCAAAACTCGGCAAACTTTTCATATTTTACGAGTGAGGAGAAAAGAGCTCAAAGAAGACTCGTCTTTTGAGGAACGAGTGATAAACAGGGATAGCAGCAGATTCCAGGTACAGGTTGGAATTTTCCAATCACGGCAGTGTCACAAGGATGGCTAGGTGAAATCACTCTTCGCAGCTGTTCCTCAAAATGGGTAAACAATCATATGGAGGTGAACGATTGGCCAAATGAAATGGAGGTGGTAGGTGCAAAACACGACCAAGGCTTTTTATGGCTAATACATTTACGATCACAATGGTTATTTACCGAGATGGGTTCATTTTTTAATGAGCTTGAATGCACCAAAAACACTGCTCAATCTTATGTTTATTTTTTAACGAGCATGAACTATGTGCTAAAACTGCTCGGATTTCGCTTTTCTATTTTTTAACGAGCATAAATTCCGCGGTAAAACTGCTCGAACCTTATGTTTATTTTTTAACGAGCATGAACTATGTGCTAAAACTGCTCGATGATAAGTTTGCATGCCCCCAGCATAATAATGCGAAACGAGGTGCACGCCCCCCAAGCTTCATTGCATTCAACTTGGTGGTTGGAATGAAGGTTTACCTCGGGGACTTGTTTCATTTTTTAATGAGGTTGACACAAGATAAGAACCGTCCTCGGCTCTTCATTTTTTAATGAGGTTGACATGAGATAGGAACTATCCTCGAAGTTTCAGATCCATTAGAAATAGAAGGTTTCATATTCCACTGCGGCCATTTCCGCCAGATTACTCGGAGGCGGTAGGGCCAAAGTTCCCATTAAAGTGGGGTCTTTTAGGAAAATTACTCCGATATTTTGGAGAGAATGATTGCTTCCATGGATCATTGGAATGCTTCCCATAATGAATGGTGTCACAACTTCTGTCGAAGTTGTCGTCGAACTGCTTGGTTGATCTTTTTCCTTGCCGTTCGACAGCTGCGGATTCCCGTAACTTTTGTTCCTTGTTGAAATCAAAGCATCCTTCTGTTGCTTGGAGGTCTACAACATCAGCACCTGGCATGGGGAAGCATTTCCACTATCAACCATATTTTGACCTGGGTTGGGAAACGGATCAGTCAACACAGCTGGATTTTTCGGACTCTTAAAGAATCTTTTTATTTCAGCTTTGTATGGACAGTCTGCTGTCCAATGATCCTCGTCACATATAAAACATGGACTTTTTGGTTTTCCTTTCCTAGGAGAGTTTGAAGAAGATCTTTTGGGAGATGATTCTCCTTGTTCCTTCTTCTTCCCTTTGTTTTGCTTCTTCTTGCTTCCTGGTTGATTGGTTTCTTTGCCTTTATCTTCCGATACGACATTTACTTCCGAAGCAAGAATTTCTTCTTTTGCATTTTTATCTGAATTCTTACGGGCCTTCTTTGACGAAGCCTTTATCGATTTCGCGTTCGCCGTGCCAATCACACCGTCACCAGCATGAGAGTCACTATTTGATTTAGGAGGAGGAGGAATTGAAAATTCCGGTCTAGGAGCGTCGGGTATTTTGTCGTAGAGCGTGCCAGACTGAGTATAAACTAAGTCCAAATACTGTGCACGAGTGATAACTTGCTCCTCTGTTACGACTCCCCCCTTGGCCACATCTTCCGTTATAGCAGGAAGTAACGACTTTATAAACCATTCAGCTAACAGCTGATCAGGAACGTATGTTTTCACCATCCTGCGACGACGACGCCACTCATGTATATGATCAGATATATGGGTGGCAGTTGTCTGCTTGAAGTTGGTTAATATTTCTGTTCCCGTTTCATACCTTATCGGTAATTGAAAATGGGTTAAGAAAGTCGTGGCTAGGGAACTAAAATTGTCGAAAGAGGCTCTTGGCAATTCAATATACCATTTAGCCGCTGGACCTGTCAATGTCCTCTGAAAAAGGCGAAGCCTTATCGAATCATCGTTAAGGGTGTTCGACGAACACCACAGATGAAAAGTCATCACGTGATTCGATGGGTCTTCACCTGGATTTCCATTGAATTTAGGAATGTCAGATGGAAGTTTATGAGGAATCGTTGGCCACCAAGGGGCATAAGCAATCGGATCATTGGTTAACCGGTGTAAATCAGGTAACTCTAAAGTTGCCACGAATGGTAACTGTTGATTCAGGTTAGGCGAAGCGTAACCAGGGTATGATAGAATCGCCTGAGCAGTGGGTCTTTGCATACCAGCATAATGTAATTGATGTTGGTATGATTGATACGGTTGGTGGACTTGACCACTATAAAGTGGTTGGTTTTGACCGTTTTGGATATACGGTTGTCCACTGTTCGCAAAGATCTGCTGCTCAGAACCTTGGTATACTTGCTGGAATTGTGGTTGTTGGTATTGCACTAACCATGGTCGTCAAGCCATGTTCTGTTGTGCTATGCTAACCATCGGACCAAGGTGTGGGGTAATTGTACCCGTTTGGACCCGTGTCGCCCCACCAGTTGGCGATTGTGGTTGTGACCCATGTTCAAGAGGCTGTTGCATTACAACCTGAGAAATCTGAGGTTGGCATGCAACGGGTATCGCTTGAACTTGTGACACAGTTACAATAGCCAGTGTGGTTGGGATGTTCGTCATAGGTACACATTGTTGCATAGAATATACAACCCTTGGTTGTTGAGGTAACATAGGTACCCAACTACTTGATGCAATTCCAGTATAACTTGAACATTGTTGTGAACTCACGTATGGGTACCATCCCGGAGGGGGTAATGAAAGGGCATACTGCCCCCCATACGGTATCAATCCAGAACTCAAGGGGATTGATGGCCCAGATTGACCTCCAAATGGATCAATTTGGCGAGTTTCAACATAAGAGTTACCGGGTATTACTCCGGATGAACAAACTGGAACAGACCATACTGTCGAAATAGTCCCTTGGTGGACTCCTTCTAGCGGTTGTGAGCTAGTTGGGACAGCTGGTATGCCGGCAAACATTGTCGGAGTGACGGCAGGGGCTTCTGCTGTCGCTGTGTCATTCAACACAGTCCTAGATGATGATGGTTGTTCAGACATCTTAAGTCTATCCAATAGATTGCCTAGCGATTCTACAGGAACTTCCACTTGTGGTGGATTAACTTCTGCTGAAGGAAATAGAGTGACCCCGACTCCAAAATGGGTTGGAGTACTTACTTGCGGATCCTCTGCAATTTCCTCTATCGCAATCAAACCTGGTGGAAGAGGAATACCGTCAGGTCCGTAAAATATTTTTGGTGCCGAAGAAGTGGTTGTTTCGACAGCGACAGTTGTTTGAGGAACAAAACTCTCTGGACCGGTTACAGATGGAACTGCTTCAGTTACACAAGTATTTGCCCCCAGACTAGGATCAGTATTACTGTCCTTCTGTGGCTGTTGAACTTCTTCTATAGAGGCAGGGTTTCCAGAAATGTTTGGAGTAACCGGAACCTCAGATGCCGTTGGAACACTTGTTCTAACTTTTATAGGAGATTTTGAACCGGTTAAACGAGTCCGCTTTGTCCGTACTGATTTCGATTCCGGAGACAAAGACGGTTGACTCGTAAGCCTCCGCGAACGACGGGGTTTCAATTGACTTTCTTCCACAATTGCGGATAACTCGATCAACCAAAATATTAAAAGGGGAAATTTGTGTTTCCGAATTGAATGAATTTTATTAGACGCTTTTAGACACAACTTGCTTTTTCACTTTTTAAGAGTCGAGAAAAAGCTAAAGATGACTCTAGTCTCCTTCGATGTTTTAACGAGCCCGAAGTGACAAATGCTCGGATGGACTTTTTCAGTTATAGAGTTTGGAAAAGGCCAAAAGAAACTGCTCTGGAGATCTAGGCAGAGGGTGTGCCAAAATTTTCGCAAAACCACAGAATACGTTTTACGGTACGAGTGGTCGATCTTCGTGAATGCTGTGTTCACTGCATTGTGATCAGTAGGGCGGCCGACAAGGTTTCCTATGGATAAAGGCTTTATTCCTATAGGGGTCTCCCAATATATACGCGACGGTACATGGGAGCACAAGTCCGTATTGATACTTATCACTTCACCGTGGAGGAATCACCCAACCACTCAACGCTAAGATATCACGTTTAACGACGCTGGAACACGTCTCTAGCTTAGACCTCTATGTGTTTGCGTTATGTTTCAATGCGTTGTTATGTAAATTCAATTTATTTTAAGGTTGATCTTGTTTAGCAGTTTGCCTTTATGGATCACCACGAGATGTATAGTAACACTCCTAAATGCAGTCTAAGATGATAAGCAAGCTTTTCAATCTTTCAACTTTGAAAATCTTAACTACTGAGGGAAAAGAAAGACATCATCTTTTCACATAGATCATAGAGCACACACTAATGCACTTTTCCCTAAATCAACATGCAAGCTGTCAAAATGCACATGCACAATGCAGGTATTTCTTTTCTCTTTCTTAATGTTGGTGCAATACAAAAAGAAAGCTGTTGTATAATTTCGAATTCAATTTCAAGTGAAAGCAAACAAGCTTGTCCAAAATCAAAAGACACCTTAAGATTTACTTGTTTCGACACTAGAAATATATAAATTCAAACCATATGACGAAAGCAAAAGCTCAATCAGCTATGAACAGTAAACAAACTAACTCTTAAGATCAAAACGACACTTAACACAGGTCTAGATCTAAGAAGCCACAACAAGACTAGTTCACTTTCGTTACGGGAAACTGTAAATGATATAAGAAATACACAAAGAACAAATACAATTTCTTTATACAACCGAGGCGGAATAGTGGCAAGGAAAGTTGGTTTCAAATAGGTACATTGACTGGTAACAGGCTGCAAAAACAAGGGTGAAAACAGGGCAATAAACAGGAGGGAACCCCAGTAGCTCTAGGCAAAACTGGTTCAGCGCAGGTAGTACACTGGCAGTTTGACCTTCAGCGCAGGTAGCCCCTTCAGGAACTGCGCTGAAATGCATACTGCCTTCACAGTGCCTGCACTGAAGAGATAAACTTTCGTTTTTCTCAGTTTCCGGGTCACAGATTGCTAAAAAATTCACAGTTTTTGGCCAAATCAGAAGCTATCAGTCAAGTACACACTAAGGGATGAAAAGCAGGATGAAAAGCTATCACTAAGAGCTATTTAGAGTCCTTGTGGATCAGCTCTTGAAATCATAAACTTGCCCAGAAACTGAGCTAGAGTAGCTGCCCTCTACTTTGCATTTGAAAGATCCAAATGCAGTTCGATTCGGTACTCCCAGTGTTTATGAAATGAATAGCAAAAAAACAAAAAACCAACAAGATACGTTCCCCAGCAGAGTCGCCAATTTGTTGTTGGGAAAAGTATCCAATACGGAATGACCCTATCCCACTCTAAGGGTGATAGTACCTCAGCAACAATCAAAGCAAAGCTATTCGAGATTACTTCTTTATGAGATGTAAGAGAGGGGAGAAAGAGATCTACTAACCGATGTCTTCCGCTAATGATTGATCCAATCTTCTCTCTTTGCTGCTTGCTCCTAGCTCCTTGCTCTTTCACTGGCCCAGCTACACCAAGATCCTACAAAATGGCAAGAGAGGGAAACTACACGAAGCATACATTCATAACTGATTCAAGGATTAGAATAAATCAAATACACAAGTATAACAATACACCATTGAGACACATGCGTATAGAAGAACCTCAAATGCTTTATTAATGGAAGAAGTAAAGTTCAGGAAGTAATACAACCATAAAAGGCCCAATCCAGCATCACCTCCCAGCAGAAAGAAATCTCCTCTTCACCTCCTTCAAGCAAATCACCCAATAGTTCTATACTCAAACCAACAACACTTCCTTACATTCACAAGATTCCAGCCTCCCTAGACCTCATGAGAGAGATCTATATATAGGAGTTTTGGAGAAAGGATGAGTTAGCTTGAGCTTGGCATGGAGCTGACTAGTGTCCTCTCCCACTTCAGTTATTCTTCAGTTCTTGAGTCCACTTGTAGGTTCTTGCTTCCACTTGGAGATCTAGACCCTCTTACTCATCACAAGTCGAATTCCCTGATCCAAGTGTCATTTTGGAAGCTTCCTGGGCATTGACACCTTGAGGAATGACTGTGCCACTTGGCCAAACTCGCCCAGCGCAGGTAGCCTTCTTTGCAGTTGACATTCAGCGCAGGTACACAGTGGATCAGTTGACATTCAGCGCAGATGCTCAGTGGAGCAGTTGACATGATCCAGAATTAGCTTGTTTTTGAGTGTTTTCAGGTGGAGAACTGATATTCAGTGCTGTGGTTTGCTGACCTTGTTCCTCTAGGGGTAGGAACAACATGTTTAGGGACTTTGGATCCCTTAGATTATGGACATTTCATGCTTCATGCTGTAAGGCACCAAAATGTCTATAACAAGTGGCACGTGCTTGACTCTTGAGGGCTAAGGGCCAACACAGTGCCTCAGCAACCAAATCTCTAGACTCGAGCACCTCAGTCATGAGTATATTCTCCTCAACCAGTTGATAAACTTCACACCGATGATTTATCTCACTTAGAACTCACATGCTCACACTATATAGTCGACACTTGATTCGAAGTTGTGCTAAATCCTTAACATAGCATGGTTTATAAAGGAATTGTTTTGGTGGGAACAGGCTTGCTGAAAACCATCGTTCACTCATGGCTTTTCTCATAAACCATTAATTAAAAATTGCCAACTGTAAGCTCGAACCCCAACAAAAAGAATTCAGATTCAATAAAATTTGGCTTTAGGTTCGATTCAAGTTCGTGTTCGAATCGGGTTTGATTTCGTTCAGCTTTGATTTTCATGTTCGACATTCAAGTTCGGCGAACCTGAACGAATTTCAAAATTTTCTTGAGGTTCACTGAATTTCGAACCCTAAGGTTCAAATTCAGTGAACCCTATGACATAGTTGATAGATTAGGAAAATTGGTATATTTTCTAGAGTTACAGTTTGTGTCTAGAGGGTATTATCATGGTTTTTGTATGAACATATGAACTCGAATTTATGTTTGAACATGTAATTTAATGGTTCTATTGTATTTAACGAAAATCTTAGTTGAGGGTTTACATCAGCTTGTCACTGGGTACTTTACTTTATTTATGATTTCTCATCAGCGGGAATGCGGAAACTTTGCATAATTACTAATGTTGACAATTACTATGCGTTAACTTTAAAATTACTAGGAAAATATGTTTATTAACCAGTCGTTATTTATTTTTATAAAATATAATATTTCACTGGCTATGTTTCATTTTTATCTGAACAGTGAAATAACTAACAATAACTAAAGCCTTGGTGCAGCTTCCAGGGTTACTCTATCAGTTGGTAATTGTTGCATGGTGAATATTTAAATTCTTTGCGTTACTCTATCAGATGGTAATTTCTACATGGTGATTATATTCAAATTTATGCTTTTGGAAGATAAATCTATTTTGTTACTTGCAATACGCATTTTTTTGTCTCTCTAGAAGTATGTATTTACCTCTAACATTAAACGGTTTTCCTTAATTTTAATAATTATTCAATTAATCAATAAATACCAATACCCCACCAGAACAAGTCATGGTTCATTGGACTTCAAGTCTTTGTTGATTGGACTTTAGGGTTCAAGGTTAAACTAATACTTGAATGTTGGATTGTATTAGATAGAGTCATAGACTCCTGACCTCGAGACTAACAAACATTCCCTCAGCTAGTACATAAGTCCTACAATAATAAGTAACTTTCCTTTTGCTTAAAAAGAATCACCACAACAAGCCATCCATTATTTCCTAATTCTTAGTATAATAAACGCAATCTTGTATGTTCGTGTATTACAACCCTTTTACACAGAAAACCTATTCTTATTTTTCATGACTATTCTCTTAGATTAATCATTGTCTAGCAAGCTAATTGTCTTGCATAAAATATTCATAAATTCTTGCAAGACTTTAAATAAATAAAAAAAAGAAAGATGCACATAACCTATCTAATTTTTTGTTTGTTTCCTATAATGGCTATCTTTAAGAGGCCATCCTCCCAACCACGAGTCATGCAATAACGTCCAGAATCTCCCTCTAGCTCCTTGCTCCAAATAGTTCTTTTATTTATAATATTAGGATATCTCCTCTGAACCTCAAGACTTGTCACTCCAGTTTAGGGCTATCTTTTCAATTTAGCAGTATAAAGGCTTCCACTAGTCTAATTCCAACTCAAGAACTCCCATATGTCCAACAATAATCTAGGTATTGTGGAGATCATTGCTCCTTCAACGAGGAAAATAAAATTAGAGAAATATAATGAAACACCTTCCTCTCCTTCTCCCCTAGGAAAAGAAAAGAAAAGCGTAATCGTTTTCTTCTAACTATTGGAAACTATTTGGAGGTTCTTGGAATTCGTTTCACAATTCTTCCTATGATTAGTTTTTATACATAATTTTATTCTTTTAAATATTTTCATATCAATTATGCCTTTACTAGACCCCCTTTACTAGACCGTTTCCATGTCTTATGTTCAAGTATAAAATGCAATTCAAATGTTTTTCAAAAGAAATAAGTAAAATAAAATGTTATTACAGTAATTGATGTATCCGGGGGTGTTACATATCCCCCCCTCTCGAATGAAACACCATGCTCGATGTTTAATCCAACCCTTTTGAATAATCCAGGATAAGATTTAAGTATAAAGTCATTGTCTTCATAGGTAGCTTCCTTCGAGAAAAAGTGCTTGAATAGCACTTTAACCTAGGTGATAACTCGACTCCATAATGTTACTTCTCTCTCCTCGAGGATACACATAGGCTCTACTACGAATTCGTTCTATGACTCGACCTACATCATAATTTATAATTTAGCATTAGTCTATGCTTTAGCACATACGTTAAATGTTGAAATAAGAAATTATTTTTCTTAATCACCTACAGTTATTACTAGTTAATCCCATGCCTAGGATAATACACATATTTTTTTAACAAAGACATGTGGATCACATTATGAACTTAGATGTGACTAGGTAATGCCAACCGATAGGCTACTGGCCTAATTCTTTCCAATATTTGGAAAGGTACACGATATCAAGGTGAAAGTTTGGCACAACTACCCCATTGCAAGGTGCTTCTTTTTTGTTTTACTTTGATGTAGACATGATCCCCTACTTGGTATTCTTTATAAGTTCTCTTGTTATCTGCATATGCCTTCTACCTATCTTGGGAAACCTTGAAATTTCAGCAAACCTTTCATATTTCTTGTTCCATTTCTACTAACATGTCAAGCCCCAACAACAATTTATCCTCGGGGTTATATCAGTTGATAGGCACTATGCATTTTCTTCCATATAACACATCAAAAGGACTCATCTTTAAGGATTCATGTTAGTTTTTATTATAAGAAAACTCAACTAAGTGGAGATATTATTACCACTTGGTTTGTTGTTACATTACATACATACACAACATATCTTCCATTACTTCATTAACACACTCAGTATGTCCATTAGTTTGAGGGTGATAGCTAGTACTGAATTGAATTTGTGTATCCAAAACCATTAAAAGGGCCTTCCAAAATGATGATATGAATTTTACATCTCTTTCTGAGATCACCACCCGAGGTATTCCGTGTAGTTAGAATACTTCCTTCATAAATATATTTGAAATTTCAAAAAATTTAAATGCTGATTTAACTACTATAAAATGAGTTGTTTTTCTCAGTTTAACTACTACTACCAACATAGAATCATTTTGCTGCCTATCTTTCAGTAAACCGGTGACAAATTCAAAAGTAATTGTGTCCCACTTTGACTTAGGTATGGGTAGGGGATGAAGTAATCCAACAGGGTGTTGATTCTCCGCCTTTACTTGCTATCATTCCACACATTTTTCCAAATATTTTGTAATATCTTTTCTCATTCCTGGCCAGAATTATTCCTCCTTAATTGCAGAGAACAATTTATGATAGTCCCAGTGGGCCGCATAAGGGTTCTTATGAAACTCATCTAACCTGAATTGTTTGATAGATATTTGATTGGGAACATATATCCTAACTCTTAAGATTAACATGTCATCATTGTTTATACTATAATTAGTTTGATGATTCAAGTTATGTGATTGTCTTGCTTGTTTCCATAGGAATCTATATTTAGGGTGTTGTTGAGAAGCTTCTTTAATTTTTGTAGTAAACTAAATCTTCATTCGACTATACAAAATCTCATATACACAGTGTGTCTTCCTACTTAGTGCATCAACCATTCTATTCTCCTTACCTTTAAAGTTTCTTATCTCAAACTTGAATTCGCTAAGAAAATAAATACACCTAGCTTGACGAGCATTCAAATTAGGTTGGTCAAAAAAAATTATTAAACTACTATGATCAGTCATTAAAATAATTTATTTCCCAAGAAATAATCTCACCAAACCTTTAATGTGTGAACTACTATAGTTAATTCCAATTCATAAGAAGAGCATAGTTGTTCATGTTCTTTTAACTTACAATATTTGTAAGATATCACATTTCCTTCCTACATCAACACTCCTCCAATTCCTTCTTGACTTGCATCAGTGCATACTATGTACTCTTTCTCGAGATTTGCTTCCTTCAACATGGGGGCGGTGGTTAATGCATGTTTCAGCCACTCAAAACTTTGTTGGAACTTAGTCATCCAATTTAAATATTTACCCTTTTTTTGAAGTGAAGTTATAGGATACACAATCTTAGAGAACCCTTTTATAAAACAATAGCTATATCCTACCAACCCCATAAAAGATCAAATATTTGGAATATTTTTAGGGACAGACCATTCCATGATGGTTCAGATATTTTCCGAATCCACCGCCATACCCTCCGATGAAATAATATGTATTAAATATTGAATTTGGTCTTTGTAAAAATCACATTTGATGTGTTTGGCATAAAGTTAATTGTCCCATAGGGTCTGCAATGCTATCCTCAAATGTTTCTTATGGTCATCCATATTATTTGAGTAGATAATAATATCATCGATAAAAATCAATATAAACTTGTCTAAATATGGATGAAATATACCATTCATGACTCGTGAAAGTAGCATGGGTGTTGGTAATCCTGAAGGGAAATACCATGAACTCGTAATGAACATAGCAAGTTCAAAACATTATTTTACAAATGTTTTCATCTTTAATACAAATTTGATGATATATGGAACATAAATCTATTTTTGAGAACACACTAACTCCCTTGACCTGATCAAATAAATCATTATTACGGGGTATGGGGTATTGGTTCTAAATGGTGAGCTTGTTTAAATATCTATAGTCAATACATAATCACAACGTACCATCCTTTTTCTGTAAAAAAAGTACAAGTGCTCCCTAAGGCGACACACTTGGTCATATGTAACCTTTATCTACAAGCTCTTGCAACTCTATCTTCAGTTCTGTTAACTTACATATACTCATATAATAAGGGGTTTTGGACATAGGGGCTTCTCTTGGAAGTAATTCAATGGTAAAATCAATATCTCATTTAGGAGGCAGCCCATGTATTTCCTCTAGGAATAAATCAATCAATTATTGTATTACCAGAAGCTTTACTAGGGAAGGAGTCTTATCCCTAGAGTTAGTATATCCCACTTATATATAATAAATTTGACAACCCTTTTGGATACATTTTCCTAGCTCGTTGGATGTAATTAGTCCTATTTTAACAACTCTTTTTATTCCCTGAATCTCTCATCTAGTTCCCTCTTCATCAAGGAAGATAATAAATTTTCCTTTGAATTCCACTAAGGACCAATGCTTTTCTAAGCAATCGATTCTAATCAGTACATCATACGAACCTAAAGGTAATATATTTAGGTCCATTTGAATCTACTATTCTCCTAATTTGATAGGATAGATTTCAATCTCAGTGTTTACTCTCTACTTAGCTCATGTAGCTAATTGCACCAACCATGGATCTCTAAATTTCAATGCTTGTAAATGACATTTTCTCACTATTTTTGGACTAATGTAACTCTGACTTGCGCCTGGATATTCCAAAATAGAAACAGAGTGGATGGATATATTACCTTATAATTCTACCATGGTGGCTTGATATTCTGCTTGATTATCATTGAAAGCTGCATTTATTTTAGGCATGCTTCTAGCTACTTCACCCACTGTGGAGGGTTCCTACACATTAGTAACCTGCTCAACTCATGCACAATGAGGACAATTCTTATAGTAATGGGGTTCTCTGCATCCCCAACATTGCAGAGGGGGATTTTGTTGCTGGTTGTATTTTCCTTTGTTTAATGCCTTAGTCTTCTTTTATTCAGTTTGTATACTATCTTTTTTTGGATTCGTTCTAGTAAACATGGTCTGAGGTCTCTGATATGATTATTTACACCTAAACTTTTCATGTTCCTACTGCTTTTCGGAAATCCTTTTTGTCCTTTTTTGAAGGACCCATGTCGAGTGCCCTCTCCCTTTTGTTTCAATTACCAACAATAGATTCTAGCCTTCTGAACTTCCTCATCGATCATTTTTGGGTTATGAAATTCTAACTTTTCCCTCATAAAGGCAGGTAAACTACTCATGAACTATTGCACTTTCGCCTTCTCTTCCTAAATATATGGAATGTATCTCAACAGAAAGGTAAACTAGGTTACAAAAGCATCCATTGTTAACTAAGCAAACATTAAATAATGAAATTTCCTTTCATTTTCATCAAAGAATCATTTTTTCAGATACTTGCCTTCAAAATGCTTTTGGAATTCCATCCAAGTCACTTCCTTCTCCTCTATTTTCCAGAAAATTTTAATCTCTTGCGACCATAGTGTGGCTTTACCTTGTAATTGGTATATTGACAATATATCTTTAAGATTATCACCACACTCATAGCTATGGAAGTATTTATTCATATTAATCTGGTGACTTCTTCCTCAACCTCACCGTCAATGTTTGGAGGTTTTATATTTTTCAATTCACCTTGCATTTTGATTTTCTACCTTCTGTTTTCTTTTCCTTTAGAAACATTTTTGGATCTTCCCTCAAATTCGCATGACCTTCCTTTTTTCTAAAGGTATCAGTCTTATTCCCCTAACCAAAACTTGGGTTGGGCTCCCACTAGTTTTGTTTATCAAATAATATTTTCAAAATCCTTTCCTCTTCTTGTCTTAATTTTTCATTATTAACCCTCAAATTACTCATTACAGCTCACAACTGCTAAAGAGTTTCTAGTAGTATAACATTTTCTTGATGGGACTCCTCTACCAACAATATCCACATTTCTAGATTGTCCTCTCAATAGGAAACTTATGGTTAGGTTGGGGGTCCCACTCCTCTCTACATATTGCTCCTGATTTCTTTCTTTGTCTCTCTCTGTGCATTAACACAATAATGGTTTCCTAGTTGCCCATGATTAGCCACAGTGTCGAAACCTTGGCTTTGATACCACTTGTAACAACTACCACTTACCTATTTCTAGACAATATAGTAAATATTATTTTTTTTAATCTAATTACCACCTCTACATAATTTATTATGACACTTATTTTCATGCAGTTATGTGGAATTTACATAAGTTATTCCATTGCCAAATTGTTACATAATGTACGTTTCCTCCACACTACATATTAATCCGCATGCTAAGGTATTGGGGTTGTGGTACATGGTTTTTAATTTACCTATTAATGTTGACCCTACTCCAAGGTTAAGGCTCAACATGCATATGATTAAAGTCGAAGATACATGTATCCTCCTAGAGGATGATTCTAGAATCTTATCTATCACCAGTCTTATCATACATGTAAGGGTCAACACTTGTTATGATCTTGATCATTCGATCATAGGATTATTAGTGGATGGTCATGATTGATTTCAAGCCATTAAGGCTAACCTCTTTTGTGTTGGGTCTGAAATCCTCATTTGCTTCTTTGTTCCTGATGGTTTCGCTCTGCAACTCCTTTCTTATAGGTTTTGTTCGCCAGTTAATAGTTAAACTTTAAAACTTGTTTTCCAATGTTTGACATTAGCCTTTGCTCGGTTTCTTGATGGAGGTTGATTTTGGCATAGCAAGAATTTCTGTCATGGTGGTCTCTATCAGACATATAGGTTCTACTCTAGCATCCCGTCCAGATCTAACTAAAGGGTTTTTACTATTACTCTTGCCCTGATCTTCGTTGCATGGCTCAATAGGGTTTAACAATTGGAATTCACTGTTTCAGGGCATGGAAGCTTATCTCGAACACTTTTTACCAAATGTTTGTCTTCTACCTCCATCTTTTCCTCGAAAGAGAGATTTGTCCTTTACAGAGTGGTTCTCGCTTTTAACATCTTTGTTTTCTTTTGTTTAACAAGTATGGAAGTGGTTTGGCTTTCCATTTTCTACATTCTTTCATTTTCTTCCATGACTATGCCACTAACCCAGAAATATTTCTCATTTGACGTTCTTAACCGAAAATCCCTCCTACTACTATCCTAAATTATGGTCAGGGTTCAATCTTGGGCTATTAATTGTGGCTCTAACATATTAGGAAGATGGGTCTTTTTTCATAGTTACAGTTTGTGTCCATATGGTTCTATAGTGGTTTTTGTATGCACCCAACTTAATGTTCGAAGATGTAATTTAAGGGTTCTGTTGGATTTAAGAAAAATGTTGTTGAGGGTTTACATCAACTTGTAGATGGGTACTTTATTTATGATTTCTCATCAGTTGGAACACTATGAGTAGAATTTGCATAGTTAATGGGAAAATATTTCTATTAACCAAGCATTATTTATTTTTTAAAAATATCATATTTCATGGTCTATGTTTCATTTTTATCTGAACACTGAAATAACTAACAGTAACTAAAACCCTGGTGTAATTTCCAAGGTTACTCTATCAAATGGTATTTCTTTCATGTGAATATTTAAATTCTTTTTTTAGTACTTACAAACTTAGGGGTGTTATTTTTCCTACAATATATTGGCCGAGGTCTTCATCTTGTATAAACTACTCATATTTGTTAGTTAACCAACTCACAAGAGATAGAAAAGATAGACCAACGACTTAAAAATCATCCTCTTCAAGGCAGCAACCTCCTTTACATTACACAAATGAACAATTCTTGGATGATACAAATGAAAATACCTCCTTTCTATTTATAGAAGTATAAATGGTCCCAATAATATTGTAGGGGCACAACAATAACAATAGTGGGCTTCTATGGGGCACAATAATAACTACATGGGGACTACATGGGCACAACAATACAATAATGGGGTTGCACTAATAACAAGAAGGGGATACACTGGTAGTATAGGGACATAACATGCCCCTCTCCTTTAAAAAGAGTTGTCCTCAATGCTTGAGTAGTTCTGTATGCTTCGGTATAAAAGTCTCATCCTCCCATGTGGAATCTTTAGTGGTTAAGTTCTTCCACTTGATGAGATACTCTGAAATAGATCGATTTTGTAGCTATCATGTTCTTGTTTCCATGAATGCTAGAGGTTCCAATATGATTTTTCGTTCCTCTTAAATTTTCAAACAATATTTTTTGAACTTGGAGCTTGTCACCTATAAACTTCTTTAAGCATGAAACATGGAAAACTGGGGGCACTTGAGAAGATGCACGAAGCTCCAATTTGCATGCCATAGTACCAATATTTTAGAGTACTTTGTAAGGACTGTAGTACTTTGGTGTTAATTTGTTATCCTTCTTAACTTGCTTGAGGAACATCTGTTTGTATGGTTGTAGTTGTAAAATACCCAGCCACCTATATCAAAACTTCTTTTACTGTGATGTTGATAATTTTTTTGTTTTGTTTGATTTTGCGTGGGCGTGAGTTTATCCTTTTTCTTCTTGATATGTCCTTCTTTCTTGAGGGTTTGAGGATTGGTAATTCCTACCAATGCATTAAAAGATATGGCCGGATTCATTTCTTCTTTCTTTTGCGGTTTTTTCTTGGTGTATAACCTCTTCTTCTGAAGTTTCTTGATACTTTTCTTCCTCCTCTTGACGATCAATGCAAAATAATTTCTTCTTAGCACACTTATGACCTTTAGGGTATTTTATATTACAAGAGTAACAAAGTTCACTTTCTCCTTTTTCTTCCAACTGTTGTGGTGTCAACCTTGTAGGTTCTAGAAGTCTAGGAGCAACAACACTTCCATATTTATAATTGTCAGTGGTAGGATTTCTTATTGCCATAATTTTGCTTTCAATTTTTCTTGTCAACCTGAATGCCTTCTCTAATGAATTAGGTTCCCAAAGAGGAACCTCATGTTGAATGTTATTCTTTAAAGTTTTTATGGAGAGATCAATCCTTTGTTTCTTTGGAATATCATTTACCCTTATATTCAATATTTGGAAGTCCTCAATGTGCTCTGCAATTTAACCCTTTTGTTTGAGATTTAGCAACTAGCTAAAGAAGGTGTTGCTCTCTGTATCCTCATAATGTGCTATCATTTCCTCCATAAAAATTGACCAGGTAACAAGTGGTTTAGGAGAACAGAGCCCTCTATGGCATAAACATTGGTTCAGTTATAAATATAAAGATGTAATATATACCTTTTGTAATAGTTTCACATCATGTATATTAAACTATTTCTCCATCTGTAGTATCCATGTTATGGGATCCTTTCCATCAAACCTCCTCATATTGATCTTTAGAATATTCTGTGTCTTCAATCCAATGTTAGATTATATGAAATCATGATTAAAATTTATTTTTTTCTCATCGTAAGTTTCCTCTACTACCTTTTTGTCATTAGAAGGCCTTTCTTGTAGTAGCTTTGTCCCACCTTCCTCCAAACGTTCCATATATTTGTTCAAATCTTCCATGCCTTTCTCAAAATCTTCTTTCACAACATTGATATGAGCTGCCATGGCACATATAAAACTCTTTATCTTAGCTTTGATCAAATTATTCAAATCATCCATCCAATTTTTCTTACTAGCTGTTTCTATTTTCTTGATTTGAGTCATTATTTTGCTTCCTTTTAGGAGCTCGATATTTGAACGACTCTAACTCTGTAATTTCATATATTCAAGTTCTTACATTTTTTTCCTGTGGTAGCCCTCTGAGTCTTGTTTCTAACCCCACCATTCTAACCAATATTGGATTATTCAATGAAGAGTTATGCCAAATCCGGTTTAGTAGAGAGAACTTGTATGATCTACCACGTGTCACTGTTTCGACCTTTGAACCTAAAATATATATATAGAAATTTATACTTTGTACTCTTTCTATAACTTCTTACAAAATTTCAATTTGATGCTCAGAGAGAAAGTTATGATGATTCTCCCAAGGTCACCTGTTTGGAATGTAATTCGGAAATCTGCAAAAACCATACTGTCTTGGATTGTATCTCCAAAAATTTAGTGAATAAAGATCTAAAATTGGGACCCGACTTCACCAAGATTTCTGATAAAATGGGTTTTAATTTCAGATACTAAAACTTCGTAGAAAAAAAATTATAGCGAAAATTCCATGATGAGTTGTTTGAGATGGAATTCTGGAGCTTGCAAAAACTCTAACTTCCTCAGATCATATCTACGAAATTGTAGTGAGACAAGATCTGAAATTCGGACCCAAGGTTCATAATGATTTTGGCTCAAATGGGGTTTTTTGTAGCTTCTAAAACTTCGTAGAGAAAACTTTATAGTGAAACTACCTCAATGACCTATTTGGAGTGGTGAAATTCTAGAATCCAAAGCTCTGATACCAAATTTTATGTAACCTGCTCACAAAAAGATAGAAAAGATAGATCAATGACGTAAAAATCAGCCTCTTCGAGGCAGAAACATCCTTTACATTACACAAATGAACAATTCTTGGATGATGCAAATGACAATACCTCCTTTCTATATATAGGAGTCAAACTGGTCCCAATATAATTGGAGCCTACGCAACAATAATATTGTAGGGGCACAACAATAACAATAGTGGGCTTCTATGGGGAACAATAATAGAAACATGGGGACTACGTGGGCACAACAATACAATAAGGGGGTTACACTAATAATAATAAGGGGATATGCTACTAGTATAGGGATCTAATACTCTTGCCATCCTTATTTATATTCAAATTTCTGCTTCTCGAAAATAAATTTGTTTTGTTACTTGCAACAAACATTTTATGTATCTCTAGAAGTATGTATTTACTTTAAACTTTAAGTGTTTTTCCTTCATTTTAATAATTATCCCATTAATCAATAAATATTAATACCCTACCAAAACAGGTCCTAGTACCTCCGGGACTAGTTCATCTATCTTCAAGATTAAACTATTGTCAGCATGGTAGATTGTATTAGGTAGAGTCATAGACTCCAGGCCTTGAGACTAACCAACTAGCCCTCAGATAGTACATAAGTCCAACAACACTAAGTAACTTTCATTTTTCTTAAAAAGAATTAGCACAGAAAGCCATTTATGGTTTCTGAGTTCTTAATATAATAAATGTAATATTGTATGTTTACAATTGTTTGGAGGCTCTTAAAATTCATTTCACAGTGCCTCTGATGATTAGTGTGTTGACGAAAAATTATTCTTTTAAATATTATGTTGTTAAAATTGGCAATCAGGGAAAAACTTCATTTGGGTCATCTTATTCATGGCTGATAATATTTTTGTTAGATTCATCTCATTAATAGGTGTAAGATTGATATAAATATCATCTGATTCTGATAAGTATTCATGGAGATATGAATTTATTTTGATTACGCAATTATTATCAAGCCGGCCTACAACTCATGTAGGCTCAGAAGCCCAACAGTCGCATCTATTCAAACACCAACGTTGTGTATAAATATAAGAGGAATTTTCCTCATTTTCACTCACTCTTCTCATCACATCTCTCTCTCTCTCTACTGCGTAGAAATGAGTCTCTTATCTATTGCGTAGAAATGGGTTTCTCTCTCACACATGTGAAGCCGAAAGCTGTTGAACCTAAAGCTGCAACTGCAGAAGCAAAGATTGACCTGCGTGGCCTAGAAGATATCTTCTTTGGAGCTACACTATAGGTCCATCTAGATCTCCTCTGAAAGCCGCAACTTTTGGTGGTGGAATGAAGTCAATTTCTACGAATGGTTTGCAAGATATCGAATGCCTTAGTTTGAAGTTGGAAACTGCTGAAACTGAAGCTGCAACTGCAGAAGTAAAGATTGACTTGTGTGGCCTAGAAGATCTCCTCATCTAAACTGTGCTATAGGTTCATCTAAACCTCCTCTAGAAGCCACAACTTTTGGTGGTGGAATGAAGTCAATCCAACGGTCGATTTGTGAGATATTGTCTGCCCTAGTTTGGTAATGAAGCCACTAAAGATGATGTTATTGATCTAAGGTTTGCTACTGCTGATATGAATCAGATTTATTGTACTATTTCTATCTGCTGAATTATTGAAGATAAAAGAAGATTTGATCAAAGGGTTTCCCCACACATTGTGGGGTTTGTCCCTGGCTAGTCACCACATCTTGTGTCTCTTGTCTTGGCTTGTTTTTTGTCAAACGTTTAATGTTCTATTTGCACTTTGCTTTATGTACATGTGATTGCTAATTTGTGGAATACAATAAGAAAAAGAAGTAAATTGTTATAAGCATAGAACATACCATAACTTAACATGGTATTGGAGTTGAGGTGAAGACAAAGCCTGAGCAAGAGTAAGAGCAATCACCGAAGAGAAGATTGGCAAGGCTATCCTAAAAGGACTATGGGGTCCTCAACACTCTTTCTTGTGGAAGACAAGCTCAATGAGAAAGATGACTATCACGCATGGAATATGTCTATCGATCTAACCCTAGAAGATCCAAGACTACTGGACCATGTAAGAGGCAATATTGCTGAGCCTCCATCAAATGCATCCGCTGCTGCATGGAACAAACGGAAAACCGAAGAAGTCAAAATAGAAGATCATCCGGGACTCTATCGACAAGCACTTGGTGGCCTACATCTCTGAATTGGACACCTCCAAGGAAATCTACAATAGACTGGGAAATGACACTCACAATTCTTGGAGGATTACCATCCGAATGGTATGTGTTCAGGACTACTCTTTTGAAGTATAATGTAATTCCTTGTTTCGAGGAATTAATGGCTAGATGCATTCAAGAAGAAAAAAGGGAAGTAGAGCAAGAAATGCCCATGCCTAAAGGTCCTCCTGTTGCCTTTTCTTCTCATGCTAAGAAAAGAAATAATTTCGGGACTAAATCAAAAGGAAAGGCTAGACCTAAGGGTGGAAGAAAAGGATGATGTTACATCTGCGATAAAGAAGGTCATTATGCATGGGAGTGCCCTGATAGAAAGGACTCACAAAAGGATGATGGTCAAAATCCCTCTAATGGAAAATCAAAGGAATGACAAACTCAATAGCAAAGGTAAGAGGAGAGGTGGGGATCGAGGAAGAGGACAACCATTCACGAAGGCTAGAAAGTCGAGGAGGTATTAAATGCGCCTAACCTCAAAAGGAACCTAGTGTCCATCTTGGCAATGGAAGACAAAGGCTACAAGGTAACCTTCAGCAATGGCAAGGTATCTATATGGAAAAATAATGTTAAATATGCCTTTACTCTTGGGTTTAGTGTTGATTCATTATATCAGGTCGATGGAACTCTACTAGTTGTCATGTTCTATGACACAACTCTTCAGTCCGAAGCTTGGCATTGGAGGTTTGCCCACCTTCATTACAAAGCTCTACCCGATGTAACACAAATGGTAACAGGGATGCCAAAATTCCAAGTAGAGAAAGAAGGTGTATGTACGGGATGTGCCAAAGGAAAGCTCAAAAGGGGACCATTCCCCTCAAGCCAAAGCAAGACCTCCGATATATTACAGTTGGTTCACTCAGGCATATATGAGGCTGGCATTAAGAGGGAGACTACTACACCACATACTCCTGAGCAGAATGGTGTGGCGGGAAGGAAGAATCGCATGATTGTGGAAGCTGTCTGGGCCATGCTACATGATCAAAGAATTCTGAAGTTTCTATGCGTTGAAACTATATACACTGCCATATAGCATTGGGTTCCAAGACTCCTGAAGAAAAGTTCACCAGTAAGAAACTTGACGTTTCTCATTTTATAATTTTTGTAAGCCCTGTATATTTTCATGTGCCGAAAGAGAAAAGAAATAAATTGGGTACATCTAGAAAGAAGGGAATTCTCATGGGATATGGTGAAAATACTAAAGGATATAGAATCTATGTAGCCGGTCAAAGGGAATTTGTAATTAGTCATGATGTCACCTTTGATGAAGATATGGCTCTCAGCAAGGTGAACAATCTTCTGACTTTGAGGAGCTCTCAAGAAGTCGACACCAGGGAACCGAAAGAAAACGATGATGAATCAATGCCTGATGTAGAAGAACCCATGGATCCGATTGATCCTCCTCCACATGAGCCTTCCTCTTCTAGGAAGAGGCCTTCATGGCTTAGGGGGCTACTTGATGATGCTAGAGGACATGCTGCACCCCAAGGAACCTTTCATGAAATTAAGAAACCTAATAGGTATCAGGGATACCTGACCATCATGAGCACGATCATACAAAATAAGACTTCATCATTCTTAGACACCGTCAAGCATCAAGTATGGAATGATGCTATGTCAGAAGAATATGAGTCTATCATGAAGAATGATGTCTGGGAAGTAGTTCCCAGACCCTAGGACAAGATAGTTGTTACTACCAAATGGCTTTAAAAGATAAAGCATGCAGCAGATGGAAGTATGGAAAAGTGTAAGGCTTGGTTTGTTTCTTGTAGTTTCTCCCAGAAGGAAGGTATAGACTATGATGTGATATTTGCACATGTTGCCAGATATATGACCACCCGCTCGATCATAGCCCTTGCCGCTTCACAAGGATGGAACCTACATCAGATGGATGTCAAGACTACGTTCTTACATGGCTCGATCAAAGAAGAGGTCTACGTGGAGCAACCTTAAGGATTTGAAATTTATGATCAAAAATCTCATGTGTGCAGGTTGAAGAAGGCTCTCTGTGGGCTAAAGCAAGTACCCCAAGCATGGTATGACAGGATCAATAGCTACTTGATGAAGCTGGGATTCACTAGGAGTGAAGCTGATCCTAACCTTTACTTCAAAGTTGAAGATGACAATCCTCTCATACTGGTGCTGTATGTGGATGACCTCTTTCTAACAGGTGCAAACCCTCTCATTCACAAATGTAAGAGGGAGTTGGCTTTTGAATTTGAAATGAAGGACCAAGGACTTGAAGTATGGCAGAAGCCAAGGGAAATTTTCCCATCTCAAGGAAAATATGTGGTAAAGATATTGGAAGGATTTGGTATGATGGACTGCAAGCCTGTGACTACCTTGAGGATCTTAACTTTTAGAAGTTATATGGTAGTGATGTCGGACTAGATTTGGGAAATGCCTCTGAATTTCAAAAACTCATTCGCGTTGATGCTCTTGGTGAACCTCCATCTAAACATATGTTTTGCAGTTAGCACTGTGAGGTCATATTTGGTTGAGCCTCACTGCATTGATGCCAAGAATCTTCTAAGATATTTTCATGGCACAATTACTAATGGATGGAGATACATTACCGGAAATATAAAACTACATGATTATTCGAATGCTGATTAGGTAGGTAGTGTGGAGGATCACTGGAGAACTTTTTAGTGTTGTTTCTCTTTGGATTCTGCTTCAATATAATGGATGAGTAGGAAGCAGAAGTCAGTTTCCATAAGCACCACCGAGACCGGATACATATCTACGAGTATGATCTCGTATGAAGCTGCCTAGTTGGGGAAGCTCTTCAATGACCTGTTTGAACACATACCATTGTGATTCTCTATAACAACCAGAGGTGGGATTTGATTATTGAGGAATCCCATATTCGTCGATTGCTCCAGCAGATAGACATCATATGGGATATGGTAAGTCGAAGAGCAAGGAGGCTTCATCACATTAAGATGATGTACAGGTGGATACACCTTGTCAAAGCCCAGATGAAAGATCTAATCTGTGATTTTCCCAAATGACTTGGAGTCATCAAGAAACCCTTGTACAAGGGTCTTGCATGTTGCATACATTGAGCTTTGGGAGCTCTAAGGGCTTGCGGTTCTTACTGGAGCAACATACCACCATAGGGTGACTCATCCTCCCCTGGTGGTGCACATAGGAACAAGATGACTTGCTCTCTTTGGGACAAGATGATTCGCTCTCTTGTGGAACAAGATGATTGGATTTCCTATGTAGCAGGATTGATGTGCTCTCCTGTGAGGCCTGGATTGATGTGTTCTCCATGGCGATTGTACCAGGATTGATGTGTTCTCCTGTGAGATTTGGATTTATGTGTTCTCCATGGCGATTGTAGCAGGATTGATGTGTTCTCTTGTGAGGACATGATTGATTATTTCTCCTATCGAGGCATCCTACCCATGTAGTCTGGGACTCATGGGAAGTACCTCTCATCTGATCAATGAGCAGGGAAAAGAAGTTAGGGACCATATTAGTATGGATGGACGCATCGTTGTATCTACCGTACTCCCTACGCTAGGATGACCTCCATTGATCTAGGATCAATGATACTGGTCTGGAACCAGTGGTAGGAGTGGTACTTACTATGAAGCTGACTTCGGGTTGGCTGAGACTCGTCTGGGACCAGTGGTACGCACTCTAAGACTGACTTTGAGTCATTAGAGGATGATACTGGTCTAGGACCAGTGGAGTTGTACTCACTATGATGCTGACTTCGGGTCGGTTGAGACTGATCTAGGACTAGTGGTACATACTCTGATACTGACTTTGAGTCAATATGATACATCCTTGATCATTTGTTCTTCTTCATAATTTAGACAAAAGCAGAGCAGAACAGAACAATGCAAGAGCAGAGCAGAACAAAGCAAAACAATACTGATCAGCATAGGGCAGAACAAGACAAAGTAGAATAGGTAGAATAGAGCAGAGCAGGGCAAGGTTTAGGCTGTACAGGGTAGTTCATTTTATGGATGAATAGTAACAACCGATAGACAGATTGAAGATGAAGTTCTCCCTAGTTAGGAGGGAGTGTTAAAATTGGCAACTAGGGAAAAACTTCATGTGGGTCATCTTATTCATGGCTGATAATATTTTTATTAGATTCCTCTCATCGATAGGTGTAGGATTGATATAAATATCATTCGATTCCGATAAGTATTTATGAAGAAATGAATTTATTTTGATTATGGAATTATTATCAAGACGACCTACAACTCATGTAGGATCAGAAGCCCAACAGTCACATATATTCAAACACCAATGTTGTGTATAAATATAAGAGGAATTTTCCTCATTTTCACTCAGTCTTCTCATCACATCTCTCTCTCTCTACTACGCAAAAATGAGTCTCTTCTCTACTGCGCAGAAATGGGTCTCTCTCTCACACATCTGAAGCTGGAAGCTGTTGAACATGAAGCTGCAACTGTAGAAGAAATATTGACCTGCATGGCCTAGAATATCTCTTCTTTGGAACTGTGCTATAGGTCCATCTGGATCTCCTCTGAAAGTCACAACTTTTGGTGGTGGAATTAAGTCAATTCGATGAACAGTTTGCAAGATATCGATTACCCTAGTTTGAAGTCGAAAACTGCTGAAGCGGAAGCTGCAACTGTAGAAGTAAAGATTGACCTACGTGGCCTAGAAGATCTCCTCATCTGAATTGCGTTGTAGGTTCATCTAAACCTCCTCTGGAAGCCACAACTTTTGGTGGTGGAATGAAGTCAATCCAACGATCAGTTTGTGAGATATCGCCTGCCCTAGTTTGATAATGAAGTCGCTAATGCTGATGATGTTGATCTAGGGTTTGCTACTGCTGACATGAATTAGATTTATTGTACTATTTCTCTCTGCTGAATTATTGAAGATAAAAGAAGATTTGATCAAAGGGTTTCCCCACACATTGTGGGGTTTGTCCCTGGCTAGCCGCCACATCTTGTGTCTCTTGTCTTGGCTTGTTTTCCGTCGATCGTTTAATGTTCTATCTGCACTTTACTTTATGTACATGTGATTGCTAATTTGTGGAATATAATAAGAAAAATAAGTAAACTGTTATAATCATAGAACATACCATAACTTAACATATGTTCAAGTATAAAACATAATAAAATTACTGCAGTAATTGATGTATCCAAGGGTGTTACAATACCATTCAGATAATATGTTAAAACTTAGTTTAAACTTTGAATTGTGAATTCTGCACATTGATAACAATTAAATTCAATATGGAAATGGATTGTCTCTCTTGTATTTGTATTAAAATCCTTGTGTGGCTATAAATACATTCAATTCCATCGTTGTGGCTATTGGTCTTGGGATTATTATGCCTTGTGGATTTAAGATATTCAAATTTGTGTTTTATGGAATATGATTTATTACTTTTTGCTATAATTAATAGATTTTTAACATCTATCTAGAGAGTTAAACTTTGGTGGAGGGAAATTTAAACATGGTAACTACCATTCTAGATATTTTCTTTTTACAATAATAACTAACACACCTACATTAGTAAATGTGGTTAATATATTGTCCAGTGCATCATTTTCTATCATTTATATTCCGATCCATTTTTCCCCTTAGAAAAATCATAATTTTCATTAAGTAAGAAAATTACATGTTGTAAATGCACGATGCATATGCTATAAGAGAGGCACTTTCTATCAAAAAATAAAGGTTCAGGAATATAGCTATTCAAAATTTGATGCCTTATGTCCACGTAGGGAGGCATCAATGTCAGGTGATATACTGCATAATAATTTACCAAATAATAGTCCAACACTTTGAGAGTGCTGATTAGCTCTAATTGAAAACATGTATATTTACAGATGGAGTAACTAACAAAAAACCTTCTAAATATGTCCTGGCTCCCAATAAGCAAAAACTATACAACGATATCCATATATGGCCAATGATAGTAGTGATAGTGAATGCCATCCCTCTGTTCCTGTATTAACCAAGTGCCTGGAGGCCCGTTCGCATCCTCTTTGGTTAATCTGTCGGTAGCTGTGTTCCATTCCCCGTAACTATGATTCCATGTAAAAGAGTAAAAGAAGGAGATAATTTGTAGAGCCTCATCTATAATATGTCTCAATGAAAATGTAGAGCATCTTGTAGTTTTGTTTAGCCTGTCACATACAACTTTAGAATCCCCAAATAATTGTAGATCTCTACAATGTTTATCCAAAGTGAATTGAATGATAAATTTTGTAGTGGATAATTCAACAAAGTTGTTTTTTCCCCTCCCTAATCACATTTGTATGTTGTATAGGTGGGAAACAAAAATATATAGTATGTTGCCTCCACCACATCCTCCCTCCTCGGTGTAGCCATCAAAATAGGCCCAAGATATCTGGTGATTAATGGTCTCCAGTACTATAATGTGGGTTCAATAGGGTTCAATACCATATAGAATGAAGGCAAAGTCGGTCAAAACATAGGCAACAATGCAGGGCCAATGAGGTACGACGTTCTAGAAAGTGAGCTTGTTCCTCATGATCCAGAGTGCCCAACTAACGAGGAGTGGTAGATTCCTAAGCTTGTTTGGAATAGCCATAGTCCACCAATCGGACCATGCCTCTATGGTAGATGCTCCCATCCACCTGCATTGTGGTGCCACCAATGTTAGAATAGATTGTTATAGTTCTAATGCAACTATACACTCTATAAAATGGTGAAAGGCCGATTCATTGCAGAATTTACAGAGACAACACCAATATGGACCATATTGAGAATTCTTGAGAAGGTTGTCTCCTGTGGGGATTTTATTTTTTAATATTGTCCACATAAGGAGTCTACATGTGGGAGGTGCTTTGAGCTTAGAAAAGTTCTTCCACCATGACTTGATGGCTTGAGGTCGGCAAGCTTCAACCAACACAAGGTAGCCTTAGGTGAGTATCTCCCAGTCTTCAAAAGTGCCCAGATTACCTCATCTTCACCCTCACTTATTTGGATGTGTGCTTCTATAAGGGACTCGATATAATCATTTCAGATCTAAGAGCATCGATGAGGGATGTTCAGACTATGGGAAAATTTCCATGCTTGCTGAAATAAAGTGGTATGCTCAGACTCTGCAATGTGACGAATGTGAGTGATTTTCACCGCATAGAGATGGTTTGTGAGCTCAATTGGCAGCCTATGGGCATTCCCACAACCAATCCATGGATCCAGCCTAATCCTCACAACTGATCCAGATTGTATTTTCCAAGTAATGCCTGCTCTGATGGAGTCCAGAGACTTGATTACAACCTTCCATATGATCAATATCACAATCGAGAGCCTTTGAAGTAGTCTTAGCCAATCTGTCGCTTGCAGCAGGGCGATATATTTAGAGATAGCCACCTTTGTCCAAAGATTGCTTGTTATAATGAGATTCTAAACAAGTTTTGTTGCCAGTGCTGAGGAGAAATCCTCTAGCATATTAATGCCCCAGCCATCCCATTTCTTTGGCAAGTTTAGAGCTTCCCACTTGACCCATGCAAAAAATTTTCCCATTTGTCTACCCTTTCAAAGGAATCTACAATATAAGGCTTGTATCCTAGAGAGGATGCCCCTAAGAATCCATGCCAGGGACATGAAATAGATCGGAATAGCCTCCAGTACACTTTTAATGAGAATAAGTCTGCCAACCCTCGATAGATATTTAGAATACCAGATGTTGAGTCACTTTTCCATCTTTGCAATAAGCCAAGTCCAGTCTTCTATTTTGTATCCCAAGGGCTTCAGCTTGTGTCCCAGATATTTGAGACCCTCCTCCAGTCTCCAGAGGGAGAACCAAAATATTTGAAGAGCATAATGAATCTCATGCTAGGAGCATCCAACCATTGTCAAAGTGGACTTTGTGCAGTTTATAGTCATTCTGGTAGCTGATGTGAATAAAGAGAAAGTATTCTTCATGATCATCAAGTCCCCAATGCTACCATTGAGGAATATCAAGACATCGTCCACACATAAAAGATGTGTCAAGATGCATTCATATGTGATTTTTATGCCTTGTAGTCTTCTCCTTTTAAATTCTTCTTTGACTAGTCCATTGAGCCCTTCCATAATGAGTAGAAAAAGTAATGGTGATAGAGGGCAGCCCTGGCAGAGACATCTTTTAGAATTAAAGAAAGAAGAAGCACTTCCGTTAACTAGAACACTGAATGGTATGTTAGTGATGCAGCTCATAATGCATTTAATGAAAAAAAAAGGAAACCCCAGGTGGGTTAATAACATTCTTAAGTAAAACTATCAAACTCCGTTAAAAGCCTTAGTGAGATCAACCCTAAGAATCATACCTTTGATTTTCTTGACATGTAGAGAGTGCAATACCTCCTAAGATGTTCTCACAGCCTCATGTATCTGGAAATCTTCTAGGAAATTCAAATTGCTTTAGAGATATGTGTTTCGATAAGATGGGTCTCAGTCGATTGGCTATAATTTTATCCATGATCTTAAAAAGGCAGTTGTACAAAGAAATCAGTCTATAGTCGTCAAAGGTGGTTAGATTATCGGTCTTGGAGATGAGCACAATGAAGGTTGAGATGAAAGGAGCATGCATTTTTCCATTATTTCTAGAATCCTCAATGACTTTGAGGAGGTCTGCGTGAAGAATCTCAAAGAATGCTAAATAGAACTCTATCGACCAACCATTCGGCCCAGGGATCTTATCTTTCTTGAACCACTTGAGAGTGGCTTCTAGTTCCCCTAGAGTGACTTCCATAGTCAGTTCCCTGGCATCCTCCTATTCCACAAAGCGTGGAAAGAGCTGAGCCACTTGTATTATTTCAGCAAGGTTGACATCGGGGGGAGCTCTGTAAATATTTTTGAAATGAGAGGATGCCAATGATGCCAACTGAGGGAAAGTGTTTACAGTGAGGCCTTGATCATCCGAGAGCTACCAGATGGTATTTATTGCTTTCCTCCCATTTGCATATTTGTGATAAAATTTTGTGTTATCATCACCCTCTTGCAGCCAAATCACCCTACTCCTCAGCCTCCAAGCTTCTTCATGGTCCTTTAAGATTTTCCCTCTAGTTGCATAGCGAGATGAGATTATTCCTCATGTTATATGGAGTTGTGTACCCCACCTAGATCATTCTAAAATTCTGCTATTTCACTTTCTACCTTTCTCAGGGTTTGATCATCCTTGACCCTTTAGTTGTGTGACCATATTTTGGAAAGCCTCTTCAGCTCGGTAAGATTGTGAGCAAAAACTTTAGCTATGTTCCCTTCAGCATCTAGTGGATTTGTATTCCAAAAATATGTGACCATGCATATATAAGAAGCATCCTTTAATCATGCAAAGAAAAACTTAAAATGACCCTTGGGTTTTCCCTGCCCTCTACATATTTCCATATATATTGGGAAATGATTGGAGATGCCTCTCGATCCCACCCATTGTCTATGATTAAGACCATGGTCAAGTCTTCTTTCTTTGATTAGGAATCGGTCAAGTCTTCGAGGTAGAATATCATCCCCAATCATATTATTCCTGCAGGTGGGTTGCAACTTTGCAGAGGGGATATCAATCAAGTTGTGTGATTCCAAGGAATTGTCAAAATAGTCAGATAGGGGGTCCCTCTGTTCTCGGTGACCCCATGATTAAGAACGACCTATGGAGAAATTTAAATCACCTCCCATGATAAGGTATTCCTTTTGAGGTAGCTCAGAGCTCAAGAAGTGATCCTAGCATTCAAGTCGATGATGGCATAGCCCATAGACATTATAAAATTGAATCTCCATTCCCTGATCATCTATGAACAAATCTGCCCCAATATGCTCAGATCCACCCCAACTATTGTGGAGGTTTATGGTGTGAGAATTGTAGCCCAAGGAAATTCCACCAAATCTTCCGTTAGCATCAAGGCCAAGAAATATCCAATTGGGGAGAATCGATTCAAGTAGATGAGATATGGCTTCAACTGTTCCTAAGGTTTCCTATTGAAAAATGACATCTACTGGTTCTGTGGAAATCATTCTTCGAAGTGCTAATTTTTTTTCAAGCCTAGCTAGTCCTCTGCAATTGAAGGAGACTATCTTCATGGGGGGGGGGGCTACTTCATGGGGATCCATGCTCTAAGTTCCCCATGAATGGTTGCTTGTTTTCCAGTAGCAATCTCGTCTCCAGTCAGGCTCTGCACTTTGGAGAGAGATGAGGTTAGAGCCAGAGGGAGTTTAGGGGGGAAGGGGAGGTAATCATGTCTAATCCAGTGTAGTCCAAAGCCTGTCTTTTAGTCTTGGATTAGGTCTGATATCTGAGGGAGGGAGGCCCAGATTCAGGTGCAGGAGTGATCGAGGGGGGGGGGGGTCCAGGAATGAAGGGGGAAGGGTAGAGAGAGTAATTGAGGGGGGCTAAGGGGGTAGTTCAAAGAGATGGGGGCAAAGAGAGTCCAACTGAGCCATGAACAATTCCAGAAGTAGAAAAAACATTAAAATTGGTAGTAGAGAGCAAATTAGAAAGGTTAGCGGAGGGAGAGTTCTTACCTGAAGCATCCGTAGCCCCGACAACCACCCAAACCCTTGTAAGAGGAGGAGAGGGTGGCCGAATAGGTGGTCTGTCATGCTTCTTTGGGGTCACTTGCATGGGGTTCTTCTTTACTGAAATAGGATCCACTTGTATGTCTGAGTCAACTCTAGGGGGTTGTTCCCCTGCTTCTGTGGTGACTTTGGCGGGATCACCCTTCCTGAATCCCCTATACTAGCCTTTCCATTAAGAGGGAAATCATGATAGAGGTGCCCGACCTGATGGCATATTCTATATCGGAAGGGAAATCCTTCATAATCCAACGTCTGTTGCTAAGAGGAATTCCTCCAATTTATAGTGAAAAACTCCTGTAATCCATCAGTGGTATCCAAATGTACCAGGACCCTAGTGTAGGCCATCTTCCCTATAGTGAGGTAGGATTTGTCATGTTCTAAATAAGTGCTAAGTTCATTCCCAATGCGTATAAAGACATCCTCAGACCAGAATTGTAATGGTAACCAGGAAGACAAACCTAGAGGGGGCAAACTTCAAGTCGCTCTTATTCAGGGTAAAAAAGGGGAGTCCATCTGCAGAGGAGCACTAGCGCTTGTTCTATATGCTAGATGGTTGAAAACACCCAATTTGTATGTTTGACCCTGGCAAAGCGTAGGGAAAACAATCCCTTAACAAAATTTTGCACAAATGGAGGATCAATGATGTGATGACCCTATACCTCAGTTGCCCATTGCCTCAGCCTTGACACGCTATAGTTGTGTCCCCTGATGATCCCACCAATACCCGATCTGCTATGTCTATGGAATCGCACAACTGTGTGTCCTTGGTTAACCTAAGGAAAACCTCACAGGCCTTAGGTTTCAAAAACTTCTTTTTCTTAGATGCCCTATTCCTATCATTAGATGAGTGTAGTTGTGGGTTGCTCGAAGGGGGAAGTGTTCCAGTGATAGGAGAATCCAAGATAGGCACCAAGGTGAAGATGCCAGTTAAGGGAGAAATTCCACTGAGGTTACCAGACTGGGGAGTAGCAAGTGGAAATGTGGATTGATGGTCGACAACATGAGCCACTGGTTCACAGGATTGAGTAGTCGAGGGGAAACGAGAGCCAACTGAGGGAGGAAAAGGGGCGAGGCCCAGAAATAGGGCTTCACTGCTGGGGTTCATAGGATGTTCCACAAGCTATAGAGTAGAAGGAAACAAAGGCTATTTCGGGAGGTGTGGCAGGGTAGGGTTGACCTCTGGGTGGGTAATAACTGAGCTCTTGGATCTTGAGATTGATGGCAGCACTTCGACGACATCATAAATTTCAAAGCGAAAGGAGAAGATGCCTGTTGGGTTTGAATGAGGATGTGTCCAAATAGAAACCCCCTCCAAAGGGTCCACACAATAATCAACTAAGTCCTCCATAATTGTCACTAAAAAACTGCACCAGCTACCTTCAGAGTGTTGGGGAACCCATCACCGTATAAACTGAAATGCTAGCGATCAGGGAGGGAAGGGAAGTCTAAGATGACAAAGAGGAGGTGTTAACCATGACAATTTATCGATAGTGAAAAAGGTAACAGCAGAGGCGTATGGGCTAGTAGATGTCACGAGGTACCATTATGATAGCTAAAAGTAATTTTTTGTTTCAGGTACCTCAATAAACCCAAAACTGTGACAGATCCTGATCTGAAACGCTCGACTCCATCTCCATCTCCATCTCCTACTATTCTGATCCACTTTTATAAAGAAATTCATCACTATAATTCAATAATATTTATTAATATTAATATTAATATTATTTGTATTAATATCTTTAATATTATTAATTCAAAAGTAATTTAAAACATAAAATCTGATTTTAATCTAATAGAATTTTAATACTGTTAAGTTTTTTACCTATATGGTAGCTAATTTTTCAGTTAAGTATCTTTATTTTTCTACCGTTTTATTATGTTTTCTTCGATGATAAGAGAGGAAAATGAAAAACTAAAATATTGTGATCAACTTTGATGTTTTTCCAAGTTGTTTTTGTTTGTGTTGTTTGTTTCAATAATCAAGAACTAAACCTTGAAGCAAGGCAAATATATTTGTTTCTCAAGCAAAGTCAATATACTTGTTGATGCATTTCTGACAAGTAAATGAAAAAAATGATATTAAGGTACATGTAAATGTATTTTCACATAATAGTACAAAGGTTGTTTTAAAATTTAGAATGGGGACTTGAGAATCAATATATCCTATCCTTTGACAAAGATAGTTTAGAAATTCACCCATAGTATATGCCTCCAATTTCTTGATATGTGTAGAAGTTAATTACAAATTAGAAGGTAAAATATGCATTTTTCTAAACATTTGGTTCTACAGAAATTACACCCATAGTGACAAGATGTCAGCCACCTCTCTAGAAATCACATCAGTAGTTGTAGATTTGGTTTAAGTATGTAATCTGCATAAAAGAGATCCTCGAGAAACTTGTTGTTAGTAGTTGCCGGAGACCCAAATTGTCCTAATGTTTTTCTTTTTGGTAGCTACAGGATGTGTCTTCTCACATGATATTAGATTCCAATATATTCTTGTTAATATTCTATTAAAAAATAAGAAATATCCTTCCGTAAAGTAAATATAAAGGAAAAAGCAGATGTAGAATGTAAAAATCCTGGAACACGGTGGGAAGGAGGG
The DNA here is from genome assembly GCA_031772625.1 of Pinus tabuliformis. Lineage (NCBI taxonomy): Eukaryota > Viridiplantae > Streptophyta > Pinopsida > Pinales > Pinaceae > Pinus > Pinus tabuliformis. The sequence continues at coordinate 338,734,982 of CM062818.1, read as the reverse complement.
TGTAGCAAGCCAATCCCAACATATATCGACCTATAAAGGTAGGATAACTACTTGAATGTCTCTCCTTTCTTCACTATCACTTCCATTCTTGGATCCGCCAACCATGTTTTGTTTAATTAGACATTTGAAGAAGAAAGTTAGACAAGGGCCTAGTTGAGATTTGACATGAATGAATGGGTGGACTTTTCATTTCAGATCAACTCCATACGTTTTTTCTATGGATCTATGTTGAGCTTCTAAAATGAGCTCAACTATTGGAAATTGATGTCAAATCTTGGCTACGCCCTTGTCCAAATTTCTGCTTTGAATTTCAAATAAAATAAAATATGGCAGGATAGGTTAAAAAATTAAAAATATAATTTGAGTTCTTTGTATGGATTGGGAGTTCCATTATAAAATTAAAAATTTGAAAGAGAATAATCTTAGTGTGAGAATAATATTAATGAGAAAATCAAACCAATGTGGCATAGGCATTAATTATGTGGTGAATTGATAACGATGTCATACCTAAATCTGCAACGAAATCTACACAATGTAGACCAATTGTCATGTAGAAGGGAGTGGGGTGATGGTATGATTACCATGCTCATGCCGATGCATGATGATTAGACAATTCCTACGAATGTAGGGGTGCACTATCACAAGTACATAGGGTGTATTAAATAGCGTATATCTTTGTAAATATTGCTTGTTAACATGTGAAAAAGGAAGACAATAAACCATCCCTACCACACAACCTACACTCAGTCAAGTCAAGCCATTTTATATAAATGATGGCTCCTTCTTCTCACATAATGACATTACAACTTCTTCAATAAAACATATCATCATCTTAATGCTATTAAGTTGTAGATTGGCTTCGGTTCAACGTTCTTGCTATTGTGGTGGGACAATCATGTTGTTAACTAATCCTTTAGGATTGTAAGTGTAAATAATTAGTTGTAGATTCTTTTTTTCTACTATCAATACAGAACTCTTTGGTACTGACATTGTGGATGTATAAATACATGGTTTTTCATCAATAATGTTGAACAAGTTTCTGTGTGGAGTTTATATGCGCATGTATAGTGGTATCAGAGCTTCGGTTGAGTTTTTGATAAATTCCATGAGTTATTGAGGACGTGAAAGGGATGAAATGTGAAGTCTGAGAGGGCATTATTTGAAGTTATGAATGATATTTTTTAGGATATGCTACAAATAATTCCTTTGGGAGAACCATAGATGTTTGGAGACAGAGGAGGAATGTGTCTTTGTCTTAGTCTGTAGCTTCAATCATTCGAAGTTCGCTCGTATAAGCGATAAAAGGTAAAAACTTCTATTACTGTGAGAGAAGTATTTTGTTTTTTGAGTAATTTTTGATAGAATTTGAGTATTTTCTCTAGGGCCCTTTATTAATACATATGAGCCCTATTTGAAATCTCACCCATGATGAGTTACTTGATTTGGCTTCGTTGAAATTTATTTATGCATTTTTGCGAATCGTTCAATGAGCTCTTTGGATCCAACATATGTAATTGACACATTAATAGCATAATAGGGGCACAGTTATTGACCCTTTTCAACAATTTTGACATTACCTCATCTTCTTGTGACCCTTGGACTTCATTGCACGACGATTCGTTGACTCTATACAATGGTACTCAACATGGGTTTTACCATTTGAAACAACATTTTTGTATGAACTTGTTACTTTTTATTTGTTCTCACATATGTTTGTGTATAATCCAAAGAAAATTTCCTTTAACTATCTATCGTTATTGTTCATTTTGAGTGTGTGCTCAAAATTTAGTTAGGGAACACTGCAAAAAGTTAGCTCTATCCAATATATGAAATATGTAATATATGGTATATGTTAGATATATCTAAAGTTAGCTTTTCCTTATCCATCACGTGTTGTTGGAATTGGTGAAATAAATTTTTGGTAGAAACATTATTACATTTATGCAAAAGAGGATTTTGGAAACAATTTATTTTTGGAAATTAAAAAAAAAAAAGGCATGGCCAAAATGTTTGATTTAAAATAAGTTTATAATATGAAGAAAATAAAATATGAAGATACTGAGATTTAAATCTAGATATATGTTGGGTTATTTTTGAAGCACGCCCTTAGACCACTAAGCCAATTTTTATTTAAAATAAAAGGAGGAAAGGATTTATATTTTTAGAGTAGTATTGCCTATATTTCAAAAGGATTTGTTTGAAGAATTTATTTTTCTACAAAATAATTATAACTTCAATAGTTTCCATAGTTGGATTTGTGCTTAATGGGAAGGAGAATAATAAAGAGTGGTCTAGAAAGCTTGAAAGAGCTCATGTTTCTAATGATTTGTGGGAATTTTTTTAAGGCAAGATCGATAAAGATGGAAAAGAAACTACACTGGAGCTGCTTGATAATGAGAAGAAACGTGCAATTTTGGAGACAAAAGACAACAAGGCATATGCATTAATAAATGCATTGGTGCTAAAAGAGGTAATTCGATATATTGTTTCTTGGGATACTACGTTCGAAGCATTACAGAAGTTAAAAGAACTGTGCGATTTACACTCATAAGTCAAAATTATTCAGTTGTTGTTGAAATTGTGTAATTTGGAGATGTAAGATAAGGATACATTGAAGAGTGTCTCTAAAATAAAATCTATTTTTCATGATATAAAAGCCACTGAAATTGAAGTAGATTTACAACTCATAAACTTTATAAAAGTCCTTCACCTTGTCTCTTCATACTATTTGGAATCTTTCCAAGATAGTGCACAATTGAAAGATATTACATTTGATAAACTCATAACCAAAATTGTTGAGAGAGAAAATTCTTTTGGGAAGAAAGAGCCTCCACAAAATTTGGATGTAAAAACTCTATGCATTTCTTAAAAAGATCAATTGTCTCATGCCGAAAGTTCTAGAGGTGATTAAATTACTAAAGGTCGTAGTAGAAGAAATTATAGAGGCAAGGGGTTGATGTGATTTCACCACAACAACACCATTTTTAAACTTATTATTTTCATAATAATAATGGAGACCCTCTACATAAATTTTGGTTAAATCGCCATTTTTGTTAAGTGTCCGACAATTTTGCAAGATTTTTATTTTCTTTGGATTTCTATTTTGATTGTTTCATTACCTTCGATTTTTTGCTAGATTTCCATCGGTTCTCATTTCATTTCCATTGGATGCACAATTTTCAAATGGTCCTTATCTGAAGTTTGGTAATTTTTATGGTCTGGGCTAAAAAATGTACAAAATCTATATTATTTTGTCTATTGTAAATAAATTGTAAATATTGATTTTGTATTAACATTTAATAATTTCTATTTGTTTTTGCTAACGGTCCTATAGAACTACCACAATTGAATTTGTAGAACAATTAAAAATATATATTCGGATTTCGAAAGCAAAATTAAAATTCCAAAGTTTATGAACTCCCAAAATCTCAAAATTATCAAGTGACTCTCGTTTTTAATGTTATCGATACCGTAATTGTCAAGTCATTGTAGTTTTTATGGGGGGGTCCCACTCTATGTGGCCCTCCTCAACTCCTCATTTTGGGGATCTTGATTTTTGTAACTTAATTATGAAATACCCTTGATATGAGACCTCTGAAATCCTTATCTTTGCACTCACCTCCTTTGTTATATCTTCACACCTCATTTGAAAGTTATTATTTTTTCATAGCTCTTATTTTAAATAAGCCTTTGAAACTCCTTGTCACTCTGAAGCACTCTTACCTCACCTCTTCTCTCACTTCATCCCATTTCGGGCTCCCTCATTTTTGTAACTTAATTGTAATTGAATGTTAGGTCCATATAATATCAATGTAGCCCTTTATTGTTATTATTAATTTAGCCCCCTTATTTTTATTGTTCTTCCCATGTACTCCCGATATTGTTATTATTGGACCCCATAGAAGCCCACTATTGTTATCATTGTTCCCTTCAATTATTATTGTTATGTAGGCTCTGATTATATTTTGACCTCTTAGAATCCTATATATAGAAATGAGGTATTGTAATTTGTATAATACAAGAATTTTTCATTTATGTAATGTAAATGAGGTTTCCCCCTTGAAGAGGATAACTTTTAAGTTGTTTATCTATCTATTTGTGAGCTGGTTGCATAACATTTGGTATTAAATTGAATTTTAGGATTTCGCTGCTTCAAACATGTCATCTTTGTATTTTCGCTGTAATGTTTTTTACAGGAAGATTCAAAAGTTGAAAAATTTACCAAGTGGATCTAAAATCAAGGGGAACAATGTTTAAACATTTCTGAGCTTGGTTCACTATTTTTTTTAGAGATATGATCTAAGGAAGTTAGGGTTTTTCTGGGCTAAAAAAATTCAATCTCAAACAACTTACCTAGGGAAAATCATCATATCCTTCTCTCCGAGCATCAGATTTGAGTTTTGTAAAAGGCGACTAAAATTGAACAATCTCCAATTTGCTATGTATCATTTTCAGTGTTGAAGTTTAAAAAGTGAGATGTGGCATTCCATATAAGTTTGCTTTACTGAACTAGTCTATAATTAGGTCATTGTGGGAGATCAGGCATAACTCTTCCTTGAAGAATCAAATCTCGGTCTGACTTATGGGGTTAGAAAGAAGAATCACAGGACTATCACGGGAAAAAATTTCACATCATAGACATTCAAAATTACATATCTACAACAGACTCAATATTGAGCTCCTGGAAAGCTGGAAAAAATGTGTGGATTTTTTCTAAGAAAATTTTATAAGTTTTGTTTAAAAAATCAATTTGAAGTGATTCAAGGGGCGTAGTGAAGCATAAATTGTTTGGTTCCAAAATGACTCGATGCAAGAAAATAGAAACACCTAATAAGAAAGTAGAAATCCCTACTACAATGCATGAAGAAGAGGAAGAAATGCAACATGATATATCAAAATTACAAGACCAAGTGCAAAAAATTTCAATCTCGCAAAGAGTAAACAAAAATGAAATGTAAGATAAGATGGATGTTTTGAATAATGGTTTAAAATAAGATATGGAATATTTTAAGGATGGATTAAAAGCATACATGGAAGGTTTGAAGGATGGTTTAAAAGCATACATGGAGGGATTGAAGGAAGGTTTGCCAAAGTTGTTACAAGAAATAATTCCTAATGGTGAAAAGGTATCAGGCAAAACTTATGATGAGAATAAAATAAATTTTAATCATGATTTTATAGACTCTAATGTTGGATTGAAGACTAATGGGCCTCTAAATTTGACATAAATTAAGGCTCATGCCTCCAAACTAAACATAAATTAAGGCCTATGACCATCCTTCAACACATTAAACCTCTCTTTTTGCACTAGATAATGTATTTTTAACTTTGATATATTCACTAGGAAGGTTTATGAATAACTGCATACTTGTGCCTAATATTATTTAGCTTTGTGAAATATTATGAAAATATTGGGAAGATTATGAAGATTTGAAGTACGAGATTATTTAGTGACTTTCTCCCTCCTACAGGAGGATCACTATTAAATAATAAGTCAACAAGATATTATGGAATTATGGCAAAAATTGTGGAACTCCAATGATTGAGAAAATCTAGGAATGTCTTCCTTGCCATTTAGTGCAGATTCTTAGTATTGGGAACCAAATCAACTAATCAAGGGATTTTAGTGGGGAAAGCTTCCTCCATTCAAGAAAATGATTCCTAATCATTTTATATAAGTAACAAGTTGAATTTTCCTCTAGAGCGATATTTTAATTAGTGTTCTTGTGGAGAGAACTCGTATTTCTACAGCTCCATTGTATTTTTTTGCAGGGATGTAATTGTATTGATGAAAATAATGAAGATTGGTGTCATGTTCAACTTCTAAATCTTGTTCTTCTCAATAGGTCTTGAATTTTCCTTGGGCTTGGCCATCTCAAGAGTCTTAGAGCCCTTTTGTATCATTTTCTTTCCTACCTTTCACTTCTTATTCACATGCATCTCTTGTTTTTATTTCTTTCTATTTCTACATTTAGTATTAATGTTTTCTTGTTGTAGGATGGGGTTAAATGGTTTATGTAAGTTATTTTGTAGGATCACAAGAATCATTTCATCCTTGGAAAAGCTTTGGAATGTCATATTAATCATTGGGCTACTTGGATTATCTTTCTTATTCCAAAATCTAGATTTCTGGAACTCCTGTGGCAAAGAACATTAAATTTCTGCTATTTTTTAGATCATGCTAACGAGCTTCAATCATGTCGGTTACACTTGCATTATATCACAAAAAAAACTACTTTATAACAAAAATTACCCTGCTACATTTTCACTTGATTAGGTTAGGAATTTCATAGATTTACTAGCTCACTAGTTCTCAAATTTCTAGACATTCGACTAGCATTTTTGTGCTATTTGTTAGCATGGATTAATAGAGGTCTTTTTGAGTGATTCCACTTGGAATGGTGATCAAAGACATCCTTGTCAATAAAAATTTTTATCCTGCCGAATTTGGATTTGATTTTCTTGGTCATTCGATGAATTATAATTTCGTATCGTAAATTTGTAACATCCTATAACATCTTGTAGTAAATCAAGGGATCCTATAGGAGAACTAGGAGATCCTATAGGAGAACCAGTACATCTTGTAGGAAATCCTGTAGCGGCATTTTCTGAGCTCGAATTGAGAAAAATCATCATTGAAGCTGGAATTAGGCCCCTACTTGACCTCCAAGCCATCAAAATCATTGTTCCCGTCTTCCTCCACACCTATCTCCCCTACCAAAGATCAAGGAAAAATTAGCATTTGCATTTATAAAGAAAAAAATATTTTAAAAATTAGTCATTTTATATTTACACATGCACAGAGCAATTAGTACTCTCTAAATCAGATTTCATCTTCAGTTAGTTTAAATCATCACATGTGATAAATATGGTTAAGCTAGGTTTATTTTACATTTAGTTCATGATCCTTATGCAATTAGAATATGTTTCTTTCCTTGTACTTTCTTTCCTACAATAGGTTAAGGTTCCATTTTGAACATTTCATTTTCTACAATTAGTTTAGGATTTAACTTTAGTACATGCACTCCATTACATCATGATAGGAGAGGAAGGACACAGGTTAATAATTAAAGTCGGTAGCCTTAGGAGTTGCAACATTATTGTTGCAATACCGAGGCTCATCACTTTTTGGTGCCAATGTCGGGGAGGCGTTAAAGTATATATAATTTTCTTCCCTAGTTGATTCATTTCTTTTTACTTTTTTCAAAAACAAAAAAATATTTGCATTAGGCATATTTAATTTGAAAATTATAAAATTGCATTGCACTATAGTTTTCATTCAACCATAAAAAAAATAAAAAAATTCATCCAACACCAACCGACCCCCCCATTTGATCACATGGTGTAGTAAGAACCATATCACTATCCACTTTTGCAGGTAGAAGAAAAAGAAGAGATGGCAAAGAATGTAGAACAAATGGATGGAGAAGATAACAATGAGGAAGATCCTCTTGGATTCCCCACTAAAGATACTGATATCAATGTGCACATGAAGGACATCCCTCAATATTTTCTTCCAAAATTTCATGGTCAAAGGCCAGAGGATTCAGAAACCTTTCTCTTCAAATTTGAAACTATTTGTAGATCTTATGGTTACTTATTAAAAACACAAAAATTGAGAGTTTTTTCAGCAACATTGAAGGATAGAGCTCTTAAATGGTTCATGGGTTTAGGAACTAATTCAATAAGATCATGGAGTGAGATGCAAAAGATATTTCTAGCAAAATATAAATACCATGATCTTAAAGAAGAAATGTTTAGGATGAATCAAAAATAAAAAGAGAGTCTAGAGGATCTAATAGAAAGGTTCATGTATAATCCTAAGAGGGAAAAAGTACATCTTTGAGGATCCAACACACTAAAACCAATCTTAGAACAATTAGGTGTGAATGGATTAATCTCCTTGATCTCATGAGTGGAGGTGATGTATACCAATTATCATTTGAAGAAATTTGTGAAACATGCAAACACATATCAAGAGGAAGGGCAAGAGTAGGTAAATCTGTCAGGCCAGGCAGTAACTCTCCAAAGGCAGTAAAACTGATTGGTCTGATTATTCCATAGGTAGGTTATTGCTATATACATTAGGAGTGATTGTTCAGTTCATCTCCTGATGAATGTTCACATTCCTGATTTATTTATTTACAAATTCCCCCAATCACGAAGATTAGGTGTCAACATTCCCCCCCTTAATTTGAAGGGATGTTGGTGAGTCCAAGCATCATTCTGCATCGTTCAAGCTTTTCCTTTCCAAGTGATTTGGTGAAGATGTCTGCAATTTTCTCATTTGTGGAACAATGACGAAGATGGATTGTTTTGGCCTCAACATGATGTCGAATCAGATGATATTTAGTATTGATATGCTTTGCTCGATCATGGAACTTTGGATTCTTGGCCAACTTTATTGCAGAGGTGTTATCAATCATGAGTGGAGTTGATTGTACTTGTTTTACCTGCAAATCTTCAAGAATTTTCCTGAGCCACACAATTTCTTTCGTTGCTTCAACTGTTGCCACGTATTCTGCCTCTGTTGTGGAATCTGCTGGAACTGATTGTTTGCATGATCTCCAGGAGATAGCTCCTGATCCAAGACTCATAGCATATCCTGAAGTAGATACCCCAGTTTCTTTGTCTCCATCGAAGTTTGCATCAGAGTAGCCAATCAAGCTGAAGTCGTCCACCTGTGTATACTTGATTCCAAGGTCTTGAATTCCCTTCAAGTACCTTAGAACTCTTTTTGCAGCAGACCAATGTCCCTCACAAGGCTTTTGCATGAACCTGGAGAGGATTCCAACAGTAAATGAAATGTCTGGTCTGGTAGTAGTGAGGTAGATGAGACTTCCTACAAGCTGTCTATACTTTGTTGCATCCTCAAATTCCTTTCCTTCAATAGATGTGAGCTTTAAGTTTTGTTCCATTGGAGTAGAAAGAGGATTGCACTCTGTCATGCCAAATCTATTTAACAAATCTCCAATGTATTTCTTTTGAGAAAGAAATATGGATTTTGGATGTTGGGTTACTTCAATGCCAAGATAGTAATGAACATAACCCAAATCAGTCATTTCAAAACTTTTCCCCAATTCCTTGTTTATGGATGCAATGTAGCTTTCATTGTTCCCTGTCATTAAAAGATCATCTACATATACCACAAGATACACAACTCTTTTGCCAACTTTCTTGACAAATAAAGTAGCATCATCAAGTTCAAAATGATTGAAGTTGAGTTTCAGAAGATGCTCAGTTAGTTTTTCATACCAGGCTCGCGGTGCTTGTTTGAGGCCATACAAGGACTTCACAAGTTTTCATACTTTATGTTCATGTCCTTTCACAACAAATCCTTCAGGCTGGGACATAAAAACATTCTCTTTTAGATCTCCATTCAAGAATGCAGTTTTTACATCCATTTGACGGACTTTCCAACCGCTCTGAGCTGCTAGTGCGAAGAGTGTCTGGATGGTGGAACATTTTGCTGTGGGGGCAAAAGTTTCCTCATAATCGACCCCTTCCTTCTGTGCAAAACCTTTTGCCACAAGCCTAGCTTTGTGCTGGTCAAGTGAGCCATCAGCTTTGTACTTGTTCTTGTGGACCCACTTGCAGCCAATTGGTTTGGCTCCAAATGGAGGATCAACTAGCTTCCAAGTGCCATTCTTTATGAGAGAATCATACTCCTTTTGCATCGCTTCTTTCCAATCATCATGAGAAGCAGCTTCTTTGAAGGAAGTTGGTTCAAAATCTGTAGACAAGTTCAATTCACAATCATAAGTAACATCCATATCAACAGGTAAATTAGAGTCATGTACATCACCTCCATTTTATCGGTTTGAATTTTTGGTTCCTGTTTTTCCAATTTCATCAGGATGAACACTTTCAAGTGTCTTTGTCAGCCACTTTGGGGGACCTTTCTGAGATGGTCCAGGCTGCTCTGTTGATTGAGTTGGGACTGAATCAAGATTGAGTCTCCCAATTCTATCAATTACATCACTTAAAGCATCATCCATTGTTGGAGTTTCATGCAGAGGAGATTGTTCTTCAGAAGAAGATTCCACATGTTGATCTAGTATAGGAATCCCCCCTTCAAGATGTGGAATCCGATTATCAAACTCTTGAAATGATTTCATTTCTGCGAATCTATCCAAGCGATCAAGTTGCCGCTCAACAACATTGTCAGATTTGGATGATTCAAGAAAAATTACATCTCTAGATACAACAAACTTTTTATTTACTTCATCATAGAGGCGGTATGCTTTGGAGGTGTTTGAATGCCCCAGGAAGATACACTTACGACTTCTAGCACCAAGTTTGTTTCTATGTACCTTTGGTATCAAAGCATAACAGGTGGAACCAAATATCCCGAGATGTTTTACCGAAGGAACATGTCCATACCACAATTCATAAGGAGTCTTGTTTCTTATAGCATTAGATGGACATCTATTCTTTATATATGCAGCACATAGAACAGTATCAGCCCAAAACATTATCTTTACATTTTTGAAGAAGAGCATGGATCGTACCATATTCAAGATTGTTCTATTTGTTCTTTCAGCTACACCATTCTATTGGGGATTATAAGGCACATTTTTTTGATGTTTGATCCCATGTTGGCGAAGATAGTTTTCAAATTCATTTGATGTATATTATTTTCCATTATCAGTGCGAATAGACCCAATATGAGATTTTGCATCATTTTCAATCCATTTATGAAAATTCTTGAATGTTTGAAAGGCATCAGATTTGTTCTTCAGTAAATAAACCCAACACATTCTGGTGTAATCATCAATAAATGTCATGATATATTTATTTCCATTTGCAGAAGGAACAAACATTGGACCACATAAATCTGAATGAATGAGTTCAAGCTTCCTATGTGCTCTTGAATGTGAATCATGAAAAGACTATTTGCTATGGTTTCCTAGAATGCAAGCATCACATTGCTTATGTTTCCTAGGAATTGTAGGCAAACCAGCAACACCATTTTTCTTCAATAAGTGGAGACTGTCATAGTTTAAATGTCCAAATCTAGCATGCCCTGATAAAATTGATGGAAGTGTACCTTCTTCATGATGAGAAATATATGAGAAATGTTGTGCATGAGCAGAGGTTCCTTGCAGTTTGAGAAGTCTTTCTTCTTCTATTCCCCTCATGAAAAGTGAGTGGTCAGATGCTTTTCTTACCTAAAGCTTGCCATCAAACATATGAATGGAGTGACCTTGCTGGCGGATGTGGACCAAGGATAGAAAGTTTCTCTTAAGCTATGGGAGATATAGAACATGATCCAGAAGAAAGTCTGGAAGACCAGTCAGTTTAAGCCTGATTCTACCAAGCCCTGATGGCTTGATTTTTGACTGATCTGCAAAGTATACTGCTCCATCAACATTGTTAGTGAAATCTTCAAAAAAATCTTTTCTATGAGTCATATGACAAGTTTCTCCTGAATCAAGCAATGAATCATTTTTCGAAGAAGCAAGTGAAGTGTTAAACAAATCTTCATTTACTCCAATGTTACATTGTGCCTCAATATAGTGAACGGATTCAAGAGCTTTATCTTTGTCTGTATCATTAGTTTTACCTTTCTGTTGGTTTCTTTTCTGCTCAATTTTGTCCCATGGTAGCTTGCATGTAGAGGCATCATGTGATCCATTTGTTTTGCACCGAATGCAGTGTAAGTCTTCCTTTTCTCCTTGAGAATGTCTGCCCCCCCTTCCTCTGAAGTATCTTCCTCTTCCTCTTCGTCCACCTCTTCTTCTTGTAGAATCTTGAGTAGGATGCTTTTCTTTATGAGCAAGGCACACACTCCCTTCAGAAGATTCAGGGGCTGTCTTCTTTTCAAAGGCTTTCTCTATTTCAACAAACTTTTTCACAAGAGAGTCAAAGGTTATATCTTTAAGATTTCCATTTGCTTGTAAAGACTCAAGATAATTGGAGTAGGTAGGATAGAGTTCCTTGAGAAAAGCAATAAGAGGGATATCCATATCAACCTTAGTGGATTTGATATCATGCATTATAGACTTTACTTCAGATGCAAGAGCAAGAGGATCATTATTTTTCAGTTCAAGAGTGAAGAGTTTAATCATGAGCTGAACAACTTCAAGTGCAGAATGTGGGTCATAGAGTTCTTTCTGCTTTTGTAAAGCTCCAAAGGCAGTTGAATATGATGAAATATGGCGACTCACCTCTTCATTTACAGATGCTGTGATTAATGCATAGGCTTTGTTGTTCTTGTTTTCCCAAATGACGAGCTCTTTGTCTGATGTAGGCTGCACTGGGTCATTGTCTCCTTCTCCGACACACACACCTTTCCACAACTCATTGAAGATGAGGGTGTATTTTATCATCCGGGACCATTCAAGATAGTTCTCCTTGCCAGTGAGAACTATTCCTACCATAGAGATGATTGAATGCTTTCTGTAAAAAATACTTCTGCTGATAAAAAAAAACTTCTGCTGATATACAGTGAAATTGCACTCAAAAAGGCATTCTCAAAGGATTTCAAATCTCTCCCTTACGCTACAACTTTATGCACTATATTTTCTTCAAATCCCTCTAATGTTAGATAAAAGCATCCAGCATACCATGTCATGGACATTTAATATCAACGCATACCCATCACAACTCATAAAGCTGCACTAACTATATTCCATATTCCATATAATTTCATTGCATCAAATGTGTATGCACAATATTCAATAGTGTGAGCAAACCACAATACCCAGAATTTTACCCCAAAAATTTAAGCCAAAGGAACTCCCCAAAATCACAGCGGCTATGTGTCTAAACCACAAAAGGAGGCTCAAACTGGTAAGGACCAAAATGCTAGAGGCAGAATAAATCATAGCTGGTGAGTGCAGAGATTTATGGTTTTATTGAGAAGAGGGAGGGAGTGAAAGAATTTCAGGTTTGCATACCAAAAATAAACAAATCTCCAATATTTTGTACTGAATTAACATAACAAATCAGCGCAAATTCAAATTTAGCTCCAAAATCTACAAGGTTTGTAGCAAACTCTGTCGACATAGACCCGAATCTACTAGTGTCACAGCAATCCAATTTTCAGTGCGAGCAATCCATGTCAGGAACCTGAAGCATATGCGAGCTGAAGCGTAGCATGTCAGGCCAGGTTCCAGATGCTCATCGAAATGATATACCATACACAAAGCAGTGAGATATCATACGATACCATACGATACCATCGCCTTCTTCCTCATCCGCTTCAAATCTTCAAGCAGCTGCAACTCGTTACATAAATCATGATTCACCACTGCCTTTTTTGGCAATATTACATGGCCTTCATACAGGGAATGGATAGCAGATGAAAATCTTCCAAAATCACACTCTTCTCAATTAAAAATCCTCATTCAGAGTGGCGAAAAAATGTTTGCCACAACAGTGAGGTATTTTGCAAAGAAACCGAAGCCGAAGATGAAGCCGGCTGATATAAGACTCCCGCCCGAGCAAGCCATAGCGATCAACACTGCTGTTTTTTATGTGATCAAAGCTCATGTTCCTCTTACCGTTACAGGCACCAATGCATATCTGGGCATGTCAGGCCATGGACAGAGGCAGAGCAGTGCTATATCTGGTCAGGCAATGGACAGAGGCAGAGCAGCGCTCAGGACAGAGGCAGTGGCAAACTATTTTAGGACAGAGGCAGAGCAATGCTCAGGACAGAGGCAGTGGAAAAAATGAAGGGAGTTACAACTATTTTTAGAACTGGCTCTGATACCATGTCAGGCCAGGCAGTAACTCTCCAAAGGTAGTAAAACTGATTCATCTGATTATTCCATAGGTAGGTTATTGTTATATACATTAGGAGTGATTGTTCAGTTCATCTCCCGATGACTGTTCACATTCCTGATTGATTTATTTACAATTTCCCCCAATCACGAAGATTAGGTGTCAACAAAATCAACATCAAGATCGGTAATTCAAACTAAAATTGGAATTTTCTTGATAACTTTAAAACATAAACTCTTAGCAATATATGTGAACAAGTAGAAATGTTAATAATACAAAACGAGAAAAAAGAAGATGTTGATGTTCGTGTTGTCCATGCAGAATAAAATGATGTTAAATGTTTCTCCTCATTACCAAGGTTGAAGGAAGTTCACCAAGAGGATAATGGAGCAAATCAATTGCTAATGCAATTATGTTATGTAGCTCCAAGAGGACGATGGCAGCCTAGTCAACCTAGTAGGATTCAAGAGCCTAATTCACAATTTCAAGGTTATGCACATCCACATCAAATTAATTGGAACACACCCTTTCCTTTGCAACATTGGCCATCTCAACCCCAAAGCCAATCCTGGCAACAAGGTTGGCAAGGAACTTATGGGAGCCATCCACAATATCCTTAATATTTTCCTCAATATCCTCCATACCCAACTCCATGTTATCCTTACCATCTACCTCCACCACAACCACAACCCCAACCCCAACCTCATCCATATCAAATATCCACTCCCACTCAAATACATGTACCACCATTTCCAAACACACACATTTAAGTAGTTCATCCCACTTACAATGCTGAGGTACAACACTTTCAAACATCTCCCCTTGAGATCAATGGTATTCTCCATAGCTCAGGAAGAGTATTAGAAAAAAGAGATTATCTTAATATCATTGAAGGAGCACGTCCAAAAGAAGAAGATTCAAATGAGAAGAACACAAAATCATCGGCTGCACTTGATGAAGAGCAGGTATCAAAATCAGAGATTAAGAGAGATCTTTCATGGTTACCATCAAATCCTCCATTTATTCAAGAGAAAAATCAGCAAAAAGAGCAAGATTTGAAGTTCATTGTAGAAAAAGACATCCAAGATGATCCAAATCATCAAGTGGACCAGAGGCATCACAACTATATTGAAATATGATTCCAGACAGTCACTAAGTTGCACCAACACTCTCTTCTTAAATTGTGTTTGATATCATCAAATTCAAAGCATTTGATCACTCAAATCCAGGTACATGTAAAAGTGTATGTTTCAAGACTCCACATCATTTTGTCTGTCATCTTCATGTGCACATGGCTCCATTGGAAGTATTCTTATACTTGAAAGTGATTTTGTTTTTCAAGTAAGGTAGGGTAAACAAAAAATGAAAAATAAGAGAAAAATATAAAACTCTCAGGTGAAAACCTCCTTGGAGGTGCCCCATATTGGATCGTTGGTTGGAAATTTCCATGAGGTGGTCAATAGGTTGGGAAAAAGAAAAAAAAGAGAAAAAACAAAAAATCCTAGGTGAAAACCTCCATTGAGGCGCGCAGGCAAACCTAGTAGTTGAAAAACTCTTTGTGACGGCTAGTAGGCCTAGAAGAAAAAAAATGAAAAAAATAAAAAATCTTTGTTCCACGTATCTCTTTGATGAATGTAGGTGCTCTCCAACATCTACAAGGAAAAAAATGAGTTGCCACCAAAGAAAAAAAAAATAGGTCAAACCTAGTCAAAACAAGTCAAATTTTGACTTTCTCCTCCTTTTCTCAAATGATCCAACAAGGCCAGGGACATCCCAATCCATCACCATCATCTATTTCCACCATCCATGTATCATTCTCAATATTTTCCCATTCGGTTTTCTTGTTTCCCTAAAAAACTACAGGAATACTTTATTTTTCTACAGGAAACAAAAATACATAGAGCATAAATTTGTTTTTTCCATAGCTTGAAAACTGTGCATCCATTTGGCAAGATGTTTCAGGGGGAGATGCATATGGATGATAGTAACATGCTAAAGTAATTTCAGAAAATTCCAGTGCACAGTTTTTGCAAAATCAACCTCCATCACCTACAACCATTTTTACATTTTCTTCATATTTGTGAATCAATTTAAATGGAGAGATGCATATATATTATGGTAACATGCCCAAGATATTTCATAAAATTCTAGTGCATGGCTTCCAAGAAATTGGCCTCCATCACCTTCAACCATTTTTAGTTTTTTCTCTAGATCCATGCATAATGATTATGGAAACATGCTGAGAAAGTTTCAAGTCAATCCATTCTACCATTTGGGAGATATGGACAAAACAAGTCTACTACAAGAGGTTGTCCTCAATTACTAGAGGATTTTCCTATAGTTGATTTTAAAGTGGGTCTCTAAAGGGTTCTTGTGATCTTACAAGAACCTCTCCGACTTCCAAAGCTTAATTATTCACAAGATATTATGATTAACCAATGCAGAATTAATAATGTGCTTGAAAATATTTGTATGCTTATGTTTGTGTTAAAACTTTTTATGTACTGTAAGATGATTTTCTTAAGCTAATGTAAAACATATAATAGTGGAACAATGCAGCAAATAACAAATGCACATAACAACCATATAATATGGAGTTCACCCAAAAATCTTGGGCTACGTCTCCTTGAGCTCTAGTCAACTTGAATAGGCTCTTTGGGATTATGGTAAAGTCCTTTTACAAGCTCCACGCTCAAGTCCATTGTATTACATAGAAGCAATGGGCTTAGAACACCATCTCATCCCTGGATCTGAAGCTCTCAAGCTTTCTAGCTCTGGCTCTAGCTATGGCTCTCTGCTCTGGCTCTGGCTCTGGCTCTGGATCTAGCTCTTGGCTTTGGCTCTGGCTCTTGGCTCTGGCTTTTCGGCTCCAACTTCTCTGAGCTATCTATCAGCGTCTGCATACCTTGGTAATCTGCTTGACCTCCAAGTGACTCCATCAGCTGCTCTGCGCACTAGCTTTTTCTTTCTCTACTTCCTTACCTCTTAATTGAGCTCTTTGCCTCCTTTGAGGTACTTTCCTAGATTTTCGGCTACCCCAGCCATTTCTCTGCATATCATCATCTCTTTGTGCCTTTGTAGGTTCCCTGCTCCTTGTCAGTTTGACTAGCCATATGGCTCTATGGCTCTGTGGCTTCAAAATGCACAATTTTCCTGTAAAACACTCGCTTGTAGCGTGGCATGATGATCTGGAGTGGTTATAGAGGTTTCAGAGCTTTTCCGTAGGAAAAACCCGAAATTAGAGAAAAATACATTACACAGGTATTTTCTGGAAAATACACTATCAAGCGCGTATTTCTGACGTGAAATTCCATCCAGTCGCCCCTATAATCCCTACCAGGTCCATCATTAGGCATCATATCGCATCACATAGGCATATTGGGAAAAATCCCTATTATATGGGAAATACATTGAAAAACCCATCAAAGCGCTTTCTATCAGACTTCAAAATTTATCTCATCCACCCTATAATCACATTAGGTCCACCTTTGGCCACTATCATAAGCCCCAACGTCGATCTACAAGATCCCCGATCCAATGGTCAGTATGCAATTTTGGGTGGTTTAACGGTATGGAGGTTACCTGCTAGAAAAGGCGGTTTTCCTCTCTCCTCCGCCAGCGACTCTTCGTTCATTGTATGGGAATGAGCAGAGCTGGCCCAATACCATTTAGTGCTTGAGGCCCACCAAAAATCCCACTTACGAAACCTAAATTTTATAAATTGCACCTATAATTCCCCTTTGGGTCCAGCTTTATCACTTTGGGTGTTGTTCCCCTGTATTTCAGTTTTTACACCGAAACACGCTTATACACAGGAAAGTCCCTTTATTGTGGAACTCAAATGTTATAACGTCGTGCTTATAAATCTGTTAGGTTTGGCATGTTATCACCCATTTATATTGCTACGATGTGACATTGCGATGTGATGTATCATAATCACAAGTTGCATTGGCCCGGGGTCGATCCCTTATCTCATGCCATCGCCAATGCCGATCTGCCAATATCGGCGATCGCAATATCACATCGGCCTAGGGTCCTTACCTTATGTCATGTGCATGTGCCTGCCTCTAACCCGATATGTCAGGGATTGGAAATCGAGGTCTCTTCCACCTCCACTTAAGTTCGCCTCTTGGACCATCACTGATGCGATTTCCCTTTATAAGGGTTTTTTTTCTCATTTTTATGGGATTTTTCCTCTTTTTCCAAGGAACAAAGCGAATCTTATTTCTGCGATAACTTCTGCATCCTAAGTCCATTTTATCCCATTCAAGTTGCTGTAGATTCAAAAGGAAAATATATCTGCAATGGGGCTATTTCCAGGAACATCCTTGGACTTTCATTTTCCTCTGTGAGGAACACTTAGACTTAGAACTCTGTCCAAAATCCATTTTGGATCACGCCTCACCACTAAAGAACTTTTGGTATCCAAAAGACTGATATACTAATCTGAATAGTAAATGAGAGTAACAACACCCTATTCTTTCTACCTCCATATACTTGCCTTGCATAGTGCCTCTAAATCAAATCCTTTGACCACTCTTCTTCCTGGATGTGCGGGGCCTCTTGGGGAAGAACTGTTTTCCTCTTTGACTTCATGTAGAACTCTTGCTGAAATGGTCATAGAAGGTAGTTTGAACTTCTTTGCCTTGATCATTTATCCATGGTGGCTCAAACAAATGCGAAGTACATCTTCTCCACAAAAATTTCATTTATACCTGTTTGAAAGGCTCTCAACAACAACTGTTAACAAAAATAGAAATACAGACAACAAATGGATGGCCTAAACTCTTGCTTCAATAAAAGAAATAGATTTCACATCTTGTGAACACATCCCTCTCTTACATCTACATACAAATGATGGAATAGATAACAAGCCCACAAAACATACCTCTGAACAAATTACCCTTCAAGTCAAGCATGTAGAAGAAGACCATTTGGACTCTTTTTCAAAAAAATGAAACGCTTCATCATCATCTCCATCTCGGAGATCAACCTAACTTCTCTCAAGTAAACATTACATGCATGTTACAACAAAGCAATCAACCCTTCAAGTTAATTACACACACATGTTCAAAAACAAGGAGATCATCAACATCCCTATGTTCATGCACAACATTTTCATGCATACATTTCATCCTTCAACTTTCACTTAAGCACACTGTACTTTTGATGCTGAAATGAAATATAATGTTGTAGCAACAAAGTGAGTCTCCTACTCGACCTTTTTCCATTCACCATCTTGGTAAATCCTGCAACTTGCATTCATTAACAAAGAAATGCAAATAGATGCATATATAAACATGCAATCCTAATTGGATAAGAACTCTAACCATTCTTTCACCAATCCATTTCAAAGGTACTACCTTTGTCTTCACATTAGCATCAACATGTGAATCATCCTGAAACACATCAATCATGGAATCTTCCTTTCCATTTCTGCCATCTTCTCTTTCCACCTTCTTCAGCTTTTGTGGAAGCATTGCTGGATTCAAAGTCCAACACCTTTCAAAAATATGCCCTTGCTAATGGTAGTAAGTGCACTGCATTTGCATCCTCTTGATAGCATGATTTGCCTTCTCCAATTGACCCTTGGCTTCTTGCTTCTTTTCCTTCAAAAGTTTCCTGTATGTGGTCATTCTCTTCCAACATCTAGAAACATTATGGTTATCCAAACCAAAAAAGGAACATGCAATTCTTTTCCCATATCTATGTGGAAATTTATCATGATTTGCATAATCAAAAGGAAAATCTTTAGAACCAGATTTATACCTTTCTCTTTCACCTTTATTGCCTTCATGAGGAGGTGAAGCAAATGAAGAAGTAACTTCCATTGGAACACCATCAATCTCTTCAAGGTTGTTAGAGTCTCCATAACTCTCTGGTTCAAGTGTGTGCTTTTGAGCACATACATCCTGCAAATGATGTTTCAAGCTATTGCATTCCTCCTTAATACAATCTTCTTGAGCTAGAGGACCTGAAATGAAACTCCTTCTTGGAACTGTTTCAATGGCATTCATGGCATCTTTGTAAATCTCTCCATAAGACTGTCCATAGCTAAGACCCAAATACTTATGCCTTTCTTCAACCATTATTGCCTCAAAAATACCTTATGCATACTTGCCCAGGCTTTTCCTTCATAGCCCATCTTGGACATTAACTTGGAACGTATGCCTCTGGTATGTTTTTCAAAAGAACCAATATAAGCATTCTTAGAAGAATTTGAAGACAAACAAGAACTATTTACCTCTTCTTCAAGCTGATACTTGACCAAGGCTTCTTTGGCAACAAAGAGCTGTGACTCCAACTCATGCATCCTTTTTAGGTTCATATGAAGTTGCCTCTCCATTTCCTGCAATTTGTCAAAAAGCAACTGCTTCTCTTCCTCTATCGAATTCAACTGCTCTGTAAGTATGTTTCTCTTCCTTCCATCCTCATACACTTCCCTCTCCATATCCATCATGATGAACAAGTCTTGCTTCATGTCTCCATCAAAGAATCTTGTGATGAAGGGGGAATTTGAGGACTCACTTGTTGAAGTTGTCATTATACCAATGAATAAAAGAACTTCAAACAAGATTAACAAAGAGCTTATTCAAGCAACCTTTTGCAACAAACCTATTGTGCTCCAAGGATTGCCTTGAGGTCCTTTGGGATAAAAGAATGCCTTCAACCCTTCTTCCTTCTTGTCCTTCCTAGACTGAGCTAACAATAGCTTTCCCTTTATCTATGCAAACTCAAATAATAGTCAGTATGCAACAAGCATAGAATCAATCTCTGACTATTTAAACACCTTTCATACAAGCAATATTTGCTTTGTCAATCAAGCATTCTGATGTAAGCTTGTTTGAAGGTGGGGTGAATCAATATTAAGCTTCGATACCACTTGATCTGAAAATGGGGCTCTAAAGGCTTCTTGTGATCTTACAAGAACCTCTCCACTTCCAAAGCTTAATTATCCCCAAGATATTATGATTAACCAATGCGGAATTAATAATGTGCTTGAAAATATTTGTATGCTTATGTTTATTTTAAAACTGTTTATGTGCTGTAAGATGATTCTCTTGAAATGATTTAAAACATATAACAGTGGAACAATGCAGCAAATACAAAACACACATAACACTAATATAATATGGAGTTCACCAAAAACTCTTGGGCTACATCTCCTTGAGCTCTAGTCAACTTGACTAGGTTCTCTAGTATTATGGAAGGTCATTTTACAAGCTCAATGCTCAACTCCACTATATTACATAGAAACAATGGGCTTAGAACACCATCTCATCCTTGGATCTGAAGCTCTCAGGCTTTCTGGCTCTGGCTCTAGCTCTGGCTCTTGGCTTTGGCTCTGGCTCTGGCTCTAGCCCTTGGCTTTGGCTCTAGCTCTTGGATCTGGCTCTGGCTCTGGCTCTGGCTTTGGCTCTTGGCTTTGGCTCTTGGCTCTGGCTCTTCTGATCTAGCTTCTCTGAGCTCTCTCTTGGCATTTGCATGCCTCAGTAATCGCTTGACCTCCAAGTGACTCCCTCAACTGCTTTGCGCATTAACTTTCGCTCGCTCTACTCCCTTGCCTCTCAATCGAGCTCTCTGCCTCCTATGAGGTACTTTTCTAGCTTTTCGGCTACCCTAGCTATTTCTCTGCGTATCATCATCTCTCTATGCCTCTACGACTTCCCTTCCCCTTCTCAGTTCGACTAGCCATCTAGCTCTCTGTATCTGTGGCTTCAAAATGCATCATTATCTGTAAAACACATGCTTGCAGTTTGGCGTGATGATCTGGGGTGGTTACAGAGGTTTCAAATCTTTTCCTTAGGCAAAACCTGAAATTAGAGAAAAATCCATTACACAAGTATTTTCTAGAAAATACACCATCAGAAATGTATTTTGGATGTGAAATTCCATTCAATCGCCCCGTAAATCCCTACCGGGTCCACCATTAGGCAACAGATTGCATTGCATAGGCATATTGGGAAAAATCCTAATTATACGGGAAATACATTGAAAAACTTGTCAACGCACTTTCTATCGGACTACAAAATTTATCGCATCCACCTTATTGCCACATCAGGTTTGCCTTTGGCCACAATCGCAAGCCCCACCATTGATCTATGGGATCCCTGATCCAACAGTCAATATGCGATTTTGGGTGGCCTTTGAAAAGGCAGTTTTCCTCTCTCCTTTGCTAGCCATGTGTCATTCAATGGGGCAGAGCCAACCCAATACTGTTTACTGCTCGAGGCCCACCCGAAATCCCACTTAGGGAACTCAAATTTTATAAATCGAGCCTATAATTCCCCTTTGGGTTTGACTTTATCGCTTCGAGTATCCTTCCCTTGTATTTCGGTTTTTACACCAAAATGCGCTTATACACAGGAAAGTCCCGTTATGGTGGAACTCAAATGTTATAACATCGTGCTTATAAATCCATCGGGTTTGTCATGTTATCAGCCCTTTATATTGTTACGACGTAACATTGCAAAGCAATGTATCGCAATCGCAAGTCACATTGGCCCGGGGGTCTGTCCCTTGTCTCATGCCATCGTCAATGCCAATTCGCTGATATCGGCGACTGCAATATCGCATCTTCTTGGGGTCCTTACCTTATGTCATGTGCATGTGCCTACCTCCGACCAGATATATCAGGGATCGGTAATTGGGGTCTCTTTTACCTCCGCTTAAGTCTACCTCTTGGACCATCTCTGATGCGATTTCCCTTTATAAAGTTTTTTTTTTTGCTACTTTTAGGGGATTTTGCCTCTTTTTCTGAAGAACAAAGGACATCTTCTTTCTGTGATAAATTCTGCATCCTAAGTTCATTTTAGCTCATTCAAGTTGTAGTATATTCAGAAGGAAAGTATCTCTGCAATGGGGCTATTTCCAGCAACTTCCTTGGAATTTCATTTTCCTTTGTGAGGAACACTTAGACTTAGGAGTCTGTCCAAAATCCATTTTGTATCAACAGTACTACAGGAAGTTCTGAAAATCTACAAGAAGGCTGAGAAGAAGATACCAGAGTAAATATGATGGAAAAATGGGCTAGACATTCTTTAGGAAGGCTGATATAGGTCCCCCAACACGTGCACATCAACATGAACTCAACATCAACATGCATGTCTCTGCAACAATCATGAGGTAAGTACAGGTATGCAATATTCTTGACCTCTTCTCTTGAGCATATTATAGTTAGAAATTTTTTGTTAATGCATGACAAATGAGGTTTTATAAGCTAAGGATGGGTTAGCAGTCTCGGCCGATTTCAATTAGTTAATTTCAACTCTCTCCTTCACTCATGCAATGCTGAAAAGTAAAATTATGAAGGGTGATGATTTTAGGGAATGAGGACAGTAGTTAAAAGAAGAATTATTTGCAAAGGCCAAGTCACCACAACACTCCAAGCCCTCCATCCTCTTCATATTCACTATCTATTAATCATTCATCCATCCCATTTCATTCTTGAAAAAGAAAAACAAACAAAGCATCCTCTCCATTTTCACAAACCTACACTACTCCCTCTGAGCCCTAGCATCATCATCCAGCCCCTATTCATGATTTCTCATCATTCCCATACAGATAGAAGATCCTAAAAGAGGAGGAATGACTACTTACAAGAAGGCAAAATGTTGCTACAAGAACGAAGAAATGAAAAAAATGTGCTAAAACCCAAGATGGTAGAGCTTAAGAAAGACCTAATCAAAACAGAGAACTCTCTGGCCATTAGGTAGTCATCTAGGTCATAAGACAAGAAGAAGTAGACAAAAAAATGAAATGAGGAATTCAACATCAAAACAGAACTCAAACTGCAGTGATGAAAATATGTTTTCCAAGAGGTCTCCAATCTCTTTCTACCTTTTGTCCAAGGGCTAAAAATGGGAAAAAGGCATGAGAGTCAAGTTGAGGGCCTATCCTAGGTTCAGAATATCATTTATGCTCAAAATGGGTTTCCTGTAGTTTAACAAGGTTTCTTGTAGTTTTAACAGGAATCACTACAAGATGTTCTAGTTCTCATCTAAAGACATTTAGAAGGTTTAAGAGGTTTCCAAATGGTGGAACAAGGTAGTAGAAGGTTCATAAGGATGTCGAAGACCTTTCCAAACTAAAAAATATTCAAAAACCATATTGAATAAGGGGAAGAAGGAAAACTAATGGTCTCATGAAACAAAGATTTTTCTTTGCATAAATATGTTTTTGGGCTTGTCCTTACAGAACTTATAGCTAAGATTCCTAATGTGCAAGAGAGAGGCCATCAGGGACATGAATGAGGCATAATGAGGTCACTAAGTTGCTTAAAGGATGAGTAACACTTTTAGAAGCGGGGTATGATGGGCCTCTAAATTTGACATAAATTAAGGCCCGTGCCTCTAAATTAGACATAAATTAAGGCCTATGACCCTCCTTTAGCACATTAAACGACTCTTTTTTCATTAGAAAATGTATTTTTAACTTTAATATATTCATTAGTAACATTTATGAATAATTGCATGTTTGTGCCTAATATTATTTGTTTTTGTGGAATATTATGAGAATATTGGGTAGATTGTGAACATTTGGAGGAGGAGATAATTTAGGGACTTTCTCCCTACTACAGGAGAATCACTATTAAATAATAAATCAACAAGATATTATGGAATTATGGCACAAATTGTGGAACTCCAATGATTGAGAAAATCTAGGAATGTGTTTGTTGCCATTTAATGCAGATTCCTAGTTTTGTGAACCAGATCCGCTAATCAAGGGATTTTGGTGGGGAAAGCTTCCTCAATTCATGGGGAATGATTCCTAATCATTTTTTATAAGTACCAAGTCAAATTTTCCTCTAGAGGGAGATTTTCATTAGTGTTATTGTGGAGAGAACTCGATTTTCTGCAGCTCCATTGTATTTTCTTGCAGGCATGTAATTGTATTGATGAAAACAATGAAGATTAGTGTCATGTTTAGCCCCCAAAACTTGTTATCCTCCATATGTCTCTAATTTTCCTTAGGCTTGGCCATCCCAGGAGCCGCAGAGCACTTTTGTATCATTTCCTTTCCTTCTTTTCACTTCCTATTCACATGCATCTCTTGTTTTCATTTCTTTCTATTTCTGCATTTATTATTAATGATTTTTTGTCATAGGATTAAGTTAAATGGTTTATGTAAGTTATTTTGCAAGATCAAAAGAATAATTTCATCCTTTGAAAATCTTTGGAAGGTCATATCAATCATCGAGCTACTTGGATTAGCTTTCTTATTCCCAAATCTAGATTTCTGGAACTCCTTTGTGGCAAAGAACAATAAATTTATGCTATTTTTTAGATCATGTGAACGAGCTTCAATCAATTTGGTTCCACTTGAATTAGATCAAAAAATAATTCTAATTCATAACAAAAATTACCCCATGAAATTTTCACTTGATTAGGTTAGGAATTTTATACATTTACTAGATCACTAGTTCTCAAATTCTAGACTTTCGACTAGTAGTTTTGCTCTATTTTTTAGCATGGGTTAGCAAAGGCATTTTTGAGCGAATCCACTTGGAATGATGACCTAATATGTCCTAGTCAATAAAAAAAATTGTCCCATCCAATTTTGTTTTTCTTTTCTTGGTCATTCAATGAGTTATAATTTCATATAGTAAATCTGTAACATCCTGTAGTAAATCAGGGAATCCTGTAGGAGAACTAGGACATCCTCTAGGAAATCCTGTAGCGGATTGCTTTGAGCTAGAATTGAGAAAAATCATCATTGAAGCTAGGACTAGGCCCCTACTTGACCTCCAAGCCATCAAAATCATTATACCCCTCTTGCTCCACACCTGTCTCCCCTATCAAAGATCAAGGAAAGATTAGCATTTTCATTTATAAAGAAAAAAGTTTTAAAAAATGAGTTATTTTATATTTACACATGCACATAGTACTTAGTACTCTCTAGATCATATTTCATGCTCAGTTATTTTAAATCATCACATGTGGTAAATAGGGTTAAGCTAGGTTTCTTTTACATTTAGTTCATGATCTTTATGCAATTAGAATACGTTTCTTTCCTTGTAATTTCCTTCTTGCAATAGGTTAAGGTTCAATTTCGAACATTTCATTTTTTGCAATTAGTTGATGATTTAACTTCAATACATGCACTCCATAACATCATGATAGAAAAGGTAGGACACATTGCATGCTGCACATATAATGCTGATACCCCTTATGTTTGTACAAACCCCAGGTTGATAATTAAAGATGGTAGTCTTAGGAGTTGCAACATTCTTGTTGCAATACCGAGGCTCATAAAAGGCCCACCATATTCCAAGGATTGATATGAGAAATTTTGATGGCAAGGATATGATAACATGGATACTACAAATGGAACAATATTTTGATCACCATAATGTGCAACACACACAAAAGGTATGCATTGAAACTTGATATTTAGAACCAAATCAATTTGGATGGGATTGACGACTTTTCTCTTGTAAACAACTTGTCACTTGGTCAATTTTTGGGGAGTAAATGATAACACATTATGAGGAAACAAAGAAAAACAACTTTATCCAATTGATAAATCGAAAAAAAAGGGTTCAATGGCGGAGCACATCAATGACTTCCAAAAATTGAATTTAAGGGTAAATGATATTTCTGAGGAACATCAGATTGATTTCTTCATAGGAAATTTATAGGATAATATCCAACATGAAGTTTTCCTTTGGGAACCTGATTCATTGGAGAAGGAATTCACGGTGGAAAGAAAATTTGAAAGCAAAATCATAGCAAAAAGGACGTCTACCACTCACAACTATAAATATGGAAGTGTTGTTTCTCCTAGCCTTCTACAACCTACAAGGTTGACACCACGACAATTGGAAGAAAAAATAGAAAAATACTTTGCTACAGTTGTGATAGAAAATACACTAAAGGTCATAAGTGTGCTGAGAAAAAAATAATTTACATAAATTGTGAAGAGGAGGAATAAAAAGAACAAGAAACATCAAAAGAAGAGGATATACTCCAGGAACCAACCCTAAAGAAAGAAAAAATGAATCCAACCATATGTTGTAATGCATTAGAAGGAATTGCCATTCCTTAAAATCTCAAAATAGAGGGACATATAAATAAGAAAAAGGTAATATGTTGATTGATTGGGTTAGTACCCATAATTTTATTCATTGTAAGATAGCAAATGAATTGAATTTCTCTGTATATCCAACATGAGAGTTTCAAGTGATGGTTTCAAATGGAGGAACTATAGATATCTTTGGAAAATTCCATAATAACAGGATCACCATGGTGGAATATGTATTGAATAATTCAATTCTTTCCATTCCAATGGGTGATGCTGATGTTGTAATATGAGTCCAATGGTTACAATCTTTGGGTACAATAAATTTTAATTTTCAAGAACTTTTCTTGAATTTTTTCAAGAAGGAAAGGATCTTAAATTAGGGGGTATCACAGGAAAAAATGAAATATCATCATCTATAATTCCATGAAAAAAATTCTATATAAAGAACAACGGGGCGTAATTGCACAATTATGCTCATTGGAGGTTCAAACATCGAAACCATCTATTTCTACAGATCTACAAAAAGTCTTGGACGATCATTCAAAGGTATTTGGTACCGCCAAAGGTGTCCTACCTATTCATTATCATGATCATGTTATTCATTTGATTCCAAGAAGTGTTCTTACAAACATTAAGCCTTACAAATATCTCTATGCCCAAAAGTGTGAAATTGAACGTATGGTTGCAAAAATGATAGAGGTTGGTATAATTCAACCTAGTCAAAGTTCTTTCTCCATTCTAGTAGTATTAGTGCATAGTAATCATGGATTTTGGCACATGTGTCTGGATTATATGGATATGAACAAGCTCACTATTAAATATAAATTTCCCATTTGTGTCATGGATGAATTGTTGGATGAATTACATGGAGAAGTTTACTTCACCAAGTTAGATTACCATTCAGGATATCATCAAATTAGAATGAAGATTGAAGACACTTCAAAAACAACATTTAGAATTCATGAGGGTCATTATCAATTTTTGGTCATGCCTTTGTGCCTTAACAATGAACCTTCTACATTTCAAGGTTTAATGAATTCCATTTTCAAACCCTTCATTAGAAAATTTGTGTTAGTATTTTTGGATCATATACTAATCTACAACAAGTCATCGAAGGATCATGTTCAACATGTTGACATGGTGCTCAAACTATTAGAAGAGAAACAATTATATGCAAAAACATCCAAATGTTTCTTTAGAGTACTAGAGGAGGAATATCTAGGTTATATTGTATCTCATGAGGGTGTTAAGGTAGACCCTAACAAAATTACAACCATTAAGAAATGGGAAACACCCATAACCATAAAGCACCGTAGATAATTTCTCAGGTTGAGAGGGTATTATTGTAAGTTTGGTAAGAATTATGGGAAAATAAAAGCACCTCTAACAACATTATTGAAAAAAGATGCATTTTCATGGACTCGAATAACAACTAAGGCCTTTGAACATCTTAGAGAGGAAATGTGCCAAGCACCGGTCTTAACTATGCAAGACATCACAAAAAACTTTATTGTTGAATCTGATGCCTTAGGAAATGGAATTGGTGTTGTTTTAATGCAAGAAGGAAGACCAATTGCTTTTGAAAATCATCCAATAAAGGGAAAGTATATACACAAACTTATTTATGAGAAGGAAATGCTGGAAATACTACATGCACTAAATAAATGGTGGCCTTACCTTACGAGAAGACACTTCAAGGGAAAAAAAATGTCATGATAGTTTTAACTTTTTGGAACAAATATTATATTTAGAAGGGCAGAAAAAATATGTCACAAAATCTTGGTTATGACTTTGGAATCATCTACAAAAAAGGGAAGAAAAATGTTGTTGCAGATGGACTCTGAAGAAAGGGTGAGGATGTGGAAGCATGTATATTTTCCATTTCTATTATCCAACCAGATTTGATAACCGAAGCAAGGGATGAATGAAAGAATGATGAAGAAGTGTGGACACTCGTTCAAAACTTGCAGGAAGATTAGAGTACATCTTATACATTTAGCTGGAAAAATGATTCATTATGGTACAAATATCGCTTATATCTTTGTAATAATTCTCAACTCAAACCAAATATTCTTTTGGAATTTCACACCTCTCCCTTAGGAGGGCACTTAATATGATATTCAAAAGTTTGTGGCAAAATGTTTGGTCTGCCAACAAAACAAATGGTAGACAATTAAGACCTCTGGTTTTTTACAACCTTTAGCTATTCCAATTCAAAATTGGGAGGAGGTTTTAAGGGATATAATTACAATTTTACCCAAGTCCGAAGAAAAAAATGTCATCATGGTGGTAGTTGATAGACTTACCAAGCATGCACACTTTTGTGCATTATCTCATACATTTAAAGCCAGTACATTTGCTACTGCATTTATGGAAACAATTCAAAAGCTACATGGAAATTGAAAGATTATTGTAAGTGGTAGAGATCCAATTTTCACTCGAAATTTTTGGATGGAATTATTTTCTTGTCTAGGTACTCAATTAGCTCATAAATCATCTTATCATCTTCAAAATGATGGGAAAAATGAGGTAGTGGAAAATTTTTTGGAAGGATAATTTCATTGCTTTTTATCTCATAAATAAACACAATGGGTCAAGTGGTTACCTATGGTTGAATGGTTGTATAATGCTTCCTTCCATATTGCAGCAAAAATGACCCCATTTATGGAATTTTATAGATATCATCCATTGTCCATCACATGACCTTTACGAGAAAATTCTAAGGTTCACGCAATGGAAGATCACATCGGGCATCAACAACAAGTTCTCCAACTCTTAAAGGATAACCTCATTTGGCGCAGAATCGAATTAAACAACAAGCATATCAGCATCACCGTGAAAGAAGTTTTGATGCAAGTGACTGGGTATTTTTATGGCTACAACCATACAAATAGATTTCCATCAAGAAAGCTAAGAAGGATAATCAATTATCACCAAATTACTATGTTCCTTACAAGGTGTTGCAAAATATTTGTACTATGGCGTACAAATTGGAGCTTCCTCCATCTTCGTAAGTGCACCTAGTTTTCCATGTTTCATGCTTAAAGAAGGTCAAAGGTGACAAACTCCCAGTTCAAACAATATTGCTAGAAGATGACAAGAAAGGAAAAATCATATTGGAACATGAAGAAGTCATGAAAACAAGAACCTGACAGCTACGAAATCAATCTATTTCAGAGTATCTCATCAAATGGAATAACTTATCTATTGAAGATTCCACATGGGAGGATGAGAATTTTATGCAGAAGCATCGAAAACTACTCAAGTGTTAAAGAGAACATTATTTTGAAGGAGATGGGCATGTTAGGTCACTATAATACTAGTGTCTCCCTTTATTTTCTATTGTTAGTGTAATGCCCTTATTGTTATTGTTATGTCGATGTAGTCCCCATATTGTTATTATTGTGCCACATAGAAGCCCAATATTGTTATTTTTGTGCATTTACATTATTGTAGTTATTTAGGCTCTGATTATATTGTTACCCCTTAGACTCCTATATATAGAAAAGAGATACTATGATTTGTATCATCCAATAATTGTTCATTTATGTAGTTTAAAATTGGTTTCCCCCTTGAAGAGGATAATCTTTAATTCATTGATCTATCTAATTCTAAGTTGGTTGCATAACATTGAACTCCAGTAATTTCATACCTCCGATAACATATAGCTCCAGAAACCTCACTTCTCCCTCATCTCATCAGAACTTAACTTTTCAGAGCTTCATTTTAATTCCCTTCTGAAAATACTCCTTCTAAAATCCCTCTTCTCACTCTACCTTATGCCTGCCCTACTCCATACCTTATACTAATAATGAATTGCCTCCTCCATTTATTCACCATGGCTCACACATTGGGCCAAAAAATCCAGTATGTCATATTTTTTTAATTTTTTTGTAATTAAACAATTTATTTAATATTAATTTTTAATTTTCGAAATTAATTTAAATATTAATTAGTTTATTTTAAATTAATTTAATTGCTTTGATTAATTTATAATTGTAAATTATTTTTTTTACAATTGAATTACTATATATATATATATATATATATATATATATATATATATATATATATATATATATATATATATTTAATAATGTAATTAATTAATAATTAATTAAATTTATTTGTACAATTAATTAGGCTTAGGAATTTTAATTAAAATGCCCAATTTCAGCCCACACGTGCATTTTTGTAGAATTGTAAGAGTTTTGACACTTCAATTTTGGAGGCTCATAAGTTGAGTTTTTCTTGGCCAAATGACGTCCATGATTTCTTGTTATAAAGATAAAATCATGGAGAGTATTTTGAAGTGGTTACATGACCATGTTTCATGACTAACTGAGCCAAAAATTAATAGAAAATTCTCCAAATTTATAATCAAAACTAATTTTGTAAGGTTAATTCTTTTTGCATTTTCATTTTCCCAAATCTTATCTTGATTGCATATACATTTAATTTTGTCCTCTTTGACAAACAATATACTTATAGGGATCAATGGAAATCTCTAAATTCTTTCTATATATTTATTTAATTGAATTTTGATTAGAGAAGTTTGTTTTCCCAGATTTTGTAATTCTGATATGGATTTGCAATTTAATATATTTTTTATTGGTTTTTGCCATGAGAATAGTTGAGGAGATTAAGCAGAACATATTTGTAGCAGTTAGAAGGAACAAACAAGGAAGAATATGCAAGATTGACTACTATAGGGGGGAACTTTACTAGATAATTAGCTAGTTTGGACCAGATTTGTGGATATTAAACGAGATGTATTTCAACTCTATAAATTTCATGCTATCATGAAATTTTCTATGAATTTCATGTACTCAAAGGCTTTGATCAAATATTTAATTCTTGTATACTTTTTTCAGAGATAGAGGTTGATTGATGGCATACATTTAATAAAATTTGAAGCAATTATTGATCTAGATAAGTATGTGTTTTTTCAAGTTTTTCACTATTGTAAATTCATTTAAGTATATCGTTTTTTAAATAATTTGAAAGTTATATTTTAATGATGGATCTAATTTCTATCAAGTTAAATAACAAATTTGAATAGAAAAACATGACATACTTGTTGACTATTTACCAAATTAATGTTAATCTTTTTTTTTTTTTTGTATTTTGAGGAAAAACCTGTGAACAGATTTGAAACCAACGTTTCAGACTAGCTTAGTGAGTCCATCATCAGGGCAATGAGATTTGTTTTTGAGAAGAGAGAGCGTGAAAATTACGGAGCTTATTAATAGTTATTTGAAAAATATTGTTGTTGTCTTCATTAGTAGTCGGCTTATGAATGTTATTTTAATTAATACTTATTTAATTTATTTATTTAGATAGCTATTTATTATATTTATTAATATTTATTTAGTTAGTTATAATTTTATTATATATATATATATATATATATAAAATTTATTATTTAAATTTCAAATAAAATAACTCTATTATCTATTTTATTATTTTTTTTATTATTACTATTTATTTATTTATTTTTATCTATTTATTATAAATAAAAAATAATTTAATAAATACCTATTTATTTAGATAGGTATTTATTTTATTTATTATATAATATTATTGTTTATTTATTTGGTTATAATTTTATAATATTATTGTTTATATATATATATATATATATATATATATATATATAATTTATTATTTATATTTTTAATAAAATAAATCTATTACTTATATGTTATTATTTTTAATAAGTACATATTTGTTTAGATAGGTATTTATTATATATTATTATTATTTATATATTTAGTTATAATTTTAATTATATATATATATATATATATATATATATATATATATAGAGTTTATTATTTAAATTTCCAATAAAATAAATTAATAAATACTTATTTAATTAGATAGGTTTTTATTATATTTAATATATATTATTAATGTTTATTTATATATCTATTTATTTATATATATATATATGGTGTATAATTTTATTATATGATTGTTTATTTATTTTTATTTATTTATTATAAATAAATAAAAATAATTTAATAAATACCTATTTATTTAGATAGGTATTTATTATATATTATTATTGCTTATATATTTGGTTATAATTTTATTATATAATTGTTTATTTATATATATAATTTATTATTTATATTTTTAATAAAATAAATCTATTATTTATATATTATTATTTATAATAAGTATCTATTATTGAATTGAGGCTTCTATGATTCATAATAGTTGTAAGCAGAACTTCGACGAAAATCACATGAGGAAAGACCTTTGTCGATGCGTTTCGAACCAACCAATGTGGTTCATCGTCAGGACAAGTTGAAGAAACAGATCCAACTTAGCATGTTAAATAGTCTGAGCAGAGACTCCAACAGCTAAATCGACCAACGGCTAATTTTGACCTGCGGTCCATAGGTCAAATTACTATTCATCAATGAATAGTAATTTGACCTATGGACCGTAGGTCAAAATTAGCCGTTGGTCGATTTATTGATGAATAGTAATATGACCTATGGACCGCAGGTCAAAATTAGCCATTGGTCGATTTAGCCGTTGGAGTCTCTGCTCAGACTATTTAACATGCTAAGCTGGATCTGTTTCTTCAACTTGTCCTGATGATGAACCACACTGGTTGGTTCGAAACGCATCAACAAAGGTCTTTCCTCATGTGATTTTCGCCAAAGTTCTGCTTACAAATAAGTATCTATTTGTTTAGATAGATATTTGTTATATATTATTATTATTTATATATTTGGTTATAATTTTATTATATTATTGTTTATATATATATATATATATATATATATATATATATATATAGAGTTTATTATTTAAATTACAAATAAAATAAATCTATTATTTATTAATTTATTTTTATTTATTTATTGTTATTATTATAATTATTATTTATTATATATTTATTATTATTTTTATTATTATTATTATTTTAATAATGATTATTTTATGAGAATTATCTCCTTAATGCAATCATATTTTTTTTAGCTTGAATTCATTTTATTTGAGTTTGGATGTATGCGAATGAGAGATTTGATGACTATTCATCAAATAGTTGAATACATATACTTGCTTGAATTAGTAATAAGTCTTGGAACTATTTCCTTGGATTATTTAATTCATTTTTATTCCAAATTCAAGGCTGGTCCAAATCCCCTTCTACCTTGCTCTTGGTTTGGGGGGACTAATCCTTCTTTCAATCAAGATAGATTTAATATTTATTTTCTGTTACTCGCATATTAGAGCACATTTTCATTTAGTTTTAATTATTACATTCTAGAATTTCTCTTATACAGGGGTAGAATTTAGAGTGGCTTGGCTGAGCCTTTAATTCAGCTTAAGGATCACATTCTTGCAAGAGCTCTACAAGAGGGTATATCCAATGTCTTTCATTCTATTGGCAAGTAATAGACATACTATAAGCCAATAGAGAGAGAGGGTAACTGGACCTAGTTGAACTAATCAGAACCGCCACATCAAACAGATAAGAGTTTAGTTTGGAGCTTTGATTGGGTGGTCTCCCTCACATGTTGATGAGGTCATTTCTAACCATCCACATTTTGGGCACTAGAATGAGGGCCATGAATAATTGTGTCTTTGAATATTTTATGCTTTAAGATTTTATATTATTACTATGGCTCCACTTAAAATACCTCCTTGGAGTTGTTTTATTCGACCTCACCCGACTACTACTTTGATAAGGCAGTCCAGACCATGCCTAACATAAATTATAATGGTACATGATCAACTTTTAATCATATACTTCAATTTATTTTAAGTTGCAAAAGATTCAATATTTATGAAGATATTATTTGCAAGATTTTTACACTTAATTTGACAGGTAAAGATAAATATTGATTCTTATCTCTCCCAGTTTCCTCTGTACATAGCAAGGATGAATTTTCGAAGATTTTCCTTCACACTTTTCATGAACATGATTACGAAAAAGTGTGTGATCAATAAGAGGAATTGCGTAGGATGAAATGTGAGACTTTAGATATTTTTTACAATAGATATAAATTAACTTTAATGCAATTTCAGTGCAAATATTTGCCTCCTTAGTTCAAATTAATTGGATGGTTAAGACATTTAGTGTCTTTGCCTTGTAATAAGTATGAAGAACCAGAAAGAACACCCATTATTGATCAAGAATCAATGGCTGAAAATGACAATGCTCACCATCCACAAATTGGAATTGAATATATTGTTAATCAACAAACAAAAATTGTTGCTACTCAAATAAATGATGATTATGCCAAAATTTCTCCAAATTTACACAATGTTGATGAAGTAGAAATTTGAAAAGATGTACAGTTCATTAGTAGTAATCAACATCAAATAAATCAACAAACATTATATTAGCAAGAGAATGTCAGCAACACAAACTATTGTAATTAATTTAGAATCCTCTTTTGTTGATAATGAATTCCAAGTTATGGAGAAACTTAGCAACAATTCACGGATCAATCAAATGCACAAAAAAATATGATTTTTATGAAGAAATTGATCAGTAGTCCAATGTTTTTAATGATTCAAATGTAGAATAGTCTGAATTGTGCATTTTAGAAAATAAGAAATCTTTTATAAAGAGAGAAACTTTCAAGTATTTATCTTCAAACTCTTATTTATGTCAATATCCTGATCTTTTTGGTAATGATGATTTAATTTTTAATCAATTAATAGTCTCCTTGGACAAAAATTCAATTTTAGATAAAAAATGAGTTGTTACTAATTTTTTTAATGTTGAATCATCATCTAATTCAGATTTTGATAGAGAAAATTAATCAATAATATTTATAAGGATCCTAGAGATTCTCCTTATCTTGCATGTGATATTCTACCTAGTTTTGTTTTATTTCATTCAAAGGAACATAAAATTAATGAAATTATTCATTATGATGAATTGAAAGCTAGAAATTCTGAGTCTCATTTCCCTTTTTCTTCAAAAATAATTTTGGATTAGTTGCATATTCCTCATTTCGTAAGCAAATCTATTTTTGAAGATGAAAATAATATTAGTTTAATTATTATTGTTAATTCTCAATCATTAAATCATCATAATGATTTTATTAATCATGAATCCATTCCAATTTATGATCCATACAATGATGAGATGGCCTTTTTAAATCATAATCTTGAATTTTTCTCATCTCTACAAGTAAATGCAAACAATGATTTTAACTTCATAATTTCTGTTGACACTTCTGGAAAGGAATTTTTTTGCAATAAATATCATATTTGTTGTACTATTATCTGTAACAATATTGTAAACTATAAATTAGATTTTCTTCATTTCCCCGATTTGAGCTTGTTTTTATTTCAATTTCATTTTTAAATTTTTTAGCACATTGTAGTAGTACTTTCAGCACTCAAACTCTCAAAACTCATCAAGTACATTAATAATCTTGTATTAAAATGATTTCAAGAATTTCAAGCATGAACATCGACTACTTCAAGATATTTTGAAATTTTATTTGTTCATGTTTGGCCAATTCATGTATTATTTTCAAATAAGTTCATCACAAATTTTGGCACTTGAGAGTGCACCATTACATTCTGGCCAACAATGTAATACGTCTAGATATATTCTGAATTTCCATTCATACTTTTTTGGTTCATGTGAAGAATATCTAGAAGTTCCAATTGTGGAGAAGATTTATGACTTTTCCAGTTTCGAACAAGTCTGGCTTGATGTTTCCTCTGAATTTGGACATCTTCCAATAATTCACTAAAATACATCCTTATTTTTATGATCTTGTAGGCATATTGTTGGAAGAATTTCAAGCTACAATTTTTGTAGATAAATTTACTTTTCCAAATTATGATGTAAATAGTAGGTTGAGTTTTTCTTTTAATAATTGAGCTGCAATTTTATTTTTTCTGATTCTTGACTTTTTCATAAGCGCATAAATAAAACTGAGAGAATGATTACATTGGATATATGATTTCACCTAATTTCGGTCTACTATTTCGTTTGGGATTATGAATACATTAGTTTAGATTTAGTTTCTTTTCCTCTTTGTATTTATTTCAATATTGCAAGTTTTTCAATATGAAGGTAATAAAGCCCTAAGAATTTAATTTAATATTCACTTCATTTTTTTATAAAGAGTTGTTCTGAGAATATTTACTTTCTAATATTTTAAAATCATTTTCATGCTTATGGTGCACATGATTATCTTGCTCCTTTACAACTAGGCACTTTTGAAATAGTAATTTCTCAAACATGGCTAAGTGATCTCATGCACCACTATTTTTCTTCAATATGATGTGGATATAAATCAATGGCTCATTACTTAGTATTGAATTTAAATTGAATAATGAGAGGATTTTG
Organism: Pinus tabuliformis; assembly: GCA_031772625.1. NCBI lineage: Eukaryota > Viridiplantae > Streptophyta > Pinopsida > Pinales > Pinaceae > Pinus > Pinus tabuliformis. The sequence continues at coordinate 338,697,883 of CM062818.1, read as the reverse complement.
AACATATAAAAAATCAAATATAATATACAGGGGAATGTTGACATCTATAAGGTAAACTTACAGTTATACTCTTCTAGGTATGCATAGACACGTTCATGTTCATTTGTTGTTGATTTCTCTTTTTCATAGTTTATTTCTTATTTATGTTTTGCTTAATTTACAAATCTTCATTGGCTTGATTTGGAGGCTTGATTTTTACAAGAAAATTTAATTAGCTTTAGAATAAAGTAAGAAATGAGCCCTTTCTAGACCACTAACATGTTCATGGAAGTATTTATTTTCTTATCAGGGTTTTGGTATTCTGCATTAGTACTTTTATTAGATTTTCTTCTCTTCCCAAATTTGTTAGAAGAGTTAATAATCATATTTTTCCTCTCATTGATACAGATGAAACAAAATTCTTAGCTCCATTTTGCTAAGATTTGTTGAGGCCCTACATCTTATCACATTTTAGATGTTAAAATGCAAGCCCACAAGAAAATGAAAATCACAAAATCTTGCAGCAAGTTCTCATGTCTTTGATTTTACCTCCGCTTATTCTAAATATTACATTTTCCAAGTTGAGTTGAACCTGTTGTTGGTGTCTTAATAAATGTTTATAGATTTAGTACCTCTTATATTTATTTCTCAATACACGGCCCATCTGATTATTTCAAGGTTATTGTGCAAGGTCTATGTAGGCCACAATTTCCCTACCCAGTATTGAGAAATTATGAAATACAAGGCCGAAAGAGTTCTACAAATCAAGTAAAAAATAAATAAATAACAACAATTTGAATTAACATCAATTATGAAATAACAGGATAATAAGAAGTAAGGAAATGAACAACAATCATAAAGCGCTAATGATACAATTGAAAATCATACATATCCACACAAAATGTATCCAACAACATTTTATCGAAAGAGTGGTCCCAACTATCTAATCAGGGTTGTGGCTGAGAATTATAAGATACACTAAGTTATACTATGTTTATATTGTCATTAGTTCATAAAAAGGAATAATGTTCTGTTGTTACACATGAAAGGAAGATCACCAGATCTTCTCAGTTGTGCCATACTTATACACAATTATCATTACATTAATAGAATTACTTAATAAAACTAGAAATCGTTGTCATCTGTGTATTAAAAAATATACAATAATTCAACAAATATAAGACATAATGAAAAGATAGCAACATAGATGGTTTTGCCAGCTCTTTGGGTAGTTGATCGGTTGATGGTTCAGTCCTTGAATAACACCATCAGTCAATAGTCAACAACATAACAATGGGTATTGTTTCATCGAACGATGTTAGGGATGAATTGTTGAGTAATATGCAAGGAATCACATCAGCAAATCATCTAAGTATCATTTTCCTATGAATACCGATTCATTAATTAATAATTTAAGGAGACTTTCCAATACAATATACGTTTTCATTAATTGGGATACAAAATAACCTCATAATATCTATAAAGTAGATGGAGAGGGATATGTGTAAGTAGGTAAAAATGGGTAATTTCATGGGCCAACATCTCCCCCTAACTAGATTAGTTGCATGTCCTCATGCAAACCACTTCCTGCGTAGATCAGGGTTAGATCCACTGTTACTAACATGGAGTAGAGTGACGTCATATTGTTTCACTATATTAGTCCTAGGTAGTTGATACCGATTTGTGTGGATAATGTCCATCCACCAATGTTTGTCCACAATATAAGCTGGCTCATATTGATCAGAAGGTAACCAGATAATAGGAAACTAAAACCTTAACCCTAGCCAACCAACTCCACAATGTTTCATGCAAGAAATATATCGTGGGATTCTCTCCAATGCTCTTGAAAAGTTGGGTGCCCCAAAGGGTTCTCATCTGGGTACTACTCGCGATGAAAGTATCCAACGTCTTCGAAAAACATCCTTCGAATCTTCACTAAAAGTACAAATTTTCTCTATGAACAGGTCGACACACCATCATTGTGTCATAAGCATCTAGTCCTTTCGGCCTTCTAATTTGAGAAACCGATAATGTTTAGTACAAATATCCCCATATTGGAAATTCTCCATCCTAACCATCAATGGACAATTTGCTTGATTTTCCTCAAATGTATCAAGGGCCTTCTTCCATTTGACTTGATTGATCACAAAATATGTAAAAGCCCTTAATTGGATATCTCCTACAAATGGCACTCGGTAGAACGTCTGATCAATTTCTAGGATATAAGTATGCATGTATAACTCACACAGAGAATGATGATCAATATGATTATTATCTCTGAAAATCCTTAACAATTGAATTGTGTCTTCTATTTTGTGACTCAACTCCTTGTGAACAATTTCCAAAGAAAAAAACTACTTCTCATGAAGAAAAAGGGTGTAACAATTAACATGGGGCCTACATACCATCATTTGTTGTGCTAGAGTAAACATCTCATCCTTATCAGCCTTCAACAACTGAACCTGTTCCAGCAATTCTCTTATTCTCTTTTGTAATTTCTCTCATTGTTGATGAGATTATTTTATCTGAACTATAAAATTGGTGACTACCCTTGCTCCATTCTCTTGAATTTCTCTTATTTCTTTCTGACAAGCCTCCGTGGGGATTTCCCCATGGTGGAAACTAAAGGTAGTGGCCTTCCACTTCTGGATTTCTACTGACAAAATAAATTTGCATCCTTCTTCAAGGTAGACGAGTGCCTTGGTCTATGTGGATGTTGATATTACCTTTCTGTCTTCCATTTATATAGATGACAAGACTATCTCCTTATCTTCTGTCTCAGTAGATACCATGACTACCTCTCTGTATTTTGTTTGTATAGTTGATTAGACTAACTCCCTATCTTTTGTCTAGGTATATACCAAGACTACCTCTCTGTCTTCTGTTTGTACACCCAACAAAATTGTCTTGCTGGTTACAGGGGCTGCAAACGTTCACCCATGTTTTATTCTTTGCTTTCCTTTTTCCTGTTTTCGTAATCGCGTCACCTTTTTCCTTAGCTTTGTAATTTCCATCTTTAACTGACATTTCTCTTTTAACAATCGTCGGTCCTAACAGTGAATGGGAATTTTATATTTTACAAGTTCCTCAATAGGCTCTTATTTTATCATATTCTCCTCTATATTTTCTGAAACCAACACTGGTCTTTGTGAAGAAGTATTAGAAAATTATTCAATATGTTCATTTTCTATCATAATTTCCTCCATCAGTTCTTAAGTCAGTACTGGTTCCTGTTTTATTGAAATTTCCCGCATCTACTTTGAATTATAGTGGTTATTATTCCTTCCCATCACACAGGTGACAGGGGTTCAATCCCTATTAATGGCGCAAAAATGTTGGGGTCTTAATATAGGTTTATAGATTCAGTCTCTCTTACATTTATTTGTCCATCCAGGGTCTGTATGATTATTTCAAGGTTATCGTGTAAGGCCTTTGTAGGCCACATGTTCCCTACCTAGTATTGAGAAATTACCAAATACAAGGCTCAAATAGTTCTACAAATCAATAAAAGGAAGAAAATTAAATCAAACAATCAAAACAATCAATGTAAATCTAATGCTCGAATCTTGGTCAAAGGGTTGGTTCAAAACCTCACCTAACTAGGATGAGAAAGTGGGTTCTATAGTCAATATTGGTTGTACTTTTGCACCTTTGATAGCCTCCTTGGCAATGGTACCAAAATGTTAGGGTATTAATATATGTTTATAGATTCAGTCGCTCTTACATTTATTTTTCAATTTGGGGTTTGTCTGATTATTTCAAGGTTATCATGCAAAGTCTAGGCACGCCGTAGGTTCCCTACCCAATATTGAGCAATTACAAAATACAAAGCCCAAAGAGTTCTACACATCAAGTAATAACAAGTTAAATAAAAACAATTCTAACTAACATCAATCTGAAGTAATAATAATTCTGAAATAATAGGATGATAATAAAGCAAGATAGAAATGAACAATAATCATAAAGTATTAACAATAAAATTAAAAAGCATACTTGTCCACACGAACAATATCAAACAACACCTGATCAAAAGAGTGGGACCAACTTTCTGATAAAGGTTGTGGCTTGGAATTATAGGCTAACTGATTTATGATATGTTGATATTCTCATTAACTCATAAAAAGGGATTACAAACTAAATTTCTAGTGTTACAAATGAAAGGAATATCATCTAGTTCTTCTCAGTTGTGCCATATGTATACACAATCATCATTACATGAATAACATTACTTAACAAACCTAAAATTGTGGTCATTTGTTTACTACAAAATATACAGTAATTCCTCAAATGTAAAACAAAATGAAAATATAGCAACAGAGCTGGTTCTACAGCTATTTGGGAAGTTGATAAATTGATAGTTCATTCCTCGAATAGTGCCACCAATCATTAATTGATGGCATCACGATGGGTTATATTCCATCAAATTATGTCTGGTATGAGTGTTTGAGTAATCTGCAAGGAATCTCATTAGCAAATCATATAAGTATCATTCCCTTATGATTACCACTTCATTAATTAACAGTTCAGGAAGACATGCCAATATGATATACCTTTTCATTAATCGGGATAAGAATTAACCTCATAAGAGCTACAAAGTAAATGGAAAGGGATAGGTATAAGTAGGTAAAATGGTTAATTTCATCGACCAACACCTGTGCACTACACTCATTCATCTTCCATCCACTTTAGTCACATTCCTTTCTTTCGAAATGACTCAGAGCTTCTAACTGGTAAATCTTGGAATCTCGATCCTATGATTTTTGTTTCATAACATTTCCGAGATGTTTTCTTCATGACTTAGAACTTGCAACCCTCTTGGACTCTCATGTTTGTATTACATCGGTCCAAACATTTTATAAAATATTGCGAAATTTTTTATTTGTGATATTTGGATGTTTGATATACCGAAAAAGGCAATATTCCCACTTGATATACATGGGAAATTTCTACACTGTCCATTTTAAATTGTTTCATTTACTTTAAGGGTATATCTTTATGGAATTTGAAAAGCCATATTACTTATCATGTAGGAACATACATTCTTTCTAACTAATATAGTCCACCTTTTCAAGAAAAGAACTAACCTTAGTTTAACTTAATGGATCCCTCCACTTTATAAAAGCCTTTGAATAAATAGTCACGAGGAGGGATATGGAGTTAACATTGCATTATATCCATTAGCACAAGCCTCTATTACAATCCCACCTCTTTCACTCAGGTGCATGATAAACTTAGCTCATAAGTGTGGTAATCAAAAGGTTGATAAAAAGGGCAAGCATGGGAAATACAAGTAAACTCGTCGGGGATATGGAGGCTCATTGGAAGCGGGGCCATGCTTTTATGACATTAAGGAAAACTTCACGAGTGTACTTACCAAGCTAACTGGCAGTGAAGCAATGTCATAGACCATTAATATTGATGGAGATATTCTTTATAAAAAAAAACTTATATGTACCTTCTTCTATTTCTCATATGAGGTAATCTTAAATATTAGATATTTCCTAGAATTCAGATTCATGATTTTGGACTTCATCTGCTTTGAGTACTTACCTTTTTGAACTAATATTTCTTGAATCAATAATGTAGGGCCCATATGAAATGTTTTACTATTTGGATTCTTAATAAAATTCCTCACTTTAACCTTTGGGTAAACTGAATTTTATCATCTTTAATTAGAGATAACAGGTTCATCCCCATGTGTCACAATTGTTGTGGTGAAATAGAAACACCCCAATTTTTAAAATTATTATTTTCATAATAATAATGGGGACTCTCTACATAAATTTTGGTTAAATCGCCTTTTTGGTTAAGTGTAGGAAATTTTGCAAGTTTTTTATTTTCTTCAGACTTCTATTATGATTGCTTCATTGCGTTTGATTTTTGTCTAGCTTTCCATCAACACTCAATTCATTTCATTGTATGCATAACTTGCAAATGGTGCATATCTAAAATTCGGTGATTTTTATCACATGGGTCAAAAAAATGTACAAAATGTATATTAATTTGATTTTTGTAAATAAATTATAAATATTGATTTTTCATTAATATTTAATTATTAATTAGTATATATATATATATATATATATATATATATATATATATATATATATACACATATATATATATATATATACATATATATATATATATATATATATACATATATATATACACACACATATATATATATATATATACATATATATACATATATATATATATATACATATATATACATATATATATATATATATATATATATATATATATATATATATATATATATATACATATACATATATATATATATTCTTTTTCTAACGGTCTGATAGAACCACCACAGTTGAGTTTGTAGAAGAATTTTAAATATATATTTAGATTTCATAGGAAAATTAAAATTCCAAATTTTATGAACTCTTGAAATCCAAAAATTATCAAGTGGATGTAGATTTTAATGCCATCACAATTCTAATTATCAAGTGGTTGTAGTTTTTACGGAGGGAGGGTCCCTCTCCATGTGGCCCTTCACTCATCCTCACCTCCCACATCACTTCGAAATTCTTTCATTTTGTAACTTACTTATGAAATATTCCCGATATGAGACCTCGGAAATCCTTATCTCTCCACTCACCTCCTTATTTCCTCACACCTCGTTTCAAAGTTATTATTTTTTTCATAACTCTTATTTTAAATAGCCCTTTGAAGCTTCTTATCACTCTAAAACACTCTTACCTCACCTTTTCGCTCACATCGTCCCATTTTAGGCTCCCTCATTTTTGTAACTTAATTGTAGTTGAACTCTCGAAATTTTATACCTCCAATAGCATATATCTCCTGAAGCCTCCCTTCTCCCTCATCTCATCAGAACTTAGCTTATCATAGCTTCATTTTAATTCCCCCCGAAAATACTCCTTATGAAATCCCTCTTCTCACTCCACCTTATGCCTCCCCTACTCCATACCTTATACTCATAATAAAGTCCCTCCTCAATTTATTCACCATGGCTCTATTTAATATTAAAATTAATTTATATTTTGTAATTAAATAATTTACTTAATATTAATTTTTTACTTTTAAAATTAATTAGTGTATTTTAAATTAATTTAATTATTTTGATTAATTTATAATTGTAAATTAATTTTTTGTAAGCTTGACAAGACAACATCTTCATCATGTCCAATATATCACCTCATTCGAGGCAGAGAATTGAACAAGTAACTTCACATTAAGGAGTGCCTTAACAAAGCACTCGATCACTATCTATTCAAGATCCCGTGGACATTAATATGTATATAATTAATGTAATAATTTAAATTAATTAATAATTAATCAAATATAATTGTAAAGTTAATTAGGATTAATATTTTTAATTTAAATGGTCAGTTTTACCCGAGGCATGCATTTTTCTAGAACTGTAACAATTTTGTGACTTCAACTTTGGAGGATCATAAGTTGAATTTTACTTGACCAAATGAGGTTTAGGATGAGTATTCAAAAATATAAAGTCATGGAGAATATTTTAGAAGTGGTTGCACGAAAATATTTGGTCATTCACTGAGCCAAAAAATTAGAAAAATATTAAGCTCTGAATTTGCAATCAAAACTAATTTTTCTGACTTTTATTTTTTCATTTTTATTTTCCAAAAGCTTTTGCTGATTGCAAATCCATTTTATTTTGTGTCCATTGACCAAGAATATCCTTAGAGGGATAAATGGAAAGATTTGGTTTCTTTTTATTTATTTAATCAAATTTTGATTCGACACATTTGTTTTCTTAAATTTTGTAATTCTGATTTTGATTTGCAATTTAATTTATTTTTGATTGGTTTTTCGAATGAGAATAGTTGAGGAGATTAATCACAATAGATTTAGAGAAATGAGAAGGGACCAACAAGGAAGAAGATGCATGATTGGCAACAAGAATGTCAAAATTTCTCCATTTTTACTTTTCATTTTTGTAATTAATAGCATCTTTGAGAGGCAGAAAAGCGGGGGGTGGGGGCGACGTTCCAAATATGAAACTTGGGGAGGAAGTGTGCAAAGAGGGAGGTTTTTCACTATAGTAGGGGGAAGATGTTTTGTAGAGAACTAACTAGTTTGGACTAATTTGTGGAGACTTAAAGAGTTGTATTTTAGATTTAAAAATTTCATGTTATCATGAAATTTTCTGAGAATTTAATTTACTGAAAGGCATTGATCATATCTTAGATTCATGTGCACTTTTGTCACAGATAAAGGTTGATTGATGGTCTTCATTTAATTGAATTTGAAGCAATTTTTGATCCAGATATGTATGTGTGTTTTGAAGTTTTGCCCTATTGTAAATTTATTTAATTATATGCTTGTTTAAATAATTTGAAAGCTATCTTTCAATGATGGATCTAAATTCTATCAAGGTAAATAACGAATTAGAATAGATAAACATGACATATTTGTTAACTATTTAGTAAATTCATGTCAAGTTTATCTTGTTTTTAATAATGATTGTTTTATGAGAACTATTTCCTTAATGCAATCATATTTTTTTTAGTTTGAATTAATTTTATTTGAATTTGGAGTTATGTGCACCAGAGATCTGATGAATATTCATCAGATAGCTGAATACATATACTTTCTTGAACTAGTAATAAGTCTTCAAACTATTTCCTTGGCTTATTGACTTCATTTTTATTCCAAATTCAAAGCTGGTCCAAATCCCCTTTTACCTTGATTTCAATTGAGAGGGGGACTAATCCTTCTTTCAATCGAGATAGATTTAGGATTTGTCTTTAGTTACTCATATTAGAGTACATTTGAATTTAGTTTTAATTATTACATTCTAGAAGTCATCTTACACAGTGGGATACTTTAGAGTGGCTTGTCTGAGCCATTAATTCATCTTAAGGATGAGTTTCTTGAAATAGCTCTATAAGAGGGCATATTTGATGTATTTATTCCTTTTGGAAAGTAATAGACACACTATAAGAAAACATAAAGAGAGAGAGAGGGTAACTCGACCCAATTAAGCCATTTAGAATGACCACATCAAATGCATATGAGCTCAGGGGGCTCTGACCGGGTGTTCTCCCTTACATGTTGATGAGGTCATTTTTGAACATCAATACGGGGGTGAACATAATCAGGGAGACTAGTAACAAAATGTTAGAGAACAAATATTTTTTAAGGATAAACCAATTGTCGAGTGTTTTAGATGTGGTAAAATTGGTCACACTACTGCTAATTATAGAATTCCTTGGGAGAAAGTCAGTAAAATGAGAGAACAGTTGAATGAAATGTACGATAAATGACCACCACATAAGGGAAAACCATCAGATTTTTCACATTACATTATTTCCCATTGTAATTTTAATATTAATGATGTTTTTAGTACTACAATTTCTTCATGGAAAGATAGTTGGGTTTTGGATTCAGGAGATACATGTGATATGACTTTTAGGAGAGATTATTTTACAACATTCAGTGTCCAAGATGATGGAGTAGTATTTTTTGCAGAAAAATATCAGGTTAAGCCTTCTAGAATTGGATCCATTTGTTTGAATATACCAAATATTTCATATTATGTTGTACGGGATGTCCTTTACAGTCCATAATTTCAAAGAAATGTAATGTCTCTTATACATATTTGATAATAAATGCATTCCATATTACATACCTTCTATGGAATCATTGAGATATGTAGATCATCTGATCATGTAGTTATTATGATCAGTGTTGAAGAAGGTACACTTTCAAGATGGAATGGTACATCATGTACTATAAATTTTCATGATAGTTCTTCTCTTTTACCACAACAAAGTGACACTCTATATTCCGATTTATTATGGCATGCTCATTTTCATCACATTAACTATAACAATATCATAATTATAAGAAAACAAGGTATAAATGGATTTCCTTCAATTCCGTGAAAGCTTACACCAGGTGATACTTATATTTTTGAAAACATTATAAGCATCCTTTTCATATTTATTCTTCTATAGCTTCAAGAAAATTACGTATCATACATTCAAATTTATGTGGTTATATGCGTGCTGCAACTACCAATGGTAATAAATATATGCAAACATTTATTGATGATTATTTGATAATGTGTTGGGTATAGTTTTTAGAAGATAAGTCACAAGTATTTGAAAATTTTAAAACGTTTCATTCAATGATAAAAAAAGAAACTCAACTTAACATTGGCATTCTCAAAACTAATAACAGTGCTGCATATAATTCTAATTCTTCAGAACAATATTTTAAGGACAATGGAATCAAACATCATACTACCATACCTTATAATCCAACACAGAATGGTGTCATAGAATGTATGAATAGAAAATTTCTTAATATAGTTAGATCTATGATTTTTTTTTAAGAATGTGAAGTTTATTTTTTTGGGAGAACGAGTGCTTTGTGCAGCATATATTAGAAATAGTTGTCCTTCATGTATTATCAATAACAAGTCTCCTTATGAAATGTGGTATAATTGCCTTCCTGCAGTTCACCATTTTAGAGTCTTTGGTTGTCTATGCTATGCATTGAGTCCTAAACATAAATGCAACAAGTTGGGTGCTAGGAGTCGAAAATGTATATTATTGGGATATTTTGCTACTTCCAAAGCTTACAAGTTGTATTATGATGAGAAAAAGAAATTTATTCCCTCTAGAGATGATATTTTTCTTGAATGTGATAAAGATAATTCCACTTTTGATAGAGAACTAACTCATTTGGAGAAATTCGCATCCAAAAAGTTCTACTTTGAATCTGATAATGATGTATATAATATTGAAGGGGAGGTGTTATGAAACCAGCTCACAAAAAGATATAAAAGATAGATAAACACCTTAGAATTCAGCCTCTTCGAGGGGGCAACCTCTTTTACATTACACAAATGAACAATTCTTGGATGATACAAATGACAAGACCTCCTTTCCATATATAGGAGCGCAAGGGGTCATATTATAATCAGAGCCGACATAACAATAATAATGTAAGGGCACCATAATAACAATAATGAGATTTTATGGGGCACAATAATAACAATATGGGGACTACATGGGTAAAACAATATAATAAGGGGGTTGTACTAATAACAATAAGGGGTTACACTAGTAGTATAGGGGCCTAACATGCCCCTCTCCTTCAAAAAGTGTTGCCCTCAATGCTTGAGTAGTTCTTGATGCTTAGGTATAAAATTCTTGTCCTCCCATGTGGAATCTTCAACGGGTAAGTTCTTCCACTTGATGAGGTACTCTGAAATTGATCGGTTTCGTAGCTATTGGGTTCTTGTTTCTGTGACTGCTCCAGGTTCCAATATTATTTTTCTTTCATCTTGGAGTTCTAGCAATATTGTTTGAATTGGGATCTTCTACAACTTTTCAATGAGTGGCCACACTTCTTCGTCCTTCTTCCATTCATACCTTGTTTCATTTATCAAATCTGGTTGGATAATAGAAATAGCACAAACCAATGCTTCCACGTCCTCATCCTTTCTTGAGAGTGCATCTGGAACAAAATTTTTCTTCCCTTTTCTGTAGATGATGTCAAAGTCATAACCCAACATATTTGTGACCCATTTTTTCTGTTCTTCTAAAGATAATATTTGTTCTGAAAATTATTTAAGACTATTATGATCCAGTTTTTCCTTGAAGTGTCTTCCCATTGTGTAAGGTCGCCATTTCTTAATTGCATGTAGTATTGCCAACATTTCCTTCTCATAAATAGCTTGCTTGAGATGTAGCCAGAAAAATACCCAATCACCTAAATCAATTTTTTTTTCACTACAATGTTGATCTACCTATTGTTTCATTTGATTCTGCACCAAAGTGTTGTTATCCTTTAAAAGTTGGAGAACTTGTTGTTGATGCTCGATGTGATCTCTCACTACTTGAACCTTTTTCTTCTTGATATGTCCTTCTATCTTGATAGTTTGAGGAGTGATAATTTTGACCAATGAATTACAAGATATGGTTGGATTCATTTCTTTTTTTTCGATGTGATCTTTCACTTCTTGAACCTTTTTCTTCTTCATATTTCCTTCTATCTTGAGAGTTTGAGGAGTGGTAATTCTTGCCAATGCTTTACAAGATATGGTCAGATTCATTTGTTCTTTCTTTGGGGTTGGTTCCTGGTGTATATCCTCTTCTTTTGATGTTTCTTGATCCTTTTCTTCCTCCTCTTCATAATCTATGTAGAATAATTTCTTCTTAACACATCTATGAACTTTAATGCATTTTATATCACAATTGTAACAAAGCCCTTTTTCTCTGTTTTCTTCCAATTGTTGTGGTGTAACCCTTGTAGGTTGTGGAAGGCTAGGAGAAACAACACTTCCATCTTTATAGTTGTGAGGGGTAGACTTCCTAGTTGCCATAATTTTGCTTTCTACTTTGCAAAAAGCCCTTCTGCTCTTTCTTCTTCCAATTGTTGTGGAGTTGCTCTAAAGAAGGTGTTTCTCTTTGTATCCTCATAATGTGCTATCATTTCCTCCGTGAAAATTGACCACGTAGCAAGTGCTTTACGAGAAAAAAGCCCTTTATACCATAAAAATTGATCTTGTTCTCGATATGAAGATGCAATAGATACCTTTTGTAATAGTGGTACACCATGTAGATCAAAATATTTCTGCATCTGTAGTATCCAATTTATCGGATCCTTGCCATCAAACTTCCTCATCTTGATTTTTCTTGATTTTAGGAGCTCGATATTGAAATGAATGTAACTCTGTACTTTTGTATCTTTAAGTTCTAAAATTTGGGTATGTAATAGCCCTCTGAGCCCTCTTTCTAAATCCACAAGTGTTATTGCCATTGGATTCTTGACGAAATATTTATACCCAATCTCCTGTGATGACCTAATTATAGACATTTTGAGACGAGTGAACTTGTATGAAGTGCCACGTGTCACTGTTTTGACATTTGGATCTGAAAAATATACACAGGAAACTACAGTCCATCCTCCTTATATAACTTCTTACAAAATTTTAATATGATGCTTAGAGAGAGATTTATGACTATTTTACCCTGTCACCTGTTTGGGATGTAAATCGGGAGCTTGCAAAAACCCTAAATGTCTTGGACTGTATATCCGAAAATATAGCGAAACAAGAGTTGAAATTTGGACTTGAGGTTCAAAAAAATTTCTTATCAAATGGATTTTTGTTTTACGTTCTAAAACTTTGTAGCGAAAAAGTTATAGCGAAAATTCCACGATGACGTATTTTAGATGAAATACTGGAGCTTTCAAAAACCCTAAATTCCTTCGATCATATATCCTAAAATATCGCGAGACAAGATTTGAAATTCAGACTGGAGGTTCAAAAATATTTTGTCTCATACGACTTTTTTTTTTAGCTTCTAAAACCTCGCAGAAAAAACGTTATTGTGAAAATTCCACGATGACCTGTTTGGAGCAGCGAAACCCTAGAATCTAAAGCTCAGATAACAAATGTGATGAAACCAGCTCACAAAAATATACAAAAGATAGATAAACACCTTAGAATTCAGCCTCTTTGATGGGGAAACCTCCTTTACATTACACAAATGAACAATTATTCGATGATACAAATGACAAGACCTCCTTTCTATATATAGGAATCTAAGCGGTCGTAATATAATTAGAGGTGACATAAAAATAATAATGTGAGGGCACAATAATAGCAATAGTGGGCTTCTATTGGGCACAATATTAACAATATGGGGACTACATGGGTACAACAATATAATAAGGGGGTTCTACTAATAACAATAAGGGGTTACACTAGTAGTATAGGGGCCTAACAGGAGGTTACCATTCAAGATAAGTCTATGGTTCTTCCATCACTGACTCATGAGAATTATACTACTAAAGAAAATTTGGATGATAGTAATGTTTCTGCAAGATCATAAATTGCTCTTGAAGAGCTTGTTCTTGAGCCTATTTTTCAAGATGAGAAACCATCAAAACCACTTCAACAACATTTACAAAGATCCACACATGTTCAAATATTTGTAAGAAAATATGTTGACTTTGAAACAAGAAGTTCTTATAAAGGTGATGTTACTTCAATTTTAGGTAACATTTCTCATGACTATGAATCTAATCATTCTACAATTAGTTAACCTAGTTGTTTTAAAAAAGATGCTAATTGTGATTAATGGAATGATGCGATGAAAAAGGAGTATGATTCACTTATTAAGAAAGAAAATTGCAGGTTAATTGACCCTCCTATGGGTTTCAAACATACCGGATCCAAATGGGTGTATAAGATCAAGTACAAGGTAGATTGTTTGTTTGATAAATACAGAGCAAGGCTTGTAGAAAAAGGGTATGCTCAGAAGGAAGGTGTTGACTACACAAATACATTTTATCTTATAGAAAAATGGGGTACAATTAGAACTTGTTTTCTCTTGCAGCTCAGAATAGATGGAAGATACACAATATGGATGTCAAAAAAACCTTTTTAAATAATAATTTGAAATAGGATATTTATATGTTTCAACCTGAATGTTTTTTTTTAAAAGTAAAGAGAAAAAGGTATTTATGTTGATGAATGTGTTGTATGGAATGGACGAAGCATCCCATGTATCGCATGAAAAATGAAATGAACACCTGCTCAAGTTAAATTATAAGTTATTTGATCTAGATGATGCAAGTAATTTTGTTAAGAAGGTTGGAAATTCGGTTGTATATGTAGATGATTTGATAATTATAGGAAATAATGATGCCTATATAGTGTCCGTTATAAGAGAATTATTGACATGACAGATTTAGGACTTTTGCATTATTTTTTAGGAATTGAAGTTGACCAGAAACCCAAATATATTTTTATGTCACAGAATAAATATATTGAGCGTCTATTGGATATATTTGGGATACAGGATTGTAACCCTGTTGCTACTCCTATGGAAAAAAATATGAAGCTTACTTCAACTGAAGCTAGTATGTTTGAAGATCCAATAAAGTACATGCAACTTGTTGGACGTTTGAATTTTTTAACTATTTCTCAGCCTAACATAGCTTTTGCTATAGGGATACTTTCTAGGTTCATGCATCAACCATGTGAAGGTCATTGGAATGTAGCAAAGTGAGTGATGAAGTATTTGAAAGGCGCATGAACATTTGACATCAAATATTCCAAAGTAGCAGATTTCCATTTCACCGGCTATTCATTCTCTTATTTTAATGGTGATAAGGAGAATGGGGTCCCTACTTCTAGTTATTTGAATAATATTGGACCAACAATCATCAGTTGGAGATCATGCAAGAAATTTCTTTCTACTAATCATACCACAAAAGGTGAATATTATGTAGTAGCTCAAGCTACAAAAGACATAATTTGGCTTCAGAAAATACTTGAAGACTTGTAGGAGAAAAAAAAGGCTTCATCTCCTCTACTTATTGACAACTGTTCTACAATTTAGTTAGCCAAGAATCCTAAGTTTCATGATCGAAGCAAACATATTAACAACAAATTTCACTTGATTTGACACTATGTAGAGGCTAAGGTTATTCACCTTACACATTATCCTACCTCGGAGCAGATCAAAAACATATTTACTAAAGAAGTTGTTATGGGCTAGTTTGTGACATCTTGTCAATAGGCCTTCAATTGGATCAATCAACATCCTTTGAACCCCGTTTCATAATCCTTGCATAGAGCCCTAAGCATGACTCATTCCAATCATTGAGTTTCTTCCTGAAAGCACCTTACCTCAGTCATTTTAAGGACCAATGCACCCTGGTCTCTTATTAAACAGTGTTGACTACCAGGTTGCTCCATTTTGCACCTGCGTTGAGCACCAGTAGGTTGCTCAATGTTGGGGGTGTGTTGATTCTAAAAATTTAAGAAAACAAAAAAAAATCTCGAAGCTTCCTATTCGAAAAGATTCCAAGTTCTGTTGTAAGCATTTACCACAGATAAAAATATGGAATCCTATCTTACCCTACCTTGGATTTTTCATCCCTTATTGCTTGAGATCATCCTCCCATCAAGAGAGGATCTCAAGCCCATGTTGGTGGGATAAGAATTCATGAACTACCTCCACGTATATATATTTCAAGCCATCCATGGGCTAGGGGTTGGATTTTGGAGAGTGATACTACCTTTGTGTTGTTATTGTGAGAGATATATTTCCATGCATTAGGGTGATTAGAGGTTCACATTGTGATGAGGAAAGGAAAAGTCAACTTGGAGGAGCTCTTATACAAGATTAACACCTATTTTTGTATCTCACTTCATTTATATTAATGCAAAAAGTTCTTTATTTTCCTATATGTGATGCTATGGTTTCATATATTTCAATAACATTTTTATCTATTGAATAAAGTGATGAGACGATGCTACATGTATTCTGTGGATCACTGGATTTTGTTATCTGACTCTATAGGTTCTAATTATAGTGATCAAAGCTAGGATTGGAATACTCAAGCCAAGGAAGGAGCAAAGAATACGACAGATTTCTAGTAGGATTCATCCTGCTATCTATTTACTTTATGGAAAAAATTAGTCCCTTTGTCTCTCTATTGTTCTAGGTCAGAACACCAGGGCTAGGGTGTATACTTCTGTCTGTAGTCGTAGCATTTACATAACAAATTGGTGACGATACTGGAGATCGATGCATTCCCATGGTGGTTTCATTATCAATTGTGGTTATATCACCTCCTATTTAGACCTTTATTGACTTATTCAGTCAAGAACATACCTAGGAATACCTTCCATTGCGTCTCAATTGTAATCCTTGTGTCAGAAATTTTCATCCCTCAAAAGATTTGCACCCTAGCTTAGCCTCATCTTTGCCTGTGTTGCATAACACCAGTGCTTCCTTTGTACCTACATTAGTCCCTGTTCATGCACAAATTTTCTTTTTCTTTGAATTTCTCGTTGTCTATCTTTGTTCTAGCTGTTGTTCTTTGAGTCTTTTAATGTATTTTGAAGCCTCCATTTTGATTTGCTTTCATTTTTAGTGCCTTCGGTGAGGATTCGTTTATATTTTCCTTTGTTCTTACCATTAGGTTGTTTGAAAACTGATTTTTTTATTTTTATAATTGAGTGCTTAGATGAATTCATGTTTTAGTCATCGTTCTGAAAAGCTTGTTTCAATCAGTGATTAGGCTTTGCATCTTAGTTTTCTTCATTTTCAAAAAATAAGTGTCTTGAAAAGAAAAATCTATTTTCATTTTCATCTATGGTTTTATGTGTGAAATTGGATTAGTATTAATTGCCTTTGAGTGTCATCTATTTTGATTTTTGAAAATTTCACCCAATTCCAGTTTGAGTCTTATGTTCATGAAATCTCATATTATATTTGATTTCATTGGAACCCCCTTGTGTTTGTTTTCAAAAATTCTCTTGCATAGATCAAATTTGCATGGTTAGAATTCTCATTTTCATAGTAGGAAAGGATGTCATACATATATTACATTGCATGGTTTGGGATATTTTAGTGCTTTGAATTGAATTGGAATAGTGAAATTGAAATTTATAGTTAGGAAGCTTTTGATTTTTGCATATTTTATTGTTGCATCATTGTTTGCACCTCTTCCCTACACTACATAGCTTTCATCGAAAATGAAAGGAGTTATTTTTCTCATGTTAGTTGCATCATAGATGTGCTGAAGTGACATCGAGTTTTGAGCCTTGAAACTGAGATTTAATTGAAGATCAACTCTAAAATTCACTTCAATTAACCTAAGGAGAATTTGTAACATTAACGCAAACACTTAAAGGTCTATGCTACAAATGTGTTTTGACATCATTAAACCTAGGATCTGTTGTTGTTTCCCAGCGTTGTATCCTAGGGGAGAAATTTCATTCCACATATGTGAGTGTATATGATCATTCCACTTTTTGTTATATTGGACGACACTCCACGAATGTGAAGTATATGGGAATGCTCTCATCGAACGATTACGCATTAGAGAACACTACTATGGATTGCACTTCAATGTACCATCGCATATATTTTCAAAGTCACCTATATGTTTCTACCCTTGCCATAGGTAATCGAGATGGCCTCCTTGTCTACCATGATACACTAAACACAACATTTGGGGAGATTTCCTCCATGTACGTCAAGTCCTTGGTTTGCCAAGGTGTATATTGCAATTTACTGTTGCTTCGTAAACCTTTCTCCTAGTATAACCCTTTGTTTTATTTTGTGTTGTTAATTTATAAAATTAATTAATTAACCATGGAACTACATCCTCCCCATGAAACAAATCCTTAGTAAATATTAGGTTGAGACTAATGGAAAAATTTCCTGAATCCACCAGTCAAGGAAACCCCTCTTATGAGAATCTTGGTCCTTTTCCTTCTTTTCTAAAATATTGGTCCTCCTCATATGTGTAGGTTTTAACACTGTATAGAAATTGCCTGCATACAAATTCTAGAACACAGAAAATAAAAAATGCGAGATCATAACACATAAAACACATATACATAGAGATTTCCCCTGGATCCCAAAGCTGGGACAACCAACATGATTTTTCATTATGTTCCTTTCAATGTTACAATACATATTTATACATGTCGAAGAATCCAATACCATGGATCAAAAGCCATCGCATCCAAAACCATGGCCAAAAACCATCGCATCGAAAACCATTTATGAAAAACATGCACAAAACCATAGGTAGGTCTGCCCAACCTAATATAGGGTCCAAAACTTGCACCCTCAAACCCCTGTGACTCCTCTCGCTATGTAATCGGCACAATGAAGGGTGGGCTCCACCCCACCTCTAACCCCGGGTTAACTACATGGGCTAGTCATGGAAAGAATATAACACAACCCAACATTCTCCCACTTGTTGTTTTCATTCCACAGGGGGCCACAGGAGAGCTTAGTCATTTATCCAACCCTGCAATGCCCATTGTTTCTCTACACCAAGGGAACTTCTCATAGCTCACAGATTTGGTCAATGCATCTGCAATATTCTTGAAAGTGTCCACCTCTACCTACAACACCTTTTTGTCTTCTATCATTTCCCTCACAAAGTGATACTAAACATCAATGTGCTTTGTCTTTGAATGATATGCAGGGCTCTTTTCCAAGAAGATTGCACTTTGGCTGTCACAGTCTATCCTTATAGATCCCTGTACTAACCCCATACCTGAACACAATCTCTGCAACCAAACTACTTCCTTGCTTGCGTGAGTGGTTGCCATGTATTATGTCTCTGTAGTTAATAGTGCCACTACAGATTTTTTCTTACTCATCCAACTGACTGCACCTCCAAATAGGTTAAACACATACCCACTTTTAGATCTTCTCTGATCCATATCTCCAATGTAGTTTGCATCAACAAAGCCATGAATATCCAACACTTTGTCCAATCTTGGAATTCCCTAGTAGCACAAACCATAATCCCTAGTGCCACGCTAATACCTAAAAACCTGCTTCACTGCTATCTAGTGCTCCTTCCCTGGTTTTGATATAAACATGCTCAATACTCCCACTGCATGTACAATCTCTGGTCTAGTACAGACCATCGCATACATTAGGCTACCGATTGCACTTGCATATGGAACACGGGACATGTCCTCTTCCTCTTCTTGTGTCTCAGGACACTGTTCAGTAGATAACTTTACACCTACAGGAATAGGAAACTTCACTAGTTTACTATCCTACATATTAAACCTTTGCAATATTATCTTGACATACTTCCTCTAGTTTAACTAGAGCTTCCTCTTCGTCCGATCTCTTTTAATTTCCATGCCAAAAATATAGTTTGCAACACCAAGAACTTTCATGTCGAATTTGGAGGACAAATGGGTCTTAAAATCTTGGATAATTTCCATCATTTCCAATGATCAACATATCGTCCACATACAAGACTAGATAAATAACATCCTCACCAATTAATTTAAAATACACACACTGATCTGCTTTTCTTCTGGTGAAGGCAAGTTCCTGTATAAATGTATCAAATTTCTGATAC
Organism: Pinus tabuliformis; assembly: GCA_031772625.1. Taxonomy (NCBI): domain Eukaryota; kingdom Viridiplantae; phylum Streptophyta; class Pinopsida; order Pinales; family Pinaceae; genus Pinus; species Pinus tabuliformis. The sequence goes on along the minus strand of CM062818.1, from coordinate 338,678,002 downwards.
CACATCCTTGGTGACTGTGTTAACCCATATAGAGACTTCTTTAACTTGCATACCAATTTTTTCTTACCCTTCACCGCAAAGCCTTCATGTTTCTTCATGTAGATCTCCTCTTCCAAATACCCATGAAGAAATTTTGTCTTCACATCCATTTGTTCTACCTCAAAATCAAAAGAAGCAGCAACAAATAAAAGTAATATAATAGAAGTTACGTTGGCAACAGGAGAAAAAATGTCACCAAAATCAATTCTGACACCTGGGAATAATCTTTTGCTACCAACCGAGCTTTGTATTTCTCCACCTTTCCTTCTATATTTGTCTTCTTCTTGAACACCCATTTGCAGCCAATGGGTTTCCTTCTAGCGAACAACTCCGCTAGATCCAAAGCCTGATTTTTGTGCAAAGATGTCATCTCATGAACCATGGCCTATTTCCATAGTTTTCCATCCTCTAAGTCTATTGCTTCCTTCACAGTTCTGGGATCACCATTAGTAATAGGTAAATCAAAATTTGAGGGGAAAGCAGATGGACTATACGTTTCTAGTTGCCTCTTTTCTTGAACTGATCTTCTCACACCTAGAGTTTGTGGCTCTTCATTTTCTGATTCCTCCTCCTTTAGCTCAAACTCTAAATTCTCGGGTTCCTTTGGTTGGACTTCATGTTTAATAACATCTTTCACCTCTCTGAACACCACATCTCAGTTGTACACAACATTCCTTATTACTGGGTTCCAAAGCTTATAACCCTTTATACCATCCTTATACCCAATAAAGATGCACTTTTCAGATTTACTATCCATCTTGGTTCATTTTTCCTTTGGAAAATGTACATATGCATCACATCCAAATACCCTCAGATGCTAAAGAGAGGGTTTCTTACCAGTCCATACCACTTGTGGAGTCTTATCCTCCAATTCTGAAGAAGGTGATCTATTGACCAATTAACATGTTGTCTCCACCCTATCTGCCAAGAATTCTTGTCCTAACCCGTCACCACTGAGCATGCTTCTTGCCCTTTCCATCAACGTCTTGTTCATTCTTTCTACAACTCCATTTTTCAAAGGTGTATATAGAGTAGTCTTATGCTGTGCTATACCACACTTCTTACATAATTCTTCAAATTCCTTACTAAAAAACTCTCCACCATTATCTGTCCTCAACACCTTTATCTTCTTCTCTATCTGGTTTTCCACCAGAGCCTTAATTTCTTTAAACCTGTCAAATACTTCACATTTCTTCTTAAGGAAATATATCCATGTATTCCTTGAGAAGTCATCTATAAATTAAACATAGTACATAGACTTACCTAGTGATGGAACCTTCACAGGTCCAAACACATCACTATACAGAAGCTCTAATATCTATTTTGCCCTCTTACCACCAGAGGGGAAACTTACCCAATTCTGCTTCCCATATACACAATTTTCACAGAAATCGAAATCCAGAGAGCTATTTCTCATACATTTATCATGAAGTATTCGAAGTCCCTTCTCTCCAATGTGTCCAAGCCTTTGATGCCACAACATGGTCTTCTCTCCAGAGACCACTAGACTTTCTGCTCCACTTTCAAGAACCACAGAACTATTGCACCCATCAACAGCAGTGCTATCTTGCAGCTTGTACAGAGTTCTAATTTTAACTCCCTGTATCAATACTAGTGCTCCCCAAACCATCTTGTAGGTATCCTTCTCGATCACCATTTTTACACCTGCATCATCCAGCTTGCTTACAGAAACTAGATTTCTGGCCAGTGCAGGAAAATGTAGAACACCTGAAAGTGTTCTAACCCTTCCACCTTATAGCTTCAACTTTACTTTTCCGCAACCAACGATTCTAGACTTCCTATCATCCCCTAAGAAGATATCACCATCATCGTATTTCTCATACTCGCAAAACCACTCTTTATGGTGAGTGAAGTGAAAGGTTGCACCTGAGTTAATCAACCATGCCTCATCACCTACATGTGTAGTTGAAGAATCCAAGTACAAATCCCCACCTTAATCCGAGGTGGTTTTTGCCTCTGTAGAGGGAGCATCATCAGATCACTTTCCTTTATAAGGAACTTTAGATTTATAGTCCCTTTTGAGTGCCCTTCCTTTGTGCATTCCCATCACACCACCTTTATAGGTTTTCTTGGAGATTTAGATCTCCCTCTAGATTTAGATTTTCCACTCGATGACTTATTTTTGTTCCTATTCTGGGACCATCCTTGTATAGACAAGGCATCACCATTCTGGCTCTCGATAGTTTTCCATCTCATCTCCACTCTTAGCAAGGATGAGACTATTCCATCAAACTGCAAGGTAGTTTCATTGCTACCTATTGCAATAACCAGACTATCCAACGAATCTGGTAGAGAACACAACAAATTAATACACTTATCTTCATCTGAAATTTTGATATCAGTAGATGATAACTAACTTACCATAGTATTTAATGCATTCAGATGCTCTATCACCGAGTCTCCATCTTTCATCCTCAGGTTATACATCGTTTTCTATAGGAAATGTTTATTGATCAGAGACTTAGATTGGTACAGAGTCCCTAAATTGTCCCACAAAGCGTTTGTGGTAGCTTCCCCAGTATTGTTGTGTGTGGAGCATGATTGTTCAGAGGTCTTTGTTTCAGTTGGATGTATACCCCAGGAATTTTTGTACACCCCTCCATGCAGGGGGGACTTGTCCCCAGGCGCGGGGGCCTATCCCCCCGGCTGGGGGGTCTGGGGGCCAGCGGTCCCCCGGCGGTGGCTCGGGGGCAGCGCCCCCGAAGCCAAAAATAAATGTAAAATTTCCTTGTAAAAGTATAGTAATTTCTAGTCAATCTAGGCCGTTCATTAGGCGGATGATCTGACGGTAGAACTTATGTTTAGTTTAGGGTTTTTTGCCCTAGAAGGCAACCCCTCTCTTTGTATGAGGGCATTGTATTTGAGGCTGTTTTGATAGATGTGTATTCTGTGAGCGAGAAACAGAGAGCTGAGACTATGAGAGACGACAGAGGATATTACAACGGATTTGTTGTAGGTTGTATCTCTTCATTTTGCTGGATAATAGGAAAGAAGGACTGGTTGTTCTGGGTGGACGTAGCCCAAACTGGGTGAACCACTTATATCTGTGTCTCTCTTGTTTTGTGCATTTTCTGTGTTTATATTTCTGCAATATTTTATGTGTTCCATTGCTCTGTAATATCTAATTTTCTAACAACTGGTATCAAAGCTGAAGGTATATTTGGATGATAAACTTGCAGGAAAGAAGGGTTCCTGGTTGGAGTGGGAGCGATGGCGAAAGATGGTAAGTTTAGGGTCGAGAAATTTAACGGCCAAAACTTCTCGCTCTGGAAGATGCAGATGGAAGATTATCTGTATCAGAAAGATGTATACCTACCATTGGGTGGAAAAACAAAGATGCCGACGGGTATGAAAGACGAAGAATGGAACCTTCTCGATAGAAAGGCACTCGGAACAATACGGTTGTGCCTTGCTGCGTCAGTTACCTTCAACATTTCGAAGGAAAACACGACAGAGGGTTTGATGAAGACGTTGTCGAAACTATATGAAAAACCCTCGGCCTCAAACAAGGTATTTCTTATGAAACAGTTATTTAATATGAATATGTCGGAAGGTAAATCTGTTACAAACCATTTAAATGATTTTAATACAGTTACAAGTCAATTAAGTTCTGTAGGGGTAAACTTTGATGATGAAGTTAGAGCTCTGTTATTCTTGTGCTCATTACCAGAAAGTTAGAATGGTTTGGTAATGGCCATTAGTAACTCCGTTTCTGGATCTAGCACTTTAAAGTTTGATGATGTTGTCGGTGCTATCCTTAGTGAGGAAATGCGACGGAAAAGCTTCGGTGAGACATCGGGAAATGCTTTGAGTGTAGAGTCTAGAGGAAGAAAAATGGAAAGAGGAAAGAGCTCAGGATATCGCAGTAAATCAAGGAAAGGCAGATCCAAGTCTAGATCGGGGATAGTGTGCTGGAAATGTGGAAAGAAAGGACACCTAAAGAAAGACTGTAGATCTCGGAAGGGAAAAGAAGGAGATGCACATCAAGAAAACAATCATGAAGCAAATGTGAAAGGTGAGGTGTTACAAGATGCTTTGATTCTTTCTTTCGAAAATATTACTGATTCATGGGTGGTAGATTCAGGGGCTTCATTCCATGCCACACCTGATAAGAAATACTTTCATGACTACGTTCAAGGAGATTTTGGACAAGTTCGTCTGGGTGATGATAAACCTTGTAAAATCGTTGGAATGGGTAAGGTTCTTGTAAAACAACAGAATGGAAACCAATGGATATTAAAGGAGGTAAGGCATGTTCCAGATCTAAAGAAAAATCTGATTTCAACAGGGCAGTTAGGCGGTGAAGGTTGTGTACAACTTTCACAGATGAAGCTTGGAAGGTCACTAAAGGAGCCTTGGTAATAGCAAAAGGCGAAAAGGTTGGTACATTGTATTTATGCAATGGTATTTCTAACTCTGTTAATGCTTTAACTTCCAAAGGAGCAGATGCAGCATTATGGCATCATAGGCTCGGACACATGAGTGAAAAGGGGATGAAGATTCTTCACTCAAGGAATTTGTTTCCAGGTTTGAAGAATGTTGATTTGGACTTCCGTGAGAACTGCATTTATGGAAAACAGAAGAGAGTGAGATTTCTCAGAGTTGGGAAAGAAAAGAAGAACAAAAAATTAGAGCTTGTGCATATAGACGTATGGGGACCTACTCAGGTATCATCTCTCGGTGGCTCTCGTTATTATGTTACTTTTATTGATGATGCAACTAGAAAAACTTGGATTTATTATAAGAATAAATCTGATGTATTTGATACTTTCAAGAAATGGAAAGCTTTGGTTGAGATTGAGACAGGAAAGAAATTGAAGTGTCTTAGATCAGACAATGGAGGTGAATATTGCAGCAAAGAGTTTGATAGGTACTGCTTAGAGCATGGAATTCGCAGAGAGAAGACAGTTCTAAGAACACCACAAGAAAATGGTGTGTCAGAAAGGATGAACAAAACAATCATAGAGCGTGCAAGGTGCATGAGATTGCATGCAGGATTGCCTTTACTGTTTTGGGCAGATGCTGTAGATACTGTTGTTTATCTAATAAACAGAGGACCTTCAAGTTCCTTGGATGGTGGTGTTCCGGAGGAAGTATGGACAGGTAAAAAGGTAAACTACCCTTTTTTAAAGTCTTTTGGTTGTGAGGCCTTTGTCCATATTGATAAAGAAAATAGAACAAAGCTTGAGGCAAAGTCAAAGAAATGTACTTTTATTGGATATGGTGTTAATGATTTTGGTTATCGCTTATATGATTATGAAAATCACAAAATCATTAGGAGCAGAGATGTAATATTCAATGAAAAGGTCTTGTATAAGAATCAGTTGCAGGAAAAGAAGCAAGAGAAAGAAAACAAGGAATACGCAGTTCTTGACGAAATCACTGAAAAAGTAAAGGTGCCTGAAAATAATAATAATAAAAAACCACAACAACAGCAACCACCACAACAGCAACAGGCACCCCAAACACCCGAAAGTGGTGTTAGAAAATCTACCAGGATAAGTAGACCCCATGAACGTTACTCTCCTCCATTATATTATTTATTGTTGACTGATTCTGGTGAACCTAAATGTTATGAAGCAGTGCAGGTAGAAACCAGGAAGAAGTGGGAGCAAGCCATGAAAGAAGAGATGGACTTCTTAGCACATAACCAGACTTGGGACTTAGTCAGGTTGCCTGCAGGTAAAACAGCATTGTAGAATAAATGGGTTTATAGGCTGAAGGAAGAAGATGGAGGAAAACAGAGGTATAAAGCTAGACTTATGGTGAAGGGGTTTGCACAGAAGAAAGGTATTGATTTTGATGAAATATTTTCTCCTGTTGTTAAAATGACTTCAATCAAAACTATTTTAAGTCTTGTAGCAGCTGAAGATTTGCATCTTGAGCAGTTAGATGTAAAGATAACCTTTCTCCATGGGGATTTGGAGGAAGAGATATATATGCAGCAGCCACAAGGATATGAGGTGAAAGGGAAGGAGAAACTAGTGTGCAGGTTGAAGAAGAGCTTGTATGGCTTAAAACAGGCTCCAAGGCAGTGGTATCTAAAATTTGACAAGTTTATGTCTGAACAAGGTTATACTAGATGTCACTTTGATCATTGTGTTTATTTGAAAAAGCAAAATGATGGCATCTATGTTATATTGTTATTGTATGTAGATGACATGCTTGTTGCAGGATCTAACATGCAGGAAATAAATGTGCTCAAAAGGAAATTGGCAAATTCATTTGCAATGAACGATTTGGGAGCTGCAAAACAAATCCTTGGTATGAGAATAACTAGAGACAGGAAAAATCGTAAATTAACATTGTCTCAGAATGAGTACATACAAAAGGTGTTGAAAATATTTAACATGCACAATGCAAAACCAGTTAGTACACCTTTTGCTAGCCATTTCAAACATAGCAAGGAAATGTTCCCAAAGACCCAAGAAGACATGGATTATATGTCTAAAGTTCCATATGCATCAACAGTTGGAAGCTTAATGTATGCAATGGTCTGCACAAGGCCTGATATTGCACATGCAGTGAGAGTTGTAAGTAGGTACATGAACAATCCAGGAAAGGAACATTGGATGGCAGTGAAATGGATTCTCAGATATTTGAAAGGTACCACAAATCAAGCATTATGCTTTGGTGGTTCAAACATCTGCCTACAAGGATATGTTGATGTAGATATGGCAAGTGATAGATATAACAGGAGGAGCACTATAGGATATGTATTTACTGTTGGAGGAACAGCTGTCAGTTGGGTTTCAAAAATCCAAAGTGTTGCTGCACTTTCAAAAACAGAAGCAGAGTATGTTGCTGCTACAGAGGCTAGTAAAGAAATGATTTGGTTACAAATGTTTATGGGTGAATTGGGTAAGGAGCATGATATGAGCACGTTATACAGTGATAGCCAAAGTGCCATTCATCTTGCAAAGAACTCATCATTTCATTCCAGGACTAAAAATATACAGCTCAAGTACCATTTCATACGATCAGTGTTGGAAGATCGAGAGTTGAAGCTGGAAAAGATACACACTAGCCAGAATCCTGCAGATATGCTAACAAAAGTTATAACTAGGGAGAAACTGAGAACATGCTCAGTTTCAATTGGTCTTCAAGGATGACGATGAAGATGAGAAATAGCCAGGTCCAAAGAGGAGTCATTGTCCAGCAAATGAAGCAGTGGTGGAGTTGCTACAATCATTCTCCAAGTGGGAGATTGTTGTGTGTGGAGCATGATTGTTCAGAGGTCTTTGTTTCAGTTGGATGTATACCCCAGGAAGTTTTGTACACCCCTCCACGCGGGGGGGTGCGAGGGGGACTTGTCCCCCCCGCAGGGGTCCGGGGGCTCGGGGGCAGCGCCCCCGAAGCCAAAAATAAATGTAAAATTGCCTTGTAAAAGTATAGTAATTTCTAGTCAATCTGGGCCGTTCACTAGGCGGATGATCTGACGGTAGAACTTATGTTTAGTTTAGGGTTTTTTGCCCTAGAAGGCAACCCCTCTCTTTGTATGAGGGAATTGTATTTGAGGCTGTTTTGATAGATGTGTATTCTGTGAACGAGAAACAAAGAGCTGAGACTGTGAGAGAAAACAGAGGATATTACAACGGATTTTCTGTAGGTTGTATCTCTTCATTTTGCTGGATAATAGGAAAGAAGGACTGGCTGTTCGGGGTGGACGTAGCCCAAACTGGGTGAACCACGTATATCTGTGTCTCTCTTGTTTTGTGCATTTTCTGTGTTTATATTTCTGCAATATTTTATGTGTTCCATTGCTCCGTAATAGATAATTTTCTAATAGGATGAGACTATTCCATCAAAGTGCAAGGTAGTTTCATTGCTACCTATTGCAATAACCAAACTATCCCACGAATCTGGTAGAGAACACAACAAACTAATACACTTATCTTCATCTGAAATTTTGATATCAGTAGATGATAACTAACTTACCACAGTATTAAACGCATTCAGATGCTCTATCACCGAGTCTCCATCTTTCATCCTCAGGTTATACATCGTTTTCTATAGGAAACGTTTATTGACGAGAGACTTAGATTGGTACAGAGTCCCTAACTTGTCCCACAAAGCGTTTGTGGTAGCTTCCCCTGATACATTCAACAATATTGAATCTGAGACAGACAATCGTATTGTGCTCTTTTCCTTCTAATCCAACTTCTTCCATTCTTCATCAGACACTCCCGTTGGTTTAGTACCCAGATCTACTATGATCCACTGATCTTTATCCACCAATAGATCCTCCATATTGAGTTTCCACAACTCAAAACTCTAACCATTAAATTTCTCTATCTCTATCTTTCCACTGCTTGCCATCTTCTTTCACTACCATAATTGATCCCGTAGATCTCCCTCTGAACATGGTATACCATAGGCCTGAGTGAAGCCCCTCAGCAACAAAGGCGTCCCCTTGAAACCAGAACAACTCTAATACTAGATGTAGGTTTTAATCTCGTATAGAAATTACCTGCATACGAATTCTAGAACACAGAAAATAAACAATGCAAGAACATAAAACATAAAACACATATACACAGAGATTTTCCCCTGGATCCCAAAACCAGGACAACCAGCTTGATTTTTCATTATGTTCCTTTTAATGTTACAATACATATTTATACATGCCGAAGCATCCAAAACCATGGGCTGAAAACCATCGCATCCAAAACCATGTGCAAAAAACACATAGAAAATCATAGGTAGGTCCGCGCATAGAGAGGGGTTACTAGAACCCCTCAAACCCCCTGTGAGTCCCCTCACTATTCAATTGGCACAATGAAGGAGGGTCTCTACCTCCCTTCTAATCCCTGAGTTAACTACGTGGGATAGCCATAGAAAGAATATAACACAACCCAACAATATGAAAATGTTGTCGCTTCCCTGATTTACCATTGGTTTGCCAGTTTGGTTGTTTTTGACACATATGGTTCTAAATGGAAAAAATGATTCCTAGCCAAGTTCTCCTCCACCTGAACATATCAACATCAACTTCATCCTAAAATTGACCCTTTTCCTTCTTCACATGTTCAGTCTTGTTCCTCTTCTTCATCTTTGTGATATGAAAGCCTCAATGTTAGTAACGAGGTGGATAGGAAGAAGAACAAAATGAAGATTACGAAGAAGAAAAATAAGTGGGGGGACAACTAAGAAACCATTGCCATGAATGAAACTATTACGGAGGAACCTTACAATCAACAACACAAAGTTAAAGTACCTTGCATGCTTTGTAAGAGTTACCACATTCTTAGAGATTGTCTTGGTATTCCGAAGGTATTGTAATTGTGGTATACATGCTAACATCATCCATTGTCATAATCCTCTTGAGATAATGCTGGTGATAAACCATCCAATAGTGATATAAAGGTCCATGGGAAACAGGGTAAAGTTAAGTTTCCCTATATGTTATGTGAAGGTAATCATCCTATTCACCTTTGTCCTTATATGGATGAAGCCTCAAAAGTGTTGGAAAACATTATAGCTTCTCAGCCTCATCTTTCGGTTGCTTATCATAAGATTTCTCTCACTGCTCCACTAGTTGATGAAGTGATTGAGTAGAATGTGAATCCAATCAATCCCCCTTTCTCTCTAAATGTGAATCCCATGAGTCTGTTCCTGACCAACCATTGGTTGAGAAAATGGTTGAATCGATTCCACCTTGAGTTGATCATACCTTTCTCATAACGAGTGAAGTTCATACCACTCAGGTTCTTCTCATTTCTTCAATTTCCAATGAACTGGGGGGGAATCCTCCCATTCCCACAACACTAGAGATTTGTTCTCTCGTTCCCATAGCATAAGAGGGAAATTATCCCATTCCCATGGTACCCGCTCAAAGTAGTTTGACCACTTGTTTTGATTGGAGTCGACTCGAAGGATATCATTTTCCAACTTACGTTCCCATCCAGTTCATAGTATAGGCTTATAATGGGGTCATAACTATAATAATCATAGATTAAGGTGAATCTATTAGTATTATGTCCTCAAATACTTGGTAAGATTCAGGTCCTCCGCATCTTGTACCTGTTACCTAGAATTTGTTGGACTTTAACAAAGGAACTAGTCAACTATTAGGGAGCCTTCCTATGTTTCCTATTACTTTGTGAGGAAAGACTATTTATATTGATGTGATGGTAGTCCTAGTCCCTTTGTGTTTTAATTTACTCTTTGGGAGTAACTATGTTTATGTCATAGGATATCTTGTCTCTTCACTCTTTCGTGTGATGTGTTTCTCGCATGAAGGAAGAATCATGACTATTGACCAAATTTCATTTTTTGGTCATAATTTGACTCCCAATTAACGAGATTCCCTAAATGGTCCTTATATGCAAGTTGTATCTTCCCCACCATAGGTTAATTATGTGGCAACCTATCCCATTCACGTACCTATTAATGAAGATGTGACGTTCATTGTTTTCTCAACTTCTTTCGACCTAGATCCAGTAGGTGATATGGTGAATGAATTATAGGGGGAATTAGGGCATGATATTTCCATTGGATTCCTTGATATATATCCCTTCCATAATTTTTTTCTCCCATATGATAAAAACCTCTTGGAAGCCATGGACTTCTATGGGTCATGATCAAGGTACTGAAGCAGGGTTCCTTTTCTTGTGTCAAGCTCCTTAAAAAATGAAATACATTCCTAGAGTAGAGTTCCTTATCTTGTGTTAAGCTCCTTAAAAAATGAAATGAGGTTGATGAATAAAAAATTCCTTTGTTATTTCAAGCTCCTTAAAAAATGAAACAAGGTGTTAGAGCGTAATTCCTTGTCTTGTGTCAAGCTCATTAAAAAATGAAATAAGGTACCTCGAGAAAAGTTTATTTTCTTATGTCAAGCTTGCTAAAATATGAAAGAAGGTGTCATGAGAATAGTTCTTTTCCTTTGTCAAGTGAGTTAATAAATGAAACATATACCCTTCCAGTTTGAGTCTTTGATTAGATCTTATAAATTCCCCGTCGAGTCTTTCACTTGATCTCCTAAAGGAAAATTCATTGCATGCTCCTGTTAGTCACCAGTAGTCTACCTAGGTGAATGAAATGAATCTTAGGGGGCATGTACCTCGAATTGAGTCATTATTTTGGGGTCATGCAAACTTATTCCAAGAATATTTTTTTCTCTGTTTCAAGCTTGCGTAAAAACGAAACCACTTTCAAGCATAGTTTCCCATGTTTCAAACCTTTGTAAAAATGAAACCATTCTCATTTTATCTCATGTGATTTTCATTTTTATCAAATTTTCTATGCCATATGAGCTTTGGTTTTCTCATTCCATCATCACCATCTTCTTGGTTGATCATATGATTTCGCTTGGTTATTTTACCCTTCCTAGAGGAACCATTGCAATGAGTGGTCTTATTAGCCAACTTCTTGATCTTTGCATGTTTTGAGTAGTTTCATAATGACTGGAACTAAATTCTACCTTTATACCACTTGTTCCACCAGGAGGAGTCCTCTTTAAGCTCTTTTCACTTCCATAAACTTGAAAAGATTTTTGAGCACTTGTCTTTTCGAACTCGTTAAAGTAAATGAAAAGCCATATTTAGTATAGTAGGAAAGTTAGTATTGTAAATAAATAAATGAAAATAGTAAAGAGAAAAATATGTCCTTTTGTGAAAACCACCTTGTCTTGTGCAACTGCGTAGGGATTTTTCTTGAAAACCAGGTAACTGGCAGGAAACGTTCCCAATAAAGTTTGTAAATTTGTATTAGTTTTTCGAATCTTGTATCCTTCAAGTCATTATTTCTTGTACTCATGTTGGTTGATGTGGGATCCCTTAAGGCCCACCGGTCAACAAGCCTTGCCCCATCGACTACAGCAAATTATCTAAGACCAAGCTTAGTGTTAGATAACGTATCTGAGAGCCTACATGCCTTAATGGCAGGTACCCTTGTCATATACTAAGGAAATACATCAATGTTTCTTGGTGGATGAATTTTGCAGTCCATTCGACTTTGAAAAATCTATTCATGGCTAGCAGAATGTACCTAGTGCCCTGATTCCCATTGAAATCAAAGGTGTGATATATCGCATTGGTTAATGTCATCCTCAATGGTAGGTAATCCAATGATTCTTGCTTATGTTTGACATTGAAACCATTTATTCACATATGAAAGATTTCACATGGGTGTGTGATGATTGAAGACTATATTTTTTTTAAATCTCAAGATAGGTTTGCAACAGTTTAGATTTTTGTATTAGCATTCCCATCATCATTTGCAACAGTAGTCACATTTCCTCAATTGTTTGGGGACATACAACTCCTCAGGAATGGGGTATAAGGGAACTTTAATTTCATCCTTCAACACTTTAGTTCATCCTTCATCCTTCGGCCTCCTTCAGCAGATCAGACTAGAAGTCACATCATCTCCAGTCATTCCATCCTCCAATTCATCTTGTAGCACCAAGTGCATCAACAACAAACATAAATCTTGAGGTAAATTTGGCTTATGATTCTCTAATTCATTATAAGGTTAAAGAATCTTAATGATTCACTACTTCTCATTCCATGCATTTCATCTTTCATAAACCATTATCCTTCTATTTCCTTCCATTCATTACACATATACTCTAATTACAAGACCACGTAATAAGGAAAGGTCTTATGGTGCATTAGTAAAGGCAGTCTCTATAGTGTCTTCTCCAAGAATTCCATTCACAAGATGAAGTCATTCTTGCCATAAAATATTAAAGGAAACTACCTATAGATATTTGTCTTGCGAAGACAGAGTATGCAAGCACCCATTCACCATCTCCATCACGACCTCATTTCATCCATCATCTCTCCCTCATCCATTCATTTCTTGTCCGCAATTTGTATTTCTCTAAAATTAGTATGATACGTTAATATGAAGAGTTTTGCCCCACAAGAACTAGCACCTCCAAGTATTCAAGCAGTCTTGCCCCACAAGAACCAGCACCTCCAAATATTCAAGCAATGTTGCTCCACAAGAACCAACATATACAAAAAAATGTTAGAATTTGTCATTGAACAAGAGAAATTTTTGCATGAGGAGATGCAAACCCTTGGGAATGGGGGGATGTTCGGCCTCGAATATGCCCATTTTTCCATCATACAAAACCATTATTCATAACCCAAATTTTGATTATCTAATTAATAAAATTTCATTCTTGTAATAATTTAAGTTTTTTTGTAGTATTCATGGGGTCCCTTAACAACCATTTAGGATAGTTATTTAGTTTTAAATAAAATGACTAGTTCTAACAATTAATTAATTATTTAATATCTTTGCCCTAGTTATTGGTCGAGTTAGTTGTAGCTGAGATCCAGTCCATTGTATCCATTTCATTTGGTCAAAAGTAGTTGTTTGTTTCTAGCCATTTGAATGACTGGTCTCGCTATTTAACTTGTTGCCATGATTTAGTTCTGCAACTTTTCCTAATGATGAACCACACTTGCTGGTTCGAAACACGTCGACAAATGGATTTTGATGTGATTATCGCCAAAAAACATGTTCGTAAACCTTTACACTCATTTCACACCATAATTCCATCTCTTATCGCCAATTCATATCCTACAGTTCATGGTTGATTATCATTAGTTATTTTATCTTTTATATGATTAGAGATGATTTAGTCATGATTTAATAATGGAAATTTTTGTTAAGTTCATTTTCATAGTGTTCCATTGCCAAAATTCTTCACAAGCATGTAGGTGAAAATATATAATTTGGAGCTTTGACATCTTGGCATGCTTCTAGGGAACACCGAGGATGTTTGTTGTCCAACTGACGTTATAGAACCTTCCAATGAGTTGGATTACACCCAGGTCAGACATGTGGTGCTCTAGAAGAAAATCAACAAATCTTCTTAAAATCTGCACAGATTTCAAAATGCCAAGTTTGACCTTGATTTGCATGTAGCTGGAGGTGAATATGGAAAATATGAGAAAATGGGGCTTTTTAATAAATATAAAAAACTATCTATAAAAAACCTATTCTCAAGATTCTCTTTGGTTGAAAAGTTACACGCATATCTTTAAGACGGTTTCATAAAAAAACATTGTTTTTCCATAATTCTAGAATCTTGCAAAAAGAGCCAAACAACCAATTTCGGACATGATTTCTGAGGATATGGAGTTGAATGAGATAAATATAAGATATGTTTTTGTTTAAAATATGAAATTTTAGGTTCCCTCCAAACCATTTTCCAAAATTCACCATAGTTAGGAAGACATGCCAATATCTTTGAGGCCAATTTGTTAAAAATTTGCAATTTTCTAAAATTAAGGAAAGTGACAAATTCTCCTTGTAAATTTTATAAATGGTTTAGCCATGGCCTGTTTGATGGAGGGAAAGGATAGAACAAAAGAAAGGACTATTGTAATATGTTTTTGTCTTGCCTCAGAAGGACCAACAAGGTTGTAGGCATATGAATTTCTATTTTAAAATTTAAAACAATTCTCATTCTGCACTCAATTTCCTACAAGTATTAATGTGTTTTTGATTTCTAAAAGAGTATTGCGTTAATTTAAACTTTCTTTGGGAGTAGCAAGAGATCACCACCGCCTGGATGCAAGCTTTGTAAACATCACAAGATAAAGGTAGCATGTTTGATTTAGATCTAGGTGTAGGGATTTTATTTTGAAAGAATTTGTTAATTAGATATCATAATTTCGATTATGTACTTAAGACTATAATTATTTTTATTGAAATTAAATAGACATATCATATTCAACTCGTTGCAAACTACTGAATTGTCTTGATCAATGATTGTATTGCATGAATAATCCCTTTGTTACATGTTTAAGATTGGAACACTCAAAGGTGCTTCGTAATTGGATAAACAATAGATCGATAACTCTATTCCTTTTAAATATGAATTGAAATCAATTCCGTACCTTACTGATTCACTATATTTACTTGAAACATTGTGTTTTGACAATCAAGTATTTCAAAGCAATGCAACGAGACCATCAAATCATTGTTCCAAGTTGTAGTTTCGTTTTGAAATTCATTATAATTGTAATTAGTTATTGGTAGAACCATTAGCCAATGTGCTTATGTTTGAATGATTTCTTGAGCTTGATTAAAGTAATGTAAGGATAAAATAGTTTCTTATTTCAAAGTCTTTTAAATCTGAAAACATGTCAATTAGAACCTCAGTTTACTTAGTTTCTTTTGAAGCAATTGTAGAGTGATGTTAGAGGTTAAATTTTGAATTCTTATTGATTTGTGTGATCCTAGGAATTAGATTTCACCATTGCCTTAGTTTAAGATCATTTGAGTGAAAGTGAATTATGTTTGATTAAGATTTAACATAAGTTTGATGTATTTTTGAGTTAGTCTCTATTGATTTAAGATTATTGCATTTATATTAAATAGATCTTAGTATTTGATTTAATATTTCCATTATTTAGATTAAGATTAAAATTGTTTGAATGATAATTAGTTTTGTTTGATTTATTGTTTGAATTGCAGTTAAGTTTTACTTGCATTGAAATTAAGTATGATTGATTTTATTTACTTAGATTGAGATTGAAATTGTTTATTTTCATTATGTACTTAATTCAATAGGAATTTGATGTTAGTTTAGATTAGATGCTCTCATCCTATGTTACATGTGCTTGTGCCTCTAAGTCTCACAACCCCAGATTGATAATTTAATATTGGAATTATAACACATATAATTTCCCCAACGATGACAATGGTTCTCAAAATACTTCTAGTACAATCTATGAAGTTTGAAAAGATGTCCTGAAGTCGAACACTCATAGAATAATTCATTCGAAGGTCAATGATGAGAATATGTCAACAAAGGTTAGAAACCTACCTTAAGGCATGCATGCTCCATGGTACTAAAGAAGGTTTCTAGATCAACGTTTTGGATAATGAACTAACATTGATAGGAAGCGATGCATCGCGGGAGGGCCTACAAAAAGGAAACACATGTCAAGTTTTAAAGGGAAAATTTGGAGTAATCTAGGACTGATGTAGAGATGGATGATGTGATTGTAGGCTACAAATTGCAATGTAATTTTTACTGAGGTTGAACTTCTCTTGAATATTTTGGCGGCACGACATTTTATATTGGTATCTTTTGACTAAAAAATAATACCCAAAACCAACTGAAGACATTCAATGAGGTATGATTAGCTTTGAGACAAATGGATTTCCCAAGTCGGACACAAAGGTGATAGAGTGTCTTGTTCAAGAGTGACATACTGACTTTTGTAATGAAAAAACAAACATTATTTCTGAATTTCCCTTCATTGTTATGGGTAACTAGCTCTTAATTTTTGTGCAAGATTGAGTAGGATAACATATGCTTGTCCTTTAAGCTCATCCTTCAGATAAGTCATTCAGAGTATTTTTAACAAACTCTAGGAAAGAGTGCTTTGGGTTTGTCATGATTGATAAGTTCTGCATTGTTTCAATTTTATGAGTCCAGCAAAGGCATAACTTGATGTCGATTTCACATTTAAAGAGTTTGAAAAACAAATGAAAAGAAAACTCATTTAGTTATTTCGACATAAAATTTAAAGATCCCAGAGAAAGTAAATCTCAATAGTTTTCATTTTTAGGGATTTAGGAGAAAAACATAAGTAGACTCTGAAATGTCCTTTTTCATAAATTTAGTCCCTCAAACCTAGAAAAGGGTAAAATAATGCAGGATAAAAATCTATTGACCATGATTAGACAATGTATACCTTTTAGGTAAATAGTCCACATGATCCGTAGAAGCGGTAAACTTATATCAAGTAGACATTTTTCATCTCCTTTAACGAGTTCGAAATAAACAAACATACTCGGCTATGTTTCCATGTTTTGAGAGTCAAAAAAGAGATTAAAGGTAACTTAGGGATTCCTCTTTTTCATAATTTTTAACGATTCCAAAAAAGTGATAAAAGTGTATGTTAGCCTCCTGTTGCAACAGGTGTTCATATTTCATGATTGACATTTTTACATGCCAAATATGTCATCTTTCATGCTGCAAGGTTCCATATTTCCAAAAGAGGCCAAAGAAAAGGCCATGAAAGTGTGCCAGTCCAAGTGCCACTGTTGTATTCCAATTTTGATGACTTAACCATTTTTGAAGAATGTTCTATAAAAGGGAGGGCCAAACAGTTTAATCTTGGCCCCCCTAGGTTTCAATTTCTTGTTTTAGAATATAGAGAATTGATATCTGACCAAACAGCTTAATCTTGGCAGATTTGTAGATAGGTAGAGAATCAAAGGAGCCCAACTGCTTAATCTGGGCCCTTGGCAGAAATAAGGGTAGACTTAGATAGGAGGGCAGTCAAAAGAAAAATTGTAAAGCAGGGTCTGCAAGTCTAAGTGCACCCACCCAAAAAGAAGAAAAAATGTTAGGAAGGTAGGCTGGGTAGGTAGCTGTGTGGTTGCAGAATCATGGCTTGTGATCCATTTCATGTTGTCAAATGTCATATTTATTCAGATCACAAGTTGAAGGCAGTTTTCATCTGGAGGAGCTCAAGATGGATATCTCTAACTTCCCCATTCTCCCTTATCCCCAAATCACTCACTAACTTCCCTGAAGAGGTCAAGATCTGCTTGATTCCTCTTAGTTTCATCATTTTCCATTATATTTGCCTGAGTAAAGGTCCTCTTTGCTTAGGAGTCCTGTTGTTTCACTCTATGAGTCACTTTTCCCCCAAAATAGCCTAAGGTCACATACTTAGCGCTTTCTGGTCACCTCCATATTAACTACTAATTCTATTATATAGCTCCCTATCTATCCCCCCTTCCCCTACTAAAACTATGTATAAAATTCCCCTATGTACATATTCCCCATCCCCGACACTATAGCCCTATTGTATAAGTTCTGGGAAATAACAGTCCATCTGGGGTTGTTAATTAGCCCATCCGTGTCCTGGAGTTACTCTGACATCTGGTCAGAATAACAACTAGTTCCCCTAAATCCTAACCCTAAAAAACCTATTTTTCCGCCTTTATTCTAAAGTTTTGCCTCTAAATATCTACCCCGGCATGCAAAACCCGCAAAAACCCACTTTCCTAAGGTTTTAAACCCCCCCCCCCCCCCCCCCCCCCCGCCATACAAAAAATTAAATATAGCAGGCGGGTCCCTGCCCTAAGCTTCCGTCACCTTACCTGTCTCGTCGACCGTTAGATCTGGCCTGCCCAAGATCTACGATGGGCGGGTGTTTTCTCGCACCAACAGCCCGAGGGTTAGCGTCCGGGAGTTCGGCGGTTTTACCGTCGTAATTGTGCCATGTGTCACCCTCCCAGGTGTGGCGGAGCCCCCTCCCCCCAAACCGCTTCAGTGCAAAGGCGGTGCGCTCGAAACCGCCAAACCGCCCTCCCCTGGGTGACATCAGCGCCACGTCCTCCGCCCAGTGACGTCATCATACCGCGTCATCTACTTGCGTCGGCCTCTTGCCACCATACTGCCAACTCACCATTTCCACGTCACTGCCACCGTGTACTGCCACATCACCGCCGTACTCGGTCCCACCCGCTGACGTCATGCTGATGTCATCAGCAAAAAAGGTGCGAAGGCGAAAATCGTGCTTAAGAAGCCCAAATTCAAATTCTGAGGCAGTTTTTCATGCACGATTAGCGCCTAGCGCTAATCGCGCATGGCTACGAGAAATGGGCCAAAGTGGAAAGACCCTCATCACGCAGCCCCCAACAAGCCCGAAAGGCGCAGAACGAGCCACTTTTCTTCGTGAAGCATTTAGAAAGGGGCAATCGCAGTTTTTAAAGCAACAGAGGGCCGAACAACGGCTATTAACTATTGATTTGACAATTTCATACATAGAGAAAGAGAGAAATGGCCCGATTCAACTGCGAAAGAGTATCAAAGGAAAGATGGAGCGACAAAGAGTATCAGTTGGATGTTTTAATCAAAATCTTCATTTCCCAAGGCAGCTTAGCATTGAATGGCCTCCAACAAAGTCAAATAAAGCGGTGTAAGCCCATTAAAGCTCTCAAATCATAGTTAAAGCATTTAAATCCGCCGAATAGCAATGGATCAAAGCCCAAAGCACAGTTATTGCAGAAACACTACACCAAGCCACCAAGGACAACACATCAACTCAGTTTTGATACGGCTACCCTCAGTGTAGCCCAAAGATATTTTCTTGCATTTATTTCTGGATAAGATTAGGTTAATGTAATCATTTTCTTTCAGACCTGTTTAGGTCAAGTTGTAATAGATAATTTTGGATATTTTTTCCCTATTTATACCACCTTCTAGATTGTTTTAAGGGTTGGTTGGTGGATAATCTAGAGGAGAGACTCGCACGGGATATCTGAAATGTTTTACTTAATCGAAGATTGCTGAAAAGATTTGGAGAAATGATTGTCTGCTCTGTGTCTAATGGTCTGAAGAATTGAATGTGGAATTCTTCTGCTGCAGTGTGAATCAATAAGTGCTTCTTACCTCTGTTATTTCAATTTCATATAAACTCAAGTTGCAGAACAAAGGATTGGTTTAGAATTTGCTTAGTTGCACTCTATGCTTAGTTTCTGTGGCTTTTTAATGTTTTCTTCTCGATTTAGGCATAAACATGAATTCCTTTGTGGCTCATGTTTGATATTTTTCACATATGAATGATTGTTATCTAGGAATTCTTAACTGCTCCTAGATAGGGCTCATTTGTTTTCTTTCTGCTAATTTGAATGAGAGATTCTTAATTGCCCCTCATTCCTTAGCCTTTAATCCATCTCTTTTACCTTAAATAATTGTTTCATATACATCTAGCTTGCTCCATTTTCCTTCTGGCGACCAAGAAAATGCACCAACAGTCCTACTCCTTGACTCCACGCCCAATGGTTCTAAAAATTTCATGATATCCCTGCCTCTTTACCTGAAAGTATCATCCTTCCAACCAAAACTTAAACACAACCCCCTTGAACTCAATAGCTAGCCTAAAATCGTCTTCAACAAAGCTAAATCAGAAAGAGAGAGTCCTCTCTGATTGCAGGTGGGCTAGAACATGTAGTCCAAAGACTGGTCTGTGGTTACCTCGGCCATATCCTTTTGCACTAATCAAAAGGACAACCTGAGTGATAACAGTGTACTCATATAACCAACTTTCAGTTTAATTAACGAGCAGGAAAAGATAGAAAGAACTCGCCATTCTCATGTATTAGATCTAATACTTTTGTGATCCATAAGGTAGAGAGATAAGTCTTTCGGATTAACCACATAGTGAGGATTTGGTCGATGTTTCGAACCAATTAACGTGGTTCATCCTCAGGACAAGTTTTACAAGCATGGAAAGATAGCGAAAGAATCTCCATATTTTCGTGAATTTAACGAGTCTTGAAAATAATTATCGTAATCAACTCGAGATAATTCTCATTTTTATACAAGCTTGAAATGGAGAAAAACTATGCTTGAGAGTGGTTTCATTTTTACACAATCTTGAAACAAAGATGAAAATGTGGTTGAGAGTGGTTTCATTTTTCCACAAGCTTGAAACAAAACGGGAATTGTGCTTGAGATAAGTTTGCATGCCCCAACGTAATGCCATAGGTAAATGCTCCCCTAGCTTCATTTCATTTTCCTAAGTAGACTACTAGTTACTAATAGGCAAATGGAATGAGATTTCATTCATGAGATCATATGAAAGACATGACTCGATTAAGGGAGGATTTGTTTCATTTTTTAATGAGACTGACACAGAGAGGAAATTGTTCTCATGGAAACTTGTTTCATTTTTTAACAAGCTTGACACAAGGAAAGTACCTATGTTGATGGAACCTTATTTCATTTTTTAATAAGATTGACACAAGGAAATGAACTATGCTCATTAGAGTTGTTTCATTTTTTAACGAGGTTGACACAGTGAAAGAACTATCTTCATGAGGGATTGTTTAATTTTTTAAGGAGATTGGCATAATAAAAGAACCGTCCTCATAGGAATCTTGATCATGGCTTCCATTTGGAAGAAACACATGTGAAGGGATAGTCCCCGGTCATGGCTTCCAAGAGGTCTTCATGATAAAGGAAGAATAGTTCTATGGAATGAAAACATGTTAAGGGAACCAATGGGGATAAGAAAAGAATGTTCGAATGTCGCCATTGAAGGGTTCACCATGTCAATTACTAGATTTGAGTCAAAATAAGTCAAGAAAATAGTGAGAGGCTCGCTTACATCGGTAACTTAAAACATGGGATTGGTTTCCACATAATTAACCCATGACGGGGAATATACTACTTGCATATATGGAATATTCAGGGGTTTCAGGTGGTTGGTAGACAAATCCAGACCAAAAAATGAAAGTTGGCCAATAGTCACAATGTTTGCATTGTGAGGAAAAGACATCACATGAAAGAGTTTCTACACGACAACTTTCATGGCATAGACATATTCTCGCCTAAGGAGAAAATTTAAATCGAAGGGTCCTTGGACTACCATGGGATCGACACAAGAAATTTTTCCTTCCATAGTAATAGGTAACTTAGGAAGGATTCCTAAAGGCTAGCTAATGGTTCTATTAAAATATAACATGTTTTGTGTAACAAGCATAAGCTGAGGGAAACCCAAAGCTTGCCAAGCGGTTGAGGATAAAATACTGACAAAAGCATCTTCATCAACATTTGTCCTACGCACATTATTACCATATTCTTTCACAATGATTTGGAAAGGGGTGGAAGAAGGAAGATGAGGTCCTATCACTCTACTCCAATCAAAGGAAATAACTTAATTACTTGGAGGGGGTTCAATGGAAACATGTGAAATGCCCCCATGTGTAGAAGAATCTTAGGTAACAAGAAGAACCTGAGTAGAATTAATTTCACTCTATAAAGGGAGAATGGGACCAATTGAATGTGGCATCAATTCAACCACTTGATCAACCAATGGCTCAACTTGAGTGATATGTGTTTCAATCTCTTATGGAAGAGTGGGATTTATTGTTGTTGGAATTAGATCAATCAGTTCATAAACTGATGGTAGGTTAGGAGAAATTTTATGATAGCTACTTGGAAGTTGTTGTGAAACAATAATTTTTTCCAACAATTTAGAGTCTTCATCCATATGAGGGAAAAGGTAGCTATGATGAATCCCTTTGTGTGGCCTACAAGGAAACCTCACCTTAACCTTTTTCCCAGGAACTTGACATTCACTGGTCGATGGATTAGTAGTAAGTTGATAAGAATTTCTAGACCACACTTCTAACACGTTTAGAATACTAGGAAAATCAATAAGAAGGTCGTAAACCTCACAAAGGTTGCAAGGGAATTTGGGCTCACGATACATGTTGGAAGTTTCCTCAACATTACCAATATTTACAGCCATAGTTGGTTGGTTGACTTATTGCTTATATTTATTCTTTTTCTTCTTCCCTTCTTTCTTCTTCTTAGTCACCTCATTACTAGCATCAAGTATTTTAGTAAGTGAAGAGGAAGAAAGGGAGGATGACTCGTTGGGTGAAGAAGGTAAAGGGTCAACATGAGGTTAGTGATGCTGAGATGATGAAATTGGTTGTGATGGAAAACCTGTTTGAGGTGGTACAATTTGAGTATTTGGGACTAAATAAATTGAGAAAACCACACCGATAAACCTATCGTGAATCTACGAAGTGACAATGTAGCCATATAAATAGGACCAAAATTTCCAAAGCTAGGAAAAGGACTAGAATTCTCGACAATGAGGATTACTTGATCGGTAACTTTTAGAATTGTTTCCATTAGATTCAACTCAAATAAGTTTTATTAATAATTTAAATAACATTCATAATCCACACCTAAGTTTTGTAAAAAGTAAAAACAAGCAAATAACACACACTAGTAAATCTAAGGAGTCAAACGATGTAAACAAATGTTTCACACCAAAACCACTATTTGGTGATGAAATCGAATGTCATAGAGATCATTGTGAAAAGTGAATAAATATACAACAAGTGGAAGAAGTTACATTCACATCCTTCTTAAACATCCTTCTTAATGAACATGATCTCGTGCAAGTAACTTCACTTATGACATCTCGAGTGAAGAATACCCTCCAAAAAGTCCAAGTGAGTCTAGTCAACATTTGTTTCAGGTACAAGAGAGAGTTCCCATCCATCATCAACTTCGATAATAACCCTAATTGTAGGTTTCAATCCCGTACAGAAATTACCTACATACAAATTATAAAAATAGAAAATAAACAATGGTGAGAGCATAAAACATAAAACATATATACACAAAGATTTTTCCCTAGATCCCATAACCGAGACTATCAAATTGATTTTTCATTATATTACTCTCAATGTTAAACTACATATGTATACATGCCGAAGCATCCATAGAACCTAATCCATTAACCCTGGATTAGAACATAATCATAGTTCCATTTGTCAAATCTACAAAATACCATGGGAAGAAAACCATCATGCCAAAAGCCATGTGCAAAAACCACCCACAAAACCATAGGTAGGTCTACCCCGTAATATAGGGTCCCAAAAAAAAAAAATTCCCCAGGGTGTTTCCTTGAATACCATAGAGGAGGGCTGCTACCCCACTCAAACCCTGCAATAGGGAGGCTATTGCGCTCGACACAACAAAAAAGGGGGGATATCACCCCCTTGTGACCCCCCCACATGTGGGGCTAGTCATGGAAAGAATATAAAACACACCCAACATTCTCCCAATTATTATTTTCCTTCCAGAAGGGTCCACATGAGAGTGTAGTCACTCATCCAGCCCTATAACTCCCATTATTTTTCTACACCAAGAAAATTTCTCACTGCTCAAAAACTTCATCAATACATCTACAACGTTATTCAAAGTTCCCACCTTTAGTATCAACACTTTTTTTCCTCAACCATATCCCTCACAAATTTATGTTGAACATTAATTTGCTTTGTCTTTGAATGCTAAGTAGGTTTATTTGAGAAGAAAATTGCACTTTGGCTGTCACAGTCTATCCTTATAGCTCACTGTAATAACCCCATACTTGAACACAATCTCTGCAACCAAACTGCTTCCTTGCTTGCATGAGTTGCTACCATGTATTCTACCTCTATAGTTGAAGCTTCTACTACAAAATGTCTCTTACTAATCCAACTGACTGCACCTTCAAATAGGTTAAAAATTTAACCACCTGTAAATCTTCTCTTATCCAGATCTCTAGCCCAGTCTGCATCAACAAACACACGGATTTCCAAAACTGTGTCTAATCGTGGTCTTCCTTGGTAGCACATACCATAATCACTAGTGCCATTTAAATACCTTAAACATTGCTATTATCCCTCATATTAAAACTCTGCAATATTGTCTCAACATACTTCCTTTGGCTTAACCAAAGCCTCCTTTTGCCTGATCCCATTTACTTTTGATGCCCAAAGTATATTTTGCAGCTCCAAGATCTTTCATGTTGAATTTGGAGGACAATTGGGTTTTCAATTCCATGATAGTTTATTTGTTATTTCCAATCAACAACATATCATCCAAATACAAGACCAAATAAATAACACAATCACTAATTAATTTAAAATACACATAGTGATCTACTTTGTTTTTGGTGAATCCAAGTCCTGTATATATGTATCAAATTTATGATACCACATCCTTGGTGACTATTTTAACCCATACAGAGCCTTTTTTAACCTACATATCAATTACTTCTTACCCTTCACCACAAAGCATTCAGGTTGTTTCATGTAGATCTCTTCTTCCATATCCCCATGAAGAAATGTTGTCTTCACATCCATTTGTTCTACCTCTAAATCAAAAGCAGCAACAACAAATGAAATTAATCCAATAGAAGATACCTTGGCAACAAGAAAAAAATATCGCTAAAATGAATTCCTGACAACTGGGAATAACATTTTGTTGCCAACTGAGCTTTTTATTTGTCCACCTTGTGTTTTGCATTCATCTTCTTCTTAAACACACATTTTATTCCAATGGTTTTCCTTCCTGCCAGAAACTCCGCCAGATCCGAAGCCTCATTTTTGTCCAAATATGCCATTCTATCAACAATGGCCTCTTTCCAAAGTTTTCCATCCTCTGAATCTACTCCTTCCTTAAAAATTCTGGGATCATCATCAATAATAGATAAAGAAAAAATTGAACAAAAATTAGTTGGACTATTCCTTTCTGGCTGTCTTCTTTGTCAAACTGATGTTCTCACAACTGGAGCTTGTGGCTCTTCATCTTCTGATTCCTCTTCTATTGTAGAGTCTGATTTGTCCTCATTTAGCTCAAAATCTATCTTCTCATGTTCCTTTGGTAGGACTTCATGTTTAATAACATTTTTCACCTCTCTAAACACAACATCACAGTTGTACACAACCTTCCTTGTTTCTGGGTTCCAAAACGTACAACCTGTTAAACTATCCTTATACCCAATAAATATTCACCTTTTAGATTTACTATCCAACTTCGTTATTTTCTCCTTTGGAACATGTACATAGGAATGACATCCAAATACCCTAAGATGTGAAAGAGAGGGTTTCTTAGCAATCCACACTTCTTCTGGGGTCTTATCCTCCAATGCGGATGAAGGTGATATGTTGACTATGTAGCATGCAGTCTCCACCTCCTCTGCCTAGAATTCTTGTCCTAACCTGACATCACTGAGAATTATTCTTGCTTGTTCCATAAATATTCTATTCATTCTTTCTGCAACTCCATTTTGCTGAGGTGTGTATGGAGTAGTATTTTTCTGTGCTATACCACACTTCTTACAAAAATCTACAAATCCTTTCTTGAAATCTCTTGACCATTATCTATCCTCAGCACCTTTATCTTATTCTCTATCTGGTTTTCCACCAGAGCCTTAAATTCATTAAACCTATCAAAGGCTCCAGATTTTTTCTCGAGGAAATATATCTATGTATTCCTTGATAATTCATCTATAAATGATACGTAGTACAAAGACTTACCTAGAGATGGAGTCAACATATGTCCAAACACATCACTGTGCACAATAACTAATATTTGTTTCGCCCTCCTAGCACCATAGGGGAAACTCATTCGAATTTGATTCCCATATACACAATTTTCACAGAAATCAAACACCAAAGAGAAATGAAACATACCTTCAACCATACCATTACCATGAAGTATTCCAAGGCCCTTCTCTCCAATATGTTCAAAACTTTGATGCCATAGCATGGTCTTTTCTCTAGAGACCACTAGATTTTTTTATCCACTTTCAGGAGCCACAAACTTCCAATTTGAAGTCCCCACATCAATGCCAGTGCTCCCTGAACCATCTTGGAGGTATGTTTCTTGAACACTATTTTTACACCTGCATTGTCCATCTTTCTTAACAAAATCATATTTCTGGCCAATGGAGGGATATGTAGAACACCTAGAAGTGTTCCAATCCTTCCACCTTGCAACTTTGACTTGAATTTTCCACAACCGATGATTCTAGCCTTGCTTTCATCCCCAAAGAAGACATCAAAACCATCATATTTATCATACTCACAAGACCACTCCCTTTGGCGAGTGAAGTGAAAGGATGCACCTAATTTAATCAACCATTACTCATGATCTACATGTGTACTTTAGGAAGAAGCCATGTACACATCCCTAGCTTCATCTGAGGTCTTTTCGCCTCTACAGAAGGAGCATCATCCAATCAATTTCATTTCTCAAGAGCTTTAGATCTATAGTCCTTTTTGAAGTGCCCCTCCTTTCCACATTTCTAGCACACCTTTACAGGTTTTCTTGGAGATTTAGATGTCCCGGTATATTTAGATCTCCCACTCAGGGATTTATTTTTGTTTCTGATCTAGTAGCATCCTCATATAGATAAGGCATCTACATTATGTCCATCCATATTTTTATATCTCATATCCTCCGACAACAAGGATGAGATTATTTCATCAAACTAAAAGGCATTCAAATTTCTACCTATTACAACAACCAGACTATCCCATGGATCTAGTAGAGAACACAACAAACTAGTTCACTTATATTCATATGAAATTTTTATATCAACAAATAACAACTGGCTTACCACAATATTAAAGGGATTTAGATGCTCTGTTACCGAGTCTCCATGCTTCATTTGCAAGTTATATATATTTTTCCATATGAATAGTTTATTCACCAGAGACTTACATTGGTACAAAGTCGCTAATTTGTCACACAAAGGCTTCACCGAAGCATCCCCTAATACATCCAACAATACTGAATCTAAGATACATAACCGTATTGTGCTCTTTGCCTTTTGATCCAACTTCCACTAGTCTTTAGGTGACATTGTCGATGTTTTAGTACCTCTATCTACCACGATCCACTAATTTTTATCCACAACTTGAGTTTCCGCAACTCAAAACACTGGCCATTAAATTTCTTGACCTCTATCTTTCCACTTCTCACCACATTATTCCACCACAAGAATCGATCTCGTAGATCTCACACAAAACAAGATCTACCACAGGGGTGAGAAGAACCCCTCATCAGCAAGGGCGTCCCCTTGAAGCCAAAACAACTATAATACCAAATGTAGGTTTTAACCTCATACATAAATTACATACATATGAATTCTAAAAAAATAAAATAAAGAATGGAGAGAGCATAAAACATAAAACAAATATACACATATGTTTCCCCCTGGATCCGAAAACCGGGACTACCAGATTGATTTTCCATTATATTCCTTTCAATGTTACAATACATATATATACATGCTAAAACATTCATAAACCCGAATCCATTAACCTTGAATTACAACATAACCATAGTTCCCTTGACCAGATCTACAAAATACCATGGCAAGAAAACCATCATACCCAAAACCATGTGCGAGAACCATGCACAAAACCATAGATAGGTCCACCCACCTAATATAGGTTACATAAAGATAATTTCCCAGGGGCACTTCCCTGGACCTCGTAGAGGGGGGCTACCGCCCCCTTGCTACACCCAACGCAACAACCAAGAGGGGCTATCACCCCCTGTGACTGCCCTACGCATGTGACTAGTTGTGGAAAGGATATAACACACACCAAACACTAATATTATGGTCTCTAACATTACCACTTACAACAATTTAACCCAGGGGAATAGTTGTAGATCATACGTATATGCAAGGGAAAACTAACAAAGCTCAATCCCCTTGAAGGTTCCTCAACATGGTTAATATGAGGTTTATCCTTCAAGTCATTCCTGAGAACCTTTCAAAACCATTTGTAATACGTGTAAATTAGTCTACCGTAACTAATGAAGTGGGGTCGATCACTCCACTAGGTTTGATATGATCTCATACTTAACTAATTTGTTAAGGGAGCTTCCTAGAGCCAAACTGTAATAAGTGTATTTACTCCCTATCGCAATATTTTATTGTTTGTTTGCAACTTTTGAAAGTTAACTCACTTCCCTATTTCAAATGCCTACAACTTGATCCATTATAGATGGAAAGAGCCATAACTAATAAAAATTCTAAATTCATTTTATTAGAGAGTTGTTTTCTAAAAATTGTTATTTACTCAAAGGGTAAATGGATGTGAAACAAATGGTGTTATGACCTGACCCAAATCTTTAATGAAATCGAATGTGATTTTGTGATCTTTTCATTTCGATGAATTGTAACTAAACTAAAGAAAGAGGTTTCATTTACCTTTCAATAATACAAGTATCAATGGATTTTTTTTCAAAATACTAATAATAGAGAATGTAGAATACATTATTCTTGGACTTTTTTTTTTAGATGTAACCTAATTTCCTCAAACTCTAAATTAAAAAAATAAATATTTTAATATTAACAACTTCTTGTATACCCAAAAACAAACAATGAATTCTTCCTTCAACAGACACAAGCCAAAATTTCAACTTGATGTAATGAATTACAAATCAATATAAGCAGAAGATTTTGTTGTCTTATAGAGGGAAATAATCATTATTCACTTCGACAAAAACAAAAAACTCCAAATCACAAGTGTTTCCTTGAAAAACCTTAACTTTTCATTAATACTAATGATTCTTTGCAATTATAAAAACAAAGTACTTAATCTAATATTTTGACATAAAAAAGGATAGACTCAAACTATCTCAGCAATGACTAATCCTTTTTTCATTAAACAACAATTGACTAGATCAAGCATTGAACCCTAATTTGCGAAAATAAATAATTATTCGAGAAGGAAACTCAAAAAACCAAATCAAAATAGAGATGAAATTTCCAAAACGTAAACAAATCTATGTAAACACAACAATCAAAAGTTCATGGACTCAATAATTGGAAAACTTAAATTTTCAAAAATTTCTAGCATGTGCGCAAGTAATCAATTTGATTCAATGCACATACACGTTGTTGCTAAAGGCTAAGTGTGAAGATATGTGCTCTATGGATAAAGATAAAAAGAACAATTCAAGAAAATTTTATAAAAACAAAAATAAAACCAAACAATTCACAAAATCAAAACTTTTAATAAGTTTTTGACACTTAGACAAGGCTATGAGAAGAGGTCCAATAAGTCAAAACAAGAAGATGATGAAGAATGTGATGTTCCCTAGTATGGTCGCCAATTTTTTAGGTAGACTTATCCTACTTGCGTACAAGAAAGATCTCCCTAGATTTCAAACAAGACCTAGTAACGAACATTAAAATAATTGTTACCTTTCGTTATATTATAACTGAAAACATTAAAGATGTAGTATGTGAAAAATAACTTAGCTATTTAGTGAAGTTTTTATTGAAGTCCTTTCAATGCTTTCCACAACCATATTTTTCTCAATGCCTAAAAGTATTTCCCAATGCTTTCCATATCTTCTCCATGACACTCCAAAAGAGATATGCATAGACAAAAAGATTCAAAGGGGCCAAAGCATCTCACATATAAAATCAAAGGTAAATGAATCAATAATCAATTATAAACCATGTGAGTGATAAAGGAATCTCACAAATAATTTCGAGATAGACACAATTAGGAAAGAACAATTTCTTTGTATTGAACTCAAAGGATAACAAGATTACAACCTAGTTTCCTTGATATCAAAAGCATGTTCCCATGATCTCCAACCTTATCCTTGGAAGATAAGCCTTCTAGCCCTGTTTGAGCAGCACAAGTCTACCTTCAGTTGTCCTCCCAAACTGTCTAGTTTATGTTTGATTTATAGGCAAAGAGGACCAGGTTTGAGATCCTCTTCCTAAGGGATGAGATACTCAAATGGTGAGATTAGGGTTCCACAAGGAGAGGGAATTAGCTGGATGAAGGCAGGGATCAGGATTGTGTAACAATCAACTCAAAGCTTTTTGTTGGGAAAGATTCATCCAACAAAGCTTCTAGAATTTACTTTTTTCTTTTTACTTTCATTGAGTCATGTACGAAGTCCATTGTAGAAGACAGGGTGCACTTTTTTGCTGACTTTAATGGTCAAATTTTCATATGCGTAGAAAATTTCTAGGGAACCATGTAGGTACTAAAAAATAGGTTTTTGGGCCTTATAATCCATACATCTCATTCTCTTTGGGGTTCTTTAGCTTCTAGCCTTGTAGGGGAATTCTTTGGAACACTTTGATGGATAGCGCAAGATCCATATTTATGATCATTTACCTAATGGCGACAAAATGACATGTAACAACCTATCCTATCCTAACTTGAAGTTCTCACCCCTTATCACTTGAGACCATCCTCCCATGAAGAGTGAATCTCAAGCCCAAATTTGTAAAAGGATAAGAATTCATGAGCTACCTCCTTCACCTATATATTTACTAGCGTCCATAGGAAAGGGGTTGTCTTTTGGAGAGTGATTCTACCCTTATGTTTCTATTGTGAGAGATGTATTTCCATACATTAGTGTGATTAGAGGTGCACTTTGTGACAAGGAAAGGACAGGTCAACTTGGAGGTCTTCTACAAGATCAACAGAATTTTTTCATTGTAATTCAATCCAATTCTATCAATGCAAAGATTTCTTAGTTTTCCTATTTATTATTTTATGGTTTCATATATTTCAATGCCATGTTGATCTATCAAAAAAAGTGATTAGTGATGCTACATAGATTTTTTGGATCATTAGCTTGTGTTATCTAACTGAGTAGGTTCTGGTTATAGTGATTGGAACTACGATTGGAGCATTCATGCCAAGGAATGAGTGAAGCATATGACAAATTACAGGTACACTTCATCTTGTGACCGATTTACTTTAAGGAAAACATTAGTCCCTTTTTCTTTCTGTTGATCTACGTTATTCCATGAGGCATAGGGAAGATACTTCTATTTACGGTAGTAGATTTTTCATATGGGACGAGAAAAGTTTGAAACATTCAAAAATGTTACTTAGCATGTCAGTTGTCCTTTCAAATTAAGGGGTGAATGTTAACTAATCCTTCAGCATTGTAAATGTAAATAATTAATAGTAATTAGTTGTAGATTTCTTTTTTCTAATATTCAGATGTAAATGTCTGATACTGACATTGTGGATGCATGAATACATGATTTTTCATCAATAAAGTTGCACAAGTTTCATTGTGGAGTTTATATGGGCATGTACACATACGTGGTGCATTTGACTCACTTTATTTTGGGAAGGGCGAGTATCGTCAATGGGTCGGAACATTGTTGGTATGCATAGAGTTTCCATTACTTCTGCTTCCACCATTTCTTAACCCACAGAAGATCATAAGTGCATATATTTGCTACGACCATATATCTTCTTGTATATTTCCTGGTGTCAGGGAAGATGGGAATTCGCTACTTTACCTATTTGGGATTTCACATCTGCCAATATCAATGTTTTCTCCTCTCTACAATGACACTCTCCTCTGTGTGACACAGTAGGCCTTTAATTCCTTGTTATCTATCATTGTGGTTAAGCAGAGGATAAGCCCATTTACAATAAAAGAAATGAAATTTCTTAACTTTAGTGCTCTTTTACTAGGTATCCAATTGGGAAGTGATTAACTGAGATGATAAAACATAGCCCACTCATTCTGTGCAGTGGCTACACTTTGTTTTTTGGCACAATCCATGGATTCCTCCTTGCAGTGATGCAACTTGAAGTCCAAAATATTGCAAAAATCACTATAGTTATGATATGCACGTGATGGTTTAAATTGTGGAGCCTTTATTTGTGGATTCAAACTATTATCTAAAAGATAATTTCTATACCTGGGATCAGATTCCTGTAGTTTTCTATTGGGGAAAATGCGATAAATAGAGATATGGGACATTTGGATTGATTTTTTATTTTATTATCTTTACATGGTTTTCAAAGTATAATGTGACAAGTATAGTGTAACTGTTATAAGTTTTGGCTCTATTTTTATTGTATATGGCTCTAAATCTAGTGAGGATTTGTTGTAATTATAAATTTTAGTTGTCTAATCTATTTAACGTAAGTGTCTAATTGTTTCCCAATATTTTCTAAAAAAAAATCGATTTTACATTTTAAAATACAATTCAAATAACTAAAACATAGTCTTAACAAATTATATCAACACATTTGGATAAAAGAGGACCAGAACTATTGCTACCTATTGATCCCGTTTTTACTATGTTCTTCTTCTGTCAAAAAATGCATCAGATAAAGGTATTGGCCATGGTCTTGCCAATTTTGGTTTTTTCTCTTATGTTTTTTGTACAAATAGGTATTTGAAGGTCATTGTCCATGATCATCAACTATGAATGATCAAGTTAAAATTACTTAAAAATACACCCTTTATGAAGATATGCATTGGGTTTTACAACTCTATGCCATTTACAAGGAATTAAAATTTCCATGTTCAAAGTATATATATATATATATATATATATATATATATATATATATATATATATATATTCCACATTCTCAAAAGCTTTGCAAATGAACATTTATTCTTTCATTGACACTTACAAATGTTTTCATTCACTTGCATTGAAATTATTGTCTTCCACCATGTGCTACACAATCTCACGCTACATATTTATCTTGCAAATTTATAAAAGATTGATTTTCCTCTTTTTGGCTTCATAAATCCATGTGGAAAGCCGACTTGCTTAGTCATAGCTTGGTCTTAACCATATCACATTTCATATTACATCATAGATACGCCCTCCATCAACCATTGAACATATTTTAGAACAACATTCTAGCATAAGAGTACAATTGCCACCCTTGTACTCCTCATTACACAACTTGATGCTACATCCTCTCTATATGCCTACGAAGTCTAGCTCCATGCCAACATGCATCGCTCAATAATAAAGCTTACAAAAAAACATGGAGAATTCAACCTAGTAATAATTCTCCACTCATACCCTAACATCTAGTTAGTCACAAATCCTAAGTCCTCAAGAATACAAAATCAGTTGTAACTCTTCAAAATCAGTTGTAGCTCTCCTGTTAGTTGTTACGATTAACACTTGTGATACTAAATTGATAAATATGAGAGAAATAATAAATCAATGATAATAAAACATTAAAAAAGAACACATAAATCATGAAACATGACTTATCTTGGAAAAAGCAATCGGAAAAAAGAGATTTTCATAAATCTATTATACAATCAAAAAACACCTTATAATGCATTATAATTTGTCATCTTCATTAGATTTCCATAATCTATGTGCTTTCATACTAAAAAAATTCACTCACTGATCGATATCTATATCTATATGTGGGGAAATAGAGAGATTATTATGAATGTTAAGTTTGTATATGTTTATTAATTACACGGAAGGTGTTTCTTTTGAATCTGTAAACTGCTAACCATCATCTACCTTTTTATTTTACACCGTTCGTTCGAGAAAACACCTGTCACTACGGTTTTTTGTCCACCATTCGTTTGAGCAAGAAGCTATCAAGGCACGTTGCGTGTTGTTAGTTCGAGGGAACAACTGCCAATACTCTTATTTTCCACCATTGGTTTGAGCAAGCAGTTGTGAACGCACGTTGCACACTGGCCATTATCCATCTCCCACTTGTGCAGTTGACATATAACTCGACGAAACGACAAGAACCTTACCTGTTCACACCAACAAAATCAAGAAGTCCAAGATGCCTGAATCCACCTTTAAAACCTCTGAACCTACTACTGTCAATGGCGACGATGAAGAGCTTTCTTTCCTAGAGGTCATTCAATGGGTTTTTGTCTCTGCTCGGTATTGAAAACCTTGGTGTATGTTTTCATTTTTTCATCTTCCCTGTCTTTTAAGAAACAATTAAATGGTCATTACATGTACAAAAGCGGCATATGCACTCTGAATATTAACGGTATTGAAATTTTCAGAAATTTTCATTAAAGCCTCTGAACCTACTGCTGTCGATGGCGGCGATGAAGAGCTTGCTTTCCTAGAGGTCATTCAAACCTACTGCTGTCGATGGCGACGATGAAGAGCTTGCTTTCCTAGAGGTCATTCAAAGGGTTTTCGTCTCGGTTCGGTATTAAAACCCTTTGTGTTTATGTGCAATCTTTTAATCTTCCTCATCATTTAAGAAAGAATTCAATGGTGATTAAATGTAAAAAAAGGTGACAATGTTTTGAAATTTTCAGTAAATTTTTTTCTAAGTTACCTAAACACCATTAGGGTTTTTCCCATTTCAATTTTAGAACCTGTAAGAGTCGATGTGGTGCAAAAAATGTAGTGGGCTATAATAAAACTGTATCTTCTAAGTTATTTTGTAACTGATTTTTCCTAGAATTCAAATGTTGAAATATTAAGGTGAAGTTCTGTGCATTTTTCCCAAAATTGGCAGCTTGAAAAGTCTACAGAAATGTTTTTAGGGCCAATTTAGAAAACAGGGGTACTATAGTTAAGGTGAAAATATAACTGGGGAGGGTTTCTCTAGGTGAGGTATTGTTGGTCAAATTTGTAGTTCGGAGGGTTTCTCAATGTGGGTATTAAACTTGAATCAATTTTTATTGGGAGGAGGATTTCTCAATGCGGGCATTAAACTTGAATCAATTTTTTTATTGGGCAGAGGATTTCTCAATGCGGGCATTAAACTTGAATCTATTTCTTATTAGGCAGCGGGTTTCTTCATTCGGGGCATTGAAACAGATTTTGAGGGTAAATTTTTTTGTTGGTAGGAGGGTTTGGAATTGATAGATAGAAGGATGAAAATGCTGTAAATAATATCAAAATCCTACTGGTGTGCAGGCAAATGTCAGTCTTCATTTGAAGAATTGATTGAAGACTAAGCAAAGGGTAGAGGGGTAGCCCCTGATTTTCGAATTATGATTGTCAATAATTTGCTTGCGTTTTTTTAACAATTACATTCTCACAAAGTGATTGTTCTTATGTTTAAGTCATGAAGTCGTTTATTGAGAGAGTTCCATGGGCTCTTGCCCCATAAAGGAACTGTTTTTTCTTGGAGGCCGAGAAGATAGTTAATCGAGGTTAAAATGCCATCTGCGCAAAACTTACTGAGGTTGAAAGCTGCTTTCCAAGGAAATTGCCAAAGAAATTAGAAACACCCAGAACATCAGAAGTACGAGAAGGGTTTACTCAAAGGAGGCCATCAGTGGCCAAGTATCTCATTTTCCTATTCTTTCGGCACGGATAATTTATCATCAATTGCATGCTTGCACAATTTGGGCTGTTTCAATCAATGAAATAGATGGTTTGGTCAGACATTTGATCACAAAAAGACAATTTCTATGTCAGGAACTCTTTCCCAGACATTTTCAATCCCCTCGGTCCATGGTCCTTCATAACAGGTTTTCTTTCCTAGAGGTCGTTCAAAGAGTTTTTGTATCAGTTCTGTATCGAAACCCTTCGTGTCTGTGCTCCATTTTTTCATTTTCGTGGTCTTTTAAGAAATAATTCAATGGTGATTACATGTGCAGAAGCCGCATCGACACTCTGAATCTAACGTTATTGAACTTTTCAGTATTTCCTTTTTTACAAGTTACCTAAACACCATTGGGGTTTTGCCCATTTCTATTTTAGAACCTTCAAGTGTCGATATGGTGAAAAAAATTTAAATGTCTATAATAAAACTGTGCCGTTTAAGTTATTTTGTAATTTAATTTCCCTGGAATTCAAACCTTAAAAAATTAAGGTGAAGTATGATAAAACTGTGCCCCGTAAGTTATTTTGTAATCTATTTTCCCCGGAATTCAAATGTTAAAAAATTAAGGTGAAGTTTCGTGCATTTTGCCCAAAACTGGCAGCTTGAAAAGTTTGCAGAAACATTTTTGGGGTCAATTCAGAGAACATGGGTACTATAGTTAAGGTGAAATTATAGCTGCGCGAGCGTTTCTCCATGTGAGGTATTGTTGTCAAGGTTTCTCCATGTGAGGTATTGTTGTCAACTCACGATGTGCGGTATTGCTGTCAACTCAAATTTGTAGTTGGGAGGGTTTATTAATGCAGGCATTAAACTTGAATCAATTTTTTAATGGGCGGAGGGTTTCTTATTTTACGCACCAGCGCACAGCAACGTGAATGGCAATTACAGTAATTTTTAGCCAATGATATGATATTAAAATCAGGTGTGATCGGACTCGATTCCGGATCTGTCACAGGGGTAGGATGAAAATGGAGCGTGTGGACAGAGGCCAACCACCAATCAACATGGATAGTTGACAGTATGGTATGATCTGTAAAGTTGTTCTATCCTTATTTAATTCAAATACCGGCCCTTCATATTATCTGAGACCCGTCGTCCGACATGTTACAGAAAAACGGTCGAGATGAAGTTTGGACAGGCTCGGAACCAAACTTCGGAACTCTGTGTACTCCTGAAATTATTAATGACAGATTAAAGAAGTGGCACGGAGTTGTGTGGGTCTATTAATCCTCCCGAAATTATTAATGATCAATTAATCAAGAAGGGCCTAGATTTATCTTTAACCAGACAATCTCTGAAGAAGTTTTATTTAAAATATATAGCAGGGTCGGGCATGAGTTACATAATCGGTTTATGTACAAGTTAATTAAACATTGTACATTAATATCAAAGTTAATTATTAATTAATTAAATATTTCTGAAGAAGTTTTATTTAAAATATATAGCAGGGTCGGGCATGAGTTACATAATCGGTTTACGTACAAGTTAATTAAACATTGTACATTAATATGAAAGTTAATTATTAATTAATTAAATATTTCTGTATTCAAGTTTTTATGAGACATCATGAATTAAGCAAGAAATTACATCAGAGAAATTTTTGACCGACGCGTTTTGAACCAAAAAGTGTGGCTCATCATGGACCACACACTTGTAAGTGTGGCTCATCATGGACCACACACTTGTTGGTTTGACATCGAGCCAGAGCCACAAATTTCTCTTATGCGATCTCTACCGAATGAATTTTCTTAACTAAATATTTATTTATCACTTTTTGGAAGGGTCAGGAGATATTCCTTTTACTAGATAATTTGGTGTGTAATATATGTGTTACATTGACCACTGGTGTGGGCTCCAAGTTAGGAGATGAATATGATCCACATTGTTATAATTAATGGCTCATGAATATAGCCACTTTTTTCAAAAGTTCTGTGGTCAAAGAAATCTACGAGCTGATAGGTGATAAGCTAGCAATCAATTGGCCATACTCTAACCATATGTTTTTTGCCTTGAAAATTATGAATATTTCGACAAAATTTTTGTAAATCCAGGTTAAAGTTGTTTCATGGTCACTTTTTTCAAAAATTTTGTCGTCAAATAAATGTATGAGCTGATAGGTAATAAGCGAGCAATCAATATTTCCGTAGTCTAACCAGACTCCTGTTTTTCCTTGAAAATTATGAAAATTTCGGAAAAATTTTGATAAATTTTTGTAGATCCAGGTTAAAGTTGTTCAACTTCAAGATTTTGGGTGCCCCAAAAGTTTTTGATGGTGCTGGATCCATTGTCATCTTCAAAAACATGATTTAAACACTACTTTTGCAAGATTTGTTGAAATTTTTATGCTCGGGTTCCGGCTACTATGAACAATTCCTCCTCCAATCAATTGTGTAGTCACATGTTTATCTTAAGTAGTTTAAAAATATAAAAAAAATATAAAAAAACTTTATATTAGATTTGATATTTATTATTGTTATTTATTTATTAGTTACTATCTTATTTTTTTTAAGTGATCGATATGATGTTTTGATAAATACTTCTAATGTGTTATATGAAATAAAATCATTCACCTAGATGAAAATATTTAATGCGATGGATATTTGGCCGTGAAAGATTTGTGAAATTTATAAACAAGGATTTATATGAAGTACTAGTTACTCTGACATTATTGAAAGATGCAAAATTTATAAATAATGATTTATGGGAAGTATTAGTTACTCTCACATTATTGGGGATATTATAAAGACAGTGAAAAAGGACCATAAACACAGTTTTGTTTGGTAGAAGAAAAGAGTAGTGTGTGCTTTTTATTAAAGCAAATAAAAAACATGGCATGGGCTTAATACATTCAAAAGGGATGTTGAAACGTATCTGATTTATTAAAGAATTCTAGTATGTGTATGTAAATTTATTTGAAGAGCTTACAGTTAATCAATAAGGTTTTAGATTAGCTTATGTTACATGAAAATGATAGATTTAATATTGGCTTTTGTTACATGAAAATGATTCAAGTTTATTTGGCAAGAGATTTATCAATAAATAATGGTGAAACTAGTAAGACACACAGTGACTATTAAATGATGGTATATTTAGATGTAAACTTTTTTACAAGATAACATAAAGCTTTTATTTATGGAAAAAAGGTGATATCGACATAGAGATTTAATGGTGTTGTATAACCCAAAATATTTTATAAAGATAGAAATACAACATAAAAATAAATGTTATGAAAAGCTGTGAAAGGAAATATGTTATTTAAAGCATCTAGTGTGTGAATTATTAATAAAGGAATTCAACTATATTTATATATGAACTATATTTGTAGGTTGAATGGAATTTGATATGCAGTAGAATAATTAGAGTAATACGGTAGAAGGTTGGTGGGCCCATAACCCATAGTTATAAAGGTTAAGGTTATTGTTAATAAATTCCTTGTGTGAGAGGGAATATGTTCCAAGTGCAGACAAACCATTGTCAGATTTCTCATCAAATATTATGGAATTTTCTTATAAAATGTATTTGTCATGAACATTATTTTTGTAATCACACATTTTGTGCAAAATCCTATTGCAAGAGTTCTAATGGTAGAATGAATGCATCCCAATGAAATAAAAAAATTACAAGACATATTTACTAAAATGCAAAGCATTTAGAGTGAAATTAGAAAACAAAATCATATGATTGCTTGTACATTAGGGGAATTACGTCTACTGTGAATACGCGTCCTAGAAAATGATGAAATGTTGGAATGACATGACTACCCTACTGAGAAACTCTTGTGTTCACTAAAGTCCCGTGAATTATACTCTTCTCTCAAACTTGTGTAGTATATCAGTTTCTAGAAATTACTTGGATATATCAGATTCTAGAAATATTGATTTTAGTATTGTAAAATGCATACCTACAAATTTTTTGTATACCTTGTCCGATATCGATATCAGTCTCTCGAAATCTTGATTGTCAGTGTCAGTTTCGACATCAGTTTCTGGAAATCTTGATTTTAATTTTATAAAATACAAAATCATAAAATACATAATCACAAAATTTTTGGATGCCTCAGTCAATATCAGCAACAGTTTTTAGATGCCTCAATCGATATCAACATCCACTTTCCATTTTGTAGGTTGTTCTTCCTGCCCCTCATCCATTTAATGAACGAATATATATAGGAAAACAATTTGTCTATCTATTTTTAAATTTATTTTTTCCTGTTCCGACCTGAGAAATTTTTTTCCCACTCTGTTTGATATAGGAAAAAATTGTTCAGGAATTCTTTCCCCAAATTTTCCATTCCTTCAGTGTATCTTTGCACCTTTAGGGGCAATTACTGGTTATATGCTTGGAAAGATTGTGGTTATGAATATGAATCCATTATTATTTAAATTCATTTTAATGTGATACATACATATATTAATACATACATACATACATATATATATATATATATATATATATATATATATATATATATATATATATATATATATATATAATATATATATATATATATATATTAATTACAATTTCATTTTTTTTTGTGGTAAAGTATTTCCTTCAAGACCGAGGGCACTATCTTATATATATATATATATATATATATATATATATATATATATTAATATTTATATTAATTACAATTTTGTTTTTTTTGTGGTAAAGTATTTCCTTAAAGACTGAGCATTACAAAATAATGCTGAAAATTCTTAGGGCACTATCTCACTAGGGAGACTCTATCAAAGCCAGAAATAAACTCTCTGTGAAGAGGTATAAGATAACTGAGTGATGGGATGATAAAAAATTAACATACAATATAGAGTAGCGGGCGTAACCAACCAGAAAGTAAATAGTAGGAATAAAATACCAATATAACAAGAACACATCATACAATCAAGTAGAAGGATTGGAGTACATGCCGGTGGCCTAGATTGGCTCGTTATTCCCTCTTCCAATGCCCCCTATTGAGGGAAGTATTCCATGGTGCTCCTCTATTTTCTTCATTTGTTGGTCTAGGTCCTTCATATGATATTGTAGATTCTCAAGACAATGGATGATGTATTCTCGATGCTCATGTCAATCCAATCGAGTTATGCCAAAGAGGAATTCATATGTAGTAAAGGTCAATTATCTGCATGCACTGATTAAATGTTGCTCAAGTGTGTCTGGTGTCTATTACCTAATATTCCTACTCAGTAAGAACCTTTGTGATTCATAGGTGAATCTTATGTCAGGATCCTTCTCCATTGACATGGGTTATCTCTTCTTGGATTGGCCCTAATTTGAGGTCATGATAATGGGATGGTTCTTCCTTTAGGCGATGATGCATATGTGTGTTTCTCTTTTGGGACCTATCTTGATAATATGCCACTCCCCTTTTCACCTAAGCTCAATAACAAGTCATGGGGGAAGGATCAAAGAAACTGAAAGTGGCAGTGACCATAGAGGACGATAAAGACACAACAGAAGCTCTAGGGTCATGACATGTTATAGGAGGATGGAGGGGAGGGCCAATGCTGAAAGAATGACTAACACAGGGAGCTTCCAGGCACACCCACCAATTATAGGGATGAATATGACATGAGAGTGAAAATAAAAATTAATGAAGCGTATACCAAGGTGTAGCCCGGCTATGAAGGTCATAGGGTGAGTGCACCGGCTAAACTCAGAGAATAGCTAGGGAGGCTAAGAAAGGGAGCACATGGGATTCAAAAGGGGTTTAGAGGGTGTGTAAAGGGATGAGATGATAGAGTATGCATAATAGGTGGTATGAAACCAATACATGTAGATTCACAAGCTAATGCAATTTTCTAAAGCAAGAGACAATAATCTACTTCTACTCTTTACAGCGGAAGCCCATAAACATTGAGTAAATAATAATCAATAGAGGAAGAGAATCAAAGGAGCATAACACAATAAATATCCAGGGAAAGCCACAACTCAAAATACCACTATTTGTTTGTATTAATCTAGAAAATCAAGATGAAATTACAATGTTTGTTCTCTCTAGAACAATCCCACCACTCAACTAATTCAATCTCCAACACATAAGAAAACTCAACGCCAAATATTATCCAATTGACAAGCTCTCCAAGTCACTATTTCCTATGTGTAATTCCCATGGAGGATAGCATGTAGTTAAAGGGAAATAAAGCCTCTAAAAATAGTGCAATCCCTTAAGGATCAGTTCCTGAATGCATGCACTATCAATGCAGCCTAGAAAAATCTGAAACAAATAGTACATTGTCCTTGCACTCTTGTCTGAACTAGGTCTTTCTTAGAATCAACATGAACGAGTTTTTGATGGTGGAATATTCAGTCAACTAGAGTAGCACTAATTAGGTCACTAGTGTCCTAACCGACTGTTTACTCACTATTAGTTCCTGAAACTAATTGGGACTAATTTAACTGGAGTTAACTCAATAAAATGAGTTAACTAATTACAACTCATTCATAACTCATCCCAAACTCCTATAAGTTAGGGTGAACATAAACATGTCTTCTAAAAGACTTCCAATTCGAATTTCCTAAATTAATTAAGTTAATTAAACTTAAATATTTTCAAATTTCTATGAGAAAAGAATTCTATTTTAATTCATAGTTTAATTCAAGGAAAAATTAAACTGAAATTTCTTGTTGCCATTTCTCAACTCTTCCTCTCAACAGGAAAGGGATTATCCACTACCCTGATCCTATCTTTGTGAAACTCGAATTTACATCTTGGAAATGCCTTTGTTGGCATGTTAGCATCTTGCTCCTCTGTGGGAATGTAACCTAAAAACATGATCCGTCTCAATACACAATCTTTGAAATGGTGATACCAGATATCTATATGCTTGGACCAATCATGAAAAACTAAATTTTGAGAGAGTTTGATACAACTTAGATTATCACAATAAATCTATTTCGAATCCATTTGCTAACCAGACAAACCAACCAAGATCTTCCTCATTCAGATAGCCTCACATGTTGCTTGACTTGCAGCCATGTACTCTACCTCTGCCAAGATGAGTGCAACCAATATTTGTTTCCTACTATATGAAGAACTACAGTTGGCCTAGTACTAAAAATCCCTCCTCATGTTCTCTTCCTGTCAGATGGACTCCCTACCCAATATGTCCACAAGGCACTATATGTCCTTATATACATTTCATTACTACAATACCATGGTCCACATACCATGGATCCAAAAAAACATTGAACTAATACCCAATAGCCATTACAAAATGGGTGGACTTGACCCACTCGAAAGCCACTAAACATCATGCGGTAAATATAGCTCCGTGGACTCAGCGTGCTCCACTCCTCAAAATACGGATTCTTTGACCAAGACTAGACCACGTTGGAGTGCGCCCAACAATCCCTCTTATGGAGAGAAAGGGTGATATATATGATATTTTTTATCCCCCTGACCTTATGGAAGTCTAACAAGATATTTTTTATAATGCAAGTGACTGTGATGACCCTTTATTAGCTATCCAATCTAGCCTTTGTTATGCAATTGTCCCAAAAACTTACCATTCTCGTAAATTTGTCAGCTGGTTAATCGCCTCTCTTATTCCTCAAAAAAAAATTATTTTCTTTGTCACAGGAGAATGTCTTTGAAATTGATCTATAATTAATCCTTCAAGCTTTAAATTTTTCATTGGTTGAAAATCCCAAGACTTTTACTAATGATTCTTTATGTTTTTCTTATATAAGACTTACTAAGGAAGTCTTATATAAGTAAAAGGTAAAGAATCATTAGTAAAAGTCTTGGGATTTTCAACCAATGAAAAATTTAAAGCTTGAAGGATTAATTATAGATCAATTTCAAAGACATTCTCCTGTGACAAAGAAAATAATTTTTTTTTGAGGAATAAGAGAGGCGATTAACCAGCTGACAAATTTACGAGAATGGTAAGTTTTTGGGACAATTTACCTTTTACTTATATAAGACTTCCCAATTTTCAAATCTCTACAAAAACAATAGAATATCCCCTGGATCTATTTTATGAAGATACACATTTGATTCTTGTTATACTTATGTCTATATTGGGAGAATATGATATAA
Source organism: Pinus tabuliformis (assembly GCA_031772625.1). NCBI lineage: Eukaryota > Viridiplantae > Streptophyta > Pinopsida > Pinales > Pinaceae > Pinus > Pinus tabuliformis. The sequence goes on along the minus strand of CM062818.1, from coordinate 338,634,501 downwards.
GAGTTGTCAATGAACAATCCCTAAGTTTCTTGAATTTAATGTTGTAGCCAAATATATCTTTAGACATACCATCATATTTAGACAACTCTCTCATCTTTCAATTATTATTTTTTCCATATTGCTATTTGTTTTAGATACCCTTCTCTCCTTGTCTATCTCTTTTTGTATACACATGTCGATGAATTCAATCAATTGAGCTTGAGTATATGTGATTTAAACGATGAGAGAAGGTTTATAGTCTAATTGACTAGTATTGTCAGAAGGAAGGAGAATAATAAAGGCTTTTCCTATTATTTATCATATTTTATGGCTATTGTATCTCAAATCATCAACAACTAGCCACCCCCAAGAGTTCTTCTAGAAGAAAATATTTTATTACATCTTAACAAAGAGACCAAAGTTGGAGACTGGTATATCCTCGAAGATTGCATGGAAATAAGATTATATGGAGAATAAGTACAAAGATACCTTTGAAAACCTTTGTGCATATGAGAATATTCTCATTGGAATTCATACAGAAAACCTTGAATGTTGACCAAGTCCACTTTTCTCTAGCAAGCAAGGGTGTTCTTTTCAAATTACACATGAATGTTGGCCCTGCCATTGATAATAGTAAGAAATATCTACCATAGGTTGAAAGTATGATAAAGGAATTGGGCTTTCAGTAGGGATAAAGATGTAGGTATGCCCCCCATCAGGTAGTCTCTAACAAAAGTGTGGAAATCACTTGTGCAACTTACATTTATGAACCCAAGTGAGAGCTTGAAAATATGGCCAATCTAGAAGTTGAATAAAAACAACAAAATGTGGATGTCGATACACTAATGAAAAAGGAGAGAAGTATGATAATAAATGCACCCAAGAAAATGGATATTGACATGGAAAGTTTTCAATCATAAAAGAAAACAAATGTTCGAGAAGGAGAAAAGGAAACAAAGATACGAGCATCATTGATTGAAAGGCCTTGTAGCAAACAACATTTTTTAATGCAATTGGGAGATTCAGAGTGCCCTACCTCCTCCTCAATTTTTGTTTATGTGACTACATTTTCCTTTGAATAATCTCCCTCTACATTAAACGTTTTACAGAAAAAACTATTAGCTAGTTACTGAAAATAATTATAGAATAAGGAGCAACATGGAAACACAGTTGGAGGCTCAAGAAATCCCAACTTATAAGACTAGATTTATTTCTACTATCAATCTAGAAAGAAACTAGTTAAATTTATCTCTTGCTCATTTATTTATTTAATATGTTCCCTCAAGGCATAATTTCAAAACTTTGGACCTATCTATACATTTTGGAGACATTCCTTTTCCTAATAGAGTAATTTACATAGGAAAAAGGAGAGATATTGCATATTGACCTAAGGAAAAACCTTTTGGAAACTAGTAAAGAAGAGAAACGGTTGGATAAAGTCTCAAACTAGATTAACAAGGAAAAAGTGAATTCCATGGCTTTATATAACCAAAATAAGGAATATAAGGGGCTCATTATTAAATTTGGAATAGATCCTAAGGACAGGGAAGCTATTAGAACTCTACTACAAAATACATAATTTGAAGTACAATCATTAAGAAACAAATTGAAGATCCCTACTTCAGAACATGCTTAGATAATTGAACTAGCTCAGGTAGAGAAAGGGAAAGAAATATTAATAAGGGAGCTATTCGATAGAAATAAAAAGATTGTTATTTTATAACAACGGGTAAAAAATATGCAATAGTCCATTGAAAAACATGTTTTCACTATTGTTGTTTCAACTTAATCAAAATTCCCTGCAAAGAAGCTGACAAGAGTAATGACTGAGCATAATATTTCAAAATTTGAATTAAATAAAACCTAGGATGATCTCTATTTTATTAGAGAACATTCAAAATCAAAAGAAATATAATTAAATGTGGCCAATGAAAACTATACCTAGTGGAAAATAAGTAAAAATAAGCGCAAGATGACATTAAAGAAATAAAGTCGAGTTTCAAGGGTAACATGCCACTAATAGAATCTAGATAGGTCATTTGGGACAACATTTTTTAGGAATTTTGTGCTATATAGGAACGCATCCACATCATTGCACAATAGAAGGTTGGGATCAAAGGGTATTAAATGGTTATTTATACATGTAAAGAGAGGATTCAAAGGGAGGTGCCAAAAGCCAAAAAGATGATCAAGTACCTCAATGAAACATATGAAATCGAGTGAAGGGAATTAAATTTTTTAGACAATATTACAATAATCATGCAGATTATTAATATAATTGAGAAAAATATCTTTTGCATTCAAGCTAAGAAAAGGCTGAAAGAAATTCAATGTTGAGTCACCTTATTTAATTTCAGATTTTATTAGAGAACTAAAATAGGCTTACCTAATTGTTGGGATCAGTAAGGAAGCTTCATTTTTTCATGGCGTTTATATGAAAAATAATTAGGAGCTAAGAGCATGGTGGAAAGTACCCATGAAAAGACTATAGTGCTGAAAGGAAGGACTATAATGAATAATTCAAAAAGAGATTTCTAACTTTTATGGTAGTTGAAAACATTTTTTGTTACCATCTCAAACTTCACTAAGTTGACAAATTTAAAGGTTTCTTATCAGAACATTATTTTATGCACTCCCCTGGATCCAGTGATTTGGAAAAAATGTGAGAAGTTGAATACCACTATTCAAGTTCAGATTGTGGAACTAGGACCTCCTTCTCAAAGTTCCACTACTCATATTACCTCTTGATGATGAGATAGTTCATTTTTTACATTTTGAAAGGCTTTATTTTTTAATAGTTAAAGTAGGTAGGGAAGTTTTGAAAAATATTCAATAATTTTTTTTGATGTAATCTTTAAAATAGATTGCACAACCACAAAAGGGGTTTGAAATTTTTAAGGAGTGAAGACTTTTTGAAATATATCTATGTAATGTAAATTTTTTTTTACAGGATTAATAAAGTCTATCACGTTGATTCCATAATATTGGTTGTTCACAGTATTTGGGTTCCAGTTTTGATATATTCAGTTTAATTTTTTATTTTTGAAGTATGTGTATGAATATTGTAGTTAGTTTCTTATTCTAAAATGCAGATTTATCGATGTTTCTAAAAGTTACAGAAGATACCTATGTAATGATTAAAAAGAACCTTTATAAGTGTTGCACTACTACATCACTGTGCTCTTTTTTCATTTCTTACAAACACTTTTTTCTAGGGTTTATTATATTGGATTCTCTAACAACCCAATATATGAAATCCTTTCTCTTTAATTTCTTCCTTCTACCCTACAACTTCGGAGTAGGCTGTGATCACTAATATAAGGCTAGCATGATAATTTTTTCAATCTTCTCAGATTAAGTTTCCATTAAACCTAAAGGCTTTGCCTCTGGGCATAGTTTTAAACATATTTTTCATATTTTTCATGGATGTTATAGGTACTAGTTTCCATTCAACCAGGAATTTTGCTTAAGGAGACAACATCAATTGGCCTCATTTTTGGGGAGAAAAGTTGAAATTTTTTTCCCTAAATAATTATTGAATATTTCCTTGTCTGGTTATCAAGGCAAGTGTGGGCTAACATTTCTAACGAAAATAAATTATTTAGTTGTAAATATTGCTCCAAGAAGTCCACACACTCATTCAAACACTTCCTAGCAGAAGATTCCTTAGTTGTTTGAACCTAAAAATTTGCTTTATAAAAGAGTTTCGAGAGAAAATAAATCACCAATAACTCCCAAACCTACAATATATTCTACTGGGATATGTTTGTCTAGTCAATACAAGTCTGAATTGAATATTCCTGATGTTTCTCCTAAAACCCTATATTCTTCTAAAGGGATGTTTCCACCACCTAAATTTCCTTTTCCAGAGACTTTGCTCAAACATAAATATTTTGAAAGTGTTTCACTATCTTTCACTTTTGTATATGAAGTTGAAGAAATAAAATAATTTTTTCAAACACTTGAACCTCAACCCATTTCAGTTGTATCATAGGTTGTCCATATTTCTACAATACTTCCTCCTTCTTCATGTCAAGTAGTAAACCTACAAATTCCACCTGTCAATAGGGAAGTATGTATATTTTTAGCCAATTAATATCGTCCACTCAATTTATGAACAAATAAATGCTTTTCCGCAATATTACCTAAAGTTGCTACCCAGGTTCAGTGGGGATGATGATGTTATAGCAAAAAAGGATGTTGCAACTATTTGTGCATTTGTCGAAAATATGAACGTTGAGTATTTAGATGTGGTGATGAGGTGGTTTGTTCAATATTTGGATGGAGAAGATAGGAAATCATTCAAAACTCTCTCAGCAAATTTATTAAACACTCAGGAAGAATTGGAAACTACTTTTATGAATAAGTGGGGTGTAGGGAATGACCATGTTTAATTTTTGAAAAAAAATATATGAAAAAGAAGCATAATGATGGTGTAGCATAATTTTTTAAAAGTTTTGATAAGCTCTATAATGGGACACCATAAGAACTTAAGCCTTTACCAATAGCAACTAAGGTATCTTTTGCAGGACCTTTTGAAGTAGACTTTGGTTTCATTCTCAAAGAAAGGAAGCATGTTAATCATGATAAAATTCAGACTCGTGTGTTGGAGATTGAAGTGGGCCTAGCAACAATAGGAAAATTGAAATCCAAATATAATCATTGTGAGAAGAAAAATGGAAAAACAAAAAAGTTTGAACTTTAGGGAATCAAAAAAATTACAAGGTCAGAATTTGGTTGAAATGACTAAAATGATCAGGAACCTGTCAAATAAATTGGTCATATTAGAGGTTGAGAATAAGAATCCAGCAAGGGAGTTGCAACAAGGAGGAAATAGGAATTTCAATCCTCAATTTAGGAGGCCTTATAATTCTCCACTTCATATTTTACAAAGAGAGAAAAAATATCAAGAAGATCAGGTGAAACCACCTTCAATGATCGAAGGTGAACCTAATGAAAACTTTGGGGAGGCTCTAAAATTCCATGAAAATTAGTACTTTACTTTACTGGATGAGGATAGAGAATAAGTATGGATTCTGGATCTCAATCTCCTTTGAATGAAGAAGAAATTAATGAATATTGGATAATATTTTCATATTTAATGCCTGATGAATTATATAAGTGGTATGGTATGATATCAAGAAAAATATCAAGAGTACAAAATAAAAATGATAATCACGATCCACATCCTTCAAAGCAAAGTGATGATAAGGGAAAGAAACCTATACAAAGTGTTCTAGTTTATTGAGGGGAAACATCACAATCAAGACAACATTATAAGGAGAAACAATAAGAGAAATCAAAACATAGGACTAAAAATAAGAAACCTACTCCAAAAAATAATGAAATAGAAGAACAAATGAAGGACGAAAAAGGAGGATATATTTTTAACATTGAGAAAGAAATGGAGAAGGTGAAAATACCTCTTCCTTTGGTAGGATTACTGAAGCAACATGCTTATCAATCGAATTTGACTCAGGTGACACCAAATAAAGACAATCTCAATTTACAAGAAGATATCCATGTGGCTATGTTTAGGAAACATGTTGAAGAACAAGATATCGCTATTCCTCATTTCTATATAAATTTATTGATACATGATTTGATATTTCATAAATGCATGATGGATTTTAGTGCCTCACATAACTTGATGTCTCTGCATATAATGGAGAAGTTATGTTTGCAAGTTACTAGACAATACAAATATATTTATTCATTTTATTCAAGGAGATTAAAATGTAAAGGCTTAATCAAGGACATGGTCGTTTCATTCGAAAATTTCTTATGAGAAGTATCATGATTGATGTGGTTGTAGTATATATTCCACCTACATTAGATATCTTACTTTCCAGGTCATGGGGAATAAAAATGAGAGGTTCATTAAAATTAGACATGACCTATGCAACTATACCAGTATTTGGTGGGGAAGAAAGAAGGCTATTTCGAGAGTGTAGATTTGCAAAAATGGTTATAAAAGCAGGTAATCCTAACAACTCTCCTATATATATACCGAAGTTAAGTATTTTGGTTGTTTTCTTTTGGAAATAGATGATATGGTAGCTGAAGATACTAAAATTCAACCATTAACAATTATGAAGTAGTTAGAGGAGGTGAAAACTTCCATTTGGAAGATGTATTTTGATGAAGCATATTCGAAGGAATGTAATGTAGCAAGAATTTTGTTAGTATATAGAAAGGGTGAGATGATATATTTGTCATATAAGCTATAATTTGATACTACCAATAATGTGATATAGTGTGAAGCTTTTATTTTTGATTTACAAGATGCTAAAAATATGAAAATAAATAGATAATCTGTCTTTGGAGATTCAGATCTTGTGGTTAAGAAAGTGAAAGGTTTATGTCAGACTAAAGACCCAAGACTAAAACTTATAGGAATGAAGTTTAGGATTGTATGGAAAATTTATTTTCATTTTTTAATATAAAATTTATGTGAAGGGAACATAATAAACTTGTTGATTCTTTAGTAGTAGCAGCTACTATCTTCAAACCACCTAAGAATCCTCGATTGAGAGATGACATTGAGATAAAAAATTGACCTTTATTACCTGAAAATGTAAAGTATTGTAAGGTATTTGAAGATGAAGAACATATCAAGTGCTTTATGGACATGATTGGAGAATTGTATGCTTCTCAAATTTATCAAGAGGTTGAAAGTGAAAATGTGTAAGAAGAAGTTGATGTTGATAATCCACCATGGAAAGAAAGCATAGTTGATCATAATATTTTTCAGATAAATAGTAATGTAATACCCATAGTACTTGTCCCACTACTGAATACTTTTGATGTAAATAATGTCCCAAAAAAATAGCCAAACAAATACAGGAAGAAGATGTTGAAGATTGTAATATTGAGATAGAACAAAAACCTAAGATAATAGAGTTAGAAAATGGAATACCAAAGAATTCTAAGCACGGCTATGTTTATTTCTTTAAAAAATATTCTCATATCTTTTCTTGGTTTTGTGAGGACTTGTTGTCACTTTTACAACACCCTCCAAAAATTTCACTACATTCAAATTTTGGAGCCTACTTTATCATCGTATCTAGTGTTGCCTTGGCTATCAAGTGTCATTTAATGTTGTTCTCAATGTTTCAAGTGTTCCTGAGTGTTCTCAAGGGTTTTTTCATATTTATTATAACATATTTGTTGAGTTTCATAGTCGCAATGCCTTTATTGTTGTAAAATGACACTTTTTGATCACAATCATACACACTTCATGTATTGTACTTGGGGAATGTATGTGAAGTGGTGTTTTGATGGACACTTATTCTTGTTCAAGATTATATAAGTTTTCTTAATGATTTTGTATATGTCACACATGGTTTTATATGTGAACTCATCATGTTCTCCTATTGCCCTATCTCTTAGACTTAGATAAATTTTGGTTGCAAAGTGAACCCGTTGAGGCAAGAAGTGCATGAACGCACTCTGAAGCCTTCATTGGGAATCCTTAATTGTTTAAAACTTCACCCTCAACACTCCAAGAATGCAAAGCACACTCTTTAAGACCTTTCCTCTTCCTTGTTCTGAACTACACCTTTTGAGAGACCAAGTCTACATTTGAGTGAACTCCTTAGAATCAAACAAGTGTACCCTCCTAGAGCACATGAGCACACCCTAAAGGCCTTAAGCTCCACCCTTCAACCTTCCATAATTCTTGATGTGCCCTCCTCACCCTTTGAGCACATGAGCACACTCTGGAGGAATGAAGCTTCATCCTTCAACCTTTAGACTTGTACCATTCACCCTCGTAAACCTCTTGAGCACATGAGCACACCTCAAAGGCATGAAGCTACATCCTTCATCCTTCAATAATGTTCCCTATTCCCTCCGTCTCTCTCTTAAGCGCACAATTCACTTGGGAAGCCCAAAGAATTCTCCTTCATCCTTAAGACTTGTACCATGCACCCTACCCTAATTTCCTCTTTCCCTAAAGCGCATGAGTGCATGTTAGATCCCTGAAGGCCTTTCCCTTCTACCCTTCAATGTTTTAAAGTGCGTCATTGCACCCAAAATCCCTCCTTGTTCCTTTTAAGATCACTGATAAGGAATGAAAAAATAATAGGCATAAAACATGCTAGAATAAGATATTTTTAGATTTATGTTTACTTGTAATGAGTGATTTCAGATACAGGAATACTAGGAACAACATGGAAGGCATGCATAAGGAATATCGAGCAAAGAAGGCAAACAAAATAAGCATTGAACAAAAAAGACACACTGATATATTCATGATTAAAGCACCCTAAAGAATCCATTAGATCAAACACCCTTAGGAGAGTAAATATAACAATGGTAAGAAGTTGCATGTAGAAAAAAAATATCAGTGGTAGCCATGTCACCATTAAATAAAGTCAATGTCACCATTCGCTATTGGTCTGAGTCCTCAAATATAGTGACATGCCACGTCTTTGTCAGATGGTGTTGTGCAAGTTATGATGTAATGATGTAATCACTGTAATGCACAAATAAGTGGAAGTCCAAGAGTCATGTATGGAAAAAAGTGTCATGGAAGTCCAAGAGACATGTAATGCCAAGGGTAATATGTAACTCAAAAAGTCATTTGGAAGTCCAAGGCCATTAGGAGATCGAAATTGAAGGGTCATGGGGATGTGAAAGGTCATGCCTCAAGTTGTAAAAGGATCCTCATTACTCATGTAAACGAAAGTTAACCTTGTATTATCCCACAAGGCATTAGAGAGACAAAGTTAGTACTTTTGGGGAGTAGGTAGTGGTTCTAACACTCCACTATTGGAGATAATGATGCTCATTATATTTATGTATATTGGAAATTTTACTTAATACTTGAATCATTTTAGCCAACACATTTTCACAGATGGATTTTGGATGTTTCAAAGACTATTATTTCAATGTTTATGATTCATTTTTGTTTTCACATGTACTAGAGTAATTGAACTATTTCACTAAATTCGATGCTTAGCCTATTGGAAATGTGTTGTAATGTTTATAATGATCATTGCATCTATGTGAAATATTTCGCTTGATGTTAGATGAGACTTTCTCATTCACGTGTGTCTTCATTAGGGTAGTTCTATTACTTCTCTCTTGAAGGACCACTTTATTACACCCTGCAATAAGACAACTTTGATCCATCTGCAATCAAACATTCACAAGGCCCACTCACTTGCTCATTCAAAAGAAAATGTCGGAGTCCCTCTCGTGCTAATAGATAAATCTGAGGAATATCTTTAAGTTAACAAAAACATGAAAATATTCCATATGTGACTCCTAAACCAAACAATGTGAGGTCTAATTGTGATTTCATATCGAGAGAGATCTCCTCTATGTTGGATGTTTCCAACACTGTCAATATTTTTCCACTATTTTCCACTAGAAGGATGGAAGCCAATTTTTTATCGATGATAACTCCACACACCTTAATCATTCATCTTCTGTATAAGGTATCAATATCCTAAGCACCATTACAACTCTTATTCCTGAAGTAGGATGGTCGTCTCAACCTGGTTCGGAGTTGGTATACAAAGTTACCTACGAATAACATTGACCACTTCCACCTATGACCCATTGGATTGCAAAGACTATCATTTTACTTTTTGTCGTACATAATCTCCCATATAAACCAAATAAGGAAGAAACAACTTGTACCAGTGTATTAGCTTCAACAGTGGAAGATTTGGTTTCTTCCACTCTTAAAGAGTTAGCAGACTTTTGAGAAGACACAGCAAAACAGGGTCTACCTCCACCCATTAATGAAAGGCACGAGAAATTTATTGTTCTTTCCGATAATATTTTTGATAGTTTAGAGGGTGAAGAAGAAGACTCCTCAGATTCTAAAAAGGAGGAGGAACCAAGAGACAAATACATGTCCAACCAGGCCGTAGATTCGATGGGCCATTGTCCTCTTTCTATTTCGAATAATATCCATAATATTCCTAGAAATCTGAAAAATATGTTATCAAATTTTGATCAAGATAAGAATACAATGGCAGATGATCACATCAATGATTTCTACATGCATCTATAAATTTTGGAGGTAAGTTACGTTGCTTGCAATATTTTTCCTTTTACATTCGAATGTAGAGCAACAACATTACACCATAGTTTGCCTTCCAATTCATTCCAAAGTTTGAGGGAGTCTAACAAGCTATTTCTGGAGAAATTTGTTGATGAAAAGACTCCCTCCATGTTATTGAAAGAGCTCGGAAATAGTAAGATGGGGACAAAGAGAAAGTAAAATATTTTAATCAAAATTTCAATCACATATTGACCAAATTTCCCCTGGGAACACAACCACGTGATTCAACAACTATATATTATTACACAACTACCTTTCCTGTCAACATTTTCATGTTTGTTAAAAGAGCGGCATGAGAGAAGCTAACACTAAACTTCATGGAAGCGGTCACCATTGAGAAATAATTGTATGCTATTGAAGTTATTACTAATGACATTGAATCGAAAGACTCTAAGGATATTGGTAGGAAGTATCAGCCTCCTTCAAGTAAGCCTGAATGACATTAAAATAACTTACCAATGAGATTTCAGAATTAAAGAGACTTGGAAATATGATTCCTACTTGTCTTTGTTGTGACTCTTTCTATGTAAAAGATTCTATTCCTATTCCTTAGGAGTTGTTAAGATCTAGATGTTTCCTAGATTGGTGTACGGTTCATATATTCTCTCAACCAAGTCTTTATGTGTCCAGGTTAGTTTACCTATCTCAAGAAAATAATACATGTATTTATTTGTAACATTACTTGATTAATTTATGGTTCAATCAGTTTTAATTTTCATATCAGAGCCCTCGTGGCTAAGATTGGATAGCAAGTAAGCCTCCTTTTCTAGTTAATGCAGGTGTATAGATCTTGTTTGTAGACATGGGCAATAATGAATCCTAGTGTGGATTGAAGGAGGCTCCATCAGAGATTACTGTAGCAGCGAATCAATAGGACAAGCCAAGTTGGAGATCTTTCTTTTTTCAGGTGGAAGATGAAGTGTTTGCTTTACAGCATAGAAAAGGAAACTATGCGGTTTTATTAAGGGAAAACTGCACATAACTACATAGGTTTATTGACAGAAAATTGTGTAGAAATATGAAGACAGTAAGAAGAAAAACTCTACATATTAGGGAGACTTACAAAAAACTTCCTCATGCATGTCGTGTCTGAGGTAAGACTACACAGACAAATGTTCTATTAAATTTGTTGTTTTTTTTAATGAAACCCTTTCCTGGATTGGTAGAATGAATCTGTATATCAGTTATTGGATCAATGGATTAGTGGATCTGGTGTCTGATCCATAGATCAGTTTTTCTAGGATCTAGTGTTGGATTCGTAGATCTGTTGTTGGAGGATCTCGTGTTCGATCCATAGATATGTTGCTGGATCATTATATTTGTCGATTGGATTAGTGGATCCATTATTAGAGTCATGGATATATTGATCATACGATTTAGTATGTCTCTGGCTATGAGAATGTAAAGTGAGCATTGTGGAATCACGCTGTTGGTGTGCCATTACTGGTGAGTGAGCATTGCGGTGTCCTTTTTTTTTGGTACCCTGTGTTACAGATCCAGTAATAGTGACTAGTTTTCATTGAGGATCAATATTTTCCATAGAGTTGTGGGAACAGTAAGAGTGTGTGAAGTCATTGTTGCATCGGCCTAATTTGACCAAGATTCCAACACAAGTTCGAGACAGTTTCCCGCAAAGAAAATTATTATGTTTAACGTCTTTAGGGCCTTCACATGGACCTGTATAAGGCAACATATTCTGGGTTTAATGGAGAAGACGATATCATAAGTTTTTCATCACTTTAATTATCTAAATCATGATATTTAGAACCCCTTTCTAAGAGCACAATTTTTTTGCTCGTGGAATTTCTAGTTTCAGAAAGTGCCAATGCTAGTGTAAACCGACTTGGGCTATTGGTGGTAAACTTGGAGACAACATATTGAAATACGTCATGGAGAGGTTGGTAATGCGTTAAAGGTTTATTAATTTGAAAAGGTAAATACTTTATTTCAAATATCATTGATCCATTTGTGGGTGAATTAATGTTAATACCATGGAATCTCCATGGAGGCGCTTCACATTTCTGGACACCACCAATGGTGATTAGATTATGAAATTTTTCTGCCGTGGCAATATCTATATATATATATATATATATATATATATATAGATACACACACTTGGATTTTGGAAAGATAAATATGTTGAGCCTAATCAAATCAATGTAGAAATGCAATTTGTTTGAAATAATTATAATTGCATGTTTAGAAACTCCAAATAAGAACAAATAGTGGTGTTTATAAATGTTTTGAATTAGAAATATTTACATTCAGCTTATCTAACTCAATGGAGTGGTTTTGTTAGAATTATATACTCTATCAAATCGCATAGGTGAATCCAAAACAACAATTAAACCATAAAAAGAAAGAGGAGAACAAATACATTTTAAGGTGGATAATAAGTTTGAAGTGCAAATATTAGTTTTGTGCAAAAATTTAAGGATGATGACAAATAAGTTAAATTTTGTGTGAGATTGTAGAATAGGCTCATGGTGGTGTATTATGTGTCACATACATTTATTAGTAAGAAAATATAGGATGCTTTATAGTGGTATTTGTAATGTACCTGGTAACTCCAAGAGTTGGAGTTTGTAATGTAAGCCTAATGAGGCATGTGTACCCCCATGAAGTTTGTGGTAATCTTAAAACAACTTTGTAATTGTAGGTTTGTGGTCAAACATAAACCACTTTGGAATGTAGATTTGAGGTAAGCTAGAAACGACGTGTTAGAGTGAAGTGGATAGGGATTCCTGTAGGCATGGTTTAGGGTCAGCTCACAGAACCTTGGGCATGGTTGATGGTGAGCCAAGAAAACCCCAGGCATGTTCTAGGGTAAGCTGATAAAACACAAAGAATAGTTATGGATAATTCGAGAAAACCCATGATGACGATGATGGAGGGGGATTTATAGGTACAGGTACAAGTGTGCAGTTATAATGGTTGACAAAACCATGTATGTGAAGGGAATCCTTATAGATTGTTAGTTGTAGCAGTTGGGAGCCCATGTGTTCCAATGGATGGTTGATCCTTTATATGGATGTTGAAATATTTTTTTGTCATGTTTGACCACAAATAGACTTTGAATATTGAGATTGAAACAAGTAGTCATTAAGGGGTCGAATTGTAAATATAATTCCTACTTGTCTTAGTTCTGAATCTTTCTATGTAAAGGAGTTTGTTCCTATTCCTTAGGGGTTGTTAACATCTAGATGTTTCCTATATTGGAGTGTGGTTTAGATATTCTCTCACCAAAGTGATTGTGTGTCCAAGTTATTTTACTTATCTTAAGACAACACTACATGTATTTATTTGTAACATTACTTGATTAAATTATTGTGTGATCAATTTTTATTTAAGATAAGGTAAAGTGATACTTCTACTAGTATCAAGCCTCCCATCTCTTTCCCTTTCTGAAGGAATAATAATAATAACATCACTAATCAACCACCAATTTCCCTGATAGTTCGAATGTTGTGTTGAATATAGAATGTATGTTTATGGACAAATATTTGTCTTTCCACCAGGAATATCATTCATAATAGACATGCCAAAAATGGAACCACAAAGTGAATTCTTTAGCGGCACACATTGTGTATTCCTTATTAGTAGTTGAGAATAAAAATAAACAGAAGAAATGGAAGAACCTACAACCAATGAATAAATTATGAGTATTGGAAATGAAATGAATGATTTTGATTATATTCTTAATGCTGACAAGAAAAGTGCAGAAGCACCACCACAAAGTGAGCCTCCCAGAAGAAAAATGGTTGATATACTTTGAGGAGCAAAGGGCCTATTTCTAAACAGGTGGGGATGAGACAAAAATTGAAGGGACAATTGTTAAGAAAGATCTTACCATCGATCAACCCTACTTAGAATGCACAAAGTAAGTCTATAAACATAACTACTTCTAAGAACACTTCCCCCAAGATTAAAAGGAATTCCTTCACTCTGGAAGTTTCAAACAAACCAACTCCTCTAGACACTTCAGCACTGCCCAGTAAATATGGGACAATTGAGTATAACATGGTTGAGTATTTGAAGAGGGCTCAAGCCAATATTTACATCTTTTAGCTCGTGAAGATAGCAAGCCAACGTGAACTACTAGTCTAACGATTTTAACAAACTTCGCTAGGTCACAAAGATTCTACCTCTCAAAAGGTTTATGGTAAGTCTTATGGTTCCCTTGAGTATGAAGTTAATAGAGTAACATTAGATGTTAACACTCTATTCCCTCCATTTTTATTAACTTTTGAAATTTTCAATTACAATGTCCATCACTGTTTAGTTGATTTTGTTGCATATGTGAATCTAATTCCATTTGCCAGGAAAATAAATGCTAAATTGGACAAAATTAATGCAAAAATCATTCACTTGGGCAGATCCCTTGTCCAATCTATTGGTGAAATCAATAATTTTCTCATCTGATTATCATCTGATCACCGAGTTCTCCAATTTATAAATATTATAATAGTGGACATCCCTAAAGCCTACATCGTACTCTTGAGAAGAGACTAGTCTAGTAAACTAGAAGGGTATTTTGCTACAGATTGGTCACATTTATGGCTTCCATACAAGGGCAAAAATAGCCAAATTCATGTCAAAAGTGATCCATACATAAAACACACCATGACACCACTTGACGACCACAATGAGCCTATTACATTTTCTTATTTAATCTTTGAAAATTGTTTCCTAGAAACGGATGATTGGTGTTATGAAGCACAACCATCACCTGTCCCACTAGATACACATTTGGATTTCCTTCCTTGTTGTCCAGTGGGTGCAAATGAATCATTTATTATAGATGTACATAGTAATACTAATAATAGTGTAGTAAGAATCCTAGTAGATAATAATATTTGAACTTTACACTTTGATGGTTCAAAGATCTGGGATGGCTCTGGAGTTGGTTGCATACTTATAAACCCATGTACCAACAATAATATCCTTTCATGTCATTTGGAGTTTGAGCATACCAATAATATTGGTGAATATGAAGCACTCATACCTGGACTAAAGAAAACCATCGATCTGAAGGTAGATATTCTAAAGGTAATTAGTAACTGAGAAGTGGCCACTCATTAGGTACTAGATATTATCCACTCTGTTTCACTGAATCTTAAAAACTACCAGTAGGAGATAGGTCAGTTAATCAATTATTTTCAATATTTCAATATCATTTATATTTCTAGGCCTAGAAATGTTCGAGCAAATGCATTAGAAAATGCAGTTGTTAGGATGTCTTCATTGAGAAATGGTTCTTCTAGTGATAATATATATAAAAAATATGTGCCTTAAAATGTCACTAATTTTTGTGCTCTCAATGACAACCAACATATACTACAGTTTACAGCTAATGTGAACGTATTGAGAGATGTTTCCATAGAAGAGGATGACCATGATAAGCCTTTGCAAGAGGCATATAATATGATGAAAGGGAACACTATACCTAAAGCTATTGTGTCCCTAGAGAAATTATATAACGTTCAGAATAGGTTTAGAGGATGAATCAATACAAATAATTAGTGCTCTAATTTATCATATGAATAAGTTAATCTAGGACCTCAGTACGATATGAAGTATGCTAACCTCAGTACATGTTATTCTCCACAAGAACGATAATCATTTATCTGCTATTCAAATATTGTCACGATGTTTTTGTATGGACATGCAAATATTTAAAGACATATTATACTCATACTATCTGGCATGTAATTTCCATAAAAAAGGGGTAAAACCTTTCTAGCAGAAATTAAGGAAATATCATGCAACATTGGAAACCCTCATCCAAAAGAAATTCAGAAAGATGTGGGATGCTCAAATCATTTTTAAAGTCAAAAACTCCACTTGGGTTTTAAATTTGGTCTTAGTCATTAAGAAACATCGGGAAATAATAGTATGTGTATATCTCCAAAAGCTTAATCAGGCATCTGATAAAGATAATTTCCCAGTGGCATCCATGGAACAAATACTCCAAACAATATGTGGGTCTCAGATGTTCTCACTAAATGGTTTCTTAAGTTACAATCAAGTGCTATACCACGGAACTAGATCGATTGAAAACAACCATTTACATCCAAATGGGGAACATTTCCCTTCAAGAGAATGCCATTTAGACTCATCAGAGTTTAGTTGCTACATTTCAAAGAGTGATGGACATCGATTTCTATTGACTTATTGATGAGCGAATAGTTGTTTATTTGGATGATGTTACTATGTTATCCAAGATAATATCAGATCATGTATGCCATTAAAAAAAATATTTGAGTGGTGTTAAAAGCATGGGATTTCTTTCAAACCCAATAAAATCATTTTGGTGTGTTAGAAGGGAGTCTCTTATGGAACACCATTGCAAAGAGAAGTATTAAAGTTGATTGTGAGAGGATCAAAGCTACTACACAAATCTCATTCCCAGTGAATAATAAGGCTATGCAGTCTTTCTTAGGAAATATTAATTTCATGTGGAAATTAATCTTTGATTATTCTTAGATAGTTAAGCCTCTATAGGAAATGATTAATAAGGATTCAACTTACAAATGGGACAAATAGGAAAAAAAATATTTCTCTCAAATCAAGCGGGCTATTGTTGATTCACACACCTTATTCAGTCCTTACTATGGCAAATAATTCATGCTTTATACCTTTTCTTCAAATTATTCTATTGCAGTCATATTGACTAAAAAATATCCTAAAGGAAACGAGTGGCTTGTCTCTTTTATGAGCGCTGGCCTATAAGGGTCAGAATTAAATAATCCTGCTATTGACAAACAAGGACATGTTGTATATGAGGTAGTTAAATATTTCACACCGTATATTATAAGATCTCACACAATCATGTTTGTGCCTCACCTAGCATTAAGAACACTCTTCATGCAATAGGGTATGGGTGATAAGAGGGAAAATTAGATGACCTTATTACAAGAATATGATCTGGAATTTAAACTAGTTCATACCATAAAGGGTCATGGGTTCAACTAGCAGCCAAAGCAAGAGATGTTCCCAAGAAATATATTTCAGGCTAGGAGCAGGAAATAAAAAGGTACAATGTCGAACATGTTCCCCAGTCCACATCTATATTGCCATGGTATTCCCATATACGAAAATTTCTAGAACATGACACCTTTCCCACACACCTATTAAATACACAAAGGAGGTAAATTGACTTAAAAAGTCTACCCTACAAGCTAGTACCTGGAGTGATTTTTAGAAAGCACCACAATAGTGTCATGCTAAGATTCCTTGAGCCATAGGATACATAGAAGGTACTTAGAGATTTTTACGATGGACCGACAGGTGGTTACTATGCGAGTGACAACACAATGCATAAAGTCATGCAGCCTAGTTATTATTGGACCACTTTATTCAAATATGCTCATGCTTACGTCTGCAAGTTCCCAACTTGTCAGAGATGCACCAGTCAATATCAAAGGCCGTTCACCCCATTTCTACTAGTATCAGTTGAGGAACCTTTCCAACATTGGGGCCTAGATGTTAAAAGAGAAATTTTTCCTCACTTGTCAAAGAAACACCGATATATTTGAAAAGTGACAAACTATTTTACTTAGTGGTCAGAAGTAGTTTTATTGAGATAAATAAATGATGAATAAGTCATGCCCTTTTTGCAATAGAACATTATCACTAGGTTTGGCATTCCAAAGTCACTTGTCTTTGATCATGTGACTTACTTTTTATGATAAAAAATTATGAATTCACAGTACAAAATATTGTATTAAAGCATGCATCTAATTCTTACCTGCATGGAGCCCATGGGGCTTTGGATTGACGGTGAATGGGTGCGCCGTTAAGGAACTCCTTGCGATAGGTCACTGGTTCAAATCCCCGTGGGCACTTAGGTTAGTCTTAAACTAGAAAAAAAAAATTCTTACCTGCATGGAAATGGTTTGGATGAATCAACAAAAAAAATATTATCCACATAGTAAAAAAAAGCATCCTCTCTGAGCAAAGGAACGGGAATGTTGCTTTGACAAATGCATTATGGGATGATCGTGTAACTACTATGCCTTCCTTAATACCTCATCATACTTTTTGGTTTATGGTAAAGAAGTTATCTTGTCCGTTACACTTGTATCTCCTAGCCTTGCAACTCTCACAAGAGTCCCAAGGTAGACCTTACCTTCTAGTTAAGAGAATGATAGACACTTTACTCAAACTCGAGGAAAAAAGGTTGAAATCTAAAGAGAGATTCATCGTCCACTAAAATTTTGTTAAGTGATAGTTTGATAAGAAATTTGTAGGGGAAAAGAGTTTCGATGTGGGTTACCTAGTACTGAAGTGGGATAAATACCATAAAAAAAAGGAAAACACACGAAGTTCCAACCTTTCTGGATTGGCCCATTCACCATTGAAGAGAATCTTGGTCCTAATACCTTGAAGCTAAAATCCTTAGATGGGAGGATTGACCCCCTTCCCATAAATGGGTGAGATCTGAAACATTATTTTCAATAGAAGTTACAAGTTGTACTTCCTGTATAGTGTGTCCTTTTCTTTTCCTTTTCATATGCATCAGTCCTATGTGCGTTATGTTATTTATGTCTGGCCTTGCCATGTTTGTTGTTGTTTGTACATAAATAAGACCTTCTATAAAAGGTGCATGCTCAAAATGACTTGTTGGTGGAATGAAAGAGAAGTGTGACAACCACAATGCTTGGCTCTCTATTTTTCTCCTTCTTTTTTTGGGAAAATTCCATATGTTGAGCTAAGTCAAGATGGAAAATATAATATATCCAAAAGGAGAACATTAAGGGAATCTATAATATCTACACCTATACTAATATCTAAACTACTCTACTTGGTATAAATCTATTTTCATGTTAACACTTATATAATCTAGTAGAGAAAGGATAAGTGGAAATTATAAAGTGAGCAAACCAATATTGAAGGTTATAAAATACTTATATGAAGCGGAAACTTCCTATTCTCTTAATAATTTACGATCCCTCTTCCTCCCATTAAAAATAATAAGCATTGATGTATAATCCTACTAAAAAAAAAATAAAGGGTGAAAAAATGAAAGGCTTCCTACGCAATGACATGAAGTAAGCAACTTTGTTCGGGTACTATCTAGGTCTGCTAGAAGAAAAGCAAAATTTGTGCTCTTGAAGTTACTCCGTCGAGGTACTGTCCATACCTAATGGGAGTGGAGAAACACCAGAGATGAAATATCATACTATGGATATCATAAACTCACCACGCACATTACCCTTTCCTAGATTGAAGTAATTGTGATATTGCATATGTCATGTGTGTTCAACCAAGTAGAAGAAAGTGAGGTACCATGTGTATAATCGAGTCGAAGGGAGGAAGTCAAACAAATGTAATTCATGAATAAATATGTCTTTAATACTTCACAACTATTCCTAGACAGATAAGTTGAACCTCACCTTGTGTGTCACGAGGCATTATCACTGCTACAACACCCATAAAAAATTTCACCACATTCAAATTTTGGAGCATAATTTACCATCGTATCTAGTGTCACCCTAGTCATCAAGTCTAGTTTCATGTCATTCTATATGTTTCAAGTTTTCATGAGTTTTATTAACTGTCATCACTTTAATTAGGACATTTTGATGAATTTATAGTTGTAATATCTTTTTTGTTGTAAAATGACACATTTTGGTTGTAGCCGCACTATATGAGGGGAATGTATGTGAAGTGGCATTTTTAGGCATAACTATTATTATTCGAGCTTTCATAAATTTTCTCGATGAGTTTGTATGTTTCACACATGGTTTTATGTTAGACAAATTTTGGCTACAAAATTAATCCATTCAGGCAAGAAGCGCATGAGCACACTCTTATGTCTTAATCGAGAATCCTTCATTGTTCGAAAGTGCACCATGTGCCCTCCAAGAGTGTAAATATCACTCCTTAATCCCTTTTCCTCTCCTTGTTCCAAACTACACCCTTTGAGAGACCAAGTATTCATTTGATCACACTCCTTCAACTCAAAGAACTGCACCCTCGTGGAGTACATGAGCACACCCTTAAGGCGTTAAGCTCCACCCTTTAGCCTTCCACAATGTGCCATATGTCCTTTTGGCCCTTTGATCGCATGAGAGCACTCTGAAGGCATGAAGCTTGATCATTCAACTTTCAAAATTGTTTCATGCTCCATCCTAGCCCTCTTTAGTAAATGAGCACACCTTGAAGGAACTAAGCTCCATCCTTCAACCTTCAAGAATGTGCCTTGTAGCTTCATTCTCTCCCTTGAGTGGAGAATGCACTTGCGAAGTGTGAAGCCTTCTCCTTCATCCTTCGAACTTACTCCATGCACCCTACCTTGATTAATTCCTTCCCATGAGTGCATGAGCACACACCAAATCCAAGAAGACTTTTTCCTTCAGCCCTTCACCCTTTTGAAGTGCGCCATTGTGCACAAAATCCCTCTTTGTTCCTTTCAGGTGCATTGATGAGGCATGACCATAAAGTATGCATAAAACATTTTATAATAGGATAATTTCATGTTGATGTTTTATTTTCATGAGTGATTGTAGATATACGTATTGTAGGAACATCATGCCAGGAACACATGAGGAAGGTCAAGCAAAGAACGAAAATGAAGGAAGCATTGAAGAAAAAAGAACACACCAAAATCTTGATGATCAAAGCACCCTGAAAGCTCCATAAGATCAAAGAAAATTTGGAAGGTGAGTAAATTTATGATCAAAATATACATGAAGAAAAAATATGCAAGTGACATCCATGTCACCATTAAAGAAATTCCATGTCTTCAGTAACTATTAGTCTCAATCGTCAATGATAGTAGCATGTCGTGTCTTCATCACATGATGATGTGGAAGCTATGATGTAATGATGTAATAATTTTAAAGTACAAATAAGTGGAATTCCAGGAGCCATGCATGGAAAAAGGATTCATGGATGTCCAAAGTACATGTAATACCAAGAGTTATATCTAATTCCAAAAGTCATTTGGAAGTCCAATGATTATAGAAGTCTAAAGATCATTAGGATTTCGAACGTCAAGAGTCATGGGGATGTGGAAGGTCATGCCTCAACTTATAAGACGATCCTCATTACTCATGCAAAGGAAATTTAAGCTTGTCATCTCCCACAAGGTATTAGAGAGAAAAAGTTAGTACCTCTTGGGAGCAAGTAGTGGCTCTAACACTCCACTATGGGAACTAGTGATGTTCATTGTATTTATGTATCCTGGAGCTTTTACTTAATCCTTGAAGCCTTTCGACTAACACATTTTCACAAATGGATTGTGTTTGTTTCTAAGACTATTCTTGGAATGTTGATGATTCACATTTTCTTTCACATGTACTGGATTAATTGAACTATTTCAGTGACTTTGGTGCTTAGCTTATTGGAAATGTGTTGTAATGTTTATAAGGATTGTCACATCTATGTGAATTATTTTTCTTGATTTTATATTATCCTTTCTCATTCATGTGTGTCTTCATTAGGGTACTACAATTACTTCTCTCTTAGAGGCCCACTCTCTGCCCCCATGCAGTAAAATAACTTTGATACATGTGCAATCGAACACTCACAAGGCATACTTGCTTTCTCATTAAAAAGCACATGTACGCTTCTCTCTCACGCTAACAGCTAAACCAAAGCCATATCTTTAAGTTAATGACACTCAAGTCATATTCCATATGGGTTTCTTACACCAAATGGTATGAGGTCTAATTGGGACGTCATATTGGGGAGATCCCCTGTATGTTTTTGGTTTCCAACACTGTGAACAAGATCTAAAAATTTATGATACATAAATCATTCAACATAAGATTCCTCTGAAACTAGGAGTCAAACCATATAAATAAAACTTGAGACAAATAAATCCCTTTTTGCTTCCTTTCATGGAAGAGGAAATAAAAAATCTTTTTGCAACTAAAATTATTTTCCTTTTATGATACTAAGAATGGGTGGAAAAACTTACTCCTCTGAGAAAAATGAATGGAGAAATAAGGTTGTGTCTATAATTTAGAAACTTAAATAATGCATCCCTAAAGGATAATTATCCTCTCGAAAAAATGGATCATATTTTATAAAAGATGGTGGGATCATCAAGGATATCTATGATATGTGGATTTTTTAATTATAGTCAGATTGCAGTTGATCCTAATGATTAGAGGAAGACAACTTTTACAACTCCTTGGGGCACACTTATGTATGCCAAAATGTCTTTTTGCTCAATGAATGCGGGAGCCACATTTCAAAGAGCTATTGATATAGCCTTTGTTGGAGAGAAAGAAAAGTTTGTAGTGATTTACCTGGATTATATTACTATTTTTTCTAATTCTCATGAGGAACATATGGATCACTGATAACAAACTTTTGAGAAGTGCAGGAATTTTTCCCTCTCCTTAAATCTCAAGAAGTCACCATTTTCTTTGCAAGAAGGTAAAGTTTTTGGTGATATAGTTTCAAAATAAGGGGTAGAGACTGATCTAAAAATGGTTGAAGCTATTAGTAATATTTATTTAACAAGAAAAAAAGGAAATTAAAACCTTTTTAGGTTGGATTAATTTTTCAAGAAGGTTTATCCCCAATTATGGTGAAATTGTGTATGAAATTCTAGATATATTGAAGAAAGATAAAGAGGTTAAATTGACCTTTGAAGCTAGAGAATCATTTTCCAAAATCAAGAAGGATTTTGGTGAAGCTCCAGTTTGATTAGTCATAACTATGAAAAACCTTTTCTCATGTATTGTTTTTTTATAACCAACAACTATTGTTATTGCATAAAAATATAGGTGGTAAAGAGCAGTCTATCGACATTTTCAACTGAGAGAAGTTAAGAGAAAGTATGCTATAACAAATAAATACACCTATGGACTAATTAAGGCTTTGAAATCATTCAAAACTTATATATTGCAATCCAGAATAATATCTTATGTACAAATATCTATTTTCAAGGACACTTTAATGAAAGGAGGCATCAAAGGAAAATTAGGCAGGTGGATAGAAATAATATAATATTATGATATGGGTATTAAGAAAACAAAGCTGATAAAAGGATAAGGATTAGAAAATATTTTGTTTGAGGAAAATCACTAATCTTTGAGAATTAATTTATTATCTGATGATTCTACACTTACTACACTGGCAAAGAAGGTGAAATCTAGAGAAACAAACTATAAATCTTTGTACAAATATTTATGCTCAGAATGGTACAAAAATATCATTCATTAAATATTGTTTCTTCAATTTTACCAAAATTAGACAAAGCTAAATATAAATCATTAAGGCTCCAAGATTATAAATTTATTATTTAAAATTGGAATATTTATTGGAAGGATCTTGTTCGAGTATCATTGTTGTGTTTGAGAAAAGAAGTCCCAAAATTTATTGATGAATTCCATGCTTATGTCGGTGGTTGACATTACAGCTAACAGGAAACAACCTAAAATATTCTAAAATTTGGTTTTTATTTGCCCAAATTGTTCTTTTATGTTCATGGAATGGTCAAAGCTTGGAAGACGTGTCAAATAGTCATTGGAAAATAGAAATTGGCTCATTTTCCCTTGGTTCCAGTATTCGTTGAGGCGCCATTTATGCAATGGAGATTTGATTTATAGGATAAATTCATCTAGCATCTAGTGGTTAGCATAAGTGGATTTTAACTACCATATATTATTTTTTTAAATGATTCGAGTTAATACAAACTCGAGCAACCACTGATATAGTTCTTATGAAATTCATTGAAGATAATATTTTAGCCACATTTGGGTGCCCAAGGAAGATAGTTGCTAATAATTTTTGAGAATTCAAATTGATTAATATGATAAACTTTTGTCAAAAGTATAATATTATTCTTAGTCATTCTATTGATTACTATGTACATGGAAATGGACTAGAAGTATCTTCAAACAAAAGTTTTGTCAGGATCCTTAAAATGATCATTGTAAATAATACAATGAATTAGGATACATAGCTGAAAAATGTTGTTTGGGACAGTAGAATAAGAGAAGAAAGGTCTACAAGAAAATACCCATTTGATTTATTTTATGGGAACCTTTGAGGGTAGGAAATGGTTTCTATGAAAACCACCTATCAAGCATGAGGTATTCAAGAGATGTTTTCAAGCGAGCAGACTCCACCCTTAGATGTCAATCACCACTTCCATCGCATCATACAATTTGTACATGTCATCATTCTATATGTTCTCTCATAATTAAATTTCAATTTTCCGACTCACATATTGTTCTGTATTCTATCAAGTACCAGAATTAACCAAGATTTTTTACTTTTGTTATGTTAGCATAATTGCATGTGAAAGAGTATGAATAAACCACACATGTATACATTAAAGAAGAGGAGACATAAAGGTGACCATCAAATCAAATAACATACACAACCTTATAATACATCTTTTCTAGTGTGGAATAAGTCTCCGGGCCCAGTGTCAAGAGTGGTTAGGTCAATTCATTAATTTTTGCAAGATGATGATTAGTACATGATGTTTTTTTCTATCAATAAAAGGAAGAAATACTTTAAATAGAGTGGCATGTCTCTCCACGAGATCTTCTTCTATAATAAATCACACTTATATAATTATCTCTCCTTCAACATGAAGAAATATCAAAATATCACATGAAGTGGCATACAAAGATCCTCCAACAAAATGGAAAATAAAGATCTCAACATAAATTCATCATA
The DNA here is from genome assembly GCA_031772625.1 of Pinus tabuliformis. Classification (NCBI taxonomy): domain Eukaryota; kingdom Viridiplantae; phylum Streptophyta; class Pinopsida; order Pinales; family Pinaceae; genus Pinus; species Pinus tabuliformis. Next base: position 338,609,786 of record CM062818.1, on the reverse strand, counting down.
TCAGCAAAAATAGAAAGAAGACATGGCATCAATGCATCATATAACTCCACTTGTGGGGATGGCCTAAAAATTCATAAATATGTTGAAGAAACAGATAATGTTGTTGATTTCCTACAAAAAAAATCATGAAATATGGCTGTAAAATTGACGACTTTTTGACTCAGTCAAATTTGGGTTCCTTGGGAATCTTAAAGATTCTTTAAAGATTCTCTTTTGCAAGTTGGCTGAAATTAAGCTACTGAAATAAAGAAAATGATCATGCTTTTGTGTTCCTTAACTAGTCCAATTGAGTATAAACTAGAGATATTTCTGACACCTTCAAAATTATGCCACTAGGGAATCATAAAGATTCCTTAAATATTCCTCATAGACAATATTTTTTGAAATATTCTCTAACATATGCTCTAACAATATTCCTAGAATCTTCTTGAGATTCATCTCATCTTTTGCCTACATGTGCCCTCATCGCTCATGTATTCTCCATGGTTCCCTTTGAACCATTTGAATGCCACTTTATTACAAAGTGTGAGGATGAATAAGATAAAGTGTGTGGATGGAACAACATTTGGCATAGTTGTATTAAGTTACTTTTTGTTGGGTAGGTTTCACGTTCAAAACCCATGTACTCCTAATTTTTCTTTAATATGGTTTTACAACCCAATTTTCATTTTAATATAGTTTCAAAGTATATAATATATGGAAATTGTATGTTCATATTGTAACGACTCCCAAAACCATAAGAATATGACAAAAACAAAGGTTTCAACATGCCAAGGCCACTTGGGCCTAATTTGAGTTGCCATGTGGCACCATGTGATTGGACCATGTGGCAAGCTCTCATTGGCCCACATCATATGCCACTTTTGTCAACTACATGTCATGCGTCAACTTGTGATATGGCCACATCATGTGTTGTGGTCCACCTAGTATTCTAATTAGGATGTCATTTGGTAGCCTATAGGAGTGCCATATGGCACCCTCTAATTGACTTTTGAATTTAAATTATTGTTTTCCGTTTTTTCGTACAAAATTCAAATTGGAATAACTTTCTCATACACACTCAGATTTGAGTGCTATATACACCATTAGAATCAGGATGATGAGCTCTTTGAACTGGACCTAGTTTTGATGAAATCTAAGAATTTTTATTTTTGACCCTTTCTAGGGCTGCCTAGATCATTCCTCCCCACTGACGAGCTTTTGGTCAATCTATCAACAAAAAGGCTAAGAGAAAACATCATCATGTTCCTTTTCATAAGTGATGGAAAACACCTCAACACTTTTACAATCATGTCGCAACACGTGATTTACAAAATGCGGCCATGACAAGCTTCTATCTAATAAAGCCATCTCTCACTGATTGAAGTGAGTGGATCATATCCTTATACTCGATTCTCTTGTTGAGCAAATTTACGGGTTGGTTGTTGCACAGGCGCTTTGTCCTTCTTTATTCACTGCTCTAGAGTGAGCTCCCATTATGTGGCTCTCTAATGTCCACATCTATTTCAATGACTCCAAAAATTATTATTCCTCCAAACCTTTTAACGTTTGTCCTTCGTTGATGTGGAGAAGGCCTTTCATGTCTTGTCCTATTTCTTGTTGCCATTCTTTTCCAACAATTGGAAACAACATGGTTATAAAATCCACAAAATTTACATGGTTTTCTATGCCATGATTTATGCTCATCCTTAACAATTAGCTTGTAATCAAAAGGAAAATTAGAATGATGATACTTTTTATACCTTGCTTGGTTGTTTCTTGTGCAATCCTGGCAATTAGATCATCCCTTAACTCTTCCTCTACAATTTTCACTTTCATCGGAAGATCGTAACTTTCCTTGATAATTTGGATAATGGCCTGGATTATTTGCCTAAATAACCCCTTGCCTTTGCTACCTTTGAGCATTCTCCATTAGTGTAACCCAGTTCAGAAATGGGTACCTCAAGGCTTCCAATAGAAATAACATCACGTGAAAATGAAACTGAAGAACTATTGACACTATTTATCTCGGTTGTTGATTCTGAAAGAGGTGATAATGGCTTCACTAAGCCTTTTTTGCACTTCATTTTTTCCAAGGCCTCTTTTGTGGCTCATAATTGAATCTCCAATCTTTGCTTCTCTCCTTCTCCTTCTTGTAGAAGTCTCTTCAATCCAACACTATCTACTTCAAGGGTTTCATTTATCTTTTAATTTGAACGATGAGAAGAAGATGAAGAAGAAGACTATTCTACCGAATATGGAGATGGAGCATCATCCTATGCTCTCGTTTTCTCATGTTCCTCTTTTTCCATTTTCTCCTCATAATTTGCATACATTATATCTACCATGCTTGGAAATCATGTAGAATAACTCGTAGATATCTATGTGATCCTTCATTTTTTTTTCTTGTTGAACGTTCAATTGTTGGATATAATTCACACTCAGAATTCACATCAACAAGAAGAATTCTATGATGCAAAATGCAGTCCAAATTTTATCCACTACCAGAACTAACCAAGGTCCTTTAATTTTGTGATGTTGGAAAAATTTCATGTGCAAGAGTATAAATAAACGACATGTGCATACTTTAAATAAGAGGAAACATAATGGAAACCATCAAATAAAAGAATACACAACTTGATAATGGAGTTCGTCCAATGTAGCAAAGTCTCCCAGCCCAGTGTCAAGAGTGGGGAGGTAGCTTTATTAATTGCTACAAAATGATGATGAATACATGTGTTTTTGTTCTTTTTATTAATACAAGGGAGAACTCCTTTAACTAGAGTGACATGTATCTCCATCAGACATTATTTTATAATAAAAATCACTCTTATAATCTCTCTTTCAACATGAAAAAATATCAAACTCTCGCATGAAGTGGCATACAAAGTTCCTCCAACAAAATGGCAAACAAGAATCTCAACATAAAATCATCATCTAAGAAGAAATCAAAAGAAGACATGGAAACAATGCATCTTATACCTCTTCTTCTGGGGATGGCCTAAAAATGCATAACTTTTTAGAAGAAATGACAACGTTGTTGAATTCATGGTGAAAAATCATTAAATATGACTATAAACTTGAACCCTTTTTGAATCGGTCAAATTTAGGCTCCCTCGGAATATTAAGGATTCCTCAAAGATTCTCTTCTACGGATTAACCGAAATTCATCTACTTAGATGAACAAATAGATCATGCCACTATGTTCCTTGTGAAAAACTAGTTCAAATGAGTATAATATTGACATATTTCTAACACCTCCAAAATTCTACCCCAAGGGAATCTTAAAGATTCCTCATAGATAAAAAAATTTGAAATATTCCCTAACATATGCTCTAACAATATTCCTAGAATCTTCTTGATATTCGCGTCGTCATTGTCTTTCTTGTGCCCTCATTTCTCATGTATTCTCCATGGTCCACTTTGAACCATTTAAATGAAAATTTATAACAAAGTGTGAGGACAAATAAGTCAAAGTGTGTGGTTGGAACAATGGTTGGCATAGTCATATTAAGTTACATGTTGTCAGGGAGGTTTGGGGATAAAAACCCATGGACTCCTAATTTTACTTTGATATCGTTTTAAAGCCCAATTTTGGTTTAATATAGTTTTCAAACCATATAATATATGGAAATCATGTCTCCATATTGTAATGACTCCCAAAACCATGAGAATAAGACAAAAACAGAGATTGCACCATGCCAAGGCCACTGGGCCTAATTTGAGGTGCCATGTGGAACCATGTGATTGGGCCATGTGTTAGGCTCTCATTGGTCCACATCATCTACCATTTCTGTCACCTATGTGTTGAGTTGTGATATTGCCACGTCACTTGGTGTGGTCCAACTAGTCTACTAAATGGGTTTCGATGTGGAAGCCTATGGGAGCGTCGTGTGTCACCCTCTAGTTGAGTTTTGACTTTGACTTTGGTTTTTCACTGCTTGGTACAAACTCCAAACTGCAATAACTTTTTCATACAGATTCAGATTTCCAATCTCACCTTTTTTACTCAATTGTGCCACAAGCTTACCATTAACTTGAATTTGTTAGTTGGTTGATAGTCTCTCCTATTCCTCAACAAAATTTTATTATGTCTTCTTTAGGGGAGAATATATTTAATGTTATTTTACAATTAAGCTCCCAAGCTTTAAATTTTCCAGTGGTTGAAAATCACAAGATTTGTACTGATGATTCTTTGATTGTACTTATAGAATACTCCAGAAGGAAATCCAAGAAAATATATTTGAACTTAGTGTGCTTCCCAATTATCAAACCCCTCCAAGAACAACAAAATATACCATGAAACTAATTTTTGAGGTTTCACAAGCTATTGTTTTTGTAATTATGTTTATATTGGGATAAGATGAAATAGGAGTTCTCAATGAACAAGCCCTAGAATTATTGAATTTATTGTTGCAACCAAATACCGTATTGGAAATCCCCTCATATTTAGTCAATTATGTTATCTTTCAATTCCAAAATTTGCATATTGTTGGTTGTTTTAGATAACCTTCTCTCCTTTTATAACTCTTTTTGTATATAAATATTGTTGAATTCAATGACTTGAGTTTCAGCATATGCGATTCAAGTAATCAAAGAAGACCCATAGTCGAATGAACTAGTATTGTCATAATGAAGGAGAATAATGTTGTTTTATTAATATTTTTCATCTTTTATCTCTATGGTATATAAAATCATGAAAAACTTTCCACCTCCAAGAATTTTGCAAGAAACAAATGTTTTATTACAACTTAGCAAAGATACTAGAGTTCGAGATTGGTATATCTTTGAAGATTATGTTAGTGTCAGTATATGCATACTTCCACCAGGGATTAAATCTACTCTTTCCATTTTCATTTTAGGTGTCTCATACTAAATTTTTAATCAGTCCATTAGGTCAAGTTAAAATGGTCCACTGATGGTTGTCTTCTTCTCTAAAACTCAAATCTTCCCTCATGAGGTACATTTGTTGACCCATCTCCATGTTGTATTCAGTTGAGATTTCAAATATATTACTTTAGATGTTAAGGAAATTGTCTTTCCATTAGGTTTTAGGGTTCATGTCCAAGGTACTTCTATTAGGTCATAGGGTTCATTTCCAATGTCAAAAGCATGATTTCAAGTGTAAATAAAGGGCAACAAAGGTATGAGGATGACCAATAAATAAAGAGTAATTGTCAATAAGTCATAACGATTGTATAAATATATGTTGTCACTAATGTAATTTTCATCTCAAAAACATGTTTTTGAGATGGAAATAGAGTATGTTAGATTGATTATATTTTTTGATGTAATTTAAGTCATTATATGTAATAATTGTTCCCAATGCTGCCCAAGCATGTCTCCTTGCTGCAAGAAGTGAGCTATTGAAGAAATAAGCTCTATTAAATCTACATCCACCTAAAAAGAGACCGAGAAAGAGAAACATTAAATAGAGATTTGGAAACAAAATAAAAAGTTCCAAACAAACATTATAAAGTGGGTCTTTTCATGAGAAAAAACAAAATCATCCTCTTTACAAGGCTTCAAAGGCATTTTTCAAAGATCATTAGTTTCTTTGCATTCTAGTTATCCTTGGCAAAGAGGAGATTGAGTGAAAGAGGAAAAAGCAGAAGGGCACACTTGCTAAGAGCGTTGCCTACTAGGAGAAGGTGTTGCATGCCCATAGGATCAAGGGCGGGTTTGCTAGCCCAATCCCGAGTTAAATTTAACGGTGCTGCGCATCCGTAGGGTGAAGGGCGAGCCTGCTAAGAGCACTGCGTGCTAGAAGAAGGTGCTACACATTTGGACAGAGGAGCTTAGAAAACCCTAGTGGCACCAAAACATCATTTCCTCCCCCTGGTTGAAGCCCCAAAGGCTTCATCTCTCGGCATTCAACAAGTAAGTGGCCTGGCATTCCTTTTTCTCCATCAAATAAAGAAAATTGGCACTCTAAAAGTTGAAACCCTAGAAAAACTCCTTTGAATTCTTCCAAAATCATTCTGTTAACCAAAGTTGCAGTACTTCTCTTAATTTGTCACCTTCTAATCACCTTCACTGTGTCTCACTTCACCTCCTCATTGTTTCACTCATCTTGGCATATATATCAGTTCCTCAAGTTTTCACCTACAAAGCATGGTAGAATACACTAGTTCAGTAGAAGGTGAAGGATATCCAAGGAGGTCAATAAAGAAAGGAGGGAGAATTATTAGATTTGAACCCATTGATACAACAGAATTGATGGCATCACCACTTGTAGTATCATGTTTTAGGCAGGTGGGTTTTTTAGAGTTTTGTCAAAAGGTTGAGATGATGAATTTTCATCAGCAATTAACCAAACAGTTCATCTTCAGTTTGCAAAACAACCAGGTCACTTTAGCCATCATATCATAGACCACTAGAATTCCAAATGCAGGAGAGAAATGGTTCAACAAGAAAGAGATGCATCACAATTTTTATGAACCATATCTTAAAACAAGGTTCAAAAATGATAAGAAGAGAATTTTCCCTTTCTCTTCTGCTTTGGACAAATATGTGCCATTGATGAAGATCATCATGAGGTATTTCACATGTGGGGTCAGGTTTTCCTGACTATATTCATACCACATAAGGCTTCTCATACACTTTACCAGGGTAAGAATGCTCAATTTTCCATATTACCTTTTCAGGAATATTGACAAGATGACATATATTGCTCAGAAAAGGTACCCAGCTCATCAGATGCATATTATCTTCCATCATTCTCTTATCAAAATGATAGTCCTCCATCACTTAGATCAACTAGGCATTACTTGGGGGGCCTTCATAGCTAATGTGATATTCAATGAAACACCTACTCAGCCAGCGCCCCACATTCCTCCATCATCCTCCACTCATCCATCTACTTCTTCTCGTCCACCATAGCATACTTATCACTCATCTTCAACAGGTCATTCTTCACCAGACACCTCCACACCATCTACATCACCATTTCATGTAGCCATTCATTCAGCACTAGAGATGATGACAGTGATGGGGGACATGATGAGCATGATGACAACGAGGGACATGATGTACACACTGAGCATGGTCATATTAGTATACCACAGAGGAGAGGTTTGCAACCATTTTCCTTCACCTATCATAGGGGATGGAGGCATGTGTTTACCCCACAGAAAGTGGAAGGAGCCTTTCCTTCATCATCAACATTAGAGGTTAAAGGGAAGGAGAAAATGGTAGAGGAAGCAAAGGTCAAACACTAGCATGAAGAACATGACATTGAAAATGAATTTCTCCTTGTGGACACTAGTGATGAGGAGGAAAAGAAATATTCTCAAGCCACGTTGAGAGCAAAGGATGCCAAAATGAGGGAGCTTGAGGTTAATTTAAAAAGAGCCAAATATGTTATCTCCTTCTATGAGCAAGAGAACAAGAAACTAGGAGTTAAGCAGGAGTTGAAACAAATCAAGTACTTCAAGGCAAAGAGGGAAGCTGAGAAAGCCATATTTCAGCTTGATGAGGCTTATGGAGACTATGGAGAGTTAGATGATGAACAGGGACAAAGAAAAAGGCCAAGAACAAAAGGATGGAAAAAGGCCTTAGAGCTTGAAATACAAAGGGAGGCAGAATTGGAGGACCAGCTCACTTTAAATGAGAAATTGGTCAAGGACATAACTGAAAATAGAGAATATTGGCTTGAGGAAGTGAACACACACTTGGAGACCCTCTTCGACAAAGAAAATAGAGATTTTGAGTTGCAAAGGAAGATGTCCATGTGTTATGCAGGTAGAAACCAAGTGGCAAGGAGAAAGCTCAAAAGAGCTCAATAGAAAATTGACCAATTGACCAAGCAAGAGGAGAGGAGGAGACCTGAAATGCTTCTAATATTTAAATAGGCATAAAAACACATTTTTGGGCATGATGGATCATTTTTAAGTTTGTTGTGTTTTTCAGTTCATTTTTTGCACAGTCATGGAAGGAAATTTATTTTTTGGGACATCTAATGAGGAAAAGGTCAGCAATTTTCAGTTTCTAGTGCTGAGTACATACATCCTGTACTTTTTGTAAGGATTTGGAGGAGAACTGGTTGTGAAAAAGGTTAAAAAACACGCAAAAAATGACATTTCTATCCTCTTTTTGGCCTGGGTGTTGCGTGCTGAGCAGTGTTGGGAGAATTGATTTTTGACTTGGCAAATGACATCCAAATTCAAAAATTCAAGATCTTCGAGAAAGTAGATAGGTATAGACTTCCAACAATCTATTGTGGGCCTTATTTTGACATAGGGAAGTTCTCCGAAAGTGTAGCTGAATTTGAAGGGCGTGCGTGGCATTGGGGCTGCGTGCTTAGCACTAGTGTTGCGTGTTTGACAAATTGTCCAGTTTTTCACTTTCTTCTCCCTGTTTTCACTTTCACCATGGAAAATCACAATTTTATCTTTGTAATTAATCAACTAAATGTCATTATGATGCTTCTAGATCCTACTAGGGTAGATTCATCAGGTAAAACAAGTTCATGACGTGTATTGTATCAGTTTGTTTGGGTTAGGAATGAGTCATAATGACCACCCTATTTTCTTGTTTGCAATTCAGATCTTGTTAGAAGCAGATCCTCTTCTCATGGATTCAACCCCTTGAGCTTATGAAAAGTTGTTTGGGGTCTATATTATTCTTTTATTTAATCATTGTATGGGTTAGACTCAGCTGGATGCTTATGCTTTGCGTAGACATCATTTTGTGTCAGTTTTAGCAACGGATTAATGAAAAGTTGTAGCTATTTCTTTGGGATCCTTGTGGTATGATGCTTAGTTCATTTTTCCTTATGTTTTCATGTGTTAAAATGTATTGTTGATTCCATTTAATCATTTCATGCTCTTTATGTGAATGTATACAAGTATGAAAGGTAGAATCCATAACTTCTATGCTCTGTTTTGGGTAGACATTTCACAGTCTATGTTTTCTTCAGATCCATTTTTCTTACATGCTCTTTCTAGCTCCTCGCCAATCTTTGAATCACCTTACCCATCAAACCCTAGAGTGCTGAGCCTTGTTCCTACGTTGCCCCATTGAAACCCTGCAATTTTGACCTAATTTCCTTGCCCAAACTGTCTGACTCCTCATGATCTAGAAAAACCCCTCCAAATAAAATAAAAACTTGTGCTACTATACCTAGCCTAATATCATTTTCCTGATCCAGTCATCTTGACTAAGATCCTTATGGAGAGAGCACTCTCCTAGCTTAGTAGGGCTAGCTACTTAGCTAAGCATGGTGTGTGGTTACCCTGGCATTGCCTTCCTTTAGCCTGAGGTTCAATCCATGTGATAACATAGTGGTGACTATACTGTGGAACGAAAGATTAATCACCTTGGTGAGATATTTCATTTGAATTCTTAAGATTATGCATGATGACTTTTAGAATTTACTAGGTTGAATTGGAAAGTTGTAAAGAAATATATAAAATTTCAAAATTAGACATATTGGCTTCTCGAAAGTACACCAGATCCAATCCAGATCTGAATCCTCCAACAATTTTCGGTGATCCTTATAAAATTGGGTAGAAATATAAGAAAGCTACAGACAAACTCAGTTTAGTCGAAGAACCATCAAGTGAGGATTTCATTCCTCATGTTAATTCACTCCCAAGAAGGTTAGACACTTTGCAAGACATTGAATTTGATGTTAATTTTGAGCAAAGCTTATTTTGCGGCAAATATTTGAGTTGGATTAATCAAATAGTTTTTGATTCCTTTATATCTTTTGATAACGCTATTGAAGAATTGTTTCCACAATGTAAATTAGGGTCACATCATATTCATACTCTCAATCAGTTGCAAAAACTTTCTCTGAACTTAAACACTTGGGTGAGAAATAAGAGTCATAGGCCATCTTTTGATTTTTGAAATATCTCCTTTACATCTACTTCCACTCAAACAATCACTTACCCACTGCCTTTATCTTTACAGGTTGTTCACACTAATCAAGCTATCACTAATCTCCTTTTCAGTATACCGAGTACCCCAATCATTTCTTTAAATCCACCACCTCCCCCACCTCCAGTTATGGCTGCCCGATATGCACCCCTTGTTTCACCTCAAAATCTTGGTGCCATGCTTGTTGATTATCAAACCAAAATACCTTTCTTTGACGACACCCAAACCATTACAACTCAATAGCACGTAGACAAGATGAATGATTTCTTTGACCTCCATGAAGTTGAAATTGAAGATGTGACGATGAGGCTGTTTGTACAATGTTTTGGAGGAGAAGTTAGGAAATGGTTCAGAGACCTACTAGCAGGTTCTATCACTACTTTACCCATCCTCCATAGGAATTTCCTAGGTCAGTGGGAGGTGAAGAAAAATCCCCTTCAGATTCTATCTGAATATGAGAACATCAAAAGAAATGTTGGCAAGAGTGTGAAAGATTATTGTGTAAGATTTAATGCCATGTACAATGTTATCCTTGCAAACATCAAACCACCTGAGGGATTCGATTTTCTTAAGTTTCCAAATGGATTTGATGCTGATATGGCATATCAGTTGCATGAACGTGATCTGACAAATCTAGAAGACATGAAAAATAATGTTGTGATCGTAGAAGCGAACCTGCTGGCGAAACGAGCGAGGATGATATCAGAGAAAAGAGAGACCGTAAAGGAAGAATCATCTACTTCAGATGTAAAAATGGATACATTGATTCAAACAATCAAAAGGATGGTTGACCAGTTGTCCATCACAGATAGAAATGAACCTAAGATCTATAATCCAAAATTTAGAGGGCAACAACAACACCATTTCTGAATCAAGAAAAGAGAACAAAAGGCACCAAAACAACCAGCACAACAACAACAACAGATCAGAACTCCCTTCTAGCATAATTATGTTCAAGGAGTGGAAAAGGAAAATGAGGAGGATCTGGTAATTGAAACAAATCACTTTTTCACTGCTGATGGTATGCTTATATTTCGAACCAAAGATGAAGAGTATGCATAAAGTTTCGACATTCAAAAGGATGAAGACTACATCTTCGAAAATGATGTTGTTTTGGAGGTCAAATCTGATGATTATTAGTGTGGTTACATGAATGATTTGAGCACACAATAGAGGCAATATCCTTTGAGGAGCAGAGGTGTACCAGTCAATCCTATTCAGAAGAGGAAGGATGTTCAATCAAAAAATGATCCCCAAACAATCAGAAAAAGGGAAAGGAGATTACCAATTAGAATTTCGACAAGGTAAGTTAGTCATCAACAAGTATAGCTGCAAAAGAGAAAGATAATTAGCACAAGGATAGTGCAACGAAGGATCAAACAAATAAGAGAGACGTTAGTGTCAAAAAGGTAGAAAAAGTCACGTCTTTTAATTTAGAAAGTGAATTTGCTAAATTGAACGTGTCCATTTCTTTGACTGATCTTGTTAAGAATAGCCATTACAGACATCATGTATCTAGAATACTGAAAATTGATGCATTTTCTGACATGGTGAATGTTGAGGATGATCACCCTGAAATTATTTTTGGTCCAGCTATACAAGGTCAGCTAGAAGATAGTGAGGTCCTGCCCTTTTATCTGAGTCTTAGACTACACGAATATGCTTGATTCTGGAGCTTCCCACAATTTGATTCCCAAGGCCATCATGGAAAAGTTGCGCCTCAATATCACCTGAAAATATCAATATTTATACTCATTTAATTCTTTAAGATTTCACTACACTGGTCTCATCAAATATTTGGTGGTTTCTTTAGATCAAATCCTTACAAAAAATGTCTTGATGGATGTGGTAGTAGCTGATATACCACCTCAACTTTGTATGCTAATGTCTAGATCATGGGGAGCCAAACCTAAAGGCACTTTACAACTTGACCTCTCTTATGCTACAATCCTTGTTTTCGGTCAATTGAGAAAGTTGTACCAAGAGAAGAAGATGAAGTCTATGATCACTAGTAAACATAAGTCCATAAATCATCTGATAAATGTTGTACATACAGATTTAGAGTCTTTTGTTTTGTACAATGATAGCAGATTGAATGATGTAGATATTCAACTTGTAGAAGTAGATGATGTACTAGAAATTTTCAAGAATTTTAGAGAAATTCTTAATCAAGAAAAGGAAAAAATGGCAATTCCTTCTGAGAAGCCTCGACAGGAGCAGCAAGTTAGCGAAGAGCAGAAAAGTGAAGTAACTAGTAAGGCCGAAACTGAAGTATAGTTCCAACATCTAGAAGATGAAGCCGACCTTTGGAGCATGGACTTCGATGGTGTTGGTATTGGAAATTGGATTCGAAGTCCTATGCTTCAGCCAGACAAAGTCCCAAGTAATGCTACATTATGTTCATATAAATTAGATTTTGATTTCTCTAATAATGAAGCGAAATATGAGGAATTGATTACAGGTCCAATTTTTTTTGAAGAAACTAGGTGCGAAAAGGATTTTTGTTTATGGTGATTTAGTGTCGGTGATTAAACAAGTAAAAGGATATTATCAAGCAAAGCATCCGTGGATGAGATCTTATAGGAACACAGTTCTGGATATCTTGAAAATGCTTCCAGGATACACCTTGACAACAGTGCCAAGAATTCAAAATATCATCATTGATTCACCTGGTACAAAAGCAAGCAATTTGAAAATTCCATTGAATTCTAGAAATAAATTTGAAATTCATATCAAGCAAAGGCCTACTGTTCCTGATAATCTGAGATGTTGGCAAGTTTTCTGGGATGACAATGGAATTAATTCCTTTTTGCATAATTAAGGGAAGTTTGAGAATGCTTTCTTTGATGATGTTTGTGATTCTGATGAACAAGACATTGAGGTAAATCAGATGGATGTTTTACAACTAAAGGATAATGTTATTCCTAGAGGTATAATACTTTTAGAGGAGTTTTTGGATCAAGATGATGTGGCGAGAAAGACAACCTTGGTTTGTACTGACAAGGAAGTTGAAGATGTAAACCTTGGGACAGCATACCAGCCCAAACTTGTAAAGTTATCAAAAACATTGTCTCCCAAATCAAAGGCTAAGTATGTTAAGTTGCTTTCCGAATTTTCTAAATCAAAGGCTAAGGATGTTAAGTTGCTTGCTTTCTGAATTTTTTAAGATTGGAAAGTATATGCCAAGAACATCATTCAACATACTACTCCTATCAAGCCAGATCAAAAATCTTTTAGACAAAAGTTGAGGAGAATTAATCCAAAGCTGCTGCCATCCATTAAGAAAGAGGTAAATAGATTTTTTAAAGTTGGTATCAGTGTTCCAATTAGATTCTCTGATTGGATTTCAAATTTTGTCCTGGTACGAAAAAAAACTGGAGAGATAAGGTTGTGCATTTATTTCCGGAACCTGAATAAAGTGGCCTTGAAAGATCATTACCCTCTTCCTAAGATGGACCATATTATACAAAGAGTAGGTTAAGAATCAAGAATGTCACTCGTAGATGGCTACTTAGGTTATAATTAGATCTTGGTGCACGAAAGAGACTAGGACAAAACTGCCTTCACAACACCATGGGGAACTTTCAGTTTGCGAAGATGCCATTTAGGCTGACGAATGTTAGAGCCACTTTTCAGTGGGCAATGGATATAGATTTTGCTAAAGAGAAGGATGTTCTCTTGGTAGTTTATTTAGATGACTTATAGTATTTTCTAGTTCTAATGATGAGAATTTACACCACCTAAGGATTGTTTTTCAGAAATGCAGGAAGTTTGGGATTTCTTTAAATCCAAAGAAGAGTCTTTTTGCACTGGTGGAAGGTAAACTCCTCAGTCATATAATTTCTAAAGATGGTATTTTCATTGATCCTTCAAGGGCATAGGAAATCTAGCAAATAGACTTTCCACACAACAAAAAGGAAATTCAAGCTTTCAATGGTAAGATGAACTTATTACGAATATTTATACCATATTTAGCTTAGCATTTATGTGAGTTAGCTAATATGTTGAAGAAGGAAAACAATGTGAAATGGATTGAGGATGCCATGAAATATTTTAACTTGGTAAAGCTTGCTTTGATGACAACCCCGGTTTTGATAAGTCTCGATTATACTCATGATTTTATTATATTTTCATTTGCATCTGAGCACACATTGGCTACAGTATTGATGCAAAAGAAGGATCATGTGGAAAAGCCCATTGCATTCTTTAGTTGGACTATCAGAGATGCTGCTTTGCACTATAACATCATTGAAAAGCAAGCTTTGGCTCTTATAAAGGAATTGAAGTATTTTTGAGTTTACATTCTACATTCACATACCATAGCATATGTTCCTAACACAATTGTCAAATATGTCATCATGCGAACGGATCCGGAGGGAAGAAGAGGTAAGTGGATAGCGGAAATGTTAGAGTATGATCTTGAGATTAGGCCTACCAAACCGACCAAAGGTCAAGGCTTGGCAATACTGATGGCTGAGTCGAATCTTCATGCTATAGAAATAAAAAATCATTGCAGCAATGTTAGATGACGAAGATGGTGGCACACTTAGTCAGGTATTAGAGATGTTTCTCAACTCACCTTGGTATTCTAATATAGTATATGTTCTTCATCATATTTCTCCTCCTCCTGGAATATCAAGAAGTAAAGATAGATCACTAAAACTAAAGTTTGCAAAATTCTGCATTTTAGATAGCGCTCTTTATTGGAAAGATCTGGGAGGGGTTCCCTTTAATTGTTTGGTTGAAGATGAAGCTCAGCAAGTAATGAATGATTTCCATAGAGGAGATTGTGGTGGTCACTTGTTTTGCAAAACAACAGCTAATAAAGTTTTGAGATAAGGATATTATCTTCCATCTTTGTTTTTAGCTTTATATAAGACAGTCATGAGATGCCACGAATGTCTAGTTTTTTAGGGAAAAAGGAAGCTGCTTCCTCTTCCTTCGAAGCTAATTGTAGTTAATGCACCTTTCCACTAGTGGGGCCTTGATTTCATAGGATAAATTCATCCTACATCATCAAAACAACATAGATGGATTTGACATCTACTGATTACTTCACCAAGTTGATTGAAGCCATTCCCACAAGGCAAGCTACGTACACGGTAATCATTCAGTTTTTAGAGTCCAATATCTTGTCTCATTTTGGTTGACCTCACAAGATTATTACAGATAATGCAACATCATTTAATTCAAAGAGAATGGTTTAGTTTTGCAATAAATACAATATCGCATTAGGTCATTCCATAGCATACTACCCGTAGGCCAATGGAATAGCCAAGTTTTCAAATAAATCCTTGGTAAACATTATTAAGAAGATGTTGGAAGCAAACAAAAAGAATTGGCATTGGAAGCTTGTCAATGCTTTATCGGCCAACAAAGTTAGCAGTAAGAAATCAATAGGTATGTCACCTTTTGAGCTGGTATATGGTACTGATACAGGGTTTCCCACATCCTTTGCAGTCCTTGTCGTGAGATTATTGTAGGAAGCTGGAAGTGAAGAAGATGATATTCAGTGTCGGATTAATCAAATGATTCACTTTCAACAAACAAGAGAAGAGGTTTCCTGGAACACTTTCTAGTTGCAAGAGAAGATAAAGAAGATTTATGACCACAAGACCAAGGCAGAAAAGTTTCAGCTAGAAGGCATGGTAAGTTTGACAATCTATGGAAAGGACCGTATAAAATCTCAGCCTATCGAGGACAGAATGAATTTTTATTAAAGGAAATGGATGATTAATAATTCACAAGTGACCACTGAATGGTAGGCTCCTGAAACACTACTATTTCTGATGCAGTTTGTTGAAGTTGCTTCACCATCATTATATATACTAGTTTGTTTTCCTTGCAATATTTGAAGTACAATGTCATTTGAGGTTGGGACCTGAAGTCAAGGTTATAAAGATTAAATGATTTGTACTGAGTTTAGTTGGTTTTTGAGTCTATTTAGAGTTAGTTGTGAGTCAGTTTTCAATTTGTATCTATTCATCATTCTTCAAAATTTTCAAACGAATTTTCAGTCTTTCATTTGTTTGACCGTATTGGCCCAATCAGCTAGGCACCTTGTCTACGGTGTTATTGACATCTCCAAGGAGCTTCCATCCACAATAAGGCCAATGTTAGTGTCAGTATATGCATACTTCCATCAGGGATCAAATCTTCTCTTTGCATTTTCATTTTACGTGTCTCATACTGAATTTTTAATCATTCCATTAGGTCATGTTAAAATGGTCCACTGATGGTTGTGTTCTTCTCTGAAAATCAAATCTTCCCTCATGAGGTACATTTTTCGACCCATCTCCATGTTGTATTCAATTGAGATTTAAAATATACTACTTTAGATGTCAAGGCAGTTGTCTTTCCATTAGGTATTAGGGTTCATGTCCAAGGTATTCGCATTAGCTCTTAGGGTCCATTTCCAAGGTCAAAAGCATGCTTTCAAGTGTAAATAAAGGGTAGCAAAGGTATGAGGATGACCAATAAACAAAGAATAACTGTCAATAATTCATAATGATTGTATAAATATCTTTTGTCACTGATGTAATTTTCATCTCAAAGATATTTTTTTGAGATGAAAACAAAGTATTTTAGTTTGCTTATATTTTATGATGTAATTTAAGTCATTATATGTAACAATTGTTCCCAATGTTGCCCAAGCATGTCTCCTTGCTGCAAGAATTGAGCCATTGAATAAATCATCTCAACTAAATCTATATCCACCTAAAAAGAGATTGAGAAAGAGAAACATTAAATAGAGATTTGAAAACAAAATAAAAAGTTCCAAACAAACATTATAAAGTGGGTCTTTTCATGAGAAAAATCAAAATTGTTCTCTTTATAAAGTTTCAAAGGCATTTTTCAAAGTTCATTAGTTCCTTTTCATTCTAATTTATCCTTGGCAAAGAGGAGGTTGAGTGAAAGAGGAAAAATCAGAAGGGCACACTTGCTGAGAGAATTTTGCGCTGGGAGAAGGTGTTGCATGCCTGTAGGATCAAGGGTGCATTTTCCAGCCCAATCCTCAGTTAAATTTAACAGTGTTGCATGCCTACTGAGAGCTCTACGCACTGGGAGAAGATTCTATGCATTTGGCTAGAGGAGGCTAGCAAACCCTAGGGGTGCCAAAACATCATTTCCTCCACCTGATTCAAGCCTCAAAGGGTTCAACTCTCTATATTCAACAGGTAAGTGGCCTAGCATTCCTCTTCCTCCATCAAATAAATAAAATTGGCACTCTGAAAGTTGAAACCATAGAAAAACTCCTTTTAATCCTTCCAAAATCATTTCATTAATCAAAATTGTAGTACTTGTCATACTTTGTCACCTTCCAATCACCTTCACTGTGTTTCACTCCACCTCCTCACTTTTTCACTCATCTTGGCACATATATTGGTTCCTCAAGTTTTCACCTAAAAAGCATGGAAGAATACAATAGTTTAGAAGAAGGTGAAGGATAGCCCATGAAGCCAATCAAGAAAGGAGGGAGAATTATTATATTTGAACCCATTGATACAATAGAACTTATGGCATCACCACTTGCAGTATCATGTTTCAGGCACATGGGTTGTTTAGAGTTTTGTCAAAAGGTTGAGATGGTGAATTTTCATTAGTAGTTAACCAAATAGTTCATCCTCAGTTTAAAAAACAACCAGGTCACTTTATCCAGAGCCACATTCACTATATCTTCAGCCATCATATCACAGGCCATAGGAATTCCAAATGTAGGAGAGAAATGGTTCAAGCAGAAAGAGTTGCATCACAATTTTCATGAGCCATATCTTAAAACAAGGTTCAAAAATGATAAGAAGAGAATTTTCCCTTTCCCTTATCTTTTGGATAAATATGTTCCATTGATGAAGATAATCATGAGGTATTTCACATGTGAGGGCAGGTTTTTCCGATTGTACTCATACCACAGCAGGCTTCTCATGCACATTACCAGGGTAAGAATGCTCAATTTTCCATATTATGTTTTCAGGAGTATTGACAAGACGACATATATTGCTCAGAAAAGGGACCCAGCTCATCAGATGCATGTTATTTTCCATCATTATCTCATCAAAATGATAGTCCTGTATCACTTAGATCAACCAGGAATTACTTGGGAGGCCTTCATAGCTAATGAGATATTTAATGAAACACCTACTCAGCCAGCTCCCCGCATTCCTCCATCATCCTCCACTCATCCATCTGCTTCGACTCTTCCACCACAACATACTTATCAATCATCTTCGATAGGTCATTCTTTTCTAGAAACCTCCACACCATATACATCACCATTTCATGTAGCCATTCATTCACCCACTAGAGATGATGACAGTGATGGGGGACATGATGAGCATGACGACAACAAGGGACATGATGTACACATTGACCACGGTCACATTAGTATAACACAGAGGAGAAGTTTGAAACCATTTTCTTTCACCTATTAGAGGGTAAATAGGTAGGTGTTTACCCCACGGAAAGTGAGAGAGACCCTGACCTCGTCATCAATATTACAGGTTAAAGGGAAGGAGAAAATGGTAGAGGAAGCAGAGGGCAAACAACATCATGAAAAACATGACATTGAAAAGGAAATTCTCCTTGTGGACACTAGTGATAAGGAGGAAAACAAATCTTCTAAATCTACCTTGGGAGAAAAGGATGCCAAAATCAGGGAGATTCATGTTAATTTACAAAGATCCCAAGATGTTATCTCCTTGTATGAGCAAGAGAACAAGCATCTAGAACTTAAACAGGAGTTGATGCAAATCAAGTACATCAAGGCAAAGAGGGAAGCTAAGAAAGCCAAATTTCATCTTTATGAGGCTTATGGAGAGAGTGGAGAGCCAGATGATGAACATGTAGAAAGAAAAAGGCCCAGAACAAGAGGATTGAAAAAGACCTTAGAGCTTGAAAGACAAAGGGAGGGGAAATTGGAGGAGAAGCTCACTTTAAATGAGAAATTGGTCGAGGACATAACTGAAAAAAGAGAATATTAGCTTGAGAAAGTAAACACACACTTGGAGACCCTCTTGGACAAAGAAAATATAGATGTTGAGCTGCAAAGGATGATAGGAAATTATTATGCAAGGAGAAACCAAGTGGCAAGGAAAAAGCTCAAAAGAGCTCATGAGAAAATTGACCAATTGACCAAGCAAAAGGATAGGAGGAGAGCTGACATGCTTGCTGAGGCATCCCTACATTCCTCTAATCCTTGAATAGGCATAAAAACACATTTTGGGGCATGATGGATAATTTTTGAGTTTGTTGTGTTTTTCAATCCATTTTTTGCACAGTCATGGAAGGCAAGCACACAGCGCCATGGTCGTTGTGCTCTTTTTTGGGGTATCCAATGAGGAAACGGTCAACATTTTTGGGTTTATAGTGATGAGTACATACATCCTATACCTTTTCTAAGGATTTGGAGGAGAACTGGTTGGGAAAAAGTTCAAAAAACGCCCAAAAATGACTTTTCTCCCCTCTTTTTGGCCTCGGCGCTATGCGCTGAGCAGTGTTGGGACAAATGATTTTTGACTAGACAAATGACATACACATTCACAAATTCAAGATGATCTGGAAAGTAGACAGGTTGAGATTTCCAACAAGCTATTGTGGGCCTGATTTGGACATTGGGAAGGCCTCCAAAAGTGTAGCTAAAGTTTAAGGGCGCACCTGGTATTAGCACTGCGCATCTAGCACTTGTGTTGCACGTTTGACAAATTGTCCCATTTTCACTGTTTTCTCCCAGTTTTCTCTTTCACCATGTAAAATTGTGATTTTATCTTTGTAATTGATCAGCTAAATGTAATTATGATGCTTCTAGAGCTTAATAGGGTAGATTCATCAAGTAACACAATTTCATGAGATCTAATGTATCAGTTTGTTTGGATTAGGGATGAGTCACTTTGACCACCCTATTTTCTTGTTTGCAATTCAGATCTTGTTAGAAACATCTTCTCTTTTGATAGATTCGACCACTTAAGCTTAGGATGAGTTGTTTTGCATCTATATGATTCTTTTCCTTAGTCATTATATGGGTTGGACTTAGCTGGATGCTTATGCTTTGCGTAAACATCATTTTGTATAAGTTTTAGGAGGAGATTAATGAAAAGTTGCAGCTATTTCTTTGGGATCCATGTGGTATGATGCTCAGTTTATTTTTCCTAATGTTTTCATGTGTTTAAATATATTGTTGACTCCATTTCGTGATTTTATGCTCTTTATGTGAATGTATTTATGTCTGGAAGGCAGAATCCATAACTTCTATGCTATGTTTTGGGTAGACATTTCACTGTCTATGTTTTCTTCAGTTTAGGAAGAATCTATGTTTCTTACATGCTCTTTCTAGCTCCTCACCTATCTTTGAATCACCTCACCCATCAAAACCTAGAGTGTTGAGCCTTGTGCCTACCTTGCCCCATCGAAAACATGTAATTTTAACCTAATTTTCTTGCCAAAACTATCCGGCTCCTCCTGATCCAACAAAACCCCTTCAAATCAAAACAAACCTTGTGCTACTATACCTAGCCTAATATCATTTTCCCGATCCAGTCATCTTGGTTGAGATCCTTACAAAGGGAGCCCTCTCCTGGCCTAGTAGGGCTAGCTACTTTGCTAAGCGTGGTTTGTGGTTACCCTGGCATTGCCTTCCTTCAATGTGAGGTTCAATCCAGGTGATAACAGATTACATGGAAGCAAGATTATATGGAGCAGATGTGGAACCATACTAGTTTCCAACCATTACACTTCTGAAAATACTTTCATTGGAATTTATAAGGAAAATCTTGAATGTTGATGAGTCCACTTTGTTCTACCATGTAAGGGTTTTTTTTTTTCAAATTTCCTAGGATGGTTAGCCCTTTCATTATGAATAATAAGAAAGTTGTACATCAAGATGAAAGGATAATGATGGAATTGGGTTTGAGCAAGGGGAGAAATGAAGGTATGACCCCCATCATGTAGTCTATAATAGAACACTGTAAATCATTTGCGCACCTTACATTCATGAAGTGAAGCTAGAGCTTGAAACGATGGCTAATCGAAAAGTTGAAGAAGAAAAATGAAAAAGAGATGTAGAAACTATAATGCCAAAGTAGAGAATTCTAAAAATAAATGCACCTAAGAAAATGGATATTGACATGGAAATTTTGCAATCACAAAATAAAAAAATGTCCAAAAAGGAGAAAAAGAAACACAGATACCAATTCATTTGATTGAAAGGCCTTCTAACCAACCAAATTTTCGAATGCAATTAGGAGATTTAGAGCGCTCTCCTTTCTCTTTAATTTATATTGATGTGAATACATCGTTCGTTGAAGAATCTCTCTAAAATAGTTATTTTACAAAAAAATATCATCAAGGTTAGGAAAATAATTATAGAATAAGGATCAAAATGGAAATTCGATTGGAGGGTCAAACAATCCCAACTTATCAGGCTAGACTTATTTTTTCTATCGATCTAGAAATAAACTAGTTTAAGTTGTCTCCCATTAACCCAATTGTTCAGTTTGTTCCCTCAGGGCCTAATTTCAAAACTTTGGACTTGTCTATAATATTGGATACATTTTGTTTCTTGATAATATTAATTTATGTAGACAAATAGGAGAGATGGTGTATAGTGACCTAGGAAAAAACTCTTTGGAAACTAGTATAACATATAAATTCTTGGATAAAGTATCAAACTAGCTTGAGTAGGGAAATGCATATTCCAAATCCCGACAACTATTACAAAATACAGAATTTAAAGTATAATCACTAAGAAAGAAATTGAATATTCCTTCTACATAACATACTCAAACAACTAAAGAAAATATCTTAAAGGGGGTTCTTTTCCTGTACCCATGACTAATCATTTTCCTAGTTTATGCTTAAGTCTATTGGAAGAACTAGGTGTTTATAATATAAGGTAGTTCACTTGAGAACTACTTTGGGGAATAAGAAGGTAGAGGAGAGAATTATAATTTTTTTGGATAGGATACTTTTATGTAGAACATTGATCAATTATTAGGTGAGAGTTTGGAAATACTAGTAAGGATTTTTTTTTTTTACGATGCTAAAATATAAGTAGGTTCCTTATGATTTACTATTAATGAGTCAAAAAGTCTTTATTTTTAAGAAGAATGTGAAACTATCAACTAGATATAAATAGGGAAGAAATAGGGATGACAATGAGATACATGTTAGTGAGTCTAAGCTTGAATATTTGCATAATGAACTGATCCAAAAATGGATCTTGGATAAACCTCTAAGTCTAAAAGATGTCATATAATGGGTAAGAGGTGCCAAATGGCACAAGTCCTTTGTAAATCAGAGGAAAATGAAAGTCGTGGGCTGCTCTCGGAAATAGTCTCATTGCAAAGATCTCCTCATTCTGAATCCAACGCAACTTGAATGGGCAAAAACAGACTTCAGATGGAGTTATCATAAATAGAAGTTCCCCTTTTGTTCTTTGGGAATGAGGCTAAAAGCATCAGAAAACAACAAAAATTGAGCCTATCAGAGGTCAAATAGGCAGTGAACAGGAACTATCGGATCTGGTCGATCAACGGTCCAGATCCGATCAGCAATCGCAATCGGCGGTGGCAGTGAGCGGGCAGTCAGAAGCATAACATGTGATGGGACTGGACCGATATGATATTAAGATCACCAAAATCGGTGAATCACATCAAAATGGGTGATGCGATGGTGCGATCACTGAAATCGGCAGATCACAATTGGAGCATTATCTGTGTAAATAGAGAAAGATGGTTTTTGAAGGATTTCAAGCTCCGATGGGTCCATTCCGTTACGGAATAGGTGGCGGCCTACCCTAGAGGAATTATGTAATGATTATTGGACGCTAAAAGAGGGATTTGAGCAGACCAAAGCTAGAAGTTGCAGAGCTCGAAAGGGAAAATGAACAGGTAGCTCCGAGTTGGCTTAAAATCCATGAATGTCAAAGACAGAGGGTGGCTGAGTATACTGTTGGTTTTTTTTGTTGAAAATGAAGCCAAGGTAGGAAGCCAAGGTGAAGGAGGCAACACAGAAGCCAAAGAGGTAGCGCAAAAGCAAAAGGCAGCCAAGGGAGTCAAATGGAATTCAATTAAAAATCCTAGAGAGAGATGTAACCTAATACAATGCAGAGAGAAGCTAGAACGAAGAGCGAAGCGCTGACAGCGGGAGCCAAAGAGCAAAGAGTCAGAGCCAAGAGCTAGAACCAAGAGCCAAAGGGCCAGAGTTAGAGCCAAGAGCCCAGGGATAAAATGGTGTATGAACCCACTATTTATGTGTAAAACAACAACAATTGAGCCCAAGAGCTTGTAAAAGGACTTATACCATAATCTTAGAGAGCCTAGTTCAGTTGACTAGAGCTCACGAAGATGTAGCCCAAGAAGTGTGGATGAACTCCTAATTAAATTGTCGTTTCTGTGTGTGTTTTATTGTTGCCTTATCTCTCTTGTTTTATTTATTATATGTATTTATACATCAGTGTCAACAGAATAATTTACAACACAACAATAGAAATTAAAGCAAGAAATCAGTTGAAAACAAATACAATCATACACCCATATTTTCAAGCATTTCTTAATTTCTCATTGGCTAACAAATAAGACTTGGGAAAATTTAAAGCTTTGGAAGTTGGAGAGGTTCTTGTAAGTTAGGGAAGAAACCTTAAGTTCCCCATTTTCATATCAGGTGGTATCATAGCCAGGTTCGATTAATGCCACCTTCAAAGAAGGTTATATTAGAATGCTTGATTTACAAAGCGAAGACTACCTATCTGAAAGGTGTTTGAACAACAAGAGGCTAATTGTATGCTTGTTTTGTAGACTGACTATTTTCTGAGTTTGCAGAGGTAAAGGGAAAGCTATTGATAACTCAGTCCAAGAAGGACAAATAGGAAGAAGGGTTGAAGGCATTCTTCTATCCCAAGGACCTTAAAGAAATCCAAAGCGCAAGAGGTTGTTTAAATAAGCTCTTTATTTATCATGTTGAGGTTTTTTTGTCCATTGGCATAATGACAACTTCTACAAGTGGGTCCTCAAATTCTGTGTTCTTCACAAGATTCCTGGATGAAGACATGAAGCAATAATTCTCCACCATGATGGATATGGTGAGCGAAATGTATGAGGATGGAAGGAAGAACAACATGCTTAGAAAGTAGTTGAATTCCATGAAGGAAGAGAAGCAGTTGCTTGTTGACAAATTGCAAGAAATAGAGAGGCAACTTCATATTGCAAATATGAACCTGAGAAAGGATGCATGAGTTGGAAACATAGCTCTTTGTTGCCCAAGAATCCTTATTCAAGTGTGAGCTTGAAGAAGAGGTAAACCATTCCAGTTTGTCTTCAAATTCTTCTGAGAATGCTTATATTGGTTCTTTTGAAAAACATACTAAAGGCATAGGTTCCAAGCTAATGTCCAAGATGGGTTGTGAAGGAAAGGGCTTGGGAAAGGATGCATAAGGTATTGTTGAACCAATAATGGTTCAGGAAAGGCCTAAGTATTTGGGTCTTGGCTATGGATACAGGCCATTGAAACAGTCCCAAGAAGGAGTTTCATTTCATGTCCTCTACCTTAGAAGTGTGAAGGTTGTATTCAAGAGGGAGGCAATGGCATGAAACATCATTTGCAGAATGTAGGTGTTCAAGAGCACACACTTGAACTAGAGAGTTGGGGAGACTCCAATAGCCTTGAAGAGATTGATGGTGTTCCAAAGGGAGCCAATTATTCATTTGTTTCACCTCTACATGAAGGCAATAAAGGTGAAATAGAAAGGTATAAATCTAGTTCTAAACATATTCCTTGTGATTTTGCAAAGCATGATGAATTTCCACATATGTATGGGAAAAGAATTGCATGTTCCTTTGTTTTTTGGATAACCATGATGTTTCTAGATTTTGGAAGAGAATGGCCACATATAGGAAGCAGAAGAAGGAAAAGTAGCAAGAAGCCAATCTTCCATTAGACAAGGAAAATCATGTTGTCAAGAGGATGCACATGCGGTGCACTTACTGCCATAAGAAAGGACATCTTGCTGCAAAATGTTGGACTCTAAATCTAGCAATGCTTCCACAAAAGTTGAAGAAAGTGTAAACAGAAGATGGTAGAAATGGAAGTGAAGATTCCATGAATGATGTGTCTCAGAATGATTCACACCATGATGCTGATGTGTAGACAAAGGTAGTACCTTTGGAAGGGATTGGTAAGGAATGGTTAGAGATCTTATCTGATTCAGATTGCATGTCTGTTGATGCATCTACATTATATTTCATTTCAGCTTCGAAAGTACAGTGTGCTTAAGAAAAAGTTGAAGGATGAAATGCATGCATAGGCTTGATATGCTTGAACTGAGGGATGCTGATGATTTCCTTGTTTTTTAACATATTTGTGTAATTAACTTGCAAGGTTGATTACTTTGACATGCATGTGATGCCATGTTGACTTGGGAGAAGTTAATCTGTTCTCCAAATGGAGATAATGATGAAATGTTTTATCTTTTGAAAAAGAGTCCTAATGGTCTTTTTCTACATGCTTGACTGAAGGGTCATTTATTTAAAGGCATGTTTTGTGGCTTGTTATCTAGTCCATCATTTTTATGCAGATACAAGAAATGGAGGTCTTCACAAGATGTGAAATCTATTTCTTTTGTTGAAGCGGGAGATTAGTCTATCTAGTTTTTGTCTATATTCCTGTTGTTGTTAACATTTGTTGTCGACAGCCTTTCAAATAGGTACAAATGAAAGTTTTGTGGATCAGATGAACTTCACATGTGTTTGAGCCACCTTGGATCAATGATTATGGAAAATAAGTTCAAACCACCTTCTATGACTGGTTCAACAGAAGTTCTGCAGGAAGGTAAGGAGGAAGACCAACCCATCCAAGAAGGGAAGTGGTCAAAAACTATTGGTTCAGAGGCACTATGCAAAGGCAAGTGTAGGGAGGCTGAAAGAAGAGGGTGAGTCACTCTCATTTAGTGTTCAAACTAGTATATTAATCTTTTGGTGACCAAAAGTTCTTTTAGTGGGAAGGCGTGATCCAAAAATGTATCTTGGATAAACCTCTAAGTCTAAAAGACATCATATAAGGGGTAAAAGGTGCAAAATCGCACAAATCCTTCATAAACCAGAGGAAATGAAAGTCGCATGCTGCTCTTGGAAATAGTCTCATTGTAGAGATCTCCTCATTCTGAATCCAACGCAACTTGAATGGGTGAAAACAGACTTTAGATGAAGGAGTTATTATAAATAGAAATTCCCCTTTTGTTCTTTGGGAAAGAAGCTAAAAACATGAGAAAACAACAAAAAGTGAGCCTATCAGAGGTGAAAGAGGCAATGAATAGGAACAGTTGGATCTGGCCGATCAACAATCCAGATCCGATCGACAATCGCAATCGGCGGTGGCAATCAGCGGGCAGTCGAAAGCATAAGATGAGATGGGACCGGGCCGATGTGATACCATGATCGTTGAAATCAGTGGATTGTAATCAGCAATACCACAAGCCAAAGGCGGGACCCCATGCGATGTGATGGTTTGATCACCGAATTCGGCGAATCATAATCGACGCCTTACAGAGGAGCGACCATAATCTGTAAGGCGTCGATTATGATTATTTCCTTGTTTTTGAACATGTATGTGTAATTAACTTGCAGGGTTGATTGCTTTGACATGCATGTAATGCCATGTTGATTTGGGAGAAGTTAACTTGGTCTCCAAATGGAGATAATGATGAAGTGTTTCATCTTTTGAGAAAGAGTTTTGATGGTATTTTTCTACATGCTTGACTGAAGGGTCATTTGTTTAAAGGAATGTTTTGTGGGCTTGTTATCTAGTCCATCATTTGTATGCAAATACAAGACATGGAGGCGTTCACAAGATGTGAAATCTATTTCTTTTGTTGAAGCAGGAGTTTAGTCTATCTAGTTTTTATCTGTATGCCTGTTGTTGTTAACAGATGTTGTTGACAACCTTTAAAATAGGTACAAATGAAAGTTTTGTCGAGCAGATGAACTTCACATTTGTCTGAGCCACCTTAGACCAATGACCAAGGCAAATAAGTTCAAACCACCTTCTATGTCTGGTTCAACAGAAGTTCTATAGGAAGGCAAGGAGGAAGACAGTTCTTCCTAGGAAGACCAACCCATCCAAAAAGGGAAGTGGTCAGAAACTATTGGTTCAGAGGCACTATGCAAAGGCAAGTTTAGGGCGGCTGAAAGAAGAGGGTGAGTCACTCTCATTTACTATTCAAATCAATATATCAGTCTTTTGGGGACCAAAATTTCTTTTAATGGGAAGGCGTGATCCAAAAATGGATCCTAGATAAATCTCTAAGTATAAAAGACTTCATATAAGCAGAAAAGGTGTCAAATGGCACAAATAATTTGTAAATTAGAGGAAAATGAAAGTTGCAGGCTACTCTCTGAAATAGTCTCATTGTAAAGATCTCCTCATTCTGAATCCAATGCAACTTGAGTGGGCGAAAATGGACTTTAGATGAAGGAGTTACCATAAATAGAAGTTCTCCTTTTGTTCTTTGGGAAAGAGGCTAAAAACATGAGAAAACAACAAAAAGTGAGCCTATTGGAGGTCAAAGAGGTAGTGAATAGGAACTGTAAGATCTGGCTGATCAATGGTGCAGATCCGATCAGCAATCACAATTGGCGGTGGCAGTCGGTAGGCAGTCAGAAGCATAACATGTGATGGGACTGGGCCGATGTGATACCACAATCGCCGAAATGGGCGGATCACAATTGGTGGATCGCAATCAGAGCCTTATAGAGGAGCAGCCATATGTTATATATATATATATATATATAAAATATATATATAAATATATATATATATATATATATATATATATATATATATATATATATATCTATATATATATATATATATATATAGATATATATAAATATATATATATATATATATATATATATATATATATATATATATATATATATATATATATATATATATATATATATATATATATATATCTATATATATATATATATATATATGTGTGTGTGTGTGTGTGTGTGTGTGTGTGTGTGCGACGTAATAAACCGGACCTGAAAGGATTTGTGAATGGAAATATATATTGTGTCAACTTCGGAGGGAGCCATTTCTATGTTATTTTCACAGTTTAACGTATTTTTAAAATATGATGAAAAACCTTGGATAGGCCATTTGTGACTTGTGACAGTGACTTTTGGGTGGACCCGATGGGAGTTCAAGGCGCATTTATGAAAAAATTGAAGCCCGGTAACAATATTCTCTGCGGATTTTTCCATGTTTTATAGCGCTCGCTATGTAAATAGAGAATGATTGCTTCTGAAGAATTTCAAGCACCGATGGTTCCATTCTATTACGAAACAGGTGGCTGCGTACCCTAGAGGCATTATGCAATGACTATTGGACACTAGAAGAGGGATTGAGCAGACCAAAGACGGAAGTTGTAGAGCCCGAAAGGGAAAATGAATAGGCAATGCTGACCTGGCTTAAAAGCCATGAATGTCAAAGACAGAGGGTGGCTGAGTAGACTGTTGGCTTTTGTTGTTGATTGTTGGGGGATTTTGTTGCTGAAAGTGAAGCCAAGGTAGGAGGCCAAGGTGAAGGAGGCAACGTAGAAGCCAAAGAGGCAACGTAGAAGCAAAAGGTAACCAAGGGAGTCACTTGGAGTTCAAGTGAAAAGCCCAGAGAGAGTTGTAACATGATAGAAGGTAGAAACAAGCTAGAGCAAAGAGAAAAGTGCCGAGAGCTAGAGCCAAAGAGTGGAGAGTCAGAGTTAAGAGCCAGAACCAAGAGCCAAAGAGTTAGAGTCAGAGCCAAGAGCTAGAACCCAGAGCCAAAGAGCGAAGAGTCAGAGCCAAGAGCCAAAACTAAGAGCCAAAGAGCCAGATTCAGAGCCAAGAGCAAGAACCAAGAGCCAAGAGTTGGAGCCAAAGAGCCAGAGTCAGAGGCAAGAGCCAAAACCAAGAGCCAAGAGCCAGAGCCAAGAGCCAAAGCCAAGAGCCAAAGCTTCAAGAGCCAAGGGATAAAACGGTGTCTGAACCCACTTCTTATGTGTGAAATAGCAGGATTTGATCCCAAGAGCTTGTAAAAGTACTTATACCATAATCATAGAGAGCCTAGTTTGGTTTACTAGAGCTCGTGGAGATGTAGCCCAAGAAGTGTAGGTGAACTCCTGATTAAATTGCCATTTATGTGTGTGTTTTGTTGGTGCAGTATCTCTACTATTTTATTTATTGTTATACTTATTTATACATCAGTGTCAGTACACTAATCTATAACACAAAAACAGAAATTAAAGCAAGTAATATGTTGAAAACAAATACAAGCATACACCCATATTTTCAAGCATTTGTTAATTCTGCCTTGGTTAACCAATAAGACTTGGGAAAATTTAAAGCTTCAGAAGTGGGAGAGGTTCTTGTAAGTTAGACAAAAAGCCTTAAGTGCCCCATTTTCAGATCATGAACATATGGATGATTTTTAAAAGGAGGACTTTAAAAATAGGGTTAATTAGTTGGAACATAAGAAACAAAGTCGTTCTTAAATAAATAAGGAATTTGTGGTTTTAATAATAGATACCCTTTGCTTCTAAAGGGTAATGGAAGAAAAAAAATATTTCACGATTAAAAATCATAGGAATAATTTGACACCATTTGGAAAGTTTTAAGGAGTGAAGGGAATATGATATATGTCTCTTAGGAAATTTCAATGACACTGGTCGAAAATTTTAATGACAATGATAACAATGAAGCTAGGATTTATATGGTTGAGATAGTTAAAATGACATTTTTTCCTGTTTTATTCACGGGTGAATATAATGTGAGACAATGTTGAAATTGTGAAAGAATGAACTAAAAATAGTGTTAATTGAATTTCATAAGAACTAAATCAAAGTTCTTTAGGGATGGCCTATTTAAGTAATATTAGGATTCTAATAGATCATCAAGGAGTAACTATTGAGAGATATAGAAAAATCTAAGTCATCATTTCTTGCCACCTTTAATGCTACTTCCATTACTCTCATTCCTAAATTTCACAATCCGTACTCATTTGAAAATTTTTGACCCATTTAATTATCTAATTAAATATATAATTTTATAGTAAGGATCATATCTATGAATTAAAATGAAATTATATGGTATCATTTCTAATGAATATTTTGCTTTCCTCTTGGGTAGAAAAAATCATGAAGTGATAGTTGTTTCTCTCTAGGGAAAACCTCAATCTAGAAAAACTAATAAGTAAAAATATGTGATTATTAAATAGGATTTATCATAGACTTGTCATAGATCTAGTTGGTTATCCCTATGGTTGGTAATGGCTCAAGTAGGAATAATCTTCATTTTGTAAGTTGGTTTATGAGTTATTTTTTCTTTTTTGTCTCCTCTATTAGGATAAATGGATGTGCCTCATAATTGCAAAGTCTTATTATGGGATTGAGACAATGGTATCCTTTATCTCCTCTATTAATTTTCATTATGGAAGAAATTCTAATTACTATTTATTTTTGGTTAGCCTCTTTGCAATACATCAAATGAAGATTACAGAGACCAATTTTTTTTTCCTACTGGTTTGTCCAAAGGGAAACTAGACTAGTAAAATAAGTTTATACACTCCAGGTTGTGAAGACCATGTTTAACTAGACCCTTTTGTAAAAGAAAATTATAAAAATAGGTTGGTTGTTCTAGACCTTGACATACATTGACATGATAATGCACAAAATATCAATAGTGTTGCAAGAAAAAGCATGTGATTCATAACAACTATTGGGAGGAATTTCTAGGCATCCATGTTAAATGGTCACTATCCACATCCGAGGAGAAGGAAATCATGGTTTATCTCCTATCTAAAATGGTTGGATTGTAGTCTATGCTATAAATATTTTCCTCTAACTTTCTCAATATAATAGCATTCTACTATTGGTTCCTCTTATGCCTCCTTATGAAACTTGCAATATCTAAATGACATTTAACCTTGTGATTGATTTGTGCAATGATTGACGAAGTGATTGGAGTGCATGCAGTGCACCATGTAAAGTGTGAGTTGCACCCCAATTTCATGTGAGATGGCATCAAGTCAAGGCCGAGGGGGGCATACTCACTATTGTGCACCTTACATGGGGAATTTAGTTAAGGAATTATTAGAGACATTGAGATCTATGTTACTCCTATTTTTATATTAATAAAAGTTTGTATGGTTTTTTACTTATTTACCTTTAAAATAACTCTTTTCATCATTGTAAAGGAAGATTGCAAATTTTATTAGAATTCATAAATCATCCTCCATTGTTATATTTGCAAATGGTCTAGGTGAAATATGGAACATGGGTTTTGATCATGAGTTTTTTAATATGTTGAGTCTCCTACTCGTTGTCCTGAAACAACTCTCAGAACTTGGATCAACGCAGGTACTATGGCAGCTAAAACATTGCAAGAATTGTCAAAAAAACACACAAATATGAGTTCTAGAGATTATATCCATGATTTGAGTGACTAGAAAGGTCAACTGGATCATATATCTGTTAGGTCCCTATACTACTAGTGTAACCCCTTATTATTATTATTAGAACCCCTTTATTATATTTTTGTTCCCATGTAGTCCCCATAATGTTATTACTGTGCCCCATAGAAGCCCACTATTGTTATTATTTTACCCTTACATTATTATTGTTATGTCGTCTCTGATTATATTATGACCCCTTAGACTCCTGTATATAGAAAGTATGTCTTGTCATTTGTATCATTGAGGAATTCTTTATTTATGTAATGTAAAGGAGGTTACCCCATCGAAGAGGCTTAATTTTAAGGTGCTGATCTATCTTTTCTATCTTTTTGTGAGCTGGTTTTAGAACATTTGGTATCAGAGCTTTGGATTCTAGGGTTTCCACTGCTCCAAATAGGTTATCGTGGCATTTTTCGCTATAACATTTTTTTTTGTGACATTTCAAAAGCTAAAAAATAACCCATTTTAGATCTGGTCTCGCTATATTTTCGGCGATATGTTCTGAGGAAGTTAGGGTTTTTGCAAGCTCCAGAATTCCATCTCAAATAGGTCATTGTGGTTTTTTCGCTATAATTATTGTTCTACAAAGTTTCATACTCTAGAATTAAAACCCATTTCAGCCGAAAAGTTGTTGAAGCTTGGGCCAAAATTTCAGATCTTGTTTCGCTATATTTGCGGAGATACAGTCCATGACATTTAGGGTTTTTGCAGGCTCCAAAATTACATCCCAAATAGGTGACCTTGGTAAAATCATCATCACCTTCTTTCTGAGCATTAGACTGTAGTTTTGTAAGAATTTATAGAAAGAGGACATCCTGTAGATTTATGTACTTCAATTTAAGGTCCGTAGGTTGAAATAGTGACACGTGGCACTTTGTACAAGTTTTCTCTTCTGAGAAGGTATAAAATCAGGTTATCGAGCCTGTGCATAAATATTTCTTGGAGAATCCAATTTCGATCAGATGGGTGGCATTGGAAAGAGGACATAGAGGGCTATTGTAGGTTGTAAGTTCAAAACATACAAATTTGAAATTGCAAAGTTACAGTCATATCAATATCGAACTCCTAAAATCAAGAGAAAGCGAGATGAGGAAGTTTGATGGCAAGGATCCGGTAAATTGGATACTACAGATAGAGAAATATTTTAATCTACATGAGGTGCAACTGTTACAAAAGGTACGTATTGCATCTTCATATTTAGAACCGGATCAATTTTTATGGTATAAAGGGCTTTTTGTCATAAACCACTTGTTACATGGTCAATTTTCATAGAGGAAATGATAACACATTATTAGGATACAAAGAGAAACACCTTCTTTACCCAATTGATAAATCTCAAACAAAAGTGTTCAAGGGCAGAGCACATTGAGGACTTTCAAAAATTGAATATAAGGTGAAATGATATTCCAGAGAAGTAGAGGATTGATGTCTCCATAGGGACTTTAAAGGATAACATTCAACATGAGGTTTGTCTTTGGGAACCTAATACACTGGAGAATGCATTCAAGTTGGAAAGAAAAGTGGAAAGCAAAATTATGGCAACAAGGAAGTCTACCACTCGCAACTATAAAGATGGAAGTGTTGTTTCTTCTAGCCTTCTAGAACCTACAAGGATGACACCACAACCATTGGAAGAAAAAGGGATTTGTTACAATTGTGATAACAAATACATTAAAGATCATAACTGTGCTGAGAAGAAATTATTTTACATCGATTGTGAACAGGAGGAAGAAAAGGATCAAGAAACATCAAAAGAAGAGGATATACAGTAGGAACCAACCCCAGACAAAGAAGAAATGAACCTAATCATATCTTGTAAGGCATTGGCAAGAATTCCAACTCCTCAAACTCTCAAGACAAAAGGACATATGAAGAAAAAAAAGGTTCAAGAAGTGAAAGATGACATCGAGAAAGAAGAAATGAATTTGACCATATCTTGTAATGCATTGGTCGGGATTACCACTCCTCAAACTATAAATATAGAAAGACATATCAAGAAGAAAAATGTTCAAGAAGTGAAAGATCACATCAAGAATCAAGAAATGAATCCGACCATATCTTGTAATGCATTGGAAGAAATTACCACTCCTAAAACTCTCAAGATAGAAGGACATATCAACAAGAAAAATATTGAAGAAGTGAAACATCACATCGAGCATCAAGAAATGAATCCGGCCATATCTTGTAATGCATTGGAAGAAATTACCATTCCTCAAACTCTCAAGATAGAAGGACATTTCAAGAATAAAAATTTTCAAGCAGTGAAAGATCACATCGAGCATCAACAACAACTTCTCCAACTTTTAAAGGATAATGCCACATTGGTGTAGAAATGAATGAAACAACAGGCATATCAACATCACAGTGAAACAAGTTTTGATGTAGGTGATTGGTTATTTTTATGACTACATCTCAAGCAAGCTATTTATGAGAAGGAAATGTTGGCAATACTACATGAACTTAAGAAATGAAAACCTTACCTAATGGGAAGCCACATTAAGGTAAAAATGGATCATGATCGTCTTAAATACTTTTTAGAACAAAGATTATCTTTAGAAGAATAGAAAAAATTGGTCACAAACATGTAGGGTTATGACTTTAAAATCATATACAGAAAAGGGAATCAAAATTTTGTTGCAGATGCAATCTCAAGAAAGGATGAGGATGTGGAGGAATTGTTTTATGCTATTTCTATTATCTAACCAGATTGGATAAACAAACCAAGGGATGAATGGAAGAAGGATGAAGAATTGTGGCCACTCATTCAAAAGTTGTAGAAGATCCTAGTTCAAACAATATTTCCACAACTTGACGAGGAAGGAAAAATCATATTGGAACTTGGAGCAATCATAGAAACAAGAACCCGACAACTAAAAAATTGATCAATTTTAGAGTATCTCATCAAGTGGAAGAACTTACCCGCTGAAGATTACACATGGGAGGACAAGAATTTTATACAAAAGCATCAAGAACTACTCAATCATTGAGGACAACACTTTTTGGAGGAGTGGGGCATGTTAGGATCCTATATTACTAGTGTAACCCCTTATTGTTATTAATACAACCCCTTTATTATATCTTTGTGCCCACGTAGTCCCCATATTGTTGTTATTGTGCCCCATAGAAGCCCGCTATTGTTATTATTGTGCCCCTTACATTATTAATGTTATGCATGGCTCTGATTATATAATGACCCCTTAGAGTCCTATATATAGAAATGAGGCCTTGTCATTTGTATCATCGAAGAATTGTTCATTTATGTATTGTAAACGAGGTTTCCCCCGTGAAGAGGATTATTTCTAAGGTGTTGATCTATCTTTTCTATCTTTCTGTGAGCTGGTTTCATAACAATATCACTCTTAGAATAACTTGTATTTAATTTAGAGCAAGATTTTTGGATATTTTGTTGATTTTTTCCGATAAAAGAATGTAAACATGGCTTGAAAATGTATGTTATTACTGTGAGAACTTATAGTTTGATTGAATGGCTTGAATTTTCAGTAGAGTCCTTTTATTATATACTTTGATCAACTTATGAAGTGATTTCAAAATTTCGATTTTGAATCTAAAGTGTACTTACCGAGAAGTGCAAGGCCCCCCACCCCTCAAGTAAATACACTCTTTCCATTGTTGTAGATTCACCTGGTAAATATTTTCTTTCTCGTGCTATTTGTTATCACATTTTCATGTTTATATAATCTATTTGCATATTGTAAAATTATCTCTAACATTGGTTATGAAACTAGTTTCCTTATCAATGTGGATAATCTTTGAAAGCTAGTTTTGGAACCCGTGTTCATAAGTATTCCTCTCTAAATATTTTATTTTTAGATTAACTATTCTCTGAATCTTTTAACATTGTTTTTGTGTCATTATATCAGTCGACTATCAACATAAGTTAAATATTCACTATATTCCACATTCTACTGCATTTCATAACATCTATTCTCATTTATTATTGAATTAGTAAAATAGATTTCTTGTTATATGTTTAAGGTGTGTTTACAAGGATTATTTGTAACAAATTAGTGTTTTTTAAGGATACTAAGAGTTGCATTCACCAACTTACTAGGAGAAGAAGGCCCCAACCTCTTGAGAAGTTTTCCTTTTTTCCTCTACTCTTCAAACATCATAGTTCCCTACTTTTATTTACTGCTTTCCTAGAATAAGATGATAGTTCAAGAATATTCTAGCTAAATGGATGAGTAGAATCCTATGAGTGACTCTACATGTTTGCATTAAGATACAAATGTTGTCCTTGATGGAAACTCACATAGGTGACAGTTCACAGTGCAACAAGTTAGCAATGAAGGATTACAGATCAGACTCTATAGATTGAAGAAAGAGAATGGTTTAAGAAGTATACATTGGGTCACTTTTTCCAAGAAGCATACACACGCAGGCTCATCAAACAAAAGGAAATTATATGTATGCACTCACTTTCACAGAAGGAAAAGTGCATATGCGATGGAAAATAAAGGTTTTGGTCAGAGGTATTTTTCTGAGGTTTTGGTCTAAGGTTTTTAGTTTAAGAATTTTACATTGGTTGACTTTGTCCAAGAATCATACACAAGCGGGCTCATGGAACAGAAGGAGCATATATGTATGCATGCACTTTCATACAAGTAAAAGTGCATATGGGATGGAAAATCAAGGTTTCTTCACGAGGTATTGTTCTAAGGGTTTGGTTCGAGGTATTTGGTTCAAGGTTTTGGTCTGAAGTATTGACAAAGTATCTAAGGATCAGAAGATCAAAGGGATAAAGTGTGCAAGGAATGAATAGCTCATGAAGAGAAAATATGCAGGTTATGGTTTTCTATTGCTTTGCTTGATCTGAACTAAGGGTGAACCTAAGAGGTGGATGATGGATGAGATCTGATGATCGATTAGGATTATAAGACCTGAAATGTATTATCATTATGTGGTCTAATAATGAATAATCTAAATCTGGTTGCTAACACATGTTTTATTTTTCAAATGTTATGATCTAGGTATGACTGAAGTCTGGAATAGTTGTGAAGCTTTTGGTTAGTAATTGCATATGTATAAACTGGTTAGCCTTGGTGAAGGCATGTATACATGTCGATTCGATACTTAAAAGTAGTGTATACATTATGAGATATGACGTTTGAAGTTGCAGTTAGTTCTGGTTGTTGATGCAGAGTTCAGGGTTCTGCTTTGTGTTTTGGTGACCATGGTCTGGTGACAATGTTCTGAATCTTTAGATTCATTGAATGTGATTTTCTTCAGTGATAATGGGTTTTCAGTGATTTTTTGTATTGGAGTGGTGATTGATTTTGAGCTAAAATGTTGTTGATGGGTCCATTATGAAAATTGGATGAAACGTGGCCTTCATATTCTGTTGTTGTGTAGCAGGAGTATCTAGTCTGAAAATTTATGAAACGTGGTACCTAGAGGAAGAGAGAAGGCCATAGCCTTCTGTATGCCAGCAGATACATACTAGTAAACCTATCAGGTAGTACAAGAGCTAGGGGTTTGGAGCTCTCTTCTAGTAGTAGCTGGAAAATGAGTTAAAGTTGGAGCCTTCTATAAGTCGACCCCTACATACTAGTAAACATATCGGCTAGTACAAGAGCTAGGGGATTGTAGATCCCTTCGACTAGAAGCTAGAGAATGAGAGAAGGATGTAGTGTTCTAGAGGTGGGTGCCTGCTTACTGTTATGAGCCTGCACTAGTACAATATTGTAAATAGTTTTTTCTTATATTTAAATAAGACAGAAACAACATCAGCAGGTGGTTTTTCTCCCACACTGGGTTTCCAACATAAATCTTGGTGTTCATGTGTGTTTCTTATGTGTGATGGTTTATTCTATTATTACTACACACAGTTACTATTTAAATCGTTAACAAAGTACTGATGCACTGATTAAAGATCAAAATATGATGAATTAAATAAATCATAA
The DNA here is from genome assembly GCA_031772625.1 of Pinus tabuliformis. NCBI lineage: Eukaryota > Viridiplantae > Streptophyta > Pinopsida > Pinales > Pinaceae > Pinus > Pinus tabuliformis. The sequence goes on along the minus strand of CM062818.1, from coordinate 338,572,518 downwards.
GTTCACTGGATATACGATGGTTTCCTCAAAGACAACTGCATGCACATGTGAGTTCCATTCATTGAAGTAACGTATATAAATCTGAGTATAAAAATAAAAAATTAATGGTTTGAAAATAATGATTCGTCAGCCCCTCTCAGTATTATTCCCAACAATTGGTATCAGAGTAGGTCCTTCAAAATAAGCTTGATCGCTTGAAGGAGATCCATAGAAACAATGGGAAAGAAGCTAAAGAAGAAAGAACCTAAGAAGAAGAAGACATCTCAAAGGAATAATGATAGCATGAGAGAGAATTAGGCTTTAGGTGGAAGCAACTAGTCAGATCTAGAAGCACTTTAGATTGAAGATGAATAAGAAAAAGAAGTATCACGTACAATTTTTTGGTCCTCTCGTGATGCTTTCTTTGTTCCTGCAATGTTGAAGATATCAAAAGTGATAGTGAAAGAAACATAGAGGTAGAATTTGAAAGAATCATAGATTAAATTAAATATCAACAAGATATCTTTAACAAAAGGGAGTGTTCCTTCAGAGAAGAAGTTACCAGATTAAAAGCTCAGTTGGAGGAAAAAACTAAGTAAAGAAGCAATACAAGGAAAAGGAAGATCAATGTCAAAATTTGTTGGATGAAGTGACATCATAGATGAATTAAATGAAAAGAGTACAACAATAAGGAGACTTAAAGATAGATCCCGTTACTATGAAAGACTTGAAGCTAAGATCATATCTATAAAGGAAGATCCTGAAAATTCAAATAAGCAGAATGAATAACTACCTCAATCAGATGAAGAAAAAGAAAATGAGATTCTTAAACTCAGGAAAAAAGTGGAAGAAGGAAGAAAGACTCAAGAAATCATGAAGAAGAAATATTTGGCAAAGGAAGAGTAATATCAAGTTGAGGTAAATATCTTAATAGGTAAATTAGAAGAAAATGATAAACTGTTACGATTTCAAGATAGTACTAAGATTTTGGATAATATTTGTAGCAGTCAAAGGTCTCCTACCATCAAATCTAGTCTTGGCTTTCATGAAATTGTTGAAGCTGAATCTAGCTCACAAGATGAGGCAACGAACTCTAATGCAAAATCGGAAATTCCAAACATTGAGATAATAGGTCAACCCCATCAACAACCAAGGAAAGAAATACTTCAGAGAAAATAATTTACTCCTAAATATGGAAGTGATAATTGGTTCTTTCCTCTAATGAATAATGTTGAATGTTTTATATGTCATAATTTTGTACATGTTACAGGAAGATGCAAAAGCAGAATGGTTCAAGCAGATAATTGTCACACAGAAGGATCTTGAGCTTCCAAATAGTTTAATGTATATTGTTTTTCTTTAAATATGTTTGGTCACAAAGCCATTGAATACTATAGAGGGAATATGAAACATATAATATTTTATGCTTGTAACAAGTTTGGGCATATAGAAAAAGAATGAAGGTGCAAATTACGACCAACATACCAAAAGAAGAAAACATCATCACACTCAAAGATATGGAAGAAGAAGGAAGTACAGTCAGAAAGATGTGGCATAGAAAAGTATACATACATAATAGACTCAGGTGGAGATGAAAGTGTGAAGCTTCATAATTCTAATTCTCATACGCAGTTATCATGAAGACAAGTCACGTATATATGCAAGTTAGAAGCTGCACAGTCCCGTATACGTTGCTTGGTTGAAGAAGCAGTGGGAAAGACTCATAAAAGTGATCTGATATGGTTTAGACAATTATCAATTATCTTTTTTGTCTGGATGATTAATGACTATAGTCCGTGGATGCTACTTAGAAATTCTTTTGATCCTCATAAGTTGTTGATGACTTGATGTATATCTTTTTGATGATGATTCCTTGATGATTCTTACTGATATTTGCAATGATTAGATCTGATAGTGAACATTTGGCACATGCTCAGGGGGAGCATATGTTTCTAATAATGCATTGTTGGCATTATATTAGACTACCTTGGCACATGATGATACTTATATTGCTCGATCCACATAGTTTTTTGATTCAGGTGATTCTTATGGTGATGTAGATATACAGGTTGTTGATCTTAATGATGTCGATAGATGCTTATGGTATAGATTATATATGGTGTACGATAGTTGTTGATGGCTATCATGGTCTTGTTTAGATCGTTGGTCCTTTTTATAAATGTCATGTATATCATTTGATGTAAAGGTCATGTAAAGAGCTAATTTGTAACCCCAATTTGCATGGGAAGGATGATGTAATAATTGTTATTTCAGTCGTGTATAAACACTTGGTATAACCCCACATGGTTGGGTGGATGAGTCAAATTTGGTGTATCCCCAATTGGTTGGTTGATTGATTTATTTAGGAGTCTTTGGTCTTAGGGAGGTCATAATCACTTAGTTTACTTATAGAGTCATGCTATTCTTTTGAAACATATCTCTACAGACTCTGCATCTACTCAAGGGGAGCATGGGCATCATATTGTATCTCAAATAGGGAGAATATCTTGGAGTTGTGGTTGCCATCAAGTACAAAGGAGGAGATTTTTGACATTATGATACAAGTGTTGTCCTTGATGGCAACTCACATAGGTGACAGTTCATAGTGCAACAGGTTAACAATAATGCATTACAGATCAAACTCCAAGGATTGAAGAAAGAGAATGGTTTAAGAAGTATACATTGGTTCACTTTGTCCATGGAGGGTACACATGCGAGCTCATGGAACAGAAGGAGTGCATACATATGCACACATTTTCACAGAAGGAAAAGCATATATGGGATGGAAAATCAAGGTTTTGGTAAGAGGTATTAATCTGAGGTTTTTGGTTTAAGAAGTATACACTAGTTCAGTTTTTCTAAGTAGCATACACACGTGGGCTCATGGATCAGAGGATCATATACATATGCACGCACTTTCACAGAAGGAAAGGCATGTATTAGATGGAAAATCAAGGTTTTGGTCCGGGGCATTTGTTAGAGGTTTTGGTTCAAGGCTTTTGATCCGAGGTATTTGTTCCAAGGTTTTGGTTTGAGGTATTAACAAAGGATATAAGTATATAAAGAGGACAATATCAAAGGGCTAAAGTGTGCAAGGAATCAATATATTATGAAGAGAAAATATGCATGTTATGGGTTTTTGGTGCTTTTCTTGATCTGAACTAAGGATGAACCTAAGCGGTGGATGATGGATGAGATCTGATGGTGGATCAGGATCATACGAACTAAAATCTATTATCAGTATGTGGTCTGATCGTGGATAATCGAGATCCAGATGCTAACACATGTTTTATTATGTAAATTTTATGATCTAGGCATGACTAACGTCTCAAATAGCTGTGAAGTTTTTAGTTAGTATTTACAGATGGATACGTTCGTTTGCCTTTGTCAAGGCGTGTATACATGATTTTTTGGTACTTAAAAGTAACATATATATTATGAGATGTGATTTTTGAAGTTTCAGTTCGTTCTGGTTCTTGATGCAGAGTTCTAGGTTTTGCTCTGTGTTTTTTTGATAGTGTTCTGAATCTTCAGATTGATTGACTGTGATTTTCTTCATTGATGATTGGTTTTTATTGATTGGTTGTATTGCAGTTGTGATTGATTTTGAGCTTCAATGTTGCTGATGGGTCCATTATGAAAATTGAATGAAACATGGCATTCATATTGTGTTGTTGTTTACCAGGAGTATCTACTATGAAAACTTATTAAAAGTGGTCCCTAGAGGAAGAGAGAAGGTCGTAGCCTTCTATAGGCCAGCGCCTACGTACTAGTAAACATGTTGGCCAGTACAAGAGCTAGGGGGTTGGATCTCCCTTTCAGTAGCAATTGGAAAATGAGTGAAGGTCAAAGCCTTCTATAGGCCGACGCCTACGTACTAGTAAACATATCAGTTAGTACAAGAGTTAGGGGGTTGCAACACCCTTCTAGTAGAAGTTGGAGAATGAGAGAATGTTGTAGCCTTGTACAGGTGGGTGCCTGCATACTGGTATGAGTCTTCACTAGTACAAGATTGTAAATAGGTTTTTCTTATATTTAAATAAGACGAAGACGACAACAGCAGGTTGTTTTTCTCCCTGCATTGGGTTTCCACCTTAAATCTTGGTGTTCATGTGTGTTTCTTATGTACGATAGTTGATATTGTTATTATTGCACATGTTTATTATTTAAATGGTTAATGAAGTATTCATGCACTAGTTAAAGGTCAACCTACGATGAATTAACTAAATCATAAGTTCACTGGATATATGTTGGTTTCCTTAAAGACAGTTGCATGCACACGTCAGTTCCCTTCATTGAAGTAGCATATATAAATCTAAGTATAAAAAGAAAAATTTATTGATTTGTAAATACTGATTCAACACCCCTCTCACTATTATTCCCAACACTACATTCTCACTCTCAAATATGGGGAAGGCTGTACTGCATTCTCATCCTCTTAACCAGTATTCGGTAAAAATTGATTGAGTTGACAAAAATACTACTAGAGTGTCACTTTTCTCCATTATTAAGAAAGGCCCTAGTGTATTAATCAACCTCATTTATTGAAAACCTAATTGAAATTTTTATTTCATATCATTTGATTGAAAGCTTCGCATTTTGAATATGATTTTGTAGAGAACTTGGATTTATGTGAGAAATGTTAGTATATGCCCAACCTAAAATATTCTTGATTCAAGGCTGTGTGATTTCCATTTCAATATTATTTGATTAGAATACACCTTTGTTTCGTAATTCGTTAAACTTAGTTAGTAGTTTTGATTTAGAAGTGACAACTAATCTAACTTAACTCATTACATGTTGTACGGTGCTTCAAAGTTTACAAACATTGGATTCATATAAAGGTCATGTCCTGGTTTAGATCTCTACATTATATTAACAACCTATTTCTTTCAAAGTTATTAAACTTTTTATTATAGTTATACTTGTCACATCTCCAATTTGTGGATGATATTTCATTATTTTATGGTAGTTTATAAGAGACGCATAAAAAGTGATGAAATTTTAGGGTTTACTACACCATAAAAGTAATGAATATTAATAATGGTTGGTCATGAATATCCTTTTATGGATGTTGGTAAGGATGGAATAAGGAATGTTTTGTAGATGTTCTTCTATGATATAATATAGTATCATAATGGTTTTAGGTATTGAGAATATTATGTAAAATTTAATGACTTTGTTAAAATGAATTCGACTAACTTGTTGCTAAAGTTGAGACAAGACTTTTTGTTTAGAAAAATATTTTCTTATCAATGGCGAAGGCCTATATTATCCAATTCATTGGTAGAAAAGGTTATTGGCTGGTAGATGTTGATATCACTTGTTTCGAAAGGTTCTCAAAAAAATGTTAAAGGTACTAGATTTGGATTACTTTGGTTGAGTGATAAAGAAATATTGTGTATTTTTTTAATAAATCTGTAAAAAACCACAAATACGAAAGAATGTGGTGGCTAGGTATGATGTAGAACTCACAAAATCACTATGGCATTTGTTATAAATTGTGTTTGGATGATTATCTTATGTACAAGGAAAATTTAGAAGAAATTTTTTTCCCATGGGATATCTTTTCATGATGCCACCACACCTGCTCCCTCCACCTAAAAAAATGTTAATTTCTATGTTTCCAAGTTATTCAAATAAATTTTATGGGAAAAAAATATTTTTCCCTTAAAATTTATAAAAATTTACAAAATATACATAAAGTCCTTAGAAATTTGAATATTATAACAAAATATCAGTAAACATTTTATAATTTGAATACTAAGGACTAAAAATATTTACCAATGCCTTTAACCTTTATGATATATTTCTATCCTTAAAATTGTCCATTCTTATGTAAGGGATCTTAGGCAAATAAATCACACAAAAACATATTTACCATAATAAAGTAGAATATTATATTAGGAACCTTAAAATGTTATGCCATGATGTTTCAATAATATCTACATTTGTAGTATCAGAATTTCCATTAATTCAAAGTTTCCCTGTATGGATGTTAAGTAAAGGGAATAGATTTATATTGGGGGAAGAGATTCATGTCAGGAACATATATTCCCATAAAATATAATAAATATTATATGTGAAAAGGGATATTAAAATACAAGTTATGTAGCATTTCAAGAGCTTAATATGGTTTGGAGATAGTATTGTAAATTGACAAATATCATCAGGTTAAATGATAAGTTTGATGTAGTTTTGGAAGGATACAATACAAGCTTAAGGTCTATTAGTCATGTTAGAATTCAAGAGTTTGATGATGAAATGATTTGGTCTAATAATGTAGCTAAAGTGTTTTACACGCCTAAGGTTTCCTTTAAGGTTTCTTTATGAAGGGAATTTTATGGAAAATTTAAAGAGATTGTATAAAATTGTTTGTAAATTTAAATCTACACTAATATCAAGGATTTTTAAATGGATGGTACTTAAAATATATGGTGTAAACATGGGATAATCTATAAAAAAAACTAGTTTGGCATGGCTCTATCAAATTTTTAATGTTCAAGGGAAATGAGGACATCATATAGCATTTTCTATTATCATGTCCATACGTTGGTCAACTATTGAAGGAAGTAGAGAATCTACCTGGTTTGAGAGATGCTTATCCATGATTGTAGTCAAGGGTGGGTGGGTTGGGGATGGGGATGATGGGATTTTTTAGTAGCTTGAGGAATTTGCGTCATGATTTAACTTTCAAGGGAAGTAAACATTTCTAAATATTATTTTGGCCTAAATGAAATACTATTTTGCTCAATGATAATTTTGTTCCTCATATCCAAAGTGCTTCATAAGGAATGAATATTCTCATCAATTTTAAATAATTAAAAAATGGCAAACCTCCATTGTACATCATTGTATAATAAATTGGAAAATCTTGTACATGGGCATATTTCAGTGAGGATTCTTATCTTAGTGAGGTATAATAAATATTATACATATAGGGTACTCATATATTAATATTTTAAACATGTTTAGGAAAGGAGGGAAATCATTTCATCACCCTAAGGGCCTTTATAATTAATATTTATGCTTGTAGTATAATGATCCATTTCCAATAGGGAAATGTTTAAGGATTTATAGCTATCTGAAGTATAGAAACCTAGGAAAATATTATAATTCTTAAATGAAAAATATAAATGGTTACTTGTATTTTGGTTAAAATATTCAAAAGATTAATGATTCCCTATAGTTTCTAGAAAAATTTAGTGGTTTTTTTAGTAAAATAATTCTACCCTATAAAATTTACATGAATAATTTTTAATGCAATTTGAATTAATGAATATTTTTTTATAAGATAACATGAAATATGATCACAATGGTGAAACTTAGTTGTATCCAATTGTGTACTGACTCCACTATTTTGATAAACTTAATGGAGGCAATAAATTCTTTGTAATTTTTTTATATCAATACAGATATATGAGGAAGTACAAAATATCAAATATAGATTGGGTGAAACTTATTTTCATCATTATCATAAGGAATGGAATGAGATGTAGGATAAGTTTTCTAAGGATGATCTTATGCTAGTTCAAAGACAATGACACATATGGGATGATTTGGAGGGAAACCAACCAATTTTGGTCATCAATCATTTCTTAAAGATGACTTATGGTGGTGAGTTTATATGTATTTATTATTGATCATTGTTCTCTAATTGAGTTCATATATGCAATCTTGTAGATGAATGATATATGTGAGCATATATATATATATATATATATATATATATATATATATATATATATATATATATATATATATATATATATCATGTTTAATACATTAAATTCTTATACACAATCTAGTTGAAGTTATCCATTTCAAATCTCAAACATGTACTACTTATGAATTTTAACTCTAATTCGTAACCTTATTTATGTCATGAATCCACCTTATTCCATACTACATTATGTCCTTTCATTTCTTAAATACACTTGAAACCTAGAGGAAAATGGGGAAGTTTGCTACTAATTTTAACTATTAGTCTTAACTATATTTATATCCAATGGCCACCATGTTACCTCACCTTACACACTAATTATTACTAAAAAATATTGTTTTCTCAAAAGTTCTTCTCCCACTAAAATAAAACAGATTGATGTGCACTTCACCTCATAAATTCCAATATAACATTATAGGACGAGCTAACCACATTTATTGAGTCTCATGAGGAAAATATTAATGTGGAGTATAACTCTTCCTTCATATTCTTCATCATGTGTAATGATCCTTACTCACAATTACAAAATTTAAAATTATGTTGTTTATCCTATTATGAAAATCTATATTTAAATGAATTTGGTCTCATCCACTATTCTTAGGGAAATAGTTCAATTTAAAAAATGGTGATCCCTACCCATACTATATTGGTGGGGTAAAAGAAGATGGTAAATCCTTTTTCAATCATAGTAATGTTTGTCACCTTTTGTATAATACATATTTTTTATGAAATGATTCTATGCAACATAACCCTTATCAATTGTGTTTCCATGTTTTTGGATATTCCTCTTATGTTTGCATGACTCTAGAAACTATGATTGTCATGCTAACTATTACAAAGTCGCTAAGGATGGATGTGCATATCACTTCACTCCTCAACTACATTTTAGCTCTCCAATCCTTTTGATTAATTATATTTTCACATAGGTGGCTCTCCATAATTTCTTGCACCTTTACATTCACCATAGACAAGCTTAAGCTTCTCAATCCATGCCCAGTCTCCTTTATTTTTGTGTTAACCATCATAGGTTAAAATATATACAATCTAATAAGTCATTTAAAACCTACTTTTAAGGTTAGAGGAATCAATGAGGAATAAGTCAAAAGACTAAAGGACTAGTACAGATACAATGAAGGATGAATCTCAAAGACTAAGATTTGCAAATGTCCATCTTTAAAAAAAAAATTAAATATATATATATATAATCTTTGCAATACCTTTCCTAATTGTAGCAAAAAAATTGATAACACACATACACTCTTTTATATTTTCTTATGTAAATACTAATTGTAAGATCAATCTAACATCTCTGATAAATCAAGAGGATAATGGGAACATTATCCACTTATATTGGAAAGGAATAATGTAAAAGTATAAAGAAATTGAACCAAAATATGATTGTTAAAGATTAATAAATAATTGGTCATAATTTAATAATTCTCTATATATTATATAATTAAATAGAAAAAAAAACATAATTAAACTTAATATGAATATTCTATTATAAAAATATTTAATGTTATATATAAGAATGAATATTGAAAATAGTATACTATCTCTATTAATTTTTAACCTTCAAATTATTAAGTCTATAAAATATTACATGCATTAATTAATTTTATTTTTTTATTTTTGTTAAAAAAAATTTATGTATATATATATATAGATATAAAACAAATATTTTTAATAAAAATTATTTAACTAAGATATTATAATTATTTCTTTAAATGGTGGAGCAGTAAAATATTCCCCAAATAATGCGATTTTATAATGGTCCAGCAGTAAAAAAAAAGCAGCTATTTAGAAAGGTTTTATAACAGGATTACCCTTCATAAAAGAAAATTATGATCTATGATACCATTCAAAGATGTCCGATATTGGTGTCTTATAACGATTTTCTCTTCTAACAAGTACATCATTCCAATGAAAGAAAAAGAAAAAATGCTTTAGAAATGTTTGATAATACTATTCACAGGGTAAAGGAAAATTGTCATCTACAATAACATTATGTAATATTCATGCATAACTTTAAAGAGAAATCTAAATAAATAAAAAAAATGTTTAGGGGAAAGCATCAACTACATTTCCACATACCATTTTATGTTGCATAGTAGAGGAGGAGGTCTAATTTGCAGCATCTCTTGCATCTCCCATTATACTCTACACATGCTCGGCGTATGGTGATGATTCTCTTTCAAGTTTATGGCAAAAATAACCATTGAAGTTTTCGCATAATTCATTGCCTTATCAACCTTGAATATGACTAATTTTTGTACTGGTGTACTATGATCTCTAACACGTTTTGTGATCTAGACGTTCAAGCCCTTTCGACTCCTACAAGTTATCTTATGCGTAAGACGTTTCTTAAACCCATATATAAACCTTCTAACTCTACTCATACCTCAAGTCGTTACCATATGTTCCAGAAGGAATATATTAAAAATTAGGTATGCACATGAAGGTTATTTATACAAAACATTTTGGGTTTGACGAAAACACTACTATTACTTTTCATAAAGTAATTGGCTTATTGCTTAAGATTATATGCAGATCATTATCATCCAAACATACAGCCGTGTGACTCTCATGTTTCAAAGAAAAGGCCCTATGACTATGGATTCTCAGGTTTCACATCAAAAAGCATAGATTTTCATGGACAGGCTGTGAACAAAAATGCATAGAAGAAGAAGAACGAGACAGAAATTATTATCTGCACAAATTGCGAGTGTGGAGTAAAAGTTTGCCTTCAGTATCACCATGCACATAATGGTTAAAACCTCCTCTTGCGGTTACCATTGACATAATGTTCCATGCCGTTCCCATCTCAGCGTGTGGGTCCATCGCATCCGTCACACCACAGAAGAAAGACTTACGACAGCGCTATGATCACTTAACGAATAGCTGGCAATTGAGTAGTGAATGGAGTCCTTCATAGCACAGTTAAAAGGCTTGCGGCAGAGCTAAAACAGCTTAACCTTTAGACAATAAACCAATATTTGGTAATTGACTGGTGACTGAAGTCCAACGATAGCAGAATACCATGGTGGCACGTTCAAGCCTTCAAACAACTGGATTCCATGACGGCACATTCAAACAGCAAGTAGCGCTTTTTGAGAGATGGAGAACTAGAAAATACCGGTCCCGTAAACCCGAAATTAATTTTATTTCTAAAAGTAATGCAAACATTTTCCACATCATTGAAGACCCCAGGTAATAATAGGTATCTTAAAAGTTGCATAACCAAAGAATATGTGTCTATGGTCACTCCATTGATTTTTCCTCCTCAAAAGGCTCTCTAACTTTTTCATTTAAAAAAAAAAATGAAAATAATAATCGGTAACAAAATGACATCTAAATATTAAACAGTTAGATTCAAAACAATAAACATTAATGGTTAACTTTAAAACAATAAAATTGTTTTAAAGAAAAATAAAGAGTCACATGTTACCACATTTTATTTTAATCGTCTTATAATTTTGTTTTTTTTTTAAATTATACATTATTTTAAAAGTTGGGAATAAAAGTTACTTACTATATTTCAATTAAATTTTTAAAGTTATTATTTTATTTAAATGTAAATTTCACACATCATATGTTATTAAGAAAAATAAAAAGTCACATGTTACCATATTTTATTTTAATCATCTTATAATTTTGTTTTTTTTAAATTATACATTATTTTAAAAGTTGGGAATAAAAGTTACTTATTATTATTTTATTTAAATGTAAATTTCACACATCATATGTTATTATTTTTTTTTTTTAAATAAGATTAGAAACACTATACAATTCCCTTCTCGCTTTTATCTACATGTCAAAATTCATGATGGGTATATGAGTTTCAAGTTCTTGAACGTTAAACACTTAAATTTTCGACATTACATTTCAATAGAAAGTCGGACGCATATTTATGGATTCACCCATGTGAAACCCTTTGATTTGGTAATACACACTCTTCAGAAAATCTGTAAGACATAAAACAAAATCCCTCCTACTCCATCCCTACTCCTTTTTCCCACTCTTTATACTTCAAATTTACTATTGAATCTATGATATAATACACAAAAATATTTTTCTATTTTCACATGTATAGAAATTAGAGCTAACCTAAGATCTCATGGAAAGCTTTAATCATGTTTTGTTAGCTTCATAACTTTACCAATGATGTATTCTAGTGTATACCAAAATTTATCCTCAAAAAATCAAGATGTTTCTATTAGTGGATGAAGATGTTTTCATTCTCTCATTCCAATACAATTTAAAAAATAACACACATTCTTAATATTTTATTTTACAAGTTGAAATCAAAATTATTTGAAATGAATTTGAAATATCATTTTCCACTAAATTTGGTGATAAGATAACTCCTACGTCTTTGGTTCCTATGATGATCAAAAAGAATGAAAAAAAGAATAATTAAATATTTACCTTAATTTGAAGAAAATTCCAACCAAAATCTATCCATGGTAACTATGTAGAAATAAAATTTTATGCCACTATAATAACATTACACATTTCCATGTTTATGAGGAGAACATATGAAGACACTTTGGAAAGCATCCTTGAGAAGTCGAAAACATGTAAAATAATATTGTGAACTTAAAAGGGGAATACTATTGTTTAATATGGAAATAATATATATATCATAAAGAAGTATTCAACATTATTCAGGCTGGATTCTAAATATGAACATAAGTATGATATTATCAACAATATTTAGAAACAATCGTTAAAAAAGTACTGAATTATATTATAGATTTGAAACCTATTTCAAACATTTTCTCAATCCATTGTTATAGAAAAAATAATTAAAAAAATTATAAGATTTTTTTTTTAAGAACATAAGAGCTTGATATATATTATGGATTTTGAAAATGATTATGAAGAGAGAAGACTCGCTCAAAAATATTTGGAGTCTTTTCTTATTCCACTCTTATGGATTAGATGAAAGAAAACAATAGGAAAAACATTTTAGAAATATAAAATGTTGATATATTTAGGGTTTGCATATTTATGTGGGGTTGATCTTAAATAAGAAATGTTGGAAATTCTATAATAGTCATTTTTTAATGCCAATATTTCGAGTGTGTATCATTTTATTTAAATGCATTATCCTGATAATTTAAATTAGGCCAACATGATTGATGTATATATTAATGAAAGTGTATGTTCAAATTGTAGTGCTCGAAAGAGAGAAAAGAAAGTAGTAGAAGAAACTAGAGAAGATGGGTCTACCATATTTTTTGGGGATTTCATGATTATTTTTAATGATGAAGAGAAAGACAAATTGTAATGAGTACATGCTACTAGAAAGGAAAAAAGGAAAATAAGAAAAAAAAAAAAAATACTATGATTTCAAAAGTAGAAAAGCATTTTCCATTATCAAATTAAGGGATCTTATGTAAATCTAAATCTCATTTTTTTTTGTAATTTTACTAAAATACTCTAGTCTAATAAAAAAATAAAATAAAATATATTTATCATTAAATTATTAGAATCAAAATATTACATCAAATTCAAAATATAAAAGAGAATGCAACCTTAAAATTAATATATAGATACACCTTTAAGAGAAAATAGTGGCATATTCAACCATTAGTCCAACTTTAACGCATAATACAATCTGCTCCATATTAATAATATAAATATCTGAATAACCAACAATACAGTAAAGTTATCTTATACGTCAATTACAAATAATGAAGTAAGGTAATCCAATATTTTAATTAAAGGAAAAACAGATTCACTAGCTAATAACTTAATGAAAAACAACCCAAAAAAAATGCAATAAAAATATACAACGGAGTAAAACATTTTTACACCAATTACTACATTAACGAGAAAAGGAGGAATCTCATAAAACGGAAACTAGAAAAGTTGGTCTCCAAAAAGTCTCTATATTTGGATTCTCAATTAACATTGAAATCGTTTATAGTACCCAGAAAAATGACCATTCATTATGCTATCCACCTTTTGTATATGAAAGGGTATGGGAGGTATACCACTGCAACTTTTTTTATTGCTAACATTTTCCAAATAGCTAGTGGATGTTTTTCTTTGTATTTATTAAATTTTTTTTTTTAATATAAATTTTCCGTACTTCAAAAGAGCTTGATAATAATATAAAATTTCAATCAATATTTTCGTCAACTTGTATAGCTTCGGGTACCTTAATTAAAGTGATGTCATATAGCTGGGACCTTCAACGCATCTCTTCATCAATTAGTGTATCAATGGTTATGACTAAATAATTTTCCTTATATTCCAAATACTCCTAGGAAGAACAATAACTACACGTTATGAAGGGAAGAAATCATCTTTAAGCTGAACATATGGGAGATAACATTGTTCAACTATTTTTGTTATTTTATACTACATATTAAAAATAATCTAATATTTCTCTTAATATCTAAAATAATATTTAATGTATTTTGGAGAAAATTCCCCAAGGTATGCTCTCCATATGAGTGTCAAACTAGAATTCAACCCAGTCATATAATATATATCACAGTTGAATGAGTGTACATATTTGAAATTTATTGGCATTGTAATAGTAAATTTTCTATATGTCATTTCATGTCATTTCTACCATTTAATTCATTCATCATATTAAAATAATATATAGTCAATATTTTATATTGATTGTATTTGTAATAATCTATTTGATTTTATAGTAATGATTGTTTTTTCTTATATAATTTTAGCATTGTAATATTAATGTATTAATATTTCAATTATAAAAAATATCATTAATACCATTTAATTCATTCAAAATATTAAAAAAATATACAATGAATGTTTAAACATAAACATTATACTGATTGGGTTTTTAATAATCTATTTGATTCTAGAACAATAATTTTTTTTTTCATATCTCATAATTTTCTTTTGCACGTCAATTTCTTCACGTACAATTGTTAGTGCTAGTCCAATTTCAACTAAAGAAATTCATGTAAAGTTGTTTTTGTTGGTATTTATTACAAAAGGCTATATGATAAGACAAATTTTTTATTAACAATATTCTTTTTTGTGTTTTTTTCTTTTTCTCATCACTTGTTTTCTTCCTTAGACAGGTGAAAATTTTTAGGTGGATAATTCATAAGGTATAGGAAGATTTCGTTATCCTACAATAACAATTGTGAGAGGAATTGTAGTAGCAAAACTTCAAGTGTTGTATACTTTTTCCATTGGTTATTTATCTATTTTAACAATAGTAATTTACTTCAATTTTACTTATTCCTTTTAATTCTATTGTTGTTATTATTTATCAACCTCAACCTTAGTCTCAACATATCATCTCAATTATTTTTCTCTTATTATGTTTTCTACTTTTCCTTGTTTTAGTTATTGAGCCTCCTTCACCATATGTTTCTTGGATTTTCATATCATTACTAGGAACTATGGCTTGATATATAGCCTCCAATACCGTATTTTATTTGTCTACAAATATTTATGCTATGCCGATGTCATTCTTGATTCTTCCCTTCTACTTTTTTATTTGTATTATATGTCTATTGGTTGAATTTTCCCTCCTACTCCATAAAAAGTGAGGGATATTATTTTGGTTTCTGAATTTCATTCTCCTAATTCTAATAAGGCAAACATTATTAAATTCAATCTTATGTTTTTTAAAATTACTTAGAGGATTATGAGCTTGATATCTCTTCAGTGGAAAGTGATAAGTTGCATTTTCTCTCATTCCATTCTATCTTATGAGGAATTAATCAATCCGTATAATCCTACAAATAAGGCATATGTGGGACATTTTTTGTTATAATTATTTTTATGATAAGTTATAATTCTATGAAGTTCAATTTGATATACACCTTTTTGAACTAGAGGCTTATTAGTAAATACAATATCAAGAAATGACTACGCTTGGTTGTTCCATACATTCTTATATACTTTGACAATTAATCAATGTATTAATGAAATAGTCATTTTTATCTTTTGATTTTCTTTTAGAGAGATTATTGGAATGGTATAAAGAATATTATATTACTTAGTGGCACAACAAAGTAGTCATTGACTTTAGAATATTGATACATGTATTTATGTTGCCAAACATATTTGTATACATATGAACAGGAGGAGACTCTAGTGACCAAGACTATATCATGGTTGTGAATGAGTTAGAACTCCATTTTCTTGCACAACATCAAATGAAATGAACCTTTTTGAAGGATGAGGAG